>CM056051.1:223300954-224703921 GCA_029574335.1 Rana kukunoris
CACACGATCGGTTTTTCTGATGAAAACGCTCCATCAGACCGTTTTCATCAGATGAACCAATCGTGTGTACAGGGCATAAGTTTACTGTGCCTAATTACTAGAATGCTCTCTGTTATATGAAGCTATGTTGCACAGTGTCCGATTTATAAAAATTATGCATTGCAATACCTTATTTCACAGCGCCGCTGTGCTATCACGTGATGTCCCACCACTCTCCTTCCCTCAACTCAGGACTACAGTGGGAGGGGCTAAGATTCCCCTCTGATGTCAGCCAGAAAGAGAGGAGAGTGGTCACATGACCACACAGTGGTGCTCTGAAATAAGGTATTGAGCTGCATATTTTTTATAAAATAAAGACACTGTGTAACAAACTTCATATAACAGATGGAATTCTAGTTATTAGGCACAGTTACTTTACACAGAATAGCAGCAGGAGGGGAGGGGCGGGGAGCAGATTGGCACTGACTCAATAGCAGACAGACTGGGAGAGGGAGAGACTGCGGGCTGGCAGAGACACGTAAACTGACTATGGTTTCATAGGTCAGAAGCCATGATTACCATTGTCAACGCACACAGGGGGGCACAG
Source organism: Rana kukunoris (assembly GCA_029574335.1). Classification (NCBI taxonomy): domain Eukaryota; kingdom Metazoa; phylum Chordata; class Amphibia; order Anura; family Ranidae; genus Rana; species Rana kukunoris. The sequence goes on from CM056051.1 coordinate 223,301,541, forward strand.
AAACAGGCAGGATTAACCAGGTTTTTCACAGAATAGAAAGGTACAAATGACACAGAACAAGCACTATGCTGTATATAATGCTTTAAAGGCACAGGATCTTTTTTTTTTTAGGGTTAAAGCCGCTTTAATTGAACAAGCTAAAGTTAGAAGCTGATTGGCTACCATGCACAGCTGCACCAGATTTTACACTCTCCGGTTTTAGTATACAACCTCAATCTGAAAAGTGTGTCGCTCACTGTCCTAGAATTTGTGCACTGCCTGGGTGTCTAGTGATGGCAGCTCCTATCAAAGGATTTTTAGACATGCAGTCAGCTTATTAAGAGATTCCCATTAAAGAAAATCTCTGGGCAATTAAATATAAAAAAAAATACTTAAATCCCACTAAGGGTGGTGATGCTTATTCATAATGCAATGAGAATGCTAAAGGCTGGATACTGCCACAAGAAGTTGCAGAACTGTTAGGTGTTATATTTCAGCTATATAATGTGGTAGAGTTTTGTTAATATCAAGTGTAGCTGAATAGAATGACCCAAATTTTGGTAAGGTAAACCGCTCATACATATTTTGGCTATGTATTTAGCAGCTTTGCTTGTTCTGCTTTAATCCTGGATGACAAAGAGGATTGTTTCATTAAAAAAAAAAACAGAGGAACATTAGCTATTACTCTAATATTAGCGTTGGTTTATTGGTTAGCTGTTCAACTGAATCTGCTTTAATTATTATGATACTTGATGTGAAATATTATTTTTGCCCTGAAGGAAAGTGGGGTGGGTAATTGGTAGCTAAATTACCGAACTTCAACTTTAATAATTTGGGATAGAAAAATTGAAGCTGCAAAATTTAGTTAATTCAGACACCACATTTCAATAAAGTGTTACTAAACCCAGGACCCTAGATTCACTATATCGTATCTCCCACAGTGCACAGAACATCAAAATATTTTTTTTTAGTAAATATAAATTGCTAAATACCTTTTCTCATTAGCAGTAGAGGCGATTCAGTTTGCATGTGTAGTGCTATACAAGTCATTCATTCATTCATTCATTCAGTATATATTAGCCTTGTGACAACTATCAGTGTTGGGTCTAGCTTGAAAAAGTTAAAGTTAAAGCTTGAAAGAGGAGTTTTAATTCTCCTAAGAAGCTGCAGGGTCCCTGACCCTCTGTCTGGACAGTGCTGTTTTGCCCTGTGCCGATCACATGCACCCTCCCAAGAAAAAAAACCCTCTCTAGCAATACACACCAAACTGAGCATGTGCAGAGTGCTTCCAAAGTTCTGTTCTATCAGCAGATTGATTGGGGGCAGTAAAAGAAGGGATGGACCAGAGAAACAGGAGGATTAACCCCTTAGGTTCCACAGTGAGTATAAAAAATCCTTTACTGCATATACAGATTTTACTGTTTGTGGTTTTAGTACCACTTTAAAGCAAGTGAGGTTTCCTTGTTACTTTGTTTTTTAACAACAGTAGTAAATAAAGGACAGTGTTTTAGTCAGTAAAAACTCCACTCTCTGTCAGTGCAAGATCTAAACAGAGGAGCAGAGGAGCAGAGGAGCACTGTACACTAGATGGAGTATGAAAAGTATGGTCAATAATGGGAATATTAATGGATTAGCTGACCAATCTACTTCCAGGTCCACTTGACTTTTTATATTAATATATTTACCCTGGTAAGCCAAACATCTCTTTACACAAACACAAGGGATTTGTAAAGTACCAGCCTTAATGTCCTTTTGGTTTTTGACATCCTGTTAATATACTATATACTATATTTGATGTTCAAATAAAAACAACATTTGAAATGATTTCCTTACCTCTTTTGAGGTTGGTAAAATCCAAGTCAAGTACTGCATGTAATACTAATGCTTGATTTTCCAAAGCAGGAAAAGTTACACATTCTTGGATATTCTATTTGCAGTTTTAAAACTCAATATAGAAAGCCTTTTAGCTAAATTAAAAGCTAATTTTGGACTGTAGGCTCCTGTTGTTCCTTCACCGACTACAAACAAGTGAAATAACTATGTAGTGTATGGTCTAGCAATGTTTGAGTTACAACAGTGATGCTGAATTGTATTTTATTAAAGTTAAAAATGTTTTTAATGTAAAAAATATGAATTTATTACAAAATGAACCTCTATAAGGTGAACGGCAGTCTTAGCAAACAGAGCACAGGCTGCTCCTAGCACTCACAAAACTCCAGCTGGGAAATCCTGGTCATTTGCAAATCCCATCTCTAGCCAGATTTCAATATAGCGAAGTATTACATTCCTGTCGTTTTTATTTTTGACTGTGTCCCTTTTGGGAAACTTATAATGCCTTCTTACCCACCTAACGAGTGTAAAAAAACACTTTGGGTGAAAGGAATGAGCATACGCACAGCAAAAGTATAGTTAAAACCTCTAAAGCCTAGTTCACAATACTAGTTTTTTTTTTCGTTCAATGTTCCTGCATTATTGCATTCTAATGGCCAGAATTTTGGCCAATATAATGTATTAATAGTGGACGTGGGAACATAAATAAATGTGCGTGAATAAGTATAGACGTACATGAATGGGTATCCAAAAAATAAACTTTTCACCGTGTTTTTCCTACTGTTAAACTCATGCAAGAGAAAAAAAATCATCAATAGAATACAATGTGCAGGAGACCTTGAAGTTTCTTTTTTAAAGCATGTAACACAAGTACTTTATATGCTCTAAAGGCAGGCCTTTTTCAGCAGGAACATGGCAGTACTCTGAAACGCCACCACTGGTACGGGCCCTGTGCTCACAGTTCACCCAGTGGAGGAAATTTTTACTACACTGCTTACTTCTTCTGCCTACTTCTGTGTGTAGCACCCTCTAGTGTGCTAGATAGAATGCACATAGTTGTTAGAGTAGGTAAATTGGCCTGGCTGAGAGCCAGGCCTGGGTTGAATCTGGGTCAGGGATTAGTTTATTGTTTATTGTTTATTGTTTGTTTCTTATACAAGGCGCATAGTTCACAAAACATGTTTGCATCGATGCGCCTGCTTCCCATCCAGTCACGTTACCAGAAACATACCAAGAAAACAAACTTTAAAAACAACATAAAATCGAGTGGCGGTTACAATAAACATATAGACATTCTAACACTCGGTACTACATGTATACATTATAAAAACGTTAAAAACTGTATAAAAACAACAAAAAAGGAAGAGGGGGGAAAGGAAGGAAAGGAAAAAGGGGAAGGGGAGAAGATAGAGAAAGAGATATCTCACCCCAAACCACTAAAGGCCCTAGTAAACAACAGGGTCTTCAGATCTTTTCTGAATACCTGGTACTTCTCCTGTTGTTGCAGGTGGCATGGAAGCAAATTCCATAACTGGGCAGCTTGAACTGAAAAAGCTCTGCCCCCCCCATTTTTTCAGCCTATAAGGCCGAACCACCAATCTAGTTTGTGACGTGGCCCGTAAGGCTCTCGTCACAGACTGTCGCCGCAATTTCTTGCGGATATAACATGGGCCTAGATTATTAAAGGCTTTGTAAGCAATACAAAGAACCTTAAATTCTGATCTCTCCCGTATTGGAAGCCAATGGAGGCTCTTCAGGTGGGTGGAGGTGGACGTCCGCCCTGGTAGCCTGAGTGCCAGCCGAACTGCCTGATTTTGGATTTCCTGCAAGCGTCTAATCTGGGTCTGAGGCAGACCCATGAAAAGAGCATTGCAGTAATCCAAATGGGGTAAGACTAGTGCTCTAACTACAGCAATTCTGGCAGAGCTTGACAAAAAGGGCACAACCTTGTACAACTGCCTCATCTTGAGGAAACATAACTGGGTAATACTGCCGATGTGTGCATCCAGGGACAGACCGGAGTCCAGCAGAACGCCTAGGGTCTTCACCTTTTCGGCAGTTACAGGGAATCTCCCCTCCTCGTCCGGCCAAGGCAACACCCAGTGTAAGTTCTGGGCCGATCCCGTCCAGAGTACCTCGGTCTTTGCCTGGTTCAATTGGAGACAATTGTCGGCCATCCATTGTTTGATGGCCCCAAGAGTCTCCAGAAGATTAGTGACACAGGGAGGCTGGATGACTCATCAAGCAGAACCTCTGGTAACTCCCCCTCTTCTCTGGAACCTCAGAGAAGCTTCCAGAAGTAGAGGGTGGAGTTTAGGAGGAGCTGCTTGGAGTATTGATGAGTACCCCAGCCAATCCCCAGCAGAGTGGCCTAAAAGGGGGTGGGCACCTCTTAAATACCTCGGGTGACCTCGAGCCTGGGGTTCAGGTGCTGGAGGGACCCTCCACAACACACAGAGGAATCCTTGTCTGAATGCACGGAAGCAGGTGTAAGGACAGCAGAAGAGAGTTAGCACATCTGGGAGATCTCCTGAGAGTCAGTCTGGGAGGCCTGGTGAGTGTCAGTCTGGAGAACTGGGGAATGTCAGTGTGGAGGAATGGGAGCATCAGTTAGGAGGTACAGTAGCCAGGGGGGTTGTGAAAAGGGCTGCTAAAGACAGGAGGGCTGGCAGAGACTGAAGAGGTGGTGCTGGGACCAGTGACATCAGGAGAAAGTGCAGTAAATGTGTTACTGGGGTCATTCTACATCCTACAAGTATAGGGGCTGCCAGTCCCTGTCTGTAATGGGCCAGTGCTTCAGATTTTAACATAGTGACACCACTGGTGATTCTGCAAGTAAGTGAAGTGCCAGAGGAAGGAAATGTGCTGTATATAGGATTGTAAATACTAGGATTTGTCCTGGAGATGTTTTAAAGTCAAGTGGGGATCCCATAATAGCCCTATACACCATCAAAGTTTTATTCCCTCAATAAAAATACAAAAACGAATTACTGGACTATTTTCTGACTCTGGGAAACTGTGGAAATTCAGTGGGCCTGGCTCTGCAGGGTGGGGGATCCAATTCACCAGCGGCTCCTATGTAGGGTTCATGACTAAGTCTGTTTAAGCTGAAATGCGTTGACTTTCTGTGCTGTTTACACCGCTTTACAATAAAAATTCAAACAATACAGTGATTTATCATGGTGCTTGCTCTTCCCCTGTACTAGAATGCCAACATGAACTACTGCCTTACGGAGGTATGCCTGGGCAGCCATTCAATTGTAGCTAGAGTTAGGAAATTTACTTTGTTCGTATTGGATTGCATTACAAAAAAACGTTTAAGTAAAGATGCATCAACTGTCCTGAGCCTGATCTGAAGTTATTCAGATGGTGCATGTTGGTTTGGCGTATTAAAAGAACCAGGGTCTTTAAAGCACAAAGGAGTATGAAGTAACATCTCTACAAAGGGGTTAACTCAGTAAGATAAAGAAGGAGAGTGTAGTTGTTAAGAATAACCAAGAACAGTTCAAGACACTAAACAGTTGTTAAGTGTGGTAACTTGTAAGGTGACAGATTCTCCGGTAGTGAGGGGTTCAATGGTATGGCTCCCCCCCTAGTGGTGGGTTTTCAGTAACAACTAGAAGTGAATCCTTGTTACAGAGATCCACAGCCTGGTCACGAGATATGGGAAGTGAAGTAGTTAATAAGTGCACGCATGAGGTTCTCGCTATGTGTACGGCCAGACCCCATTCTGTCACTGGGAGTAAGGTAACAGAGATACAGTACGCAGGACTGGTGAAATGGGCACAGGCTCAGCACGTCCTGCCTAATGCAACATCTACCAAGTTACAGTTTGTAGTGACTTGGGACAAGATACTTCACAGAGGAACTCTGTTTGTTTTAATACTGCACACAGTGAAGGCTAAACTTTAAGTCGGAGAACTGCATTAATGTTAGATTTTTCACAGTCTCTGCCTCGTCCTGAGCATTGATGAGTGCTCTCTGCATGAAAGGTACCCCGGCTTAGAGGACAATTAGACCCCACCCAAAAGGAGGTCAACTAGACCAGCCTTGCAGCAGTGGCTCATCCTGCAGTCGTTGCCCCGATTCAGCACTTGGCAGGGGGATGCTAGTACCTGCATCTATTCTCTGAAGTATGGAGTTACAGGAACATGGTAATATATGCCAGACATAAAACATACTAACAAAAATAGATATCGACATGTAACATTTATTTCTGTGACAAGTGAGTATGAGTAAATACTTGAAGTAAAATAACTTTTATATAACAAAAATACACATTTTCCTTTATATTTGCATTCAGCGGCTACAAACACTGGGCTGGCAGACACAGAAGCAGCAGTTAAAAAATACAGACTGTCCATCTACTCCTTGACCTAGTTTTTAAAGATGAAGCAATTAATAGTTTATTGAACAGATTTAATAATTAACAGAAATGTCCCAATTTATTAGCGTCACCATTTCAATGTATTCCAATCACATATTAAACAGCTAAGAAACCACATGATGCCTGGATGAAGCCTTCTCTAGCATATATACCCTGACCACTAGAATCATTAGGAAATACAGACTTCTTTCATGATTTTGAAAACAATTATTTGACAAAAGTTTAACTTTCTTCTTTTAATTAAGATCTTATTTTCTTAAATCTGAACTAAACACCCTACAATTATCATTAAGTATTTGTATTCCTTATGCTGCTAGCCTTAGTAAATATATAGGGAATTATATTATATTTAATTGTTTACAACTTTTATTTTTTATTTCTTCGTCTGTTTACTTATTTCTTGCCCTGGCCAAAATGATGTCATACATCACAGCAGTCTAGACAACCATGTCCTAGCGTGATTCTCCTCCCTCCTCCTACGCGTCGCCTGTCCTCTCAGCCAATTGGAAAACAGGCCACACATCCCCTTCTAATTGGCCATATTGATCAGTGTTTCAACAGCGAATATTCTTTTGTCTTTGTAACACACCTTGGTGGGCTCTGGTTGCATTCTCTGTGACCCGAGCCCACGCTATTTTGAAGCCTATTAAAGCCTCCGGCTCTAATCAGGTGCTTCTAAAAAAACAAAAACACTGCTGTAATCCATGTGCCCGGTGCCCTGAAAGGGGCCAGACGCATGAATAGGGGGTGGCTGCGGTGGCCATGGATGCTATGCATGCATCTATACATTGCATATAGGTATATTTAATTTTTAATTTAATTTATTTAATTTATCTAAAGGAAGGGAGGAAGGGGCTTTCTCAGTTAAGCACAACTTCCTTTTTGCATGCATGAGCTAAAGGTAGATGGATTCAGGGAAGTAAATGCTACATGAATCATCTGCCCTTACTGGCTAGCCATGGCTAAAAATGTTAGGGGCAGGGGGATACAAAATCATTTCTCAACAAAATAAAGCATCGAGACATTGATGTATGGGTGATTTTCTTTTGAATATTAAACAGGAATTAAATATCACTTTTGGTTGCCGGTGCTCAGATACAGTTTAGTTTTGCTTTTTTATCACAGAAGCCCGATGTGGTGCAGCATGATACTCCAATGCATGAGAGACATACATGTTAAAATATATGACCATTCTGATTTAAGTATAATTTTGCTATTAGAACTATGGTATATAGGAATGTCATCTACTGTATCTACATCTGCAATCTAACTACATTAGGAAGGCGAGATTTATATGTTAGCAATATTTATAGTTCATTAGCGTTAAACATCAGATGTATAACACTAGGTGGTGCTATTTCCAAGTCAAACTAAAAAAAAGGTAGTGAAAAGGCTTTTTTAATCCAATACTGAATTTTGTTAGGACAGTTTGGTGTATTCATCCTTAATGAATTCTTCTTAAATAATTAAATTGTTTTAACATTGCTAAATATTTCCATAATTATAGGAAATACTAAGGAATTAGTACAGCTTATCATGCATGATTAACTAGATTCACATAAATTAACACCAAAGAAAACTATTTTATATCAGATGGCAAAGCCATGTTCAAATTGAAAGTCTGGCAAAAACTACTCGATGACAGGAACAGCAGTTTCTGTGTATAGAGATTTCTGTGAGGTGGTTTTGGAAAGGTGGAAACCCAGCCACTTTATTATTGGTGTACATTAAATTAAGATGCAATTTTTTGATTATTAACATTTAGTGCTAAAGTGATTGTAAAGTCATGGTTTTTTTTTTGTTAAAAAATAAATAGGTTTATACTTACCTGCTCTGTGCAATGCACAGAGCAGCTACGAACCTCCTCTTCTGGGGTCCCCCACCAGTGATCTTGACTCCTCTGTGTCTGCACCCAAAGCAAGCTGCTTGCTATAGGGATAGACATGCGGACTCACTCTTGAGCTGGGCTGTTTTAATCCATAGACACACACAGTGCAGCTCAGCCCCATCCCCTGCTCTCTACTCACTGGGTTTGATTAACAGCAGAAGCAGACAATGGCTCCCACTGCTACCAGCAAAGCCTGTGAGACCAGGAAGAGGGGAGGGGAGACTTGCAGCCAGGCACAGCGCTGGATTGATAAAGGTATTTGGGAGTGGAGGGAACAGGCAGTGCAAAGTTTTTTTTACCATAAAGGGGTTGTAAAGACAAAAATATTTTCCTCTTAAATTAAAGTCTGACAGTAGCTGATAAAGTAAAAAGTAATGTTTTGCATTATAACTAGTTTGATACCTGTTGAAATCAAGCTGTTTTATTCACCTCTGTCACTCCTGAATCATTATTCTCACTGACTTTCTGGTTTGCGGTGCACGTTCATTCTTGCTGCATCACGCAATCATTTACGCAATCATTTTTCAAACGCCTTTTTTTTGTAAAAACAATTGTTTCATGAATTAAAAAAATAACAAAGCAGTAAAGTTAGCCCAATTTTTTTGTATTATGTGAAAGATTATGTTACACCGAGTAAATAGATACCCAACATGTCACGCTTTAATTATGCGCACACTCATGGAATGGCGCCAAACTTCGGTACTTAAAAATCTCCATAGGCAACGCTTTATTTTTTTTTACAGGTTACCAGTTTAGATTTACAGAGGTGATTTAGTGCTAGATTCGTTGCTGGCACTCTAATGCATGCGGCGATACCTCACTTATGTGGTTTAAACGGCGTTTACATATGTCGGCGGGACTTACGTGTGCGTTCGCTTCTGCACGCGAGCTATCGGGGACAGGGGCGTTTTAATTTTTTTTTATCTATTATTTATTTTTTTTACTTATTTTTTATTTATTTTTACACTTTTTTCAAATTTTTTTCCACTTTTATTCCTATTACAAGGAATGTAAACATCCCTTGTAATAGGAAATGTGTGTGACAGGTCCTCTTTAAGGAGAGATGCGGGGTCAATAAGACCTCACATCTCTCCTCCAGGCTGGAAACCATGAGATCGGTGAAAAAAAATTCACCGATCTCATGAATGGTGGCTTACAGCTGCAATCGCGGCTTTGTTTACTTACGGGGACCCGGGCGTGACATCATCACATCGCGCCTGGGTCCTCCGACGGTCATAGAGATGACTGGTGACTATCTGGTCACCAGTCATCTCTATGCTTCCTGCCGACGCCGACGATTCGTTCTCCGGGCCCCCGAAGGCACGGGAGAGCCCGGAGAAGCACCGGATGGCGGCGGGAGGGGGGATGTCCCCTCCCGCGGCCTGTAAGAACGATCAAGTGGCGGAACCGCCGATATGATCGTTCTTAGATTGTGCAGAATCGCCGGCTGAAGAAGAGGATATCTGGATGATGCCTCTGGCTGCAGGAATCATTCAGATATCTACCCGCAAAGCCCAGGCCGTCAATTGACGGCCACTTAGGATGGTAGATCCCATCTCAGGCCATCAATTGTATATGGCTGGGTATTGAAGTGGTTAATAATCGGACACTTACTTGCCCTAGGGTCCAGTGATGTCGCACCGCAGCTGATGTTTCCATCAGCTGTCGGGTGCATGCCACCTCCATTGCGAGTAAGGGAATGGCTTCACACCTACTGCACATGTTCGAGGCTCCGTCTTTCTCTCCTCTCTCTCACCTTTCTCTCCTCCTGTCCCCCCCCTTGAAAGGTGGCACATGTGGCACTGGAGGGGGAGGAGTACATTGAGCAGAAGTTCCACTTTGGGTGGAACTCCGCTTTAAGGGAAAATCCCAAAAGATTGCAGAATATAATATACCCATAATCAGGAAAACTGTAAGCTAAATACCAAGGGGCTCATTTTTTAAAAGAGACCTACAGTATAGTTAGAGCATACACTTTCATTTTATAACATCAAAATTGTAATAGTAATACAAACAAGAGTTATTTTTGACATTCCAATATAAGCTTACCTGAAAAATCTCCCTTCCTGTCTGCTGGCCATCTCTTTTTTGCTATCTGTCATGCATACTAGAGCTTCTTCTCTGCTGTTTACTTTCAATTTCAAAGGAATACATATCCCATGGTGCCTTGCTGCCTGCAAGCAGTGATTCCTGTACTGACTCTTAGAACTCCTCTTCTCAGCACCTTTGTAGTGTAGAAGGCAGGCTCTGAGAATTCTGTGACCCAGCAGGGTCTACCTACAGGGAATAGTAAGTATGTGTCACAAAATTCAAGGAAGTAAATAAAGATTTTCCCATAGTAAGTGTAATGGTTAGGGGTTAACACTGTTACGATATTCCATTCCACCAACCCACGACAGCTTATCGACACTCCACAATCCAGCAGACAGGACCCATTGGATTTCCCCCAGAAAACCAGACACACACAGCTCTGTTCTCTGGTTCCAAACGGATAGCTTTTAACCACTTTTTTGCTAGAAAATTAATCAGAACCCCCAAACATTATATATTTTTTTCAACTCTACTTTCGGGTCACCGAAAAAAATGACCGATATCGTGGATTAGAAAAATGCCTGGCATTGATCGACGAATGGATGACTGAGAGCTCCCTCAAACTCAACAGATCCAAAACAGAACTACTTCTCCTCCACGCAAACCGAAAGACTACAGCGAGGACCTCATGGACACCACCCACCATCCTGGGACAGATCATCACCCCAAGTACCAAGGTCAGACGCCTCGGAGTAACCTTTGACTCAGAGATGTCAATGGATGCGCAAATAGGATCAGTAGTCAGTGGATCCCATTACCTGCTCCGCCTACTGCGTAGACTCATCCCCTTCATCCCGGAAGAGGATACAGCGGTAGTAGTCAGTACAATCATCAACGCAAACTCCCTCTACTTAGGATTACCAAAATACCAGATCTCGTGCCTACAAGTCGTTCAGAACACAGCAGCCAGGTTGGTAACAGGAAAGAAACCCTGGGAATCCATCTCCCCATCCCTGAGGGCCCTTCATTGGCTAACAGTAAAGGATCGAGTCACATTCAAGACCCTCTTCCTCACCCACAAATGCACACAGGGAAAGGCTCCTCAATACTTATGCGAGAAAATTTAACACTACTCCCCCCATCGCACTCTCCGATCATCAAACCAAACCTTCTTTACATCCTCAAGTCCAATTACAAATCAAAGGGAGAACAATGATTCGCAGTCCAAGGACCACGGCTATGGAATGCTCTACCAACAGACATCCGCATGGAAGAAAACCATCGGGTCTTCAGGAAAAAACTGAAGACCCATCTCTTCTGAAGGATAGAGACGACACTGGATGGAAACAAGCGACTTGAGGCGATTCAGTTCGCATTTGCAGCGCTATACTAGTTATTCACTCACTCACTCACTCACTAGTGCTAGAATTGTTGCACACGCTCTAACGCATGCGATGATACCTCACATGTGGGGTTTGAACGGTGTTTACATATGTGGGCGGGACTTGCATGCGTGTTCACTTCTGCACGCGAGTGACTGGGACATGGGCGTTTAAAAAAATAATAATTGTTTACTTCATTTTTTTTTTTTACACTTTTTTTTACATTTTTTTTATCACTTTTATTCCTATTACAAGGAATGTAAACATCACTTGTAATAGGAATCACTGTGACAGGTCCTCTTTATGGATAGATGTGGGGTCAATAAGACCCCACATCTCTCCTCCAGGCTTACAAGCATGAAATCGGTGAAAAATAAATCACCGATCACATGACGACAGCCGTGATTGCGGTTTTGTTTACTTCCGGGTACGTTATGACGTCACGCCCGGTCCTCCGACGGTCATAGAGATGACTGTGACCGTTCTTCAGCGAGCGCCGGCCGATTCGCGTCTCCTCCCGCTGCCTGTAAGAATGATCAAGCGGCGGAACCGCCTCTTTGATCATTCTTATGGTGCATGGAATTGCCAGGTAAAGACAGCGATAACTGAATGATGCCTGTAGCAGTAGGCATCATTCAAATATCCCCACACGAAGCCGAGGACGTCAATGGAATAACAAACTCAGGCTCTTTTTATACAGTTAGCAACCAAAAGCATGCTGCAGTAATTAAAGGGACAATGACTCACTCCACCCACAACATCACACAATGGTTCCTAATGAGTCCCCCTCAATTCACATCTTAGACAGACATTCTGACTCCGCAACGCTGTTCTCACCTTCTACACAATACAAATTCCTTTGTATGTTAAATCTGTTTTATTGAGGTACAAACAGTTGCAAAACATTGACATAACATAGGTCAAGAATAATATCTGTCTATTGAGTGTACAAGTCCAGATTAGAATCGGAAGGACACCAAAAGAACCTGTATCACATATGCATAGTCAGGTAAATGAACCCAGAAATAAGTGAAATAAACAAAGTAGCGTTAAATCAAGCAACCAGTAGACCACGACCAAAACAAGAAAAAAAAGGCTCATCACATATGGCCTGAACATATTGTAAATCTACTGGTAGGATAATTAGACTGATAAAAGTATAGGGGAGGAAAAATAAGAAGAGGAAAGAGAGAAAGAGAGAGAGAAAAAAAAAGGAGGGGGGGAGAAGAAAAAGAAGAGGGAGGGGGCATCCCGCTACTCATGAGAGGGCACCCGGGAAACAGGAGGAGCTGTGTCCATTATAAAAGTTTCAAAATCAGCAGAGAACCGGAAGTGTAACCAAACGGTCCACGTAATAGTGTGGTCTTCACTCTTATCAGTATCCCACGCTAGCATTCTTTCAATATGTTCGATCCTGTCCATTTCACATGCCCAATCAGCCAGAGAGGGGGTCACAGGTTGACACCACGCTCTGGCAATAACTGAACATGCAGCAGTCAGCACATGGCGGATTAAGCTCTTCTTGATTTGTTTGTAAGATCCCGGGATCATAGATAGGACTGTTAAGTGGGGTTCAGTGGGGTATTTGTCACCTACTAGTTTGTCATATAGTTTGAGAACCTTGTCCCAAAAGGGAATGACAAGTGGGCAAGTACCCCAAATGTGTGTCATGTTCCCTGGAGCTTGCAAACCTCTCCAGCATACGTCAGAGACAGTAGGATCAAACTTATGTAGAATAGTGGGACAGCGGTACCATCTAGAGAAAATACGGTAGTTTCGTTCTTAAGCATGAGATGAGATAGATAATTTAAAAGAGAGCGCCAGTGTTTTGCCCCACTCCATATCATCCGGAGACAAATTCATCTCCCTTTCCCACTTTGAGAGGAATGAAGGTGAGTTTGGATAGGAGACCTGGATTAGCAATTGATATATCAGGGAGAACGAATGCTCTGGTCTGTCCGACTGAGAAAGCAATAACTCAAAAGCTGTCTGTGGTCTAGTCATATCGTCAATGTTTGGTATTTTGTGCATATAATGTGTTAATTGAGTGTGTTCAAGCCAAGCAATAGAGGGTTTGTGGCAGGAAGAGAGTATGTCTGGTAGGGGAATCGGTTGTCCAGCGCAAAGCGTATGCCTCAACAGAGGAGCTGCTGATTTATGCCACATAAGAAATTTAGATTTAGCACAAGTCGGAGGGAAAGAGTTAATATCAAATAATGGGGTCAGGGGGCTGGGTCTCGAGGACAACAAACCTTTATGGATATAGGTGTCCCAAATTCGCAATGTAGTGGAGGTCACAAGGGGTAATAAGTCCGCGGGGGTCTATGTGTCGGGTGCGTCCACGGAAGGGATGTGAGATCGGGAGATATACGATTATTTTCTAGTGATGTCCATAATTTAGTGGAGGAACCGTGATACCAGTCTACTATTCTGATCAAAGACGCAGCGTGAAAGTACAGCCGCAAATCCGGGAGGGCAACACCCCCTCTACCCTTAGGTAAAGTTAAAACGTTAAAGCCAATCCTGGATTTTCCATGTCGCCATATGAAGTCCCGAATGGCCCTGTTAATCGATTGGAAGAAGCCACGAGGAGGGGGGCTAGGAATTGCCTGAAATACATATAAAACTTTGGGTAGAATGTCCATTTTAACGGCGTTCATTCGGCCAAACCAGGAGATGTTTGGTTTATCGTAGGATTTGCGTTACGTCCGCAACGTTCTTAATAGGGGCACATAGTTTATGTCTGTCAGGGTGGGTAAAGAGGTAGGGATTTGAATTCCGAGATACTTGACAGCTTTTTGCTGCCATTTAACCACTTGCTTACTGGGCACTAATACCCCCCTCCTGCCCAGGTGATATTTCAGCTTCCGGCACTGCGTCGCTTTAACTGACAATTGCGCAGTCGTGTGACGTGGCTCCCAAACAAAATTTACGTCCTTTTCTCCCCACAAGTAGAGCTTTCTTTTGGTGGTATTTGGTCACCTCTGCGGTTTTTATTTTTTGCACTATAAACAAAAAAGTGCGACAATTTTGAAAAAAATACAATATTTTTTACTTGTTGCTATAATAAATATCCCAATTTAAAAAAAAAAAAACACTTTTTTTTCTCAGTTTAGGGCGATACGTATTCTTCTACATATTTTTGGTAAAAAAAAAAAAATCGCAATAAGCGTCTTTTTTGAGCAAAATGTATAGTGCCTACAAAATAGGGTACTGAATTATTTTTTATTTCTTTTTTTACTAAAGATGGCGGCGATCTGCGATTTTTATTGGGACTGCGACGTTAAGGCGGACACATCGGACACTTTTGACACATTTTTGGCGTCATTCACATTTATACTGCGATCAGTGCTATAAAAATGCACTAATTACTGTATAAATGTGATTGGCATTGAAGGGATTAACACTAGGGGGTGAGGAAGGGTTTAAATGTATTCTCTGCATAGTGTTCTAACTGTGGGGGAGGGGGGGTGACTGGGGGAGTGACCAATCTGTGTCCCTATGTACAAGGAACACAGATAGGTCTCCTCCTCTCCAGAGACAGGACGCTGTCTCTGTGTAAAACGGCAATGAGAAATGATCTCATATGTTTACATATGAGATCATCTCTCATTCGCCCACAGATCACATCGCAAACGGCCACTCTGATTGGCCGTTCGTGGCGATCTGTGATTGGCTGTGTCCAAGGGACACGGCCAACACAGTGTTTCCCCGCAGCGCGCTCTGGAGCGCGCACAGGGAAGCTGCTAGTGACAAGCCGTCAATTGACAGCTTGTTGGTAATTTAGATCCGCGCTAAAGCCATCATTCAGCTATAGCGCGGATCTCAAGTAGTTAAATTCAAAAGCAGATTGGACCTGGGATACTGTAGGTTTGGGTAGGGAAATGTTAAGGGCCTCAGTTTTGTCATAATTTACTTTAAAGTTGCTGGCCAGTCCAAACTCTGTGAATGCCTCAATAATGGCTGGTATAGATGTGTGGGGCTTAGTCACATATAATAAGAGGTCGTCCGCAAATAGGGACAGTTTATATTGACGGTGGCCAATAGATATACCCTGAATATTGGAGTCCTGCCGGATGGCCATGGCTAGATGTTCCATTGTTAGAATGTATAACAATGGCGATAATGGACATCCCTGACGGGTTCCGTTACAAATCCATATCGGGTCAGAAAGCAAGCCATTAGACCGGATTTTTGCCGTAGGGTTGTTGTAGAGAGCAAGGATCTTGCAGAGCATGTTGGGGCCAAGACCCACTTGTTGAAGCGTTCTCTCAAAGAATTGCCAATGAACCCGGTCGAACGCTTTTTCGGCGTCGACCGAGATCAAGCAAGCAGGGATTCTACATTTTTGGGCATATTCCATCAGGGAAATAGTTTTGAGGATGTTATCTCTGGCCTCCCTCTTAGGGGTGAACCCCACCTGGTCAAGGTGTATTAGGTCTGGTATCACTGGCAGGAGTCGGTTGGCCAGTAGTTTGGAGTGTAAGCGGATGTCAATGTTGGTGAGAGAAATGGGGCGAAAGCTACTGCACAACGTAGGATCTTTCCCAGGTTTCGGTATAACTACAATATGGGCTTCCAAAGCTTGTCTCGGGAAAGGTGAATCCTTAGAGATGTTATTATACATCTTCATAAGAAGTGGTGTAAGGGAGTCGCGGAAGGATTTATAGAAACGGGTTGAGTATCTGTCCGGACCTGGACTTTTGTTTTAAGGATGATATTGCCTGCACAAGTTCTTCCTCGATAAATGGTTGTTCAAGATCCTGCACTAGCTCCGTAGGGATAGTCGGAAGTGCCGTGGCAGCAATGTAGTTGTCAATTTTAGATTGAAAGTCTCCAGGCGACAAATGTGGAGGGTGGGAGGGGAGGTTGTATAGTGAGTCGTAGAATGAACGAAACAATTTGTTAATTTCCTTGGGGTGATGGGTGAGTTGGCCGTCAGGTCCCTTGAGTTTAGGAATGGAAGCAATGCTATTTCTAGCATGGAGGGCTCTCGCTAACATTCTACCTGGTTTGTTAGCTTCAACATAAAACAATTTACGTGATCTATCCCTAATGGACATGGCCTTCTGTTCAAACAAGTTCAACAGTTTAAATCTTGCATCGGATAAGGCAAGTTGGGTGGTCGGAGATTGAATAATTTTATGGGAACGTTCCAGGTTAGCAATCGGAAGAGACAGATCCTGAATCTGGGCAAGACGCAGACGTTTAAGTCTAGAGCCATGTTTAATAAAGACCCCACGTAATACGCATTTTAATGCCTCCCATTGTGTGGGAGCAGAAGTATCGTCATTACTATGGTCAGAGATAAAGTTAGATATGGTGGTCCGGATATCATCAGAGCACATGTCATCCTGTAATAGTGAGTCATTAAGTCTCCAGGTCCAGTCATGACCAGGCAAATCAGGTAGGGAGAGAGATAGAAACACTGGCGCGTGATCAGACCATAGTATATTCCCGATCCTAGTCTGGGGATGGTATGTCAATGCATATTGACTGACAAGAAAAAAATCAATGCGGAAGTAGGAGTTATGAGCTGCAGAGAAGAAGGAATAATCCCTATCCGTAGGGTGGAGGATTCGCCAGACATCCAACAAATTGTGTTGGATTAGGAATCTCTTCTATTAATTGATTTGGTTATAGGAGATAGAGCTTCTACCAGAGGAGGTATCCAATGCCGGGTTCAAAACACTGTTAAAATCCCCAGCAGCGAGGATCACCCCCTCGGCAAAGTCCATTAGCTTGCGAAGGTATTGAATGGTATTGGTTTGCGATATACATAATAGCTAGGGTGTATGTGATATTTTCAAAAACAGGTATCTACCGTCAGGGTCTGAACAGGAATCTAACAGAGTATAATTTACCGATTTGTGGAGGGCAATCGCCACCCCTCTAGATTTAGATTGGGAATATGTACCCAAGTAGAGTAATATTTATTTCGCAATTTTGGAATGTGATTTGTGCGGAAATGGGTCTCGTGGAAGAAAATTACGTCAATTTTGGATTTGTGAAAATCATACAGTATTTGTGATCGCTTAGTTGGTTCATTCAAGCCACGGGCATTGAACGAACACAAGTGGAGGGTAGCTGCCTCCCGAGGGTCCCCCATGGCAGCGAGATGAAGGAGAGGAGAGAGAGAAAAAAAAAAAGAAAAAAATCAAGAAGGGGAGAGAGGAGAAAAAGGGTGGGGGAGAGAAGACAACAAAAATAACAGAACCACTCAGATGCTAGTTTAGAGTCTAGCACCAATCAAGTATCCCAATCAGGGGTGGCCTTATAGGCCAGTAGGATTCAATCTGTCCTGAATGATCAGAACAGACATAAACACTAAATTCTATGTGGGGAGGAAAAGAACAATAGCATCAGCTGGCCTGAGAACCACCCCACAATGCCTTAAAACCAGTTATTAGTACATAATGATTAAGAAAGAGAACTCGCCAGAACAGGGAGGCCAAGTCGGTTTAGAACCCTTTTACAAACAAAGAAATAAGAACAGTAAGTAAACACCTCCTATCAATAGCATCTGCCTGATTGGACCCACAAGAGGAGAACCCTGAATGGAGAGAACCCCCCCCCCCAAAAAAAATAAAAGTAGTATAGTATGTGTCATGAGGGGGATTACCCATCAATTGGCTCAGCAAACAGTAGTTTAGTAACATAGAAAGAATCCTCCCCCCCGGGTGGGGGTAAACATGGAATACCCATGGGGTCCCAACCAGGGGTCCTCCAATGACAGAAAACAGTACTGAGCTAACCGTGCCTGCCTTAACAAAACCAATAGTTTTCAAGTGCAAATGAGGGAGTACCAGAAGACACATAGGCATTGCGTTAAAACTGTGTAACTGTAATTTGCAAAAAAAAAAAAAACAGAAAGTACACAGAAAAGAAAAAAACAGCACATGTTAGTTATTGGCAGTTTTCAAAACATGTAATGAAGCCCCGCCCAAGGATGCAATATTGGCCATCACGATCTGAGGATTGTATAGGTGGTGAAGCAGTCCAGGGCTCTGGCCAATGCCACCAAGACTGTATCTATTGCTGAGTGGAAGCTGAACGCGTAGCTCCGAACAAGGCATGACAGCAAGGGACTTTGAGGTTTCCCTAAAAGGCCAAGCATTGTGGTCGTGACCAAGTCTGTTCTTTAAGGCCATAACTATGGTGGTGCGTGTATTGTCCCCACTGCAGTTTTAATCCATATGTGTAGTCCAACGTACCGCGTTGATCCTATTATAAAGGCACTGTCCACTCCCCTCGGAGAACAGAGTAGCAAGGCGGTATGGTCTTTCATCGAGGTGGCGTCCAAATGTAGTTGAAGAAGGCAATACGGTGAGATTCTGGGTCATAATTCACCCTCATTCTTAGACAAATGGAGATACAAGCAATTGAGTAGTTTTCTCCATGCACTGCCACGTCCCTTAAGAGGTATCCCAGATCTCAACAGCATAGAACAGGTCTTTCTGCCTAGAGACCCTCCTATACGCTCTATCTCTCAATTCTACAAGGCCCTCTTAGACTTACAATACCCTCCGTTTCCAGAATATTTATCCCGGTGGGAGAAGGACTTAGGGACTACTATTACGAATAAAGAAAAGGATAAGATCCTTAAGCTTACGCATGTCTCTTCCCTAGCTTCTTCCATGACTGAATCTAACTTCAAGCTCCTCACTAGGTGGCACCACACCCCTGCCAAGCTTCACCGTATGTTTCCTAGTAATTCCCCACTCTGTTGGAGGAATTGCGGTCAAATCGCCACCCATGCCCACATCTGGTGGTCTTGTCCCCTCATTCGTCCTTATGGGTGGAAGTCTTAAATCTGATATTCCGGATCACTGAGGTACAAATCCCCCTTAAACCTTGGACGGTTCTTTTCCACGCCACCTCTAGATCCATTGGCAAATACAAACGCTCAATTGTCCCACACCTTCTAAATGCAGCTAAAGCTATTATCCCTCGTCTCTGGGGTCAACCTGAAACCCCTTCCATCAAAACATGGTTGCAAAAGATTTCTGAGGTTAGTCTCATGGAAGAACTCACTCACATTGCAAGAGACACTAGAGAACAATACTCCTTAATCTGGGCTTCCTGGTCTTCATTTATTTCTACACAGTGCTATTTAGATATTATTTCCTCGCCCCCTTACAAGTCTGGAACCGCATAAAGCTTCTTTTCACCAAATTGTAGCCCTTGTTTCTACTTCACGGCATGGTTCCTCTCTCTTTTTTTTTTTTTTTGATATCTTCCTAAATGAGTTCGTTTAGCGAGGTGCTCGATACTGCTGCCATGTGTCCTGGCTCCTCCCCCTCCCTACCCTTCCCTACTTGTCCACCCATTATCCCTCTAATTTCTTTTTCTACATCCCCCCCCCTTTTTTTTTTTTTTACTTCTTTCCTAACTCTTTCCTTCTCCCTTTTCCTTTTCTTTTTTATTATTTCTATAAAAAAAAAACTGAAACACCTGTGTTCTCCATGATGCATCATTTGTTGTATTTCCCAATTTACTATTTTGTGGTGATGCTTCTTTAAAGTGTTGATTTGCTCTTATACTGTACTGTCTATTTCTTTCAATAAAAAATATATTAAACAAAAAGAAGGCAATACGGGAGAATCATATGAGTCGGTTTGTCATAGTATAGAAAACAGGTCACATCTCTGTGTGGGCCAGGAGGGGGTGACCTTGGAGCGTGTCTGTTGGAAGGCCCGCGCGATCGAGGGGCTGGCAGGAACAGCATCCGGTGCCAAACAGTCAGGTACGTCAATGGGTTTGGTGTCCAGAAAGCGGAAAACATCCGGAAGTTGTCCGTGGTCGTTCACATAGATGCTGTCGTTGCGTAGGCGGACAGTAAGGCCAAAAGAGTAGTTCCATACATATGTGCCACCACAATCCCTAATTTTATCCAGTAAAGGTTTCATTTGACGCCTCATGTACAGAGTTCTGCGAGACAGATCCGGAAGGAGGTGGATTGTAGCCCCATTCAAGTGATATGGGCCCCTGTTCCAGGCGCGGCGCATTATCTCCTCTTTCATGAGAAAAAAATGTACCCTGCATAACACATCTCTGGACTGGGTACGTTCTCCCCCACCAGGAGTGTTCACTTTGTGTACCCTATCCAATTCGATGGGTGCAGAGGCAGGCCTGCCCAAAATGTCATTAAGTATGCCACTAACAGTCTCCCGCAAGTCTGCCACTCTAATTGCCACGCAGTTTTATATTATTTCGCCTATGGCGATTTTCCAAATCGTCATGTTGCAGTCATAGATGGGTCATAGCGGCCTGGTGTTGTTTGTGCAAACCTTCCAGAGAGTCCAGTCTGTACAATATTGCATCCCTGTCCGTCAACAGAGTTTTCGAGCTCTTGAACATTTTGCGATATGTTTGTTATGTCTTGACGCAGGGATGATACCATCCTGGTTGCAATAGATTCCATGTCTTGTCTCGTGGGTAGGGATAGCAGGATAGCTGACATCTCTGCAGGAGACAGTACAGAGACTACCTGTGGAGTAGTTGCAGTAGGTGCCGCGTTGTCCCTCTTGGCGGGTTCTGGTGCCATCTTGTCCCGGGAAGCCGACCTAGTTCTCGGTGTTTCTGAGGTGAAGTATTGCTGGATGTCAGCAGGGTGTGTTCCGCGGAGGTCTCCATGTTTAGGGCCCCTTCTGGACATGGACATCTCAGGCAAGATTTGGTGAGAAACTCTTCCCTGCAGGCATATGGTGTGGAGCTCAGGCACTACAATTTCACACTGTCATTACAAGTCTATTTCCCCCAATTACTGAAGTTTTAGGTGGGGGTAGCCGCCTGGCTGGCTAGGATGATGAGCTCACATCGAGCAGTGGCAAGGCTGGGAGAGCAGGAGCATCTGTCTGAGAGTGTCAAGCTGGCACCACTCACATGGAAGAGTCAGGGGTCACCCACAGGCATCCGCTCATGTATGACTCTGCAATGGGTGTGAGGAGTGGTATACAGGCTGGCCGGCTATGGGGGCTGTGGGAGAAGGCAGTTGAAAGTTCAGGAGTCCCGGACCGTAAGCAAGCCTGGGACCTGGGTTAAGGAGTACCAAGATGGCCGCCGTTCCATGAGTAGGCCAAAGCCGCGGGCTTGCTTACCAGCCACCGCCGTGCAGAGGAGCGCCGTTCCGTGTGAACCTGGACTAGCCAACACGTCGTGGAGCTGGATTGGGAGGTGCAGAGGGTCCCAAGGGGTCACAAAGGCCATGGAACAGCGATAGGAGTCCAAAGATGGCCGCCGCTCCGCGAGTAGGTCGGAGCCGCGGACTTTCCTAACGGCCACCGCCTTGTGGAGGATCGCCGCTTCGTTTAGGCCACGTGCAGCCAAAAAGACGTGGGGCCAACTCAGGAGGTACAGAGGGTTTCCAGGGGCTCTCACAGGCCAGGGAGCAGTGCAGGTAAGCCTAGAATTCCAGGGTTTTGGATGGAGCAGGAGAATACCACGTCCTACTCTCTGCTGCGTCAGGCCACGCCTCTACACATTCCTTTGTAGACGTAATTGACATGCTAATCAACTACAGCTGAAAAGTCAGACATCTGACCTTTCAGACTGCCAACCCACAACACATCTATCATCAATAGAAATTCACACAAAACAGTGTCAATTAGCATAGCACAATGAAATATCTTAGAAGCCAGACTAAAGCCGCGTACACACGATAGGTTAATCAGAGGACAATGGTCTGAAGGACCGTTTTCATCGGTCAAAACCGATCGTGTGTGGGGCCAATAGGTTATTTAACCATTGGTTAAAATAAAGCAAACTTGCTTTAAATTTTAACCGATGGATTGATAACCGATAGATCAAAACCGATCGTTAGTATGCAAAACCATCAGTTAAAAACCTGCGCATGCTCAGAATCAAGTCGACGCATGCTTGGAAGCATTGAACTTCATTTTTTTCAGCACGTCGTTGTTTTTTACGTCACCGCGTTCTGATACAATCGTTTTTTTCCCAACTGATGGTGTGTAGGCACATCAGACCATCAGTCAGCTTCATCGGTTAACCTAAGACAACTGTCCTTCAGACTGTTCTCATCGGTTTGACCAATCGTGTGTACGGGGCTTTAATTAACACCTTAACAGCATGTGTCCCCACATTGAATGAATCACACTATTATTGACCTGTTGAGTTCAGAATTAACCACCTGTAATATTTCAGGATATCCTGCAATACATTGTGACCTATCATTACTGTCCCATCTCATGTAATTCAAGATATGATTTCTCAGTTATCCTATGCCCCTAGTGGACATAGGATGACCCTAGACCCAAGAGTCATTGGTGAAGCTGAACCAGGAGTACCCCGCATTCTTAAGAACCTCTGGGTCCCACGGGCCATACCGTTACAGTAAGTTTACAAACTTCAAGATCATTCAGATTATTGGAGTAGTATAGAAATATTTGAAATACAATGTGCAAGTAAACATATGATTTTTGATCATAGAAACACTGTAATTTTTACACACGATTCACACAACTTTCACCTGTGATTCACACATGTTTTCATTTGAATCCAATTTAAATATAAACTGGGAGAAATCTGTGTGAATTTTGTGTGAAAAAAAGGATTATTAGACCTCTAAGGTGTCACTTAGTCAATCAACTATGGCCCTCCTGTTGTTCAAGAACTACAATTCCCATCATGCCCAGTCATGTCTGCAAATGTCAGGAGTTTTACAGTGCCTCATGGGACAAGTAGTTCCGCAACAGCTGGAGGGCTGTAGTTTGGAGATCCCTGAACTAAGGCAATAATAATTGATATGTCTTAGTAGAATCTGTCTTTAAATTATATCTATAGTCAACAGATGTTTCAATTCTGGATACAGTAGGGAATGGTTAAAACCGCAGTCAGTGTTGTTTTATTTTTTGCCATCTGTGCCTCATATCCTTCATTCCCCCATCCTGTAGACACAATAGGAAATGAGATCAAATCTTTCCAAATTGAAATAAATTTCCCCTTAGACAGTTGTCTCTGGAATAGTCCCCATTGGAATATTTTCCTGCTGTTGTTGTTCTAGTGGCACTTCAAAATTTCAGATTGTTACTCACTTTCATTACCAGTAACAATAGAAAATCTGTTTAGCAAGGACACAGAAAGCAGTAAAAATTGTACTTTCACATCATTTCCTGCCTATAAGAAGCTTGCAACATAGGGTCCCTATTTCAGATCACACACACACACATTTTAGGGCCAATTTACCTAACAGTATGTGTTTGAAGTATGAGAGAAAACCCACACAAACACAGGGATAATATCCAAGCAGATAATGTACTGGCCAGGATTTGAACAGAGTAGACCAGAGAAGGAAGGCAGAGATGCTAACCACTAAGCTACATTGCTTAGCTATGCCCTATTGCCCTTATGAAATTCCTTCTGGATGCCATCAGACAAGCATTACTCTGATGCATTTATCTACAGAAATTCAAAAAATATTTTCCAACACTATCAAATGTAAGTAAAAAAAATAAAAATTAAAAATAAGTCAAATAGTACTCTGTCACTAACAATAAATATAACCTAAAGTAATATTAAACCCTCTTTTTTTAGACATTTTCAACAGCTGATTTATTTACTTATGTTTTAATCCTTGCTTAAGCTGGTGCAGTAGTTACTGCCTCAGGTTTCCTGTTTTAAGGTGGCTCCTTTCTCTTGCAGCATCCTATGGAGTCACCATTGCATGCAAGGACTAGCGGTATAGATCCTACACTGTTTGCATTAATAAGAACACACAGCCCCATAGACTAGGAAAGGCACTCCCCCATTCCTTCCTCCCCTTTTGATCTCAAAGCTAACAGACTGGCTTTGTACTGCGCTGTCCACAATTTACTCTATCCTGTAAAGACCATACAGGGAAGCAGCCCCCTCTATCCACGCCACCCCCTATATGGTTAATTAATAGATTCATTTATAGCACCCCCTATTCATGCGTCCGACCCTTTCATAACGCTGGGCGCATGGTGGGGGTGTTTTTGAAGCACTTGATTAGAGCCATAGGCTTCAAAATAGGTTGGACTCAGAGCACAGAGCATTGCACTCGGAACTCACCCAGGTGTGTTAAAAAAGCAAATGAATATTGGCTTTTCTAAAACTAGACTGCTATCCGCCAATCGGGGAGCGTGGGTTTGATACCCGTTTCCCGATTGGCTGAAAGGTCAGGCGATCCTATTGGACACCTAGGAGGAGGGGAGGAGACGCACGGCAGAAGATGCCATCATCTCAGAAGAGAAGAGGACACAGGAGATGCTGCCAGATGCCCACCTCAGCCTGATCGCCTGCCCAATGTGCCTGCTAATCCCTGATGCTGTGTGCCCACCATTCCCCGATGTTCCCGCCGATCCCCGCCACCGATGGGGTAAGTGTCAATGGACCGACAGACAGCAGGGGGGGTGTTGAGGTGCGCTGTGGGGGTGGTTGTTTGCCACCCCCCTCAAACAAAAAAACATCAGCCACCATTGGCCATAGATACATTTTATTGGATGCTGTCCATGGGATCAGCTGGTGGGGAAGGACATGTAAACTGGTGTCAGCATGGGGTAAATTGAATGCGTTTACAGCTCTCTGGCCATGTGGTCACCAGTTTGTATCTCTGGTGGCCCAGGTGCCCTCTTTAGGAGGTAAATTTATGTTGTAACAAAAGCCTGTCGAACTAAAAACTGGAAGTTCGGCAGCATTTCAGAAAATATGTTGGATTTAGGCTGAATTGTTTTCATTTTATGTACTGTTTTTTTCTTTTTTAACAAACCCTCATGGGTTATATATTTATAAACCTATTTGTATTTTTATAATTGGTGCCTACAAAGTCCATTTCTTTGTATCTTTAACATTTGCTGTTGCAATATATTTAGGAGGTGGCACTGCGCTACTATAGACACCTACAGTCCATCATGTGGCTGGTGATCTACCAACAATTTAATAATTCATAGGTTGAATTGTAGGCCAAATTTTCTTATTTCTCTTCGTAATTAATCAAAAAGCACATCATTTTATGTGTTGTAAACAAAGATCTACTTAGGGTATTATTTAAACTTTGCAGCTTCTGTGTTTTAGCTCCCACTGGTGACATCACCTTTCTGTTTTTTTAGTCAATAGTAGCTTTCTGAATCAGGCCCCTGAGACGTAGTGCATTATTCAGTGGAATAAATTACATTTGATGGAAAACTATAATGCTTTTACATTAATATATTTGTATCTTCTAAAATATAAAAAATGCTTTTGGTGCTGTTCTATTATTTAGTTCAAAGAAGTACAAATACATACAGTACAAATATAACATAAGCCTTATATACAAAAATCATGAAAAAAAAAAAGCTTGGACCTAGAGGAAAAAAGAAAAAGAAATGTGCCATGTTACAAAATAGCACGTATTCTTAGGCAGTATGAATAGCAAAATGAAGCGCTATAAAACTATAACTAACGCAAAACAGTATAAGGCGCTAAATCCAAATATGAGAATGAAGTGAAAATGCAATAAATAGATCCTGTGTCAATGTGCAAAAGTTCTACCAAACATCATAAAAAATTGTCCAAAGACAATAGAAAAAATATGCATCAAATATCACAATGATTGAAAGTCTCTTCAATTGTGGAAATAAGTGCAAAAAAGGGGGAGGGGAGGGGAAAGGGAAAAAAGTGTCCAAGTGCAAATCAGCAGGATAGGATGTGATGATAGCTTGTAGATAACCTTCAAAATCCACACCCAGTGTGCTCTAGCCTCTCACCACAGGAATAGACCCCAATGGGTCTAGTCATGCATCAAGATGTTGGATTCTGGTAAACTGTCTTACTCTTTATTGGAGATATCTGCAGCCTCGAGGGATTGATGGATATTTTCCTATGTGATCCACGTTCAACAACAAACTCTTCCAATGTTTTCTCCAGATCCGGAGGGGTTACATAAAGGATATAAGAGCCTTCATAGTGTAGTTGTTTAAACATCGTAGTTCTTTTACTCAAAATAGACAAGGTAACATCTAAAAATGGCAAAGCCAGCAGGCATACATGAAAAAACGCGTCAAACACAAAGATTTACGGTCTTGGCCGTGACAGGAAGCAATGTCACCCGACTCCTCCCGACAAGGGTATTTACTATATATATATATGCTGGTAACACTTCAGAAGTTCAACAGCTAAATACACTTTGATTTACACTAGTTTAATCGCCAACATTTCTAGTACCACATAAGTATTTCACCCTCCTTTTTAAGTCTTAGGCAGTATTTCCTTTTTTCTGATAAATCTAAAAATAAAATGTAGTTATATACTAATTAACATAGTTGTGGCTTGAGTCTCACTGTGATTCGTCCAACTTTCCAAAACAGTTCATTATTACACGTTATGGTCTCATTTAAGTAGCTCAAAGAATAATGACAGTATGCATAGTTCTCTAAACTGTACCAACTAACTAAATCATTTTGGGTACTGTATATTCTTTATCAATATTTATATGATTAAGCCTGCATATCACAACATATTATTGATGCTGTGTAATTAATAAAGACATAGGAGGTTATTAACTAAAACTGAAGAGTGCAAAATCTGGTGCAGCTCTGCATAGAAACCAATAAGCTTCCAGGTTTTATTGCCAAAGCTTAATTAAACAAGCTGAAGTTAGATGCTGCTTGGCTACCATACGTCCTACGTCCTCTTTCTTGACTGATAAAAAGCCTAGGCTCATGACATCATGCACAGCTCTCTATCTCACTCTTGTGAGAGTTTGGCAGATTGTCAATAGGCTGATCAGTCCTGCTCTGTGGGCGGAGTGGGCAAACTCATTCAGTAGGCGGATCGGGCTTAGTGGACGGGCGGCATCAGTGGGCGGAGTGGTTCCCGCTATCTTGACACACCCTAAGAAAACAAAGAAATTATAATCAAGTTATAGTTTTTAGTTAAATGGCTGGCTTTGACTTTGGCAAATGAAAAGAACGACACTAGTCTTCACACTTGTCAAAAAAAAAATCCCCAAATGAACAATTCTCAGTTTCAAACAGCAAATAAATGCTGTGATGAGTTAGATTCATCAGAATAAATCATCTGTTTAGCACAGATTACAGCACATTACTGCTATGCTGTGGTTTAGAGTTCATTTTATAATTCACTGCGTAGCAGCAAATGGTTAACCATTTAGATACAGAGCTATCACTTTTGTATGACAAAACATACAGTATGACACAAACACTATGGATTCCTCTAGGTTTTGTCCTGCTGACATCAAGCTAGAGCAGCCCTTGAATATCTCAGGTCGCTTTCCCACCAAGCTAGCATTACAAAGAGGTCAGAAACAGTTTGTCTTACACTGGAAACAACTGAGAACTGACTCCTCATGTCGGAAAGGGATTAGCTGGATCCTAAATCTGGTTACATTCAGTTTGTGTCAGGGGCTGTGGGTGGTATTTTAATGTCCTAGTTGTTTGGTGTTTAGCCTTTCCTAGATGGGCATAAGTGAACCTCAGTTTGTCAGTGCAGAATGAATAAATTTTTACATTAATTGACAAGTCAGTCCAACCGTCACATGGCATTAAAAAAAGTATCGGTATTCGGTATCGGCGAGTACATGAAAAAAAGTATCGGTACTTGTACTCGGTCCTAAAAAAAGTGGTATCGGGACAACCCTAGCAAAGATGTTATTATTACAAATGATGTGAGCAGACTACAGTTACTCTTTAAATTCTCATACAGATACTGCTGGCCAGTAACTCTCCTGTTTCAGCAATTAGCTTTCCAACATGGATTCACACAAGAAAGCTCTATTTGAGTCCATTCAATGTTCCTATTTTAGCTAAAGCCCTGGTGAAAGGACCGTTTTCTCTGACCCCTGAAAACACATTTGGGGCCAGATTCTCAAAAGAGATACGACGGTGTATCGCAGGAAACACCGTTGTATCTCTGTTTTTTTCCTTCTGTATCTATGCGTCTGATTCCTAGAATCACTTACACATAGATACGGAGAAGATCCGACAGGTGTAAAACACTTACACCGTCGGATCTTAGATGTAATTCTTTCGCTGGCCGCTAGGTGGCCTTTACATTGATTTCTCATTTGCTTATGCAAATGAGCCTAATACGCCGATTCCCGAACGTTTTTACGCCGCCTCGTCGTCGTTTACGTCGTTTCCATAAGCGTTAACCTACCCCTGCTATATAAGGGGTAGGCTTACGAAGTTCCCTTCGAATGCCATGTTAAGTATGGCGTCAGGTCAGCGTCGTCTTTTCCGTCGTTTACGTCATTTTACTAAGTCGTTTGCGAATAGGGCATTGCGTAAGTGACGATCACGTCGTTTTCACGTCGGCTTCAATGACGTTTTCCGACGTGAGCTGGAGCATGCGCACTGGGCTTTTTTCCCGGCTGGCGCATTCGCAGTTCGATCGACGCGGGGGTGCGCTTAACTTAAATACAAGCCGCCCCCTTTGAATTACACGGGGATACGCCGGGCCATTTACACTACGCCGCCACAAACTACGGAGCAAGTGCTTGGAGAATACGGCACTTGCTCCAGTAAGTTGCGGCGGTGTAGTGTAAATGGCTTACGCTACGCCGCCGCGGATTCTACCAGAATCTGGCCCTTGATGTTTTTAATAAAAAAAAAATAATTTGGACTTTTTTAACCTTTATTGCACTCCTTCCAATAGAAACATAAATAAAAATAGCTAAATCAAGGTTTAAACTAGGTCAGTGTCAGGGTTAAAGATAGAGTAAATAAGGTCAATGTCAGAGTCGAAGGTCAAGGTCAAAGATCATATTTTTTTAAGTAGAAAAAATGGTATCAGTGCCAGTTAGTGTCAGTGTGTTTTAGGTAGGCAAACAAAATGCACACCTCGTTTTCTGGGTCATACTACAGGTAACAACAACAAAAAATAACACACCTATGTGATATTTTTTTTTTTTTCAAAAAGTGTTTATTTGAGTTTTCAGAAAAAAATAAATAAAACATTTGATACATACAATGCAGTGAATAAATGCAACTCAACATAGGTAAAACAGGGAAGGGGGGCGGGGAAGAAGTGCAAAAAGAAGAGGGGGTAGGACATGAGGGAAGGTGCCAGATATTGCCTGCCCCCTGGAGGGGAGGAAGATATAAAAGACTAGCCCTATTGGGTCTGAACTGGTGGGATCTGAGAGACAGTCTAGTAGGGGGGATCAGGCGTTCAGTAGATTGCAAAAAGCAAAATATCACTGCTATGACATACAAAAATAAAAGAATAAGAACAACAAGAAAAAAAAAAAAAACAGTTGCAAGTCCTGCTAAGCGGAGGGGTAGGGGGAGCTAAAGGGGGAGGGAGAGGCGGGGGGGAGGAAGGGGAGCACCTAGAAGTTGCACATTTAGTGACTGGGTGGGGGGAGGGTGGAGGGGGGGGTGACATCCAGGGTATCGGATGGTATCAGGATGAAGTGGTGGATTGAGCATCAGGGGGTGGGTGACCGTCCGGGGGTCCATGGGGAGGGGGTTTGAAGTATGAAAAGGAGTAGTGTTCAAATGCGATCAAATCATCCTGGGAAAGCGCTGAGTCCATAAAAGAATGCCAGATCGAGAGGAAGCGAGACTTAGCAGTGGCTTGTTTGAAGTCCGTGGTGGCTCGTTCTCTGTGGAGGAGAAGAAGGAGGTCGTGCGTGACCTGGGTGATGGATGGGGGTTGAGAGGAGATCCAATTTCTGAGGATTGCCCTGCGTGCGACAAGAAAACAAGTCAATGGCCATTGCTTGCTGGTTTGTGAGGTAGGTGCCGTGGTTGAGGCGGAGGAGACATCTTGTTGTGACCTCTGGAGCAGTAGTGGGTCCCAGTAGCCGAATATGAGGAGAAGGGGGTCTTTGGGTAGCTTCATTAGAGTGATCTTAAAGGTGTATGCCAGAACCTGGTCCCAGAAGGCTGAGATGAATGAGCATGACCAAAAACGGTGTGCCAGGGATGGCTTCGGATGGTGGCACAGAGGGCAGATAGGACCGTCTGGATCTTGTGATGAGTAAAGGAAGGGGATGTGTGCTCGGTGGACAATTTTCAGCTGGGTTTCTCTCCAAATTTCGTTCGGGGTGATGCGTTGAACTGTGTTGAGGCCTTGTAGCAACTTGGGTATCAGATCGTCGACTGGGAAGTCCTTTCCCCAATTGGAAGCAGACGTTGCGGATAAGGGGGATGCGGATTCGCTGAGTAGGGGCTTGTATATGTCTGAGATTTTGTAGGCGCCTTCTGAGAGAAGTCGATCAGCAAAAGTAAGAGAGAAGTGTTTGCGTGGCTCAGTGCAGGAGGAACGTAGGTAGTTGGCACATTGCCAGTAATGGAAGACATGAGAGTTGGGTAATCCGAAAGTCTCTGCCGTGGTTGCGAAGGGTAGGATTCGGCCTGTTGAGGGGTCACATAAGGAGGTGAAGAGTGTAAGCCCCTTTTCCTGCCACAGTCTGAAGGGTTTATGGTCAAGTCCCGCTGGGAAGCTCGGGTTGCCTTGGATGGTGAGATGACGGGACACATAGGGGGACAGTCCAAGGAGTTTTCTGGTTTCCCTCCAGGCGATGACAGTGTCCCTAAGTATCAGGTTATGTTGGAGCGGGGGGGAATCGATTTCCATCTGCAGTGTAGTAGCGCCACTAGGGAGAAGGGGTGGGCCATATCTGATTCGAGGGCGTAGTTTGAGTATCGGGAGGAACGTGATATCCAGTCCAAGCTGGTTCTCAGTAAACATGCTAAATTATACAGTCTAACATTTGGGAGACTAACTCCGCCCTCGCGTCTGGGGAGAAAGAGTTTTTTCATAGCTATGCGTGGTCGCTTACCGTGCCAGATAAATTTAGAGATAGCCGATTCAATGAGCTTGATGTCCTTATGGCGGAGCAGTAGAGGGATAGTCTGCATCGGGTACAGCAGTCTGGCAAAGCTGACCATTTTTACTAGGTGGCATCTCCCCAGAAGCGAGAGCGGCAGATCCGACCAGTTCGTCAATTCCTGAGAGATTTTATTGATCAAGGGGGGGTAGTTCAAGTGGTACAGGGAGGAGGGTAGCTTGCCAATTTTTATGCCGAGGTAGGTGATGTGTGATGTGGCGACAGAAAAGATGGAGTGTCGTGTCCACGGGGGATCGGGGCGGGAGCCTAAAGGGAGGATTTCACTTTTGGAGTAATTTATTCGTAGGCCAGAGCATGCACGGAAATTGTCGAATATGGTTTTAATGGTGAGCATATCAGAAGAGGGGTCTGTCGAAAAAATAAGGACATCGTCCGCAAAGAGGGAGGATCGTAATTCATGGGCGCCGCATTTTATACCGTGGAGGGGGGCCACTTGGGTGAGGTGTCTGGATAGGGGTTCCAGGGCTAGGTTGAAAAGGAGGGGGGACAGAGGGCAACCCTGGCGCGTCCCCTTGTGAAGCCGAAAGTCCTCCGAAAGTATTCCGGCAGCCACCACTTTTGCCGACGGGGATGCGTACATCGCCTTAATGAGGTGACAGAAAGGCCCGGAGAAACCCATTTTCGCCATAGACAGGGAGAGCCAGTCGAAGCTGACATTGTCGAAGGCTTTCTCCGTGTCTAGGGTAATGATGGCATAGTCCCCATCCGGGTGTTGCTTGGCGTGTTCCAGGGCCAGCATCACTTTCCGGATGTTTAGGCAAGCTGTTCTCCCCTTCACAAATCCTGATTGTGCCGGATGGATTAAGGAGGGGATAATGTCGGCGAGCCTATTGGCGATGATTTTGGAGAGGATTTTTACATCTAGGTTCAGTAAAGATATCGGTCTGTACGAGCCAGGGTTAAGGGGGTCTTTGCCTTTTTTAGAGAGAAGTTTAACAATGGCCTGGTTGCCGGAGGGAAGATAAGGGCCGCCGGACCACACGCCGCTATATACTTTGTGAAGGGTGGGTTCTACTATACTTTGCAGGGTCTTGTAAAATTCGCCTGTGAAGCCGTCTGGGCCTGGGGCTTTAGAGGGGGTAAGTTTACGAATGGTGTTAGATACCTCGGCCAGGGAGATCGGGGCATTAAGGGCTTCTAGCTGAGAGGGGGAGATTTCGGGGATGGCCAGGTTGTCTAGGAAGGTGACTGCCGCGTTTCTATCAAAGGGGTCCGCCGCATACAGTGTACTGTAGTACTGAAGCATTGCTTTGTTAATAGCCGGTGGTGAGGTGTGGATCACTCCGGTGGAGTCCCGTAAGGATGTGATATGAGTGGGGGTAAAGGGGCCCTTGCATAGTCTGGCGAGTAATTTGCCGGATTTGTTCCCGAATTTATGAAGAGTGGCATCTAAAGTGGCCCTTTTGATTGTTTCTAGCGTGTCTGCCCAGGTATCAAACGATCGTTTAGCTGCGTGCCATTCATCTCTGTTGGTGGGGGAGTCGGACAAGTAAAGAGTTCTTTGAGCTTGATGCAAACGTGAGCTGGCCAATTTATACCGAGATAGAGCATTACGCTTGAAAGAGGCTGCATAGGATATGATCTGACCCCTGAGGAACGCCTTCCCGGCGTCCCAAAAGAGGTTAGGGTCTTCCGTGTGGGGGGCATTCGCCGAGGAGTATTCCTCCCAGGCTTTTTTCATAAAAAGTTGAAAGTCAGAATGGTTGTGAAGGTATGAAGGGAAGCGCCATATCTTTGGGTGGGGGGGAAGGTCCAAGTTGTTTAACGAGACCAATATCGGGGCATGGTCAGACACAGCGATGTCAAGTATATCTGTGGTCGATATCAAGGGGATCAAGTCGTCCGATGCAAAGAAATAGTCTATTCTGGTGAAGACTGCATGGGGGTTGGAGTAGAATGTAAATTCCCTGTCCGTGGGATGGGATAGTCGCCAGATGTCACGGAGATGGAGGGAATCCATAGTGGATGCGAAAGGTGAGGGATTGGAAGTGACCGTTACCGGGTTAGACCGTCTGGGAGAGGACCTGTCATCTATATGGTGTAGGGTGTCATTAAAGTCACCTCCGATCAGGTGGGGGAGTTGTGTATTTTGTAGTAGCCACGAGGACAGCTCGCGGTAAAAGGCCTTACCCGGGTTGTTAGGGGCATAGATATTAGAGATGACCAGTTCCTTACTACCTATCCTAACGTGCGCCGACAGAAATCTGCCATGGGTATCGGAGTTAACTGCAAGAACCGAACAAGGGAGGTTTTTGTGGATCAGTAGGAGAACGCCAGCCTTACGGTCGACGGCTTCTGAGCCCAGGACCGTGCCTACCCATAGTTTTTTCATGCGTGAGAAGTCGGGAGCCGACAGATGCGTCTCCTGGAGTAGGGCTACATCTGTTTTGAGTCGTTTTAGGTGTCTGAGGATTTTCATCCTCTTGTTTGGGGATCTAAGTCCCTTTACGTTCCATGAAATCACTTTCATGTAATGGGCGTGGGAAAGGGGGTCTGAGATGTATTTGTAGGAAAAGCACCGTATATGTGGGGGTTGAGAGGAGTCACCATATTAGGAGAGGGTAGGGGGTGAATGTCACTGGAGGATTGACGGGTTAAAGGCAGAGGTGCGTTGGTACCGGAGGGAGAGGGAGGGGAGGCGAAAGGAATTAGGGGGGCAGCTAGGGGAGAAATCAGCGAGAACAACAAGAACAACATAACCAGACATAAGAGCTTCACTTTTTTCCACATGGAGTCACTGTATGAGCCGGCTCCCATGCCACGACTCTGTTATCATGGGGCACAGGAGTACAGAGTAAAGAGCAAGGTGACATGCGGCTAAGAAAAAAAAAGAAAAAGGCAGCATACTGGGCAGAGGGAAATAAACTTCCGGGGTACATACAGTGATGCCAAGGGACGCCATGGAATGGGAGGTTGCATAAATATAATAGCTGGTAGGCACGTACATATTAACTGGTGGGCAACCGGGAGGGGGGAACATGGTTGGCGTAAATGTATTTAAAACAACCTAACACAGGGGAGAGATAACAAGAGAAAAAAAAAAAAGAAAACATCAATAACAAGAATGGCGAAGATGAGCCTGCAAAGGAAAACGTTAGATGAGGGCAACGAAAGTCATTTCACATAGGCTACCTGACCGGTGGGAGGGGAAGTGCAGATCACCTGCCGATCGTAGGTCTAGGAAGTTCAAGAGCAGACCCGGCCTAGCGAGGGTGCCCAAAGAGGTTGGCTTGAGTGGGTCAGAGGAGAATAGCCAGGGGAGAGTTCCACTTTGAAAACACATCATCTCGTGGTGGGTCGGGTTGGGTCCACTCCTGTGGTCTTGAAGCGCTTAGGAGAGTCTTTTCTGGGGCTCCTTTGATCCAAGGGGCGGTTGAGTGGTGGGGCTTTGGATGGCGTCTGAGGAAGGTGGTGTGATTGCCGCGACCTCAGGAAAGCTTCGGCTTCAGATGGGTCTTGAAAGGATAGCTGGTCCCCGTTCGGGGCCCTGAGACGGAGTATGGCTGGAAAGGCTAGCGTGAATTTAATTTGTTGTTTAAAGAGTTCTGTGCAGATCTGTTGGAATGCTTTGCGTTTCTTTGATACTTCTATAGAGTAGTCAGCAAACACGAGAATTTTCATGCCGTCTATCTGTAGCTGACGGGCTTGACGGAAGGTGTGTAGTATGAGGGATTTATCAGCATAGTTGAGGTACTTGGCAATTATCGGGCGCGGAGATTTGCGTTCCGAGTTGAAGGCACCCATGCGGTGGGCGCGTTCTACCAAGCATGGGCCTGGGAGGCCTAGCGCTTCTGGGATGCGGTGAGAGCAGAGATCTTGGAGGGCAGATGATTGAAGTGATTCCGGGACCCCCACGTACCTAAGGTTGCTCCTCCTGGATCTGTTCTCCAGGTCATCTAACTTTTGAAGGATATATTGGTTTGTCTTATCCTGTGCATGTTCCAGGGCCTGTGACTGATAGAGGTCCTCTTCTGCGCTGGACAAGCGGTGCTCCAGTTCATTTAATCTGGAGCCATGTTCCCCCAGTTGAGCCTTGATTTGCGCCATCCCTGCGTTCACGGCCCTCTCCACAGATGCTGCGATCATGGGGTTCAGCAGGGCAGCAACGGCCTGAGCGATGCGCTCTGTGGTGTTATCCCCCATGTTATCCCCCATGTCCTGAGCAGTGTGTGCCTGAGGGGTTGGAGGGGGGGAGGTGTCGCCGCTTACCTCCATCGCCGCCGTCGGCGTTGCGGACCGCGGAGCGGAGCAGGCCGAGACCGGGGCCTCGATTTGTGGCGTGGCCGGCGGCGGCTGTAGCGTCTGGGCCGTTTGGGCGCGAGCGCCCGTTTTTTCCAGGAATCGGTCCATGGGTGCTGGGAGACGTGCCCAGAGGTGGAGGAGAGGTTGTAGGGCTCCTAGAGCCGGTTTTATAGGCAGGATTCGGTCGTGCTGCGGGAGCTGCAGTGAAGGGCAGCTACTCCATGCGGCGCCGGAACCGGAAGTTCACCTATGTGATATTAATGTGACGATCAGAAATAAGAGGAATTGCTTTAAGTTGTTATTTGGTTGTAGGTTATGGTAATAGAAAAAAAATACAGTAAAATATATTTTTTTTACTAATTTATGCCACTTTTCCTTTAATAATAAAAAATAGGCGCTATCCATTACCATTTACCACCAAATGAAAGCCCAATTTGCCCAAAAACAAGGTATAATTCACTTAGATATGCAAAGTAGTTGGGATGATATGTACAGTTATACTATATGATTAGTAGTTATCTTTTTTTACAAGGTCCCACTTGAATGTTCTAAAAGGGACTCATCAAAACAGGTCACAGAAGTCTGTGAATTTTAACTATAAAGCAGCAACAAAGTCACTGACAAACACTGGACAGTCCCAGATGGCTGCCACCTCATTTGAATAACAATACTTCCACTGAAAAAGAGAACCTGAACTAGATCCAGGGGATTTTTTTTAACCTTTTAAAGCCTGAAGGCAAAACAAACTGTAAGGCCTAAACACAATTTTGCAACGTTGGCATGTAAAACTGTAGATAACATTGCAAC
The DNA here is from genome assembly GCA_029574335.1 of Rana kukunoris. Taxonomy (NCBI): domain Eukaryota; kingdom Metazoa; phylum Chordata; class Amphibia; order Anura; family Ranidae; genus Rana; species Rana kukunoris. The sequence goes on from CM056051.1 coordinate 223,337,921, forward strand.
TACAATAGAAACAATAGTGTGCATTTTGTTTTTTGTTTTTTTATTTTATCCTATATTAAACACGCTGACACTGATACTAAGGGTCTGATCTAGCTATTTTATCCTTTTTTTTGTATTCTATTTTATTTTTACACACAGACTTTACATGCAGCATGTTTTTTTTCTATTTAGAAGGAGAGAGTACAGTGATCATGTGATTGAGAGCTTGTCCTCCCAGCTTTCAATTATTAGTTCGAGAAAAATAGAAAAATTGCACATAGAAACTGTTAAGCTGCCAACACTACACTAGACATATAGTGCAAAAAGAACAAATAAAACAATAATGTGGCGCTCCAAATGTGAACAAATAAAAAATCATGTCCGCATGTTAACTTATGAAGACCAGAGTATAAATGAATATATGATAAATAAACAGTCAATGACATAAAAATAGTAACAATAAGTGAAAAAATGAATAGAACGAATAAAAAAGAACACTGTTCCAAATAAATAAATAACAATTCATGGATAAACATTGTGAGATAGACCATCATAAGAAATGAATTATAGAAATAGTATCCTTCAGTTGTATAAGCAGTTTGCAATGAGCACAAGTGTCACCCGTCACCCAGTTTGCAATGATGCTCGTGGAGTTATTGCAAACTGCTTATACAACTGAAGGAGACTATCGTGTTTATATTTGAATTTTTGTAAGTGTACACACCCAATAAAATAGATTTAATATAAAAAAGCCATATTATAAATATATATATATATATATATATACATTTAATTTTTGTAAATGGAATATTTGGGTTTTCTAGTGTGCCCAAAATGTAAATGAGCAATTTACCAGAGCACTGATATTCAACAAAAATAATATAACATAATATCATACCTCTCTTTGTACTTAGAAAATAAATGGCACATATTTTTCCCCCTTTTTTCCTTCTAGAAAACCGTAACTTGTAAAAATGCATGTGCATGCACGCCCGCCCGCCCTGAGATATAAAAGGTCATTAAACACATCTTATCATGCAAAGTCACATAGGCTATATATCTCTAAGATTCACAGTTATCGGTTTTAAAATCTAGACTAACAATTTCACGAGCCAGTGAAGGTAGAAAATGTTCATAAAGGTTCTGTATATATATATATATATATATATATATATATATATATATATCTTATATATATTGAATAAATCTGAGATACAAAAAAATATATCATTAAAGTAAAAAAATCCTTCTCTCATTTAACTCAACTACTAAGATTGTTAATTTGTTATTTTATAGCTCTGCAGATGGTGGAAATACCTAATGTCACATTTAATGTATAATGAGAAAGAAGTGAATACGTGTACTCATTTTCTACTTTAATGCCATGTACACACGATCGGTTCATCCGATGAAAACGCACCGATGGATTTTTTCATCAGATATCCAAAGAAGCTGACTTTCATCAGTCTTGCCTACACACCATCAGTTAAAAATCCGTTTGTATCAGAATGTGGCGACGTAAAACACTACTACGTGCAGAGAAAAATGAAGTTCAATGCTTCCGAGCATGCGTCGACTTGATTCTGAGCATGCATGGATTTTTAACCGGTAGACTTGCGCACAGACGATTGTTTTTTTCTATCGGCTTTTTAACCATCAGATAATTTTAAAACAGGTTCTAATTTTTTTCACCGATGGGAAAAAAAACGATGGGGCCCACACACCATCGGTTCGTCCGATGAAAATGGTCCATTTTCATGAGACGAACCGATCGTGTGTACGGGGCATTACAGGTTATGTTATCATGTGTTATCCTGCACCTGCTTTGGCCTTGCTCTTTACCCATCCTGATACCCATTACCTGTTTCCCATTTATCTTACCTATTTTCCCGCTTCCTCCATTTGGCCTATTTAGCTATTTCACATTTGTAAAAAGTAAATAATATTAGTCTCTTGGGCTGAAATCACAATAGCATGTTACTGCACTTGCATTGTATTGCACAGTAACGTGTATTTTGTTAAGGAAGCCCATTTAGTTTGGGTAGTTCATGTTTTATGTCACATACGTTTAATTCACAATAAATTGCTACACTGTACAATATCTGATATAAGTATCTTTTGGTGTAGTCTCATCCTTTTGGTCATACCTGATTGCAGGACACCAGAATTTAGTATCCTATAAATTAGATCAGGTAAGATCACTCTTATTTGTGATTTTTCAAACTTTTCAAACTTTGATTATATCCTATCAATGAAATATAAGTAAAATAACTACATCACGTGGGTTGAGGTTCTTTCCAGACTATTGCAAATTTCCAGAGTGCAAATACAAATTAACAGAATTTTTAAAAATATGCTAATGTATTTACACAGAGTTGTTGCTCAAAGCAGGTAAATATAATCTATGAAGAGTAACATCAGGGCCAAACTACAGAGGGTAGAAACAGGAACCCAAAATCTACAGTACATTATGATGTGTGACATGTATAGTTCACACCTCCTACACATGCATGCATTTAATTTATGGTCGTGGCCCTCTGACCGAGAGTGATGTGGATCACATAAACACGCGACAAGACTTACAACATAAATAGACCTGAAGTGTGCCTTGGTGGTCTGGTCAGTATGCCAAGAAAAGGGGGCATACCCAAAGTAAGTAATGGGTAGTTAATTGAAGAAGGATATGCTGAGAAGTACATTGAAAAAGGGAAGGGCGGGAGGGTGTCGAATGCGATTGAATGCGCAGACTCACGGACATGAGGTGAGCTGGGAAGAGTCGGCCCAATGACATGTAGTACTGCACACTGAACCGACAAAGAGCATGTGTGAGTGGGCTGCTTAAATACCCTCCGGGCTCCTCCCATAAACTCAGGCCACCATACTGGCCTTCTTATTTATGGTCGTGGCCCTCTGACTGAGAGTGATGTGGATCACATAAACACGCGACAAGACTTACAACAAGTGTGCCTTGGTGGTCTGGTCAGTATCTCAAGAAAAGGGGGCAAAAGACTCAGATAGGGAAATAGCTTATATTGATTTCTTGTATTTATTGAGCCAGCTTGGTAAAGGCTTGTGCCATTTCTTCCTGAGGATTTGGGATGTATGTGGCAAAACAAGGAGACTTCCCATAAGCCTGGTATCTCGATTACGTGGTCTAGTACTCCCTGTTGGGAGGCAGTTGAGGCTGCTCTAATTCGGAAAGAATGTCCAGAGAACCGACTGGGATTTGAAGCCCAAGTTGCTTAGGATTCTGACATGCTTGACAACTGGCTGCCACTCAGGGAGCTGGTTTAGAAAGGGTAGCAACAAGCTACCATCAGATTGGCTGGGTAGATGGAGCAGTAGTCGGTCGAGCACCGTCACTGGGCGTCAGGCATTGTTAGTCTGAAACAGGTTGATGTCAACCCCTGGGGCTGGTTTGTTGCGTTTGCAGACTGAGAGTGTAGGGGTTCGAAAGCGAGTCGGGTGGCGTCGGAGCAGTGTCTGACTGCCGGAGCCACTGACTGTAAATTCACTAGGTTGTAGGGAACCGTAGAAGGCCTGGTAGATGGCTGCTTGGATGACTATGCTGGGCAAGGCCCTAAATGGGGAACGAGTAAGGATTTCAGACATGTCCCTAAATAGGGCACTCTTGAAAGGTAGGCGCTTGCCACTGACTACAGGTTGGTGCTTCTGTATGCTCTGTAGAAGGGACTTGACTGCATGGGCTCGAGAATACTGACAGTTTACTGGGGTCCTGCAGGGACAGGAAATGCTGGACGCCATCTAGATATGGCGTAATAGTATTGTGAGAAAGGGTCAGCTGCGTGTGGCAATACGATATGAAGGCTAGGACGTGTCTAACGTTGCCTATTGCTGCTCCGAGGCAAGTGGCCAAAAATTAGCAGTTAGTGTTCCAAGCAGTGCGATAGGCATTCAGTGTGTTGCGTGCCAAGGAGTGGTTAATAAGCTGGGTTGAGTTGGTGAGATGCTACTTCAATCCATCGTCAGCAATGAAAAGGGTGGGACAGGGATGGTTATTGGGTCAGCTCCAGGCTCTTGCTGGAAAAACAAAGTAAGGTTGGAATGGGAAAGAGCATCAGCTGCGATTTTGCATTTGCCTGGAATATGTCTACAGAAGATATTAAACTGGTGATGAAGTGACAGCTGCGCGAGCCTGTGCAGGAAGGACGTGATGGGGAGAGGCTTGATCTACCTTAATTGATGAAGTCGGCTGTGGCTTGATTGTCTGTGGTGTAGAACACTGTCTGTCCAGTTCAAGTGTGGCCCCAGACCTGGGCAGCTGCCACAATGGGGTACAGCACGAGGCGTGATGAAGACTGGGTGAAGCAGAAATTTAAGAGAATTTCTGGGGGCCAAGGTTTGGAGAACCAGTGGCGGACGAAAAATGCAGGCAAAAGCCCGTGGTGGCTCGGCTGACACTGCCGGGATGAAGATTGAAATGCTGTTCTATCAGGTAGGGGAAGTTGTCCCACATAGCTAAGTCTGCTACTGATGCTTGGTCTAGTTTGAGAACTGGATCTTGCATTGGTGTGAGAAAATCAAGACAATACACAGGTGCTCAACAAGACGATATACTTGCACTCACTGACCAACGTGCACTCGCTGACCAACATGCCCTCGCCGACCAACGTGCCCTCGCCGACCAACGTGCACCCGCTGACCAACGTGCACTCGCAGACCAACGTGCACTCGCTGACCAACGTGCACTCGCTGACCAATGTGCACTCACTGACCAACGTGCACTCGCTGAACAACGTGCATTTGCTGACCAACGTGCATTTGCTGACCAACGTGCACTCACAGACCAACGTGCACTCGCAGACCAACGTGCACTCGCAGACCAACGTGCACTCGCAGACCAACGTGCACTCGCTGGTTGGAAACCTGAACTAACTGCAGGGAAAAGATGAGTGGCCCGCGTGCCACTAAAGATGAATGGCCAACTGGGTACCACTGTGTGTTTGCTTGGCTGATTGTCATTGAGGTGTGTTTGCAAGTTTAGTTTGTATTCGGGTTTGCACGTAGGTGCGTGCTGCAAAGTGTTTTATACTGCTGCAGACAATATTGTGTGGTTGCAAGGGTCTCAGTCTGGTTTGCTGAGACGATATTGCGTGGTTGCAAAGGTCTCGATGATTATGAGGTTTGTTTTGAGATGGCCTTGTGTGGTTGCACGGGTCTCAACAAGTGAGGGGTTGCTGAGACGATGTTGCGTTTGCAATGGTCTCAAGTGAGTGTCGGGCTGCTGAGATGACTATGTATGGCTGCAAAGGTCTGAACGGGTGTCAGGTTGCTGAGACGATATTGCGTTTGCAATGGTGTCAAATGAGTGTCAATTTGCTAAGACGACTTTGTATGGCTGCAAAGGTCTGAACGGGCATTAGGTTGCTGAGACGAGATTGTGTGGTTGCAAAGGTGTAGACGAGTTTGAGGTAGCTGAGATGATATTACATTTCGCAAGGGTCTCAAATGAGTGTCAAGTTGCAGAGACAATATCCCCCCCCTTTTTTTTTTTTATAATAAAAATGACTGTGAATGAAACGCTGGTAAACATGAGTTACCACATCTGGCTGTGTTTACAAGCTGTTGCAGGCATTGGCGTTTCGAATGCCTTTGAACATCCGTCTGAACCCATTTTTTTTTCCAAGAAGATTTCTGAACTCAACTGCCTAGAAATGACTATAAATGATCCTGTGTACATGTACTGATAAGATAACATAGAGGAGTGTTTGGGGATCCTGTGTAGACGTACTGATAAGATAACATAGAGGAGAGATCAGGGGCGGCTGAAAAACACCCATTTTTCTGGCTGCAAGGGTCTCAATGAATGCCATGTTACTGGGGCGAGACTGCATGGTCACAAAGGTCTTTGATGAGTGGGAGGTTTCTCGAGACGGTATTGCGTGGTTGCAAGGCTCTCGATGAGTGTGGGGCTGCTGAGACGGTTTTGCGTTTGCAAGGGTCTCAACAATAGTGTGAGGCTGCCGAGACGGTATTGCGTGGTTGCAAGGGCCTTGATGAATGTGGGGCTGCTGAGACGGTATTGCGTTTGCAAGGGTCTCAACAATGGTGTGAGGCTGCCGAGACGGTATTGCGTGGTTGCAAGGGACTTGATGAATGTGGGGCTGCTGAAATGGTATTGCGTTTGCAAGGGTCTCAACAAGGGTGTCAAGCTGCTGAGACGGTTTTGCGTTGTTGCAAGGGCCTTGATGAATGTAGGGCTGCTGAGACGATTTTGCGTGGTTGCAAGGGCCTTGATGAATGTAGGGTATCTGAGACGATTTTGCGTGGTTGCAATGGTCTCAACAGATGTCAGGTTGCTGGGCCGAGATTGCATGGTGGCAAAGTTTTTTTTTTTTTTGCGTTTTTTTATATATATATATATATATATATATATAAATATATATATTTTTTGGCGTTTTTGTAAGGGCCTTGTGTTGCAAGGGTCTTAACAAGGGTGTCAGGCTGCTGAGATGATTTTGTGTGGTTTCAAGGGTCTCGATGAGTGTGGGGCTGCTGAGACGGTATTGCGTTTGCAAGGGTCTCAACAAGGATGTCAGGCTGCTGAGACGATTTTTTTTTTTGCACTTTAATATTTCATTTTGCTATTTTTTTTCTTTTTTATATATCTTTTTTTTTTTGTCTTTTGTAAGGGTCATGTGTTGCAAGGGTCTTAAGGGTGTCAGGCTGCTGAGACAATATACGAGTGGTTGCAAGGATATCAATGAGTGTGAGGGCTGCTGAGACGATATTGCGTTTGCAAGGGTCTCAACAAGGGTGTCAGGATGCTAAGACGATTTTGCGTGGTTGCAGCGGTCTCAACAGGTGTCAGGTTGCTGGGGGGCTAAGATTGCGTGGTGGCAACGTTCTTTTTTTTTTTTTGCGTTTTGTAAAGGTCATGTGTTGCAAGGGTCTTAACAAGGGTGTCAGGCTGCTGAGATGATTTTGCGTGGTTGCGAGGATCTCAATGAGTGTGGGGCTGCTGAGACAATATTGTGTTTGCAAGGGTCTCAACAAGGGTGTCAGGCTGCTGAGACGATTTTGCGTGGTTGCAACGGTCTCAACAGGTGTCAGGTTGCCGAGGGGCTGAGATTGCGTGGTGGCAAAGGTTTTTTTTATTTTTATTTTTTTTGCCTTTTTTTTTTGCCTTTTTTTTTGCGTTTTCATATTTATTTATTTATTTATTTTTGCATTTTGTAAAGTTCATGTGTTGCAAGGGTCTTAACAAGGGTGTCAGGCTGCTGAGATGACTTGCATGGTTGCAAGGTCTCAATCAATAAGAATTGGGTTACTGAGAAAGAATAGAAACACCTGGTTTGTTTGTACCTTAAGCAAGCAGTATAAGGTAGAAGGACAACGCCTGTTTGAATCGTAGGTTCCGTAGGGGCCACTAATGAACCATATGGGAGACAATGAATGGTAGCAAATTGATAGGACATAAAGAATGTAATAAAAATCTTACTTGCGACAGTGGGCCATGCAAGTGAGTTTGCGGCGGAAAGTGGCTGGAGTGAAACATGTCGAGAAGGTGTAGCGTGATGCCGTGCATGGGGCAAAACAATGAGGTTTGGTGTAGAAAATAGAACACGAGAAGTGCGTATCAATGCTTTGTAAGCTCCACTGCGGGAACCAAACATATGGTACGGGTGACACCATGAGTGGCCACAAATTTGACATGACAAACAAGCTAACGAATCCTACCTGGGACAGTGAACGTGCGACTGGGTTTGCTTTGGACTGGAGTGGATGTGCAACACATCCGAAGAGTGTGGTGTGGCGCCATGCATGACGCACAGGCAATAACTTTGGTAAATAAATGAGAGAGAAGAACCGTGAACAAACAATTCGTAAGTTCAGCTGCAAGAACTAAAAACACACGGCATGGGGGGACAATGAATAACAGTAGAAAGCATGCAATGTATCTGATACAAAACAGTTGTAAAATGCATGAAACAAATTTGATACGAATCGGTAGTAAGGAGTATTGAACGAATCTGATACGAATTGGTTGTAGAGTGTATGTTACCCCTTGCTTTGAAACCGAACACCTACCAACCACCCATCCCCCCAGGCTAATCAAGTACAGACAAGGCACCATGTGAGTCCAATTACCACCTCAATCTGCCAAAGAACCCATACAAACACATGCTAATCTCCAAATGGATTTACAAATGAATCGTATGTTTGGCAGAAGGAAGTTACAAATGTACTACGCCTGAGCCAAATGATGTTGGAACATGAGCAACAGTAACTCAGAGGCAGATTTTTTTCCAAAAGGGATGCAGGATAGAAAGCATAACAAATTGCAAGATTGCACAAGATACGAAAAGGTTTGAATCCTACCCGCGACAGTAAGCGGGAACCGCCGGCGAAGACCATGAAGGGAGAAGCCGCAAAGCGATTGCGATGTCGAATGCGATTGAATGCGCAGACTCACGGACATGAGGTGAGCTGGGAAGAGTTGGCCCAGTGACATGTAGTACTGCACACTGAACCGACAAAGAGCATGTGTGAGTGGGCTGCTTAAATACCCTCCGGGCTCCTCCCATAAACTCAGGCCACCATACTGGCCTTCTTATATGTATAAAAAATATTAAATCCCTCTTTACCTTTTATTTTTCGTTGAAAGTCATGTTGTGTTAACTGAATAATCCTCTGAAACGGGTTGGTGAATATCATCACCTTGGTTGTCTTAGCTCCAGCTCTCTACCATTTAGATAATCCAGTCATTGGCCATGTAAAGACGAGCTTTGTGCTCAGGTGGACCATAAGTTTGCCCCCAACTCTCAATCTCTGTCATAGCAACAAATTGCTACTCATGCCTTCCCTTGCCTTTAAACTGTGGTATAAAAGACATAGAAGAGAAAATAACAACTGTTTTCCAATCTGTCACCCTCTTTCAATAAAAGTCAGGTTTTCTATCAGCCTTTTGTGTTGGAGTTGGAGTAGTTGGGGAAATATAAAAGAACTTGTTAGAAACACAGGAACATCTTCACTTCCGCACATCACCAAATACTAGTGCTGTACAGTTTGGTGCTGCCAAATCATCACAATATGAAGTGCACCAAAAGCACAATGTCGGTGCCAGAGATTGTTACATAGTTGCATGATTAGTCAGATTGAAAAAAGACACAAATCCATCTGGCTCAACCAATAAAAAATAAATAAAATAAATAAATTAATAGATTAAATAAATGAATAGAAAACCTCCAAATAGAGAAAATACCCACAGTTGACTCTAAGGCGGCGTACACACGAGGGGATATGTCCGCTGAAAATGGTCCGATGGACCGTTTCAGCAGACATCTCCGCTCGTGTGTATGGGCTAGCGGACAGATTTCTCCACCCGACAGATTTCAAAGCAAGCTTTGAAATCTATCCGGTGGAATCTGTCCGCCCGACATGTCTGCTGGTTAGTACACTTACCAGCAGACATGTCGGCCCCCACCGCCGCCGCGCCGCTGCCGAATGGATTCGGCGCATGCGCGGAAGTGTTTTACTTCCTGGTGCGGTGACGTGGCGGTGACGCGGCGGCGTCAACGTCACCGCCGCGTCACCGCGCCGTCCGGCGGCGGGGAATTTGATCCGATGGTGTGTACACGCCATCGGATCAAACTCCCGATCGGACATATCCGATGGAAATGGTCCGCGGACCGTTTTCATCGGATATGTCCGATCGTCTGTATGCCGCCTAAGGCCTCGTACACACGAGGGAATTTTTCCGCTGAAAATGGTCCGACGGACCATTTCAGCCGAAAAAATCCGCTCGTCTGTAGGGGCAAACGGACCGTTTTGGCCGGATTCCTCCAGGCGGAAAAATTTCAAAGCATGCTTTGAAATTTTTCCGCCGGATAGCTGCCCGTCGGATATGTCCGCTGGTTAGTACGCCTAACCAGCGGACATATCTGCCCGCACATGCGTCGTATCCTGTAAATGGATCCGACGCATGTGCGCAGAAGTGTTTACTTCCTGGTGCGGTGACGTGGCGGTGACGTGGCAGCGTCAACGTCACCGCTGCGTCACCGCGCTGTCCGCCGGCGGGGAATTTGATCCGATGGTGTGTACAGCCACCGGATCAAACAGCCCGGCGGACATATCCGATGGAAACGGTCCGTCGGACCGTTTTCATCGGATATATTACATCGTGTGTACAAGGCCTAAGGCCGCGTACACACGAGGAGATATATCCGATGAAAATGGTCCGACAGACCGTTTTCATCGGACATGTCTCCTGGGATGTTTTGGTTTGATCTGTGTACACACGATTAAACCAAAATCTCCGCGGACAGACAGCGCGGTGACGTGGCGGTGACGTTGACGCCGCCACGTCACTGAACCAGGAAGTAAAATATTTCCACGCATTCGTCGAATCCATTCGACGCATGTGGGAGATTTCGGTCCGCTGGATAGGCGTACTAACCAGCGGACATATCCGACAGACGGCTTTCCAGTAGACAAGTTTTAAAGCATGCTTTAAAACTTTTGTCTGCTGGAAACCTGTCTGCTAGCCCGTACACACGATCGAATCTGTCCGCTGAAACTGGTCTGCGGACCAGTTTCAGCAAATATATTCGATCGTGTGTACGCGGCCTAACAAGCGTGGTGCAATTTGCTCCAGTGGTAGAAAAAAAAAAGTCCTTCTTGTTCTTCCAAAAGCAATCACATTTTTCCTGGTTCAACAGTCTCTGATGTTATTACCTATACATGTTAATATCCATCTAAATATTGTGCATTGAGCTTTTTTTTCTAAAACAATCTACTGAGCTGGCCAGAACTATTTCTTGAGGGAGTCTATTCCACATTTTTGCAGCCCTTACGGTAAAGAAGCCTTTCCATATGTGGAGGCTAAATTTCAGTGAAATCAGTAACTTTCAGAAAAAAATTCAGAAAACAAGATACGCCGGTTTGCAGGAAAGATCCGACAGGCGTAATTGTATTACGCCGTCAGATCTTAAATGCAATTTTAAAATGGCCACCAGGGGCGTTCCCGCTGATTTACGCCGAGATTATGTAAATCAGCGAGATACGCCAATTCTCGAACGTACGCCCACCCGACGCAGTGACTTTACGCCGTTTCCGTAAGGGGTTTCCCGGCCTAAAGATAAAGCACCAAAAAGATGGTGCATCCTATGTTAAGTATGGATGTCGTGACCGCAGGAAATTTGAACATTTTTACGTCGTTTGCGCAACTCGTCCGTGAATGGGGATTTACGTTGATTATGTTCACGTCGAAAACACCATCATAATTCGGAGCATGCGCACTGGGATTTTTCAATGGTCGACGCATGCGCAGTACGTTCGGCGTGGGGACGCGCCTAATTTAAATAGCATATGCCCCCTACCCGCCCAATTTGAATTAGGCCGCCCAATTTACGCTACGCTGCCGCAACTTTACACGAAAGTGCTTTGTAAATATAGCACTTGCGCGTAAAGTTGCGGCGGCGTAGCGTAAATAGGAAAAGTTAAGCCGCCGCAAAGAACCGCTCGCCATCCTGAATCTGGCCCAAAGAGTGCAAAAGTGATCTTTTAGGGCTCATTATCTCTGCCAGACACATCTCCGAGATAGCAGCCTGTTCTTGTAAAGAAAGCACCTTTTCTTTTCTTACATAAAGTTAAAATTATCCTGAAATTGAGGCCCTCCTTCCTTCCCAAGGTGGTCTCTTTCTTTCACCTCAATGAGGATATTGTCCTCCCTTCCCTCTGTCCTGCCTAAAAGCATGCTAAGGAAATTTCACTCCAGTGGGTGGGTGAGTGGTTAGTGCAACTGCAGCTAGGTGGAGATGAGAGCAGGCAATGCAGGACACTCTAGTTGAAACTAAGGGCCAAGTGGAAATCCCCAGAATTTATGATGGTGAAGATGGATTTTAATGTATTCTGACCCTAAGTTGTGGTACCCAGGTTCACCCTATAGACAAGCAGGGATGTAGACACAAGATAATGTACCAGGAATTAGGTCTGTGGACTCAGATTGCCAGGAACAAAGTCAAGGGTCAGGGCAGGTAGTGGACTCGGATAGCTGAATTAATACAGAGGTGAGTACATGGGAAATAATTGAAAACAGGCTGAATAGCAAGCAGGAACTAGGCAGCTAGCTTCCAAAAGTGTTGCTTGGAAAGTAAGCCCAAAGCTGCACTGAGTTTAAATAAACAAGGCAAAATGAGAATCCTTTCTGATTGGCTGTATCATGACTAAAATACAGAATATAGAAAGACTGGCCGATGTCTATAACACTCCTTCAGGAACAAGGTAATAACAGAGCACATGTTTGTGAAACCACAGGTACCAGTTGAACCACAGCAGCAATGATTTAAGCATACACCACAAGCTTGTAAAATTTACAGGTACCAACAGAACCACAGGTGACAGATCATCTCTGTATTAGCAAAATTGCTAGCTTTACAGCTGCTCCAATCCAAGCATTTGGAGTGTGCCCCCTTTCATGACTTTGTGGCCTTTACTGCACATCAGTGGCAGGTACCTTACTAGCATTTTTTCACCCAGAAAGCCATTCCTGTGCTCCATCATCATGTGGAAGCTGTCTCACATGTCAATGGCAAGGTCCAGATGACCACATGATCTTTATTATGTAACACTGGCAACTAACACTGGAATTAAAGTATTTTTGTTGGCATTGTGTTAAACTTTTTAGTGAATACAGTGTGGTACTACACAAAAAAGATAACAAGCTATGTTATGCAACTGTTTTGCAAGTTGGTTTTAGCCTACGTTCACATTGGAGCGATTTGTAATGCGATTTGAGAGATCAAATCGCATGACAAGTCGCAGCCTATTGGCGGCAATGGCACTGTTCCAATCGGTGCGACACCGATTTTGCGGCACGGCACCGATTTGCAAAAGTAGTTCCTGCACGACTTTTGCCGATTTCAGGTGCGATTTCTATAGACATCTGTGTATGAAGCCACACAAATGTCTATCAAGTAGCAACTGAAATCGTGCTGACCTTGCTACTTTGAAATCGCGCTACTTCAAGTAAAGTAGTGCGATTTCAAAGTAGCATCAGTGTGAACCAGGGCTTACAATTGATACACTGTTGTTTTGGAAGTGTAAACCTACTGATAGCTTTCACAGCTTAGTTTTGACCTAATATTGCCAAATAAAAAATGTCTTTTGTTTGACAAACCACTTGGTTTGACAATCCCTTGCTAATTCGCATAAGTGTCAATAATTCACACTTATGCGAATCCAATTCGTATGACAAGAGAGTTTGACTGGCTCTCAATAGAGCTGGTTCACACATCTCCAGGGCGGCTGTGGAGCGCACAGCGGAAGGGTCCTGTGCATCTTTGGCTGCATTTTAAGTCCAAATTCAGGCAAATATTTGGACCTAAAATGGTGAACAGGGATGCACTGGACTCCTGGTGTGTCCTGCGGCTGCACATACTGTGAACTTAATGGAATTCAGATTTTGTTTCAGAGTGTGCAAGTTCCGGAATTTACCTTGAGTTTGAAAAATGGCCCATGAATCAAACCCAAGCAAGATTGCTCATCACTACCTATGAGTAGTTTAGTAGCCAGCTTTGGTCAGAGATGGAAACTCAGAAATTAGTGAATGTTTAAAAGTTATCTCTACATTAATATTTCTACATTAATATCTGAGATCATAAAACAGAGGCAAGCTGGGCTGCAATTAAATGTACCTGATTCAATTGACTAAGCTTTAATCAACATATGTAATGTACATAGCAATGTACACTTTAAATTGTATTTGTGTTAAGTTCTAACTTACATATCACATGCTTTGCGTCCCTCATTGTTTTTGTGCAATTTTGGCATAAAAGGTGCTAGTTGCTGTGTTATAATGTTGTTCTTTGATTCACATGCCAGTTCTAAATGGAGACTGTATTATTACTAGAGCTGCATAAGAGTTCTGTATCTTCAATTGCTTAAAAGTCAGATTTGTACAGTTGTTCTAAGATGTTTCAAAGCTATCAGAGTTTCCAGTCATGTACTGAAAAGCTCTCATGCAGTGGGACTGCTAGCAATTCATCCAAACCAGACACGCATGGCTTGCACTGTAGATGACAGAAGAGCTTTTAGCAAATAACATAGCCTTGCCCAGGAATAAGTCAATGAGCACTCTACAATAGAATTATCATTCCAAAAGGCATTGTGAAAGTAAACAACTTAGTAGAATTGGTTTAACATGCATGGATTCAACAGAACAATAATGTGTCACAACTTTAGTCTAAATACCAGCAGTGTACAAAAATAAATAAATAAGTAAAATAAAATAGATATTTCATCTACTAAATAGAAGAAGCATGCAAAAAGCAGCTAAACTAATGACAGGCTGACAGCGACCACCAATGTTTGCATGTAGCTGCACACCAAGTGTTTACCTGTAGATGTCAGAGCCTGAATGCAGTCAGCTGTCATGTGCTCATACTCCTGAAAGGTTACTGTTGTCTTTAAAAATTTACAGAAAGGGGCTAAAGTGATTGTAAAGTGATTTTCTGGTGTAGAAAGGAGGGGTTTGTGTCCCTGGGGAACTGGAGCGACTTCTCAGTCAGTTACAAGTTCTATAGAAGGGACAGACTGCACGTAAATGGGGAAGGTGCAGATCTGCTGGGAGTGAAGATGGCCGAATAGTTAGGTGATTGGGGGTGGGTCCAGAGGTAGAGATAGTCAGTGCAGAACATAGTCCAGAGGGAAGTATTGGGAGCATTAGTGGTAGGTTGACTAAAGCACCTCAACCTGAGGTAAGTATAGTAACAAGTCCTATTTGCAACCCCAGAGCATTCAATAAGGAGATAGTATGCGACCGGTCTTAACTACGTGGCATGTTCTCCAATGTCAGGAGTCTGGCGGACAAGATGGGAGAACAAGAACTACTGTTGTACGATTAGGATTTCGATTTTGTAGGAATTAGAGACTTGGTTCAACAGCTCTCATGATTGGCTGGCAATTTAAGGGTATTCCCTATATTGAAGGGATAGAGAGGGTAAAAAGGGGGGGGGGCGTGCCTGTATATAAAAAATTATTAAAAAGTGAATATGAGAGATAACATCACTAAGGGAGCAAGGGAGGAGGTGGGATCCTTATGGGTAGAGTTACAAAGGGAGGATACTAAGTGGAAAGTAAGACTGGGAGTATGCTATCGGCCCCTAACCAGAGGAAGGAGGTGGGGACGGACCGCCTATCAAATTTTGGATTAACGGCAAGAATGGGAGGTGTCATTATAATGGGGGAATTTAAATATCCAGACATAGACTAGGTGGAAGGAACCACGCATTCATCTACAGCTCACCAGTTCTTAAATGTCATGCAGGACAATTTCATGGGTCAGATGGTAAATGCACCAACTAGAAACCAAGTGTGACTAGACCCACTAATTAGCAACAATACAGACTTGAACACAGATGTTGAAATACGGGACAATTTATGAAACGGTCACAGGTCAATTCGTTTTAGTATAAATCACACAAATAGGAGACATAAAAAAGCCAACTTCCCTAAACTTCCCTAAAATGCATATAATGGCAAAGGAGAAGGCCTTCAAAAAATACAAAGCTGGGGGGGGGGGGGCATGGCTACCGGGCTTCTGCATGGACGTCTAGGCAGAGAGCTCCGTGCCAACTGTAGGGGATTCGACATACCGAGGCACTGAAATCGGCTCCGATCTACCTGGATCGCTCCGCCGGACCGACTAGAACTCCGGGATGGCCCGCAAACGCAAAACGGCCCCTCAGGTACAGAAGCTCTCCCACTTCTTTCCCCCGACGCCTCGCGGCCTACTCCAAGATGGCGCCGGCGGCGCCTCGCCGTCCTCCTCCAGCGGCTCCAGCTCGGCCCCAACAAGCCCTAATCTGCCGCCAGGAGAGGTGCACAGGTCCCCGGAGGCCTCCACACCGCTGGTGCGCAGCCCAGCAAAGTCTAAGCCGCGGCTTTCCCCTGAATCCTACGGCGGGAAGGCACTCACACTGCAGGACTCCCTGAATGACACTAAAGAGCTAGCGGCAGCCATTAACTCCTTCCCCACTGCTGACAAACCGCTATCAGACACCATGTTGAAGGACATGCTGGTGTCCCTCCGCAGCTCTCTCCACACTGATATGATGGAGTGCATGAGGGGCTTTAAAGCTGATGTTCAGGAGCTGGGGGGCAGAGTGGATCATGTAGAGCAGAAGATGGGGGAGTTTGCATCTTCTTTCAATTCACTGGTGGATGCCCATAATGACCAGGAAGACGAACTGGCTTGGCTTAAAGCAAAGGTCTCGGACCTGTAGGACAGATCCAGGAGGAATAACGTCAAGATCTGTAGTGTTCCTGAGTCTGTCCTCCCCCACCAATTGCAACAATATGATCAAGACCTCATGAGGCTGCTGGATCCTGAATTGTCGGATGCAGATCTGGCTATAGACAGAATACACCACCTGCCCAAGCCGTCGCACCTCCCTGATAACATCCCCAGGGATGTTCTTATGCGGGTACATTTCTTCCAAATAAAGGAGCGCTTCATGATGTCCTTTAGGAAGAACAAGACTCCTCTTGCCCAGTATGAATCTATTCAACTATTTGCAGACCTTTACCAACACACAATGCAGAGGCGCAGGGCCCTTCTCCCAGTCACTAAAGCACTACGCAACCATGATATTGTGTACAGATGGGGCTATCCGGCCAAACTCACCGTCACTAGAGACAACCACTCCTCCGTGGTCAATAACCTCACAGAGGGCCTGGCCCTCCTTCGCTCCTGGGACATTGTGCCGGTACAGATGGAAGGTGAACCGCCCTCGGCCTCCAAAGTCGCCACTCAGGATTCGTGGCACACGGTGTCCCGCAAGAAAAAGAGCAAGAAACGACCCTACTAAGTGCCTTGGTTACGACTACAGCATAGTACTACCTAACACCCTACTGACTTTGATGTTTCCCCCCCCCGTGTTAAATGAGCAGCACTCCTGCTCTCAGATTCTTCATAGGATCTCCCTTTTTACTAATCGAGTTGGTTCTGATCGAACTGTTTTATTGTCTGATGACCACTAACCCATGTGGCGTTGTTTTGTTTTTCTTCTTTTTCCTTTTTCTTTCATTGTTTTTTCTTACCCCCAACCAAGAGATGGACCTCACCCCGTGGACCAGGTTATGTCGCAGCCTTCGCTCCCGGAAACGACGCCTAGGATTCCATCTATGCTACGCCAGTTTCTTCATCCTGAGGTACTGTTACATCATCACACCACATTGCCATGGTGCTTAACATTGTTTCCTTTAATGTGCACGGGTTAAATCACCCTGCTAAGAGAGCAGCACTGTGGAAAGAGGCTCGGAAACTACAGGCGGACATCCTGTGTGTACAGGAATCCCACTTTCTTTCCTCCAATCCCCCTTACTTCAAGCATAAGAACTACCCCTATGTGTTTTGTGCATCTGCCCCTAACAAGAAGCACAGAGGGGTCATCACGATCATTAGAGACTCTGTTTTGTTCAAACTAGGGGAAGTGATTTCTGACCCGGCGGGAAGGTTTGTGATTCTTGTGGGAGAATTTAACAATCGCACATATACAATTGTAAATCTTTATGCCCCAAATGCTAATCAGGTCAGGTTTGTCAACAAGGTCTTTAAGAAACTACTTGCTGTTAAGAAAGGTAATGTTATTGTGTGTGGTGACTATAATATGACGATTGACTACAGTGTTGACACTACCTCTAAATCCAAACGCCCACTCCCTTCTCTACTTCCTGCTCTCATCAGAGAGGATCTCTATGATGTTTGGAGGTGTCAGCACTCTAGTCAACGGGACTACTCCTTCCATTCGACCAGGCACAACTCTTACTCACGCATTGACATGGTACTGGTTGATAAGACTCTGCTTCGGGCGGTCACCTCCTCCACCATCCACGATATCTCGTGGTCAGACCACGCGCCTGTCTCTATTTCGCTGGCGGAGGAGATGACCCCCAGCCCTGCTTACATATGGAGGGCCAATGCCAGGGTATTTCAAACTCAGGTTCAGGTGAATTCCATAACCAAACATTTAAAAGAATTCTTTGAGTTGAATGAGGGCTCGGTTTCTGACCCGGCGGTCTTGTGGTGCTCCCACAAGGCATTCATTAGGGGAATTCTACTCCAAATTAGCTCACGACTAAAACGCCAGAGAACTCTGAAGATAGACCTTCTCCTAAAGGAAATTAGATCTCTGGAAGTGCAAAACAAGGCCTCGCCGGCTTTAGATCTGTCAAACAAATTGGTCAGTCTTAGATGTGACCTTCGGCGGCTACTCTTAGAATCCCACAGCAAATTTGTTAACGCCCTGAAGCTAACGTACTATTCCTCTGGAAACAAGGCTGGCAAGTTTTTGGCACGTCGCCTGAAAGACCAGAGAACTCGTACGAAAATTCCCTACATTCGCAGCCCAAATGGCAATAGCAACTTGTACGACCCGAAAGATATTGCCAACTCTTTCGCAGATTACTACTCAGCCCTATACAATATCAAAGAGGATAGCAACACCCCATAGCCCTCAGATCAAGATATACAGACATTTTTGTCTGATATATCCCTCCCTGCCCTGTCACCTACACAACTTAACACCTTAAATGCCCCCATCACATTTGCGGAGATCCAGAAAATGATAGCTAAAATGCCCCTAGGTAAATCCCCTGGCCCCGATGGCCTGCCAAATGACTATTACAGAACGTTTAGTGGGACCCTTGCCCCCTCGCTATGCTCAGTCTTCTCTCAAGCCATGACCCCTGCAAGTTTCCCTCCTGAGTTGTTATCCGCCTATATTGTCACAATTCCTAAACCCGGTAAACCTCCGGATGTTCCCTCTAACTTTCGACCCATCTCACTTTTAAACACAGACGTTAAGCTCTATGCCAAAATTCTAGCCCAGAGACTTCTATCTGTTATACCATCCTTAGTCAATCCTGACCAGTCTGGCTTTACTGCGGGCAGACAGGCATCAGATGCCACCCGCAGGATTATTGGAGTGGTGCAACACGCCTGGGCCTCTCGGGCGCCTTCTCTGCTCCTCTCCTTGGATGCGGAGAAGGCATTCGACAGGGTCCACTGGACCTATATGTCTCATGTCCTAGCTAAATTTGGATTCTATGGCCCGATTAGGTCAGCTATTCTGGCTCTCTACTCGCACCCCTCAGCCCAGGTCTTTACCTCCAATTGCCTTTCACGACCCTTTCTTATATCAAATGGGACGCGTCAGGGGTGCCCCCTCTCCCCCTCCATATTTAACCTCCTGATCGAACCTCTGGCCGAGAAGATTAGAGCCCATCCCCACATCGCGGGTTTTCGCTATCCACGGTACATCCCATAAAATCAATTTGTTTGCTGATGATATCATTTTGTCCATAACATCCCCGTCCATGTCGCTCCCCCACGTACAGGAGGTTTTACACTCCTTCAGCAATATCTCCTACTATAAAGTGAACTCCTCCAAGTCAACTATTCTACCTATGCACCTTCCAACCTCTGCCCGGGCTTATTTAGAAGATGCGTTCCCCTACTCGTGGGCTAAGAAAAGCATATCATACCTAGGTCTTCAGATTACAGCAGACCCCTATGGACTAGCTGATGCCAACTACCCAGCGCTAATAGCGAAACTCACCAAGGAGTCGTTGCGCTTATCCAAGGTAGAACTCTCCTGGGCTGGTCGTCTTGCCTCCTTTAAGATGCTTCTACTTCCCCAGATCCTGTACATCTTTCGCACACTCCCTATTCCTCTGAAACCCCCACATCTCCGATCATTGAACTCCATCCTTAGGTCCCATGTTTGGATCTCACGTAGACCCAGGTGTTCAAAGCTATTGCTGACTAGACACAGATCTGTAGGAGGTATGGGTCTCACGGACATAAGGGACTACTACCGTGCCTCCCTTCTAAACCAACTTAAGTTGTGGTTTACAGACCCCCCGGTGTCCCCCTGGTGTAGTATTGAAATAGATTTGAGCCCCACTAAAGACTTGACCTCCCTGCTATACCTGGACAGGATGAAACCTTATCCTCTGGACCAGTTGCCCTTGTCTCTTCGGGCCTCCTTGGAGGCCTGGAGGGACCTTGGCAACATTTCTGACCCCCGCGATGTGTTGGTGGAGATACCAATTCCTATTGAGACCTTGGAGAATGCGATTCCCAATCTCAGACTTAGGAGCTGGAGAGACAGGGGTATTACTCATGTCTCTCATCTTTTTAGTGCAAACCATGTTTCCACCTTCCAATCCCTTCAAGCTACATACAACCTCACTCAAGCAGATGTGTTTAAATTCCGCCAAGTATCTAATTTCCTTAAATCTGTCAGGGAGTGTAGGATATTTCTCCCTAACCAGGTCTGGAAGTTCTACATGCCCACTAGCCCCTCCTCTAAGGGGATTCCCCTTTTCTACAGTCTTCTCCAGCACAGACGCTCCTTTGTCAAGTCCCTCCCGTTCCTGAAATGGGAAGAGGATTTTGGTACCTCCTTTACAGAGCCTCAGTGGCACGCTGCTCTCAACTCTGTATATAAGGCCTCCAAATGTACTAACCACTGGGAACTTGCCCAGAAGATTATCCTAAGATGGTACCTTACGCCGTACAGGATGTCAAAGTTCTTTTAAGACAACTCCCCTCTGTGCTGGAGGGACTGTGGTGAGGTGGGTAACATTATGCATGTCTTCTGGAAGTGCAAACACTTAACAAGTTTCTGGAATAGTGTGTTCAGATGCATATCCTCCATTACGGGAGTTCTTACTAGGCCAGGACCCGCATTGGCCCTGCTAAATTTGAACATCGACTCATTCCCCCCCCAGTTCCATACGGTAGTGACTCATCTGTTACTAGCGGCGAGATCACTGATCACTCGGAATTGGAAGTCCAACACAGTCCCAAATCTCTCCGATGTAATTGCTCTCACCCGTAATAATTATGTGTATGAATCCCAAATTGCCTCGAGAGCTGGTCAGAAGAGAAGCTTTGATAAAAAAATGGCAGGTCTGGAGTGAATGGGATAGAGTGTGAACTTACCTCTGGTGCACTGTTTTCTTGATGATAATGTATAGCTGGCAGAGGCTCCCGTCATGCCCTGGTATGATTACTACTCAGTATCTTACCTTTTTCTTGGGGTCCATCTCACCCTTGTTCTGTTCCCACCCCTTTTATTTTGATCCAGCTTTATTACAGTTTTATTATGTTTTATTTTATTTCATTTTAATATTTGTTGCCCTTCTCCCTCTGTTGTAAGTCGCCTACTGATATTTTGTTCCCTTCCTGATATGTCAGTGACGGAGTATGCAGGGCTGTCTATTAGAAGTGGTGGCTTTTCGCCATTCAGTACATATATCTTATTATATATCCTGTTCTATATATGTCTTATGTCAAACACTCTTGTTATGTTCCTGTTTTCTCTCTGGAATTACGACTTATGACTACTTTTTTCTGTATGTTTGTAAAAATAGAAACTTTTCAATAAAGATTTAATTGGAAAAAAAAAATACAAAGCTGAGGGATCATCATCAGCATTCCAACTGTACAATGAATGCAACAAGACATGTAGGGGTACAATCAGGGGAGCTAAGTTAGAACACAAAAGGCACATAGCGAAAGAGAGTAAACAAAAATCCCAAGAAATTCTTTACGTACATAAATAGTAAGAAAGGGAGGTTAGATCATATTGGTACCATAAAGAATGACAAGGAGAATCTGGTTACTAAGGATGGAGAAATGGCAAAGGTATTGAATGTATTCTTCTCCTCAGTCTTTACAAGGGAATGTGGATTTTGCAAAAGCGTTTTATACAGTTCCCCACAAATTTTTACTGTACAAAGTAAAATCAGTTGGCATGGACCATAAGTTGAGTAAATGGATTGAAAACTGGCTACAGGAGAGAGTTCAGAGGGTAGTGATAAATTGAAGTACTCAGAATGGTTCGGGGTGGAAAGTGCCCCCCCCCAGTGTTCTGTCCTGGGTCCAATCCTATTTAATTTATTCATAATTGACATAGAGGATGGGATAAACAGCTCAATCTCCATATTTGCGGACAATACTCAGTTAGCAGGGCAATAACTTCTCCGCAGGATGTGGAAACCTTGCAAGAAGATTTCAACAAATTAATGGGGTGGGCAACTACATGGCAAATGAGGTTTAATGTAGAAAAACGTAAAATAATGCATTTGGGTGTAAAAAGAATGAATGCAATCTACTCATTAGGGGGAGAACCTCTGGGGGAATCTAGGATGGAAATGGACCTGGGGGTCCTTGTAGATGAGAGGTTCAGCACTGGCATGCAATGCCAAGATGCTGCAAGCAAAGCAAATGGAATATTGGCATGCAATAAAAGGGGGATTAAACAATAATTCTCCCACGCTGCAAGACTCTGGTCTGGCCACACCTGGAGTATGCTGTCCAGTTCTGGGCACCAGTCCTCAGGAAGGATGTGCTGGAACTGGAGAGAGTCCAGAGAATGGCAACAAAATGAATAAAGGGAGTGGAGGACCTTAGTTATGAGGATAGGTTACGAGCAATGAACTTGTTCTCTCTGAAGAGGAGACGCTTGAGAGGGGATATGATTTCAATGTACAAATACCGTACTGGTTAGGTGACCCCACAATAGGGATAAAACTTTTCCACGAAAGGGAATTTAATAAAACACGTGGCCATTCACTAAAACTAGAAGAAAAGCGGTTTACCCCTAAACTGCGTAAAGGGTTCTTTACTGGAAGAGCAGTTAGGATGTGGAATTCTCTTCCACAGGCAGGGGTTTCAGTGGGGAGCGTCAATAATTTAAAAAAATGATTAGATATGCACCTGAATGACCACAGCATACAGGAATATACAATGTAATACTGACATAAAATCATACACATAGATTGGACTTGATGGACTTGTGCATTTTTTTAACCTTGCCTACTATGTTACTATGTAACCTTATTAACTGAAATGAAAGGCAAAACATTTGTTTGTAGACATAAAAAAACATGATAAATACCCTTTTCCCTTTTATATAAGTGATCCCATTCCCTATGTTCCCAGCTGCATGAGAACTTTGGGCGGGGGGGGGGGGGGGGGGAGTAACGGTACACTGATCTTCCCAGTTAAAGACTGTGGAGCTGGGGCATGTAAGGACAAGTCTGATCATTAGAGGAGGGCGGGCTGAGTTCCCAGCATAGCTAGAATATTGTCCACCTTTCTGCTTAGTGTGGTCAGTAAGCAATACAAAGTGAATAGGATTCTTTCTCATACTCAAGTACATGGTACATATCAGGAATATGAAATGCTAAGGTAACACACACTTTAACTGAGGTTAAACCAGTAAGTTAAAGATTGCATGTAAAAGTTTACATGAAATACAAAAGCATAAAGGTTATATCTCAAAAGAACAAAGCGTACAGGTCACTGAGCTGAGCTGCCCTGGATTTGGTGAACTTCAGATACCAGGCACGAACCCCACTGAAATAAATGGGAGCCAAATGTGTCAAATTCAAAATGCCCAATTTCTGGGCTAGTAGACAATGAGGTTTCAAAAAATAGCATGAGTGGGTGAAAACTGCCCTGGGGAACATGTGCCAATGCAAAAAAAAAATTGATGCAGCTGGGAGCAGTGATTTTTTAGCACTGATTTTTACACATGAAAACAAGAGTTATAAATTGCTGGCAAATTACGTCTCCCGCCTTGCTTCTTTTTATAAAATAAAAAATTGTCACATATTGGCCAGGTGGCCATATTTAGGCAATAATGTAACTTGCTCCATAACCCACCCATTTGCTTACATGGCTCAGGAATTTCTTTACAAGAAGGCTACAAGATGCTAACCCCCTAGATTTTCCTAGATGACACCAGAGAATTTATTGAGCACATAGACAGTTACCTTACCTCCAGCCAGTCTATTGTAAACACGCCTATCATATTTAGAGGATATTTTCATAAGGATATGCTTTCAGTTTTGCACAATTGTAAAACAGAACTAAATTAAATTGACAAGAGAGTTAACCAACTTTAAAATAAAATGGGAGAATTTACTCACACAATGGCCCACAATGAGCTTGTGGAAGCTTAAACTGAAGCCGACAGATCTTGAAAATAGATCATGCAGAAACAATATTAACTTTAACATAGTGGAATTTGTTACTCCTGCAGATCTCAGGACGTATATAAAACAAATGATATCTACTCTATTAAAACCAAAAGGGCTGTCCAGAGAGGATATTATTTCTCTTTGGTGACTTTAATACCATTTCTGACCCAGTACTGCATGTAGCCACTCACAAACTCTCTTCAGGATGGACACTAAGCTCCTTTCTCCATAAAGCTCTTCTATTTGATCCATTGAGGTGCCTATAACCAGGAAAGACTACTTTCCATAGACCCTAATCCAGGATTTACCTTTCTTATGACAAATACTGTAGCTTGACTAAGTTGGAAATGTATGATATATTTATAAATAATAGTCAGATCAAGCACCCATTAGATCAACTATTGCAAAAAACAATAGCATTCGGCCCATGTACCTGTGGCACAACAATGTGTATCTTATATCTAAGCCATGTTATCGTAAAGTGACTGCAGGCTATCTTCAAAAATGCTTCCATCTGAATGCCTAATCAGTCACTGATGCTTTTACATTGTGGAGTACACACACAGCTTTTATTTGATAGACTTAAACACCAATGTAAGCAAAGAAAAAGAACTAGAGAACACAGCATTTAACTTTTTTATTAGGTCAAATAAGGAAATTGGAAGCCTTAACTAAATCATCCTCTACTTCACATACAGCTGAAGAACTGCTAATATGTCGGAAAGACCTTAGAGCAATTTTACTTTTATACTTTAAAAAATGTCTTAAACGACTGTAACTGACTTATTACTCTCAGTGTAATAAAGAGAGTAAACTCCTTATCACTCAACTTGAAACTAGATAACATAAATCAAAAATGCATTACTTATTTCACCACCATACTAACTCTAAACCAGGGGTCTCAAACTGGTGCCCCTCTAGCTGTTGCGAAACTACAAGTCCCATGAGGCATTGTAAGGCTAACAAGTTAGAAGCATGACTCCCATAGGCAGATGCATGATGGGACGTGTAGTTTTGCAGCAGCTGGAGGGCCGCTAGTTTGAGACCCCTGCTCTAAACTGTACAATCCCCAAGATATTGCCTTTCAATATTATTATAATGCTTTATACAATCTAGACTTGGACCCTACTGTGATCCCATCCACACACAGGCTTCCATTTCTAGTTTCCTAATACTCTCACCTTCTACAGATGACAGAATTTTAGCCCAATTAAATGAGCCTGTCACAGATCTGGAAAATAAAAACAGTGACTGGGTCTACCTAATAACACTTTGCATGTAGAAGGCTTTTCAGGTAAAGTCTACATAAAATATAGATAATGTACCCCTCACCTAACATCTATTTAAATAAAGCTGCGTCCTCTGGTTTCTTATCTGGTTACTTGTAGTGTTACACTGCCAAAGACTATTAGGGAGCCTAGCCTTCACCAAAACGTTAGGCCACTCTGCCTTCTTAATTGTAATTTAGAAATAAATGTTGTTAAAGCCCTCCCTAATTGTAAGTCAGCTCATTGACCGCTCCATAGGGTCACTGTTGTGCACACATCGGTGCATGTTAATGCCAATGCACATGTGCTTTAGTGTGAGTGAGCATGCACATTTAACATTAGCTTTGACACCAAGAGTCCTATTTAAAGCAAAGGTCAACAGAGTCATTGCTGAGTGTTTTTTATCTCCTGTGACCAGTAACCCCCTTCTACTATTCAGTGTTTGACCCTGCTGTACCCTGATCTCCTGTTGCTGATCAAGGGCTTATATTGTATTTACGTATTTTGCCTTCTGTCTTGGTACCTCTATTGCCTGTCTGTTATAGACCATGGCTTAGACTTTGCCCTTGCTCAGTATTCTTAATTGGTACCTCTGCTGTATGGCTTTTGCTGACTTGGCCTGAACTGATTAATGCTCTTAAAGCACAGTTACAGCTGTTTAATGTTTATAAAGTCAGCAGCTACAAAAAGTATAGCTGCTGACTTTTAATAAACAGACACTTACCTGTTCCACAGTCCAGCGATTTCTGCCCTACGGAGCATCGCTCCTCTCCCCTCTCCTCTCCTCTCCTCGACGCATCCATTCACACTGTGGGCACCCAGCCATGACAGCTTTCGGCTTCACGGCTGAGCACGCAGTGCGCATGCGCTAGTTGCACTGCGGTCCTTCTCCTGAGACCCGTCATGTGTCCCAGGAGATCGCCTAGAGGAAGGGGCCACCTACGGGCAGAGGAGGAGTCGCCTAGGCTTCCCCTAGTTGGAAGTAGGAAGTGGGAAAGGAAGTGCCCACTCCTAACGAAGCCCCCCCCCCAAAAAAAATTGCATGCCAAATGTGGCATGTAAGGGGGTGAGGAGTGCTTAAAGCGTAAGTTCCACTTTTGGGTAGAACTCCGCTTTAACTTTGACCTGCAAGTATCTATGCCTGCCCTGTGCATACCCAGTCCTAGCATCTCCAGTAGCACAGCAGCTCCTAGAATGTCTTCTTACCTTCTGCTGAATCTGGACCCATTGCATTTCTGGGAAAAAATGCACAATTTTGAATTTTAATTAAAAAAAACAACACAAAAATAAACCTTTTTTGTAAAATATAAAAGATGACGTTACACTGAGTAAATAGATACCAAACATGTTACGTTATAAAATTGTACACACCTGTGCAACGGCGACAAGCGGCTTAAAATGTACTACTCATAGGTGATTCTTTAAGAGCCTTTTTTATTACTTTTATTGCTTTAAAAAGGAATGTAAATATTCCGCCCTTAAAAACATTTAAAACATCAAGATTGGTGTTTTTAAATTGCTTTAAAAAAATTACAGCATTGACATCCCTGTAAATCGGAAGAGATGTCAGGTCATCACTTCAGGGGTACCATAGTGGAGAGTAGATCAAAGCCCATTCCAGGTTTGTATGGTTGTCCGGCCAGCCGGCAGGGACGGGAAAGCCAGAACAAGTAATGGAAGTTGGAGGGGGGGGGGCTATTCCCTTCCTTTGCATGTAAAAGCAGTCAAGTGACTTGTTAGCCACTATGATTTATTTTACAAGAGAGCCCACTGCTGGCTCTAAAAAATGGTACTAGAGTGATGCCCCGTTATAAACACCAAAATCCAACGATGTACGGGTATGTCGTTGGTCCAGAAGTGAAAATGGCACCATCAACTCTGATGTGTACCTCCAGTTTTTTTAATATCACAAAATGGCATTCACCAGAGGTGTCCCCTTCCCCAACTAATTCTCTTATTAATAATTGAACCATTTTCTGTTTCTATTAGAAATAACCCCCCTGATCTTAGGTATATCAATAGATAGCTACAAAAATAATATTGTTTGCTGACAATGTAAGTCTAGTATTGATAAACTGACTCCTTCCCTTCAGGCAGTGCAAGCCACCATCAGCATATTCAGCAGTGTATCTTACTAAAAAAGTGAATGTGAACTAATCTCATTTGTTGAGCTTAGATATCTTTACCACCCCTAAGGAGCTATTTCCTTACTCATTGGACACTTCCAACATCACATATTTATGTAAATATCTTTCTACTAATATCTTTCGCACTTTTTCATTATAATTGGGTGGATAACACACCCGCTTCTCTTTTCCCTGAGTGCCTCTAACCTGTAAATCCCAACCCATTTTTTATTCACCCCTTTTGATTACTATGTGACATGGCCGTGACATTGCCTTTTATTCTGCATTGACCTGGGATAATCTCGGTACGGATCCGGCAGATTTTTCTTTTGTCATATTTGTCAACAAATCTGTTATTCTTTTGATGTCTTATTTGTATATATTGATATACATATGTATTATTCTGTATGTTAATAAGAGGATAGCTTCAGCCCTCACCCGACCCCTACTCAAGGCCTTTGATGAGACAACGGTATGGATATGTTCCAGACCGTCTAGGAATTCTGTGTTACCCACACTTCCTATTACCCACTGCAGCTGCACCCATCCCGGTGCCCCTCTTTCCTCTATGGCAACCCGACCCATGGCTGTGCTCATAACAATATTATCATCTTTAATAATACCTTTTTCTCCCAACCATATATGCAATTTGATATCCATTTCATTTCATATGACATAGGGGTACCCGGCAACTAGTATTACTACACTCCTTGGCACTACGCCCACCCCACTTTATCAGACCCGTGGAGTAGCCACCGATCAGATCACCCATACCTCATCATCTGCTCTCATTCCTTTTTTCCCTTATATTACCCCTTGTCCCCATTTTCACACATAGGTTAAGCACTTGCCAGTGTTTGTAGCTTTCTATCCCGCTACATTTTTATCCTAGTCCAGGTTGGCCTGCGATGTTACATTACTCGCCTGCTGTCACCCTCTTTTCATATATATCTACCCTGTTCATTCATGCACCCCTTTATCCTTATTTCACCTCCACCGTTTATCCTGCTATTTAGTCCTATCAGTATATTTATATTACCTGGGGCAACAACAAACCCCCCCTCCCACTACCTCTTCCGTAGCCTTCCCTGGAACCTTGCAGTTGTCAATGTAATCTGCCATGCCACTAAGTTACCACTACATAGTAATCCAACTGTGGGAACTATCTTCCCACTTACTACATGATTGTAATGTACATTCTAACTATGTTAATCAATTTTTATGTTTCCCTCTTTGTAAATATATTGCCCTTCAGTTTCACGTCGCATGCCTGCCCATGGTGCCCCCCTCCCCCCCTAGCAGCGGACGTGTGCTTCCCCTGGCGGGGATGAGCCTCAGCTCATCCCCGCTTGCTCGTCCAGGATCGGGGCTCCCCGCCCATTGGCCTGGCTCGGCCGCACATGCGCAGTATTGCGGTATCCGCATCTGCGCAGTGTGGGGAAGCTGACCTGGTGACGTCAGACGCCGCCGTTCCGATGGCGTCGAGACGTGTCCCGGTTGGGGATGCTCATTTAATGGGCTCCAGCCCGTTGGATGAGCCAGCGCGGATCTCACATAGGCTAGCTTCTGTGAGTGACCTAGCTAGGCTGCTGCCGACGGCACAGCGGGGATCCATACGGGAGCTACATTCGTCCATGCACTACCGTGCATTGCCACGTCCATGGATACCTCCATGAGTGACAGTATACTGGCCACGCACCAGTTACACTGGACGCTGCCCCCTACTTGGCCCCGCTCTTATGCCTTCACCAGCTCCTTGCCCTGTCCTCAGCCAGCCCAATTGTTTCCCACCCACCATCGGGACCTACCCTTTGCCACCACCGTGGCCTTGGCCCCCCATGCATCTGTGGATACTAATGGTGTGGTGAGTCCTCAACCCCGACCACTTTCTAGGTCTAACCTGTTCACATCCCCTTTCTTTTCCCCTTCCTCTGGCCTTTCTTCACTCCTTCTCCCCCCTACCCATCCCCCTTCTTTCTACCCCTGTTCTTTTTCTCTCTTTCCCCCTCCCCCCTCCTTTTTCCCTTCCCCCCCCCTTCCCCTACCTGGCTGTACTCCCACCTAGTTCTCTCCCTCCTCCTGTCTCTTCCCCCCCCCATTCCCTTCCTTCCTCTTCCTACCCTTCCACCTCTCCCCCCCCCTTTTTTCCCCCCTCCCCTTCTCCCTCCCTTCTTCTTTCCATCCTCTTTCTCTCTCTTTCTCTCTCTCTCTCTCTCCTCCCCTTATCCCCCCTGCTTCTACCTTCCTACATTCCTACTCCCCCTCCCTCCTTACCCACCCCCACCACAACCACTATCCATGTCCTGGGCCTCCTCCTCCAACTCAATGTATGCCAATTTTTTCAGAGATCCACATACCATCCCCCACGTTCGCTGAAGGGGGATCACCTATTGGGCAGACCTGGCTCCGCGCCTGCTTCGTTACACTTTGGGTAAAACTTCTATGTTTATTCAATTTTTAACTTACTGCTGAACTGTATTACCTGTATTCTATATTATTTTTTCATTGCATTATTGTCCTCCAGATTGGTTCTCCTGAAGAAGCGGACATCCCGCGAAACTAGTAGAGAATCGACCAATCTTCTGATGTACACTATTGTTTTTAATGCAACATTTTTACCTAATAAATTCATTTTTTATTTATTCATCTCATTGTTTACCCTGACCTATTTGTACCGAGATAGTCCACACCTCAACTGGGCGGGTATTTGTTGGGTCTAGTTTCAGCAACTATTCCCTCATTCACAACCCCCCTCCCCTTTTTCTCAACAATACTTGGATGATGGTACTTTATTACCTTATTAATTAGTCCTAAGTGAGGCCATACTCGCACTTTTTCATTATAATTGGGTGGATAACACACCCGCTTCTCTTTTCCCTGAGTGCCTCTAACCTGTAAATCCCAACCCATTTTTTATTCACCCCTTTTGATTACTATGTGACATGGCCGTGACATTGCCTTTTATTCTGCATTGACCTGGGATAATCTCGGTACGGATCCGGCAGATTTTTCTTTTGTCATATTTGTCAACAAATCTGTTATTCTTTTGATGTCTTATTTGTATATATTGATATACATATGTATTATTCTGTATGTTAATAAGAGGATAGCTTCAGCCCTCACCCGACCCCTACTCAAGGCCTTTGATGAGACAACGGTATGGATATGTTCCAGACCGTCTAGGAATTCTGTGTTACCCACACTTCCTATTACCCACTGCAGCTGCACCCATCCCGGTGCCCCTCTTTCCTCTATGGCAACCCGACCCATGGCTGTGCTCATAACAATATTATAATCTTTAATAATACCTTTTTCTCCCAACCATATATGCAATTTGACATCCATTTCATTTCATATGACATAGGGGTACCCGGCAACTAGTATTACTACACTCCTTGGCACTACGCCCACCCCACTTTATCAGACCCGTGGAGTAGCCACCGATCAGATCACCCATACCTCATCATCTGCTCTCATTCCTTTTTTCCCTTATATTACCCCTTGTCCCCATTTTCACACATAGGTTAAGCACTTGCCAGTGTTTGTAGCTTTCTATCCCGCTACATTTTTATCCTAGTCCAGGTTGGCCTGCGATGTTACATTACTCGCCTGCTGTCACCCTCTTTTCATATATATCTACCCTGTTCATTCATGCACCCCTTTATCCTTATTTCACCTCCACCGTTTATCCTGCTATTTAGTCCTATCAGTATATTTATATTACCTGGGGGAACAACAAACCCCCCCCCCCCCCCCCCCCACTACCTCTTCTGTAGCCTTCCCTGGAACCTTGCAGTTGTCAATGTAATCTGCCATGCCACTAAGTTACCACTACATAGTAATCCAACTGTGGGAACTATCTTCCCACTTACTACATGATTGTAATGTACATTCTAACTATGTTAACCTCCCTGGCGTTATGATTCTGTCTGGAATTTTGTACCAAAAGCGTTGCAATTGTTTTGCAAGGAAATGTGGTGTTATGTATTATAGGCCTGCAATTCTTAGTAAGTACTTACTTAAATCTATCTAAACAAGAGTCTAATAGGCATCCCGGGTATGATTTTTTTTTTTTTTTATTAAAAATTATAATATAATAAATAATTATAAAAAATTATAACAAATAATAATATAATTATAGTAAAAATTATTCAATAATGTAATCAAATCAAAATCACTGAAATTTGCTCAGTTGCAGAATTTTTGCTGTCATTATTTTTTTTTTTTATGACGAATTTCCCCACAAATCGCTATCGCTAAATTCTGCAAGTGATTATAATTTATTATCGCTGTTTTTTAGCTGCTCTAAAACAATTTTTGCCATAAAGGGACACTTTTGGTTGCTATGGGCAATCTACAGTTTGCAGGGAGAAAGAAAAGTTGTTATTATATAAAAGGACATGTAGTGTACAGGGCAGACCACTAGGGACATGGGGGGTGTGTATTTTTTACATACAGTACTGTAATCTATAAGATTACAGTGTACTGTATGTAATGTGTTTGTTTACATTTTTGAATTTTGCGCCGTTCTCCGTCCCCGTGCGTCGTAACGTCGCAGGGAACGGAGCTCGGCGGCACACGGGGACGCTGTGTGAATCGAGCGAGCACCCGCTCGCTCACACAGCGGGGATGCATCGCTGGATCCACGGAGAAGGTAAGTAAACTGTCTCTGTAGATGCTGCGAGGCGAGCCCGTGTCTGACACGGGATCAACGATAGTAGCAGGAAATTTTTACCCCGTGTCAGACACGGGAAAAACGCCAGGGAGGTTAATCAATTTTTATGTTTCCCTCTTTGTAAATATATTGCCCTTCAGTTTCACGTCGCATGCCTGCCCATGGTGCCCCCCTCCCCCCCTAGCAGCGGACGTGTGCTTCCCCTGGCGGGGATGAGCCTCAGCTCATCCCCGCTTGCTCGTCCAGGATCGGGGCTCCCCGCCCATTGGCCTGGCTCGGCCGCACATGCGCAGTATTGCGGTATCCGCATCTGCGCAGTGTGGGGAAGCTGACCTGGTGACGTCAGACGCCGCTGTTCCGATGGCGTCGAGACGTGTCCCGGTTGGGGATGCTCATTTAATGGGCTCCAGCCCGTTGGATGAGCCAGCGCGGATCTCACATAGGCTGGCTTCTGTGAGTGACCTAGCTAGGCTGCTGCCGACGGCACAGCGGGGATCCATACGGGAGCTACATTCGTCCATGCACTACCGTGCATTGCCACGTCCATGGATACCTCCATGAGTGACAGTATACTGGCCACGCACCAGTTACACTGGACGCTGCCCCCTACTTGGCCCCGCTCTTATGCCTTCACCAGCTCCTTGCCCTGTCCTCAGCCAGCCCAATTGTTTCCCACCCACCATCGGGACCTACCCTTTGCCACCACCGTGGCCTTGGCCCCCCATGCATCTGTGGATACTAATGGTGTGGTGAGTCCTCATCCCCGACCACTTTCTAGGTCTAACCTGTTCACATCCCCTTTCTTTTCCCCTTCCTCTGGCCTTTCTTCACTCCTTCTCCCCCTACCCATCCCCCTTCTTTCTACCCCTGTTCTTTTTCTCTCTTTCCCCCTCCCCCCTCCTTTTTCCCTTCCCCCCCCCTTCCCCTACCTGGCTGTACTCCCACCTAGTTCTCTCCCTCCTCCTGTCTCTTCCCCCCCTCCCCCATTCCCTTCCTTCCTCTTCCTACCCTTCCACCCCCCCCCTTTTTCCCCCCTCCCCTTCTCCCTCCCTTCTTCTTTCCATCCTCTTTCTCTCTCTTTCTCTCTCTCTCTCTCTCTCCTCCCCTTATCCCCCCTGCTTCTACCTTCCTACATTCCTACTCCCCCTCCCTCCTTACCCACCCCCACCACAACCACTATCCATGTCCTGGGCCTCCTCCTCCAACTCAATGTATGCCAATTTTTTCAGAGATCCACATACCATCCCCCACGTTCGCTGCAGGGGGATCACCTATTGGGCAGACCTGGCTCCGCGCCTGCTTCGTTACACTTTGGGTAAAACTTCTATGTTTATTCAATTTTTAACTTACTGCTGAACTGTATTACCTGTATTCTATATTATTTTTTCATTGCATTATTGTCCTCCAGATTGGTTCTCCTGAAGAAGCGGACATCCCGCGAAACTAGTAGAGAATCGACCAATCTTCTGATGTACACTATTGTTTTTAATGCAACATTTTTACCTAATAAATTCATTTTTTATTTATTCATCTCATTGTTTACCCTGACCTATTTGTACCGAGATAGTCCACACCTCAACTGGGCGGGAATTTGTTGGGTCTAGCTTCAGCAACTATTCCCTCATTCACAACCCCCCTCCCCTTTTTCTCAACAATACTTGGATGATGGTACTTTATTACCTTATTAATTAGTCCTAAGTGAGGCCATACTCGCACTTTTTCATTATAATTGGGTGGATAACACACCCGCTTCTCTTTTCCCTGAGTGCCTCTAACCTGTAAATCCCAACCCATTTTTTATTCACCCCTTTTGATTACTATGTGACATGGCCGTGACATTGCCTTTTATTCTGCATTGACCTGGGATAATCTCGGTACGGATCCGGCAGATTTTTCTTTTGTCATATTTGTCAACAAATCTGTTATTCTTTTGATGTCTTATTTGTATATATTGATATACATATGTATTATTCTGTATGTTAATAAGAGGATAGCTTCAGCCCTCACCCGACCCCTACTCAAGGCCTTTGATGAGACAACGGTATGGATATGTTCCAGACCGTCTAGGAATTCTGTGTTACCCACACTTCCTATTACCCACTGCAGCTGCACCCATCCCGGTGCCCCTCTTTCCTCTATGGCAACCCGACCCATGGCTGTGCTCATAACAATATTATCATCTTTAATAATACCTTTTTCTCCCAACCATATATGCAATTTGACATCCATTTCATTTCATATGACATAGGGGTACCCGGCAACTAGTATTACTACACTCCTTGGCACTACGCCCACCCCACTTTATCAGACCCGTGGAGTAGCCACCGATCAGATCACCCATACCTCATCATCTGCTCTCATTCCTTTTTTCCCTTATATTACCCCTTGTCCCCATTTTCACACATAGGTTAAGCACTTGCCAGTGTTTGTAGCTTTCTATCCCGCTACATTTTTATCCTAGTCCAGGTTGGCCTGCGATGTTACATTACTCGCCTGCTGTCACCCTCTTTTCATATATATCTACCCTGTTCATTCATGCACCCCTTTATCCTTATTTCACCTCCACCGTTTATCCTGCTATTTAGTCCTATCAGTATATTTATATTACCTGGGGGAACAACAAACCCCCCCCCCACTACCTCTTCCGTAGCCTTCCTGGGAACCTTGCAGTTGTCAATGTAATCTGCCATGCCACTAAGTTACCACTACATAGTAATCCAACTGTGGGAACTATCTTCCCACTTACTACATGATTGTAATGTACATTCTAACTATGTTAATCAATTTTTATGTTTCCCTCTTTGTAAATATATTGCCCTTCAGTTTCACGTCGCATGCCTGCCCATGGTGCCCCCCTCCCCCCTAGCAGCGGACGTGTGCTTCCCCTGGCGGGGATGAGCCTCAGCTCATCCCGGCTTGCTTGTCCAGGATCGGGGCTCCCCGCCCATTGGCCTGGCTCGGCCGCACATGCGCAGTATTGCGGTATCCGCATCTGCGCAGTGTGGGGAAGCTGACCTGGTGACGTCAGACGCCGCCGTTCCGATGGCGTCGAGACGTGTCCCGGTTGGGGATGCTCATTTAATGGGCTCCAGCCCGTTGGATGAGCCAGCGCGGATCTCACATAGGCTGGCTTCTGTGAGTGACCTAGCTAGGCTGCTGCCGACGGCACAGCGGGGATCCATACGGGAGCTACATTCGTCCATGCACTACCGTGCATTGCCACGTCCATGGATACCTCCATGAGTGACAGTATACTGGCCACACACCAGTTACACTGGACGCTGCCCCCTACTTGGCCCCGCTCTTATGCCTTCACCAGCTCCTTGCCCTGTCCTCAGCCAGCCCAATTGTTTCCCACCCACCATCGGGACCTACCCTTTGCCACCACCGTGGCCTTGGCCCCCCATGCATCTGTGGATACTAATGGTGTGGTAAGTCCTCATCCCCGACCACTTTCTAGGTCTAACCTGTTCACATCCCCTTTCTTTTCCCCTTCCTCTGGCCTTTCTTCACTCCTTCTCCCCCCTACCCATCCCCCTTCTTTCTACCCCTGTTCTTTTTCTCTCTTTCCCCCTCCCCCCTCCTTTTTCCCTTCCCCCCCCCCTTCCCCTACCTGGCTGTACTCCCACCTAGTTCTCTCCTTCCTCCTGTCTCTTCCCCCCCCCCATTCCCTTCCTTCCTCTTCCTACCCTTCCACCTCTCCCCCCCCTTTTTTCCCCCCTCCCCTTCTCCCTCCCTTCTTCTTTCCATCCTCTTTCTCTCTCTTTCTCTCTCTCTCTCTCTCTCTCTCTCTCCTCCCCTTATCCCCCCTGCTTCTACCTTCCTACATTCCTACTCCCCCTCCCTCCTTACCCACCCCCACCACAACCACTATCCATGTCCTGGGCCTCCTCCTCCAACTCAATGTATGCCAATTTTTTCAGAGATCCACATACCATCCCCCACGTTCGCTGCAGGGGGATCACCTATTGGGCAGACCTGGCTCCGCGCCTGCTTCGTTACACTTTGGGTAAAACTTCTATGTTTATTCAATTTTTAACTTACTGCTGAACTGTATTACCTGTATTCTATATTATGTTTTCATTGCATTATTGTCCTCCAGATTGGTTCTCCTGAAGAAGCGGACATCCCGCGAAACTAGTAGAGAATCGACCAATCTTCTGATGTACACTATTGTTTTTAATGCAACATTTTTACCTAATAAATTCATTTTTTATTTATTCATCTCATTGTTTACCCTGACCTATTTGTACCGAGATAGTCCACACCTCAACTGGGCGGGTATTTGTTGGGTCTAGCTTCAGCAACTATTCCCTCATTCACAACCCCCCTCCCCTTTTTCTCAACAATACTTGGATGATGGTACTTTATTACCTTATTAATTAGTCCTAAGTGAGGCCATACTCGCACTTTTTCATCTTTCTACTAATGCTGGCCATAAATTCTACTCATTTTGAGAGAAAAGACGAACCATTACTTACCCAAAACCAGTCATTTAGCTTGCAGTTGTTGAACTAGAATAATTATTATTTATTAGGAGAGAGGGGTATGGTTTACTAGTCTGGGGGAGAGAGTTTCCTAAAAGGGAATTGGAACTGGTGTGCTGAGATTGTGTCTGTCAAAGAGTT
Source organism: Rana kukunoris (assembly GCA_029574335.1). Classification (NCBI taxonomy): domain Eukaryota; kingdom Metazoa; phylum Chordata; class Amphibia; order Anura; family Ranidae; genus Rana; species Rana kukunoris. The sequence continues at coordinate 223,374,618 of CM056051.1, forward strand.
AACACATCACGTAGTTGGGTCTCTGCATCTCAGATGCGTGGGTAGGGGAGGAGTGAATGGAAAGAGGAGAAAAGAGGGAGAGGTGTAGATGAAGGAAAAAAATTGGGGGGAGGAAAAAAAAGGCAAGAAGGAGCCCATCTCTCGCTTTTTCTATTGCTGGGTGAAGTTTCATGTATGGGAGAAAAAGAAAGATTATATCTAGTGTTAGTTAAGGCGCCAAAGGGAATTAGTCGATGTGGGGGGTTATTTGTGAGCTGGGACAGAGGAGTAGTCAAGTTGTGATATTCAGCACATTTTAAGCCTAAATTCAGTTAAGCAAGATTTACAAGTTTTGAATTTTCATGGGTGAGCTAAGTAGCAGCCTTCAAAATGATGACACTACCAAAAAAATAATATTATTATAATCTGTTCTGAAAAATAGGTTGTTCCTGATCACAATCCTAAATCCCTTGTTAGCCTCCTGAGCAGTGTTCCCGAGTCTGGCTCAGGGTGAAACTTCAGTACTATTAGTGGTAACCCCCGAGGTAGACTCGGGATCGCATTGCAAGAGACAGGGGAAGTTACTTACCTTGTCCCTGGATCCTGCAAGGTCTCCCCGATGTGTGTGTTTGAGCTGTCTCCTTGCTCGATTCACACAGTGCCCGAGTGCCAAGCTCCATTAGCTGCGATGTTGCGACGCACAGGGGCGGAGATCGGCGTCAAATTCAAAAAAGTCAAAACACAGTACACATACAGTATACTGTAATCTTACAGATTACAGTACTGTATAACATAATAACATAATTACACATCCCCTTTGTCCCCAGTGGTATGCCCAGTGTCCTGCATGCACTATTATATTATAAATACAGTTTTTTTCTGCCTGGAAACGTCTGCAAGTCGTTCAAAATACGGCCGACAGACTTGTGACTGGGAAAAAACCCTGGGAATCAATCTCACCTTCACTGAGAACCCTTCACTGGTTACCAGTAAAAGACAGAATTGCTTTTAAAGCACTCTGTCTAACGCATAGATGTATCCATGGGAATGCACCCCATTATCTATGCGAAAAAATAAAAGCTCATAATCCCAATCGCGTTCTGCGATCCACCAATCAAAATCGACTCCAGATACCGAAAGCCAACTACAAGTCCAAAGGAGATAGAAGATTCGCGGTCCAAGGTCCCAGACTATGGAACGCTTTACCAACCAGCATTCGGTTGGAGGAGAACCACTTAGCATTCAGGAGAAAGATCAAGACTCATCTCTTTTGATATCAAAGGAGACAGGAACAACAAGCGCCCAGAGGCGATTAAGTTCGCATGTGCCGCGCTATATAAGTTTTCATTCATTCATTCATTAGTTCAGTGTCCCTTTATGTCAAAAGTAGTATTAGACCAGCTAGAAAACAGTGATAATAAATTAGAATCACTTGCAGAATTGAGTGATAGCGGTTTGTGGGGAAATTCATCATCAAACACTAAAATTAATGACAGCGACAATTCTGTAACTGAGCAAATTTCAGTGTTTTTAATTTGATTACTTTATTTAGTAATTTCTATTATTATTATATTATTGTTTGTTATAATTATTTATTATTTTAAAATTTATGATTTTGTGTTTCAAACTTTATCATACCCGGGATGTCTATGATTAACCTCCGCCAGGGAGGTTAACAAAAGCACTTTCTAAACAAGTAAGAAGCTCTAGCAATCCTTCTATTGTCTCCTCTCTGAAAGTCTGGAACTTGTTCTTAGAGTCCAAGAGTCCACATGTTCTCAAGCTAAACTCCCCTTAGGGGTTGAGCCTATGAACATTTTCTTCCAAATTTGGATCTCAGATACTCAGGAATCTCCTAGGGAAGAATACTATAAAACCCTTCAAATGCAACTTCTTCACCATACTCGCCCACAATACATGATTGATGTTAATTATATGGCTTAGAAAATCTTAGCGTCTTCAACTAAAGGATAATACTTTCCTTGACAAATTGAATTTTTAAAACCTAGGTCAATGATCCAATGGGAGAAGGGCCTAGAACAAGTTTTCACACTCAAACAATTGTGTACAGGATTTATTTTTCCACCTCCTAGACAACTGTCACTTTTGATCATATGTATAAATCTAGATTTATTGCATTATGGGACTATAGTTGTTTATATTCTCTTTGATGCTAGATTGACCAATACAAATATGTAGAAACAAATCAATATTCAAACTCTCTGAGGCCCCATACACACGATCGGACATATCCGATGAAAACGGTCCGCGGACCATTTCCATCGGATATGTCCGATCGGGAGTTTGATCCGATGGCGTGTACACACCATCGGATCAAATTCCCCGCCGCCGGAGGGCGCGGTGACGCGGCAGTGACGTTGACGCCGCCGCGTCACCGCCACGTCACCGCACCAGGAAGTAAAACACTTCCGCGCATGCGCCGAATCCATTCGGCGGCGGCGCGGCGGCGGTGGGGGCCGACATGTCTGCTGGTAAGTGTACTAACCAGCAGACATGTCGGGCGGACAGATTCCACCGGATGGATTTCAAAGCATGCTTTGAAATCTGTCGGGTGGAGAAATCTGTCCGCTAGCCCATACACACGAGCGGAGATGTCTGCTGAAACGGTCCATCGGACCGTTTTCAGCGGACATATCCCCTCGTGTGTACGCGGCCTAAAAGGTTATTCACAGGGTTAATTTACAGCACCATTAGTAAAAAATACTAGCCTACAAAGACTATGCTCAGGATAATTTCCACCAGAAATTGAATACCTGGTTGCCAATTTCTGAAGACCTATAGTTAGCTCAGTGCTGGTAGACTATGCAGTTTGCTATAGATTCTATCTTTTATCCAGGGTGTTCTGACACGTCTATCCCTTTTATCCCTACATTTTCCCCTTTAGTATTTTCTTCACCTCTCCCTTCTTTTCAACCACAGTTCAGCTGGTTTATAGTATTATGGTTTGTTTCTTCTATTGACTAAATTAAATGTTAACCATTTTCATTTATGTTCAGTGCCTTAAAAAAGTATTCATTCCCCTTGAAATTTTCCAAATTTTAAAACCAAAAACGTAAACATATTTTATTGTGATTTTATGTGATAGACCAACACAAAGTGACATATAATTGTGAAGTGGAAGGGAAATGATAAATGTTTTTCAAAATCTTTTACAAATAAGTATGTGAAAAGTGTGGCATGCATTTGTATACAACCCCCCTTACTCTGATACCCCTGACTAAAATCGAGTGGAACCAATTGCCTTTATAAGTCACCTAATTAGTACATAGAGTACACCTGTGTGTAATGTAATCTTAGTATAAATACAGCTGTTCTGTGAAGCCCTCAGAGGTTTGTTTGAGAACCTTTGTGAACAAACAGCATCATGAAGACCAAGGAACACACCAGACAGGTCAGGGATAAAGTTGTGGAGAAGTTTAAAGCAGGGTTGGGTTATAAAAAAATATCCCAAGCTTTGAACATCTCACAGAGCACCTTTCAATCCATCATCCAAAAATGGAAAGAGTATGGCACAACTGCAAACCTACAAATACATGGCCGTCCACTTAAACTGACAGGCTGGGCAAGGAGAGCATTAATCAGAGAAGCAGCCAAGGGGCCCATGGGAACTCTGTAGGAGCTGCAGAGCTCCACAGCTCAGTTAGGAGAATCTGTCCACAGGACAACTATTAGTCGTGCACTCCACAAATCTGACCTTAAGCTGTTCACCAATCCGCTGGTACCATTCCAGTTAGTAAGCTTTCCTTAAAGATTAGGCATAAACGTCTAGCAAGTTCTTTGATGATCTGTTCTAATTTGCCTGCAAGGGCTTACATAGAAAATTACTGTACTGCATGTTAAGTGAAATTGAAGTGAATTGATTTAGCATAATTGCAATGTTTATTCGATGGGAATTAGTTGCTTACTGATTGCTTTCACATGTTGCCTGAACTACTTGTTAAAGATTACAAATGGTCAAGGATTCCATAAAAATACATATTTTAAAGGTGATAAACAGCAAAATGTTTAGATTGTGTCTTTGTCTCTTAGTTCAGTCTCAGAGTCCCATTTAGTCCATCCCCCAAACCAATTATATTCACCTTGGGTGTGATCCATTTTTGCTCTTCCCTCCATCACAACAGCTGCAAAACCCCTTCTGTCGTGTGACAGTGTTTTGGCCTGAGCAGCCGATTAAGTAACATTTACATTTTTGTTACAGTTTGTCTTTAAAAGATAACTCCACCTCTGACCATGTTTCATGTCACCCCCATATTTAGGTGGTTACATGGAAGATAGTCAGCATGCACTGCCCCCCTCCCACTCCTTTTACAGGATTGTGGGTTTCTTCTTTCCTCATTAGTTTCCTGTCAAACTTTAAAATATGTCAATGCTGTGCATAGCTCCAGCCACACAGCTGCAGCATGCATTCATGGGAAATTGTAGTCCATTTATACGTCTGCCAGCTTCATAGCTGAAGGTCCATACTAAGGGGGCCTGAGGAAAAGTCTACTACAGCCAGAGCATTGCATCCACTGATCATAGGTGCAATGCTTTACAAGTTTAAAAGCAAAAAATTAATACATGCACATATTTGTTTTTTGCTCCAGAGGGCGGATGTGGAGAAGTAGGAGTTGCGAGCGGACAAGTGTCTGAAAAACTGCTTAATTGCTGAGCTCTGCTGGAAAATGCCTGAATGTGTGTTATCTCTCCACTGCATGTAAAAGCCTTGAGTGGGTGAAAAGCTGCTGTGTGTTATTGTGCTGAAGAACAGTGGATTTTTGTTTTGTCACTGAAGCGAAGACATTTTCTCTTTGCTTGTTTGTTTTGCCCTTTTTAGGAAAATAAAGACTTTTCTGTTTGTTTAAATGGCTTTGCATATGATCCCATATTCTTGCCTTGATGCTAACAATCCCAACATTACAATGAACATCATTTAAGTTGCTACTGGAATAACAGTTTTCGGCTGCACCAGGTGGATTTAGGGAACTAGCATAGCTCCCAACTGTCCCTGCATTGGAGGGACTGTTCTTCTTTTGGAACAAAATCCCTCTATCCCTCTTTCATCTTCAGTTGTCCCTCTTTTTGGTCTTATGTTGGGCCGGACTTACTATTGGGCGTGACTGGGCTCAAGCCCATGGGCCCCGTTAAATATTTTTCAATAATATGCCAGTCATTTAATTTTTCATTTAAAGTTTGTTGATTGGTCTAGCATTTTTACCTGTTCTAGGGACATTGATCATTTGTGTCCTCTGTCCAAGTAGACAAACTATTTCTTTTATTATTAACCTTGTGAAGCTATTTTTGCAATATTATGCCTGGTGTCTGACCTTTTGATGGATGTGGCATATCCCTTGTGTCAGTGCTTTTTTGTGCCCATGCGCGGTATACATCATGTCCTTCGGGACAAAGCTATGTTTACTATTGATGACTACGTGTCATCATTATATTATGTGACGCGGTTGCAATGACGTCATTACACCCGGTCATTCCTTTGCGCATGTGTGGGCATCCAAATTACACTATTTATAGCTGTGGCGGCTACCGATGGACAGACATGACGGTTTGTATGGTGGAATCCCTCTGACAGGTACAGCAGAAGCTCTTTCCTTGCCAGGCTCTTTGTGGTGATATTGGGTTATTTATCCCCATACACTAGAGCTGCACGATTAATCGTCAATAATCGTTATCGTGATCTTTTTCCCGTTGCAATTCTTGACACAGGGTTTCACGATCTTTGACATGAAAATAATTTTCTCTCTGCACTTTGGTATGCAAAGAATTTCCTGTTTGCTCTCAGCCAAAAAGTCAATCTGGGCAATCTGCGGAAAGTTGAAAGTTAAGTCTAAACATTGTATCACTTCAAAGGAATAAACTTCTTCTGTATGTAAATTAGGAAATTTTAACCACTTAAACACCAAACCTTTTTCTGACAGCTCTTTTCAAGTTAAAATCGTTATTTTTTTTGCTAGAAAATTACTTAGAACCCCCAAAGATTATATAACTGTAAGGGTAGGTTGGAAGGGTGGTTGCTACACAAACATGTTTGACAGTGGCTCACAATTATGATGGGTCAATAAGATCTGTGTGCATGCATTACACAGGGACCTTGAGTGACATTGTGACTCTGTGTAAGTGCAGTTCCGTGCAAGAAACTCAACTTGGTTTGAAAGAAAATATAAAAAAAGCCAGTGCTTCAGGCAAACAGGTTACTACAGGCCAAGTGGAAGCAGAGTATCAATTATTTCCCTGCTTGGAGACTTTATTTAACATTGTTATAAAAGTCTCATCTGAGTGACAGGTTACCACTGCAAGAGGTTTAAGTAAAATATTACATTTTAGGATATCTCCCTCATGGGGACATAGACCGCAAAAAAATCCTGACAGATTTTCTAAACATTCCTCTTCTACTAGGAACAATTGTTTTATTACTGCCAGTATCCCTGTTGGGGGATTTCCCATCACTTTTTGAACAATATGACACCCTTCAAATAGATAGAAAATGTGCAAATGTTTCCCTCCCCTACAGTACTCTTAAATCAATAGGATTTAATAAAAAAAAAAAAAAACATTCCAAATCAATACATAATAAAATGTTGACAGAGGTTCTATCATGTCAAACCCCTCTCTAAAAGAAACAAAAAAAAACATTTTGGTTGGAAATAGACTTTAACAAGGTCACACATCTTTTTATAGATTATTATATTATAAATATACTATTTTTCTTTATTGTCACAGGACACAGAGCAGGTTATAATCAAAACTATGCAGGTTATGCACCACCTATAGGTAAATAGACACTAGAAGATCTATCAAACAGAAAGTCCTCCCCTATAAACCCCCCCCCCATGAAGGAAGTACCTATTTCTCATTGGATCCACCAGTTAATCATGGAAGCCTATGGTTTGAAAGGACAGAGTCACACCCTTTCTTGTGAGAGCGCACACTACCGAGAGTGTGGAGGCATCTTGGGATATCTGCCATAAGGCGTCAGTGGCTCACGTTTGCAAGCCTGCTACACAGAACACAGAGCAGGTTATAATCAATACTATGTGGGTTATGTGCCACCCATAGGTGACTAGACACTGTCAGAACGATCAAACAGAAGTACTCCCTTGTATAACCCCTCCTATAAAGGAAGCACCTATTTTTATTGGACCCACCAGTTAATCATGGAAGCCTATGGTTTGAAAGGGCAAATTACAAAATCTTTCTGGTGAGAGAGCACTCTACCAGGAGCATGGAGGCTTCCTGGGCTATATGCCATCAGGTGTCGGTGGCTCAGGTTTGCAAGGCCACTACATGGTATTTAAATTGATATTTTCACATGAATTTACCAGGTGGATGTCAGAGCTGTCAGAGCTGCGGAGGATACTGCCTGTGCAGGGTATTACAAATGACAAAGTAGGTCCTTTGAGATTGATGGCAGTGGTTATTGTTGTGTCTCCCACCCCTTTTATTGCAATGGGACATCCCACATAGTTATGATTACAACTTGCTCTGTGTCCCATGATGTATGATAAAGAAAAATTTATTGTTTCTGTATACTTACCTGTAAAATATATTTCTTGGAGTACATCATGGGACACATTGCTTGCTACAAAACTGAGGTACTTCTTTTATAGGAGGGGTTATACAGTGGAGGACTTCCTGTTTGATTGATCTGTCAGTTTCCATTCACCTATAGGTGGCACATAATCCACATAGTCATGTTTATAGCCTGCTCTGTGTCCAGTGATGTACTTCAAGAAATGGATTTTGCAGAAAAGTATGTAGATATATTTTTTTGTTTCGGACAAAGAGTTTTTTCCTTTAAATGTTTTACAAAAACATGCATCTACTATATACGTGTGTGTGTAGCACCCTCTATCTTAGGCAGGTAGGTGCTAGAGTAGTGTTTTTGTGTGTACTGCCAGTACAGGTCAATTTAGGCAGGCCTAGTTGTGAGCTAGGCCTGTTTGTTTTTGATCTGGGACTGGGGAGTGGTTTAGTGTAGCAGCAGGTGACTGACATGTGCTTCAGCTCTCTGGCCCCTCCTCTGTTTCCAGTGAGTAAGTTCTGGAAAAGAGGCAGGGCAGGAAGTTGCAATGACATGGGGTGAACTGACTACTTTCTTCTCTCCCCTGGTATCAGCTGTGCATGATTTATTGGCCGCCCTAATCCTGTACCAAATAGATTGTCTTTCCTAACAGGCTGCCTGCAGTCATTCAGCCAATGCATCTACTTGATATTTAGGATTTCGGCCACATCACAAGGAGACATGGATCCTTGCAAATAACTTAATTAACCTAAATAAAACATGAACAGCCCACATACAGTAAGTGAAATAACAGCATAGTTCCAAAAATATGTTAAAGAACAGTTGTGAACCCAGCAAGTCCTCAGTCCATATGATTGATGAAGAATCCTGTGATCGGGTATATAGAACAACTCTTTTTCAGGTTAAGATATAAGAAGGGGGCATTGATAAAAGTCACTCTCCCCAACCCCTACATGTTGCTTGATCCTTGTCTTCTTCCAGACCCTGACTTTACTCTGGCACTTAAATCTTGTGGAAGAGCAATTCTACACCTGCAGTGCAGGCACACAGCTTAAAGGGTTTTAACTCCCCTTTGCAAGTATCATTGCTTTTTCTGTTCCCCCTTAGACCAAACAAGCATTTAATATACAGATGTCTTAACTGGTACATTGGCACAATGCCAATCTGTTTATCTATCTAATGCTAATGAGAAGTATTGCAGTCGTCTTTATGTCAATTTGAAAATGGTTGATGTGCTCCAGACAGGATCAGTAATTAAAAGGCACTTTGCACATTGATACGGAATGTTGAAGGAAGCCAATGTGACATTTGCCATTGAATTTACATCCTGTTTGAAAATTATTATAGAGGGTATAGGGATCTTCTGCCCTCTACTGTAAGCTGCTAATATCACATAGTTAAATAGTTACATACTGTATTAGGTGAGGTAAAAAATAGACACAAGTCCATTAAGTTCATCAAGTCCACCAAGTTCAACCTATGTGTGTGATTTTAATGACAGTATTACATTGTTTATCCCTGTATGTTGTGGTCGTTCAGGTGCTTATGTAATAGTTTTTTGAAACTATCCATGCTCCCCGCTGAAACCACTGCCTGTGAAAGGTAATTCCACATCCTTTCCGCTCTTATGTTGCATACACATAATCAGATTTTCCGTCGGAAAAACCTTGGATGGGCCATGAGCCCACCCAGGTGTTACAACAGCGAATGAATATTTGCTGTTGTAACACTGATCCTCAATCTGGCCAACCAGAAGCAGGTCTGAGACCGGTTTTCCGATTGGCCACTAAGGAGGAGGGAGGAAACAGAAGCCGCCAATGCCCATAGAGAGCAGAGGAAGGGAAAGCTTTTGCCGCCGAGCAAGGGTAGCCACCGGGGAAGTGCTGCATAGATGGGGTAATTGCACCAGACCCGCCCACCAACCAACCGACTCAAAAAAATTACCACTGGCCGCCACTAAGCCACTGTCAGTCTAATGCATTTGATGTAATCTGGGGCATCTTGGTATTAATAACATGCTAACCCATATTACATATATGCATCAGATCTCATCTGGCACATGTGCTGTACATCTGGAGCAACTTGTTCAAAAATAAACAATCTGATCTCATATTGCACATGTGCGATTGGGAGCAACATCATCAGCAGGTGGCAAAGAACAAGAAAGAAGCAGCCTTCCGCCAGTGACATCATCTTCTGAAAACAGCAGCATGGTATAGAACAAGGAGTAAGAGTGTCTTATGGGATACAGCAAAGAGAGAGGTAAGGTTTGAGCTTTATGTGTTTATTACATGTATATGTAAAATACAGTACCAGTGTTATTATGAGAGAGAGGAGGGAAATGCCTCTTTAAGATTTTTGCTATAATGGCAATGACAAATCGTAAGCAATAATTTGCTCTTTTAAGAATACTGTGCAGAGCACAATCTTAAGTAACTTTCTGAGAAAATGACATGTTGGCTGATGAGTGAACTGATCCAAGAATCTCAGAAGCGATTGAAAGATGATAAACTAATGAAGCAAAAAGTTAGATGCAGCGCAGGAAACAGATTTCCTCAATTACTGAAAATGTTTAAAACTTTGTATTCATTTAAAATAGCCATGGCTACACTAAGAGAATAATAATACATTAAAATGGAAAAACCCATCTAGAACTAGATTCGTTTTTAAATATTTATATTGTAACATGTCTTGATTACTTGAACGCCAAATCAACAATATGAGAAAAATAAACACATGATTGGACTTTAAGGTCTGGACTATTAAACACTGAACTTGGAATCTAAAGAGGAAGCAACTGAAAATAGAAATTGAAGCAGAACTTCCATTAGAGGTAGAAGTTCCTCCTGCCCACTCCTCTATCATCATTGGAAACTTTTTATTTTTCTCCAGGATGAGCCGGTACCTATTTCTTTCAGGTAACTTGCTCCCACTTCCACTTTTCTCACCTAGGCAAACATAGCGGAAGTTGGCTCCCCTCTCCCCACCTGATTTCGAGGGACTATCCCTGATTTGGAGCAATGTCCTTCTGTCCCTCATTCTCCTCATTTGTCCCTCATTTTGGTCTGATCTATATAGATGTATATAAAATGCACTTTTAATCTATCAAAAAGTGTTTCCCAGTGCTAAACATTGCACCTGATTTCTAAATTGCTGCAAAAAATTATTACAAAAGCCAATATAAAAAAATGGTTATAAAAAGCCCTTGTAGGTTTACCCAATCGTATTTTTTTGTACAATTCTCCTTTAAGGGGGCATGGCAAGGGGTGTGTCCTATGCTTGCATACTTTTGCTGATAGGTGTCCCTCATTCCCATCTCAGAAAGTTGGGAGGTATGCACATCCCACAAGGCTGCAGGACCAGTCTGCAAGTGTATTGTGTGTTGTGCATGTACAATGGGAAGTCAGCAGTGAAACAGAAGGAAGTCATAGCTGGGGACCCAAAGATCAGCTCTGATCTCTTGGACTGGTAAGTGTCTGTTTATCAAAAGTCATTAGCTGCAGTATTTGTAGCTGCTGATAGAGATGGCCTGCCGGTTCGCCAGGCGGTCGTTTCACGGCGAACTTTGGTCGTTCAAGGTCTGCCAAACCGTCGGACATCTGGCGATGTTCAAGGCGGTCCGCAATGTTACATGGGTAAGAACTTTGACCTATGACACATCCATCAGGTGGTGCAGGACAGCCAATTGAGACATTTCAGCACATAGACATACCCCCTGCCGTATAAATAGACCTGATCTGGCGGCCATCTTACATTCTGTTGTTTGTCAGTATAGGGAAAGGTAGAGGAGCCCGGCTGAAGCATGTGTATATGCCATCAGTGATGTGGTTAATGAGGAGGGGGATCGGTGGTGATCCCAGAATAACATCAAGGTAATGATGCTGACCTGTGTCACCTGGTGAATAAATAATTAAAATAGGGATTATATATAACATAAACGTAGAGGGGGCAAAAGTAGGGAAAGGAGAGTGAGGAGGGAGCGAGGGGGGAATGGGAATGAGCGGTGGACTGCATAAGAGATCTAGGGGAAACTTACTAAAGGCTGGATAAAGCCGCAGTGGTTCCCGGATCCAGCATGGGTAGGGCTGGAAGCCAAGGGGTTCTGGTGTGTCCTCCACCCGGCGTAGCCGACGTTCGTGGGTGAGGACCGCGGCGCAAGGACGCCGGGTCAAGCCAGAGAGCATGACGCCAGCGCAGGTACGCGCACGCGTCATGCTCTGGTGTCCTCAACATGAGGGCGGGCACCCGCACTCAGATATATATAGTGTTGAGGAACAGCTAAGTAGAGTGGTGCTGTAAGAGGACCGAACAGGTATTGGGTCATTACAGGGGGGTGTGTCCATGGCACCTAGGCCGGCCCATAGCTGGCAGGGCGGGGTGAACGGCTGAGCCCAGTAAAAATATAATTGGCATATTAAATACAATTTGAAAAAAAGGTAAATATAAAATACAAAGAAGGTTAATAGAAAGTTATATATATAGAATATATGTGTCTAGTTGGTAACTAGACACCAAGGTGGACCCGAGCAATGCCTGCGAGTGTTGGGACTGAGAGGTGCAGATGAGACCTATAGGGGGTATAGCCGCATGTACCACGGTGACTGTAGTCTGTGTGGGATCGCGGCATCCATATATGGCCAAAAACGTAATCTCAAGATGAAATAGGAATGCTAAGGCTGTCCCCGCAGTGGTAGTTTGCATTAGGGCAGACCTACGCATTCAGTCAAGGAGATACCTGGGTTGCCCCGACCAGTCTGGGGGTGCAACAAACTAAGAACGGGATTGCAAGCCAAGTGTCTCATACCAAGACTGTACCCAAGCCTAGTCACAGGAAAATTGCTGAAGTCACACCAATTGAAAAAAATATAAATGTATAGATAAAAGTACATAAGAGGCTACTCCCCAGAAAACTGCAGAGTGTTAAGTGGGCGGGATGCGGGGGACACTGCCAAGTGCCAGTCGCATGCCGCCAACCAGAAAACGGCCCAGGTGTGTTATCCACCTAATAGTATAATTATTGGAGCCTCTAGGATAGAATACATAATTGTTGAGATAAAAGGTACCATCATCCTGAAGATCTGAATATAGATAATTGAGTCTAAGGTCCCCAAACCAAAGAACCCAGAGTGAGCAAAGGGCCAGTAGGACTGTTGCGGTACTAGTAAAAAGATAGCAGTATCAATGTACAAAAATTGAAAACAAGATAAAGTTTATTAATACAAGGCAATAACATGACATAAAATTAAAACAATGATAACCATACACAACACCATTAGAAGATCCCTATTAGGGGATGATACAGAGGGTTGGAGGTCGCAGAAACTCAACTAGTTTCGTGGCGTAGCCACTTCATCAGGAGCATGTCTGAAAATAGTAATAGTAATAAAACAGAAGATAAGGTCACAAAGGAAGATAAAACAATATAAAACATCAAGGGGACACGGGGCTCAGTCGCTTACCTAAAAAGCCCCACCAAGGGAAGCACGCGGTGGTGGCAGGGCACATATCCCATATGGTAGCCATGGGAGGGCATGTGTGTTTAGGGACCTACTTGGCGAATATATAAAAAATGAAGTAGAATTAGTATCTGGAACCGCGTCATGAATAGGGAAAGGTGAGGGAAGTGGTGCAGCACGCGTGAACACTAAGTAATGGTGGAAAAAGTAGAATGGTGAATGTTGGTGGATGAGGGGGACAGGTAGTGAAGGGAAAGGGGGGGGGGAGGGGGGAAGAAAGGGGAAGAAGGGGAGAAAAAGGGGGGGAGAAAAGGGGGGAAAGGGGGGTGGGGTGGGAAAGGAAGGGTGGGAGGGAAATGGGAAGACGGGGTTGAAAGAGGTGCAGAAAGGAAGGTGTATTGGGTAAAAAGGAGAATTAGTGGATACATACAGGGGTCCCGGGTAGAGGAGCCCGGCTGAAGCATGTGTATATGCCATCAGTGATGTGGTTAATGAGGAGGGGGATCGGTGGTGATCCCAGAATAACATCAAGTTAATGATGCTGACCTGTGTCACCTGGTGAATAAATGATTAAAATAGGGATTATATATAACATAAACGTAGAGGGGGCAACGGTAGGGAGAGGAGAGTGAGGAGAGAGCGAGGGGGGGAATGGGAATGAGCGGTGGACTGCATAAGAGACCTAGGGGAAACTTACTAAAGGCTGGATAAAGCCGCAGTGGTTCCCAGATCCAGCATGGGTAGGGCTGGAAGCCAAGGGGTTCTGGTGTGTCCTCCACCCGGCGTAGCCGACGATCATGGGTGAGGACCGCGGCGCAAGGATGCCGGGTCAAGCCAGAGAGCGTGACGCCAGCGCAGGTACGTGCACGCGTCATGCTCTGGTGTCCTCAACATGAGGGCGGGCACCCGCACTCAGATATATATAGTGTTGAGGAACAGCTAAGTAGAGTGGTTTCTTTCCCCCCTTTCCCTTCACTACCTGTCCCCCTCATCCACCAACACTCACCATTCTACTTTTTCCACCATTACTTAGTGATCACGCGTGCTGCACCACTTCCCTCACCTTTCCCTATTCATGACGCGGTTCCAGATACTAATTCTACTTCATTTTTTATATATTCGCCAAGTAGGTCCCTATACACACATGCCCTCCCATGGCTACCATATGGGATATGTGCCCTGCCACCACCGCCGTGCTTCCCTTGGTGGGGCTTTTTAGGTAAGCGACTGAGCCCTGTGTCCCCTTGATGTTTTATATTGTTTTGTCTTCCTTTGTGACTTTATCTTGTGTTTTATTACTATTACTATTACTTCCTCTCCCTTTTTCCCCCCCTCCCCCCTTTCCCCCCCTCCCCCCTCTCCCTCCCTACTACCTTTCCCTTCCTTCCCTTCCCCCCCTCTCTCTCTTTCCCCTTTTCCTTCTCCCCCTCCCCTCTCTTTGTTTCCTGTACCTTCCCTTGCTTCTCCTCCATCCCCCCCACCCTCTCCTTCCTTCCCTCCCTTCCTCCCCCCCTTCCTTTCCCACCCCCACCCCCCTTCGCCCCCTTTTCTTTTCCCCCCCTTTTTCTCCCCTTCTTCCCCCTTCTTCCCCCCCCCCTTTTTTTTTTTCTTTCCCCCCCTTTCCCTTCACTACCTGTCCCCCTCATCCACCAACACTCACCATTCTACTTTTTCCACCATTAATTAGTGATCACGCGTGCTGCACCACTTCCCTCACCTTTCCCTATTAATGAAGCGGTTCCAGATACTAATTCTACTTCATTTTTTATATATTCGCCAAGTAGGTCCCTATACACACATGCCCTCCCATGGCTACCATATGGGATATGTGCCCTGCCACCACCGCCGTGCTTCCCTTGGTGGGGCTTTTTAGGTAAGCGACTGAGCCCTGTGTCCCCTTGATGTTTTATATTGTTTTGTCTTCCTTTGTGACCTTATCTTCTGTTTTATTACTATTACTATTTTCAGACATGCTCCTGATGAAGTGGCTACGCCACGAAACTAGTTGAGTCTCTGCGACTTCCAACCCTCTGTATCATCCCCTAATAGGGATCTTCTAATGGTGTTGTGTATGGTTATCATTGTTTTAATTGTATGTCATGTTATTGCCTTGTATTAATAAACTTTATCTTGTTTTCAATTTTTGTACATTGATACTGCTATCTTTTTACTAGTACCGCAACAGTCCTACTGGCCCTTTGCTCACTCTGGGTTCTTTGGTTTGGGGACCTTAGACTCAATTATCTATATTCAGACTCCTAATGTATCAGGGGCGAGCCATCAACCATGTACGGTCACATCTGGCGCTCCCGGGACGCCGGCCCATGGCTCCGCAGTGTGGGCTTTTTTTAACGTGTCCGCTGCAGACAATAGTGTTGCCATCTGCAGCCTTTGCAGTCAACGCATAAGTCGCGGCAAGCCCAACACTCAACTAGGGACGACTGCCTTAAGAAGGCACCTGGACTCCCATCACCGAGCCCAGTGGGAGCAATGCCATCAGAACCCACAAAGCCACACTCCAGGCTCTCACTGTCCAGCCTCTTCTCATTCTCCTTTTCCTTCCCCTCTATGCTCACAATTTTCCTCCACTCCACCTTCCATCATGCCTTCCTCACGGTTTTCTGCAAAAGGGCAAATGTTCCATTGTAAAAAAAAAGATGACGCCAGATAACCCTCTTGCCCAACGGTTGATCGCTGGCTTGTCGGAATTGATAGCTCGCCAACTACTGCCATATAAACTGGTGGATTTCTTTTTTTTACATAAGGACATCCCAGAGCTATATGGCCATGTTTAGCGGCAAGTGAATGTATCTCTGGCACACAGTGTCGGTGCCAAGATACATCTGACCACAGTCTAGAAAACACGGGCAGGGAAGGTATATAACTTTCACTGCCCAGTGGGTGTACCCATGTAGATTTGGTTTTAACACCACGGTTTACATGCAGGCCTGCCTCTTCTTCTCCTCCTCCTCCTACTCCATCCTCCCTCTCCTCCTCGGCTGACTCCTCATTTTCTGATGCTACCATCTCTTCCGCTGCGCCACCCAAGATCCCCAGAAACTATTCGACATGCCAGGTGAGACATTGCCATGCTGTGCTGTGTCTTTTGTGCCTGGAAGACAGGAGCCACACTGATCCTGCACTCCTTTCAGCTTCACAGGCAGATCAGTGGCTAACACTGCTCAATTTGACAGTTGGTAAAGTGGTGTGCGACAACGGTGCCAATCTGCTGAGCACGCTGAAGCAGGGCAAAATTACACACGTGCCATGCATGGCACACGTCCTGAACTTAGTCGTGCAGCGATTCGTTGCCAAATACCCTGGGGTCTAGGACGTCTTGTGGCAGGCCAGGAAAATCTCGGCCCATTTCAGAAGATCTTACACGGCCATGGCTCGCCTTGCTGACATTCAGCAGCGACATAACCTGCCCGTCAGACGTCTTATTTGTGACTGCCCGACGCGATGGAACTCAACATTGTATAAGCTTGATAGGCTGCTCCAGCAGAAACGTGCAGTTAACGACTACCTGTACCAACTCTGCGGCAGGACAGGTTCTGGGGAGCTTGGTTTTTTTGCACCGCACCAGTGGCTGCTCATGCGCGACTCATGCAGACTTCTGTGGCCATTTGATGAGATCACCAAACTGGTCAGTCGCAGCCAGGGCGCCATCAGTGACATCGTACCTTATGCCTTCTTTCTGGAGTGTGCATTTCTTTGTGTCATTGATCAAGCAGGAGCAGGAAGATGAGGAAGTCGCAATGCTGGATGAATTCCCAGGGGGGCTACTCCATCTGAGACAAGTCAACAACGCAAGTCTAAAGAGTCAGAGGAGGATGGTGCCAGGGGGGAGGAGGAGAACCAAAAGAGCATCCTTTAAGTCTTTCTGGGATCCCTGGTGTTGTCTGTGGATGGGGGGAGGAGAACGAGGACGACATTATCCTGGATGATGAGCAGGAGCCAGACCAGTACAGCGCTTCCAGTTTAGTGCAAATGGGGGCCTTCATGCTCCAGTGTTTTAAGATGAGCCTTATAAAAAGCATAAAGGGCAAGGACCACTACTGGGTGGCAACGTACTTAGACCCCTGGTACAAACAAAACATGGCGTGGGCTAATTGTTGGGGTCTGTATTGGCGGACACTTACTTCTATAAGTGTCGATGTGAATGCCTAATGTACTGTACCACCAGCCACAGAATACAACGTTGTTTGCTGTCCGGTGAATGCCTGTGGCTATGGGTTAATACTATGATGTACTGTCAAAGTACCTGAGCTATATTGCCTCTCATATGCAATTAATACTTGTTACTAATAATACTAGATGTACTCTCTGTCAGGGATCCAGGCCTGTCTTCCGATCCTCGCACATGCGCAATAGAGCGGCGCTCCGGCGTGTACCCGTGCGGGAAAGGCGCGCACACGCGCGCATGCACGGTCTGGCGACGCAGCGTGCACATGGGCGCGCGCACGGGCGCGCACCTTCCGGTAACCAATCAGAGGCCTGACCAGGCTATTTAAACCAGCCCCTGTCTTATGGCAGGTTGCTGGTTTGTCTTCAGCTTGTGCTTGGACTCTCTGCCGATTACCTGAACCTTTGACCCGGATTTCCATACGACTCTCCTCTCGCCAGGAAGTTGTCCTTCCGTACGACTCTCCTCTCGCCCTGAAGTTGACCTTGGCTCTTGTTCCTGGATACGATGTCTTCTATAATCCCTGACTTCTGGCTTGACTCTGGACTTGTTGACCTCTCCAACCCCTGAACCTCGGCTAGCTCTCTGGACCTGTTCTCAGTCTGATCCACTTGCACCTGACCGGTACCCCTCCAGTTACCTGCTCCACAGTTCTTCAGTACAGCTTCTGCTACCTGCCTTGCACCTGTCTTGTGGCTCCTCCGCTGCCTGCTCTGCTCACCACCATCAGGAGAAGCTTCAGTTCCAGTCTGCACCAGGATCCCGGCTACCAACCCGGACCTCACTGGCGCTGGTGCCTCCCGGGGCTCACCTCCCCTGTCCCAACTCCAGGGGACGGTCGGCGCCGGGTCGCAACGGTGGGCCACCCTCGGCATCTCGGCTTCGGTGAGTACACAGCCTGATACTCTCAAAGTACCTGAGCTATATTGGCTCTCATACGCAATTAATACTTGTTACTACTAATACTATATGTACTCTCAAAGTACCTGAGCTATATTGCCTCTCATATGCAATTAATACTTGTTACTAATAATACTATATGTACTCTCAAAGTACCTGAGCTATATTGACTCTCATACGCAATTAATACTTGTTACTATAAATACTATATGTACTCTCAAAGTCCTTGAGCTATATTGGCTCTCATACGCAATTAATACTTGTTACTATTAATACTGTATGTACTTCTCAAAGTACCTGAGCTATATTGCCTCTCATACATTTCTATTAGTTGCCAGTGCAACTTGTGTATTATACGTGTATTCTCAAAGTACCTGAGCTACACTATCTCTCGTATGCAATTAATACTTGTTACCACAAATACAATTTACTACGTGCTTGACAGAAGTATAAAATACTTATAGGCCTCATCCTAATTGTTGAACATGTTCGCTCTAACTTTTCTATACTAGGGGTTGATGCTATTTCATAGCATTTCCCCTAGTGGCCTAAATACATCTCTACATGCTAAGGTTGATATGATGTAGAGAACCCCCAAATTCCTGTTGCTAGGAGTGACGTCTAGGGTCCCTTTCTGATAATCACCTGCATGTAGTTGTGTATTGGGATATTGACATTGAACTAATTTTAAACTCTAAGCCTTGGTCGCATGTTGTAATGCATCTATGCTTAGTAGCTCAATGCCTTTCTTTATGTGACACAGAGATGATGTATAGATCCCCCAAACTCCTGTTGCGAGGAGTAATGCCTGGGGCCTAATACTGAGTTGTCGCATAGAGAATCGCATTGAATTCCTTGCTAACCGCAGTTGTGGTTCACTCTGTTCACCAGTGCTGTTACTATGCCTAATGTACCACCAGCCACAAATACAAGGTTGTTTGCTGTCAGGTGAACGCCTGTGGCCATGGGCCAATTTTTGGGGCCTGTAATGGCCGACACTTACTTCTGTATCTGGTGAATGCCTAATGTACCACCAGCCACAAAATACAAGGTTGTTTGCTGTCAGATGAACACCTGTGGGATAATTTTTATGGCCTGTAATGGTCGACACTTACTTCTGTATCCGGTGAATGGATTTATGTACCTCCAGCCACAGAATACAAAGTTGTTTGCTGTTAGGTGAACGCCTGTCGGCTAATTTTTGGGGCTTGTAATGGCCGGCACTTACTTATGTATCCGATTTTTTACTTAATCCTTCTGGTAGGTCAGTGTCCATGTTGTGGGACTATTTGTGCACAGCTAGTAAGAATTTTGTTGCTGCAAATATGACCTGAAGGTTTTTAATATTCGCCTGCCATTAAAGTCAATGGGGCCCGCCGCGAACTTGTGGTTCGCGGACATTTGTGATTGTTCGCGGTTAGCGTTCGCAAACCGTCACGTCGGATGTTCGTCCATCACTAGCTGCTGACTCTTATTTAATTATAAGTTTCACCTTAATCACATCAGTTCCGTAAAGGTCTACCCCCTTCATGACCAGGCAATTTTTTGCTACGCGCCACTGCATTATTTTAGTTGACAATTGTGCATTTGTGCGGCACTGTACCTAAACAAAAAGTGTATATCCTTGTTTCCCCACAAATAGAGCTTTCTTTTGGTAGTATTGGATCACCTATTTGTTTTTTATGTTTTGCGCCATATACAAACAAGGTAGACAAATTGGAAATTTTTACTTCTGCTATAAAACATATCCAATAAAAATCTAATCACTATGTATTAGACATGTGCATGACGAAAAAAAAATTGTTTTGTTTTGCTTAGATTAGGAAATCAAGTTAATTTTTTTCTTTAAATTGAGTTAATTAGTTAAATTCCTATCCGGAATTCGTATTATGTATTTTTCAAATTTTCTTAGAATTTACCGATTCGAATGGTTCGAATCGATAAATATTGAGTCGGCCGAATAGAAAACTTTTAATTTTTTTTTTCGATTCAAACGTAGCACAGTGAACAAACAAAAGAAAAATCTTCATCACATGATTACAATGACTCTTTAAGGCCCCTTTCAGACGGACGGCTGTTTTACCGCAGCTAAAAGCATGTTTATGTTTTGCTGGAATTCAAGACTCCAGGCACAGCGATTACCTGCATTTGTACAGTGCTTTTAGCTGCGGTTGCGTTCCCACTTGGATCCCTGCCAATATCAAGCACTGCGTTTGGTATGAATCTTGAGGGGGAACTCCACGCCAAATTTCAACTAAAAAACCGGCATGGGTTTCCCCTACAGGAGCATACCAGGCCCTTGGGTCTGCTATGGATTTTAAGGAGACACCCCGTACGCCGAAAAAACGGTGCGGGGGTCCCCCCAAAATCCATACCAGACCCGTATCTGAGCAGCAGCCTCATCCTTCGATTTTGCTTTTAAATGTCCTTATTTCTTCTGAGAAATCCTCACTTCCTGTTCTTCTGTCTGTAACTCCACACAGTAATGCAAGGCTTTCTCCCTGGTGTGGAGTGACATGCTCGCCCCCTCCCTTGGACTACAGGAGAGTCAGGATGCCGACTAACACACAGCTTCTTTCTCTATCTGCAACGTAGAGAGCGTCCTGACTCTTCTGTAGTCAAAGGGAGGGGGCGAGCACAACACTCCACACCAGGGAGAAAGCCTGGCATTATTGAGTACAGTTACAGGCAGAAGAATAGGAAGTGAGGATTTCTCAGAAGAAATAAGGACATTTAAAAGCAAAATCGAAGGATGAAGTAAGTGAAGGAGGATGCACTAAGGTAAAGGAAGCTATTTAGGAAAACAAAAATTGTACCTTTACAACCCCTTTAAGCACTTGACCCCCACTTTACTTGCTCCATCTGTTAATTGATTTTAATGTTTATACTGAATAAAGTTGGAGTGCAATTCTTCCTTGCCTTCAATTGTGCAGCATGAGACCTGGGCTGGCACCTGACTTGAGGTGTTTTGAAGGGATCATTAGAGGCTACTTACCCGGAGCAGCGATACAGAGGGGCTGATTTACCAAGCCTTTGCGCCATGATTCACGGAGCAAAGGCAGGAGTAACAGCCTTTTTGACATTTACTAAAGAAATACGCCGGCAGAGCAGCGTATTTCTTTATTTACTAAAATGCCTAGTGCGCCCAGGAGAGGGCGCATGGTGCGCCTCTATAGACCTGGCGCACGGCATTTAGAAATGTAAATAGAAGGGGTTTGGGCAGGAGTTTATTAGAAGGGAAGTGGGGAAGTGTAGTGACATGTGTTTGTTTATTTTTACGGGCCGAATTGAAAGTGAAAGTGATTTTTCTGAAACGATCGCCGCATGCCTGCATGTACGCCTAAACCCTCGGGAGGTTTATTTTCATACTGCGCATGCGTGCGCGGCAATTCCGGTCATTCATGCACGCTGGTTCACTACGCCAGGAAAATCTTGGTAAATACCAAGCGGCGTAGCTGCATTTGCGCGGCTTGAAGCGGCGCACGTGAATGACCGAACCGTTTGAGTGGTGCGCATCGACTTATATAGGCATAGGGCGTGGTCACCGGGTGATGCCAACCTGCGACCTCAACCTTTGTGACATCACATTCCCGGGGCATGATGACGCTCTATGCCTATATAAGTCGATGCGTGGAGGAGCCAGGCAGAAGAGGGAACAGAGAAGACAGCGGAGAGAAGCCCGGGCGGTGCCCAGCAGAAGAGGCAAGAGAGCCGACAGCGGAGAGAAGCCCGGGGGGTGGCCCACCCCCGGCAGAAAACCACAAAGCCGGGCCCCCCCGAATGTAAAAGAGCTTAAAGGGGGTGGGGGGCCCTGGTGGAAGACATTGGAGAAGCCTGGGTGGTGGCCCACCCCCGGCAGAAAACTATGAAGCCCGGGGGCCCCCCCGAATGTAAAAGAGCTTAAAGATGGTGGGGGGCCCGGCGGAAGACAGCGGAGAAGCCCGGGGGGGTGGCCTGAATGTAAAAGAGCTTAAAGGGGGTGGGGGTCCCCAGCGGAAGACAGCGGAGAAGCCCGGGCGAGGTGGCCCACCCCCAGCAGAAAACTAGGATGCCCGAGAAGACCCCCCAGCTGACTAATAAATTATTTTAAAAATCTGTGTGGTGGGGTTTTTTAACTTTACATTTTCCCTCAGGTGGATGGGTAGGGGTGCGATGTACCCCATACTCATTCACATAGGGTGGGGGGTCGGAATCTGAGGGCCACCTTATTAAAGGGGGCTCCCAGATTCTGATAAGCCCCCAGCCCGTATACCCTGACAACCAATGGCCAGGGTTGTCGGGAAGAGGCCCTTGTCCCTATCGACATGGGGACAAGAGTGCTTTGGGGTGGGGGGCAGTGCCCCCCTGCTCCAAAGCACACACTCCCCCATGTTGAGGGCATGCGATCTGAGACGGCTTAGGAGGGGGGGGCTCGCTCATCCCCACCCCCATTCCTGTCCGACCAGACTGCGTGCTTGGATAAGGGTTTGGTATGGATCTGGGGAGAACCCCCATGCCGTTTTTTCGGCATAGGTTTTCCCCCTTACTATCCAGACCAAACCTAAGGGTCTGATGTGTAGTTTTCTATTTTATTTGGTGTGGAGTTTCCCTTCATGATCAGCGTCCCCAGCTCGCCCCTGGTCGCGACGCGGGTGCCCGGTGGGCGTGATCATTGCCGTGCACCCGCGATCGCTCGTTACAGAGCGAGAACCGGGAGTTGTGTGTGTATCGCACAGCTCCCGATCCTGTCAGGGGGACAAATGCCTGATCGTCTGTTCATACAATGTATCTGTCATTTCACCCAGTCACTCTCAGCCCTCCTTCAGTTAGAACACACCCAGGGAACATAATTAATTCCTTCCTCGCCCCTAGTGTTAACCCCTTCCCTGCCAGTGGCATTTTTATAGTAATCAATGCATTTTTATAGCACTGGTCGCTATAAAAATGCCAATGGTCCCAAAAAATGGTCAAAAGTGTCCGATGTGTCCGCCATAATGTTGCAGTACCGATAAAAATCGATGATCGCCGCCATTACTAGTAAAAAAAAATCTTAATAAAAATGCCCTTAAACTAACCCCTATTTTGTAGACGCTATGGCCCAGATTCACAAAGCACTTACGCCATCATAAGTGCAAATTTGCGCCGTTAAGCGCAAATGTGAGCCGGCGTATCTGTGCGCCAGACCCACAAACCATCATACGCCTAAAAACTAGCCAGCCTATGCCGACGTAGCTTACATACACTGGCGTAGCATGGGCGCACTTTTCGTTTGGACGCATTTTGCTGCTCCCATTGATTAGGCATTCAAATCGCAAAAACTGGCCCGGTCATTGACCAGCAATATGGTCTCAAGTGGTTAAAAAATAACAAAACAGTAAAGTTAGCCCAATTTTTAGGGATAATGTGAAAGATGATGTTACACCGTGTAAATAGATACCTAACTTGTCACGCTTTAATATTGCACACACTCATGGAATGGCGCCAAACTTCAGGACTTAAAAATCTCCATAGGCAACGTTTTTTTTTTTTTTAACCAGTTTAGAGTTACAAAGGAGGTCTAGTACTAAAAGTATTGCTCTCGTTCTAACGCACGCGTCAATACCTCACATGTGTGGTTTGAACGGTGTTTACATATGTGGGCGGGACTTAAATGCATGTTCGCTTCTGAGTGCGAGCTACTAGGAACAGGGGCGTTTTAATTTTTTTTTTTTTCACGTAATAATTTAATAAGACCTCACATCTGTCCTTCAGGCTGGAAAGCATGAGATCGGGGAAAAAAACACAGATCTCATGCTTTCAGCCGTGATTGCAGCTTTGTTTATGTTTCTGCCTCTGCATTTCTGGTGAACAGAACATGCCCAGGGACTAATGCCGCGTACACACGATCACTTTTTGTGATGAAAACGTCATTTAAAATGATCGTGCGTGGGCAAAACGTTGTTTTATGTCTTTAAAAAAACGACCAAAAAAAAAATTCGAACATGCTTGAATTTTTTGTGTCGTTTTTCAAAATGTCATTTTTTGTGTCATAAAAAGTGATCGTGTGTGCGCAAAACAAAGTTTTTAAACCCGCGCATGCTCAGAAGCAAGTTATGAGACGGAGCTTCAATGGAACAGAGTGCCGTCGAATTCGGTGTACGTCACCACGCTTTGCTAGAGCATTTTGGAAAAACAATGGTGTGTATGCAACGTCGTTTTGGAAAATTACATTTTTTTTCATCACAAAAAGTGATCGTGTGTACGCGGCATTAGAATTTTTGATGTTGCTTTTTGTGTGTCAACAGCACTTGGATGACTCTGAGCATGCTCATAGAGCGTGTTTTTGGGTTAGTAATTTAAGGACATCCTTAACAGGTATAACCACTTACAAGTTCACCCAAAGTAGAGACTGAACTTTGTCCATGTGTTTTCAATTGCCTCATTAGCACACAAGCCTATATTATATAAAGCGTGTATAGAACATTTGTTAGTTGCCCTGAGAGAGGGCAGGTTGTGTGTGTGGGGGCTGCAAGAATGGCTTTGCTAAACAGATATGTTTTTGATCAAGGTTTTTTTTTGTCAATGTATGTTTTTTTTTTTTTACGGTGTTCACTTTGATGTATTTGTGCTGCATTATTTTGCTAAATATTTCTCAAGATGTTGTGACTAATGTTTCAATCCTGTGTCTGTGGATCTATTCTGTTATTTCCAAAGCATAAACCATATTCTGTTTACTGTCTCAAATTAACCTATGTTTATTTTTTATATTATTTATGTATTTTTGTTTTTATAT
This sequence comes from Rana kukunoris, assembly GCA_029574335.1. Taxonomy (NCBI): domain Eukaryota; kingdom Metazoa; phylum Chordata; class Amphibia; order Anura; family Ranidae; genus Rana; species Rana kukunoris. Next base: position 223,399,427 of record CM056051.1, read on the forward strand.
TTTTGCTTTCCTTGTTTTGTTGACCCATATAATTACTTTCAAATTTTGAAGTTTGTTTTTTGTTACTTTTTCATGCTACAGATTTTGACAGCTGCAGCTGAAATAGGCTGATTGGTTAGGCCAATCAGTTGTGATTTGTCTCGAAGCTCCTTTTGAGCAGGGACAGTTCTAACTATGGGAAACATGCGCTTTTTCACATGCTTACTTTACACCCCCCTAGGTACGAAATTTAAAGGAATATTTCACTTTTATTGCTGTACTTTAAGCATTATTAAATTCACTGCTCCCGAAAAACGGCCTTTTTAAAAAATAAAAAAAGCATTGATACATGTCCCCTGGGGCAGGACTCAAACACTTTTTAAGACAAAAACTTGCATATTAACCTTGAAAATTAACACTTTTGATTTCTCTCATAGACTTCTAAAGGGAGTTCGGTGGCGGTTTTACATATTAATTGCATTGCGCCCTGTGCTACGCCGGTTCATGCGCCTAATTAAGGATTCATCCAGAGTACCAATTAAGCCATGAACCAGCGCAGCGCATTGATAATAGTAAATCAGCCCCAGAGTGTTGATGTTTCTTGGGCTTATTGTTCTTGCGGGCGAGCCCGGTAAATGATCCAACTGTTCACACAGCTGGTCACAGAGGTGAGGAGAAACCAGATCTCTGATCATCTCTATGATCTAGGAGGACCGAAGGGACATCATGATGTCACTTCCGTTCTAGGACAGATCTTTTGCTTTCAAAGGGGAAGGACAGATTTGGGGTCTTATAGACCCCAGAGCTCTCTATAAAGAGGACCTGACACCCCTTATTTATATTATAAGGGATGTTTACATTCCTTGTAATAGGAATAAAAGTGATCAAAAGAAAAAAAAAAATTTTTAAAAGGAAGTGTAAAAAAGTAAAATAAAAAATAAGACAAATAAGAAAAATTTGCATATGTAAAGGGAACCTGTAAATTTTAGTATTTTGTCGCCATTCCACAAACATGCACAATTTTAAAGCACAGCGGGTTAGATATCTATTTACATCGCAGTTATATTTTTTGTTTTTTGCACTCAAATTCATCAAAGTGTATTTTTTTCCAAAAAATTGCATTTGAAAAACTGCTACCCAAATACTGTGTGACATAAAAAAATTGCAATGATCGCCATTTTATTCTCTAGGTTCTCTGCTAAAAAAAAAAAGATATATAATGTTTGGGGGTTCCAAGTAATTTTCAGCCAAAAAAACACAGATTTTTACTTGAAAGGGCCTGATCTTCAAGTGTTACTAAACCCACAACAGTAAAGTCTGTATATAAGCAGTAAAGCATGCTTGTTATACTCACGGTGGAACCTATCCATCTCCTGATAAGACAGAGCCTTTGGAATCACTCTGCACATGCTCAGTTTGGAGTGTATTGCTATAGAGTTTTTTTTTCCTTGGGAGAGTACATGTTATCAGCACAGGGTCAATCAGCACTGTCCAGATAGAGGGTCAGGGGCCTAGCAGTCTCATAGGACAGTCAGAGTAGAATGAAAACTCCCCCTACAAGATTTAACCAGACACTGATAGAAGTCATAAGACTGCTATATACAGTTGATGGGGTATTTAGCCGTTTATATTTCCTAAAATAATTGCATTGCCATGCTCTGTGTACTGTGGGAAACCAGATATAGTCCAGGGTCCAGGGTTTAGTGGAAGGAATATAGTGGCATCTGTCTCTGTTTATTAACAAAGACGTGATCACCATGCCAGCACTGTCATGATAACAAATGGCTTTTTTGACAAACAAAGCCACTCTTGTCATACACTCATTGTATACTACTATTCCCCCAAGTTACCAGTGGCGACTGGTGGTATATTTTTTGGGGGAGGGGCTGTTGGTATCCATTCGCTATTGTCACACAACTGGGTGGGCTCTAATCACATGCTTAAAAAAAACCTCTTTGAAATCAATGCTTCCGACGCCCACATGTAAATTAGGGGCAGATGCATGGATAGAGTGGCGACACCCTCTGCATACGCCTCTGTGCTAATGGGAAATGTATTTTGCCCTGCAGCTTACATTCAATATGGATTTAATATGCTTGCACTACTTAGCAAGGGGGAATGTATTCTTTATTAGGCTTCTGATAAGGTACCTCCCTGTTAGGTTGGTAGTTCTGTAACTTGTATTAATGTTCTCGAGTATAGCACTCTGTATGCCTAATATACCAAGTACTTTGTAAACGAAGAGCAGAACTTTTTTATTTTATTTTATAAAAAGTAAAGATCTAGGTCAGATCTTGAACCTAACGGAGTGGTTCACTCATCTGTAATTACTGCAGTACCTTGCTGCATAGAACTATAGAATAATGTAGTAAGTGTCAATTTACGACTTAACAGGCTTTTAGAGCTGAATGACGGTATGTGCAAAATGCATATGGTTATTACTTTTGTCCCTGAATCATGGATTACAGCTTGTATGATCTCCTGAAATGTTCAGTCATTACATTTTCCGTTTGATCACAGCTTGATTTTTCTATAGAAAGTCTTTTTAGAATGAGCTGAAATAATACAGCTGCAAGTCATGAATTCGGTATAAGAAATCAAGTGGCGGTGTCTCAATATAATGTATATAAGTAGCGATGAGTGAACCGAGCAAAGTTAAGTTTGCTGGACATTTGCTGAATACTTCACACAAATCCACAAACCTCGAACATATGTGACTGAACCACAATGAAGTCTAGGGCAGCAAATCCTTGAAAGTTTTTTTGGGCTTTTTCAAGGCTAATTTAAAATCTTTTGGTTTAAAAAAGTCATGGGTAGCAAGGGTGAAATTTATTAATGCAAACTTTTGTTTTAAATGCTGTTCATTAGGAAGTGGGTATTTTAATGTGGCTTAACCACTTAAGACCCGGACCTTTAGGCAGGTAAAGGACCTGGCCAGTTTTTGCGTTTGGACACTGCGTCGCTTTAACTGACAATTGCGCGGTCGTGCGACTAGGCTCCCTAACAAAATTGCCATCCTTTTTTTCCCACAAATAGAGCTTTCTTTTTGTGGTATTTGATCACCTCTTTTGATAAAAATACAATATTTTTTACTTTTTGCTATAATAAATATCCCCCAAAAACATATAAACCCATTTTTTTTCCTCAGTTCAGGCCGATACGTATTCTTCTACCTATTCTTGGTAAAAAAAAATCGCAATAAGCGTCTATTGATTGGTTTGCGCAAAATTTATAGCATTTACAAAATAGGGGATAGTTTTATTGCATTTTTATAAAAAAAAAAAAAAATTACTACTAATAGCGGCAATCAGCAATTTTTTTCGTGACTGCGACATTATGGCGGACATTTCGGACAATTTTGACACATTTTTTGGACCATTGTAATTTTCACAGCAAAAAATGCATTAAGAATGCATTGTTTACTGTGAAAATGACAATTGCAGTTTGGTGAAAGTGGGGGGATTCTCGCGCCAAAATACAATGGGGGGGGGGGGTGATAATGTGAACTTAACCTAAAGCTGCTCCCTAAATAATGCAGAAAACTGAATTATGAATGTGAACATGTGAAAAAAGGGGCGCTAACTGCTAATATATTGTACATATACTATGCAACATAAAAGTGAACAGTAAATTATGGAACAAAATAATTGTTTAGTGGCACGACAGTGTGAACAAATAAATATCAGACAAGTGTATACTAAATCCGTGCAAATAATTATGATACACAGTGAATATTTGCACAAAGTCCATCAAATAATAAGAAGTGCATTGGTGTGTTGAAAATCAATGGTATTCTTAATAAGTGCTGTGTGTTGAATCATCCATATATAGAAATCCACCTTCACCAAAAGTGCCACCGCAAGTGAAGATAGATGGCTCCTTACCCAATGTAGTTGACCTATTACTTAAAATAAGGTCAAAAAGAGCTCAAGTTGCAGCTGCTGGCCACAGTAGACTCGATAATAGACCCAGTAGATAATGGATTTCATATAATGAAAAAGAATGCTTCCATAGTGTAAAACCTTTTAATTTTTAAAATTGATCAAATAACAAAACAGCCGAATGGCCTCTTACTTGATGTGGTGCCCGTGTGCCCGGCACTGAGGCTGTAGGCTGTGGATGTTAAATGATGAAGGGACGTGGAGAGAGAGATGAGGTATGCTGGTAAAGCCGGCGTGCGTTCCACCGCCGTCAGCTAGGAAACCAGGAAGCCGGAAGTAGCTAATGTTTGCGTGCCCAGGTACCGCCTCGACGTACGTTTCGTTATGTCGTCATCAGGAAGCGTACCTGGTGCACGCTAGGACTTGCTTTTAAAGGTCTGTCAATCTACCCGTGGGAGGGATATTTAAATTTTTTCAATTTTAAATTTTGACAACAGCCTCTGTCCCGGTCACTATAGCAACCATAAATACAGCAGTCACAGACTTTGTTCAGATTGCAGTTAACACGCGTGTGAAAATGCTGGATTATCATATATGTTTTACCCAAATATCTACTCTCTATATTGGTATAATATAAATTATGAATATAATCCTAAAAAAATATATTATGAAATATTATGAAATATATTAAGTATATAATATTTGAATATTACTGACGTTAATATATAATCATGTAAATAAAATAATTAAAATATTAAAAATATTAAAATATAATGTGGGCTAAATAATCTATATTAGAGTCTACTAGTGACTCAACTTTCTAGCTGTCAGTTAAAAAACAATTAAGGTCCAATTCTATATTGAGGCCCTGAGGCCTCATTGTTCTGAGGCGATGGATCCACTGGGTTTCATTTTGTGATATTGCTTTAGTCAGATCTGTTCCACGCCAGTGATTGGAGATTTTGTCTATTCCATAAAATGTCAATAGACCAGGGTCTCTATTGTGGTATAGATCAAAATGTCTTGACACACTATGATCGGGGAACCCCTTAATTATGTTGGCCACATGTTCATTGATTCTGATTTTTAATTCTCGAGTAGTGCGGCCTACATATTGGAGTTTGCAGGGACATGCCAATACATACGTGACATACCTAGAATGGCACGTAATTAGTGGTTTAATGGTATATTCTTGTTGGGTAACACTTGATTTAAATTTAGTGACCTTTTTTCCTTGCCTATTTGTTTTATTGCATGACCTGCATCGAGTACAGTAATGGAAGCTTGACCCATCAAGAAAGGTGAGAGGTTTTTTCGGAGGGTCTGGTACATTGGCTGCCACCATATTTCTCAAACCCGGTGCTCTTCTATATATAAAGGTAGGATGTGAGGGTAAGATTTTGGCCAGGTCAGTGTCTTTTAGTAAGATTGGCCAGTATTCTTTGAATATTTTTTCTATATTTCTGTATTGCCTATGATAGCCAGACAAAAATGGTACATCTTCTTTTCTTGGTATTTTAATCTTATTTTCCAATAAGGATTGTCTGTCCATACCCAGAACCTCTTGTTGGGCCTTATATATTTTCTTTGGGCTGTACCCTTTTTCTACAAATTTCTTGGTTAGTGTCTCTGACTGGTGTTCATAGTCCTCTATATTGTTGCAATTGCGGCGTATTCTCATAAACTGTCCCTTAGGTATAGCACCCAGCCATTTGGGGTGATGGCAACTGGAGGTCGGTACGTACCCATTGCGGTCAGTTGGTTTAAAGTATGTTTTGGTATGAATTAGGTTCTGTTTTTTAGTAAGTATGAGGTCCAAATAATGGATAGAGGTCTTGCTATACTCAGCGGTGAAGCTGAGACCATATTCATTGGTATTCATTTTGTTCAAGAACGAATCCAAGGAGAGTTGAGACCCCTCCCATAGAAGTATAATGTCATCTATGTATCTACGGTAGTAGACCAATGATGAGTTATTATCTTTATAGATGGTTTCCTCTTCCCATCTGTTCAGTACCAAATTAGCCACACTGGGTGCATACCGTGCCCCCATGGCAACTCCTCGTATTTGATTATAGAAGTTGCCCTGTGCCCAAAAGTAGTTGTTTCCCATGGCTAATTGTAATCCTCTAACCAGGAACTTTATTTGGGCTGGGGGTATTTTAGATATAGATGTTAATGTGTCTTGTACCGCTAGAATAGCATCTGGTTGGCGAATGTTGGTATAGAGTGACTCAACGTCCACCGTAACCAACCAAATGTTTTCTGACACTGTGAGGGTTGCTAAGGACTTGATGAGGTCTCTACTGTCTCTCAAATAAGATTTACCTTGGGTAACCAGGGGTTGGAGAAAGATGTCCAGATATTCACCTAGCCTGGAGTAGAGTGAACCTATTCCACTAACAATAGGCCTCCCAGGAGGGTGGGTCTTGTTTTTGTGGATTTTAGGGACTATGTATAGTACCGGTGTACGAGGTACTTTGGGAACCAAGTATTGTGCTTCCTTCTCGGTAAGGATAGATTGAGTTAAACCATCCTTGATCCAAAGGGATAACTCCACCTTGAGTCTACCCACTGGGTCACCCGGAAGAGGGAGATAGGTGTCAGTGGCACTCAGCAGGCGTTGGATTTCTCCGTAATAGTCTGCTTTGGTGAGTATGACCACTCCTCCACCTTTGTCGGCTGGTCGGACTACTATGTTTTTATTTTGTTCTAAGGCTTTAATTCCTTCTGATATCATATTGTGATTGGAATTCATATAGGAAGGTTTAATGTCCAAGTCTTGAATTTTACCTTGTACCATATTTTTGAAGACCTCCACGTGGTGGTGGGTCCCCTTTTTGGGGTTAAAGACATCTATCTTCACTTGCGGTGGCACTTTTGGTGAAGGTGGATTTCTATATATGGATGATTCAACACACAGCACTTATTAAGAATACCATTGATTTTCAACACACCAATGCACTTCTTATTATTTGATGGACTTTGTGCAAACATGTTTGTGCAACATAATTGTAGGGGGGTGTGGCTGTAGGTGTTTTAACATCATTGATTGTGCTTCCCTATATTAGGGAACACACAATTGATGACGGTTCCACAGTGAAGAATGGGGAAGCTGTGTTTACACACAGCTCTTTCCGTTCTTCAGCTCCGGGGACCGATCGTGGGACTCCAGTGGTGATTGGGTCCGCGGGTCCCAAGTGGGGGGTCGGGGCTTTCAGGCAGGCCATATGGGGCCAGTAATTTCTAACAGCAGCCCAGCATAAATATAAAAAGTTTGAGTAAAAAGGTGCCTTCTTGTTTTGTAAGAGAATCTTAGTAATGTTTTTTTTATTATTAGAATCAATAAGTACATAGGTAAGTCACAGCAGTCCAGTCAACTGCTATGAGCCCAAACTGTCTGTATATATTATGATTTATTCTGGTAGGAATAGTATTTATAAAATAAGTTAGTAACATTTGAAAAAAACATAACAAACACAATAAACATCATTTAAAATAAAGACATCATTTATAAATGTAGCACCCTCTACTGTAGGTAGGTGCTAGGTAGCTAAGGTAACAGCTCATTGGCGAGGAGTTGACACCCAGGTCCTATATAGCAGAAGGAGGCCTTCCCCATCTGGGGGGGGGGGGATGCTGATCACGGAGGAGTCTAGGAGAGCTGGGAGGGAGCCCCAACCTTAAACAGTCATGGAAGAGGTCTCCTGAAACAGAGGGGCTGGAGAAGCTATTGGAACGGATGTCCGGTTAAAGTTCTCTACCATGGACTCAGGGCAGGTAAAGGTCGGTGAGTGTGACACAGTGGATGCTCTGGAAGAGACTGTGGGAATCGTGTCAAGTCGTTGCGGCCTGCATGCGTAGGATTTGCAGGTCGGACTAGCCGAGATCAGTAGTCTACCAAGTCAAAGCTGCCCACTTACTAGGCCTCCGGGAGGGGTACTGCAGGCCTCTGGCCTAGTAACTTTGCAACCAACTACCACCAAGTACAACTCAATACAGCCAGCAAGTTGGGATCATTCAGAGTGATGCCCTTGTGTCATTATAAAGATGATGTAACAAGGAGAGAGTAATGGCGCGTACACACGATAATTTTTTCGGGTTGTAAAAAACAACGTTTTCAGGCTCTAGAAAAAACAAAGTTTTTCAGGCTCTAGAAAAAACAAAGGGCCAGATTCAGAGAGTTGTAACTCCTGTCTAACTGGTGTTAGACTGGAGTAATTTCAAATTACGCGCGTTTTTAGCTAGTCGGAAACCTCAAACCATGAATAGACGGCTGCGGGCTTCAATTCGACTGGATTACGTGTTCGTACATCTTCGGATCTACGCTGCAATAAAATTGCGGCCACTGGGTGGACTTCCCGTCGTTTTCCGCGTCGGAGTATGCTAATGAGCTTTTGCCGGCGATCCCAGAAATTACGAACGTCTATCGCAATCTCTTACGGCATCTTTAGTCATCTTTTTTTTGCGTAACACTTTACCAGCTTTTTGCTGCTCTAATATTAGACAGCCCATGTTAAGTATGGCCGTCGTTCCCACGTCTAATTTCTACGTTTCCCGACGTATTTTATTATTTTTTACGTAAGTCGTCCGGGAATAGGAATGTTCGTAAACGACGCTACTCAAACAGCGAATGACGTAACGACGTGATTTCGCGCAATGCACGGCGGGAAATTTCTGAATGGAGCATGCGCAGTTCGATCGCCGCGGGGACGCGCCTAATTTAAATGCTTCACGCCCCCTAATCGCGTATTTCGATTACGCGGCGAGAAATAGACTACGCCGTCGTAGCGTACGGGAAAAAATCTACCAGAATTCGATGTAGAGCCTGGTGAAATACGGCAGCGTAGAGTATTTTGATTACGCAGCGAAAAATTAAGTGTATCTGAATCTGGCCCAAAGTTTTTTTCAACCCGATCATTAAAACGGCCTTGCCTACACATGATCGTGAAAAAAAAATGCTCTAGCAAAGCGCGGTGACGTACAACACGTACGACGGCACTATAAAGGGGAAGTTCCATTCGGATGACGCTACCCTTTGGGCTGCTTTAGCTGATTTTGTGTTAGTAAAAGACGATTCGCGCTTTTTTGTCTGTTACAGCGTGATGAATGTGCTTACTCCATTACGAACACTAGTTTTACCAGAACGAGCGCTCCCGTCTCACAACTTGCTTCTGAGCATGTGCAGATTTTTCACGTCGTTAAAGCCCACACACAACCATTTTTTACAACCTTAAAAACGGCAACGTTAAAAAACGCTGTGAAAAAATAGAGCATGTTCAAATTTTTTTTGGGCTGTTTTTCAGAACCCGAAAAATGCTCTAAAGCCCACACATAATCGTTTTTAATGACATAAAAAAAAACATAATTTTTTCAACCCGAAAAATTATCGTGTGTACGCGGCATAACAGTTTATAGTGGAAGTATGTGCAGGAGGAAGAAACATCCTGGGAGGAATAGTCTGCAGGAGCTATGCAGAGGAGGAGCAATAGTCTGCATGGATGATGCAGGAGAAGAGACTATAAATGTTAGGGTGCATCAATTCTTCATGGCTCAATCTATTTTTGTTTTATTTCCTAAATATGATGGCAAAGCATCTTGTTCCATGCGCATTCCATATTCCCTTTCCTCCAACCAAGTTATATCCCCCAATAAACAAAAACAAAACAATGCAAATGACTGTTCATTGTCTCTGAGGTGATGTATAAAGGTCTGGCAGTAGGATTATATGGTGAAGACTGGATAAAGGACTGGACAGCTGCACTTCCACAAAATTCTTAAAAAAGTTGCCTTTAATGGTAAAAAATGGAAACAGCACTACAGGTCACAGCAGAGAGTGGGGTGGATACTGACGCGTTTCGCACTGGGGTATCAGCGCTTAATCATAGCTAGGATTATATGGTGGATGTTAGTAACTAGTGGCAACCATCTGCTACATATATTTTAGGCACAGGGATTGTTATAAAATAATTTAGAGTGCTGCAATGGTTATAGTTTTAAATAGTACAAGAGATTGCATTTCAGATGAATGTTGGAGGACCGGGGGGCTCTATGATGCATAGTAAAGATCTTGTCTCTCAATGCTTTTTAGTTTGAAAAGTTATGTAAAAAAACATACTAAAAGTATTAAATAATTCATCAACATTTTGCAGTAAGATCACAAAAATATGCTAAAATGTTTTATGCAGCATCCTTCACTGCATATGATCTGCTATCGTTTTATTGTCTAACAATGTGTTTACGTTTGACATATTTATTAGACAAAAAGGCAAAATGTGTTCAAAGTGTCGAGGCATTGGTCTGACCCCTGATCATCATGGATGGCTTCTCGATCTCACTGCCTCCCTAGATGTTGGTTGTTTTTGCTGACATATAATTGTAGAAAATGTAGCTTTTCTTATTTTTTATAAGGGGTATTAAAAGATTGATCTATTAGTGCTGTCTTGCTGAACCTGTTAATGTATAATTGTGTTGCTGTACCCAAATTGCAATAAAGTGTCTGTTTGTTTACTCCATTGGTGTTAAACTAATTATTACCTGCCACATCTCGGACACATTGTCACATGCATGTGGACAGGATGCAACTGCAAAAAAGGCTAAAATAGATCACCAGCATCAAAATTAAACAATGGATGGAAAAAAGGTAAAAGAAAAGCTTTTTCAGTTGTTATGGGGTTTAGAGCTGTATAAAACCAAATATCATCTACATAAGGTCTCTGTTCATATTAGGTACCTATTTTTCTTGTGCTAGTGCAACTAATTTACTGACTTTCCGTAGGGTAGTAGCTGTGAGGGATGATTAGATGGACAAAATTAAAATACAGTTGTTAGGTGTGGGTAGGATAGGTTTCTCTGAAGAGGAGGGTTTTCAGGTATTCTCTAAAAGCTAATAAAAAAGGAGATAGATGAATAGGTTGGGGTAAGGAGTTCCATAGGCTAGGAGAGGCTCTGGAAAAGTCCTGGAGACGAGCCCGGGAGCAGGTGATGAGGGAGCTAGAGAGTAGGAGGTCATGAGAAGAACAAAGAGAATGATTAGGTTGGTATTTTGAGACTAGGTCAGTGATGTAGCTGGGGGCAGAGTTCTGGATGGCTTTGTTCTAATAAACAGTTTTTGGGTGAGTGAGTGAGTGAATTAGTGAGTGAATAAGCTATATAGCGCTACAAATGCGAACTGAATCGCCTCAAGGCACTTGGCATCCATTTTCTTTCTATTTAGCCTTCAGAAAAAATGGGTCTTGAGTTTTTTTCTGAATGCCTGGCGATTCTCTTCCGTACGGATATGAGTTGGTAATGAGTTCCACAGTCGAGGTCCTTGGACTGCAAATCTTCGCTCTCCTTTGCTTTTGTAGCAGGCCTTGGGAATGTGTAGTAGATTTATTAGTGTTTCCACCACTACTGCGGTGTCTTTTTCCAAAATGAAGGGCATGAGTCTTCGTAGTAGACACAGGAGATGGTGAGACCCGCGGACTACTGACCCAATTTGAGCATCCATTGTCACGTCGGAGTCAAAAATGACTCCTAGACTTTTGACTATGGTGCTGGGGGTAATGGTCTGTCCAAATATGGGCGGGGGCGACCATATCATCCGGGCCGATCTCTTTGTGTTTGCATGGACCAGAAGGAGTTCTGTTTTTGATCCATTGAGTTTGAGGTGACTATCTGTCATCCAGTTATCCATCAAAGTGAGGGATTTTTCTACCCCAAGGTAATAGTCTTTTTTGCTGTTTATACGAAAATAGAGCTGAGTATCATCGGCGTAGGAATGGTAGAGAAGATCCTGCTCACTGATGATTTTAAGGAGTGGGCGAAGATAAATATTGAATAACACGGGCGACAGTGGGGACCCTTGCGGGACTCCACATGCCAGAGTCCGTGCTTCGGAAGTGAAAGGTCCTAGTTTCACTGTCAGGGATTGATTTCCCAGAAATGATACGAACCAGGGTAGATCTGAGTCTGGTTACTTCTGTGAGCCGAGTCAGCAACATTTTGTGATCTACTGTGTCAAACGCTGCACTAAGGTCCAGCAGTATCAGAAGACAAGATTCTCCTTCGTCTGCTGCTTCGAGAGCGTCATCCCATATTTTGAGGAGTGCTGTTTCTGTGCCAAACCTGATTGTAGTGGGTCCAGTAGATTCTGGGTGTCTAAATGATGTTGTAACTGTTGTACTACAGCTTTCTCCATGACCTTGGAGAAGACGCTGAGACCGGTTATAGGTCGACGATGGTTTGGGTCCTTCGGGTCGAGGTTGTTTTTTTTTTAAATGGGATTTATTACGCCTTGTTTTAGGGAAGTTGGCACTATGCCTTCCTTAAATGATTGGTTTATAAGGTGCGAGACCACGGGTGCCAATGTCTCGCCACATTTTTTCAGCAGTTTTGTGGGGATGATGTCATTCGACGCTGTGCTGTCCCGCAGGCTACCAATGATATTTTTGGTTTAAATTTTATAGATTGCAGTATCTTTGTATTTTTTTCACCTTTTTTATTTTAATTTATAGGGACAGGGTTAGTGGTTTTGTTTTGCTGAATTGTTTCACTGATATTTTCGATTTTATTAATGAAAAAATCTGATAATTCATTGCAAAACTCGTGAGTATCATGATTCGGAGCCTCTAGGCAGACTGGGTTCATGGTTTGGGCGACTAAGTTGAAGAGCTCATGGGGACGATTCAGGGCTTTTGCGAGGATGCTTGAGAAGTGTATTTTTTTGCATTAAAGATTTCTTTGTGATTAATTTTTAGATTTTTTTAGTTTCCGTAGTTGGGTTTTTTCTCCAGGCGCCTTCTGCTCTTCTCAATGCAGGCCTTGGCAATGGGATCCTGTGGGGAATTAGCCCAGAGGTTGAAGTCTCTGAGTAGCAGGAGGTGTTTGGTGTTCAATGTAAAGGTCGAGATAAACTCCATTAGTGATGCGAGGAGATGCGTCTTTGGTCCTGGCGGTCTATAGAAGAGTAGTATGTGAACAGTGTCCTGGGGCGTTGTTTGTAGTTGCAGAGTAAGCGCTTCCATCAACGGCAGTGAACTCTGTAAGTCTGGTTTGGTGAGCGCGAGGTGAGACTTGTATATCACTGCCAGGCCTCCTCCTCTTTGCCCCTGTCTATTTTCGGTTATGATACCATAATTCTCTGGCACAAGTTCCCCAAGCATGGTGTTGCAATCCAATATTAGCCACATTTCCGTGATGAAGAGGCAGTCTAAGTTGTCCTGGGCGATGAGGTAGTGGATTTCCTGTCTATGCTTGACTGCGGATCTTGCGTTGATCAGGGGGCATGATAGATACTGTTAATGCGATGGGGCCTTCCTGGTTTTGATAGTCGGTCATCGATAGTTTCTTAAACATTGTTTTCTTTGTAGTATTTTTCAAATAGAATCTGGTAACGTTGCGGCGGTATACCTTAGGCCCCGATTCCCGAATAATGTTTGCTGAATATTTAAGCATGATCCCAACAAAACGTTGACGATGACGAGATGGTTCATGGAGAGAGCGTCTGGTGGTTAGTGATGGTTACCACCCACTGGTGGCTAGCTAAGGTGGTTACTGATCGATGAGCCATGCTCGGATAGACCCTGGATCAACAAGACTAGGTGATGGTGGCCTGGGTTCTTACCTGTTGTGGGCACAGGTCGCGGCTACTTGTTCCCACTTGGTGATCCTCTGATGTTTGTATGTCGGTAGCGAGGGTAAAAAAAAGAAGGGGGGTGAGCCGGTGTAGTACTGTATTTGTGTGGGCAGTCTGAGTGAGGGGTGGTCTTACTGGTTGCTGTCACTTTAAGTTTTTACCCAGTGGTGGTGGCAAGGGAGGTGAGGTTGGGCTGACCCACAGTCAGGGTGTACCAAGATGGCCACCGGGACGAAGGTAGGCCTGAGCCTTGGTCTTTCCCACTGGGGGTTGGAGGTGAGGCTGGGGACGGCAGACGAGCACCCTCCGGGCCGGGAGAGTATCTGCCAGGGTGAAGCGGGTTGATGTCCTATACGGCGCGCCGCTAGGCAGCAGCCGCGGCCTGTCCTAAAACAAACGGCCGCGACAGGAGAGTGGACTATAAGAAGGGGGGCAGCACTTAGCTAGTGAGTGCTCGGGGGACTCCGGAGAGAGGTTCGGGGACAGCGATGCCTGGCCGTTCTGTGGGGGTGAATGTTGGATGGCCAAACGGCGTATCGCTAGGCCGCATCCGCAGCCTGTTCTGAGACAACTGGCCGCAAGCTGTCACGGGGGGCAGACTGACACGTGGGTGGCACTTACCTCACTGAGGGCTCTGGGGAGAGCGATGCCTGGCAGTTCTGAGGGAGTAAGAGGGAGGAAAAGGAAAAAAGGGACCATGGAAGGTGGATGGATTAGGCCGCAGCTGCAGTCTGTCCTATGCTGCCAGGCTTTAGATGTTAGCCACTTGGGCAGCCTGTGGTAGGTAACAGATGCGGCTGAGGTAACTGGGGTGGGTTATTGTTGGGTAGGGGAGGGCTAGAAGAGTGCTGGGAGAAAGAGAACCGTGTCAGGTGGACAATGAGTATATATACAAGGCCGAGATTTAGAGCTGGATCCTGAATGCTGGATGTCTGTCCGTGTTTATCTGATCCGATCCGCAGACAGAAGGAAAAAAAGTTTTGCCTTCAGTTATACTTTAAGGCCATAGCTTATCGGGTGTACCAAGATGGCTGCCGCTCCATAGCTAGGCCGAAGCCGCGGCCTTTCCTATGGGCGAGACAGCGGCGCTCAATCCGCGGATCATACTGATCAAAATTATTCAATTATCAAAGAAATTAATGATTAATTGAGAATTGTTAATTTCCGCAGTCTTATTTTATTTTTGGTCATAATTTAATTTAGTAATTTACATTTATGCACATCCCATGTACTATTCCCAAGCCTATATCAATCACTACCCTAGAGTGTAATGAGATCTCAGGCTCAAGTAACACGTCCCCTAAAAGGTTTATTATAGGAAAGTCAACCATTTGTAAACTCTTTACAGTATTTGATAATGCATGTAGCAATGAACTAAATGATAGCACCCTCAAAGTAATTCTAATCATACATGCGAATGCTACAATTGATTGTAGAGAACAGAAAATCCCAGTGTAAACACAATTTATCTGCTGTGTTAAGCAAATTATTTCTAATCCTAAAAATTTCCTTTAAAGGTCAACATGTAAAACAAAATCCATCACGCTGTGTTGTAACTAGACTTATTCAAGGTAAACATGGATTATGGGTTTGGATCGGGGATTCTGCTTCACAGCTGTCAAAACATTTTAATACTGTCCAGAAAATATAGCAAGCTGCCTTCACAAAGTAATATTAGCAGTTATTAAACAGACGTATGTTTTAAAATGCCAATAAGTATAAATTTTAAGTGTGCTTCAGTGAAAATAACGTGCTCTTTTCCAGTTAAATTGTAGTCATCTGACATCCAAATGAATATCCAGTTATTTTATACATTATTTGATGCTACGGCAGCATTTAAGAAGGTAAGGAAACTATTGATCATATAGATTTTTTTTAAAAGTCAGCCATTTGCCACTTGGGACCTTTTTTCCCTTCGGCTATGGAAAAAGACAGAATATGTCACTGTGTATAGTCAGTGTATAAATGACTCTTTAGAAAGTAAAGTGATGTTTTAAGTCCTTAGAAAATATTTTTTGTGCAGATGATCCTACAGCTTTTCTCTTACAAACCCGACAGGCACTGCCGTACCATGCCCATTACCTCTGAGTGCTTAGAAGCCTTGAGATTTGTAAATTGCCACTTTGTGCTCGGTAGATGTCATTGTGTGCTTCTTTTTTCAGTTACGCTAGTGGCAAACCACTTCTAGAACTTAAACAGAATATTCCCAAACCACAATAAAGTCATCATCTTTGGAAGAACCAACCTCTGCCATTTACACAGCATTATGTTTACTACTTAAAGTGTATTTCTAGCCCACCTATTTTTATAGCTTCGGATAGAATAGGACAAACTGCTAGGTCTGATTATTTATTTACCTATTTTCCTTCACTTCCTGTCCCAAAGACACTATCAAAAGCTTTTAAAAGCACTGTATTTGAGCCCCCCCCTCACACACACATACACACACTTTATGATTAAATATATTTAAAAAAAAATCTTGAAAGAAAGGGGTGAAAATAATCTTTTGGACAATCTCCCTTATGGTTTTTTTTGATGTCACAATGTAGAGTATAAGATTTCCTATCATCTGTGCCCAGTCTTGCCACACAGAGTTAATCCAGCGCTGAGTAATCCTCTTTTAATGTTCAGTGAAAATGAACAGCCTTCCAGAAAAAAAGCTGCCTAAATAAAAAGTCAGTTTTCTCTCTCCTTGCTTTGAGTGACAGGTTATTTACATATCTAGCTTGGACATGTTTATCATATGTTATTTTATGTTTATCATAACCTGAGGTGATCCAAAGTTTATTGTATATTACCAGGATGTGTTATGTGGGGGAGGGGTGGATTTCTCACTTTTTATACCTCATGTTATGATAAGCATAACATAACATATGATAAACATGTCCAAGCTAGATTTGTAAATAACCTGTCACTCAAAGCAAGAAGAGAGAAAACTGACTTTTTATTTAGGCAGCTTTTTTTCTGGAAGGCTGTTCATTTTCACTGAACATTAAAAGAGGATTACTCAGCGTTGGATTAACTCTGTGTGGCAAGACTGGGCACAGATGATAGCAAATCTTATACGCTACATTGTGACATAATTTTTTTTTTGGGGGGGGGGTTTACATCCACTTTAAAGCTGAACTTCAGTCTTGCACTGTAACACAGACTCCGCTACCGTACTGAAATTACTTTGATTTCACTGCACACTGTGACCTTCTCATAGTGTACATTAGAAGTCAGACTGACCCTGCATTATCTTCTAGGCAGAGCACATCCAGCATCTTCTAGATCAGTGGTCTCCAAACTGTGGCCCGGGAGCCAGATGCGGTTCTTTACTTTCCTTCATCTTGCCCTTGGGGCACAAATCCTCCCATTGATACAAGGCACTTTTTACCCCTAATACCAATGATGGGGCACTATTCCTCCCATTCATACCAATGATGGGGCACTATTTCTTCCACTGACAACAACCTTGGGGCACTATTCCCCCCCCTACAGCAAAGATGGGTCACCATTACTCCCACTGACACCAAAGATGGGTCATTGTTTACTCCCACTGATGCCAGAACAATTTCTACTCCCAATGGCAACAGTCTGGCCCCCTAAAGTCTGAAGAACAGTAAACTGGCAACTTGTTTAGAAAGTTTAGACACACCTGATCTAGATTTTCTCTCCTCAGCCTTACTGTCCATGGGCAACATCTTTCATAAATTTGATTTGAGTTACTTTAAAGTGATTGTAAAACAATACATTCAGTTTAATAGAAATGAAAGGCAAACCATTTTTGTATATATATAAAACAAATATATACATACCCTTTTTCCTTTTTTTTATAAGTGATCACATTCCCTCTGTTCTCAGCTGCATAAGAGCTGAGGGGAAGAGGAAGCAACAGTGCACCAATCTTCCCAGTGAATGACTGTGGGGGGGCATGTCAGGACAACTCTGCTAATTGGTGGAGAGCAGGCTAAGTTTCCCGTACAGCCAGAGAACTGGCCACGCTGTGCAGCAGGGCTCAAAATTTCAAGTCCTGAGCTACTAGCCAGGCCTTAAGAGTTACACGCCACAAGTTGCCCCGCCCCACCGGACCCCAAAACACACCCTTGTAAATAATCATATTTTATTCAGATCATACATGGTATGCAGGGTCGTCTAATGTTAAATGGACCCTGGGCAAACATTTCCGTACCTCCTGTAGAAACACTACTGGAGAGGGTCAGGAAAACTGCAGACATGGCAAAGAAAGGACCAGAGAGACTACAGAGATGGTAAAGAGAGGACCAGAGAGACTGCAGAGATGGTAAAGAAAGGGTCAGAGAGACTGCAGGCATGAGAACGAGAGTGTCATAGACTGCAGACATGGTGAAGAGAGGGTTAGAGAGACTGCAGGCATGAGATAGACGGTCAGAGAGACTGCAGACATGGTTAAGGAGAGAGGGTCAGAGAGACTGCAGGCATGGTTAAGGAGAGAGGGTCAGAGAGACTGCAGGGATGGTTAAAGAGAGAGGGTCAGAGAGACTGCAGAGATGGTTAAGGAGAGAGGGTCAGAGAGACTGCAGGCATGGTTAAGGAGAGAGGGTCAGAGAGACTGCAGGGATGGTAAGGAGAGAGGGTCAGAGAGACTGCAGAGATGGTTAAGGAGAGAGGGTCAGAGAGACTGCAGGCATGGTTAAGGAGAGAGGGCCAGAGAGACTGCAGACATGGTTAAGGAGAGAGGGTCAGAGAGACTGCATGGATGGTAAGGAGAGAGGGTCAGAGAGACTGCAGGGATGGTAAGGAGAGAGGGTCAGAGAGACTGCAGGGATGGTTAAGGAGAGAGGGTCAGAGAGACTGCAGGGATGGTTAAGGAGAGAGGGTCAGAGAGACTGCAGGGATGGTTAAGGAGAGAGGGTCAGACAGACTGCAGGGATGGTAAGGAGAGAGGGTCAGAGAGACTGCAGGGATGGTTAAGGAGAGAGGGTCAGGGAGACTGCAGGGATGGTAAGGAGAGAGGGTCAGAGAGACTGCAGGGATGGTAATGAGAGAGGGTCAGAGAGACTGCAGAGATGGTTAAGGAGAGAGGGTCAGAGAGACTGCAGGGATGGTAAGGAGAGAGGGTCAGAGAGACTTCAGGGATGGATAAGAAGAGAGGGTCAGAGAGACTGCAGGGATGGTAAGGAGAGAGGGTCAGAGAGACTGCAGGGATGGTAAGGAGAGAGGGTCAGAGAGACTGCAGGGATGGTAAGGAGAGAGGGTCAGAGAGACTGCAGGGATGGTAAGGAGAGAGGGTCAGAGAGACTGCAGGGATGGTTAAGGAGAGAGGGTCAGAGAGACTGCAGGGATGGTAAGGAGAGAGGGTCAGAGAGACTGCAGGGATGGTAAGGAGAAAGGGTCAGAGAGACTGCAGGGATGGTAAGGAGAGAGGGTCAGAGAGACTGCAGGGATGGTAAGGAGAGAGGGTCAGAGAGACTGCAGGGATGGTAAGGAGAGAGGGTCAGAGAGACTGCAGGGATGGTAAAGGAGAGAGGGTCAGAGAGACTGCAGGGATGGTAAGGAGAGAGGGTCAGAGAGACTGCAGGGATGGTAAGGAGAGAGGGTCAGAGAGACTGCAGGGATGGTTAAGGAGAGAGGGTCAGAGAGACTGCAGGGATGGTAAGGAGAGAGGGTCAGAGAGACTGCAGGGATGGTAAGGAGAGAGGTTCAGAGAGACTGCAGGGATGGTAAGGAGAGAGGGTCAGAGAGACTGCAGGGATGGTAAGGAGAGACGGTCAAACAGACTGCGGGGATGGTTAAGGAGAGAGGGTCAGAGAGACTGCAGGGATGGTAAGGAGAGAGGGTCAGAGAGACTGCAGGGATGGTAAGGAGAGAGGGTCAGAGAGACTGCAGGGATGGAAAGGAGAGAGGGTCAGAGAGACTGCAGGGATGGTAAGGAGAGAGGGTCAGAGAGACTGCAGGGATGGTAAGGAGAGAGGGTCAGAGAGACTGCAGGGATGGTAAGGAGAGAGGGTCAGAGAGACTGCAGGGATGGTAAGGAGAGAGGGTCAGAGAGACTGCAGGGATGGTAAGGAGAGAGGGTCAGAGAGACTGCAGGGATGGTAAGGAGAGAGGGTCAGAGAGACTGCAGGGATGGTAAGGAGAGACGGTCAGACAGACTGCGGGGATGGTAAGGAGAGAGGGTCAGAGAGACTGCAGAGATGGTTAAGGAGAGAGGGTCAGAGAGACTGCAGGCATGGTTAAGGAGAGAGGGCCAGAGAGACTGCAGACATGGTTAAGGAGAGAGGGTCAGAGAGACTGCATGGATGGTAAGGAGAGAGGGTCAGAGAGACTGCAGGGATGGTAATGAGAGAGGGTCAGAGAGACTGCAGAGATGGATAAGAAGAGAGGGTCAGAGAGACTGCAGGGATGGTAAGGAGAGAGGGTCAGAGAGACTGCAGGGATGGATAAGAAGAGAGGGTCAGAGAGACTGCAGGGATGGTAAGGAGAGAGGGTCAGAGAGACTGCAGGGATGGTAAGGAGAGACGGTCAGACAGACTGCGGGGATGGTTAAGGAGAGAGGGTCAGAGAGACTGCAGGGATGGTAAGGAGAGAGGGTCAGAGAGACTGCAGGGATGGTAAGGGGAGAGGGTCAGAGAGACTGCAGGGATGGTAAGGAGAGAGGGTCAGAGAGACTGCAGGGATGGTAAGGAGAGAGGGTCAGAGAGACTGCAGGGATGGTAAGGAGAGAGGGTCAGAGAGACTGCAGGGATGGTAAGGAGAGAGGGTCAGAGAGACTGCAGGGATGGTAAGGAGAGAGGGTCAGAGAGACTGCAGGGATGGTAAGGAGAGAGGGTCAGAGAGACTGCAGGGATGGTAAGGAGAGAGGGTCAGAGAGACTGCAGGGATGGTAAGGAGAGAGGGTCAGAGAGACTGCAGGGATGGTAAGGAGAGAGGGTCAGAGAGACTGCAGGGATGGTAAGGAGAGAGGGTCAGAGAGACTGCAGGGATGGTAAGGAGAGAGGGTCAGAGAGACTGCAGGGATGGTAAGGAGAGAGGGTCAGAGAGACTGCAGGGATGGTAAGGAGAGAGGGTCAGAGAGACTGCAGGATGGTTAAGGAGAGAGGGTCAGAGAGACTGCAGGCATGGTAAGGAGAGAGGGTCAGAGAGACTGCAGGGATGGTAAGGAGAGAGGGTCAGAGAGACTGCATGGATGGTAAGGAGAGAGGGTCAGAGAGACTGCATGGATGGTAAGGAGAGAGGGTCAGAGAGACTGCAGGGATGGTAAGGAGAGAGGGTCAGAGAGACTGCAGGGATGGTTAAGGAGAGAGGGTCAGGGAGACTGCAGGGATGGTAAGGAGAGAGGGTCAGAGAGACTGCAGGGATGGTAATGAGAGAGGGTCAGAGAGACTGCAGGATGGTTAAGGAGAGAGGGTCAGAGAGACTGCAGGGATGGTAAGGAGAGAGGGTCAGAGAGACTGCAGGGATGGTAAGAAGAGAGGGTCAGAGAGACTGCAGGGATGGTAAGGAGAGAGGGTCAGAGAGACTGCAGGGATGGTAAGGAGAGAGGGTCAGAGAGACTGCAGGGATGGTTAAGGAGAGAGGGTCAGAGAGACTGCAGGGATGGTAAGGAGAGAGGGTCAGAGAGACTGCAGGGATGGTAAGGAGAGAGGGTCAGAGAGACTGCAGGGATGGTAAGGAGAGAGGGTCAGAGAGACTGCAGGGATGGTAAGGAGAGAGGGTCAGAGAGACTGCAGGGATGGTTAAGGAGAGAGGGTCAGAGAGACTGCAGGGATGGTAAGGAGAGAGGGTCAGAGAGACTGCAGGGATGGTAAGGAGAAAGGGTCAGAGAGACTGCAGGGATGGTAAGGAGAGAGGGTCAGAGAGACTGCAGGGATGGTAAGGAGAGAGGGTCAGAGAGACTGCAGGGATGGTAAGGAGAGAGGGTCAGAGAGACTGCAGGGATGGTAAAGGAGAGAGGGTCAGAGAGACTGCAGGGATGGTAAGGAGAGAGGGTCAGAGAGACTGCAGGGATGGTAAGGAGAGAGGGTCAGAGAGACTGCAGGGATGGTAAGGAGAGAGGGCCAGAGAGACTGCAGGGATGGTTAAGGAGAGAGGGTCAGAGAGACTGCAGGGATGGTTAAGGAGAGAGGGTCAGACAGACTGCAGGGATGGTAAGGAGAGAGGGTCAGAGAGACTGCAGGGATGGTTAAGGAGAGAGGGTCAGGGAGACTGCAGGGATGGTAAGGAGAGAGGGTCAGAGAGACTGCAGGGATGGTAATGAGAGAGGGTCAGAGAGACTGCAGAGATGGTTAAGGAGAGAGGGTCAGAGAGACTGCAGGGATGGTAAGGAGAGAGGGTCAGAGAGACTGCAGGGATGGTAAGGAGAGAGGGTCAGAGAGACTGCAGGGATGGATAAGAAGAGAGGGTCAGAGAGACTGCAGGGATGGTAAGGGGAGAGGGTCAGAGAGACTGCAGGGATGGTAAGGAGAGAGGGTCAGAGAGACTGCAGGGATGGTAAGGAGAGAGGGTCAGAGAGACTGCAGGGATGGTTAAGGAGAGAGGGTCAGAGAGACTGCAGGGATGGTAAGGAGAGAGGGTCAGAGAGACTGCAGGGATGGTAAGGAGAGAGGGTCAGAGAGACTGCAGGGATGGTAAGGAGAGAGGGTCAGAGAGACTGCAGGGATGGTAAGGAGAGAGGGTCAGAGAGACTGCAGGGATGGTAAGGAGAGAGGGTCAGAGAAACTGCAGGGATGGTAAGGAGAGAGGGTCAGAGAGACTGCAGGGATGGTAAGGAGAGAGGGTCAGAGAGACTGCAGGGATGGTAAGGAGAGAGGGTCAGAGAGACTGCAGGGATGGTAAGGAGAGAGGGTCAGAGAGACTGCAGAAATGGTACAAGTACTGTGGATGCTGTGGTGATGAATGGCTCCCCCATCCCTCCAAATCTCTGTAGAGGTGGAGATGTTGCAGCTCAGTGTACACTGCTCTAGGACCTGGGAGAGCATGTCCTCCCTCTACACTTGTTCAGTGTAATCCCTGATCCTCCCCCTGCTCTGAGTGCCGATTTCTCTGCTCACTCAAATCATCAGCAGTGTCCAGTTTCAGACAGCACACAGGTCCCCTCATTCTCCCGGCCAGTCAGCTCAGCAGTGTTCCAGAGCAGACAGCAAGTCCTCTCCTGTTCCTTTCCATTGTCAGCAGGTCAGACTCGGAAGCTGGGAAGGAGGAAGTTACATCTTTCCCCTCTGTCTGAATGCCGGGTCCTACAAGCACCTGATTGGTTGTTAGGACGCTAGCAACCAATCGTTGTGACAGGCGGGACTTGGGAGACAACAGAAGAAAAATAGTAGTTCCACTTGATTGGGCACCTCTTCTGCTACTCGCAATAGGTAAATATGTACTCACCAAATGCTAGCAGGCGAGTACAAATTTTGAGGGCTGCTCTAATGTCTAGTGTGGTCAGTTTTTAATAGGAAAATCGAGGGGCTGGCAGGAACACCAGGGATTTCACACAAAGAAAGTAATACAAAGAGAACAGGATACTTTTTCATACAAGTACATGGTTCAGAAGACACATGTTGGGGTAACAAACACTTTAAATATGGAAACTCATCTTCACTGCTTGGAACATCCACCCTCCCCCAGACTGATATCAACCAATTAAAGCATTATGGTATTAGCATAACCATTCTTGCATCAGAGTTGAGGGTTCTTAAAAAGAAAATTTGAGGCAGGCTGCTGAGCTATGTACACCACCCTGCTGGCCCCTCCCACTAGCCATGATTTGCCTGTGTTGCATACAGAAGATAAGAGACCTAGGCCGTGTACACACGTACGGATTTATCCGATGGAAACGGTCCTGGGACCGTTTTCATCGGATCTGTCCGCCGGGCTATTTTGGTCCGATGACGTGTACACACCATCGGATCAAAATCCCTGCCGGCAGACAGCGCGGTGACGTGGCGGTCACGTCACCGCACCAGGAAGTAAACAACTTCCACGATGTGTCGCATCCATACGACGCTTGTGCGGGAGGATATGTCAGCTGGTGAGTGTTCTGACCAGCGGACATATCCGACGGACATGTTTTAAAATTTGTCCGCCGGTCAGACATGTCCGCTAGCCTATACACACAATCGGATTTGTCCGCTGAACTGGTCCGTCGGACCAGTTTGAGCGGACAAATTCGATCGTGTGTACGTGGCCTTAGTGATGATGGGTCTTAAATAAGGTATGTGATGAAAATAGAAAGGTTTTCCTATAACAATGTAATTAGCATTGTGTAGGGGGGCAGGGAACAGAGACTATAAGTAGAATACACTGCAGCTTTTAGCCTATAGTAGAATGATGCCAAACCAATGCTCAAAAATGCTCAAAAATAAATATAAAATGAAGCTCCCTAACTATTATTTACACCTGTAATAAAGCAATATTCATTCATCCATTAATCCAATGCATTTATAAATATAAGTGAAGAATACATTTCACACTTGTTAGTTTATATGGCCTTTGCAGAGTTGCCACTATATAAATACTGGCAAAATGTTCTATTGATTTTGCAGTATTTGAGAGTTATATTCTTTTGTAGGTGATACTATTGTACAGCAAAGATTGCTGTCAGTTTTCTGTGACCTTGAGAAGTTCCTCTTTTTTTTTTTTAAATAGATCTTTCCATCTGAGAATACTTTTGGAACAAAGAAAAACATGATTCTCAAGGAAGAGCACTCCTGTGACTTTTGTTGAGACTATTTATATCTTTTTTTTCTCTGTTGATCACAAAGAAAAATAGAAATGACATGGGCAAAGTCATTTCTTAAACTGTGGTGGAGGCCAAAATGCCTAGTCCCAGGAGAAAGACAACCAACTACAGTCAAGAGAAAGATTCTTAGAATCTCAATTATTTCAAAAGGATTTAAATACTGTGTTATGTATCCATCAGTAATAGAATTGCAAATGAGTATATGTTAGTGAACCTATGCTTCTATTCAGTTACGGTTGGATGAAAAATCAGGTTGTATATACAAAAATAATAGAAGGAATTTTGCTAACTGGATAAATTGTTTCTAGTCCCTGGTTACAGAACAATGAACAAAAGATTCCTCATTGAGTGAAACTTTAGAGGACCGGAAAACAGTAAAGGTTTATTGTAAAATTACAAAATTTATTGGTGAAACATAGAAAAATTGGGATCAATTAAACCAAGCACATAGGATGAAAAACAGCACTGAAAAGCATTAACCATTTGCTTACTGGGCACATATACTCCCTTCCTGCCCAGGCAAAATTTCAGCTTTCGGCACTGTCACGATTTGAATGAAAATTGCGCAGTCGTTCTAAGTGTCTCCCAAACAAAATTGATGTCCTTTTTTCCCACAAACAGAGCATTTATTTGGTGGTATTTGATCACCTGTGCGCTTTTATTTTTTTGCGCTATAAACAAAAATAGAGTGACAATTTTGAAAAAAAGCACAGTATTTTTTACTTTTTGCTATAATAAATATCCCATTATTAAAAAAAAAAATAAAAAAACGCAATAAGCGTATAGTGATTGGTTTGCACAAACCAAAATAGGGGATAGAATTATTACTTTTTTTTTTTTAACTAGTAAGATTTTTGTCAGGACTGCGATATTACGGCGGACACATCGGACACCTTTGACACATTTTTGGGACCATTCACATTTATACAGCGAACAATGCTATAAAAATGCACTGATTACTGTATAAATGTGACTGGCAGGGAAGGGGTTAACACTAGGGGTGATCAAGGGGTTAAATATGTTCCCTGCTAGGTGATTCTTACTGTGGGGGGAGGGGACTGACTGGGGGAGGTGACCGATGGTTGTCCATATGTACAAGGGACACACCATTGGTCTCCTCTCCCTAACAGCGAGTGTAAACACAGAGATCCACATCCCTGGCTCTATGACTGCCGAGCGCGGGTGGCTGGCACGCATCGGCACCTGTGTGACAGCGGCGCGTGGCCAGAGGCCGTATATTGACGGCCTCCTGGCATATTAGAGCCACCTTGTGGCCGTAAATAGTCGGTGGCCAGATGGCAAGCGGTTAAAAAACAGTGGATAACCTATACATCAACTGCCCATGTGAATGGGACAGAAGAAATTCTATACAACAATAGTTCTTGGATGTCTCCTATTATAATGTTGGCTATAAACAGGCTTTAAGTGGGCCAAAAGAGGTGCCGGTACTCTATTAGGCGCCGGTGCCCCCCCCCCCCCTCAATACTGAACATGAAAATACCCTTAGAAAGTACCCTGAAAAAGAGCTACTGTAGAAAGAGCTACTGAACATAAACAAAATGTGCAAAAGGGTATTGAACAAAATGTTGTACAAAATGTACATAAAATAAATTATAAAAATTATAATAACATACTAACCATAGAACAGTAAACAGTAAACAGTAAAACATAAACCTGAGTCTTGAAGATAAAGGTTAATTTCTTTACCCCTGAAAAATATACAAAAGCAGATTCAGTACAATCACAGTACATCAAATGTGAAATAAATGAGAAATATTGTACAAATCATTTTACCTAGAAAAGGCTCCAGCACGTTTTGGGCTCCACTTTCCTTGCACTTTTGGCTTCGCAGTTTGTGAAGGCTGCACTTCTCCTCCCTAGTGCCAGCCATGTCTGCACATATGTTTGTGCATTAAACTGATCCAAGGGTGGTCCGTTGCATTTCAGGAAGATCAGATTTGAAAGCCTTTTGATGTCGAGAGAGTTTCTTTTATCTGTCAAAGTATCATTCATTGAGCTGAAAGCTCGCTCGCATTCACTTGTTGATACTGCAATGGTGTGGACAGCTTTAAGAAGAGGCTTCAGGTCTTCTGGTGTCTTGGAAGCTTTAAGGTCTTTATACTCCCTAAATCCTTGGACACTTTCCCTCTCCCCAACTCTGAATCTCTGACATAAACGTCTGACCGCTGCATCACCATATTGAATCTCAAGAGATGCAGGCCAGGAGTCAGACTGGAGGACCTTGATGTCTGAGAGGAGGTGACTGTCTGTCTTTTCAGATGAGGTTCTACTGACATGTGAGGAAGTTGTTGGAGTCATCCTGCACTTAACATTTTCAGCCAGGCTACGGAAAAATTGCCCAGGGTTGATTTTTATAACCCTCTCATTTTCATGCAGGCATACATTTCTAAAGATTTTCTTATTTTCAGCTTCAATGGCAATTTGTGTGTAGGGACCACGTGTGGATACCATTGACTCAAACACCCGGATTTGTCGGTCCAGCTGTCTGTCGGCTTGATCCAAAGTCATGTCACGTCTCTGGAGCATTCTTGAGAGGTCACTGAGTTCTGTGAGAGCGTCATACATGATGCCAAGATTGACCACAAAAGAAACAGTAGTGAGAACATCATTGAGTCCTTTGTATTTTGCTCTCTCTCTTGAGTCCCTGCTGGTATCAGCAGCAGCACTTGTAAAGTGTACCTGCAAAGCTGGGTAGTTCTCCCATACTGCTTTCACCGTTCTCTCACTTGAAGCAACCCAACGCACTGATAAAACACGGCCTATCACAAGGAGACGCTGTCCAACACTGTGAGCACTCTCTGTTAACTCCCTTTGGTTTTTTGGGGATGCATGGTAGAGGGAGTAAAGCTGATCTAAAAATATTTTAAAGTGGTTGATTCCTCCAACCTCCTTCAAAACATCACAAACTGCCAGTTCCAGTCTGTGATTGGAACAATGCCAGACAAACAGGTAAGGGGATTTGGAACAAAGCTGCGCAGCAACTCCTGCTTTCCTCCCAAGCATCACTGAGGCTCCATCACAAGGAAATGCCAACAAATGGTCCTGTAGGTAGTGAGGGTCAAAGCCATTATTATGAAGACATTCTAACAGTGCTTCAGTGATGTCATTTGCTGTGGTCCCCTGCAGCTCAATCAGTTCAAAAAATACTGTGTCTGGCTGTTCATTGGAAATAGCTGACCGCAGGCACACGACAAGGACAGACTTTCCACTTATTGTAGTGGATTCATCAATGAGCACACACAGTTTTCTTTCATTCATCACTATGTCATTGACTACCTTCTTTTTCATTTCAGCTGCAATGTGATCCAGTATATTTGCACACGAGTTATTAGAGTGTAAAACTCTGCCCATCTTGACACCATTTAAGACTTGCAACTGGACATCTATTGGCATGTCTGTAAAGGGACGCCCATGCTTGCCAATCTTATAAGCTGTTCTAAACACATTGCAAGTTGAGGCGTATTCAGCCTTTCTCATATCTTCAATGTGTTTTTGCATTGTATTTTGTGTTGCCTTCTCTTTTTATTTCAACTGCTTTCTTGTGATAAATTGAGTCTCTGTGCTCTTTAATTTTCTTTCGTAGTGAGCTTTGTTGTGCAGCCTTGTCCCTTCCATAAGACGAGATTAAGCACCCACTCCACTCCTGCGACACTCTCTGCCCTTGCTGCATGTCTACACGAGCACAAACGTGACTACACGCACTACAGCCCAACTTTTGATTTTTGCTTATCAGCCACTTGTAATTTGTGGAGAAATACTGTACTTGTGCTTGGGACCAACATTCTGGCCACTCATGCTCTGCAATGCGGCTGTTGTCATCGGTAGAAGTGATGTCACTCTCGTCCACTACGCCACTTGTAAGAACCTGATCGACCGCGGCACAAGTGTCGCTTTCATTAGCTTGTGTCTGACTCTGACCTGCAGTGATATTCTGGTTTGGTGGGGGGTCAGCCAGCGAGTCCTCTGATTCTGACCTTGTTCTTTTACTACTTATAAGCCAGGAGAGCATCTTAAAGCGTACCTGTCAGATCAACCAAAAAAACGAAACTGTTATATTTTGCTCAGTATCTCATCCTGATCATGTACATATACTTTCTATGGGTCTATGACCGACATTTGTCTCAGACTTAGCTTTATTTCTTGGTAATGATAATACGCCGGCCGCGCGACTTCCTCTGAACAGGTGACGACGTCGACGTCATGACGACGACGCCGAGGAGGAGGAGCCGGAGGAGGGTGAGTGACGGGGCCGGGGGCAGGAGGAGGGAGCAGGAAGTTTTAGCGCCGCGGCCGCTGCTGCTCTGCATACAAGGGCCTGATACTAGTATCAGGCCCTTGTATGCTGCAGCTAGAGCAGGGGTCTGCAACCTTTAAGACACAAAGAGCCACTTGGACCCGTTTCCGAAGAAAAACTGGGAGCCGCAAAACCATTACGACATTTCAAACAAATATAAAACTGCATATATTGTTTCCTACCTTAATGCTATATACACCATCATCATCATTAATTACATCACCATACGCCCCCCTCACCATCATCAGCCCCCCCCTCCCACCATCATTACAAAATCATCAGCCCCACCATCACCATCATTAATTACATCACCATCAGCCCCCCCCCACCATCATCATCATTAATTACATCACCATATGCCCCCCTCACCATCATCAGCGCCCCCCCACCATCATTACAAAATCATCATCCCACTCAGCATCATTAACAGCCCCCCTGCCACCATGATCATTACAAAATCATCAGCCCCACCATCATCATCATTAGAAAATCATCATCCCCCCTCACCGTCATCATCATCATCAGCCCCCCCCCCCCCCAAACCATCATCATCATCATCACTAAAAAAAATCAGGTCCCCTCACCATCGCAAGCCAGCTCCCCCACCCCCACCATCATCAGCATTAAAAAAAGACATCAGTGTCCCCATCAGCAGCCCCCTTACATCAGAGTGTGTCCCCATCAGCAGCCCCCTTACATCAGAGTGTGTCCCCATCAGCACCTCCTTACATCAGAGTGTGTCCCTATGAGCACCTCCTTACATCAGAGTGTGTCCCCATCAGCAGCCCTCTTACATCATCAGAGTGTGTCCCCATCAGCACCTCCTTACATCAGAGTGTGTCCCCATCAGCAGCCCCCTTACATCAGAGTGTCCCCCATCAGCACCTCCTTATATCAGAGTGTCCCCCATCAGCACCTCCTTACATCAGAGTGTGTCCCCATCAGCAGCCCTCTTCACATGAGAGTGTCTTCCCTCTCCTCCCCCTCACACGTGTACTCACAGTTCTGAAGGCAGGATCTTCCTCTCTCCAGTCTCACGGTGAACAGTTCTGGCGCGCTGATACATGTCCCGCCCTCCTCCTCTAGACCAGCTTGTGTGACAGACAGCACACTGGCTCTATCACACAAGCTAGGAGGAGGAGGGCGGGACATGTATCACAGCGCGGCGCGCCCTTTTTATTCTCTATTTTTTTTAATGCCCGTTTTAAAGTCCACCGCGGCCGGGAGCCGCGGCAAAGCTACAAAAGAGCCGCATGCGGCTCCGGAGCCGCGGGCTGCCGCTCCCCTGAAAGTGCCGCCTGGGGCTGCGTTCCGGTACGGGAAACCCACGTACTGGGCGCACGGAGAGGTGCTGGTACTCTCCAGGGCCATTTTTGGAAGTGGCGGTGCTAAGTACCGCCGCGTTCCGGCCCAGTTAAAGCACTGGCTATAAAATTATAATGTGAAAAATAGATGTAGATGGTTATATGAGCATTTCTTAGCAAACAAATTATGTGTCCATTAATGACAAATACTTAAACTGTTACTAAACCCACAACAGTAAAATTTGTCTTTATATGCAGTAAAGCATGATTGTTATAATCACTGTGGAACCTAAAGGGTTAATCGTCTGCATTGTGTAAAAAGGCTGTTTGATCCTGTCTTCTCTGATCCTCCCCTTCTTCCACAGTCCCCAAACCATCTCCCAATAGAACAGCACCTTAGGGACACTCTTCACATGCTCAGTGATGCCCTCACCTCTGTGTAAGCTCTGTGACTGCGGCACCTGAAAAAAATGGCTGCTGCCGGCCCCAACAGACACACTGCGCATGCACCACTGCTACTCAGGAATGCGCCGAAAAAAGCTTGGCTATTCTCAGGCAGACGGTGCATGCGCAGTGGCGTCTAAGCGCTGGGCGGCACCATTTTTAAATGCAAAGCCGCACCGTCCACCGAAAGGTAAGTCACACTGAGCCCCTGGCCATGTATGCATCTACTTTTTTCTACCAGCCTACACACAGAAGGGGAGGAGGATATAAGGGACTTAACATAAGAAAAAAAAAGTAAAATACAATAAAATAATATATAAAAATAACATGTTTACTACATAATTGCATTGGTAATGGCAATTACATACATGTATGTAATGTATACATGTATGTAATTGCCATTACCAATGCAATTATGTAATAAACATATTGGGCCAGATTCACAGAGCCGTAACTCCTGTCTAACTAGTGTTAGACCGGAGTACTTTCTAATTACGCACGTTTTTTCACTAGTTTGAAACCTCAAACCATGAAAAGATGGCTTTGCGCTTCAATCCGACTGGCTTACGTGTTCGTACGCCTTCGGATCTACGCTGCAATAAAATTGCGGCCGCTGGGTGGACTTCCCGTCGTTTTCCGCGTCGGGGTATGCAAATGAGCTTTTGCCGTCGATCCCCGAAATTACGATCTTCAATCGCAATCTCTTACGGCATCTTTAGTCATCTTTTCGCTGCGTAAAACTATACCAGCTTTTTGCTGGTCTAATATTAGACAGCCCATGTTAAGTATGACCGTTGTTCCCGCGTCGAATATCAACGTTTTCCGATGTCTTTTTTTATTTTTGACGTAAAACATCCGGGAATAGGAATGTCCGTAAACGACGTTACTCAAACAACGAATGATGTATCGACGTTATTTCGCGCAATGCACGGCGGGAAATTTCTGAACGGAGCATGCGCAGTTCGATCGCCGCGGGGACGCGCCTAATTTAAATGCTTCACGCCCCCTAATCGCGTATTTCGATTACGCGGTGAGAAATAGACTACGCCGCCGTATCGTACGGGCAAAAATCTACCAGAATTCGTTGTAGAGCCTGGTAAAATACAGCTGCGTAGTGTATCTCGGATACGCTGCGCAAATGTACGTGTACCTGAATCTGGCCCTCGATTTTTTACGTATCGCGTTTCGGGGATGCGGAGCATCGAAACGCATGCGCACATTTAGACTTACGCCGCACATCTCCTGTTACGCCGGCGTAATCGCTCTGTGAATCTGGCCCATTATTTTTATTCATTTTTTTATTATATTTTACTCCTTTGTTATTTGTCTTATGTTAACCACTTCTGGACCGGAAGATTTTGCTGCTTAATGACCAGGCCCTATTTTGCGATTCGGCACTGCGTTACTTTAATGGAATATTACGCGGTTGTGCGACGCTGCACCCAAACGAAATTGACGTCCTTTTTTTCCCACAAATAGAGCTTTCTTTAGGTGGTAGTTCATCACCTGTGCAATTTTTTGTGGTATAAACAAAAAAAGAGCGACAATTTTGAAAAAAAAAATATATATTTTGTTTAGGTTTTTCCTTATATTACACAATTTTCATAATTAATCTTCTACTAGGCAAAGACAAGCATTTAGTCCTGAAAGCACGGGGGTTCTACTCCAAATGTTTTTTGTCTTTATGTTCCACATTGGGCTTTAGGTACAAAATTAAAAAAGAGGGATGATAACTTAGCTACTAAGTGGCCTGATTACTATGCACTGTATGTGCTTGAATATATTATTTATAAATTATGTATGTATATAGTACTCACTTTGCTTATTCAGTAATTACCTCCTACACAACGACCAATTTAATCAGTCACACTTGATAATATTCTGAATAACAGAATACTAGTCTTGTAATGTAATACAGCATGTGACTCTTTTTTCTTTTTGTTGTAGTTATTACAATACATTATATTCAAAGAATGTTCTAGTGTGTTGTCAGCTTTTTCATTCATAATTAACATTGTTCCTAAAGATGCTAAATATAGTGTTTAGGAGGCGTATGTATAATTGGTTGACAATTTATTAAATGAGTTATATAAATTGAAGCTGAACTCCAGGAATTATCTGTGTTGCATACTTACATTGATCTAGTTTAGCATAATATAGTTATAGTATAGTATCTAATATAGTTATAATATAGTATCTAATATCTGATTGGCCACTGGGCACATTGAAAATGACTATACTAGTTGGCATTACTACAGTGATAGCCACAATTTTTGTTGCTAGGGTTCTGTGTAAATGGTCATTTGCTTGGCACTGTCACCATTCATACAACCATTCATGTCTCTCCTCAATGTGGGGATGAGCCCCTCTCAATTTTGAAGGCATGTGGCTTACTATGATTCAAGAAGGGGGCCACATACTATCTAGGAAAAGGGTCTGGTGTGCATTTTGGGGCAATGAAACATGTAAAGATCTTGAAGAGACTACTGGATTACACAAAATGCGAAACCTATTGTCAAACTGGGTCAAACTATGTAGCTATTGTTTGGGGGAGGGGGTGTAGGCTCATCTTAGGCCGTGTACACACGGGGAGACATGTCCGCTGAAACATGTCCGATGGACCGTTTCCAGTGGACATGTCTCCTCGGATTTTGGTCCGATGGCGTGTACACACCATCGGACCAAAATCCCCTCGGACTGAGGATGCGGTGACGTGGCGGTGACGTTGACGCCGCCACGTCACCACTCCAGGAAGTCAAATTCTTCCATGCATGCGTCAAATCCATTTGACACATGCAGGAGATTTATGTCCTCTGACGGACAGGTTTCCAGCGGACAAATTTCAAAGCTGGAAAAACCTGTCAGCTAGGTCGTACACACGATCGGATATGTCCGCTGAAACTGGTCGGTGGACCAGTTTCAGCGGACATGTTCGATCGTGTGTACACGGCCTTAGACTTTTGGAGAGGGGAAGGGACAAGTGAGGGAAAAACACTTAAAAGCAAACCCAACAATATTAATTACCAATCTGTTGGTACCTGATTTGAATAGTGTAACATGATCTGACAAATCAGATATGGAATAGATAATTAGAGGCAGTGGTGGGCTGTAATGCAGGGCACAGGGGGCGCCGGATGCATGGATTCCAGTGTTTTTTTTTTTTTCTTTTTAGACGCACGCCTTCAAAAAAGCAGAACAAAAATAAGTATTTTTTGGACAGCCGCACTCCAAAAAAAGTTACCTTTATTTGTAAAAACAGGAAAAGCACCACAAGCCACAGCAAACTGAATAGATGACACGTTTCACACTACACTTAGTGTTTAATCAGAGTGCGGCTGTCCAGAAAATACTTTCTTTTGTTCCGCTATATGCATTGCCTGCACCTGTGGTTTCTGTGAGGAGGACTATCACAATTTGGATCTGCCTGGAGCGGTAACTTACCTTTCCCTCATGCTTCAAAAAAGGCTGTGCAGAGCACTGTGTCGTGAGCCCATCCAGTTGTGTGACAATAGCTTCTTTCTGCAGTGCTTCCAGGATGGATCAGAGTGATGCTCTGTGCCAGTGTTGACCAGTCAGAATTGCTCTAATCCATCCCAGAAGCACTGTACAAAGAAGAGAGAAAACACTGGGGATTTCAAATCCCCAGACCACTGCACTGGCTGCCCAGGCAATAACAGCTCAGCACCAATGGAGGTAAGTACAGCAGAGACTGGGGGGGGGGGGTTTACAGTGTTCACCTTCTCACTTTATTCTTATCTTATTTTTAAGCCTGCTTGAAAGCTGTCCTAAAGTGAAACTTTAGTCAGAAAACGAAGTCCTGCTTGATAACTTCAGAACGGCCCCTTTTGCAAATGTAAAACATTAAAAATAAGTGCCTATACTCAGTGCTTTAACTGGGCCGGAACGCGGCGGTACTCAGTACCGCCACTTCCAAAAATGGCCCTGGAGAGTACCAGCACCTCTCAGTGCCCCCAGTACGTGCGTTTCCCGTACCGGAACGCAGCACCAGGCGGCACTTTCAGGGGAGCGGCAGCCCGCGGCCATGGAAAAAAAAGGGCACGCCGCGCTGTGATACATGTCCCGCCCTCCTCCTCCTCCTAGCTCGTGTGATAGAGCCAGTGTGCTGTCTGTCACACAAGCTGGACTAGAGGAGGGGGGCGGGACATGTATCAGCGCGCGCGCCAGAACTGTTACCGTGGAGAGAGGAGAGGAGAGGAAGAACTGCCTTCAGAATCAGAACTGCCTTCAGAACTGTGAGTACTACTGCAATGAGTACACACTACACTGTACACGTGTGAGGGGGAGGAGAGGGAAGACAGGGAAGAGGGCTGCTGATGGGGACACACACTCTGGTCTGATGTAAGGAGGTGCTGATGGGGGACACTCTGATGTAAGGAGGTGCTGATGGGGACACTCTGATGTAAGGAGGTGCTGATGGGGACACTGATGTAAGGAGGTGCTGATGGGGGACACTCTGATGTAAGGAGGTGCTGATGGGGACACTGATGTAAGGAGGTGCTGATGGGGAACACTCTGATGTAAGGAGGTGCTGATGGCGGACACTCTGATGTAAGGAGGTGCTGATGGGGGACACTCTGATGTAAGGAGGTGCTGATGGCGGACACTCTGATGTAAGGAGGTGCTGATGGCGGACACTCTGATGTAAGGAGGTGCTGATGGGGGACACTCTGATGTAAGGAGGTGCTGATGGCGGACACTCTGATGTAAGGAGGTGCTGATGGCGGACACTCTGATGATCAGAGTGTCCGCCATCAGCACCTCCTTACATCAGAGTGTCTGCCATCAGCACCTCCTTACATCAGAGTGTCTGCCATCAGCACCTCCTTACATCAGAGTGTCCCCATCAGCACCTCCTTACATCAGAGTGTCCCCCATCAGCACCTCCTTACTTCAGAGTGTCCGCCATCAGCACCTCCTTACATCAGAGTGTCCCCCATCAGCACCTCCTTACATCAGAGTGTCCCCATCAGCACCTCCTTACATCAGAGTGTCCCCCATCAGCACCTCCTTACATCAGAGTGTCCGCCATCAGCACCCATCCACCTCAGAGCCTTATTGTATGTATAACCTGCTGGGACTTGTAGTTCTCCAATCTCCATGAGCCCCAGGAGAAGATTGAGAACTACAAGTCCCAGCAGTCTTACTAAAATGACAGGCTCTGAGGTGGATAGATGTCTGGACAGTGACAATTGGTGACACAGTGGTGACAATTGGTGGCACAGTGGTGACAATTGGCATGGTACAGTGACTGCATTTAAAGGCATGGCACAGTGGTTGCGTTTGTTGGCATGGCACAGTGGTGACAATTGATGACACAGTGGCTGCATTTGATGGCATGGCGCCCTGTAATTGGGCATATGTGTTCATGCGTTAGAGCGGGGGGGGGGGGGGGGGGGGGCGAAAAAAAAACGTTCTGCCCCGCGGGGGGGGGGGGGGGAACCGGCGCCTAATAGAGTACCGGCACCTCTTTTGGTCCACTTAAAGCACTGCCTATACTGTTTACAATCTGGTAGTATACTGTCTCAGCCTATTCTGCACATGCTCAGTTGCTCTCTTTTTGGATTTTTTTGACATTGAGCTGAAAATCAGAGCCACTAGAGGCTGATCTGCTGACAGCTTAAAAATTTGCTGTTGCTCAAGGGCTCTGGGCTTTAGCGAATAGGCAGCCACTGGCAAGAAGAAACAGGAGCATGGCTGGAAGCAAATTACCACACACACTAATTTTGGTAGCGTCATTTTTAATGTTGAATGCATGTTCCTTGCTAAAGAACATTGTTTTGTTATCAATTTTACATGGGTAAAGTTCCAGTTTAACGGTTACTTTTTCATTCTATATTCATGTGCATTCATGATGTACTTCGTGGTATAGAGTATGGGCCAGATTCACGAACACTTGCGCTGGAGTATTTGGATATGCGCCGCGTAACTGTGATGATGCGCCGTCGTTTCTATGTGCCCGTACCCACCAAACTAGATGCGCCCAATAACGGGTCATTTGCGACTGGCGGAACGTTCCGACGCCAGAGTATCGTCAGCGCTTATTTTCGCTGGGCGCATCAGTCGCGCCCATTGATTTCCCCTGCAAATATGCAAATGAGGGAGATTTCCCAATTCACGAACGGATTAGCACCATACGCTGGCTACATGCGCCGCGCGTATCTGGTCCGTCCGGCGCAAAGTTATTTCTACAAAAGGCTGCTTTATCTTTACTCCAGACGGTCACAGGTCAGCAGGAGAGCAGCTACAGCAGCGTTACCGACGATAGGAGCTTGCTGAACAACAACACTTGCAAGGACAACACCTCTGTGTGCCAACATGCCAGGGGCAATTGTGGTCCTAGAACTACTGATGGGTCCCCTGGAACCAAGAAGGCGGCCACGTGAGAGGATATACCGCACTCGTATGAACCTCTTTGGCATGGGGGATGAGGAGGTGTATCGCCTCCTCAGATTCAGCCCTGATACAATACTTGAACTAACCACAACCCTGCAGGATGACATCACCAGCAAGACACACCGCTCACAAGCAGTGCAGCCACTGGTGAAGGTACTGGCAACACTTCTTTTTCTTGCAAGTGGATCATTCCAGCGTACAAGTGGAGTGGTGGCTGGGATGTCACAGTCCTCCATAAGCAGATGTGTGCACCAGGTTGTCCCTGCAATCCTCAGACGCATGTCCAACCAGTTCATCAGACCCACCACTGAGGAGCTGCGGCAGAAGGCAATGACAGATTTCTACAACATTGCCAGATTCCCACGCACTGTGGGGGCCATTGATTGCACACATGTGGCCCTACAGCCCCCCAGTGCCACAGAGCACATATACCGCAATCGGAAGCATTGGCATTCCATCAACGTACAGGTGATAGCTGATGCCCAACGCCTCATATGGCACGTCCGTGCCAAACACCCCGGGTCCAGCCATGACAGCTACATATACAATCAGAGCCCCATCCCAGCAGAATTTAACCAGAACATGTATGGGGACAGCTGGCTGGTTGGTGAGTGACATGGGAGTCAGGCATGACTATCCCCTCCCGTGATGCACAACAGAAATCGCACATGCATGACTAACATTATCCTGTCTTTTCCCTTACAGGTGACTCTGCATATGCACTGGGACCCCATCTAATGACTCCTTTCCGGAACCCCCAAACCAGAGGAGAGAGAAAATACAATGAAGCACACATCAAAACCCATGCAGTGGTGGAGCAAACATTTGGGCTCCTGAAGTCCCGTTTCCGATGCCTGGATAAGTCCGGGGGGACCCTATTGTATTCCCCTACCTTTGTGTGTCAGATCATCGGTGCATGTTGCATACTACATAACTTTGCTATGAAAAAAAGCCTGCATATTGACATACGTGATGACCTGACCCCCGACCCACACAGTCCCCACCTGCCAGAGGACACCCAGTCTGCTGATGGAAGAGCAGTCAGGAGGGTCCTCGCCGTAGGCATCTTTGGACACTAAACCAAAACATTAATAACACAGACAGTGCACGCGTGTACACCACTGATGTCCCTAGATCACACACACCACATGCACATCGCATTGGATTAGCCCAAGTCCAGCATGTAGGATTTGGGAGCAGTAACGCCAGCGTCAAGGCCCCAATGATGTCACTGTCCATTCACACACCTTTCACACGTCATTCATTCAGCCGTGGGGTTCACTTCACCACCACGGCCGAGGGTGACACCCCTTACTTTCAGGAGTGCCACCCTCTCACATTCACACACCATTCACACTGTCCCCTGCACTCCTGACCGTGTGCAGTACAAAAATAAATTAATAATATCATATCCTGATAAATAAAGTAAACAAAATCTCATAACCTGAGCAAAAGAAAAAATAAACTCATGACCTGAGTATGTCCAAATCAAAAATATAAAACAATAAAAAAAAAAAAGGCCTCATCGGGGATGCCGGGGGCTTCTTCTGGGGGCCCCTCTCTGGCTCCGCAGCTGCCTGGATGGAGTGGGTGGGGGTG
Source organism: Rana kukunoris (assembly GCA_029574335.1). Lineage (NCBI taxonomy): Eukaryota > Metazoa > Chordata > Amphibia > Anura > Ranidae > Rana > Rana kukunoris. Next base: position 223,437,678 of record CM056051.1, read on the forward strand.
GGGGGGCATCTGGAGGTGGCTGATCCCCAGGTGGGCCACTCCTGACAGGTGTGGCCTGCATGCCCTCCAAGGCCCTGGCTATCCGTCCAAGGTAGGAGTTGGTCTGGGCCTGCATCCGGAGCTGACGGGTGACCTGGTAGTGCTGGGCCCGCCGACTCAGCCTCCCCTGGTCCCGGATGGCAGCACTGTTGGCCTGGACGGCTGCAGTAAGGTGCCGAATATCCCCCTGCACCTCCCCCAAAGTGGTGACCACTGCAGCCCAGGCTGTCAGACACTTTCTGTAAGTGCCCAACTATGGCCCCCATCTGTTCCGTCTGCCTGGCGTGATCCCTCGCCAACTGGTCCTGGACACCATCAGACACCCCCCTGGTCTTCTGGGTCGCCTTCCTGGGGCCAGAAGATGGTTGTCCTCGGGTGGAAGGAGTCGCCCTTGAGGGGCTTCCAAGGATGGGGGAGGGGACGACAGACGGCCCAGGAGAAGGGGAGGAGACAGACAACACTAAGGTAAAGTCCTGCTCTGCCACAGCAGGATCCTCTACAACCACCTCGGCAGGTGTGGTGTGGCCACTCTCCTCCTCCACAACCTCTTCACCACCCAGTGGCTCGGGCACACGATGGCGTGGGGGGGATGGGGTGGAATGCACGCTGACAGATGATGGCCCAGCTCCGTCATCTGTGGATGACACAAAGCAGACACATGTTGGTGGTCCCACACACTTGGCACATGTACCCTCCCCCCCCCAAATGCAAAACAACAAATAGGGGATTATAAAACACTTACCTGTCCTTGTGCCTTCCTCCACGGAGTCATAGCCTGCGACCCCCTCCACCTGCTCCCTCTCCAGGCAGCGTGCAACCACCTCCTCCTCTGCGGTTAGGGTGACAGGACATGGGGGACCACCACCTGTGCCCCTCTCATACCTCCTGATGGAGGCCACCTTGTCCCTCACCTTGCGCCGCAGGTCATTAATTTTTTTTTGTATGTCCCCAGCAGTCCGGGTGGAGTACCCCAGGACATTGACCCTGGCAGCAATCGACTCCAGGATGCCCTGCTTCCTCTCCCGGCTGGTCTTTCGGCTTTTTTTGCCATGGAGAAAAACATTATCCGTCTCCATTGCCGAAATGATGAGCGAGACCTCCTGTGCATTAAAATTCAGGTTCCTCCTCTCTCTGGGGGTAGCGGGAGCAGCCATCACCAAACAAAAGTATCTTCCCTGGGGTGGGGGGAAGCGGAAATACTTTTGCGCCGGAATGGCGTTTCCGCCAGCGCTTTTAAGCGCCCAGCGGAACGCATTGCGCTGACGTTTCCCAGGAAGTGGTGCCGACGGAAGTTGTGAGCATGCGCACAAGGGGGGCGAGTGGAGCCGCACTCACTGCGCATGCTCCGTGGATGATGCGCTGAACGTAAGCCTCTGCGCTGGGCTCCGCCCATCATTTACATATGATCACACCCACTTCCACTTGCGTCGGGTTACGCCAGCGCATTATCGTTACTCTGGCGCAAGTTTACGCGCAACTGCTATGTGAATTACAGGACTTGCGCTGAAAGGGTCTTCAGAGTAACGTAAATGAGAAGCGTTACTCCAGAGGAAAGATACTCTCATCTACCTGAATCTGGCCCTATATCTATTATTGTTTGATGCTAATTATTAACACCTGCACTAGTATGTCATCAGTTGTATTTTGCTAATTATTTAAAAGCATAACTTAAAAATATATTAAAATATATTCACAATGTATCCTTTTATTAAAAATTACTGGTGGCCTTTTAAAATCTCACTGTTTCTCGATAACCTCCAAGAATGCACATATCAGTAATAGAGAGAGATTAAACTAGGGAAATAGCTAAGCTCCAGACTATGGTTACAATGCATGTAAGTAATTGCTATTCATTTAATTGAGTGCTAATTAGGAACTCATCAGTCACTCTCAGATTGTTAGCTACAATATATTAATGAGAGCGAACAGAGACATTCCCACATTCATAATAATACTTATTTCCTGACAGACTCCATGGCAGCCTACGTGTGGGTTAATCCCGCCTCTCATACCTCATAGGACCCCTCTCCCATAAAGCTTTGCTTCTCACCATAGACTGTGTTCCTTTTTTGTCCTCCTCCTAGGACCTGGTAAAACTTTTTACCTTAAAAGAAAGATGTCCCTCGGTCCAAAGTCCTGGTGGTGCACACTTATAGAGCGACTGACTATGGCTCTGGAAGTCCAACGAATCTCAGCTATTAGCTGGATGGACATTTTTATTGTCTATGGTGGTTTTAAAATGCTCACTACCCTGCCACTGGCAGGTGAGCAGAGTTTTGGCCATATGCCCTGATTATTAACAGGTGGCCCCATCCTCATTACCCCAGACCGTGCAGAGTGAGCAGCGGTGCTCCTATTTCCAGGCAAGACCGTGGGTTGTTCATCGTTGGTAATGTATCATTTTCTACTTACTGTTTTTCATGGCAGCCAGTTTGTGTTTGTTGTCTGTCCTGTTAGGAATGGCCGCTGGAACGCATTTGCGTTCCAGCCTCGCCGCTTCCCGATGGTGTGCGCATGCGCAGGTCTCGTTTGCGAACGAGGCTTGGTTGCGACTGCGCGTTCCAGTCCGGGCGGCCGCGATCGCGCATGCGCGCGAGGTCTTCAGCGGGGACGCCGAGCACTGCGCAGGCGCGTTTAGCGCTCGGCTGTGCGCGGTGACGTCATCATTAGGCGGCAAGTTTAAATAGCTGTCACAGACAGCTAGAGAGTGGCACATTCCTGAACATTGAGCACTGCGTCCAGGGTTGTCTTGCTGCTCTAAGGTAAGAGGCTGTGTATGTCACTGCCTTTCTTCCACTGTATTATCTATATGCCAGATTACTGATTGTGTCCTATTGGTTATTGCAGTACTGTGTGCTTCCTGCCATGGATATGTCACCGCCCCCCTGTGGCCAAACCTTACGCTGCAGGTAGGATGGAATTTATTTCCCTCTACCTGTTTTTCAATGAGGTTTTGGTCATTTTTAAAAAATAGTATTCTATTTTCTTTTTTTCCAGCCCCTCCAGGTCTGTTCGTCAGTCATTAGCACGTGAAGATAATGATGAGAGTCGGTCTCAGCATCGTCATTCAAACTCTAGAAGCTCTAGGTCATCGTCTAAACATCATAGAGAGGGATCTAGATCCACATCTAGTCACCATTCTCACCGCCACTCCAGTCACTCTGGAAGGAAATCATGTTGGGGATGCAGAGCTCAGGTCCCAGAAGGAAAATCCCTCTGTGAGCCATGTTATTCCCGTGCTGTAAGGGAAAGAGGAGGTGAAGACCAGCAGGTGGAAGCCCTGGTCAGAAGAGTAGTCCAAGAATCTTTGAACGGCTCTGAGCCCATCCAAGCATCGGTCCCTCCTGTTGAGCCTCCCCCACTCCTTGTACAGGATAATCCTGAGGTGCCGGGGCCCTCCCAGCTTAACCGCACCCCAAGTGTGTCCTCAGATAGTAATGAGGAAAGTATTAATTATACAGCGGGCTTTGACTTTTCCCTGGTCCCAACCTTGGTTAAAGCTGTTAAGGACGCCTTAAAGTGGGAAGATCCAGTAGAAGCACCTTCCAAGCAAAGGAAGTACTTCAGGCAGCTAAAGAAAGACCGCCCAAACTTCCCCTTCTGGGTGAACTTGGAGAAGTTATTACAGAGGAATGGTCTGGCTCAGATAAGAAAAATTCTTTAATCTCCAAAATTGCAAAAATGTACCCATTCAAGAGTGAGGAGGTGAGACATTTAGAGTCAGCCCCTCTTGTTGATGCAGCCTTGATGAGACTGGTTAAACATGTCACCCTCCCTCTGGAAGACACTGTTTCCTTCAAGGATGGTCTGGAGAGGAAAATAGACACTGATCTAAAACGTATCTATATTACAGCAGGCATGGCTTGTAAACCAGCCTTGGCTCTTGCAGCCCTGTCTAAAGCAATGGAGGCCTGGACAGGTGAGATGGACTCTGTGTTGTCCTGCGTCCCTGAAGACTTAGCCAGAAGTATTCCAGTTCAAGAACTGAAAATGGCCTCGGTTTTTTTGGGGGAGGCCTCCCTTGATCTTATTCGCCTAGTGTCTCGGGTCATACTCTCCTCTGTTACAGCCAAACGTGCCTTGTAGCTACGGCCTTGGGTGGCTGACCCTGCCTCTAAACAGGCCTGGTGCAAAATACCCTTTTTAGGGTCCTCCCTTTTTGGGAATAAGTTGGACAGTGCCATTTCCCTGGCCACTGGGGGTAAGTCAAGCTTCCTTCCCCAGGATCGACGTCCATATGGACAGAGACATTTTTTTCCTAGGCAGGATCAAGATCGGGCAAGGGAGGCCCGCCGGTACAGACCTGGGCGTGATTTCAGGAAGAACTGGCGAAAAAACCAGCCCTCCAGTCAAAGGTCCGCAAAAAGCTCTTCTTCTGGTGGGCGTGAGGCCCCTAAGTCCTTTTGATACAGGGTCGGCCCAGACGGAAAAAGTCGGGGCTCGCCTCCTTCAATTCCAGCACATCTGGGCAGCCTCGATAAAGGATTTTTGGTCCGTCAAGACCGTATCTATAGGTCATTCTTGGACATTTATCGCCCCGCCTATTCTGCAGTTCATTCCCACAACCATGCCTTGCTCAGAAGAGAAAAGACAAGTCCTCTTGTCATACACAAGCTCACTTGTGGCTCAAGGTGCTGCTATACACGTCCCAACAGCCGAGAGATTCCAAGGGATGTATTCACCACTTTTTCTGGTCCTAAAAAAGTCAGGTTCCTGGAGACCAGTGATAGATCTGACACATCTAAACACCTTTATCAAGAAAGAGAAATTCAAGATGGAGTCGCTCCTCACGATCCGTCAAGCAGTTCAGCCAGGCGACTGGCTGGTGTCCATAGACCTGAAAGATGCCTACTTTCACGTCCCCATAGCAGTGGAATTCCAAAAGTATCTCCGGTTTGCTGTAGGCAATATTCACCTCCAGTTTACTTGTCTCCCTTTCGGGCTCACAACATCGCCAAGAGTATTCTCGAAACTCCTACTGGCAGTCGTGGCTCTGATCAGAATCAGAGGCATTCGTCTGCATCACTACTTAGACGACCTGCTACTACTTTCACAAAGCAAGGAGCAGCTGTTATCCCACAAAGATCTGGTCATATCCATTCTGACCGAGTTTGGTTGGCTACTAAACAAAGAGAAGAGTCATCTAGAACCGACACAATCTCTAATCTTTCTCGGTGCCCAATTCGACACAGCTCTGAGTACCATCTCGCTGTCCCTAGTGAAAATCCCTGTAGTCCGGGACAGGATTCGTTGTGCTCTAGAAACACCTTTTCTCAAAGCCTCGCAATGCCTCAACATAATAGGTACCATGGTCTCCACAGTCCCTATGGTGAGATGGGCACAGTGGAAGATGCGACCCTTCCAGAAGGGTTTTCTCCAGCAGTGGGACTCGAAGTCACAAGTCCAAACGATTCGGATAACATCGCACATGAGAGAGAGTCTTCCCTGGTGGCTACTTCGGAAAAACCTCCTCAATTGCCATTCTCTAGCCCCTGTTTCTTGGATCACAATCACATCGGATGCCAGCAACACAGGTTGGGGGGCTCTCTGCCTGACGGAGGTAGCCCAAGGGAAGTGGGACTTCCCGTCCCAGAAAGTCGTCTCCAATGTCCTGGAGCTTCGGGCAGCCCTTTGTGCTCTACATGCCTTCCTTCACCTAATAAAAGGATCCTCAGTCCTCCTAAGGATGGAAAACACATCGGCAGTGTCATACATCAAGAGACAGGGTGGCACTCGCAGTCTGTCTCTACTGAAGGAGGTAAATCCAATCATGTCTTGGGCACAGACACACCTGTCGAATTTGTCAGCTGTATATCTCCCTGGAGCTCAGAATCTACAGGCAGATTTCCTCTCGAGAACATCTCTCGACAACAACGAGTGGTCTCTCCACAACGATGTTTTCAGTTGGATCCTGTCACTGGATTTTTCACCGGAGGTGGATCTATTTGCGTCCCCACGCAACTTCAAACTGGAGAAGTATTACACCAGATACCGCTGTCCCCAGGCTTTCGGGGAAGACGCCCTAACGGATCAGTGGAGGTTCAGCAGAGCTTATGCCTTCCCTCCAGTCCCAGTCATCCTCCGATTCCTAGCGAGACTCAGGTGGGAAGAAGCCGAGGTAGTGGCAATAATTCCATTTTGGCCCAACAGGCCGTGGTTCCCGTTACTGTCCCAATTGAGCTTCCAGGATCCAGTTCAGCTTCCATCCAGACCGGATCTCCTGTTGCAAGGGTCGATCCTTCATCCATGTCCAGCCCACTTGCACTTGATGGCATGGTTCTTGAAAGGAAAAGGTTGGAAATATTAGGATGTCCAAGCAGAGCCATCGCTACTTTGTTAAACGCCAGAAGGCCAAGCACCAATAAAATCTACCAAAGAATCTGGTCAAAGTTCTCAGACTACACCTCTTCCATGGGTGGTTCTCCTGCTAACCCCAGTATCAAGGATATTCTAGGCTTTCTCCAAACAGGTCTTGATCTTCCTTTATCCGTCAGCTCATTAAGAGTCCAAGTTTCAGCTATCTCCGCATTCACAGGTGTATCCTGGGCTACTCACTCTCTGGTCAGACAATTTTTTAGAGGAGCCATAAGGCTGAGGCCTTTAAGAAAGCCAAGATTTTCCAAATGGGACCTACCATTAGTCCTGGACTTTTTCTCAGACCTTCAAAACTCAAATCAATTATCAGTTAAGGATCTTTCCCTCAAAGTGGTCTTTCTTGTTGCTATAACATCAGCGAAGAGGGTGTCCGAAATTGGGTCATTAGGATGTAAAGAACCTTTCCTTACGTTCTTCCCAGATCGTGTCGTTTTGATTCCAATGCTAGGTTCAAAACCGAAAGTGTCATCGGTCTTTCATGAGAACCAGGAGATAGTCCTTCCAACCTTTCGGAGTTCAGAGGACTCGGATGCTCATCCTTTGGACGTCGGAAAAGTGTTGAAGCAGTATCTGGAAGCCACAGCTTCTTTTCGCAAATCCGATCATCTATTTGTTTCCTTCCATGGAAAAAACAAGGGAATGCGTGCTTCCTCTAGAACCATCGCAGCATGGATTGTCCAAGCCATCCAGGGGGCTTACAAGGCGAAAGGTTTGGCTCCTCTGGAAGCGGTAACCGCACACTCTACTCGGGGCATAGCCACGTCATGGGCGGCGGCCCGGCACGTGTCCCCAGAAGTGATCTGCAGAGCGGCCTCTTGGTCGTCCTTAAATACGTTTATGACGCACTACTGCGTAGAACCGGCTTCTTTATCGTCGGTTAATTTTGGTTTACATGTTTTATCTGTTGACAATGTCAATTAAATTTGTTTTCTTTAACCAGCAATTGCCCACCCGGGTGTGTATGGCTAGTTATTTCCCACACGTAGGCTGCCATGGAGTCTGTCAGGAAAAAGGAAAATTTATATGAAATACTTACCGTAATTTTCCTTTCCTGATGGACTCCATGGCAGCAGGAATTCCCTCCCTTTGCTGGAGTAGGCTATATTACGGAACACAGTCTATGGTGAGAAGCAAAGCTTTATGGGAGAGGGGTCCTATGAGGTATGAGGCGGGATTAACCCACACGTAGGCTGCCATGGAGTCCATCAGGAAAGGAAAATTACGGTAAGTATTTCATATAAATTTTCCTTTTTTTTTGCTTTGTAAAAGTTCTTATTAGAAGTTGAAAGACACATTCACCTTTTTTTCAATAGCTGAAGTGACCAATGGGGAAAAAAAGCACATCTTATAGCCAGGCAAAACTCTCACTAGAGTTGAAAATTCTCTTGAATTGAAGTGAAAATAACTTGATGATAAAGAGATCTTTATTTTGTTTTTCATCTTTGCTGTTTCTTAAGTATAACATGGAGTCATATTCAAAATCCTCAGATAATTGTAAGGTGCTTGAAGCAGGCTTATAAATTATCCACAACTAAAATGAGGTTGCCACAGAGTGGGTATGCAGCAGTGGCGGCTGGTGCTCAAATTTTTTGGTGGGGCGCAAACGGAAAAGAAACAAAAAAACAATTGCAGCCTCACTGTACCTATCAAATGCAGCCACTGTGCCATCAAACGCAGCCACTGTGCCATGCCATCAAACGCAGCCACTGTGCTATTACTTGTCACCACTGTGCCATGCCATCAAACACAGTCACTGTGCCATGCCATCAAACACAATCACTGTGCCATCAATTGTCACCACTGTGCCATGCAGTCACTGTGCCATCAAATGCAACCACTGTGCCATGCCATCAAACACAGCCACCATTCCATCAAAACGCAGCCACTGTGCCATGCCATCTAAACGCAGCCACCGTGCCATCAAAATGCAGCCACTGTGCCATGCCATCAAAATGCAGCCACTGTGCCATGCCATCAAAATGCAGCCACTGTGCCATGCCATCAGATGCAGTCACTGTGCCATGCCATCAAACGCAGCCACTGTGCTATGCCATCAAAACACAGCCACTGTGCCATGCCATCAAAACACAGCCACTGTGCCATGCCATCAAATGCAGTCACTGTGCCATGCCATCAAACGCAGCCACTGTGCCATAACCACTGGTATGCAGTGAATTTAAGAGGTTCAAGGTAAAATTTTGAATGTTTTCTACAGTGTAAGTCCTATGTTAAGCCTAAAGCCCTGTAGACATTGAGACATTTGGCATTACAAAAAATATTGTCTGACATTCTGCATGTGTGTATGTCGGTCCGTCAAACAGAAGCCAGCTTCTGTTGGACGTGCACGCTGGAGAACCAGCAACTGACCGACTCCTGATCAGTACTCTCAGACAATAAGAGAGAGCGCTGATTGGAGTGTTCTGGTGGGGGGAGTGTTATGGGGGCCTGTCCTCCTGTCAGAACACAACAGTTCAGCAAGGGTGATAGCTGGACTAACCTTGCATGGTTAGTACAGCGGCTCCCGACCGGATCTGTTAGTTTTTTGTCGTGCTAAATAAAAACTGTAGTGTGTACCCGCTTTAGAATTTTCAGCCTTTTCAGGTGTTTTGACAAAAATATTTGTGGCTATTGCCTCATCTCTTCCTTATGTGATCCAATCAAGTTCCTTGCGTACTTTTCAACCACAGTGCAATATTTGTAGCTATTGCCTCTCAGATAATACACTCTAAATGTTATTTTCAAAACTTGCCTTGTATCACTTAAATTGGCTAATGTCTCTCAGATGATACACATGTTAATTGCAAAATAAAACCTGCCTTGCCTCTTTCTCTTTGCTGCCTATTAAGTAAATGCTAAGTTGTAAGTTGGATACACTTCAAGGATCGTTTATTGTTTGGGGGTGTTTTGAATAAAGGACTCATGAAAACTGCCTCTGTTTTCTTTTTTATTTGCCCATTTTTTGGGGTGAATGAGTAGTTTTCTGTGCTGCTTTGTTTAGTCACTGTAAACAATGAAAGTTGACCCTGTGTAATTGCTTTGTCTTGAATTTGCAGTTTCCATAAGGCTCAGGACTCTCTACCCTGCCCCTGATATGACACCAATGGAGATTTGAAATTTTGCCATGCTACAACCAAAAAAGTAAATGTATTTTTTTATTGGAATTGTATGTGACATATATATTTGTAAAAAAAAAATTATAACCATTTATCATTCTCCTTCCACTTCACAATTATGTGCAACTTTGTGTTGGTCTATCACATAAAATCCCAATAAAATAAATTTACATTTTTGATTGTAATGTGAAAAAATATTAAAAATTTCAAGGGGTATGAATACTTTTTCAAAGCACTGTATGTGCATACAAAAATGCTATTTTTCCTATTTTTCACATGTGATTGAGTATTCTTTACAGAGTGAAACTTTCACATTTACTAAGCTTTGGAGCAAATTTAACAATGACCACTTTAATGCCAAAATATAAAGCCAAACTGCACTGGTTGTTTTAAAATTACTTTAAATGAATCAGTTATTTTAAAATAACCAGTGCAGTTCGGTTTTATATTTTGTCATTAAAGTGATCATTGTTTTATTCCCTTAGCAATTACTGCAAATTGTAAATTTTTTGGTACTTATTTAACCTCTTCTCAACCGAGTCATTGTAAAATTACGTCAGCGGGAACCTCTCCTCTTTCAGACTGGACGTCATATGACATTCTTGCTTTTCCGCCCGCTACGGGGCGCGCATACGCCGTTGACGGGCCGCGATGTCCGCAATCAAGGCAGGACCATGTATAAACACACAGATCCATGTCCTGTCAGTGGTGAGGAGATAGATGTGTGTTCCCAGTACAGAGGAACACACATGGATCTCCTCCCCTTGTGAGTCCCCTCCTCCTACAGTTAGAACACACTTTAGGGAACATATTTAACCCCTTCAGTGCCGCCTAGTGTTAACCCTTTCCTTGCCAGTCACATTTACACAGTAATTGGTGCAGTTGTATAGCATTAATCACTGTGTAAATGTGAATGGTCCCAAAAATGTGTCAAAAGTGTCCGATATGTGCGCCGCAATGTCACAGTCACAATAAAAAAATCGCAGATCGCCGCCATTACTAGTAAAAAAAAAAAAATGCCATAATTCTATTCCCTTTTTTGTAGACGCTAGAACTTTTGCGCAAACCGATCAAATACGCTTATTGCGATTTTTTTACCAAAAATATGTAGAAGAATACGTGTCGGTCTAAACTGAGGAAAAAAAAAACGTTTTTTTTTTTTTTTAATTATGATATTTAATAAATCAAAAAGTAAAAGATAGTGGCCCAGATTCACAGAGCGATTACGCCTGCGCAACTGCTGTTGCGCGTGCGTAAGTCTAAATGTGCGCGTGCGTATAGTTGGACGCGATTCACAAAACAATATACGGCAGAAATCTACGTTTTTTGGTCCGGCGTAATTGAGTTAGACCTTCGCTTGCCTTCGCGCAAAACTGCGCTAGACACACCATTGATTTGCTAGTCAAATATGCTAATGAGGGAGTTACGGGGATTCACAAAAAAACGCAGTTGCTGCGCAGGCTACGCGATGTGCGCAACTGCAAAATGTTCTGTCTAAAGTTAGAGGACCTAAAAGCTGGTCTAAATTTTGAAAAAAAGTCTAATTGTCAGATAAAGCAACACTGTTAGTGAGGAGTTCAGCAGTCACACGTGTTGCCCAACAATCTGTATGCCAATATGCCAGGGGCATCGTCGCGCATAGCTATACTACTGACTTTAGATGAACAAAGAAGGATGAGGGCACGGAGGATGGCACTAAGGAGGGCACGGGAGATGTTTTATTTTTTTATTTTTTGGCTTATATAAAATTTACAATTTAATCTAATCTAATACAATATTCTTATCTGATACAAGCCCCTCACTCTTCACTTGATATATCACACACGCATAGACATCTTTGGCATGAGAGATTCTGAGGTGTCTCGCATCTTCAGATTCACCCCTCATGCCATCGTGGAATTACCACAACCTTGCAGGAGGACATCAGCAGCCCAACACATGGCACTACCCATGACACCCATGACAGCTACATATACAATCAGAGCCCCATCCCCACAGATTGCAAACAGAACATGTATGGGGACAGCTGGCTGGTTGGTGAGTGACATGGGAGTCAGGCATGACTATCCCCTCCCGTGATGCACACCTCACAAGTGGCACATGCATGACTAACATCCACCTGTCTTTTCCCTTCAAGGTGACTCTGCATATGAACTGGAACCCCATCTCATGACCCCATCTCATGCCAGCTCACATTATGCATCTTTGCACGTTAAACACACACATTAATCATGGCACAATGAGAATGCATGCATGCACACCACTATGGTCCCTAGCACACACACCCCACATCCTCATCAAATTGGATTGGCACCAGTCCACCATGCAAGACTGGTGAGCAGTAACGCCACGTCAAGGCTCCAATTATGTCACTGTACATTCATACACCATTCACACGGACCTGGGAATCACTTCTCCCTGGTCCTGGGGAACCCTTCTCCACCCAAATTGAGGATGACACCCCTTTTCCAGCAGGAATGTCACCCCCACATTCAAACATCATTCACAACCCAAAAAATGCCAAAAATGTCAGCAAAAAAAAATAAAATAAAAAAAATATGCATAGAAAAAAAAAAGCAGAGAACAAAAATAAACATGCTTTCAAACCAAAAAAAGGGGGAAAAAAAATTAATGCCCTCTGCCTGAGCCACGCCTGGGGCGCCCCCGGCCACGGCCCCGGACCCTCAGGGGAGACGCATGGGGGAGGGGAAAAGCCGGGGAAGGAGGAGCAGCCCCTGAGATCTGCCCACCTGGCGGCCTGCCCTCCAAGGCCACGGCTATTCTGTCCAGGGCAGCACCAAGTGTTGCCGTGTTGCCCTGGATAGCCTGGGTAAGGGCCCTCACATCCTGCCCAACGCCTGCTGCTGTAGTTTGCAGGTCATTTAGGCAGGTTGTGGAGGCCCGGGAGTGGGAGTCCAGGTTACCCAGCCTATCGTTGATGGAGGACAGGCTCTGATCCACCCGCCCCATAGTCTGGCAGAGCTGTCTCAGAAGGCGGGTCTGGGTGGCCAGGTTCCTTCTCAGACTGGCGGGCAGGAGATTGGGCGCCCCCCTGGTGCTCTGGGATGACCTCCTGGCTCTTGCTGATGGTTGTGGCCGGGGAGAAGGGGAGGCCCTTGTGAGGGGAGCCATGTTGGGGGAGGAGGGGGGGGGGCTCACCCTTAGGGAGGGCAGGCTTCTTGCAGCCAGAGGGGAAGAGTCCGCAGAAACCAAACGGCCAGTGCCTGCCATGGACTCCTCCTCCTCATGATTCTCCTCCTCCTCATGATCGTCCTCCGCATGATCCTCCTCCTCCTCTTGTTCCTCCTCCGCGGACTCTGGCCTTGTTGGGGGGGCCTCATTAGGCTGCTGTCCTGGCGTTGGAGCGGTCTGGCCAGATGGCCCTGCACCCTCCTGCACATCTGTGGATGACACAAACCATTCACAGGTTGGAGGATCCACACACTTGCCACATATTCCCTTTCACCCCCTCCCCCACACATGCTACACACTTGAGAGAAATAAATACCTTACCTGGCACCGCGGGGACCGGACTTGTGTCAAAGCCTGGCAGGCCCTCCACTTCATGCCGGTGAAAGGTCAGGGCCACCACACGCTCCGTCGCTGTAAATCTAACCCGGCATGGTGGGCCCCCTCCTGTGCCCCTGGCATGGGCATTTATTGCGGCCAGTTTTTTTTTCACCTCACGCCGGAGGTCATTTATTTTCTTTTCAATCCCAGAGCGGGTCCGTGTCTCCCCCTCCCCCGATGAATTGACCTGCTCCGTGATCATATCCAATATCTCCCTCCTCCTGGCCGGGGTGGTGGTGGCACTCTGCGGGCCGTGGAGAAAACGCCCATAGTCGGTAATGGCCCGGGCAAGAATTCTTTTTTCCCCCACTGTAAAATTCAACTTTCTTTTTCTCTCAGTCATACTTCCAAACAAACTCACTAGCAGTCACCAAAAATCTGTCACAAATACAAGCACAACCAATCAGACAAGAACACACACAAAGAGAAAAAGAACACCCAAAAATCACACTAGCACTCAGCAAGAAACAGACACAAAAAAATCAGATGAAAAAATAAAGCAAGAAAACAAACGCTCAGAAATCTATCAATCAAACAAACAGTCAAAAAACACTTATCAAAACACACTTTCACAAAACTACCAACAAGCACTAGATCACACAGAACACTAATCTGACAACTACAAAACACACTCTAACGAACAACAGAGCAAAAGCACTTGATTCAATGGGAAGGGACACAAAGGGATGTACTTTTGCAATGGAAGTGCGTTTGTGTGTGTCTATTTATGCTGTCTGCGTAGTTCACAACATTGCCCTAGTCCATGTCCAATTTCACTGATTGCGCCGCTCCCGAGTTGTGAGCATGCGCACAACGGAGCTGACATGGTTTCCTTCACGCGCGCATGCGCGAGTCGGCCGGCCCTTCATTTGCATGGGGTCACGGCTCATTTCAATGTAACACGCCCACGTCCCTCCCAATTTGTATTACTCCTCCTTACGCCTCCGGAAAAAACCTTACGCTTGCGCAATCTCTTGCGCAAAAGCTTCGTGAATCGCGGGATTACGCGGCTAGATTACGCAAGTCTAACGGAAAAGTGGTGCGCTACGCCGGTCCAATAATGCGCCGATGTACGTGAATCTGGGCCAGTGTTTTTTTTTTTCAAAATTGTCACTCTTCTTTTGTTTATAGCGCAAAAAAAAAAAACAATCGCAGAGGTAAACAAATACCACCAAAAGAAAGCTCTATTTGTGGGAAAAAAGGGTGTCAATTTTGTTTAAAGGCCACGCCGCACAACCGCGCAATTGTCATTCAAAGTGTGACAGCGCTGAAAACTAAAAATCGGTCTGGGCAGGAAGGGGGTGAAAATGCCCTGTATGGAAGTGGTTACAAAAATGAGCAAGCGGCAGTTAACCCAACTGTTCTAAAGAAGAGCGAGTATGTGACATTTTCATTCTCCTTTTTTGCTTGTGTAAGAAAGGTGAACTCTCAAAATATCCCTTAATCTGTGTAGATCAACCTTCCTCCGCTTGTATTAAACTCAGTGGGTATGGTGAAAAGTCACGCCCTCTCGCTCACCAGATAAATAGGGAATTGGCAGTCTGTGTCTGTGTGTCATTATTTTAGGATATTATCCATGCACGTAACCTTTGTTGACTAGTTGTAGCAGGAAGAAGACAACTTGTTTTCTGGTCCCAGTGGGTTGCTAGGGACTATATCAATGTCACAACAAATGCAAATGTGGTTGGCAAAACTAATGATTACCAGTGACACGGATAATGCATCTCCAAGCATCTGCTTTCAGCAAAATTAATGAATGTACCCAAAGATTTTGACACACACAGTTTGATTTGCTCATCTATGGCATATGCAAAATATTCTTTCTTTGGTTACAATGGGGTTTTTGTACCTATCAGAATTCTTCATAAGCTGGTGTGACTTTCGCAGAGTGAAATCAAATTGCACCTAAGCATGAGTATTTTTTCATTGAAAAAGGGTCAATGATTTTTCAGCTGATAAGCTTTCAGTTCTTCACAGGAACAATCTGAAAATTGAAAATGTACAACCAGTAGCACATTGGATCTTAGATATGAGAAATGTTGTAAAGGAACCTGGCCCTGCTCACCAACATTTTTTCTAGTTCAGATTCAAAAAATAAATCTACAGAACAAATCTGATAAATGAGGTAAAAAATTGCTGTGCTTTTTGGCTGTAATAACTATTGATAGGAAAAACATGGCGCATTTGCTTAGCACATTTTTACAAAACTATTTGCATGTATTACATTGACCTACTGTATCTCTATCTATATTTTAGGGTTCTTGCACATGGGCCACGTGAATAGTTGCTATCAATAGCTTTGACCCCTAAAACACCAATTTTATCATTACCAAGAACATATATGAGCTGTGTTCTTGGTGTTGCACTTATACTCTTTATTTACGCATTTGAACTTACATTAAGAGCTCTTCCACACAAATGTCGTTTTAAAAAATTTAGTTTTTCGGGTTGTAAAGAATGATCGTGTGTGGGCTAAAACAACGTTTTAAACCTGCGCATGCTCAGAAGCAAGTTATGAGATGGGAGCGCTCGTTCTGGTAAAACTAGCGTTCGGATTGGAGTAAGCACATTCGTTAGCTTTGTAATGCAGCGCAGTCTTTTCTTCTTTTTAATGCTACACCAATCCTCATTTTTTGCTGCTGATATTGTTACATACTTATGAAAAGCTTGTTACTTTTTTATTTATTGTTATCTTATGACTCAAAAGGTATAGGGAGGGGAAAAAAAACATAAAAGCACTCACATTTTGCCAACATCCGAAATATTTGGGTCAAGAAGGAAAACGACACCAGGTAGCAACAGGGCGGACTTTTCAGGCAATCACAGGGACATGAGTTATAAAAAGTATAAATTTAATTACAAAGAATATTTTACATACAAATTATATACATAAAGACAAAACAAAGCATTAAAAGGTCATTCACAGGCAATGTTATATTTCGTCTCGCCTACGCGTTTCGCCTAACGGCTTCTTCAGGATGAGTTTGAGATGATTAACACTAAGGTATTGCTAGTTTCGTGCATCAGATAGACCGCCAGTCATCAAATTATACACGAGACACGGTGATCGACAATGTATGAAGGAATGGGTAACTTCAAAAGAAAAGGGGGTCCAGATGGAGGAAAGAATATTCTATAGTTAAACATCCGAAAATAGTATATCAAAGGCTTGTCCTATATTGGACATTGTATTAGGATTACCACGGCTCTGGATTATACTCCTCCCTGTTTTTTTCCTCACGCTGCCTTGGTCCCGGTCTATTCCAACTTTTGATATATCTCAGAGCTCTCTCACATTCCTTTGATATACTATTTTTGGATGTTTAACTATACAATATTCTTTCCTCCATCTGGACCCTCTTTTCTTTTGAAGTTACGTTATCTATTTAAATCCAGATCTCCATCTAAAAAAATGTATGCTTATTTTAAATATTTTAATGTTTTTTTTTTGTTATTAATTTGATAATATTTTAGACTGCTTTCCAGTTATTAATTTTTTATTTGGATTGTGTCAAGTTACCACAACAACATAGGGCCAGATTCACAGAGCCATTACGCCGGCATTACAGGAGATGCGCGGCGTAAGTCTAAATCTGCGCATGCGTATCGATGCGCCGCATCCCCAAAACGATATACGCATGAAATCTACTTTTCTTGGACCGGCGTAATTTCGATAGACTGGCGTATCCGTCCGCGCAAAACTGCGCTAGACACACCATTGATTTTCTATTAAAATATGCAAATGAGGGAGTTACGGGGATTGACATACGTGATGACCTGACCCCCGAACCAGACAATGTCCCCCTAACCGAGGATACCCCGTCTTCTGAGGGAAAAGCACACATTAGGCATCTTTGCACGTTAAACACACACATTAATCATGGCACAATGAGAATGCATGCATGCACACCACTGTGGTCCCTAGCACACACACCCCACATCCTCATCAAATTGGATTAGCACAAGCCCACCATGCAGGACTTGTGAGCAGCAACGCCACGCCAAGGCTCCAATTATGTCACTGTACATTCATACACCATTCACACGGACCTGGGGATCACTTCTCCCTGGTCCTGGGGAACCCTTCTCCACCACAAATGAAGATGACACCCCATTTCCAGCAGGAATGTCACCCCCACATTCAAAATTCATTCACAACCCCAAAAAAATAATTGTCCAGCAAAAAACAAAAAATTTCCAGCAAAGAAAAAAAAAGTCCAGCACAAAAAAAAAGGGGGGAAACCAAATTAATGCCGCTGGGGTGACCCATGCCTGGGGTGCCCACGGCCACGGCCCCGGCTCCTCGGGGGAGACTCATGGGGGGGTAATCCGGGGAAGGAGGAGCAGCCCCTGGTCTCTGCCCACCTGGCGGCCTGCCCTCCAAGGCCACGGCAATTCTGTTCAGGCCAGCACTTAGTATTGACGTATTGGCCTGGATAGCCTGGGTGAGGGCCCTCACATCCTGCCCAACGTCTGCTGTAGTAGTCTGCAGTTCGTTTAGGCAGTTTGTAAGAGCACGGGAGTGGCAGTCCAGGTCCCAAAGCATATCCTTTATGGAGGACAGGCTCTCCTCCATACGCACCAAAGTCTGGCTGACCTGTCCCAGATGGTGGGTCTGAAGGGCCTGGTCCCTTCTGAGATTGGCGGGCAGAACCTCGGCCACCCCCCTGGTCTTCTGGGACGACTTTCTGCCTTCAGCTGATGCTTTTGGCCGGGGAGAAGGGGAGGCCCTTGGGAGGGGAGCCCTGTTGGGGGAGGAGTGGGAGGGGCTACCCCTTATGGAGGGCTGGCTGCTGCCAGCCAGAGGGGAAGACTCCTCCAAAAATAACAATCCACTGGCTGACATGACCTCCTCCTCCAACTCAAACTCCTCCTCCTCAAACTCCTCCGAGGACTCCGGCCTTGTCTGGGGGTCCTCATCAGGCTGGTGTCCCGGGGATGGTGCAGTCAGGCCAGATGGCCCAGCACCCTCCTGCACATCTGTGGATGACACAAAACATTCACAGGTTGGAGGATCCAAACACTTGCCACATATTCCCTCCCCCCCCACACAAGCTACACACCAGATAGGAAAAAAAAACCTTACCTGTCATCACGGGCTCCTGACTGGAGTCATAGCCAGGCAGGCCCTCCACTTGTTGCCTATTAAAGGTCTGGGCCACCACACGCTCCTCCGCTGTCAGCCTAACAGGGCATGGTGGGCCCCCTCCAGTGTCCCTGGCATGGGCTGCCATTTCGGCCAGCTTCTTTCGGACCAGACGCCGGATCTTCTCGACGATCCCCTCGCGTGTCCGTGTCTCCCCCCCCCCCAATGAATTTACCTGGTCGGTAATGTTCTGCAAAATCTCCTTCTTCCTGGCCGGGTGGTGTTGGCACTCTCTGGGCCGTGCAGGAAACGCCCATATTGGGTAAGGGCCCGGGCAATAATTTGTTTCCCCCCCAAAGTAAAATTGCTCTTGCGCTTCCTCTCAGTCATATTTATACAACAACTCTCTCCCAAACAATCGCCAAAAATCACTCACAAAAACAAGCAGGAAAAATCAAGCAACAAAACAAACAAACCAAAATCTATCAACCAAAAAGTCTCACAACCAGTCACCAAAAGACACTATCAAATAGATTCTACAAAACACTAGATCAAACAGTCAACAAATATCACAAAGACAGGTCACAACGCAACAAACGCGAACACAAAACAGAACAAAAGCACCTTGCTGTATAGGAAGGGATACAAAGGGATGTACTTTTGCAAAGGAAGGGCGTTTGTGTCTGTCTATTTAAGCTCTCTGCGTAGTTCACTAAGTTGCCCGGGTCCACTTCGAATTTCACTGATTGCGCCGTTCCCGAGTTGTGAGCATGCGCAGAAAGGTGCTGACCATGGTCTGCTTCATGTGCGCATGCGCGATCCGGCCGGCCCTTCATTTGCATGGGGTCACGGCTCATTTCAATGTAACACGCCCACGTCCTTCCCAATTTGAATTACCCCGCCTTACGCCTCGGAATTTACGTTACACCGGCGCAAATTTCTGCGCAAATACTACGAGGATACGGTGATTGCGCCTCTACATTGCGCCGGTCTAAAGTAAAGGAGGTGCGCTACGCCGGTCAAAATATGCACCAATGTACGTGAATCTGCCCCATAATTCTTTAGTATAATTCACCCACAAGGAGGTTAGTGTCCCTTGTTAATTTGAAAATGCTATTTTTTGTAATGTCTCTGCCTACTCACTACCGATCTCTCTATTTTAAATAAAAACACATGGTCAAATTTTGTCAGCAAACCAAAAAAACATTTATTCTGGTATAATCAAACAAAAAAATGAAAGACTGATGACAAACTAAAAGCAAACTTAATAAAAACAAAGAAGCCAAGGAAGGCAGCACTGGAGAGCGTGCTTGCATTTGTAACGACATGGGTCCCTAAAGCAAACAAACAAGGCTGTGAGCAAAAAAATTTAGACCATTAGGGGCATCACATCGCTCAGTGCTTGGACTTGCTAGTCTTCTTCCCTGCAGTCTTCCCTGCAGTCTTCCCTGCAGACTGAGTCCTCGGAGGCTGGGTTCCTGAAGGCGAGGTTGTGCCAGAAGCAGGACCCAGAGCAGGCTCAGGAAGAGGAGGAGCAGGAGCAGGACTAGGAGCAGGAGGAGCAGCAAGGACAGGAGGAGCGATCCGCACAATGTCGGTGTTGTCATCGAGCTGCCCCAATGTGGCCATGCTTATGGCCTTAAAGATGAGGGTTTCACAGCGCACACGCTGGCCCCGCAACAGGTTGTGGAGCTTGGCTGCGATGAGCGCTGCAAAACCCTCTTTTTCTCTGGGTTGCTCTCGGAAGGCCGCAGTTGCCTCGTGAATCAGGGTCTGGGTCTCCTCCTCCATTTGGAGAAGCCTCCTGGCCCTTTTCGCGGGAGTGCGGAGAGGAGGAATACGTGAGATGGTATCACGGCGACGTGCCTCCTGTCTCCCACTGGGGCCTGCCTCCCCTGGCTCCCAGTGGGCTCTGCCACCTCCTGTCTTGCAGTGGGGCCTGCCTCTCCCTGGCTCCCACTGGGGCCTGCCTCCCCCTGGCTCCCTGTGGGCTCTGCCTCCTTCTGGCTTTGCTCTGTCTGTGTAGAAAAAAAAGGTACATCGTTTATTTTTTGTCTTCATAAATCACACACATTTTTAAAATCTTGACAGATGCAAATTGAATGCTAATATATATTACAGACAGGGCCGCCATCCTGAATTATGGGGCCCCTTACACAGCTTCAGGCATGGGCCCCCTGGAGCGGGGGGGGGGGTGCTGCTACCTGAAATTGAGAAGCGGGGGGCCTTCACCCCACAAAAAATAAATTAGGGGAAAAAAAAGATATCTAAAAAAAAATACAAAAAAGGGGTGTTGCCATCCGGGGGCCCCTTACAGGTGTACTGCCTGTACCCCCCTGATGGCGTCCCTGAAAATTACACACAATCATTCTGACCCCATCATTTTTCATTCTTGTCCCCATCATGTTTTGCCACTACTGTCTATAGATATGTTCAACACTTTTTGTTCAATACTTTTAAATTTGGAACACTAGTAACATCAATATGACATCATTATTATACTTTGATTCCAAAAATTGTTAGCAAAATGAAATACCTGGCTTCATGGGTCACAATCTGGGTCCTCCAGAAACTCTGGCTCTTCCTCAGAGCTTGGCTGCTCTTGCCTCTTGGGGGAAGGGTACAAAAAGATGGCCTGGACTCAATGTGGTCGCCCAGGAACTGCAGCAGACTATAGTACCACAGGTTTGGCCTATAGATACTGTCAGCTGCAGCTCCAGATGTCAATGAGGACAGGACATGTGAGTGTTTGGTCCTGTAGGTGCCCCTAATGGTCACAATTTATTTGCTCACAGTCTTGGTTGTTGCGTTGGGGACCTTTGTCTTTACAAATACAAGCAGGGTCTCCAGTGCTTTCTTCCTGGCCTCTTTTTTTTTTATTAAGTGTGTTTTTAGTTTACCACAGTATAGGGAGATCCTTCCATCTTTGTACAAATTCTGTGAAGAATTCAGGGTCTTTGAAGGCCTCCATTATTTCTGCAAGTCAAAATTAAGCCAAAAAACATAATGTCAGTCAAGCCTCTACTACTAATAAGCTTTCTCCCCATATCTAGCCCACAAACTCATCCACTGATCACTAATAACGTCCAAAATCAAGTTACGTACTGTCGTATGACACGTCGTTCCTTCCGCCTTCTTCCACAGATTGTGAACGCCGTTTTCACTCATATCCCTTTATACACTGTGCATGCGTGAAGCTCTGCACGTTTCCCCGCCCCTCTGCACGTTTCCCCGCCCCTGACGTTCGTTCTAGTACTGTCCCCGCCCCTTCTTGCTCGTTTAATGGAAAACAACATGGAGGACATGCAGCATATGAGGAGATGGTGGAAATGGTGGCAATCTTAAGGAGGGAAGACTACGATGGGAAACATGGCCCTCACAAGTATCCCGACAAGGTCAAGGCCCAAATCACAGAGAAAGTGGTGAGGAGTCTCGCATAAATTTGGGGTGCGCAGGTCAAAAGAGCAGCTCAGGAAAAGGTGGTCTGACCTAAAATTAAGGGAGCCGGAGCAAATGCATAAGATTAAAAGACTCATTAGAACAAGTAAGTAATTTTCCTGTGTAATAATTTTTTTTTTGTGTTTTGTGCGGCATGTTCTTTTTCTTTCAGGTTGTACTGTATGCATTTCATGTTTGTGGGCACAATAATTGGTCGCAGGAGTCGTCGTTCATTCGATCACTAATAATAAAATACGATCTTTTTGTCTGATACAATGTTTAGGAAATGTCATCATGCCTATTTCTAGGCATGGCCAAATGGGAGTTTATACACTGTATCAGACAAAAAGATCGTCTTTTATTACTAGTGATCGAATGCACGACTACTCCTACAACCAATTATTGTGCCCACAAACATGAAACTTGCGACATCTTGATTTATTTAAGTGAGACCAATTGTGGAATTAATGTAGATGTGTTCTTAACCAGATTTTACAAAACAAAATTAAGTCAATATACAGTAAAAGGAGAGTATGCTCAGCAGTTACACATGTGGACTCAGTAGCACAATTGTTGGCCACAAGAACAACCTATTTATGGTGTCACACACAGGTGATCCAATGGATACTTGGTTTGCTTCCATGTCGAAAACTTGACCAAAGATAGAGAAATTAAGCAGCTTTGGTAATGGAAACAATCCTGTGTTCAGCTTAGAAGGGTTGTAAAAACCAACAATTGTCCCACACTTTATAAAAAGAATAATTCATATTCCTCTGTCAGGCCTCTAATCTTTTTAAATCATGTTTCCCTTTTCTTCAATCTCGTATGGCGCAATCAAGCTTCAAGCCAGGAGCAGCGAAACATTACACAAGCCCCACCCCCGCGGGATGTGGAGGAAGTGGAAACTGCCACCACATCAGGTCATTGTCATACACCACAGCTTCAGGTAATAGATGTAGGCCTGCATAATTGTAATACATGGTTTGTTTCCAAATTTCAGGAGCTTCTCGTGCTGGTGACGGGTTGGACACATACAGCGCCCAGCTGTTAATTGGAGAAATTTAGGTATGAAAAAAATAAAAAACATTTTTTATGTATGATAAAAAAATGAAAAATAAAATAAAACCAGATTTTTTATATATAATATTTTTTTTAATTTTTTTTTATGTATGATAAGAAAAAACATGATTTTTTATGTATGATAAAATAAATAAATAGAAAACCATATTTTTTATGTGAAAAAATAAACATCTTTGGATACTCAACAATGTGTGGCTTATTATTATATCAATGCTGCCTAAAATAACTAATCTAGATTTGTGGTGTTTACATTGACAATGGTGGGTATTTAGTACAGGAAAATAAACATGGCACTATGATAACCTAGGAGAAAGCTACTGTACAATAACCCCAAATTAGAAATTAATCAAACAAACAAGGAAAAATAAAATACTTTTTATTGCAGAAAAAAAGATTTTATTCAGCCAAGATCTGGCATTGGAATGGCCCTCCTCCCCATAAAATACTTGACATATTTGGGGGGCCAAGCCTGTATGGCTAGCCTCAGGGGCCGCCACCGGAGCATCATCAATGGCCTCATCAGGCACTAGTGTCAAGTAATTGGAAGAATGTCTCTTAAGATAATTGTGCAAAATGCAGTAACAAAGGATGATATGGTTCAATTTGTATTCAGCCATGTTAATTGCTGTAAGAAATAAACTGAATCGGCTGGCCATGATGCCAAAGGCATTCTCGACCACCCTTCTGGCTCTGCCCAGCTGATAATTAAAAACCCTCCTCTCAGGGGTGAGGGTGCGTTGAGGAAAAGGCCTCATGAGGTGGGGACCCAATGCAAACGCCTCATCAGCGACAAAGACGATGGGCAGCCCATCTTTCGCAGGTGGCAATCCTAGGTCCTCCGACTGAAGCCGTTGGATGGTGGGGTCTTTGCTCAGACCGAGTTCGCCCGACATCCCCCCATTTTTCCCAACATCAACATATAAAAACTCATCGTTGGCAGACACCGCCACCATCATCACAACGCTGTGGAACCCCTTATAATTATAAAAATGGGATCCCGAACGGGGTGGTGGCACGATGCGGACGTGCTTGCCATTAATGGCTCCTCCACAGTTTGGAAAGTCCGCTGCCACAGTCTGCCATTCCTGTGGCATGGTGGGGAACTGTAGAGAAAAACAAAATAAAAAATATTCAAACAAACATTGAAATCAGAATATCAAAAAACATTCTGGAGAAAAAAAAACAGATCATTAATGTTAAGTATTATTTTAAGAGCCAGAAATAATAATGGATCACTAATCAGATTCATCACCACCTCTGATGGCCCAAAAAATGATTGCTTATGGGGGGGGGGGGGACAAGATGACTTGGGGACCTGAAAAACCCCCCAAAAAATGCACTCTATCCGAATTAAACAACATTTTTAAAATGCACACATTTAGTGAGGGGGGGGGGGGGGGTTGGCCAAGGACTACAATGGAGGCACAAAAAACTGGGGGAAGTGACTAGGCTAGGTGTGTTTGGGCCCAGAATAGAATGCTGGAGAGGTTGGCTATTGGAAATATGCATGTAGGCCAAAAACAGACATAAAAACCTTACAGCATGCATGGGGACAAAGGGAACATTCACAGCATATTACAAACAGGGTAATTAGGGAATGATTGTTAAAAAAAAGCAAGCAATAAATACTTAGGGCTAGATTCAGTAAGAAGATACGTCGGCGTATCTCGAGATACGCCGCGTAACTTCTAAGATGCGCCGGCGTATCTTTTTTCTGTATTCAGAAAACAAGATACGCCAGAATTTAGCTAAGATACGAGTGGCGTAAGTCTCTTATGCCGTCGTATCTTAGTTGCATATTTACGCTGGCCGCTAGGTGGCGCTTCCCTCGATTTACACGTTAAATATGCAAATGAGCTACATACGCCGATTCACGAACATAGTTGCAGCCAGTGTATCTATTTGCGTCGTTTACGTTAGGTTTACGCCCGGCGTAAAGTTACCCCTGCTATATGAGGCGCAGCCAATGTTAAGTATGGACGTTGGGACAGTGTCGTATTGCACGTTGTTTACGTTATTTGCGTAAGTCGATTCAGAATGGGGCTGGGTGTAAGTTACGCCCACGTCGTTTTCATTGACTATTTGCGACGTGATTTGGAGCATGCGCACTGGGATACGTTCACGCCCGGCGCATGCGCAGTACGTTCGGCGTGTCATTTATGTGGGGTCAGTGCACTATTTTAATTACGCGGGGATACGCCTGTAAAAGTTGCGGAGGTGTCGCGTAAATTGGATACGCTACGCCCGCACAAATATACGCTCTCTATCCTGAATCTAGCCCATAGTTTGTGAGATTAAAGGACACAATTTTTCCTTAATATAGTCCTCCTGCAGAACCTGTATTATGGCAGAACAGGTATCCGGGCTTATGACGCCCAGAGCCTGGGGGGAGATTGCTGTCGAGAACTTCAAGTCCTGCAGACTTCTCCCTGTTGCAAGGTAGTGCAACGTAGCAACTAGCCGCTGCTCAGCAGTGATGGCTTCCCGCATAACAGTGTCCTGCCTGGTGATATATAAGGCGACACTGAAGCCAAAAGCTGAGGGAATACGGGGTCAGACATCCTCAGAAAATTCCTGAAATCATCAGGGTTATTTTCTTGGATCTCCCGCAGCAGAGGCATATGAGAGAACTAGTCCCTGCGGAGAAACCAATTCTCGGCCCACAAACTCCTCCTCATCCTGTTCATGGACCGGATCCAGGATAAAGCACAAATCCCTGCACCAAGCACAGCACGATCTCTGCGACTAGAACATACCCGTAACATGGCTTGATAGCGGTCGCCTAATCAGATTGGACTAAAAAAAGAACACCCTGAAGAACAGCAAGGCCTCTGAAGAACAACCTGAAATACATTCACTGTAAGACAGATACGAAGCCAAAAGCACAAACTGAACGACAGAAAATGATCTTTAAAGCACAAAGACTGAAAAGCGTGAATCGTCTCTCACCAAACTTTTACTAACACGCGGTAACACGATATCAGCAAAAAGCAGATCGTTTTTAATTATGAAGTTGGAAAAATGTTTTTTTTTTTCATGATGAACAACTTTGTTTTTTTTTCATGCCGAAAAACGATCGTGTGTGAGCGGCATCAGGCAACCCATTGACAAAAACCCTTAGGCCGCGTACACATGATCGAACATGTCTGATGAGACTTGTCCGACGGACCGTTTTCATCAGACAACTCTGAACTTGTCTGATGTGCGTACACACCATCGGGCAAAAATCCAATCAGACCAGAACGTGGTGACGTAGAACACAACGACGTGATGAAAAAACGAAGTTCAATGCTTCCAAGCATGCGTCGACTTGATTCTGAGCATGCGCAGGTTTTTGGTCCGAAGATTTTGTGTACTAACTATCGAACCTGTCCGACGGACAGGTTTCCATTGGACAAGTTTTAAAGCATGTTTTAAAACTTTGGTCCGCTGGAAAACGGTCCGATAGGCCGTACACACGATCGAACATGTCCGCTGAATCTGGTCTGCGGACCAGTTTCAGCGGACATGTTCGATCGTGTATACGCGGCCTTAATGTGAGTTAAAGTGTGTAAATAATGGGCCAGATTCAGGTAGATCGGCCTAATGTTATGCGGGCGTAGCGTATCTCAGATACGCTACGCCGCCGTAAATTAGAGAGGCAAGTGCTCTATTCACAAAGCTAATTTACGTTGGCGTAGCGTAAATGGGCCGGCGTAAGCCCACCGAACTCAAATGTGTTTGATGTGGGCGTGTTTTATTTAAACTAAGTGTGACCCCACGTAAATGACGTTTTTTTTAAACTGCGCATGCGTCGGCTGTGAACGTATGCCAGTGCGCATGCTCCAAATGACGTTGCAAAGAGTCATTGAAAACGACGTGAACGTATTTTATGTCCAGCCCCATTCACAGACGAGTTACGCAAACGACGTAAAATTTGAAAAATTTGACGCGGTCCCGACGTCCATACTTAACATTGGCTGCGCCATCTTTTTGTTGGAATATCTTTACGCCTGAAAACACCCTACGTAAACGGCGTATCTGTACTGCGACGGCCAGGTGTACGTTTGTGAATCGGCGTATCTAGCTAATTTACATATTTGACGCGTAAATCGACGAAAGCGCCACCTAGCGGCCAGCGTAAATATGCAACTAAGATACGACGGCGTAGAAGACTTACGCCGGTCGTATCTTAGCAAGATTTAAGCGTATCTCGTTTTGAGAATATGCTTAAAGAAACGACGGCTCAGATTCTGAGTTACGACGGCGTATCTACTGATACGCCGGCGTAACTCTACGTGAATCTAGCCCAATAAGTGTAAGTCCAACACTAAGCTCACAGACCATACATGTTCTTGTTAAAAATAAAAATTATGTTTTAGGGGTCAAAGCTAATAACAGCTATTATTCAAAGTCTTATGCATTTTACATACCTACTGTCCGAATTACAACATCACACTTTTTATAATCCTTATGAAGAATGTACCGTATTTATCTGGGTATAGCACGCACTGGCGTATAGCGCACACCCCAAGTCTATAAGGGAAATTTCAGGAAAAAAATGAATTACCGGTACTTACAGTTTGAGTGCCCCGGGCAGATGGAGGTGTCAGGAGGTGACTGGGATGACTTGACTGCTGCCACATCGCTTACCAGAGGCCCGCGTGTTCTGGCTATTGATCCGTGTTGGAGATGAAGACGAGTTCTCTAGACGAATGATAGAGTTGTAGCGCTCAGCCACAGCCATTACTGGCTCTTAAATTTGCCTTTTCTCGTGGCCTATCAACATTTTATAAAAGTACTGCACAGGACTCCCTCCCCTCGACTGAGCTGAATCCTCCTTCATTTGAATCTTGCGCGCTGTCTCTGAGCGCCGCGGCTGACATATACCGAGCGCAGTGCACTCGGGTACACTCGGCTAGGCTCGGCCATGCTCGGCTCTTCTCGCATTAATGCTAGGAGGCGGCACAGGGCGTGACCGCGAGCGGAGCCGAGCGTGGCCGAGCCTAGCCGAGTGTACCCGAGTGTACTGTGCTCTGTATATGTCCGCGGCGGCACTCAGACAGCGCGGATCGGCGTATAACTTGCACCCACGATTTTCCCCTGATTTTAAGGGGGAAAAATGTGCGTGTTATACGCCGATACGGTATTTATTTAGTATTGATGATGTTATTATTGTGCAGGATACTATCATTTTAGGTACTCAAAGATGTTACTGTAAATACTGTACAGTTTTAAGCTATAAAGGAGATACATTTAATTAACACAACAAGAAGGAAGCAGAGCAGGAAAAGATTAGAAAAAAATTAAATTTTGTAACTTTCTGCCATTAACAAGCAGGACAATGTTCTGACTGTGCTAACAGAGCCAGTGTACTAACAAAGAACCATATAATTTCCAGATCCCCACATAATAATAGTCATCCCTATCAGCAAACATTTTGAAATGCTCAGACTCAAAGATGCATTTCATATCCAGCTGTGCGAATATGTTGCTTGTATGTGTTTATTAATTATCCGTGCTAGCACAGTGACGGGTAGAGATGCGCAAATAAAATTAAAAAAAAAACCTGATCCACTCCCACAGTCTGCCTTGTTTTTTTTGTTTGTTTGTTTTTTTATGTTGCAATCTACCTCCTGCACAAGAAAGTATAAATATGTGTATATATATTGTAAGATTGGGGTGATCAGACTCCAGCGATAGGTGCGTTTTTAGTGAGTACGCCAGTCCAGAACTGAATTTTCAATGGCCTGTTAGCCCACTTTTATTTAAAAGCACAAAAAGTTCACAAACATATCAGTAGCCCTTGCATACTCAACACTTTAGCCTCCTGGCTTTCATTCTTGCCATCCAGCTGTTTCAGGCCTTTAGCCTAGGCCTAAGTTCTGTTCCTCAGAAAAAACAGAGTTTCCTAGAGTTAATCTCACTCCTTGCTTACTCCTGGTCAGTGCCTTGCTGCTCAGTCACCAATGACATCTGCCTCCTGCAGACATGCATACTCTAGCTGCACCCCTCTGACTCCTCTCAGAGGGATGGGAGTCCACCTGACTCCCAGGAAGAGACTTCCTGTCTGTTGGGTGGGGCTCTGAGCCATAGTCAGATCAGAACTAAACAGCTGAACACACAGCTGTGCAATCTGTGCAACCTTTAGAGTCGGTTCACACTGGGGCGACACGACTTCCAGAGCGACTTTCAGACACGACTTGAGCATGAACCACAGGGCGATCTGGGGCGATTTACAACACGACTTCCAGGACAGGAGACATTCCAGTGGCCAATAAAACAACAATACGCTCTGGGAGAGGGAGGGGGAGGGAGAGGTTTGCCTGTGAGAAATGTATGGTATCTTATCTTTCCAAGTAGCTAGTGATCAGACTTGAGGCGACAAGTCGGATTGAAGTCGTACAGGAACCTTTTCTAAAGTCGGAGCGACATGAGTAGTGTGTATTAACACCACTCCCATTCACTAACATTGTTTTTCTCTTCAGCGCGACTTGGGACGACTTGAGGCGACCTCAAGTCGGATCCCAAGTCGCCCCAGTGTGAACCGACTCTTAAGGTCCCACCACTACAATATATATATATACATGTAGAACTACCCCCAAAGGATCTGCTGGTTTAATTTTGGGCCTGCCATCACCTTACTCTTCACCACACTCTTCCTAGGGGTCCCTCCTGAAGAGTTTTTCAAAAAGAATGTCCGCACCAACACTTTGGTTTCTTTTTTTCTTTAAGAGTTTTATTAAACAGGTTCTCCAACAGAGGGATAGAGGGATAGGGAAGATTCAGGTACCTTGCTTTGCAGATCACGGATACAGTCTTAGATCCAGAGGACAAATCGGTTCCACGCTGGATTTAGCAACTACCGGATAGGCCCACTGTCACTGACCTAGCAGCTGGTGCGAAGCTTGTTCAAAATCTCTGCCACAGACTTGATGGGTGTTGTTGAGTCATTACACAATCCTCTGCCACAGGATCATGTAACCACGCACACACTTAGAAAAATTTCAAAGAAAGTACACAACTCACAGTGCCAGGATCTTTCAGCCAGGCCGGCAGCACGGTGAGACAAGTTGGTCCGGATGCGTCCTTCAATTAAGTCCCCAATTGCCTGGCTTTTTCCCACAGGCAAGACAGCACAGGACTACCCCTGGACCAGTAGGCCCCAGAAACTCCTGGGCCCAGTCTCAGTTGCGAAGCCTCGGGCCAGCAGGCCCGAGACCGGAAAAACTGTCAGTGCATCCCTGAGGCCAGGAGGGCCATCAGGTCAGGATCAGAAAACCCAGCTAGAATGGTGTTTGTCCCTTAAGTACCCTCCCCCAGAATGCACAGCGGGTTGACCACGCCAACTGGGCTGCTTCTGGGAAGAAGGCACCAAATGCACCCAGCCTATTGCATTTCCAACCTTGACTCCCGGTGACAGCGACACCTGCAGGCAAGGGCAACATGTGCAACACAGCTGGACTGGAACAGAAACCCACAATTTGGCATAATCCTCTGAGCTAAACTACAGCTCAGGTAACACAATTTACAAAATAGCACCTACTCAATAGAAGCAGGGTGCTACACACTCCCCCACTGCAAAAAGACGATGTCCTCAAAAAATATATATACTCTCACTCCTGGGAAGGAATAAGCAATAAAAGAAAATTGCACATTTATCTTGTACACACAATAACATCACTTCAACATACATTACAATATCCTATATCCTACAAAATAATATGATGTAATACAAAATGTAGGCAATAGCGTTTGTGTGGCTAACTAATATATTTTTAAAGTTTGCACCTCAACATATAAAGCTATCACTTACACACAAAAGCTATCACTTACATTTTTACTTTCCTACTACCAACTAAGGCTAACATGGTACATGGTACAACACTCCACTGTATGTTATACTCCACTGTGTGTTATAAACATCTTCAACATTTAAAGTGGTTCTAGGACCAAAACTATTTTTACCCTTATGCATTCTTTGGATTAAGGTAAACAATGTTTAGACATTGATTTTGACCCCTTGCCCCTCCACTTGTACTTACCTGAGCCCTCATTTGAACCTCATTTGAACGTCTGCAGTTCTTCTCTCCCCTCACTTCTCACTGGCTTTGCTGGGACACTGGGAGCCATTGGCTTCCAGTGCTCTCAAAAAAAGCCAGTGATAACGGGGCAGGGGGCAGGACAGAGTCCCACTGTCTGTATTAATTGACACAGCAGCAGGGCTTGGGATTGAGCATGCATAAGTGCCCCCATGGGAAGTGGCTTCTTGTGGGGGCAGTGAACAGTTAGGAGGATCTAACAGCGCTGACTTGGGACCCAAGAAGTGGAGGTTCAGGGCCTCTTTGTGCAATTCCATTGCACAGAGCAGGTAAGTACAGATGCGTTTGTTATTTATTAGGATTATTTATTTATGTATTGGCAGTGCTTTTCTGTCACACATAGTATACATGAAAAGTATACAGGGACAGTATGATTTTACAAAAAAAGTGCTACCTTTCATCATTAAAAAAAACAGTCCTTTAGCTCAAGTCAGGGGGCTTTACCTAGGCTGGAATAAATGCAGTTGGGAGAAAGCATTTCCACTGTCTCCTATCCAGAGCTTTTTTTCTCAGAAAATAGGTGCAGGAACTCAACCACGACCCGTTCAGATTTCACAAACAGTAGAAGGGTCTTAAAGGGGCATTAAATACCAGAATTGCATTACATACAGTGTGCAGAGTTCAGGGGGTTACAAAGCAGTCACTTGTAAACACAGAAACCAGACTTCTGTGTTCACAAGTGATTGTGGTGAGCGGGCACCAAAGGGTCTGAGCCAAAGGTGGTGGAACTGAGTTCCACCAAGTTCCCCCAGAAAAAAAGCCCTGCTCCTATCCCCCTAGAAAACAGAGTTCAACATTGTAAATTTTACTGCAAGTTACAAGGGGATGGTTGTAGCAAGGGCTGATCAGTATCAGGAATTTATGAAAACAACCAAACACTGCACAGGGAGTGAGAGTTATAAGACTGTGTCATCTCTGAGCCAACATTTGAATCCTTGAAATAGACACTGACCTTGGCAAACTCCTCAAAAGAAATAGTGCTGTTCTTCTGGAGAGAAAAGCAGATGAAAGTAACATCAGGGGGAGTAGTGTCATCTCTGTAAGAGGTAACGAATACATCAGCAGAAAACAATTTGAATTTTTTTTAAGCAGCCTATTCAAATGTTCTCCCAGACAGCATCCATTTTTCCTCTTGTAAAATCCTCTTGTAAACTGTGCATATTTAAATTTTGGTTTATTCCTGTTTGCCTGTAGAAATATACAATATTTTACATTAACATGTTTTCCTAAACTTGAGATGTATGCTTTCATGGCCAAACATCTTCTGATGTATAAATTATTTTTAATTCATTAATTCATTCATCAGTAAAATCGATCTCTGACTTATGCCTTGTACATATGACCGGTTTTCACGACGAGAAAACTGCCATTTCTTAAATTGGTCGTGAAAACCAGTCGTGTGTATGCTCCCTAGCAGTTTTCTCAATGAAAAAACTGCCCGCAATTTTTTTAAACCAGCTCTCTTTTTTCTCGTTGTGTTTCCCGTCAGTCTTTTTCTCCTCGCGAAAAACCGTTATGTGTATGCTTTTCTGAGGGGAAAAAAACGTGCATGCACAGAATCAAGTATGCAGCCCAAAAGCAGCCCAAAGTGTGGCGCCATTTGAGAGAAACTTCCCCTTTATAGTCCCGTTGTACGTGTTGTATGTCACCGCGATTTGGTCGGACGTTTCTTTTGCATGAACATGTGTATGCAAGTCAGGATGGAGAGGAATCAGGTCGGGAATAGGGTTGAGCGTACCGAACTTTTTTTTTTTTTTTACCCGAACCCGAATAATTGCTGAAAGTTCGGGTTTGGGTTCGGAGTTCGGCTATGTAATGGCACTGCACAAAGTGTAATTTCTGAAAGGAAAAAAGTCATTTAAAAGCAGCTTTGCGGCTCTAATGAATTATCGGCTTCGGCAATTCAGAGAGGATTCATGACGTGGGGTTCCCCCCAAATATCCATACCACACCCTTCAGGTCTGGTGTGGATTTTAAGGGGAACTCCACCCCAAATTTAAAAAAAAAATGGCGTGGAGTTCCCCCAAAAATCCATACCAGACCCCTTATCCGAGCACGTTAACCTGGCCGCCCGCAGAAAAGAGGGGGGACAGAGTGCGCCCCCCCTCTCATGAACCGTACCAGGCCACATGCCCTCAACATGGGGAGGATGTCCCCATGTTGATGGGGACAAGGGCCTCAATCCCCAGAACCCTAGCCCGGTGGTTGTGGGGGTCTGCGGGCAGGGGGCTTATCAGAATCTGGAAACCCGTCATGTAAACCCGCCCCCTCTGACGCAAGGGGGATGTCTGGGCTTTCCCAGTGTCGTAGCAGAGTGTGCATCAGAGGGGGACGGGGTCACGTGACGCGTGGCCCGCTTCCCCTATATAAGAAATGTTAAAGCTCCGGCCGCATCATTCCGCTAGGCTGTGTCCAGCGGAGAGAGAAGGTCGGCGATGCTGCTCTGGATGGATGGATTTCTCATCGCTGGACCGATCACCTGTCGCTGGAGAGATTACCTGTCGCTGGATACAGACAACATTGGAGCGGGGAGCCGCATCGAGAGTGGATTACCACCGCTGGATTTTTTTTATTTTATTTTTATTAATAAAGGACTTTTTTCTTTTTTTTTTTACAAGAATTTACACTTCCTTTGTGAAATAGTAGGGGTACAGTGTACCCCATTACCAATTCACATAGGGGGGCAGGATCTGGGGGTCCCCTTTGTTAAAAGGGGTCTTCCAGATTCTGATAAGCCCCCCCGCCCGCAGACCCCCACAACCACCGGAAAAGGGTTGTGGGGATGAGGCCCTTGTCCCTTGTTGAGGGCATGTGGCCTGGTAGGGTTCAGGAGAGGGGGGGTTGCACTCTGTCCCCCCTCTTTTCTGCGGCCAGCCAGGTTAACGTGCTCAGATAAGGGGTCTGGTGTGGATTTTTGGGGGGACTCCACAGCATTTTTTTTTTAAATTTGGGGTGGAGTTCCCCTTAAAATCCACACCAGACCTGAAGGCCTGGTATGGATATTTGAGGGGAACCCCACGTCATTTTTTTTTAAATTGACGGCGGGGTTCCCCTTAATATCCATACCAGACCTGAAGGGCCTGGTTATTGAATTTGGGGGGACCCCCATGCTTTTTTTTTTTTTTATGAATGAATCCTCTCTGAATTGCTGGAGCCGACAATTCATTTTAGCCGCAAAGTCGCTTTTAAATGACTGTTTTTCCTTTCAGAAATGACACTTTGTGCAGGGACAGTTCTAAGTTTATTTGTATGTATTTTTAAGTTATTTCCCTATTGCAGCCCTCTGGCCTTTTCCATTAGTTTTTTAGAGGCATTTTAGTAGTCAAAAATCTGGGTCCCCATTGACTTCAATGGGGTTCGGGTCCGGGGTCAAGTTCTTTTTTGAAGTTTGGCCGAACCCGCCGAACACGAACATCCAGGTGTCCGCTCAACTCTAGTCGGGAAAAACATTGTGTCGAGAAAAATGGTTGTGTGTACAAGGCATTAGACCAGACCTCAAATTTTCCACTCGCCTACTCGACTTTTGCGAGTGAAAAATTGGGTCTGGCGAGGAGCTGGGCTGCCTGGGAGTGGGGGGGCGATCCGGGGTTAGCCGTTCGCGCTGTGATCTCCCCGATTGCATAGAGGAAGCAGAGAGCCGCGGGATCGCAGAGCGGTACAGCGCGCTGTTACAACTTACATTGAAATTTCCTCCACTCTGCCCACAGCCCCGCCTCCTCCTCACCCCACGCCTGTAATAGACAACAAATCTCAGCATTGGACACGCTTTCTGTCTATTACAGGGACGGGATCAGGAAGAGGCGGGGCTGTGGGCAGAGTGGAGGAAATTTCAATGTAAGTTATAACAGCGCGATGTACCGCTCTGCGATCCCGCGGCTCTCCTCTTCCTCTATGCTCCCTGCCATCGGGGAGATCACTGGAAGAACGGCTCTCCTCTTCACAGTAAGCATTAAATTAGTAATGCAATAGAAAAAAGTGCAGCCACCAACCAGCAGCCCCCTGGTACTTGTAGTCCCCCCCCCCACCCCTGTGTGTATAGCTGTCTCCTCTCTGGTACTTGTAGTCCCCCCCACCCCTGTGTGTATAGCTGTCTCCTCCCTGGTACTTGTAGTCCCCCCCACCCCTGTGTGTATAGCTGTCTCCTCTCTGGTACTTGTAGTCCCCCCCACCCCTGTGTGCATAGCTGTCTCCTCCCTGGTACTTGTAGTCCCCCCCACCCCTGTGTGTATAGCTGTCAGGGCATTAGAACTGCCCGTTCGCGGCCGTTTACCGCGGGCGCGCGCATGCGCGGCTCGGGCGCGCGCGTGCATGTATTAGGCACGCGCGTGCGCGGTATAGGCGCGCGTTGCGGGCGCGCGCACGGGCGCGCACGGACACACTCCCCATCCGACCAATCAGTGGCTTAGGCGGGCTATTTAAGCCAGCCTCTTCCTCCTGTCTGGTTGCTGGCTTGTCACAGCTTCTAAGTGAATCTGATACCCACTACCTCTTGATCCTGATCCTTTGACCTTTTGGCTATTGTTACCGGACTGCTGCTTCCTCCTGCTCCTTGACCTTTGGCTTGAACTATCGGACTTCCTGATTTCTCCAACCCTCCTGACCACGGCCTGTTTCCTGGATTAATCTTCTGCTTGCTCCCAGCTCCAGCTATCTGGACTTCCGGACTATCTCTGTGTGCTTCCTCAGCTGACCTCAGTGACCTGCTTCCGGATCAGTCTCTGCTCCACGGATCCAGTCTACGTCCACCTGTCGGTACCGGTGCCTCCCGGTGCGTCCGTCCCCCTGTACCCACTCCAGGGGGCGGATCGCGCTAGGTCGCAAAGGGAGCCGCCCTCAGCATCTTGGCCTTGGTGAGTTTATCTTTAACTACCGTGATAGTACAAGCCAGCCAGATGTCCGAGGCCGACAGGGCGCGCTCCCCCTTCGAGACCCTGTGCCTACAAGTCTCAGCACTAACCGACGCAGTACAGAAGTTGCAGGACGGATACGTACAAATGGATGGTCGCCTCCAACAAATGCCTGTCACGCCTGGATCCACGGCCCCTCCCGCGGCTCCAGCTATGGGAGCATCCACCTCCCAGTCTTCTCCAGGACCAGCAGTGGTTGTTTCTCACCCAGAACCTCGCGTCCCAACACCTGAGCGATTCTCTGGCGACCGCAAGAAATTCCGGGCATTCAAAAATGCATGCTCACTGTACCTGGCCCTGCAACCTAGAACTTTCTGTTCGGAAGCCGTGAAAGTAGGCTTTGTGATTTCTTTACTCACGGACGAGCCACAGGGCCCAATACTGGACACTTTAGACACTTTTTTTAAAAACATGTCTGAACTATATGATGACCCCCTCCGTTCAGCTACGGCCGAAGCTACTCTCCACCAGCTGAACCAAGGGAGGAGACCAGTGGAGGACTTTATTGCAGAATTCCGAAAATGGTCTGCTGACACAGGGTGGAATGAGGCCGCCCTAAAATATCAATTCCGCCAAGGTCTCTCGGAGTCCCTCAAGGACGAATTGGCTAGAATTGATCCACCTGCTACTTTGGAAGCTTTGATTCAATCAGCGACCCAACTTGACAGACGCCTACGTGAGCGACGTTCAGAACGCTGTCAAACCACTCGTCCCAGCTGGACCCCACCAAGGTTCCCTCCAGCTCCTCCGCCTCTCCCGGTTCCGCCCGCTTTCCCGCTTCAGGATCCTGAGCCCATGCAACTCGGGATGATCCGGGCTCCCCTCACGCCTGAAGAGAGGCAGCGTAGGCGCCAGTCAAATCTGTGCCTGTATTGCGGTGGAGCAGGCCACTTCCTCCGCACTTGTCCCATTAGACCCAGTAAGTCTAGGCCATCATCCACCTTCAATTACCACATTACCAACTTACCTCAGACTTATGTTATCCTCTTTCTCTCCCTACAGCTCCCGGAGGGGGCGACCCGGCTACCGGCCATCGTTGACTCTGGGGCCTGCAGCTGCTTCATGGACTCCGCCCTGGCCCAGAAGCTGCAGATCCCTTGTCGTCCTAAGGACCTCCCCTTATCGATCCATCTGGCAGACGGCTCACTTCCCCGCTCAGGACTTGTGACCCACGAAACTCTACCTATTCCTGCCGTCTCGGATACCGGACACCAAGAGTACCTATGCCTAGACCTTATCCCGTCTCCTTTAGCCCCCATCATCTTGGGTCTTCCATGGCTACAAGTGCACCAACCCAGTATAGACTGGGGCGAAAAGGAGATCAAATTCCCCTCAGTCTATTGTGCCCAACACTGCCTCACACCTACTAAACCCGCTTGTGCTACCTTGATGACAGCGTCAGAAGACCTTCAACACGTTCCCGCGGTCTACTCAGAATATAGAGACGTGTTTGACAAACAACAGGCAGACCGCCTTCCTCCGCACCGGTCATACGACTGCCCTATTGACCTGTTGCCTGGTTCTAAGATCCCTTTCGGAAGAATTTTTCCTTTATCAGAGACTGAATTAGTAGCCCTTAAAGCTTACATCGACGAAAACTTAGAAAAGAAATTCATTCGTCCTTCCTCTTCCCCAGCTGGGGCAGGAATCTTCTTCGTCGAGAAAAAAGATGGCTCCCTCAGGCCTTGCATCGATTATCGGGAGTTGAATAAAATAACCATCAAGAACCGGTATCCCTTACCCCTGATCCCGGAACTATTCCAGCGATTCTGTTCAGCCCGGGTTTTCTCCAAACTCGACCTCCGGGGTGCATACAACCTCATCCGAATCCGGCCCGGAGACGAGTGGAAGACAGCTTTCAGGTCAAGGTTTGGCCACTTTGAATATCTGGTGATGCCTTTCGGGCTCTGTAATGCCCCTGCCACTTTCCAGCACCTGGTAAATGACATCTTCCGCCAATTCCTGGATGACTTCCTGGTCGTCTATCTAGATGACATCCTCATCTTCTCAGTATCCCTTGAAGTGCACCGGGTCCACGTTAAACAAGTCCTGGCCATCCTCAGGCAACATAAATTATACCTTAAAGCTGAGAAGTGCGAATTTGAAAAGACCACCATTCAGTTCTTGGGCTTTACCATCTCGACCAATGGGATATCCATGGATCCGCAGAAAGTTAAAGCAGTCCAGGACTGGCCAGCTCCGACCGACAAAAAGGGGGTACAGCGGTTTATTGGCTTCGCCAACTTTTACCGAAGATTCATTGCCGGCTTTTCATCCACTGTGTCCCCTATTACCAAACTGACCCAGCAGGGATGTCGTTTCCACTGGTCCCAGGAAGCACAGGAGGCATTCACAAAGCTCAAGACCTTGTTTTCTTCCGCGCCTGTTCTAAAACACCCAGACCCAACCTTGCCCTTTATCTTGGAGTTGGACGCCTCGGAAATAGCCATCGGAGCAATCCTATCGCAGAGACGGGGACCTAAATCTCTGCTACATCCTGTAGCTTATGCTTCACGGAAACTAAGCTCCCCGGAAAGAAACTATGACGTCGGTGACAGGGAATTACTGGCCATTAAGTTTGCCTTGGAGGAATGGAGGTATCTCCTGGAAGGTGCCCTTCACCCCATTCTGATTTTTACGAACCATACAAACCTAGAGTACTTGCGATCCGCTAAACGTCTGAGACCAAGACAAGCTCGCTGGGCCTTATTCTTCACTCGTTTTCAGTTCCACATCACCTTCAGACCGGGGTCTAAGAATGGGAAAGCAGACGCCCTTTCCAGAATGTTCACCGAAACACCCGATCCGCTGGAGCCCAGTACCATCCTAACCCCTAAGAACTTTTTATTAATTTCTCCAATTGACCTACTGACCTCTCTTAAAAGGGCCTCGGACCAATGCACCGACGAACTGGCACTCTCTCTGGAGAAACAAGACGGTCTACTGTGGTCACGGGGCAAAGTCTTTGTACCTACAGAAACAAGGCAATTGGTGTTAAGCACATTCCACGATCACAAGCTGGCAGGCCACTTCGGAACACGGAAGACCGCGGAGTTGATCGGACGCTCTTTCTGGTGGCCAAAATGGAAATTAGACTGTAAGACCTACGTGTCTTCTTGTGCCCGCTGCCAACGTTGTAAGGGTCCGAACGTCAAGTCCTGGGGCCTTCTCAAACCCCTTCCTGTTCCGGAACGCCCCTGGACAGATGTGTCAATGGATTTCATTGTAGATCTGCCTCCCTCCGAAGGCTTTACTACGATTCTAGTGGTAATTGACCGACTGTCTAAATTAGCACACTTCCTGCCTATGATTGGTACACCCTCCGCGTCTGAGACAGCCAAAAATTTTTTTAAGGAAATCATAAGACTCCATGGGGCACCCAAGAGCATCGTGTCAGATAGGGGTGTGCAATTTACTTCTAAATTCTGGAGGGAGCTCTGCAAGTCGCTTGAAATTAAGATCTGCCTCTCGTCTGCCTACCACCCGCAGTCCAATGGCCAGACAGAGAGGACCAACCAAACGTTGGAGCAATACCTCCGTTGTTTCTGTTCATCATCTCAAGACGACTGGGCATCTTTGCTACCAGCGGCAGAGTTTGCCTACAGCAATTCGGTTCACTCATCTACTAACCAGACCCCGTTTTGGGCCAACCTCGGATACCATCCTACCTTCCTTCCGGACTCCATTCCTGAAATTTCGGTCCCAGCTGTCCAGGAACGTATAGTTGCCATGCAACAAAACTTCCAGAAACTCCAGGAGACCATGCACCAAGCCCAAAGGAGCTACAAGAAGTTTTTCGACAGGGGGAGGAAGGACTGCCCGAATTTCGAAACTGGCGAAAAGGTCTGGTTATCGGCCACAAACCTCAAACTACCAATCCCTTCCCGGAAACTTGGCCCTAGGTTCATCGGCCCATCAAGCGGAAGATCAACCCTGTGGCTTTCGAACTAGAATTACCGGACTCTTATAGGATCCATCCTGTCTTTCACGCATCCCTGCTCAAACCTTTCATACCAGACACCTTCCCTGGAAGAGAAGAACTCCCACCGCCTCCGGTGGTGATCGAAGGTGAAAAGGAGTTCGAGGTGGAATCCATTCTGAGCTGTCGAAAGAGGGGGAGGCAACTTCAGTACTTAATCAAGTGGAAGGGTTACCCTCCTGAGGACAATTCCTGGGAGCCCTCCAGAAATTTACATGCCCCTCGGCTGATCCGAACGTTCCATCGGGACCATCCGGAGTTGATGAACATTTTGGGCGTCCGGAGCCCGCCCCTTGGGGGGGGGCACTGTCAGGGCATTAGAACTGCCCGTTCGCGGCCGTTTACCGCGGGCGCGCGCATGCGCGGCTCGGGCGCGCGCGTGCATGTATTAGGCGCGCGCGTGCGCGGTATAGGCGCGCGTTGCGGGCGCGCGCACGGGCGCGCACGGACACACTCCCCATCCGACCAATCAGTGGCTTAGGCGGGCTATTTAAGCCAGCCTCTTCCTCCTGTCTGGTTGCTGGCTTGTCACAGCTTCTAAGTGAATCTGATACCCACTACCTCTTGATCCTGATCCTTTGACCTTTTGGCTATTGTTACCGGACTGCTGCTTCCTCCTGCTCCTTGACCTTTGGCTTGAACTATCGGACTTCCTGATTTCTCCAACCCTCCTGACCACGGCCTGTTTCCTGGATTAATCTTCTGCTTGCTCCCAGCTCCAGCTATCTGGACTTCCGGACTATCTCTGTGTGCTTCCTCAGCTGACCTCAGTGACCTGCTTCCGGATCAGTCTCTGCTCCACGGATCCAGTCTACGTCCACCTGTCGGTACCGGTGCCTCCCGGTGCGTCCGTCCCCCTGTACCCACTCCAGGGGGCGGATCGCGCTAGGTCGCAAAGGGAGCCGCCCTCAGCATCTTGGCCTTGGTGAGTTTATCTTTAACTACCGTGATAATAGCTGTCTCCTCTCTGGTACTTGTAGTCCCCCCCACCCCTGTGTGTATAGCTGTCTCCTCCCTGGTACTTGTAGTCCCCCCCACCCCTGTGTGTATAGCTGTCTCCTCTCTGGTACTTGTAGTCCCCCCCACCCCTGTGTGCATAGCTGTCTCCTCCCTGGTACTTGTAGTCCCCCCCACCCCTGTGTGTATAGCTGTCTCCTCCCTGGTACTTGTAGTCCCCCCCACCCCTGTGTGTATAGCTGTCTCCTCTCTGGTACTTGTAGTCCCCCCCACCCCTGTGTGCATAGCTGTCTCCTCCCTGGTACTTGTAGTCCCCCCCACCCCTGTGTGTATAGCTGTCTCTTCTCTGGTACTTGTAGTCCCCCCCCACCCCTGTGTGTATAGCTGTCTCCTCCCTGGTACTTGTAGTCCCCCCCCACCCCTGTGTGTATAGCTGTCTCCTCTCTGGTACTTGTAGTCCCCCCCACCCCTGTGTGCATAGCTGTCTCCTACCTGGTACTTGTAGTCCCCCCCCACCCCTGTGTGTATAGCTGTCTCCTCCCTGGTACTTGTAGTCCCCCCCCACCACTGTGTGTATAGCTGTCTCCTCCCTGGTACTTGTAGTCTCCCTCACCCCTGTGTGTATAGCTGTCTCCTCTCTGGTACTTGTAGTCCCCCCCCCCACCCCTGTGTGTATAGCTGTCTCCTCTCTGGTACTTGTAGTTCCCCCCACCCCTGTGTGTATAGCTGTCTCCTCCCTGGTACTTGTAGTCCCCCCCACCCCTGTGTGTATAGCTGTCTCCTCTCTGGTACTTGTAGTCCCCCCCCCACCCCTGTGTGCATAGCTGTCTCCTCCCTGGTACTTGTAGTCCCCCCCACCCCTGTGTGTATAGCTGTCTCCTCCCTGGTACTTGTAGTCTCCCCCCCACCCCTGTGTGTATAGCTGTCTCCTCCCTGGTACTTGTAGTCCCCCTCACCCCTGTATGTATAGCTGTCTCCTCTCTGGTACTTGTAGTCCCCCCCACCCCTGTGTGTATAGCTGTCTCCTCTCTGGTACTTGTAGCCCCCCCACCCCTGTGTGTATAGCTGTCTCATCTCTGGTACTTGTAGTCCCCCCCACCCCTGTGTGTATAGCTGTCTCCTCTCTGGTACTTGTAGTCCCCCCCACCCCTGTGTGTATAGCTGTCTCCTCTCTGGTACTTGTAGTCCCCCCCCACCCCTGTGTGTATAGCTGTCTCCTCCCTGGTACTTGTAGTCCCCCCCCCCCACCCCGGTGTGTATAGCTGTCTCCTCTCTGGTACTTGTAGTTCCCCCCCCACCCCTGTGTGTATAGCTGTCTCCTCCCTGGTACTTGTAGTTCCCCCCACCCCTGTGTGTATAGCTGTCTCCTCTCTGGTACTTGTAGTTCCCCCCCACCCCTGTGTGTATAGCTGTCTCATCTCTGGTACTTGTAGTTCCCCCCCACCCCTGTGTGTATAGCCGTCTCCTCCCTGGTACTTGTAGCCCCCCCCCCACACCTGTGTGTATAGCTGTCTCCTCCCTGGTACTTGTAGTCCCCCCACACCCCTGTGTGTATAGCTGTCTCCTCCCTGGTACTTGTAGTCCCCCCCACCCCTGTGTGTGTATAGCTGTCTCCTCCCTGGTACTTGTAGTCCCCCCCCACACCTGTGTGTATAGCTGTCTCCTCCCTGGTACTTGTAGTCCCCCCCCACCCCTGTGTGTATAGCTGTCTCCTCCCTGGTACTTGTAGTCCCCCCCACCCCTGTGTGTGTATAGCTGTCTCCTCCCTGGTACTTGTAGTCCCCCCCACCCCTGTGTGTATAGCTGTCTC
This sequence comes from Rana kukunoris, assembly GCA_029574335.1. NCBI lineage: Eukaryota > Metazoa > Chordata > Amphibia > Anura > Ranidae > Rana > Rana kukunoris. The sequence goes on from CM056051.1 coordinate 223,480,113, forward strand.
CTCCCTGGTACTTGTAGTCTCCCCCCCACCCCTGTGTGTATAGCTGTCTCCTCCCTGGTACTTGTAGTCCCCCTCACCCCTGTATGTATAGCTGTCTCCTCTCTGGTACTTGTAGTCCCCCCCCACCCCTGTGTGTATAGCTGTCTCCTCTCTGGTACTTGTAGCCCCCCCACCCCTGTGTGTATAGCTGTCTCATCTCTGGTACTTGTAGTCCCCCCCACCCCTGTGTGTATAGCTGTCTCCTCTCTGGTACTTGTAGTCCCCCCCACCCCTGTGTGTATAGCTGTCTCCTCTCTGGTACTTGTAGTCCCCCCCCACCCCTGTGTGTATAGCTGTCTCCTCCCTGGTACTTGTAGTCCCCCCCCCACCCCGGTGTGTATAGCTGTCTCCTCTCTGGTACTAGTTCCCCCCCCCACCCCTGTGTGTATAGCTGTCTCCTCCCTGGTACTTGTAGTTCCCCCCCACCCCTGTGTGTATAGCTGTCTCATCTCTGGTACTTGTAGTTCCCCCCCACCCCTGTGTGTATAGCCGTCTCCTCCCTGGTACTTGTAGCCCCCCCCCCACACCTGTGTGTATAGCTGTCTCCTCCCTGGTACTTGTAGTCCCCCCACACCCCTGTGTGTATAGCTGTCTCCTCCCTGGTACTTGTAGTCCCCCCCCACCCCTGTGTGTGTATAGCTGTCTCCTCCCTGGTACTTGTAGTCCCCCCCCCACACCTGTGTGTATAGCTGTCTCCTCCCTGGTACTTGTAGTCCCCCCCACCCCTGTGTTTATAGCTGTCTCCTCCCTGGTACTTGTAGTCCCCCCCACCCCTGTGTGTGTATAGCTGTCTCCTCCCTGGTACTTGTAGTCCCCCCCACCCCTGTGTGTATAGCTGTCTCCTCTCTGGTACTTGTAGTCCCCCCGCTGTGTATAGCTGTGTCCCTCCTCCCTGGTACCTGTGGTTCCCCCCACTGTGTATAGCTGTGTGTCTCCTCCCTGGTACCTGTAGTAGTCCCCCCCGCTGTGTATAGCTGTGTCTCTCCTCCCTGGTACCTGTAGTCCCCCCCCCCGGTGTGTATAGCTGTGTCTCCTCTCTGGTACTTGTAATCCCCCCCGGTGTGTATAGCTGTGTGTGTGTGTCACCCTCCTCTCCCTCTAATCTCCTCCTCTCCGGCAATGGGGGCACAGTGAATTGGCAATGGGGCACAGTGAATTGGCAATGGTGGGCACGGTGAGGCGGCAATGGTGGGCACGGTGAGGCTGCAATGGTGGGCACGGTGAGGCTGCAATGGTGGGCACGGTGATGCTGCAATGGTGGGCACAGTGAGGCTGCAATGGTGGGCACAGTGAGGCTGCAATGGTGGGCACAGTGAGGCTGCAATGGTGGGTACAGGTGAGGCTGTGCTGAGGGGGACTGATAAAGTTGTTATTAATATTTATTTTTGCAACTTATTTCTGCATAAAACATTTTACAAGATAATTCATGAGTGCGTAAATAGCGGGAGAAAGGGGGGCGGGGTAGGGGTTGGGTGGGGCAACTAGTGGCGAGTAAACCTTGAGGCCTGGCTAGTGGCTCAAGACTTGAAATTTTGAGCCCTGCATTAGACTATTAATCAATGACCCCTGTTCAAAGCATAGATGGTGTAAGATTTATTTGAAGGACAATATCTATTTGGAAACAAATTGGAATGATCCATTGCTAAAGCAATAGTGGAATAAGTCTGGGTTCATTTTCAAAGACAGAAGACTTCCAAAGCAAAGTAAATCTCAATTTGAAGACCCTCTCAGGAGAGAAGCAAAAAGACAAGGTCTTATAAATCTGCCAGGGAGTTCTGCAGGTCCTGCAAAAAGGCACCTCACTCCTTTTCCAAGTTGTCAAACAATACCATTTACATGGGTCAGGAGTTCCAAAAGTCCATTTGAGGGTTTCCCAATCAAATTTGCCAAGTGTGAGCCAGGCTGTCCTGGCTCCAACTCATTTGGGTGAATACAATAAAGGACCTATGAGTCCCCAGAACTATTGAAGAATGTTATATTTGGATGGTTCAGTGGCTTGTCCCTGTGTCTTCCTGGCCAAAAATCATATATCCTAAGTCAAGTGGGATGTCAACTTCTCATATGTGAAAATTCTTTTGGAACAGGGTCTGATAGCTGGAGTGCCACATCAGGAGCCTTTTATAGGAATGTAATCAATTTTCTTACCCGTGTTTCAAAGGATGGGGGACTGGAGACCAAACATATATTTAAAGTACCTGAACAAATTCATTTTGAAAGAGTGGTTCAAGATGCAGTCACCACGTATAAATTAAACTGGCTTCTTTCTATTAATTTAAAATACGCCTACATGTGTCTAAAAATTCCAAATTTTTCTGTAGTTTAATTCAACTGCCTGCGTTTGGCCTCATCACTTTCCACTTGAGTTTTCACCAAGGTTCTACTAGCACTGTTTTGCTTTTATCTGGGGATGCAAATAAACACTGTCAATTCTCTCCTCCCACAGTGAGAATTTCCTGGCTTTATCTGCCAACTGTCTCATGGTCTCCCAGTGCCTACAAGTAGTGGATACTAGGATGTCCACAATACCTATAGTCAAATGGTCTCAGCGAAGGTCTCACCCATTTCTGAATGGTTTCTTGAGCCAGTTGCAGTTGAAGATCGGCAATGAAGAAGCAAATTTCCTGCATTACCATTTTCACCTACCAATATCATGGACACTATTAACACTGAATGCCAGCTGGAAGGCCTGGTGGGGGCATGAGTTTGGGCGAGTGGTATTTTTAATCAAAGATGGTCATTTCCAACATCCTGGAACTGGGAGCAGCCTTACAAAGCCTTCCAGCACATTTTCAGGGGAAGTCAGTCCCTAGTGAGGATAGACAGTATCCACATCAGGGGTGTATATTAAGAAACAGGGGGCATCTTCAGCTAGTCATTACTGATGGCGATAACCCCAATTACGTCCTTGGCCCAATCAAATCTTCTCTATTTGTTGGCAGTTTTACATTCCAGGTTGGGACAGTTCCCAAAACCATTACAAATAAATAGCTACATTGGAAAGCAAAAATACTACTCCCAGAAGTGTTTACAAATTTATCAAAAGTTAGTCCCTAGTGAGAATAGTGAGGCATAGACAATATCCACATCAGGGGTGTATATCAAGAAACAGGGGTGCATCTTCAGCTATTCATTACTGATGGTGATAACCCCAATTACGCCCTGGGCCCAATCAAATCATATCAATCAAAATGATTACAAATCAAGAGCTATGTTGGAAAGAAAAAATACTACTCCCAAAAGTGTTTACAAGTTTATCGAAATAGGCTTTTTTTTTTTAAACTCCTGGCAATGCCAAACTGGAGAAATTCTTCTCTGGGGTTCCCTGTTCACAAGTTCTAAGGACAGATGCCTTGACTTTGAAGTGACAATTCCATTCCCACCAGTACCGTTGATATTCAGATTTCTGAAGAGACTCTGGGCAGAGAACAAGTCCTGGTAGTAATGCAGATTTTGACGCACTTCAAGTCGGAGGATATATTCCATATCTGAAAAAAAATTGGACCTCACTGCTTCTAGGATTTGAGCACGGGTGGACTCTTATCATTTGTTGATGTAACAGATCATCTATCATGAACTGTATGGACTCTTATGGATTTTTACAAGCAATAATATATTGATTTAATTTATAATTTTTATTAAAAAAAAAATCAAAAACGACGCAGTTCCCTGGATTCTTGTCTTAAGAATGTCCTTTCTGGTCAAAGTCATAGCGGCAATAAGTGCAAGAGATAGCAGTGTTGGAATTCAAAGAGCCCTTTAGGAACTTCTTTCACTGAGTGGCCTTGATATCTATGTTAGGGTTTATTTCCATCTAAATCAACATGTAATGCTCACAACTTTCTTTTTTGGGGAAGTTCTTGGGTTTCTAATAACATCATTGTGTCCTGGGTGGTGAAGAGAAGACAATAGCATTGGCCTACAAATCTGAAAGGTTGTAAGCGCCAGGAGGTGTGATGGCTAAATCTATGTGCAGTGTATCCGCTTCATGGACAGTGGTAGGCAGAGTCTCCCCTTGGACAATATGTAAAGCAACTACCTGCCACTTTATTCATATTTGTGTGCAACCACTGTGTTGAGCTAGCCACTTTAATCACTGTAGAGCTTGTTCAAAAAGTAATCTACTGTCTACTAAATTTTTCAAAATTCCCTCTCTGAGTCTGTGAGTTATTTCTATTTTTTTTTTTCACAATCAAAATGTCTTTAAAGTTAACATAGCATACATATATTTCTCATTCCTTTGCTGACATGGAGCTGTCAGGAAATGTATCTTTTACACTTAGTGGACTAGTTAAGCAAAACCTTAATTCCAAAACCAACACCAAATCCATTTGTTTGTTGTCATTGAGCTTGTCAGGAAAGGAAAATAGAATAAAAGACAGTTTTACATTACTTTAGTCCCGAATAATAATAAGATGACTTAACTAAATCCTCAAAATGTTAAGGTATAAAAAGAAATTGTTTTATTGTTATTGTGTGGTAGAGTTTATTGTTAACATATTACCCTTGCTAATTAGAAACTTGCATTTTAGGTTAAAAATGGATATACAAGTTCTTAAACAAAGGAAACTTCTCTGCAAGTACTTAAAATAAGGACAAGTATACTATTATCATGTAGCTGGGTAAAAAAAAACAGCAGCTGTGCTTTTGAGCATTTTTGTTATTCTTCACTAATTAAAGCTTTTTAGTTCACTGCAAGTTTTCATGTATGTCACACTGAAAATGTTAGAAGGCATGATGTCCTACTAAATAAAATGACAAACTCATGTCAAACATTAACATTGAACTCCAGGCTCAATAAAAAGCAATGCCTGAAAAAGGGATGTCCACATTTATTTGTAGGGTGTCTTTTTGACCTCTCAATCATTAGACAGGTGCTATTATTGTAGGCCCCCAGTACTCTGGCAGATTCTCTCAGCTTGATCACAGAGAATGGCTGCTGCCTTCAATATCCAGAACCAGCAAGTGTTGCATTTCTCAAGTTGGTGGTTACATCATCCAAGCCAGCACAACACACACCATAGAATGTTACATGTGGAACACCTCACACTGCAAATAATTACTGCGAGCATACATCCCTCAAAGAACATCAAAACCAAGAAACCTTATACTACTGAACATTACAGTCAACATACGTACGGCACACCAGAGTACATTAGACCTAGCACACCACACACCTTGGAACACTACACTAGGAACTCCTGACATTTCTAAACATTACACCTAGCATACCTGACAACAGATAGAATTGCCCACCTCAATCTTAGAGATAATACATCGTGTTCATGATGCAGGCTAGTACTCAAGGTTCACCACGCACCTAAAACATTACAACACAATTTAAATTGCCCTGAGTTACATGTAACACAGTTCGCAATACAGAATGTTATACCCAACACACCTCACACCACATACCATTACACTTCCCCGACTTGTTCATTTCCCGACTTGTTCATTCCCCGAATTTGTTTCGGAAGGCAGTACACTTTGGTGGGGTTGGATCAGTCATGCCTTGTGACCTTTGACCTCTGGGAATCGGCCTTCTGAACTTTGACCTCTGGGGGAGGTCCCTGTTTTAATTCCTGAGTCCTAGCCTTATTTTTCAAGAAGAAACCCTAACCCTAACACTAACCCCAACCACTAACCGTAACCCTAACCCTAACCCCAACCCTAACCCTCTCACACTACAGAATGTTTCTCTGTGAACACTTCATACTGCTGCAAGTATGAGAATATTTCACCCAGCAAAGTTCACGCTATACATTATACAAAACAGAGCCTTCACTGCAAAAGGTTACACCCAACACACCTCACAACTCATGAAACACATATGGTATCACACTACATAGTGATATATTATGCATTAGAGACCTTTTGCATCCAGTTTAGTAGCCTGAAGCTGGCAGATGGGCTGGCAGCTTAACCAGTTCCCGACTAGCTCATGCAGATATACTGCAGCAGAATGGCTCTCCTGGGCGAAATCCCGTACATATAAAGCTTCGCCCAGGAGAGCCACCAAAGGGCGCTACACCAGCCACACGCATGGCGGGGAACCTGATGCGCATGGCCGGTGGGTGCATCCTTTCTGCATCAAGGACCAAAGGGACCCTTATATGGGTCACACAGCTGAGGTTATAAATTAGATCAAATGCAGTACAGCAACACATATATAAGATGTAGGGATCCTATTGGTCTTTGGTGCAATTACTTGTCAGTTATGGGGACAAAATCCTAAAGGATGAGTCAATTACTATTAAAAAAAAATACTTTGTTTATGTATGCCTCTGTAAGTCATGTATACTTAATTTTTCCGGAGAGCATTCGAAGGAGCAGGATGGAACAATTTTTTCAAATTAACAACTTTTTCTTTTTATATATATATATATATTTTTTCAATTTTCATATAAAAGTACAAGATTTATTAAAGCACGAGTAGTCTGCCAGCAAAGACAACAAAGTAAGACATAATACTACATAGTAAGCTGGATAAAACTGTGTGTTTTGGAGCCTACAAACATTAATGAGGTAGCTTATAACACAGTATCTGGTCCAACAAGAGTAACTAACTGGTGGTTCTGCCAAAGTGGTGGCCAAAGGAGTGGAAGCAGGTGAACATTTGATATGAGGGGTTAGTCTTGGATCCCAAGTTTACCCAGAGTATTGGCAAGGTGTGCGTGCAGATACCAGCCCATATAGGGAGTTATGTGAAAATAGATTTCTTCTGGAGAAAAAGAGTGTTCCATGAATCAACACCATCTTGCAATAAAGTGTTTTAGTGATGTTGAATGTTGGGTGATATTGTCCAATTTCTCAATGTGAAATAGAGTTAAGAGTGCTTGTTTTGAGAAGCAATTTCAGGCAGGGAAGGGTGAATCCAAGCTTGCAATATTACACTGTGAGCTGTCAGAAGGCAGATATGGACCCATTGAGGAAGAGAGTCACACGTAGGCATTGAAAGTGGGAAAAACAACTGCGCTAATTATCAAAAAACAAAAAACAATGTAGCAGCCAGCACACAGACAAACAAAGTCAAAGTGAACGTGGAGAAAGAAAGTGCAGCGCTATACTAATTAGTTTTGTGAAAATGCTGCCAAATTCACATGACATAACAATGTGAAATCAAACAAAAATTGTATGTAAAAGCATAGTAAAAGACAATTGTACTCAACATGTGTGGAATACTGATATAGTCCATACATATGTTGGCAAACTGATGAGTGAAAAAACCAACCAAACAAAATAAACAAAAATGAATAGTTCATAGGTGTGTCCCAAATGGATGAATGAAATCTTCACATATGATGCCAGTTCAAGGAAATTAAGACAACAATGATGGCTTGTCTGTAGCAACCTTCAGACTATCAAAATCAATGGAAATGGATACTCTTACCAGCTGTGGTGGACTCACATGTTAGTACTAACAGCAAGTCAGATCAGGCATGGTGGTCACAGCGGACCCTGGGCTCTGTGCGTGAAAGGTTTAGCAGCGATGGTCACTCCAGCTGAGATGATGGATTCAATCTTGGTCGGATACCTCACTTCAGGGACAGGAACCCAGATAACAAAAGGCCAATGGAGGAATGGCCAGGCTCATGTATCAACACAACATGTGTGGCATGGGAAAAAGAAAAAAAAATGCTCCCAATGGTGCAGATCAAAAAACCAATGAAGGCTTTATTTAAAATAAATGAATAAAATCACGTGAAAAATATATCTAAAAGCAGTATGGGGTACTATGGATGTTACCCGACTAGTTTCGGCTCAAAGTCATCAACAGGGGCATGCCAGCTTTAGTTACCTTAGCATAACCCTGGTCCTAATATTTTCATCTCTAGCAAGTGTTAGTATGGCTGCACATAATGTGGTCTGTAGCAGAATACAGGCAGCATTTTGCAATTTTTCATTTTTGTAAGATAAATGTCCTTTGCTCTTAGCATGAAGTAAAAAAATAACCACAAAATAACAATTAGAAATGCATAATTTGATATTTCAATTCCTTTTTTCTTTTCAATATAATTATTGAGTTTCAAGATAAGGCAAGAACAGCGAGAAAATAATGGTCTGAAAGGCCTAAAGGCACAATAATAAAAAACCCTGAGTAATACGTTTGTTACATAAATCAGATAAAGAAAACAAAACTAGCACATTTTAACTTGGAATATGCATTTGTCATCTCAGGACATCTCCCACCTTGCTTCTCCAAACATAAGAAAAGTAAGTATCCGCTAATAACCAATATGAGCCATAGTCAATTTGTTTTTTTAATAAACTCAAGCTGCCTCGTTAACTTAAAAAAATTATCACAATAGGGTCTATTTATTAAGCAGTGAATTTGACTTTCACCAATTATTCTCTTGTAAGAATCTTCCAGATCCATGTGTTTTAAATGACAGTGATTGATTCTCCATGTTTGGTGAAAGTCACAGACACTATTTTAGAAATAAACCTAAATGTGTTGTTATTCATGTTGTAAAAGATAACAGGAAAGTCTCTGATGAAAACCAGCTGATGTATGGCTTTATTAAAACAACTTAAAATAATTTAACTAAACATAATTGGAGCTATGAGATATTCAGGTTGATGCAGCATACTGTTCGCTTAATTAAAAGTTAATAAAATTGTAGGAAACATATGGTGATGTCAAGATAGCATGAAATGTTTCAGTAGGGACTCTCCATGTTTTTAAAAAGCCCAAATGAATACATAATTGATGGCTACCCATTATGAAGCTTAAAATAAACTAATCATTTCTAATACCCCTGTCAACTGGCAGCTGCAATACAGTGCAATCATTCTCAAATGTTGGCTTGAATCTTTTGTAATCTAAAGCCCCCCATCCCCAATAGCCTGCAGGATGTATGTATGTGTATATATATATATATATATATATATATATATATATATATATATACAGGGCTTTTTTTCTGGGGGAACTTGGGGGAACTCAGTTCCACCACCTTTGGCTCAGACCCTTTGGTGCCCGCTCACCACAATCACTTGTGAACACAGAAGTCTGGTTTCTGTGTTTACAAGTGACTGCTTTGTAACCCCCTGAACTCTGCACACTGTATGTAATGGAATTCTGGTATTTAATGCCCCTTTAAGACCCTTCTACTGTTTGTGAAATCTGAACGGGTCGTGGTTGAGTTCCTGCACCTATTTTCTGAGAAAAAAAGCTCTGTATATATATATATATATATACACACATGTAGCACCCTCTACCTTAGGTAGGTAGGCAGGTGCTAAGTGTAAGGTTTTTGTGTAAGCTGCCAGCACAGGTAAATCTAAGCAGGCCTATGCTGTGAGCTAGGCCTTCTTGTTTTGATCTGGGGCAGGACAGTGGTTTAGTATAGCAGTATAGGTGACTGACATGTACTTCAGCTCTTGGGCACCTCCTCTGTTTCCAGGTAGAATCTTCAAGTACCACCAATTAATTGTCCCAAATCCCCCAAGAACCAGCAGTGGAGTGTCAAATCCCCCAAGAACCAGCAGTGGAGTGTCAAATCCCCCAAGAACCAGCAGTGGAGTGTCAAATCCCCCAAGAACCAGCAGTGGAGTGTCAAATCCCCCAAGAACCAGCAGTGGAGTGTCAAATCCCCCAAGTACCAGCACTGGATTGTTACATTCCCCAAGAGCCAGGGCCAATACATACCTCCCACATGCTCTTACCAACCCAACATGGCTGATTTCCAACTCAGGATCGGCAAACATTCCTCCTTTCACCACACAGCCAGATGAGCAGGCCAATACTGAAAATTGCTGTTGCCAGACACTACTCCAATTTATTTTGGACAAGGTAAATTTATTTGACCAGCAGTATATTGCTAACAACAGCGGGTTTATCCTATGCCATATCTGGAGATAAAAAAAACACATGAGAAAAGAAAAGAGGGGGGAGTGGGGGAAAGAGAAAGGGAAGGGAAAGAAGGGGGGCTGACCACAACATCCGATCTCAACATGCTGCTTTGCAAACAATAAAAGGTTAAAGAGTATTTCCACATATATGTGCAACACATAGGCGTGCACAACCTCTTGCATTAGGGTGTGCACCCAAAAATTAAACACACGTTTGTGTGTGTGTGTGTGTGTATATATATATATATATATATAAAAATATATATATATATATATACACACACTATATAGTCAAAAGTATTGGGGCACCTGCCTTTACGCACATGAACTTTAATGACATCCCAGTCACCGCTGACATCCGACGTTCCATAGAGTTGTATAGAGCGCACGTTCAGTTCCACCAAAAAAACTGACAGGCGGACCCAAACGGTCCGCCCGTGTGAAAGGGGCCTTATACAGTATGTCTTTTTTTCAGTGTGATGTGTATTATATGTGTTATATATCACAGAGACCGGTATTGTGGTAATATTGAAGTTTCACCATTATTGTTGTGTGGGAACACAAAACAATACTTCGTAGCAGGTCTTTTACTGACACTTTTTTATTTTACCTCCAGTAGATTATTGTAAATAGTAGTGTGGTGATTACCTATTATACTAAAGATCGGCATGTGGCATTAATAAACATCAACAGATTTCAGTTGTGCCCCACCAGGCCGGCAGCCCATAAACAATGTGCCTGTCTTCTGAGTTCATCTCCCCATCCCTGCACTTTTGCACTGATTGGCAGCAATTATTGGCACTGATAGGCACCACTGATGGCCACTGATAAGTGGCACTGATTGGCAGCACTGATAGGCTGCACTGATTGGCACTGATAGGTAGCACCGATTGGCAGCATTTAGTCGCACTGATGGGCACTGAAAGTCAGAACTGATAGCCAACACTGATGAGCACTGATAGGTGGCACTGAATGGCACTGACAGGTGGCACTGATTGGCAGCACTGATGGGCACTGATAGGAGGCACTAATTGGCATGTATGGGCAATGACTGTGGCACTGATTGGAGGCACTGATTGGCACTGATAGGTGGCACTGATTGTCACCAATAGGAGGCACTGTTTGGCACTGACAGGTGGCACTGATAGACGACACTGATTGGAATCACTGATGGGCACTGATAGGTGGCATTGGTTGGCACTAAAAGGCGGCATTGATTGACACTGACAGGTGGCACTGACTGGCACTGACACGTGGTACTGACATGTTGCACTGATTGGCACTGACAGGTGGCATTAATTGTCACTGACTGGTACTGACAGGTAGCACTGACTGGCACTGACATGTGGCATTTACAGGTGGCAATGATTGGAAGTACTGACTGGCACTGACAGGTGGCACTGTTTGGAAGCACTGACTGGCACTGACATGTGGCACTGATTGGCACTGACAAGAAGCACTGGCACTAATTGGCACTGACAAGTGGCACTGACAAGCGGCACTGCCACTGATTGTCACTGACTGGCTGCACTGATTGGCACTGGCTGGTGGCACGGACAAGCGACACTGGTACTGACAGGTGGCACTGACAAGTGGCACTGGCACTGATTGGCACTGACTGGTGGCACTGATAAGCGGCACTGGCACTGATTGGCACTGACTGGTGGCACTGATTGGCACTGACAAGTGGCACTGGCACTGACAAGCGGCACTGGCACTGATTGGCACTGACAAGCGGCACTGGCACTGACAAGCGGCACAAGTACTGACAGATGGCACTGACAAGCAGAACTGCCACTGATTGGAACTGACTAGTGGCATTGATTTTGCACTGACTGGTGGCACTGGCAATGATTGGCACTGACTGGTGGCATGAATTGGAAGCACTGACAGAGGAGAGGGGGGGTATCACATTGAGCAGATATTGGTGCTTGTAAGATCCGCTCAGTGTGTGACACTGTCATCTATTGTAACTGCCTGTAGGGAGAGAGAGGAGTTTCATAATTCTGCGGCGATATGGGGGTGGGCGGGACTGAGCAGCCATTATTGGGCTGTTTAAGAAAAGGGGCGGGGCCACATACGTAGCAGTACGCCCATTCCTCCTCCTATTGGCTGGGGTTCGATAGCTGCTAAGCCCTGCCCACCCCAACGTCAACCCTGAGATCTGACAGATCCTCTGTTTCCCTGCAAGCAGTTACAATACAGGAGGACAGTGTCACACACTGAGCAGATCTTACAAACCCCAATATCCGCTCAGTGTCATACTGTCTCAGCACGGCAATTCACAGGAGCATTTCACAGCAGCCCAGCGGGCAGATCTCGGGACAGCATGGGGGCTACACAAACATTGCACGGGTGATTAGGGTGTGCTTAGGCACACCCGGTACACCCAGTGCGCACGCCTATGGTGCAAAACCATATAGACGTAGATCTACGTCTATATGATTTTGCACATATATGTGGAAATAGTCATCAACCTTTTAATGTTTGCAAAGCAGCATGGTGAGATTGGATGTTCTGGTCAGCCCCTCTTTTATTTTTATTTTTTCTCTCTTCTTCTTTCCCCTTCCCTTTCTCTTTCCCCCACTCCCCCCTTTTTTTCTTTCTTTTCTCATGTTTTTTTTTTTAATTTCCTGATATGTCTGAGTTCTTCTCCTGAGGAAGCAAGTTTTTCTAGCTTGCGAAACACGTTGAGAATTTCAGCACTATTCATTGCATCTGCCAATGGATATTAGCATGGACAAATCTGGCGCATTAAAGGTTTTTCCAAATTTGTATACAGTAATGTGACGTGTGTACCTTTACTGTTGATATATTATGATACTCATGTTTTGATATGTGTGAATTATCCCTGTAAACAATAAAGATGTTTTTATGAAAATATTTTTTTTGTGATGTGACACACAAAGTCCCTAGGGCTCTAAGTAGTTGTGGTTGTATATACTATATCGGACTAAGACACATCCTTCTTCCCTTACTCATCTCACATTAACACATTTTTTTTTCTTGTGTATCAGACTTTAGAGGAGTTAAAAAACACAGTGGTAATTAAATACTGCCAAAAGAAAGCTTTATTTGTGTAAAAAAAAGAACACAAATTTCAGTGTTGCATGGGGTGAGTAATTGTCATTCGAAGTGTGAGAGCACTAAAAGCTGAAAATTGGTCTGGCCAGGAAGGGAGTATAAGTGCCCTGTAGGCAAGTGGTTAATGATCACATCATTAGCAAAGAAAATAATTAGTATATACAGTATATAGTAGTACAGTTGTGAAATAATACTTTTGTGTTGATTGATGCTTATATTTGAATCAGGGTGTTTCAGTTTTACACTATAAATATGTTTTTATCTCATGTTTTACTTCACCTAGATTTTTTTCAATCACATATAGTATTATAGATTAGTTGGTAATGCATAGTTATGATTTGACAGTGAAATATTATTCTCATAAAAATATACATTATTAGAAACAAGCACTTACTCCCTTGTGATTCTAAGCAATTTTGCTGACCAAAGAGGTCCCAGTGAATATTCCTTATTTAGCCAGAAAAAGCATATGGAATATTTGTTTTTTGACTATGCCTGTATCTCTGTTCAAGCTAATGACTGATACAGAACACTAGCTATCTTTTTGGTTATTGTTAACAAGAAAAACTTGAAACATATGAACAGTGAAGTCTACATTCACAGAAGTAGATTACAATTTAATGCTATTATATTGCTGCAGTATATGGAACAGAAAGTACAAGGTATGGCCCTAAAGCCATGTTCTTCAACTGAAATGGTCAAAACAACAAGATCAGTGACAGACATAAAAGTTCTACCCATGGATTGAGGGGCACAGCATGATAATCCCCATTATCCTAATCCACATGCCCTTTAACATCAATTTCATTATTTAAGAAGGACCGCATTCTTAAATCAATTCAGTGAATACTGTATATACAAGCCCACACTTCTGCTATACAGGGGTGTTATCATTCTGGGGCCTCGCAATTTTACACTGTATTGAAGGTAACAGCAAGTATGTGTTATAATATGAATCTGTGTCATAATAAAGCAGACTTACTTTTCATTGATTATTTGATTTCTGCATGATTTAATAATATTTATACGCCTTTTAAAGTAGATGTGTCAGAAAGTGTCAGACTCTAAGGCCATCCTATCTCTTCCTGCTCTATGCTAACAATAGACACTCAAAACAATCCTATTTTAGCTCAAAGAACTGACATTTAGCAAAGGTTAGAGCTTAATGAAAATAAGCTGAGCTTGTAGATTGAGTTTTATTCCCCTCTATTAGCCCAGAAAGTTTTGTTCTCAACCCTAAGTGAAGAGTGTACATTCTGAGAAATACTCTATTTTTACTTCTGAACAAATGCCTCTTCTGCCATCTCGTTGTCCAGTTTACTTCCTTAGATTTACAACACACACAATTTTTTAAATATGTAGAGTGCTGTGAAAAAGTGCACCCCTCCTGTTTTATTTTTTTGCAAATTTGTCACACTTAAATAGTTAAAATCATCAAATATTTTTTTTTTTTTTAAAGATAACTTTAGTAAATACAAAATGCAGTTTTTAAATGACAATTTAATTAAGGGAAAAAAGCTGTCCAAACCTGCCTGGACCTATGTGAAAAAAGGTAATTGCCCCTTGGTAAGTCATGAATGAACTGTGATAATTCATATTTTTTGGAAAGATGGGTTACATTTCACTTGCCACTCCCAGGCCTGATTACTGCTAGACCTGTTGAATCAAGAAATCCCTTAAATAGAAGCTGTCTGACAAAGTGAAGCACGCTAAAAGATCTCAAAAAGCAACACATCATGCCACGATCTAAAGAAATTCAAGAAACAAAGTAATTGAGATGTATCAGTCTGGAAAAGGTTACACAGCTAAGGCTTTGGGACTCTAGTGATCAACAATGAGAGACATTATCCACAAATAAAGAGAGAACGTAGAACAGTAGTGGACCTTCAAAGGAGTGGCTAGCCTACCAAAACTACTCCAAGAGCAACTTTTCCAGGAGGTCATAAAAGAACCCAGAATAATAGCCAAAGAACTGCAGGCCTCAGTTATGGTCAGTGTTCATGATTCAACAATAAGAGAAAGACTGGGCAAAAATGACATCCATGGGAGAGTTCAAGGTAGAAAGCCACTGCTGACCAAAAAGCACACAAAGGCATGTCTCACATTTGCCAAAAAAACATCTTGATTATCCCCAAGACTTTTGGGCAAATATTCTGTGTGGACTGATAAGATAAAAGTTAAACTTTTTGGAAGGTGTGCATCCTGTTACATTTGGCGTAAAACTAACACAGCATTTCATAAAAAATACATCATACCAACAGTCAAAGATGGTAGTGGCAGTGTGATGGTCTGAGGATGTTTTGCAGCTTCAGTAGCTGGACAAATTGCCATAATTGATAGAACCATAAATTCTGCGCTCTATCAGAAAATACTGAAGGAGAATGTCCAGCCAACAGTTTGTGACCTCAAACTCAAGTGCACTTGGGTTATGAAGCAGGACAATGATCAAAAACACACCAGCAAGTCCACCTCTGAATGGCTCATCAAAAAAAGCAAAATTATTGTTTTGAAGTGGCCTAGTCAAAGTCAAGACTTAAATCCAATTGAGATGTTGTGGCATGACTTTAAACAGGCTGTTCATGTGCAAAAACCCTCCAATGTGGCTGAATTAAAACAATTCTGCAAATAAGAGTGGACTAAAATTCCTCCACAGCAATGCCAGTTATTCCAAACCCTTGATAGCAGTTGTTGCCACCAAGGGTGGCGCAACCAGTTATGACTAAGGACTAACGTTCGAAACGCGTAGGTTATTTACAGCTTTGTACATGCATTTAATAAAGAAATACTATTTTGGATGTCACCCTGAGTGCTGACCATCTCTTTCCTTTACAACCAGTTATTAGGTTTACACAAACTCCTAAAGGAATGAATGTCGAGCTCAACATCAATTGCATTATTAGTGACTATTAGAGGTTATTTTGGTAACATTTACCCTTAAATTGTATTTATTAATTCACATTTGATTTTACAGCTGTAGCATATATACTTTTTTTGGAGTGAATTTAAGTCTATCTTTTTATACTTTTTGTTTTGGTGTTTGTTGCACAGAATGTTATAACACTTGCCACATAGAATATGTATTTTATATTTATTTTTGCCTTAGGATATGTCAAGTGGTTATAGGATATACTGTATTATAATCCTAGAAATGAGAAAGTGTTAATTTATCATTCGATGTATATTATGATCAGATTGAATTATGCCTGACCGAGCTATAGTATGGTTAGTGCACTGCTGATGGCCTATAGTCCTGTATGTTTAAATACAGCAGTAACCTGTTGTGAAATTGCACAAGAGACAAATCTTTCTGTGGGAACAGTGAACACAATTATTCACGAACATTTGCATTTTGGGAAAGTTAGAGCAGAACTTGCAGCAGATTTGCAGAATCTTACTGCAATTGTGCAACAAGCCTGTGTAGCCTGGAAAGTGTAGCAATAGCTAAGCAAGTAATTTTTCAAACTAGCAGTTCAATTGTTTGCTATCTGGGTTATTGTTGCTATCTGGGTTATTGTTATCTTAATTATATAGTACTTCTTCCTGAAGAAGCACATTGTGAAATGCATTGAAAAACTACAAATGCAATATGTCCATACTGTGCATGGTTTCCTTAGAGGTTGTTGTTTGTGATTATATTGTGAGTTATTCATATTAAAGTTGTACTTTTTACGACCAGTATCTTTTGTAAGTAAGATCGGGTTGTATTATACCACCACGGACTATCTTTATTATATGTGATATCATTTATCTGGGGAAACATGTTGGAATCTAGTATTTTTACCTAATATTCGGCTTCTAAAAAGTCCCATTGTGCATGCAAATTTTTTTCTGAATTCTGAGATGCAACATAGTGAATATTTTATGGCCAACGGTAGGTAATTAAACATTTAAAATATACACATTGCAGTCAGTCAGTCTACAGGACCATCTTTGATTTTTAACATTTCGATTTTTGAAGAATAAACAGGGTAAGCATAAAATTATTTCTAAACATTTAACTCTGCTCCTGTCCCTTTCAGTTTTACGCCTGTCCTTTCTGTGAACCCCAGTAACAAACATACCCTCATTTTGACAAGCATTAAAATGATGAAAACAAATTGACAGCTGTTGTAATAAAACACTGCAAGGCTCTGCTGATGTTCTAGGAAAGAAATTGCTATGTAAGAAGCACTCTGGTAAAGATTTTAAGCATCACTGCCCTAATATATTTCACACGTACCATACATAGTAATAAGAGCTAAATCACAAAATCAGTATGCACTGTATTTAGTAAAGGGGTTGTTGATGTACCAGTATGTTTATAGATGACATATTAAAGCTTGGTGCATATTTCTTTCTTATTTTTTATGCAGCAGCAGTATTAGAGTCTTGTATTAGCTAATGATGAATGCAGAAAGTCTGGAGTCTAAGTGATATCCCTTAATTGCTAATTTAAATTAGTTATAAAGCCTAAGCATGTTTACCTTAATGCATTCCATGTATTAAGGTATTTTTTTTTAGGTATCAGTACTCCCCTCACCCCCCACCCCCTTTACTTACCTGAGCCATCATTCAATCCAGCACTTTGCCTGTCTCCCCTCCCTTCCAGGCCTGGCTTTGTTGATGGCTCCCTCTGCTGTCAATAAAAGCCAGTGATGAGGGAGCAGGAGGTGGGACCAAGTCCTGATGTCTGTGTCTATAGACGCAGACAGCGAAGCATGGAGTGAGCTCACATAAGTGCCCCCAATCGAAAACCCGCTTTCTATGGGGGCATTGGCATGAGAGAAGAAGGAGAGCAAGTGGGGGAACCCGAGAAGAGAATTGCAAAGAACAGATTCAAATCAGTTAGTTTGTTTTTTAACACTTACAATCACTTTAAGATTCAGGAACTATTACGTCCCTTCTTCAGGTTTTACACAATTTCAAGAATGGTTCTGAAACACACATTTTATAACATAGAGTTATACAGAGAAGCAATAGCATATAAATATAATTTGTTTCTTGACATACTTGAGTACAGGCATACCCCACTTTTAAGTACACAATTGTGTTTATTTACTAAAGCTGGAAAGCGTAAAATAAGACTCACTTCTGCACAGAAACCAATGAGCTTCCATGTTTTATTACCAGGCTTAATTGAACAAGCTGAAGTTGGAAGCTCATTGGTTTCTCTGCAGAAATGAGCCTGATATTGCGATTTCCAGCATTAGTAAATAAACCCTATTGTGTACTTAAAAGTGGGGTATGCCTGTAGTCTATTGGTTCAGGCTATATATAATATCAGAGCTTAGCAGTGTGATTGGGGTAAATGACTCCAAAATAAGTCCAAATGCAACAGATGTTGCTAAGCTGTTAGAAACTGAAACCCAACCTTAGACTTTTTTGTAGTGATCTTTGAGGAATTTTGAGAATAAAAAGATTTACAGTACAATCAGCTAGAGATGTTGTCAACAAGGGCTCATTTTAAAGTCCTCCTACTGCTAGCTAAGAATATGTAAAGTACCGTAGGCACTTGCGTACCAACCTGTATTACCCCTTCTTTCTTTTGCCTGTATTTAATAACCACTGGGTATTTTACTATTTACTATATAAAGGGGAAAACAATGTTTCCCTTAATTTCTGTTTTAATTTCTGTTATAAAATATATCAAATCAATTTTTTGGTAATAAAGAAACATGCTGTGTGGGTAAACCATGGAGCTTGGAAATGGTGCACTAGACACAGCACATCATTAAGGTACAGGCCATATACAGAGGGAGGAGAAGGTGAAAGGGTTAATGTAGAGATCGCATACTGTGGGGGGTGGAACGGGGGAGGTTCATGTGCAGGATTAGGGAGTTGAAGTGTTATACAAGAGAATGAAAATAAATTGTACAGGAGAGGAATGGTTAAAAAATATCCCAGTAGTACTGTTTACAGTTCTAATTACTGTGATTAGTTGTCACAGCGATCACAAGGCATAGAGCCTATGTGTTTTTCATTAATAGGTGCAATGTCAGTGGTGGCCCCGTCCATACGAGGTGCAGGGGTGCTGCCCCCCTAATCCATGAGCCCACCCAGTTGTTTGACAATAGTAAACTAATATTTGCTATTGTCTTCCTGATTCTCCTTCCAGCCAATCAGGAAGCAAGTTCTGAGACCTGATTGACTGAGAAAAGAAGCAATCGTATTGGCCCCTGAGGAGGAGGAGATGCAGGGGAAGTCCTTGAGCAGGAGACACAGAGGAGGAGACGCAGGCCAGTGACCTAGATGGGGTACCGTATTTGCCAGCGTATAAGGCGACTGGGCGTATAAGACGACCCCCTAATTTTCCAGCTAAAAGGTTGGTTTTGGGATATACTCACCTTATAAAATGACCCCCTTCCGACTCACCTCACTGTGCCCATTGCCAACCTCACTGTTCCCATTGCCTACCTCACTGTGCCCATTGCCACCGTCACTGTGCCTATTGCCTACCTCACTATGCCGATCTCCATATCTTATCCCTGTATGCAGAGTCAGACTTGGGCGTCCATTGTTCAAAAGCCGCGCCTCCTCCTCGTCCTGTTCTGTGATGGGCGAAACACTCAGTTTCCCAGCAGAGCCTGTGTTCAGTGTTCCGCCTATCACGGACGTCCTCTTGTCATCTTATACGCCGGAAAGTACGGTAAGTGCGGGGTTTGCCGGTTGGGTGACTGAACTGGGGTTTTGACTGACGGAGGGTTGTCCCCCCAAAAATGGAGCACCAGCCACTACTGCTCAATGTACAATAAAGTAAAGCTGTATTCAGTATACCAGGGAGAGCTTCAAGAAAATCAACAATCCAGGATATGTTTGCTTCCCACCAGGCTATAGTAGACCAGTTCTCTGCAACAGAGCAACATTGAACAATGTGCATGGATGGAAAGGGAATAATGTATTTTCTTCTTATACAGATGTGTGCTTGAATTAAAACATTTTATAATCTGAAAGTGGTTTTTCTTTAAACAATTGTTTTTTGATGCTTATACATCTGTAAATGCAGAAAAATATGCCTGACCTGAAAAATCCCAAGAGTCTGCATGTGTGTCAGCATCAGCTTAATGTATAAATATGCTGACTTATACTACTAAAGTATGCACTGTAAATTATAAATGTATTACAAAACTAATACCATACATATAATTAAATAAATATGTGCATTGGTCTAAACAAACCATAGCAACCAGAGGAAAATACTAACATCTTTTACCTTGGGGAAGTAAAACTGGAGGAAAAAACTTTCATATTTACATTTTTGGGGAACAAGAACTGTGCTATTATTGACATTTATTAATGACTTGTTGTTGCTTGTCAAATGTTTTACCATTGTAGTTAAAGTGAAGGAAAACCTCATTCTCCCTAAAGTACTAGAGGAAGATTAATGATCTTGCTGTGCTGAGTATTAATCAGTCTCATTATAAGGGATCATAGAACAAGGAATAAACACTGAGCATCTGTGTGTTTTTTTTTAATGATCTGCTGCTGTCCATGTATACGCTGCCTATATCCATTCTTTCTTTTTTTTTTTATCACAATCAAAGTTTATTTCTTAGGCAAAAAATGGAAATACATAGTACAACGTAAAAAATATGACTGAACAGTATATTCTTCATACACATAAAGGGAAATAAAAAAAAACACTTAACATAACAGGTGCATCTTCAAATAAGTATGACAACTGATCCAGTGCTGCAGATAGTCAAATGCAGGTAGACCTTATGGATCATTGGGGGATGGAATATGCGGTAGGGGGGGAGGGAAAAGAAGGGATGGGGGGTGGGGACAAATTGGAGAATGATAGGCGGATAGAGTTCGATGGGAACTAGACAATTGGTGTTAGCCTACATGTCACATGTTAGATACATAGTCAGGATCAACATAGTGGAATATCAACAGAGGTATTACATATTTATGAAGTACCAAGTATCATTACATCGCTAAGGTAGAATAAGGTTGACAGGGCCCGTGTGTTGTTGTTAGTGGGGTCAGAGCAATAGTTGTTGGTAATCATTGGAATATTTGAATATAACCCATGGTTGCCATGTGTCGTGGAACAATGTCGTGTTTTCGATCTTCATGGCCACAAGTTCGTCCATTTTATGTATATAATGTACCCTATCAAGCCATTCTCTAATAGAGGGGCAGGTCGTCGTCTTCCAGTACCGGGTGATTAGTGTTTTCGCTGCCGTCAGGAGGTGTCTGGTGAGTGACCTTTTATAACTTTTGATCGAGAAATGGTTTATGTGGAGAAGGCATGCAGCTGCATCTAATGTGATACTTGTCTCTGTGATCACCTTCACCCAGTGTATTATTTTGGACCAATAATTAAGTATTGAGGGACAGTACCACAGGATATGTGCGAGGGAGCCGATTTCCTTCTTACAGCGCCAGCAAGTATCTGAGGCTGTTGGGGACCATCTCTTGACTTTTACAGGGGTAATATACCATCTCACGAGAAATTTGTACGAAATTTCTTGGTACCTCGAGCTAAGGGAACATTTGTGCGCAAACAACGAGGCTTTCTCCCATTGATCATCATTTATGGATATTTTCAGTTCGCTCTCCCAACAGGCTTTGATCTTATTCTGAGGTTGTATGTGCGAAAGACTGAGCCACGAGTAAGCTAGAGCCGTTGTTTTGGGAGTCTGGGACCCCAATAAGCAAATCTGTTCCAGCTGGGTAGGAGTCCTACAGTAGTCCGTTTTGTGTTTGCTGTTAATTAGGAAATTCTGTAACTGAAGATAAAACCAGAAACCAGGGAGGGCCTCCCCTAGCTCGGATCTTAACACTGGGAAGGTTTTGATTCTATTTCCGTTGAAACAATGAGTGGCCAGGAGTTTTTGTGTGTGTAAGGAGGATTGAGAGAACTGTAAGTCCAGTCCTGGAGTGAAATCCGGGTTGTCTGTAATAGGAGTTAGTGGGCCTGGTATAGAGGCTAGGCTGTGTGCCGAAGCTGCGCCGTGCCACACCGACATAGTCGCGGCAACTAATGGATGGGAGATCCTATGTGTTAACTTGGAATTGGAGGACCAGGGGTGAAAGGCGATACGTCTAATGTGCTGAGTCGTTTCCAGCTGAACCCAATCTTTCGTTGATTGGTGGCAGTGCCAATCTATAAGTCTCGTAATATGGGCAGATATGTAGTATTTCCTAAAGTCTGGGAGACCAATACCTCCCTTACTCTTGGGGAGGGTTAGCTGAGAGAAACTGAGCCTCGGTTTTTTCCCAGCCCACAAAAACTTCAACTGGGCGCTGCGGAGTTTGGAGAAGAAGGAGGCGGGCAGTTTGATTGGCAGAGCATTAAAGTAATAGAGCAGTCTCGGTAGTATTGACATTTTTAGTATGGAGGCCCTACCGAACCACGAGAACTGTTTCTGCGTCCATCTATGTAGGTCTTTGGTAATTAATTGTAGGAGGGGTTTAAAATTCTCGTCATATATAGTGTCAATTGTCGGTGTCAGCTTTATACCTAAGTATGTAAGGTTTTTTTGTTCCCAATGGAAATTATGATTGCTTTTCATAGAGTCGTACTCTTTGTCTTTAAGGGATAGGTTGATCGCTTCTGACTTACTATGGTTAATTTTGAAGTTGGAGATATACCCAAAGGTAGTAAACGTTTTTATCAGATTAGGAATGGAAATGTGTGGTCTGGTCATGAAAAAGAGAAGGTCGTCCGCATAGGCAGCTAATTTATATTCTCTGTCCTGTACTCTGAAACCTCTAATGTCTGGGGAGTTGTTGATGGTTCTGATCAGGGGTTCTAAAGAGATGATAAACAAAAGTGGGGATAATGGGCAGCCTTGTCGAGTGCCATTTGAGATTTTTATTGGATCCGAAAGGGTATTGTTGATTTTAATCTGGGCCTGTGGGTTGGAGTATAGAGCAGCTATCCAACTTAGCATATTGCCTCCCATACCTATGTGTGTGCAGGTGGCCATCATATAGTCCCACGAGATCCTATCGAAGGCCTTCTCCGCGTCGGTTGACAGGAGAAGGCCCTCGAGACCGTACCGCTTAGCATAGTGGATCAAACTGAGGGCTTTGGAGATGTTATCCCTTGCCTCTCGGCCGGGCATAAACCCCACTTGCTCAGGGCCGATTACCTGTGCAAGCAATGGTTTGAGTCTATTTGCTAGAATCTTGGTGAGGAGTTTGATGTCTATATTTAGTAATGAAATAGGCCTGTAGTTGGCGCAATCCGCAGTGTCTTTGTTGGGTTTGGGAATTACAGCTATGTGGGCCGTTAGCAACGAACTGGAGTTATTTTTGTTTTTTGCCAAATAGTTCAAAGCCTTGAGTAGAGGGGAAGAGATTATGTTCAAATAGGTCTTGTAATATTGTGAGGTAAACCCGTCAGGGCCGGGGCTTTTGCCTACTTTTAGTGATTTTACTGATTCTTGTAATTCGGTCAGTGTGATTGGGTTTTCCAGCAATCTCGCATCCTCCGCCTGGATCGAGGGAAGATTGCTATTTAGTAAGAATTCCTGAATGTTGTCCATTCTAGAGGGTGCGAGATGTGCTGGTTTGTGTTGTGAGGGCAAGTTGTATAGCCTTGAGTAAAAATCTTGGAAGAGTTTCGCAATTCGTTTCGAGTCATGTTCGAGGACACCTCGTTTGTTTTTAATCGCATGGATATGGTTCGACAAAGAAGCGTCCTTGAGAGCTTTAGCCAACAACCTACCACTTTTATCCCCATGTTCGTAGAAGATGTTCTTTTTAAAAAAGAGGGATTTCTGTGTCTGTAGATGGAGTAATTGTGCTAAGGCTTTCCTGTGTTCAATAAGCTTCCCTTCAACCTTGGCTGAGAGATTCCTTTTATGTTGTTGTTCTAATTGGGCAATTTTGTTTGAAAGCGTTAATACCTCTCTATCTCTTTCCCTTTTCTTTGTGGCGCCCCATTTAATTAGTTCTCCTCTGATTACTGCTTTATGCGATTCCCAATTATTTAGCGGGTTAGTGTCTGAGTCCTTATTGTCTGAGAAGTAGGTCCCGATAGAATTGTGAATATCGTCATGAATGGTCTGGTCCGTCAAAAGAGCAGCATTCAGCCTCCAGCTGAATCAAAAATAGGAGTTACTACAAAGAGTAGTAGGAAGGCGGACTTTTTCAGGCAATCACAGGGACATACAATTTAAGAAAAAATATTTAATTAGGTATCATAAAATCCAGAAACAAAAACTAAAATATACAAA
Organism: Rana kukunoris; assembly: GCA_029574335.1. Classification (NCBI taxonomy): domain Eukaryota; kingdom Metazoa; phylum Chordata; class Amphibia; order Anura; family Ranidae; genus Rana; species Rana kukunoris. The sequence continues at coordinate 223,504,259 of CM056051.1, forward strand.
AACAAGATATACAGAATATATATTAGCAATAGTAGCTTGAATCTCGCCTACGCGTTTCGCCAAACGGCTTCTTCAGGGCGAGTTTGAGAAAGGGCTGGTAATATATGATTGCTAATTTCATATATCAAAAACGTTTGCTGTCCATCTGATTATATCAAGGATTATGTAAATATCCGAGTGGCACATGAAAGCTCAATGCGGCAGACAGAGTGTATCAAGTATACAAAAGAATGTCTGGTATGGTTAGCAACGAATCATCATCCACAGATGAATACAAGTATTTCTGGGGTAGAGCCAGAGATAGGAAGGAAAACCCGGGACCGACCACAGCAATAAAACATATAGACCACAGCCAGAGAGGAATAAAATCCAGTAGCAATAGGCTAAATCGGATTGTAATGTCCAGTATAGGACAGTCCAGTGAATCAGGAGTCTGGATATGAAGCACTGATGATATGTCCCGGGGGGAGTCAGACCTGTGCTGCACGCCGCGTGCAGCACAGGTCTGACTCCCCCCAGGACATATCATCAGTGCTTCATATCCAGACTCCTGATTCACTGGACTGTCCTATACTGGACATTACAATCCGATTTAGCCTATTGCTACTGGATTTTATTCCTCTCTGGCTGTGGTCTATATGTTTTATTGCTGTGGTCGGTCCCGGGTTTTCCTTCCTATCTCTGGCTCTACCCCAGAAATACTTGTATTCATCTGTGGATGATGATTCGTTGCTAACCATACCAGACATTCTTTTGTATACTTGATACACTCTGTCTGCCGCATTGAGCTTTCATGTGCCACTCGGATATTTACATAATCCTTGATATAATCAGATGGACAGCAAACGTTTTTGATATATGAAATTAGCAATCATATATTACCAGCCCTTTCTCAAACTCGCCCTGAAGAAGCCGTTTGGCGAAACGCGTAGGCGAGATTCAAGCTACTATTGCTAATATATATTCTGTATATCTTGTTTTTGTATATTTTAGTTTTTGTTTCTGGATTTTATGATACCTAATTAAATATTTTTTCTTAAATTGTATGTCCCTGTGATTGCCTGAAAAAGTCCGCCTTCCTACTACTCTTTGTAGTAACTCCTATTTTTGATTGAATTATTTCGGATGTTGGCTACATGTGAGTGCTTTTATGTTTCCCCGTTCCCTATTTTTGAGCCTCCAGCTGAAGCCACTGCTTCTGGGGGGTCTGGGTTTCAATGTCAAGGCAACTGGGGCGTGGTCGGAGAGTGATATTATACCGATCTCAGCTCTGGATAGTATAGATAGATCCCGTTGGGTGATGTAAATCAGGTCCAACCGTGAGTATCGTTTGTGCGATGCAGAATAGAAGGAAAAGTCCTTCTCAGTAGGGTGAGTTGACCTCCATGTGTCTACCAGTGTCAGAGACCGGAGTAGGGCTTTCATTTTCTTTAGGGTTTGAAAAGTGACGTGAGTGTGGCCAGTAGAGGTGTCTTGTAAGGGTGAAAGAGGAACGTTGAAGTCGCCCCCAAGTAGGATGCAACCCTCAGCGAACCCCTTCAGCTCATCAACCACCTTCCTGCAGAAGGTGATATGTTCTCTATTTGGAAAATAAACATTAGCGAGAGTAATGGGAGTGCCCTCCCAGTGTCCTTTCAGAATAATGTATCTTCCATCCTTATCAACCAAGCTCTGTTTGTGAACAAAAGGGGCATGTTTGTTGATCAGTATTGACACACCTTTTGTCTTGGCAAGAGGGTTTGTGGCATGGTGCGCGATTGTGTAGAGATTGTCTGTTATTTTAGGAATGTTCTGGCCCTTAAAGTGGGTTTCCTGTAGGAAGACCACCAGGGGTTTTGTTTTCCTTAGTTCTTTCAAGAATTTGGAATGTTTTTCGGGAATATTAAGCCCATTAATATTGTGCGAGACAAGCGTGGGTGATTTGCCTAAAAAAGAGTAAGCCATATTGCGTTCTCCTGCGGGGGGGCCGACTATGTGTCAGCAGGGGTGTGGGAATATCGGAGGGTAGGGAAATAGAAAGAGTGGGGTGGGTATAGGGTGGGGGGTTTATCCGGGCGAGCTGGTGAGGACCAGCCCACTCGAATCACGAGTCGTAGCCCTGAATCGACTATCGAGTAGTAGGGCCTGTAGACACCCTTGGTGAAGACAAGGATGTCTGGGATGACTCTGGTGTAGGCGTGGGAGGGTTCTGCGTGGATGGCAGGTCGGTGATACTATCCAACAAGAAAATCGAGGTGTAGGATATTATCATGAAGGTCTAGGTTGAAACAAGGGTATGTAAGCAGTCTGAAATGGAAGTCTGAACCGTTCCATTGGGGGGGGGGGGGGAGGGAAACTATGGAGTGTCTTAAACTTCTTGAGAACAGAGAACCAGGAGATCTGCAATTTAACCACCGTAATATAACATGAATAACCAAACATATATAACCAATGAAACAATATTGGAGCAGTTTCTAAAATAGCCCCGTGTGTGTTCAACCAGTAGTAGCCTTGCCTGTAACATAAGGAAGCGGTCCACTGACGTTCCCAGATCCCAAATGCACAGTAACAGTCACGTTATTCAACTCAAATCAAGCTAAAGTAAGTTAAATTGGAATGGACAAACTTAGATCTTCAAATCCAGTAAAGATCCTAGTAGTGTTGGGAGCCAGCTCTGCGAATACAGAGGCAGCCATCCAGATCCAGCTGAAAGAAAGGCTGGCCAGCCATCTGCCAGTAGACAGAACCTCAGAGAAAATAAAACGTACTCACGCTTTCCAAAAGTGGTTTTCTGTAGGCTACCTCCATATTCGCACACCAAGAATCTTCAGGAAGACACGAGATCCTCCAGGCTCAACACGTCATAAGAGCAGCGCGAGAGTCCCTAAAATGGCAAAAAATACTGTGCATAGGGGAAAGAGACATAGCCCGTGAATCATAACCTAAGTGGTGCATTGTTACAACATAGGTATGGATCTAAACAGTAATCAGGCAAGTACTCAGTAACAGAGGTCTTCAAAGAGTGTCCCTGACGCCTATGCAACATTTGCCAATCTCTTCTGCGGGGTATCAGAACGCTCCCTTCCAGAGGTGAGGGTTGGCATTATCGCAGGGCCCCCCCACCCGGTGCCGCAAAGTTGGGACAAGGTAGGACAAACCAGTCTAGCAGCCCCGTGGGGAGTCCTGGGCAGTGGTGGAGATCATGGCAAGTACTAAAAGCCGTGTTGCGATCCACAAAACGCCTCAGACAGTGTGTATGTAGGCCAGTATTAACCGAAGGTAAGGATATAGTAAATCCTCAGTCACAATCCATCACATCCCGAGATGTCTGGAGGCAGTTTGTAGGTTTGTTGTGAACGGAGAGATCAAACTAAGGCAAAACACAACAGTAAGGGCATGGCGCCCTCTAGTGGGCAGTAAGAGGATATGTTTGGGTTGTGTCTCCATGTAAAATCATCTATAGGTTTGAGAAAAGGGGCTTACAGTACCTTCAGTCTTCAAGAGGAATAATCCAATAGCGAAGTATGAAGGGTTGGTCTGACAAGAGGCTTCTCCAAGAGGGATCAGGATGCATAACAAAGTATTCTGTGCAGTTGCACATCAAGGGGGCTGGTGCTGCATGTAAGGGAAAAGGGAGACAAAAAGCAAAAAGAAAAAAGGGGAAAAAATAAACATAGTCAAACAACACAGTGCCTGAAGTGATGTCTCCTTTGCTGCAGGGGCAGAGCAAGTTACAATTAGCCTAGCAACTAATGACAGGATTCCCATCTTTGGTGGTTTGCATAATGTACTCCTGGTCTTGCAACGAGCAAACTATATGGGCAGTTACATCCTGGAGCTCTTAGCTGCAGGAGAGGCCTGATGACCCTTATAGGCTTTCTTACGGTATTTGCCAGCTTGGTATGGCGACTTGGATGGCGAGGGCCCTTGTGGAAGAGGTTGATGAATGAGCGTCGGTGGGAGCAGGAATTCAGCGTACCAGTCTGGTAAGTCTATAGGTGCAATGTGCAGATTTTCACAGAATTGCAGTAGGTCATCTGGAACCCTGAGCATAAATTGCTTGTCATTAAAAGCAGCTTGTAAAGCAAATGGGAATTTCCAGCGATAGCTGATTGCTTTGGATTGCAGCACCTCTAACAGGGGTTTCAGTGCTCTCCTGTTCTTTAGTGTGATCGGTGACAAATCTTGAAAAAGATGAATGTCAGACTCGTTGAACACTATCTGGTCGCTGGCCCTCGCTTTCCTCAGAATCTCCTCTTTAAGGGCATAATTAGGCAGACAACAGATTATGTCTCTGGGAGGGACATTGTCAGGGGCCCTTGGTCGCAAAGCTCTGTGTGCCCTGTCGAAATCTATGGGCGAGGCTTCAGGCCTATCCAGGAGACCATTGAATATGGACGTCAGCGCGGGCCTAATCTGGTCTGGTAGTACCACTTCGGGGACCCCCCGCACCCTGATATTATTGCGGCGTCCTCTGTTATCTAAATCTTCTAAGTGGCGATTAACCTCTATTAGTTGACGGTTATGAACCTCTGCTATGTCATCCAACCTTGTCAGAGCGCGGTCTCTCCTCTTGCCCGCCCGTTCCGTCACCACCATTTGTTCAGACAGTCTCAGCAGCTCTGTCTTAATGTCAGTGATGGCCACAGAGAAGGAGTTTTTTATATCGGCCGCTATCTCCATCATAGTGGCGTAATTTAGGGGAGAGTCAGGGTTGATGTTACCTCCAGAGAAGTCGTCCGAGGCGGGGATGGAGACCTCGTCATCCTCCGTGTCTTCCCCTCCATCGAGTCTATGGACCGGCGCCATCTTGTCCTTCACGCGGCCGCCTGAGTAGCGATACTTGTTCAGATTAGCGGGCGTCGCCTTCCCTTTAGGTGTTCCCATCAGCTTCGCTAGACCACCGGGTGTTCCCTTCTTGAGCCGGGTGTTCATGCTCTGCTGGAAACAGGTCGTTTTCGGCGATTGTTTCAACCTTGGGACCGGAGCTCTCTCACACAGCGGCCATCCACGCTGCTCGCCAAGCCACGCCCCCATTCTTTCTTCCACTCTCGTAATCAAAATATTTTTTTTTTTCTGAATAAAGAGTGGTATTCTAGTAATTGTAAATTATCCAATGAAATTTTGTTATAAACAGGCAACTAATTTACTGACTGTAAATGACAGAAGTAGGCAACATCTTACAATGTACCAAATATGCTACCATTATATAGACTTAAAAATTAGCAATTACAATTTATGTCAGGAAAGAGGTAAAATGATTAACAACGTATATTCCAATTCAATACAAAAAGATACAAGAGTATGAGGTCAACTGACCAAAATACCTTTTTCACACTGGCAATGTCAAACCATATAGTATATATGCTTTTAACCACTTAAGCCCCGGACAATTTTGCTGGCCAAAGACCAGGCCACTTTTTGCGATTCGGCACTGCATCGATTCAACTGATAGTTGCACGGTCATGCGACGTGGCTCTCAAACAAATAGAACTTTCTTTTGGTGGTATTTGATCGCCTCTGCGGTTTTTATTTTCTATAAACTAAAATAGAGCGACAATTTTGAAAAAAATTCTATATTTTTTACTTTTTGCTATAATAAATATCCCCTAAAAATATATAAAAAAACATTTATTTTCCTCAGTTTAGGCCGATACATATTTGTCTACATATTTTTGGTAAAAAAAATGCAATAAGCGTATATGGATTGGTTTGCGCAAAAGTTACAGCGTCTACAAAATAGGGGATAGAATTACGGCATTTTTATTATTATAATTTTTTTTACTAGTAATGGCCGCGATCTGAGATTTTTATCATGACTGCGACATTATGGCGGACACATCGGACACTTTTGACACATTTCTGGGACCATTGTAATTTTTAAAGCGTCAGTGCTATAAAAATGCAATGATTACTGTGAAAATTACACTGGCAGTGAAGGGCTTAACCACTAGGAGGCACTGAAAGGGTTAAAGGGTCACTAAAGGAAAAAAATGTTTTTGCTGAAATGACTGTTTACAGGGTATAGAGACATAAAAGTTAACTGATTCCTTTTCAAAATGATTAAAAATAGATAAAAATCTATCATATAATGTGCCTGCAGGTTAGTTTCACTTTTGAACTGGCTTCATGTCTCTGTTAAGTAGAAATAGACACACAGAACAAAAACAAACAAATCCAGTGCAGTGTTTTGTTTTTAAAGCAAATCTGATTGGTTCTGGGAAGTTTTAGACACAGTGATGACAGCTTAAACCACCGTGAGAAAGCTCCCAGAACTGTGGTTATAAGGAAACAGACAAGCAGGAAGTGTGAAGAACAGAGCAGGATTACAGCAACTTCAAAGCAAAAATGAACAATAAGGACATGAAACCAGTACTGCAGTAAGGTAAAGGAAGCTATTTAGCTAAAGAAATGTTTTCCTTTAGTGATCCTTTAAGTGTGCCTTAGGGAGTGCTTCTAATTGTAGGGGGATGGGCTGTGTGTGACAGGACAGTGATCACAGCTTCTGATTACAGGACACTGTGAACACTGTCCTGTCATTAGGAAGACTGGGAAAATGCTTGTTTACATCAGCATTTCCCCGTTCTTCCTCACCGTGACACGGTCGCTGGTATGCCGGTGGACATCGAGTCTACAATGCCGCCATCTTAAAGGGGATGTATATATATGTCCTTTTGCCTGCCCGTGTCATGCTGCAGATGTATATCTGCGTGCGGCCGGCGGCAATCGGTTAAAGCACATTTCTAAACACATAAAAATGTAGGTAATGATTTTTCAATGGCAACAGGATGTTTACCTGCAAAGTTTAGGTACATTCAATTTGCCTGTGTTTAGAGAAAAAGATTTCTATGTATCCCGAATCAAATTAGAAACACTAAACCAAGTTTAAAGCAATACAGAAAGACAAAACACGAGATTTCCAGCATAAATGGGCAGCTGTGTACTTCTGGCAGACTCCTGGTAGTGTTTTAGCCTATTGGTTCTGGATGCTCAACCCCACCATCTGCTGGACGGTGTTCATTACTTAGGCTGGGTTCACACTATACTACACGACAGCAGTACAACTTCCATCCTACTTTGCTCTGCGACATCTGTCCTACATTCATCCTACATTTATCGACTTTGTTATAGTCTGACTTCTTCTTTGACCAATCAAAACAATCCCAGGGTGAGATAAATTCCTTTTACTGCTGCTGTAATCACATGTCGGATGTCTGATAAGGACAAGGCTCCTACTTTGGTCCGACTTCAATAATATTCAATGGGCTGAAGTAGGATGAATGTCGGAGCAAAGTAGTGCAGGGAGTGTTTTCAAAGTCGGACCGACATGTGTCGGATCAGTTAAGACGGCTCTCATAGGGAAACATTGATTTTCACACGTCATGCGACATGAACTCCCAATGTCGGAGCGTTTGTTGGACAAGTGTGAACCCAGCCTGAGGAATGATCGTACGACCGCTGCAGATCTGATCTCATCAGCAGTGCTTATTTTGGGAACTCAGCACTCCATAGGTACCCATTACTCCTAGTTGTCTCTGGGTTTGAGATTTTGGTTTATGCTATTTGCCTGCCGCCTGTCAAGACCTTCTGTATGTTTTTGTATTATGTCGGCACTCACCTTTTGTTTGTTTCTTCTCTACGCATGTCTGCCACCTGTCTTGACCTCCAGTATATCCTTGATATTCTGGCTTTGTCTGCATAAGTTAGATATCACCATTTAACCACTTGCCTACTGTGCACCTACACCCCCTTCCTGCCCAGACAAAATTTAAGCTTCCGGCACTGCGTCGCTTTAACTGACAATTGCGCGGTCGTGCGATGTGGCTCCCAAACAAAATTGGCGTCCTTTTTTTCCCACAAATAGAGCTTTCTTTTGGTGGTATTTGATCACCTCTGCGGTTTTTATTTTTTGCGCTATAAACAAAAATAGAGCGTCAATTTAAAAACAAATTCAATATTTTTAACTTTTTGCTATAATAAATAACCCAAAAAATATATAAAAAAAATATTTTTTTCCTCAGTTTAGGCTGATACGTATTCTTCTACATATTTTTGGTAAAAAAAAAATGCAATCGATTGGTTTGCGCAAAATTTATATTGTTTACAAAATAGGGGATAGTTTATGGCATTTTTTTTTTTTTTTACTATTAATGGCGGCGATCTGCGATTTTTTTATTGGGACTGCGACGTTATGGCGGACACTTCGGACACTTTTCTGACATTTTTGGGACCATTTACATTTATACAGTGAACAATGCTATAAATATGCATTGATTACTGTATAAATGTGACTGGCAGTGAAGGGGTTAACCACTAGGGGGCGGGGAAGGGGTTAGATGTGTGTCCTATGAGTGTTCTAACTGTAGGGGGAGGGGGGGTGACTGGAGGAGGTGAACGATAGTGTCCCTATGTACAAGGAACACAATCTGTCTCCTCTCTCCCTGACAGGGACGTGCAGCTCTGTGTTTACATACAGAGCTCCACGTCCCCGCTCAGTTACTGGGCAATCGCGCATGCCCGGCGGCGATCGTTGCCGCCGGGCACTCGCACCGGGATCCCAGCAGAGCGGCGGGTGTGCGCGCGCGCCGCCCGCGGCTTTAAAAGGACATCACGTCATATGACGTGATGTCAGGATAATGGAGTCCTCCGCCCGCCATCATTTGACGGTGGGCAGAGGACAAGTGGTTAAACAATCCTAATGCTTGCACTATAGCACTGTTTCTGGTTCAGCCTTCGCGTCATCGGCAGCTCTGGAGATGTACCTTGTTGTGACCCTTCTGGCATCCGCCGATGACACGGAGCCCACATCTCATTCCATGATAATAACTAAAGAAACCTCTGAATGTATTTTCATATTTAAAAAGTAAACCAACGAACAGATCATCAGCTTGTTCAATTAAGGTTTGACAATAAAATCTGGGAGCCGATTGGTTTCTGTGCCTGATTTTGCACTCTCCAAATTTAGTAAATAAACCCCAGAGTCTCTTTAAAGTACACCACTGAAGAGTCAGAGTCCAAAACCAATTTTGCTGTGGGAACTTCTAATGTATTTATTTGTATTATAAAATATTTTAATATTCTTTTTAAAATTCATTCATTGTGGAGATTATTTTACTTTTGTTCTTGATTAAAGTGGATGTAAAGCGACTCTCATCCTTTCTAAACTACTGCCATAGTGCTGATCTATACGGATATAGATGCCTCCTGCATGTATCCTCACCTGTCAAATGCCTCCCCTCTGTCTGTTGTGAGACCCGAAAAACTGCAGTTTCTGTGGGTGGGTCTGTTGTCTGGAGCTCAGTGGGTGGAGTCGTGATGTCAGTAGACTCCCCGCCCACCTCTATGCTCCCCTTGTCAACATGCATTTTCTCTTGTGTATTCCGCGTACACACGATCGGTCAAAACTGATGAAAACGGACTGAAGATCCATTTTCATCGGTCTAAACCGATCATGTGTGGGCCCTATCGGTCAGTTATCCTTCGGTCAAAAAAAAAGAGAACTTGCTTTAAAATTTACCCGATGGACGCCTAACCAATAGGTCAAAACCGATCATTAGTATGCAAAAGCGTCGGTTAAAAAGCCGCGCATGCTCATAATCAAGTCGACGCATGCTTTGAAGCATTGAACTTCGTTATTTTCAGAACGTCGTTGTGTTTTACGTCACCACGTTCTGACACAACCATTTTTTTAACTGATGGCGTGTAGGCACATCAGACCATCAGTCAGCTTCATCGGTTAACCGATGAAAAAGGTCCTTCGGACCGTTCTTAACGGATGGACTGATCGTGTGTACACGGCGTTACACTAAATTCTGCTATGATGCCTAACATTCAGTAAAAATCCAGAAAAGTAACCACATGACTTCAGAAAAGGAGTGGGGGCGGGAATTAAAAATAATGCCTGTCTCCAGGCTAGTGCATGAGATATGTAAATAACCTGATGTTGCAACTGTGATGAGGTGACCTCAGACACACACACTGCAATATAACAATCAGATCACTCAAGCTTCTCCTCTGCCCAGCTCGCACTAGATACATCTAACCAAAATCAGATCACTTGTGTATATTCTGCTTTCTGTTCTGTGTTTTCATTGCAATATACATGCATTTCCTCATCACACTAAACTGTTGATCACACTCCATGATGAGAAACATCCAGTCAAAACACAGTAAATGCAGCCAATCTTGGGAGAGCTGGAAGGGAGAGGAGAGGAGGGGAGGGGAGGGGAGAGGGATGTGAATTGTGAACTTTTTACACAGGATGTGCCTGAGATATGTAAATAACCTTTCACTCACAGCAAGGGGGCGTAACGGACTAAGGTTTTTCTCTGTAAGTCCATTTTATTTCACTGAACAATAAAAGAGGCTTACTCAGAGCTGGATTAATTCGGTGTGGCAAGACTGTGCACAGATGATAGGAAATCTTATACCCTACATTATGACATAAAAAAAAACTGGTTTACATCCACTTTAATCTAAACCAATTAGTTGTATGAGGCTGACAACAAGTCAACAACAAGAGTTTAATACTCATTCTCACGTGCCAATATTTTATATGCTATCTTTCATAAAATAAGGTATGGAGAATACCATACTTTTCTATTACATTTGGGTTATTGATGTTCTAAAGGAAATGTAACCACTTCTCCACGGGAGGACGTCATATGACGTCCTCCACTTTGTGCAGGGATATCTGAATGATGCCTGCAGCTACAGGCATCATTCAGATATCGAAGTCTTCAGCCGGCGATTCTGTGCACGATAGGCAGTGGGAGGAGACTTCCCCCCCCTCCTGCCTCCATCCGGTGCTTCTCCGGGCTCTCCCGTGCCATCGGGGGCCCGGAGAGCGTATCGACCAGCGCTCGCTGGGTTAGCATAGAGATGACTGGTGACCAGATGGTCACAGTCATCTCTATGACCGTCGGTGGTCCGGGCGCGACATTATGACGTCACGCCCGGTACCCGGAAGTAAACAAAGCCGCAACCGCGGCTGTCGGCATGTGATCGGTGATTTTTTTTTCACCGATTTTATGCTTGTAAGCATGGAGGAGTGATGTGGGGTCTTATTGACCCCACATCTCTCCATAAAGGGGACCTGTCACATGGATTAATATTACAAGAGATGTTTACATTTCTTGTAATAGGAATAAAAGTGATAAAAAAAAATGAAAAAATGTAAAAAAATGTGTAAAAATAAAAAAATGAAGTAAAATAAAAATAAAATGTATTTTTTTTTAAATGCCCCTGTCCCCGGTAGCTCGCACTCAGAAGTGAACATGCATGCAAGTCCCGCCCACATATGTAAACGCCGTTCAAACCCCACATGTGAGGTATCGTCGCGTGCATTAGTGCGTGTGCAACAATTCTAGCACTAGACCTCCTCTGTCTTATTGACCCCACATCTCTCCATAAAGAGGATCTGTCACACAGATTCCTATTACAAGGGATGTTTACATTTCTTGTAATAGAAATAAAAGTGATAAAAAAAATGTAAAAAAAAGTGTAAAAATTAAAAAAATTAAGCAAAAAAAATGTTAAAGTTTTTTTTTTTTTTTTTAAACGCCCCTGTCCCCGTTATCTCGCGCGCAGAAGCGAACACGCATTCAAGTCCCGCCCACATATGTAAACGCCGTTCAACCCCCCCCCCAAAAAATGTTAAAGTGTCTCCTATGGAGATTTTTAAGTACCAAAGTTTGGCACCATTCCATGAGTGTGTTCAATTTTAAAGCGTGACATGTTAGGTATCTATTTACTTGGCATGACATTATCTTTCACATTATACAAAAAAATTGGGCTAACTTTACTGTTTTGTTATTTTTTAATTCATGAAACCGTTTTTTTTCACAAAAAAAAAGGCGTTTGAAAAATGATTGTGCAAATACCGTGCAAGAAAAAAAGTTGCAAAGTTGTTATTCCCTAGGGTGTCTGCTAAAAAAAATATATAATGTTTGGGGGTTCGGATTAATTTTCTAGCAAACAAAAATTAGATTTTTACATGAAGGAGAGAAGTGCCAAAATAGGCATGGTGGACAAGTGGTTAACCACTTGACCACTGGGCACTTAAACCCCCTTCCTAACTAGACCAATTTTCAGCTTTCGGTGCTCTCACAATTTGAATGACAATTACTCAGTCATACAACATTGTACCCATTTAAAAATGTTGTCCTTTTTTTCACACAAATAGAGCTTTTTTTTGGTGGTATTTGATCACCTCTGGGTTTTTTATTTTTTGCGCTATAAAAGAAAAACGACTGAAAATTCTGTAAAAACAAACAAAAAAAAAACTTGTTTCTGTCATATTAGCGGGTTATTTCTCACACACAGCATATGCATACCACAAATTACATCCCAAAACACATTCTGCTATTCCTCCCGAGTATGGCGATACCCCATGTGTGGGACTTTTACACAGCGTGGCCACATACAGAGGCCCAACATGCAGGGAGCGCCATCAGGCGTTCTGGAACACCCAGACCAATTCTGACATTTCTCTCCTACATGGAAAAATCATCATTTATTTGCTAGAAAATTACATAGAACCCCAAAACATTATATATGCTTTTTTAGCAAAGACCCTAGAGAATACAATGGCGGCCGTTACAACTTTTTATCTCGCACGGTATTTTCGCAGAAATTTATTGAACGCGTGTTTTAAAAAAAAAACTGTTTGTGCTTAAAACAAAACAAAACAGTAAAGTTAGCCCAATTTTTTTTCATAATGTGAAAGATGAAGTTACGCCGAGTAAATAGATACCCAACATGCGCACACTTCAAAATTGCGCACAATCGTGGAATGGCGCCAAACTTCGCTACTTAAAAATCCCCATAGGCGGTATTGCAGAGTATTGGGGTATTGCAAAGTATCATGCAGGGTATTGGGGTATTGTCGAGTATTGGGCTATTGCCGAGTACTGGGGTATTGCCGAGTACTGGGGTATTGCCGAGTACTGGGGTATTGCCGAGTATTGGGGTATTGCCGAGTATTGGGGTATTGCCGAGTACTGGGGTATTGCCAAGTACTGGGGTATTGCCGAGTACTGGGGTATTGCCGAGTATTGGGGTATTGCCGAGTATTGGGGTATTGCCGAGTATTGGGGTATTGTTGAGTACTGGGGTATTGCTGAGTACTGGGGTATTGCTGAGTACTGGGGTATTGCTGAGTACTGGGGTATTGCTGAGTATTGGGGTATTGCCGAGTATTGGGGTATTGTTGGGTATTGTTGGGTACTGGGGTATTGTTGGGTATTGTTGGGTACTGGGGGATTGTTGGGTACTGGGGTATTGCTGGGTACTGGGGGATTGCAGAGCTGGGATGGATTGAGGGATGGCTGGATCTGTGACTGCATTTGTCACAGATCCAGCCACAGCTCAGCTGCTGACACCCCGCTCCCCCCCCCCTCTCCTCGCACACTGTACCGAACGGTACAGAGAGGAGAGGGAGGAGAGGGAGGAACCGGCGTCATCAAATGACGCCGGTTTGTTTACAAGTGATCGCGCCGTCATTCGACGGCGCAATCACGTGGTAAACGGCCGCTATCAGCGGCAATTTACCGTGATCCGTGATGCGCCGGGTCTTCAGGATCGCGGAAGTGAAGGACGACGTCCCAGGGACGTCGTGTCAAGATAACTCCACCGCGCCGTAGCAGTAAAATGCTTATGGCGCGGTGGGAAAGTGGTTAAAGAGAATACCTCCGTTTGATTGAATTATGTTTTATTTCTGGACAGGGATTATAAATAAAATAACAAGTAGCACTGGCAAGGTTTTGGTGCAATGATACTAACTGCAATTTCTACTGGGGTGAATTTAAAACCCAGAGCTCAGTCTAAAAATACATCTTTGATAATAGGCTTTAGTAAATAGCATTTATGCTGTCTGCACATATTTTTGACAATACTTTTTTCCCAGCACATACAACCACCCACTGTGACAATCACAGCGAGTGCTCAGACTAACAACAAACTGGAGTTTATTGCTTTAATTTTACAAGCAAATTATAAGATGCTAAATTATAGAACAAACCAATATGTATGCAAAACTAGAGGGAGTCTAACTAAGCATGTTTATTACAGGAGGTATTCTTCATCTCCCATGACTATGTTATATATTTGCTTTGTCATTTTACAGCTTGCATGTAAACAGGTTAAAACAAATATAAAGAAAACAAATGGTAACAGATGCTATTAAAATTTTAAAAAGCAAAGAAATGTGTTCTGTGATTGTTTTGCCAATGAAATCTTATGAGACAACAGGGGAGAATTGTCTTCAAAATACTTCTAAGATCTTCATCATACACTTCTAGTGTCAAAGTAATATTACTTCCTTAGAGTTTTCAAGCATAGCACATTACGTAAACATTCCCCAGTAAACTATTTGTTACTGTACATGGAGGAGAAGAGGAGAGCAGTGCCTTGCCATCCTAGGTTACTGGGCTTTGTGCTTCTATTGATGCATACAGTGTAGAGAGACATCTCTATTCTTTGCATGCAAAGGTGGCTCCATGGCATCTTGCTTTAGAAAAAGCCACCCTGAAACGAGAAACCCAGGGTAGTGGTCACTGGTCAGCAAGAGGTTGAGATTACTTATAAACACCACTATCTAGTTAATATTCTGTGAATTTTGTAACACATCTAGCTTAACCACTTCAGCCCCGGAAGTTTGGACTTTTTTTTACTAGTGCTGCATGCAAATAATATAGTTTATTGTGTACAATTACTGTTGACACTTACAACAGATATCTGTGCATAAACAAGCTTTAATTTATGTACATGGATACATATACACACTAATTTATTACAATGTAATACTGACTTTTTGCTGTTCTTACATCTCTTTTTTTATATTTCAGCAGAAATTGGTGGAAATATTGGTTCATGGCTTTACACAAGATTATATAGACTCAGAGAGTCTCATGAAACAGAACCAATTTTAGCTTGAAAAGAAGAAATTGCATGATTCAGGCAGTAATGTCACAGGTTTGATGAGTGAGAGCATATCTTGGTACCGTTTTATCCCAAGACAATTACATACAGTCCAAAGAAATCTGGGTTGCTATAACAACTTTATGTAGTATGAAAAAATTTCAGCATTTGTTCGCCCTGTTTGTTTGTTCTTTTCAAGCAGAAAGAATTGTGTTGCCATAGATCGGTTTAATTGTAAGTGTTCTTTATTAAATGCCCTCCACTGCTTCAGAGGGAATTCCCTAACATTTTACACTCATGTAGAATGTTTCACATTGTTATTTCTTCATATAATTCCTTTTATTAAAATATTTGGATGTGATGCATCATTCCATGGATGATAGTCTCAAATGTTCCAGATATAGGCTAGAAATTTTATTGAAATACGTGTTTTAACCTCCCTGGCGGTATGATTCTTTAAGATTTTAGGTGCTAAAAGCGGTACCATTATTTGAAAGGGAATTTGGCGTTTTATACTGTAGGCTTGTAATTCTTAGGAATAACTCACTGAAATCTATCCAAACAAGAGTCTAATAGGCATCCTGGGTATGATTTTTTTTTTTTCTTATTAAAAATTATAATATAATAAATAATTATAAAAAATTATAACAAATAATAATATAATTATAGTAAAAATTATTCAATAATGTAATCAAATCAAAATCACTGAAATTTGCTCAGTTGCAGAATTTTTGCTGTCATTATTTTTTTTTTTTATGACGAATTTCCCCACAAATCGCTATCGCTAAATTCTGCAAGTGATTCTGATTTATTATCGCTGTTTTTTAGCTGCTCTAAAACAATTTTTGCCATAAAGGGACACTTTTGGTTGCTATGGGCAATCTACAGTTTGCAGGGAGAAAGAACAGTTTTTATTATATAAAAGAACATGCAGGGCACTGGGCAGACCACTAGGGACATGGGGGGTGTGTATTTTTTACATACAGTACTGTAATCTATAAGATTACAGTGTACTGCATGTATAGTGTTTGTTTACTTTTTTAAATTTGGCGCCGTTCCCCCCCCTACGTCGCGACGCTCGCAGGGAAGGGAATCGGCGGAACACACAGCATCAGGCGGACATCCGCCCGCCGTGTACTGCGGGGATTCATCGCTGGATCGCAGAGAAAAGGTAAGTAAACTTTTTTCTGCATCCAGCGAGGCAAGTCCGTGTGTAGCACGGGGTTACCGATCGTAGCTTTAAAATCTCACCCCGTGCCACACACGGGAAGACCGCCAGGGAGGTTAAGTACTCATATACTATATTATTATCAAAAAAAAAATGTTCTTAACAATTTTTTTTACTATAATTTTAATTTCTTAACTATTCATATAATATATTATTTTTCATAAAAATATCATAAACTTTCTACACATCAATTTTGCTCTTTGATCTTTTTTTTTTGCTCTATATATTAACATTATTTCTATTGGTTTTAAAAAATTCAGTTTGAATGTCAATGCTTATATTGAAAATATATTGTGATGCAGTCCAAATACGTAAAATAAAAAAAAACAATGATGTTACAAGGAACTCCATCCCAGAATTCGCTCTTCACACAAAACTGTGCAGAGAATTGGAAATTTCAAATAGACGTTTCAGCAGATGGGAAGGAGAACCATGCTTTTGTTTCCTCTCTGCTGCCGACCACGCTGGATCAGATGTTGTGGAACATCTTCAGACTTTTATGGATCCTGAAAATCCAAAAATAAATAAAGACAGAAACACTTATTTTTTTTGTGAACAATTCCACCTGTACACAGAACCCCCAAAACCAGTTTGCAAAAGAACTGATGAGCTGGCGCTTCTATTCTGACACCTTCTGCCAGAAATCACACCCCATGGTTTCAGTACCATGGATAGATTTATTCAAAATGGAAATATGGGGTCAGCGCACATCCAAAAGAAATCCTAACAAAAGCAGCTGAACCCTCAAGGTCAATACATAGCAATCCTTGGATGAGTACATAAAAGAAAAACCAGTGCAGCACTAAAAATAGCAACACTAAAAACTGGTTAAAATAATAAAAAAAATTCTGGCAAAAGAGAGCCTTATGTATAGTCCCAGTTCACATAGTATGAGAGCGGGAAGATGACGTAGAAAGATAAAACCAAAAAGGTAGATACAATCCTCCTCAGTAGTGACCAGGGTGCTCGAAAAACATATCCGCTACGTCCTTATTAGTGCCTCCACTACCGTATATACAGGTCATTCTCAAAAAATTAGCATATTGTGATAAAGTTCATTATTTTCTGTAATGTACTGATAAACATTAGACTTTCATATATTTTAGATTCATTACACACAACTGAAGTAGTTCAAGCCTTTTTTTTGTTTTAATATTGATGATTTTGGCATACAGCTCATGAAAACCCAAAATTCCTATCTCAAAAAATTAGCATATCATGAAAAGGTTCTCTAAACGAGCTCTTAACCTAATCATCTGAATCAACTAATTAACTCTAAACACCTGCAAAAGATTCCCGAGGCTTTTAAAAACTCCCAGCCTGGTTCATTACTCCAAACCGCAATCATGGGTAAGACTGCCGACCTGACTGCTGTTCAGAAGGCCATCATTGACACCCTCAAGCAAGAGGGTAAGACACAGAAAGACATTTCTGAACGAATAGGCTGTTCCCAGAGTGCTGTATCAAGGCACCTCAGTGGGAAGTCTGTGGGAAGGAAAAAGTGTGGCAGAAAACGCTGAACAACAAGAAGAGGTGACCGGACCCTGAGGAAGATTGTGGAGAAGGACCGATTCCAGACCTTGGGGGACCTGCGGAAGCAGTGGACTGAGTCTGGAGTAGAAACATCCAGAGCCGCCGTGTACAGGCGTGTGCAGGAAATGGGCTAGAGGTGTCGCATTCCCCAGGTCAAGCCACTTTTGAACCAGAAACAGCGGCAGAAGCGCCTGACCTGGGCTACAGAGAAGCAACACTGGACTGTTGCTCAGTGGTCCAAAGTACTTTTTTCGGATGAAAGCTAATTTTGAATGTCATTCGGTAATCAAGGTGCCAGAGTCTGGAGGAAGACTGGGGAGAGGGAAATGCCAAAATGCCTGAAGTCCAGTGTCAAGTACCCACAGTCAGTGATGGTCTGGGGTGCCATGTCAGCTTCTGGTGTTGGTCCACTGTGTTTTATCAAGGGCAGGGTGAATGCAGCTAGCTATCAGGAGATTTTGGAGCACTTCATGCTTCCATCTGCTAAAAAGCTTTATGGAGATGAAGATTTCATTTTTCAGCACGACCTGGCACCTGCTCACAGTGCCAAAACCACTGGTAAATGGTTTACTGACCATGGTATTACTGTGTTTAATTGGCCTGCCAACTCTCCTGACCTGAACCCCATAGAGAATCTGTGGGATATTGGGAAGAGAAAGTTGAGAGACGCAAGACCCAACACTCTGGATGAGCTTAAGGCCAACACTGAAACATCCTGGGACTCCATAACACCTCAGCCGTGCCACAGGCTGATTGCCTCCATGCCACGCCGCATTGAAGTAGTCATTTCTGCAAAAGGATTCCCGACCAAGTATTGAGTGCATAACTGAACATAATTATTTGAAGGTTGACTTTTTTTTATTAAAAACACTTTTCTTTTATTGGTCGGATGAAATATGCTAATTTTTTGAGATAGGAATTTTGGGTTTTCATGAGCTGTATGCCAAAATCATCAATATTAAAACAAAAAAAAGGCTTGAACTACTTCAGTTGTGTGTAATGAATCTAAAATATACGAAAGTCTAATGTTTATCAGTACATTACAGAAAATAATGAACTTTATCACAATATGCTAATTTTTTGAGAATGACCTGTACAGGCCGCTCACCTCAAACTGTGGACCTCTGAATTAACAGATAGGTCAATCAGGCTTTTCTCACAAGGGTAATTAAGGGTAAAAGTTGCCGCTAGGAGATTCAAGAATCTAGATCCAGCCCCTTCACAGCAGAATGACACTCTCATAGGCAGTAGATAGGAACGTGGTGACCATGGAAAATCAATAAAAGATACATAGTGCTCTCTGATTGACTAATAACATTCTTTATTAATAGAAATAGGTTACTCACAAATGAATCACTGATAACCCAGTGCTAGGATGCAGAGTGTATCTCATACGTCGCATCAAGACAAAGAAAGGTGGCTGAGATGATGTCACAGAGTCCTCCCGCACTCGTATCATCCCAGTAGGCGGGACTTCCTCAGCGATTACGGAGGCTCATGCGTCAGCTTCCTTATATGCACGCCACCTTACGTAATTGACATCCAGATCCCACCTCCTCTTGGGGTACATTGCCATAGCAACAGAGAAGCCCATGAGGCATTAATTAATAGATTAAGACAACAGCTCTACGCGTTTCATAGATTTATCTACTCTTCTGGAGAATGCACGTAGATTATGTCTGAAATGTACTAATGAACTGAATTTCTGTGAGGTCTGACCCCGTCAAGGAAAAGGGGAGTTAAAAATATTAAGATATCATTTCAACTACTATAACCCCCACTCTCTGAGATACTTACAGGTGTAGCTAAATTATGGGGATGTGGCACTTGAGATCGGAGACCCCCTAAGGGCATCACCGCCGGGAGCTGGGGTGGTGTGGGTGGACTGAAGCCCAACAAGGACAGCATCTGTGAAGGGCAAGTATCCAGGAAGTGAGAATGGTGACCATGAGTGCTAAAACTTCAAGAAAGGGACTGCGTTAAGAAGGCATAAATATAGTGTGTAATATATCTTATAGTTGGTACAGGACAGGTTAGTAGGTAGTGTAAATGAGGTCCAACCAATATAGGTTGAAAAGCATAGAATGGTGAAGGATAGAAATTAAAACAAAAAGAGAGTAGTCAGGAACCCACATCTGACACGTGGCAAAAAATAATGAGTGCTAGATTACCTAGTTTTCTGGTGCTGAAATAAGGACCTAAAATCCAGAATTGTGGGAAATAAATCAGGAATGACAGATGGCACCACCAAGGTAGATGAGCCGGCCAAAAAATTTAGCCTATATGGGTACCGTGCCGCATACCCACCAATGTCATGTAAGCGTGCATAGGAGGGGGAGGCAATGCCACCCATGTGGGTAAGTCACCCGAGATTGGAGCCAAAATCATTAGGAAAGAAAGAAAATAAACACTATGGCCCAGATTCAGGTACATCTGCGCATTATTGGACCGGCGTAGCGCACCGCCTTTACGTTAGACTTGCGCAATTTTGCCGCGTAATCACCCTATTCTCGTAGCTTTTGCGCAGGAAATTGCGCATGCGTAACGTTTTTTCAGAGGCGTAAGGAGGAGTAATACAAATTGGGAAGGACGTGGGCGTGTTACATTGAAATGAGCCGTGACCCCATGCAAATGAAGGGCCGGCTGGCTCGCGCATGCGCGATTGAAGCGGCGCAATCAGTGAAATTGGAAATGGACTAGGGCAACGTTGTGAACTACGCAAACAGCATAAATAGACACACACAAACGCACTTGCATTGCAAAAGTACATCCCTTTGTCCCTTCCCATTTAACCAAGTGCTTTTGTCCTGTTGTTCGTTGCGGTGTGTTTTGTAGTTGTCAGATTAGTGTTCTGTGTGATCAAGTGTTTGTTAGTAGATCTTTGAAAGTGTTTTTTGATAAGTGTTTGAGAGACTGTTTGTTTGATTGATATATTTCTGTTCGTTTGTTTTCCTGCTGTTTTTTTGTTTTGTTTTTTTGTGACTGTTTCTTGCTGAGTAGTTTTCTCTTTGTGTGTGTTCTTGCTTGATTGGTTGTGCTTATTTTTGTGAGTGAATTTTGTTGACTGGGAGTGAGTTTTTTTGGAAGTATGACAGAGAGAAAACGAAAGCTCAATTTTACAGTTGGGGAAAAACAAATTCTTGCCCGGGCCATTAGCGAGTATGGGCGTTTCCTCCACGGCCCGGACAGTGCCAACACCACCCCGGCCAGGAGGAGGGAGATTTTGGATAGAATCACTGAGCAGGTCAATTCAGCGGGGCAGGGGGAGACACGGACCCGGTCTGGGATTGACAAAAAAATCAATGACCTCCGGCGTCTGGTCAAACAGAAGCTGGCCAGAATGCATGCCCATGCCAGGGGCACAGGAGGGGGCCCACCATGCCGTATTAGGCTGACAGCGGAGGAGCGTGCGGTGGCCCTGACCTTTCATCGGCATGAAGTTGAGGGCCTGCCCGGCTTTGACTCAAGTCCGGAGCCCGTGGTGCCAGGTAAGTATTTTTTTTAATATCAGGTGTGTAGCATGTGTGGGGGAGGGGGTGAAAGGGAATATGTGGCAAGTGTGTGGATCCTCCAACCTGTGAATGTTTTGTGTCATCCACAGATGTGCAGGAAGGTGCAGGGCCATCTGGCCTGACCGCACCAACCCCAGGACAGCAGCCTAATGAGGCCCCCCCAACAAGGCCGGAGTCCGCGGAGGAGCTTCAAGAGGAGGAGGAGAATCATGAGGAGGAGGAGAATCATGAGAAGGAGGAGTCCATGTCAGGCACTGGACGTTTGGTTTTTGAGGACTCTTCCCCTCTGGCTGGCAGCAGGCAGGCCTCCCTAAGGGGGAGCCCCCCCCCTCCTCCCCCAACATGGCTCCTCTCACAAGGGCCTCCCCTTCTCCCCGGCCACAAGCATCAGCTGGAGGCAGGATTTCATCCCAGAACACCAGGGGGTTGGCCGATCTCCTGCCCGCCACTCGTGGCTCACGCAAAGGGCATTAATTTTTTTTTCCCCCTTTTTTTTTTTTGCTGGAAAATTTTTGCTTTTGCAGGTATTTTTTTTTTTTTGGGGGTTTTGAATGCTGTTTGAATGTGGGGGTGACATTCCTGCCGGAAAAGGGGTGTCACCCTCAATTTTGGTGGAGAAGGGTTCCCCAGGACCAGGGAGAAGTGATCCCCAGGTCCGTGTGAATGGTGTATGAATGTACAGTGACATAATTGGAGCCTTGGCGTGGCGTTGCTGCTCACAAGTCCTGCATGGTGGACTGGTGCCAATCCAATTTGATGTGGATGTGGGGTGTGTGTGCTAGGGACCACAGTGTTGTGCATGCATGCATTCTCATTGTGCCATGATTAATGTGTGTGTTTAACGTGCAAAGATGCCCAATGTGAGTTGTCTCCTGGCTGCTCTACCCTCAGAAGACGGGGTAGCCTCGGTTAGGGGGGGATTGTCTGGTTCAGGGGTCAGGTCATCACGTAGGCCAATCTGCGAAGTTGTGCAGCATGCAACATGCACCGATGATCTGGCACACAAAGTTTGGGGAATACAAGAGGGTACCCCCAGACTTATTCAGGCATCGGAAACGTGACTTTAGTAGGCCAAAGGTGCGCTCCACCACTGCTCGTGTTTGGGCATGTGCTTGATTGTATCTTTCCTCTCCTGGGGTTTGGGGGTTCCGGATAGGAGTCATGAGATGGGGTCCCAGTGGATATGCAGAGTCACCTGTAAGGGAAAAGACAGGAGGATGTTAGTCATGCATGTGGCCCTTGTGATGTGTGCATCATGGGAGGGGATAGTCATGCCTGACTCCCATGTCACTCACCAACCAGCCAGGTGTCCCCATACACGTTCTGATCGAATTCCATTCGGATGTGGCATTGATTGTATATGTAGCTGTCATGGCTGGACCCTGGGTGTTTGGCACGGACGTGCCATATGAGGCCTTGGGCATCGACTATCACCTGTACGTTGATGGAATGCCAATGCTTCCGATTGCGGTACATGTGCTCTGTCTCCTGGGGGGGCTGGAGTGCCACATGTGTGCAATCAATTACCCCCCACAGTCCGTGGGAATCTGGCAATTCTGTAGAAATCTGTCATTGCCTTCAGTCGCAGCTCCTCAGTGGTGGGTTTGATGATTTGGTTGGCCATGCGTCTGAGAATTGCAGGGACAACCTGGTGCACACATCTGCTCATGGAGGATTGTGACATCCCAGCCACCACTCCACTTGTACGCTGAAAAGAGCCACTGGCAAGGGCATGGAGTGTTGCCATGGCCTTGACCAGTGGCTGCACTGCATGTGAGCGGTGTGTTGGGCTGGTGATGTCCTCCTGCAGGGTTGTGGTTAATTCCAGGATGACATGAGGGGTGAATCTGAAGATGCAAAACACCTCAGAATCACTCATGCCAAACAGGTCTATGTGGGTGCGGTATATCCTCTCCCATGCCATCCTCCGTGCCATCCTCCGTGCCCTCATCCTTCTTTGTTCATCTAAAGTCAGTAGTATAGCTATGTGCGACGATGCCCCTGGCATGTTGGCATACAGATTGTTGTGCAACACGTGTGACTGCTAAGCTCCTCACTAACAGTGTTGCTTTATCTAACAAGTAGACTTTTTTTCTCTTTTTAGACCAGCTTTTATATGGTCTAATTTTAGACAGGACATTTTGCTGTTGCGCACACTGCGTCGCCTGCGCTGCCCCAACGTTCTTTTGTGGATCCCCGTAAGTCCCTCATTAGCATATTTGACTAGCAAATCAATGGTCTGTCTAGCGCACTTTTGCGCGGACGGATGCACCAGTCTAACGAAATTACGCGGGACAAAAAAAAGTAGATTTTTTGCGTATCTCGTTCTGGGGATGCCGTGCATCGAAACGCACGCGCACATTTTGACTTACGCACGCGCATCTCCTGTTGCGCAGGCGTAATCGCTCTGTGAATCTGGGCCCATTTATTTAATTGAATTTAATTACTTCTAAAGGCATGTCCATTGCAGATCACATGACTAATTACAAGTGTCCGTTGTTGAGACATCATATGACCCATGCCACTTCTACTATAAGTACCTTATAGTATGTAAATACACAAATCATAAAATTGTACTTTGACCTTAGAAGAACAATAAGTATTTAATAAACACATTTAATTATAACTCTTAAAACTGGATATCCCAGTTTTCTTATTAGAAATATTATATCTTGAAGTTATTACCAATTTCATTGTTGTCTTTCATCTAGTACAGTTCTCGAGAACATACCTGTTTTAAATAGACCTGTCAACATTTGTCCCAGTAATGTATTTCCTGTGTGTAATTCTTGGGACTACTATCACTGATGGCATTTCTTAATATGCTTTGTGCAATTTATCTGCCTTGTGTGTCCCCTTTTGCACAAAAAGAGTTTCCTTAAACATTGTATTAGATATCTTTATTACTCTACTTGTTCTTCATTATGCACAGATAATTATTTGACATTTAAACTTGTTTCTATTTCAGGTGTTTGAACATGACTGATCTATGCTAGACAGGCGAACAAGTAAGTGCAGTGGGATTCCATTACATAGGAACTAGACTTGACATTGACATTTCCTTCAAACCAACTCAAGTATTTTGTAGGTTTTCAAGAGAGTCATTTTAATTTTGAAACCATACATGGGAAATTGTGGTGTTCAAAACTTAATTTTTTTGCAGTTCTGTTAAGTGTGATGTATGTTTTTTAATTAGATTTTATATTATTGCTAGATGATTTTTAATGTCACTTGCTTTCTAAATATAATGTGCGAGAAGTATGAGTGGCATGTAGTGTTGGCTTCCCTCTTTCCAATGAGTAATTTATGACAACAGCAGGATCATTTTATTTAACCTACAAAGGGTCCTTCAGTATATCTCAACCTGCTGTGGGACATAGTCTAAATAGCTTTTCCCTTCCTGTCTTAAAAGTATTTCCTAGTCATACTTATTACTAAGAAAGCTGTACCTAGCAGTATGCATGGTATGGAAAAATGGAAACATACTGATCTTATTGAGCTATAATAATGAAAACAACTCACACTGGGAAGCCCATTGCATGTCTATATCATCTAACAGAAATGTAGAAATATAGAGGCAATTAGAATTAGAGGTTAAATTCATGTACTGGATGATAAAACATTTATCTTGTCTTTAGCTATATTTTATGGTCATTATTTTGTATTATTATTTTCAAGACAGAACATTTAAAAATGCATTGTGAATATAAAACAAAATGCCAGAGAGATAACTGGCAATGCAGTACAACCCCCCCCCCCCCCCCAGTGATTAGCAAACAACAGGCAATGTGTTCTTAACAGAAATACAAAAAAAAAGTAAATACATTTTTTTTTTAATCATATTATTTTGGAGGAACTGATAGAACCTTGGACTTACAAACAGTGCTCTCTGGGATATATTAGATGAAAAGATACTTTGGGGGTTATTTACGAAAGGCAAATCCACTTTGCACTACAAGTGCAAACTACAAGTGCAAAGTGCACTTGAAATTGCACTGAAAGTACACTTGGAAGTGCAGTTGCTTTAAATCTGAGGGGTAGATCTGAAATGAGTGGAAGCTCTGCTGATTTTATTATCCAATCATGTGCTGTAAGCTAAAATGCTGTTTTTTATGCTCCCCACAGATCTACAGCAACTGCACTTCCAAGAACACTTTCAGTGCAATTTCAAGTGCACTTTGTACTTGTAGTTTGCACTTGTAGTGCAACGTGGAGTTGCCTTTCGTAAATAACCCCCTTTGTGTCATATAATAAATCTATTAATTCTGAAGAAGTTTGGATAAAATGATCTCTTAACCAGTTCAGTTCAC
This sequence comes from Rana kukunoris, assembly GCA_029574335.1. Taxonomy (NCBI): domain Eukaryota; kingdom Metazoa; phylum Chordata; class Amphibia; order Anura; family Ranidae; genus Rana; species Rana kukunoris. The sequence goes on from CM056051.1 coordinate 223,529,740, forward strand.
ATGGGTGCAGGGATGAAATATGCAGGGATGAAAACTAATCACAAATGACAAAGCCCTTACAACCAGGACATTCACTGCCATGGACTTCCAGAGAAGCTCAATACATCACAGCTGACTTAGGGAAATATTTCCAGAAGACAATGTAAAGAAACTATTTTTGAATAATAGACTAAAATACAGTATATGTGTTGTAGAGACATCATAGTAGGCTATAAATTCACACACACACACACACACACACACACACACACACACACACAGGGGTTTATTTACGAATCTGCTTTGTATTACAAGTGCAAGCTACAAGTGCAAAGTTTACTTGAAATTGCACTTGGAAGTGCAGTCGCTGTAAATCTGAGGGGTAGATCCAAAATGAGGGGAAGCTGTTTCATCCAATCATGTGCAAGTTGCTGTTTTTGATTTTTCTTGCATGTCCCCCTCGGATCTACAGCGACTGCACTTCCAAGTGTACTTTCAGTGCAATTTTAAGCGCACTTTGCACTTGTAGTTTGCACTTGTAATGCCCAAATAACCCCCACAGTGTCTGATTTCATGTTCTTTTAAATTGCATTTCTTTAAGCTGGGTGTACCATAGTAGTTCACTGGGAGCCACTTGGTAACATGATAAATGTAGTTCCTCCCATGCTATTAGCTTGAAAGAACGACCATTGTGTTCCTCTAAATGGAAATGCCATTGGATGGCCTGATCCAATTTCTTATCTACAGAAATCACTCCCAGAGGCAGATGTTTAAAAGTGCATTACAAAAGCATTTCTGCTTGTCTTTTATTAGTGGTATATACAAGTAAATGCCACAAGCAAGTTTTATTATTAAATCACATGGCTATAATTGTTTAGAATGTAATGATTAATCCAGTTTGTCCCTACTATTTATAACCATTAATCAAATATGCATGAATGATTTTGTATTATAAAAGCACAGACACATTGGCCCAGATTCAGATAGAATTAGACTATCATAGAGTATCAGAAATACACTACGCCGCCGTTTTTTACCTGGCTCTACGTGGAATCCAGGTAGATTTTGTCCAGTAAACGACGGCGGCGTAGTGTATTTCTCCCGTCGCAATCCATCTGCGCGAGTAGAGGGCGTGAATCATTTAAAATAGGCGCGTTCCCGCGGCGATCGAACTGCGCATGCTCCGTTCGCAAATTTCCCGCCGTGCATTGCGCGAAATCACGTCGTTACGTCATTTTTTCTTGAGTAGCGTCGTTTACGGAGATTCCTATTCCCGAACGAGTTACGTAAAGAAAAAAAAAAAAATTAAATTTGACGCGGGAATGACGGCCATACTTAACATGGGCTACGCACCGTTAGACCAGCAAAAAGCTGGTCTAACAGTACGTATAAAAAAATAGACGAAAGCGATTGCGAAGACCGCTCGTATCTTCGTGGATCGCCGTAAAAACTCATTTGCATATCCCGACGCATGAAAACGACGCAAACTCCTCCCAGCAGCCGCAAAAATATCGCAGCGTAGATCCGAAGGCTTACGAAGACGTAACAAAACGTATCCACCGCCCCCTTCTATGGCTGGCAATCACAGTAAGTAGCAATGGAAGGCTAAAGCAGATAACAACAAGAACCTGGGGAATGCCCAGGGAATAACCAAGCCTACTTACCGACCAGCTAGCAGAACAACCAATTAACCTGTCTAACAATGTGCGTTAAAAACAGAGGTTTTGTCCGCACGCATTTGCAAACGCATGCGTGAGCCACAGAGCCGCGCCAAGGCACCCCATAATTCTGTGGTCCTAACACTAACAGTGAGTGTCCTCACAATGGAGGCACATGCATTTTAATGGATAGATAGGGGCAGGTGGACTGAAGGGGAGCCACCCCTCCTTAAAGGTACAGAAGCACACCAAGCACCCAGCATATAGCACAATGGCTGCAAAGGTGTTGGTGCACTGCTGGACCAAAATAAACCCCACAGGTGTGTAACGCCATCTGCGTTACTCTTGATAGAACGAGCGCAGCTGTACATTGTATTGACAGCCGCGCTCCGTTCTACATCTCGTCCGCGTCACTTCCGGTGCGCGGACGTCTGCTTTCCAGGCGCGCTATTTAAATCCCCTGATGTGGCGGCAGGGTGTTTGTTTATTCCTGTTGGACGCCTGCCGCCACCAGGGACCCGGACACCAACCCCAAGAGACCCAGGTCACCCAGCACCTGCACCTCAGCAATCTGCCACAACCTACTGACCGCAGCACCAGCCAGCCTGTACCCATTGCACCGCTTCCAACCTGCCTGCACCCCCACAAGCCTACATGGACCTCAGTACCCAGAAGGAAGGATTCTAACTACCTACACTTCAGTACCGCAAGTACCCCATGTGGCTAATACTGTGTTGCTAAGCTTTGCCTATACTGCAGTATCTTTAGGACTGTGATCTTTCTGTGTGTGCTGTTATCTATTGCTGTAAGCTGTATCACCATAGGACTGCAGGGTGCCCCTACTGTTTACATACAGATCTATTCCTCTTGCAATCCACACACCATCCCAGCCTCTTACAGACCATACAGTACACTGCTTCGCTCCCTATATCTGTATGTTGCTTATATAGCTACCGTAGTACAAAGGTTGTTTCTCTTTGGAGGCTGTGATGACAAAGACCCCATAATCTCTGTGTTTCTATAGAGTAACTGGTGGCTCTGACCTGAGTAACCTCCGCAGCTGAGATCCAGACCACTATCCATTGTCCTAATATCTCGCAGGGTCATAACATAATAAACGAACCTCAAAAGGAAAATGGATCCAGCGGAGCTTGCAAACCATTTGGTTGGACTCTCACAAAGGGTAGATACCCTTACCAACTCCTTAGCCGAGTTACGTTTAGAGAATGATGCTCTTCGCAACCAAAATTTAGCACAAGCCAGAGAGAGACCTGAGCCCAAAGTATGCCCCCCAGAAACTTTCTCAGGGGATAGAAAACTTTTTCGACAGTTTGTAAGTTCGTGTCGACTAATGTTCGAGTTACGGCCCCGCACCTACTTCTCCGATAGGGTCAGAATCCTCACGCTAGTCTCTTACCTTAGGGGTGAACCTAGAGTCTGGGCTGACTCTTACATAGAAGAACATGGAGACCTCCTGGGTGCTTTTGACACTTTCCTGGAGGAGATGTCCCAGCTTTACGAGGATTCAAACAAACAGCTGACTGCTGAGAACTCAATTAGGAATCTCAAGCAGGGAAGAAGACCCGTCGAAGACTACATAACAGAATTTAAATGTTGGTGCAGAGAGACCCAGTGGTCAGATGTTGCCCTACGGAACCAATTCCGGTTAGGCCTAACGGAAGTAATGAAAGATGAGATTGCCCGTGTCAAGCTTCCTCCTTCTCTAGAGGATCTTATGCATCTTTCTATTGCTATTGACCGACGCATTCGTGAAAGGAAAGCGGAACGTGCTGTCACTTTTCCACCTACTCCGTTCAAGAGAGCCAGGTCTCCACCCAAAGATGTTCCAATGGAACTTGGAGCAATCAAGGGACCATTATCTTCTGCTGAAAGACAGCGCCGCAGAGCACAAAACCTATGCCTGTATTGCTCAGCTCCTGATCATATTGTCTCCAACTGTCCTCTTCTAAAGAGGAATTCTGAAGGTAAAGATGTCCACATTAATAAGCTCAATACCTCTGGTTCTATCTCTAACCAATACATCTTTATTGCCCTTACCTTACTGTGGGAACAAGAAAGGATTACCCTTGACGCTATGGTCGACAGCGGAGCCTGTGGAAATTTCATAGACTCAAAAATTGTAGATTCCAATAAAATCCCCAGTGTGTTAAAGCAATTTCCTGTGTCACTCACTTTTATTGATGGTTCTTCATCCCCTTCTGGTCCGGTTTCTCGTCAAACCTCCCCCCTTTTGGTTACTAATAGTTCAGGTCACACTGAGACCCTTGTTTTTGACATAATCTCGTCACCTATATTCCCAATTGTTCTAGGTCTACCATGGCTTTGTCTTCACCAGCCCACTTTTCATTGGGCAACCAGTTCGCTAACACTACAGTCCAAATTTTGTACGGAGACTTGTTACTCCAATTACTCTATCTCCTTTATGGAGTCTCACCAGGCTCAACTTCCAGAACACCTACTTGACTTCACGGATGTCTTCAGTAAGACTAACGCAGATAGACTTCCTCCAAACCGCATTTATGACTGTCCAATAGACCTCATTCCCGACAAACCCATCCCGACTGCGCGGATTTATCCCTTGTCGCAACCGGAGCTTGGACATCTCAAGATTTACCTGGACGAAAACCTCAAGAAAGGTTTTATTAGACCTTCCACCTCTCCAGCAAGTGCTGCAATGTTTTTTGTTAAGAATAAAGATGGTTCACTCCGACCAATAATAGATTACAGATCTCTCAACAACATCACTGTGAAGAATAGATATCCCTTACCACTAATCCCAGAGCTAATTGAGCGTCTCCAGACATCCAAAATTTTCACTAAATTAGATCTTAGAGGTGCCTATAATTTGATAAGAATCCGCCCAGGTGATGAATGGAAGACTGCCTTCAAAACTCGCTATGGACTATTCGAATACACTGTGATGCCATTTGGCCTATGCAACGCCCCAGCCACGTTCCAGTGGTTCATTAATGATATCTTTCGAGATTTACTTGACATTTGTGTCGTAATCTATTTGGATGATATCTTAATCTATTCTGACACTCCTGAGCAACACACCAAACACGTGCGCTGGGTTCTGGCTAGGCTCAGAACACACTCCCTGTATGCAAAGCTTGAGAAGTGTGTTTTCAGTCAATCCAGCATCTCTTTTCTCGGATATTTAATTACCCCAAAGGGCATTCAAATGGATTCTTCCAAGGTAGACTGCATTCTCTCCTGGCCAGTACCGCTTACTAGGAAGGCCTTACAAAGATTCCTTGGGTTTTCAAATTATTACAGAAAGTTCATCAAGAACTTTTCCGCTATTGTGAAACCACTCAGTAGTTTAACTAGCACAAAGACTCCTTTCTCTTGGTCAAGAGATGCTCAGAAATCTTTTGAGATGCTCAAGGAAAGTTACACCTCCGCTCCCATCCTCCAACTTCCCAATCCACTTTCTTGATCGTACATCACGGGACACAGAGCGCATAGCCATTACATATGGGTTATATGGAGTACCTTCAGGTGTGGACACTGGTGTAATCAACTTCACAGGAAGTTCCTCCCTATATAACCCCCTCCCACTGAGAGTGCTTTAGTTTTTCCGCCAGTGTCTTAGGTGTTGGTCACGTCTAGCTGTCCCTCGGAGGTCTCGGGACCCAGGATAGCTAGCCGGATCCGTCCGAAGTGCTTCAGAGCCAAGATGTACGGTACCCGGGCCCTGCTGGAGTGGGGTTTTGCCTATAATGCCTCTCCTTGGAGGGCTGGATTCTGGGCTCCAGTGCTTTAGTCTCTTCCAAGAACTAAAAGTTACTGATGCCAGGATGCTATATAGGTCCAGGGTGTGGGTTCCTTAACACAGGACCCCGGTCCCTGAAGGTCCAAGACAATACCCACGGAGATGGGGGAAGGCTGGGCCTCTTGCATTTTGCAATACCCTGCGGCGTGGAGCAGGTAAGAGGGAACCTGCGGGACTTGGTTCGACAGTAGGTATCCCCCTGGGGGTTCTGGGTTGGCTAATGGTATGCTTGTGCATCAGCCACTATCTCCACTAGGTCTGTTGAGGCAGGATGGGATTCTAATGTTTACCCAGATAACATGTAGATATATGTATACTTGTGTAAGTTATATATTTGCTACTCACCCCAGGTCTGCCTGTTAACACTGATACTGCAACCCCACATGTTTTAAAGAGGAAATTGCTGGTTAAAACTCCTGTTTCTTAGGAAGCCCATGGGGACAGCTTCCTCGCTGTGTGTGCACTACAATAAGATTAGTGCTTACCTGGTGTCTGTTGGTGCTGCATAACGCTGGTCCATGTTGTTCCTCTGCTCTGCTTCCTCCATGTGGGTTCGGCGTGGTGCGCGCGATCGTGCGCGCGATCGTGCGCGCGATCATGCGCGCGTGTGTGCGCGCGCGATCATGCGCGCGTGTGTGCGCGCGCATACGCGCGCGCGTGCACGCCGCCTTTTATAGCGTCGGCGTGCGTCGGGGGGGCGGGCCAGCAGCGTCAGGGTCTGTATAAAGGAAAAACTTTTCTCTGGCTGGTCTTTCCCTCCTGGAGGCAGAGGAAGAAAGGATACAGAGCGTGCAGCTGGGTCTTTTGGCCACACAGGGACACCTAGTGGCGGTTTAGTGGATCTTCAGGTCTAGGACTTAGGTCCACTATAGACCAGAAAAAAAAAAAAAAAAAAAAGGGTTTTTTTGCTTAAAGGGACTCAGCCTTAGATCCAGCAGTATCTGAGTCTACCTTGGACTCCGGCTAACGGGCATTGGTGTGTCAATACTCACAGGCTTCCTCGGTATTGCCACCTCCCAGGCGGGTAAAAAAGATTTTTTTTAAAAAAAAAAAAAAAAAAAAAAAGAGAAATATAAAAGAAAAAGAGAGAAATTAGTTCTTTTTCATTTTCTCTCATACCTGCCCTCATATTGGTTATTCCTAGCTACAACAGTCAGGTGTTGGCTATAGGGGTGACCCAAGGTTGTACAATGGCTCCAAAGGGATCTGGACCAGCCAAGGCTGCTAAAGGTACCAAAAAGCAAAAGGGGTCTCCATCGGGGTCAGAGGATTTGGGCCAGGCTTCTACGGCCCCACCCTCGCCAGTCAGGACACCGAGTGGCATAGTACAAGAGCCATTGGGGGTGCTGGGGGCAGAGGCGGCCCCCGATCCACCCATTCCCGTTTACGTGACGGAAGAAATGCTAGCAGCCACCATGTGTGGGCTAGAGAAAAGGTTAACTGCGTTGTTTTCCCGTCCTTGCCCAAGTAGCAAGCGGGCTAGATCCCCTTCACCCAGTGTGGGGTTTTCAGATGCGGAGGTCTCCTCTTCAGAGGAACGGGACCCACAAGGGGATCAGGCAGACCCAAGTCCCGACGGTTCAGACAGGGAAAATTCCACTATAGATGAATATTTTTCGGCCTCTCAAGCGGAGGGCCTGTGGATCCAGTCTTTGACAGATATGGTTCGCACTGCCTTTAAACTTCCAGTGCCAGAACTAGTAGCCCCGGAGGTATCCTCATTGGGTTCTTTAAAGGCCCCATTAACTGGTGCATCCTTTCCAATGCACCCCCTTCTGCGGAACGTGATTTACCAAGATTGGGCTCGACCTGATAGAATCTTTGTCCCTCCTAAAAGATTCTCTATTCTCTACCCTATGGAAGAGGAATATGTAAAGAAATGGGCTCTCCCTACAGTGGACGCAGCCATTTCCTGCGTGAATAAATCCCTGACTTGTCCGGTTGAAAATGTCCATATGTTCAAGGATCCGGTCGACAAGAAATTCGAGACCCTACTGAAAGCAGCTTTTACCTCAGTAGGTGCCATGGTTCAGCCAGCAGTAGCAGCCATTGGTGTTTGTCAGGCCTTGAAGGATCAGGCAAAGCATATATTGAAGGACATGCCGGCTCAGCATACTCATGAATTAGCAGAATTCCCTAGGGCTCTCTGCTTTGCAGTAGATGCTATTAAGGACTCCATCCAACAGGCATCCCGTTTATCTCTACTGATGGTTCACATGCGTCGTCTTTTGTGGCTAAAGAACTGGTCAGCAGAGGCACCCTGCAAAAAGCTTCTAGCAGGGTTTCCCTTTCATGGGGGAAGACTATTCGGGGAAGACCTAGATAAATATATCCACACCATATCAAGTGGAAAAAGTACTTCCTTACCGGTCAAGAAAAGACCGCGTGGGCCCACGTTTAAACGACAGGCCATTGCAGGCTCGGCCCCTTCGACTTCCCGTCAGTATCGACGGCCTCCCGGGCGTTCAACAGTTAATAGCCGCCCACAGGGACAAGCCGCGGCAAACAAGAGGCCCTGGTCTCGCAAGCCGGCTAAACCAGTCATCAAATCAGATTCATGAAGGGGCGCCCCCACTCTCTTGGGTGGGGGGAAGACTTCAGTTTTTCTCCGAAGTCTGGAAGGCCAGAATTCCCGACTCTTGGGTTCGGTCCGTAGTAGCCTCAGGCTACAAACTAGAGTTTCGAGAAATCCCCCCTCCTCATTTTCAGGGGTCAAGTCTTCCAAGCGACCCGTTAAAGAGGGCCTCTCTCGTAAAGGCGTTGGATCGCCTCTTGCTCCAAGGAGTAATTGTAGAAGTACCAACCCAAGAAAGGGGTCTGGGATTCTACTCCAACCTTTTTGTTATACCAAAACCCAATGGCGACGTCAGGCCTATATTAGACCTCAAACGCCTAAATCGCTTTCTAAGGATTCAGACCTTCCGTATGGACTCCATACGTTCAGTGACAACCAGCCTGCATCAGGGCGACTTCCTAGCATCTATAGACATAAAGGATGCATATCTGCATGTGCCAATTTACCCAGCACATCACAAGTTTCTTCGTTTTACGATAAACCAAAGTCATTATCAGTTCGTAGCCCTCCCTTTCGGGTTGGCAACAGCTCCACGGGTATTCACAAAGGTGTTAGCCCCGGTACTAGCCGTCCTAAGGACAGAAGGCATCTTGGTCCTAGCATACCTGGACGATCTCCTGGTTATCGACAGTTCAGCTTCCAACCTCAATCATGCAGTAGTCCGCACAGTGCGGCATCTAGAAGAGTTCGGGTGGATTGTGAACCAAGAAAAATCAAGGTTACATCCCACAAGACAGTTGGAATATCTAGGCTTTCGGTTAGATACAGAATGCCAGAAGGTATTTTTACCTCAAGAGAAGATCAGGTCGTTGATTCAAACGATTCAAATAGTCTTAGGCAAAAAGAAGCCGACTATTCGCCTATGCATGCGACTGCTGGGGAAGATGGTGGCCGCCTTCGAAGCAGCGCCCTACGCCCAGATCCATACCAGAATTCTGCAAGCAGCTATTCTCTCTGCTTGGAACAAGTCCATACAGGCATTAGACCGTCCATTAGTTCTTTCTCCAGAAGTCAGGCACAGCCTGTACTGGTGGCTGATCCCTCAAAAATTATCAAAAGGGAAAACCTTTTGCCCCATCTCGTGGAAAATAGTAACCACAGATGCCAGCCTAACAGGTTGGGGGGCAATCTTAGGAAAACGGACCCAGCAGGGACAGTGGTCAGAGGCAGAAAGTCTGCTTCCCATCAATGTCCTAGAGATCAGAGCTGTTCGGTTGGCCCTGGTCGCCTGGACTCTCCCCCTGCAGGGTCTGCCAGTAAGGATACAGTCCGACAATGCCACGGCGGTGGCATACATAAACCACCAGGGGGGCACAAAGAGCCTGGCGGCTCAAAGGGAAGTAAACCTAATTTTTGCATGGGCCGAAGCCCATGTACCCTGCATCTCAGCAGTGTTCATCCCAGGGATAGACAATTCTCAAGCAGATTTTTTGAGTCGTCAACAGTTGCTCCCGGGAGAGTGGTCTCTTCACCCCCAGGTATTCCAAGAGATTTGCCAAAGATTCGGAGTTCCCGATGTGGACATCATGGCAACAAGATTCAACAAGAAATTGGACAAATTTGTATCCCGAGCCAGGGACCCCTCGGCCTACGGGACCGATGCGTTGGTTTGCCCCTGGCACCAGTTTTCTCTCCTGTATGCGTTCCCTCCACTACAGATGATTCCCCGCCTTCTACGAAGGATCAGGGTGGAGCGCAGGCCGGTGATCCTGGTGGCCCCAGCCTGGCCCAGAAGGGCTTGGTACGCACTCATCGTGAGGATGTCAGTAAGGGCACCATGGCCACTCCCCCTGCGCCCAGATCTGCTGTCTCAGGGCCCGATCTACCACCCTGCTTCACAGCAGCTAAATTTGATGGCTTGGCGGCTGAATCTCTAATTCTTAAGGGCAGAGGCCTCTCGGCCCAAGTCATATCTACGTTAATTCAAGCTAGAAAGCCAGTCTCTAGAAATATCTATTACAGAGTCTGGAGAACCTATGTGGAGTGGTGCGAGTCTCAAGGAGGGCATCCTCGCAAGTTTTTTATTGACAGGATCTTGCGATTCCTCCAGGTTGGCGTTGACAAGGGGTTGGCTCTTAGTACTCTAAAGGGGCAGGTGTCTGCCTTATCGATATGGTTTCAAAGGCCTTTGGCCACACATTCGCTTGTAAAAACCTTTTTGCAGGGGGTCTTGCATGTAAATCCCCCTATTAGAGCTCCCCTCTGCCCCTGGAATTTAAATCTGGTCTTGTCAGCTTTACAAAAGCAGCCGTTTGAACCTCTGACAGAAATCCCTCTTGTGCTGCTAACCCGAAAGTTGGTTTTCTTGGTGGCTATGGCTTCGGCCAGAAGGGTCTCCGAGCTGGCAGCCTTGTCTTGCAGGGAACCGTACCTTATTCTGCATAAGGACAGAGTGGTTCTGCGGCCTCAGCCTTCTTTCCTTCCTAAGGTCATATCCAGTTTTCACTTGAATCAGGACCTAGTCCTACCATCCTTCTTTCCTACTCCCCAGTCCAGAGAGGAAAGATTGCTTCATACTTTGGATGTGGTCCGAGCCATGAGGGTTTATCTCAAGGCTACAGAAAAGATTAGGAAAACAGATGTGCTTTTCATTCTTCCGGATGGCCCCAAGAAGGGTCAGCCGGCTGCCAAGTCTTCCTTGGCTAGGTGGATTAAGCAGCTGATTTTTCAGGCCTATGGTCTGAAGCGCGTTCCACCTCCCTTATCAGTTAAAGCCCATTCTACGAGGGCCATGAGTGCCTCTTGGGCGGCACACCATCAGATCTCTATGGCACAGGTTTGCAAAGCGGCAACCTGGTCTTCCGTACATACGTTTACTAAATTTTATAAGTTGGACGTCACAAAGGCTGCGGACGCAGCATTTGGGCAGGCGGTCCTACGGGCAGCAGTATAGAATCCTCTGGCCCGGTTCACGCCCCCTTTTTCTGTTGGTGGAGCTATTTTACCTCCTGATATAGTTTCTGTTTGGCTATTTTTTGCCTTACGGTCTCCCTCCCTTCATAGAGCATTGCTTTGGGACATCCCATATGTAATGGCTATGCGCTCTGTGTCCCGTGATGTACGATCAAGAAAAAGGGATTTTTAATAACAGCTTACCTGTAAAATCCTTTTCTTGGAGTACATCACGGGACACAGAGCTCCCACCCCTCTTTGTGGGAACATTGTGTAACCTCAGAGAAATTGCTTGCTACAAAACTAAAGCACTCTCAGTGGGAGGGGGTTATATAGGGAGGAACTTCCTGTGAAGTTGATTACACCAGTGTCCACACCTGAAGGTACTCCATATAACCCATATGTAATGGCTATGCGCTCTGTGTCCCGTGATGTACTCCAAGAAAAGGATTTTACAGGTAAGCTGTTATTAAAAATCCCTTTTTTCCACTTCACACTTGAAGTGGATGCCTCACATTACGCTCTAGGTGCTGTTCTCTCCCAGCAACCAACCCTATCCGAGCCTCTGCATCCTGTAGCTTTCTATTCCAGGCCTCTATCTACAGCAGAAAAGAATTATCCCATTGGAGAAAAAGAACTCCTTGCAATCAAGGATGCCCTCAGTAATTTGAGATATCTATTGGAAGGTTCCACCCACCCAATCACCATCCTTACAGACCATCGCAATCTGCAACACCTGAGGGCCTGTAAGACACTGTCTGCTCGTCAAGTTAGGTGGAGTTTGTTCTTCGACAGATTCGACTTTGTCATCTCCTACCGCCCCGATTCTCAAAACCTTAAGGCGGACTCCCTTTCACGTATCTATGAAGACCAGACCACGGAAGATCCTCCCCAATCTATTATCCCTTCCAACCGCTTTGTTGGAGTTTCTGCTTCTTTCAAGCATTTACTTACTCAGAGCTATGCTAAAGAGATTACGCAATTACCAAAAGGTCTCACTAGACACTCTGACGGTCTTTATACCTTCAATAACAAGATTTATGTACCACCTCAATTACAACTCTTGCTTCTTAAACAACTACATGATGCCCCTTTAGCGGGTCACCTTGGCATCAGTAAGACCATCCACCTAGTTAAACGTGATTACTGGTGGCCCCACTTATCAAAGACAATCCATGATTACATTAATTCCTGTGTTACTTGTGCCACTAACAAACACTCAAGAAAACTTCCTTTTGGTCTCCTGTCTTCCATCCCAATTCCTAACAGACCATGGGATGTCATTTCAATGGACTTCATAGTCGATCTTCCCCGTTCCGAGGGGGCTAACACCATCATGGTCACAGTTGACGTCTTAACTAAGATGGCCCACTTCATCCCTTTAAAGAAATTACCCACATCTCTTGAAACAGCAAAAGCTTTCATACTTCACATTCTTAAGCTCCATGGCTTACCCTCTCAGATCATCACTGACCATGGTTCTCAATTTGTGTCCAGGTTCTGGAAAGCCCTTTGTCAAAACTTAAAGATTAATCATAAAATGTCCACCGCTTACCACCCACAAACAAATGGACAAACCGAACGTGTCAACCTGACACTTGAACAGTATCTTCGTTGTTACTGTACCCATCTACAGGATGACTGGTTTCATCTACTTCCCTACGCCGAATTTGCATATAACAACGCCAGGAGTTCTTCCTCTCATCTCTCACCTTTCTACGCCAACTATGGATTTCATCCTAACAGCTTACCATCCTCTTTTCCCACAAATAATGTTCCCTCTGTGGATAATTACCTTACCACCTTGAAAAAGAATCTGAGTATTCTCCGTTCCAACCTTGAAGCTGCCCAGCAGAAACAAAAAAAATATTATAATTCTCATAGGACAAGACCTCCTATATACAAAGTCGGCGATATGGTTTGGCTCTCCACTCGCAACTTACGTCTTAAGATTCCTTCAAAAAAACTTGGTCGTCAATTTGCTGGACCCTTCCCAATCTCTCATGTAATTAACAAGAATGCGGTTAGGTTACTCCTGCCTCCAGATTGGAAGATACATCCCTCTTTTCACGTCTCACTTGTCAAACCTTTCACACCAAACCCGTTCCCTAACAGAGATCCTCACCCCCCTCCTCCTATCAAGGTTTTGGGTGAGACAGAGTATGAGGTTGAGAGAATTCTCGACTCCAAAAAGAGAGGTTCTACTATTCAATATCTTATTCGCTGGAAAGGTTATAGTCATCTTGATGATTCCTGGGAAGATTCCTCACACATTCATGCTCCCCGACTCATTAAACAGTTTCATCACAAACATCCTGATCGGCCAGCTCCTATTGGGTACTCTGTTGGTACCCCCTTGAGGAGGGGAATATGTAACGCCATCTGCGTTACTCTTGATAGAACGAGCGCAGCTGTACATTGTATTGACAGCCGCGCTCCGTTCTACATCTCGTCCGCGTCACTTCCGGTGCGCGGACGTCTGCGTTCCAGGCGCGCTATTTAAATCCCCTGATGTGGCGGCAGGGTGTTCGTTTATTCCTGTTGGACGCCTACCGCCACCAGGGACCCGGACACCAACCCCAAGAGACCCAGGTCACCCAGCACCTGCACCTCAGCAATCTGCCACAACCTACTGACCGCAGCACCAGCCAGCCTGTACCCATTGCACCGCTTCCAACCTGTCTGCACCCCCACAAGCCTACATGGACCTCAGTACCCAGAAGGAAGGATTCTAACTACCTACACTTCAGTACCGCAAGTACCCCATGTGGCTAATACTGTGTTGCTAAGCTTTGCCTATACTGCAGTATCTTTAGGACTGTGATCTTTCTGTGTGTGCTGTTATCTATTGCTGTAAGCTGTATCACCATAGGACTGCAGGGTGCCCCTACTGTTTACATACAGATCTATTCCTCTTGCAATCCACACACCATCCCAGCCTCTTACAGACCATACAGTACACTGCTTCGCTCCCTATATCTGTATGTTGCTTATATAGCTACCGTAGTACAAAGGTTGTTTCTCTTTGGAGGCTGTGATGACAAAGACCCCATAATCTCTGTGTTTCTATAGAGTAACTGGTGGCTCTGACCTGAGTAACCTCCGCAGCTGAGGACCAGACCACTATCCATTGTCCTAATATCTCGCAGGGTCATAACAAGGTGAAACAAAACGTATCCACTGCCCCCATCTATGGCTGGCAATCACAGTAAGTAGCAATGGAAGGCTAAAGCAGATAACAACAAGAACCTGGGGAATGCCCAGGGAATAACCAAGCCTACTTACCGACCAGCTAGCAGAACAACCAATTAACCTGTCTAACAATGTGCGTTAAAAACAGGGGTTTTGTCCGCACGCATTTGCAAACGCATGCGTGAGCCACAGAGCCGCGCCAAGGCACCCCATAATTCTGTGGTCCTAACACTAACAGTGAGTGTCCTCACAATGGAGGCACATGCATTTTAATGGATAGACAGGGGCAGGTGGACTGAAGGGGAGCCACCCCTCCTTAAAGGTACAGAAGCACACCAAGCACCCAGCATATAGCACAATGGCTGCAAAGGTGTTGGTGCACTGCTGGACCAAAATAAACACCACAGGTGAAACAAAACGTATCCACCGCTCCCATCTATGGCTGGCAATCACAGTAAGTAGCAATGGAAGGCTAAAGCAGATAACAACAAGAACCTGGGGAATGCCCAGGGAATAACCAAGCCTACTTACCGACCAGCTAGCAGAACAACCAATTAACCTGTCTAACAATGTGCGTTAAAAACAGGGGTTTTGTCCGCACGCATTTGCAAACGCATGCGTGAGCCACAGAGCCGCGCCAAGGCACCCCATAATGCATGCGGACAAAAAGCTGTAAGAACATGGATGCGGATGCTGATCAAATCACAGTTTATGCACATTACTGCAGAAAAACAGAATCCAAGGGGTTCACCTACTTTTTCTTGACACTGTATTTTTCCTGACTAAACATAATACCTATAAACTGTATATATATATATATATATATATATATATATATATATTGTTTCATTCGTAGCAACCAATAATGCACACTGACAGTGGGCAGAATCAGATAGGGAGCTTTGAGGGACTAGTTCCCCATATAGTCTGCCTGGCTTCTGATAGACAGTGGATTGGAGGGCAGATTCCGTAATCACTATTCAGTCCAATAGTACCTATGGAATCCCAATAACTAGGCAGATGGACTGGATTTGAAACTAGTCATACATTTCCCCATCAGGCTCTGCCCACAACACAAAAAAAAAACTTTACCTGCTGGATCTGTGTGATGGGTGCAATGGTCATGCTTGAAGCAATGCTGGACCCAGGATTTATCAGGTTTCAGCATTACTGAGCTGTACTGAAGAGAGTGCCCAGCATGGACAGTCTGGCTTAGTGGTGAATACCTTCTATGACAAATTCACGTATCTGTTTCAGACAGGTACAAGAGTCGCTTGCAAGCAGCGACATTAACTGCTTCAATACCAGGCTTTTATACCACCTCCATACCGGGCCTATTCTGACACTTCTCTCCTACATGTAATAATCATCATTCTTTTGCTAGAAAATTACACAGTACCCCCAAACATTATATATGTTTTTTTTAGCAGACACCCTAGGGAATAAAATGGCGGTCATTCCAAAGTTTTATCTTGCACGGTATTTACGCAATTATTTTTCAAACACCTTTTTTTTGTAAAAAAAATTGTTTTATGAATTAAAAAAATAACAAAACAGTAAAGTTAGCCCAATTTTTTTGTATTATGTGAAAGATTATGTTACACCGAGTAAATAGATACCCAACATGTCACGCTTTAATTATGCGCACACTCATGGAATGGCGCCAAACTTCGGTACTTAAAAATCTCCATAGGCAACGCTTTATTTATTTTTTACAGGTTACAGTTTAGATTTACAGAGGAGATCTAGTGCTAGATTCGTTGCTGGCACTCTAACGCACGCGGCGATACCTCACTTATGTGGTTTAAACGGCGTTTACATATGTCGGCGGGACTTGCGTGTGCGTTCGCTTCTGCACGCGAGCCATCGGGGACAGGGGCGCTTTAATTTTTTTTTTTTTACTTATTTTTTATTTATTTTTACACTTTTTTTCATTTTTTTTCCACTTTTATTCCTATTACAAGGAATGTAAACATCCCTTGTAATAGGAAATGTGTGTGACAGGTCCTCTTTATGGAGAGATGTGGGGTCAATAAGACCTCACATCTCTCCTCCAGGCTGGAAACCATGAGATCGGTGAAAAAAAATTCACCGATCTCATGAATGGGGGCTTACAGCAGCAATTGCGGCTTTGTTTACTTACGGGGACCCGGGCGTGACATCATCAGATCGCGCCCGGGTCCTCCGACGGTCATAGAGATGACTGGTGACCATCTGGTCACCAGTCATCTCTATGCTTCCTGCCGCCGCCGACGATTCGTTCTCCGGGCCCCCGAAGGCACAGGTGAGCCCGGAGAAGCACCGGATGGCGGCGGGAGGGGGGGATGTCCCCTCCCGTGGCCTGTAAGAACGATCAAGCGGCGGAACCGCCGCTATGATCGTTCTTACATTGTGCAGAATCGTCGGCTGAAGAAGAGGATATCTGGATGATGCCTCTGGCTGCAGGCATCATCCAGATATTCGCCTGCAATGCCCAGGCGTCAATTGACGGCCACTTAGGATGGTAGATCCCATCCCAGGCCGTCAATTTTCTATGGCTGGGTATTGAAGTGGTTAATGATTCAGAGAAGTGACAGAATCTTTAAAAGTGTCTATGACACTCTTTATGAATACCACTGAATCATTTTTCCATCTAAGTTTCATAATTTAGTTCAGCCATTCTTGTGATCTAGGCACCCCTGCCATACAGCAAAGTGGTACATTATTTATTACACCAATTAGGCAATAAGGCTTGGTCTAGGACCCATTTTAAAATGTGATTACTAGCCAAGGATGAATCAATAGCACCTACATTCAGTCCTGTGTTCAGGGCGGGACTGGGAATAAAAACCAGCCTTGGAAATAATTTCATACTAGCCCAACAGCATAACTTCATTATTTTATTGTTCATAAAAGGGAAAACCATGCATTTTAAAGCACATTTGAAGAGTGTATTATATATAGATATACAGATATTAAAACACATATTATATACAGTACATTGGCGCATCTTTATGCCGCCGTAGCGTATCTTCTTTTTGCTACGCCAGCGCAAAGCAGAGAGGGAGAGGGAAGCATGGAATTCACAAAGCAAATGCTCACAACGTTGCGCCGGCGTAGCGTATATTTGTCGGCGTAAGGCAGCGTAAGTGGAAGTGGGCTGGAAGTGGGCGTGATACATATTAATTTTAATGAAACGTGACCCCATGCAAATGATGGGCTGAGCTTTAGACAAGTACTTAAAATGAACTGCGCATGCATCGTACCTTGGACGTATCCCACAATCACGTTGAAACAACTAGCTAAGATACGTCAAATCACTGCCTACGATGTGAACGTAACCTACACCCAGCCCTATTCACGTTCATGTAAACTACGCAAAATTCGACGGCGTCCGTTCCCTGGTCCATACTTTTGCATGAGTTGCGCCTCCAATATGAGGAATAACTTTACGCCGAACGTAATCCTTACGCAAATCGCTTAAAACATGCGCCGGGAGCAAGTACGTTCGTGAATCGGCGTATCTCCCTCATTTGCATATACGCATCGAAAATCAATGGGAGTGCCAAATGCATCCAGCGTAACTATGCGCCCACTATACGACGGCGTAGGAAAGTTACGTTGGTAGGATGAAGTCAGTCTTTAGGCGTATCTTAGTTCTGTGGGCACCGCACACAGATACGACGGCGCATATTTACACTTACGCGGCGTATCTCTAGATACGCCGGCGTAAGTGCTTTGTGAATCCGGGCCTATAGCTTTAGCCAATATGGCGAGCACAATATGTCTAAAGCCCACCAACCACAATGTGTATTTATTTTTCCTTGAACACCACTCAATTGCATTTAGAATGTTATCTGATATTACATTGTATCGTTCATGGAAACTTACACATTCTGTAACAAAATCAGTTGCCTCTTAAAAATAAAGAAGGCCTGGGTGTACATGAACTTTAAGGGTTAAATCTTCTAAAACATAATAGCACATTATTTTCTGAAAATTCTGAACTAATACTATAGCTATATGTTTGATTAAATGAAGGAACTTACAGATTACCTAACCCGACTCTATAATTGAAACACAAAAATAGGAACAGTAGTAGAAGTGGCAGGGTGACTTTTTATATCTTTTTTCTCACAATTCCCTTAGGGAATATATTTCTAGCTGTAAAATACCATTGACTTATCTATCTTATTTATATGTTAATTATTCTAGCTGTTCCCCATGGAGATAAAAAAGGAACTCCAGGACAATTGATTGAAAGGCACAACATAACTCCTAGTTGCTTTATGTAAGAGAAAAAAGGAGGTGCATTATATATATATATATATATCTATATATATATATATCTATATATATATATATATATATATATATATATAGATATATATATATATACACACACACACACTGATATATATACGCTCTATATCAGAAAACTATTTTGATTTGTATGATTTTTAATGTTAAAAATAAATATTAACTTTGTCTATGTACTGTATGTTAAAATCTTAAAGAGGAGGTCCAGTCGTTGCTATATTTATAAAAAAAAGTCAGCAGCTACAAAAAGTGTAGCTGCTAACTTTTACTAAATTCGCACTCATCTGTCCTATGATCCAGTAATGTGCTCACCCGAGCCATTGCTTGTCTCCCTCTTCTCTGGCTGGTGCCAGCATTTTAACTGTGTGCACCCGGCTGTGACAGCATGTGGCTTCACAGCCAGGTGCACACTACACATGCACAAGTCATCCTGCATGTCCTGACTCCTGAATGGCCCGGCAGTCATCTGGGACCTGTGAGGTGTCTCAGGTGACTGCAGGGAGTGAGGTGGAAAGGAGAACTTCTAGGTGATCCGAGTGGAAGTGGGAGTGGGTACCTATCAAAACTAGGTACCCGCTCCCTCCCCAAATAAATGGCATGCCAAAAGTGGCAGGGGAGGGTGGGAGGAGTACTTAAAGGGGTTGTAAAGGAATATTTTTTTTTTTCATAATAAGCATCCTTTACATGTAGACATTCCTCTTTTCACTTCCTCATTGTTCGTTTTTGCTCAGAAGTTGCTCTATTTCTTCTCTGTTCTGTTCACTTCCTGCTTGTCTGATTTTACTGACCACCGTGAAGGGAGACTTTACTGTGGTGGTCAGTGACGTGCTCGCCCCCTCCTGGGAACTACATCTGTGTGGCAGGACGCTCTCTACGTGTTAGAGACTTCAAGGAGGTATGAATTACTGGGAGTGCCACAATTCATACTGGGAAATGTACAAGTGATGCAAACCAGGGAGTGAATGAGAGAACAGAAACTAGAACGCCGGAGGTGAGATACTAGTTTTTTAACAGAATCTTTACACTATTCTGTCTGTCTACCTTACAGACATTAATTTAAGGCAAAACTGTTTTTTCCTTTACAACTCCTTTAAAGCAGAACTTCTCCTTTTGGCTGAAGCTCCACTTTAAGCGAAAATGGATGTGCACATTCTCAAAGTGATTCATAATCACTATGAACTGCTAACTATATCACCCAAATTGTATGACTCACTGTGTAGTTCATGCACATTAAATGGATAATTCCTTTTTGTTACATTCAAAAAAGAAAAATTGCAGTTCAATCACTAAGTGCAAAAGATGTTCCAACAATCTGTAAAGTCTCTTATGTTTGATCCTGGGCTGTGTATTGTTGCCACCATGTTTAATACACTACGTGATTGCTACAAGTCCTGCATCTAGTTTAAAGTGGTTGTATAGTCAAAATGTGGACTTTTACCTACAGGTAAGCCTATAATAAGGCTTCAGCTGCGCATTTGCATCAGGGATTCTCAGCTTAAAGTCCAACAGACGCCAGACTTTGCCGGAAAGAAGTCTCCCATGTGCATGCGCAGGAGTGACGACATCGTGGCTCCAGCCACTCACAGGCTGGAGCCGCGATACCCGGAAAAAACACAAAGGCAACATATCATCTCCCTCAGCGTGGACCAGGTAAGTTAACGATGCCTCGTTCTAAGATAAGTATTTTATAATGAGCTAGTATGTGGTGCATACCAGCTCATTATACCTTTTGCCTTACAGGTAAAACACAAAATTAAAAATTGTCAGCGGGTATACAACTGCTTTAAGTATCACATGGTCTATAGGGGTCAATCAATCAATGATCAGTCACCATATGTTTTCAAATGGTTGATATATTTTTAGAGACATGGAAATTGTGTCAGCATGTGAGATATTTTTTGTGTTTCCAACAGTAAAAGATGAAGCTTTGGAAGAAGCAAATAAAATACTGAGAGCCGGTTCACACTGGGGCGACTTGGGATCCGACTTGAAGTCGTCTCAAGTCGTCCCAAGTCGTGCTGTCCAGAAAAGCAATGTAAGTGAATGGGAGCGGTGTTAATACACACTACTCATGTCGCTCCGACTTCAGAAGAGGTTCCTGTACTACTTCAATCAGACTTCTAGGCGATTTGTACCCATTGATTTCAATGGAAGTCGCTTCCAAGTCTGATCACTGTTTTAATTGAAGCTACTTTCAAGCAAGATAACATACATTTCTCAGGCAAACCCCTCCCTCCCCCTCCCTCTCCCAGAGCTGATTGTTGTTTTATTGGCCAATGGAAAGTCTCCTGACCTGAAAAGGACTTCAAGTCATGTTGTAAATCTCCCCAGATCGCCCTGTGGTTCATGCTCATGTCGTGTTGAAGTTGCTTCTGAAAGTCGTGCTGGAAGTCGTGTCGCCCCAGTGTGAACCGACTCTGAGGGAGTCAGGATACCAAAATATTTAAACAAAAGCATCAGTAGCAAGAGCTTGATAGTTGCTACTGATCCAAGATTGTTTCATTTTAATGAATGTCAGTTGGTCAACAGAGTTAATGATCAGAAACCCTTTCTGTCTGAGAAAATTGCCAAACAGTAATAGTCCCTCTCTTAAATGATATGAAAGGTCCTTTTGCAAGCTCTGAAAATGATTGGACGCAGAGAAACCCATGTCATCTTGATAACTGAGGTTGACATCTCAGCTACCCCCCCAGTCAAGAACTACTCCTGGGGTTTGGTAGACATGGAACTATTCCTGGAAGTTTGCTCTAAGTCATCTTCAGCCTCAATGTTCCAATGGCATTCATACTCTTCCTCCTTCTCCTGTGCCTGCGTTGACAGCACAGGAACAGCTGATCCTAAGATGCAAGGCTGTTCTTCTCTTCCTCCTGCTGTTCTGCCTCAAGTGTCCTGTCTGGAATGCCACGCTTTGTTTTCTCCAGCAGGAACACAACTGGTACAGTGTTGCTGATGCATACATCATCAAGACTCACTATTATTGTTGCCTTGGTGAAATGGTGAAAATACAGTGCTTGTTCCTGGCATAGAAAAAAAAACAGCTCTTCCATGCCTGTCCTCATGACATTCTCGCACAGGCACTCCTTGATGACCCTGCACTACATGTTCAGCTGCTGCAGCATGCCCAAAGTAAAGTTCTATCTGGGCTTGTCACAGATTAGGCAGTTTGCAGGCAAGTGTAATTCCCTCTAAATTTTAGCCAGCTGAATAATGGCTGGGTAGGACTGTCTGAAGTGGCTACAAATGCTTCTGGCCATCCTTAGAAGATCTTGGGTACCTATCCAGGAACTTCTGCACAACCAGATGGAGGACATGTGCCAGGCAAGGAATGTGAGTCAACTTTTCCTGCTGGAGAGTGGACAGCACATTGCTACCATTGTCACACACCAGCTTTCTTGGTACAAGTTGCAGTGGGGTTAAACACTTATTTGCCTGCCCCTGTAGATCTGATAGAATTTTTGCCCCAGTGTGGACCCTGTCCTCTTAGCATACCGGCTACAACACTGTGTGGCATCTTTTAGCCCTAGGGAGACTAGTGGATCAGAGGATGACTCAACAGAAGAGGGCACTAAGGAGAAATAGGAGGAGGTAGAGTGACACCTGTAGCATCACCCCTAGCAATTGTAAGGATGCAGGATGGCTAAACAAGTTCCAGTGGGGTGTCCTGTCCTGCATCTTTCCCAACTGCCAGAAGAGTTACCCAGTGGGCCATAAACAAAATATACTGCCCCTGGCCAAACTTGCTGGGCCACATATTTGTGATCATGTGGACCTTGCTGCTTATCATGTGGTCCAGCTACATTAATACATTGCCCTCCACATGATAGTGAAAGGCAGGGATGGCTTTACAGGCAAAGAAATGAGATCCGGAAACCAGCCACAGCGGTCCAGCACAAACCCCAATTTCCTGCAAGAGGGTATTCTACCTATAGCTGGAAAAGGCAGAAGTTGGAAATCTACCAGTTTGGCCAAGCTGGCTTTAAGGATTTGGGCATGTGGGTATATTTTTATTTTTTGCTCTCTGGCAATTGGGTCAGTGAAACTTGTCTGTCCAGTGCTATAGCTGGTTGGGGTGGGGCTGAAAGAACCAGAGCAAGGTTGCATCCTATGTTTGCCCCTTCTCTGCATTGTCCCATGCAGAGATGCTGTTTCCCGCTGGAAGAGCCATAGGGTGGATTATTGACACCCCTTGATATACTGTCATTCCTCTCACTGGAGGCTGATGAGTGGCAATTGTGCACACTGGGGGTAGATGTGGAAAGGGAGGAGCTGGAAGTAAGAGAATTGTGGCCCTTCTCCTGCTGCAGAGCATTTTTGTGCTGTTCTCACTGAGCAGCATGGTAGGAGATCAGATGTCTGTTCATACAGTTGGTATGCAAAGGACCAATGGTATTGCCATGGTTGCTATGCTGGAGGTAGAGACTGCAAATAACAATGGTGTACTCTGGTGCACATGTGTTAGAAAAGACCCATACAGGTGATCTCTTCGGGCTTGACACTGCAATCGTAAAGCTCTGATATACAGTGGAACACGATGGCTTCTCCCTCCACTCCTCTGCAAGCTGTCCCTTGATGACGTCCTGCCTCGCTGGGGTTAAAATTCTGCCTTTCTTTCCTCCTATGCTCTGTTGGGCACCCAGGTTTGGTCAGAGACCTTATCATAATCCCCTTCCTCCCTATTGCTGGAGCCAAATTGGCAGTATGTTGCGGTTGTGGGAACATCACTGTCAAGATCACACCACAGTTCTTCCTACCTGGTTTCCCCTCCCTCTATGCTTTCATTAACTCTCCTCATCAATCTAGGAGCCCATTAATTGCTGTGCATCCTTTTTCAGAAAGTAACTCATGCTGTGCTCAAATAATTCAGCTGACTCATCCATGACAATTGGTGAAACAAGAGCAGGAGTAGCTGTGGATGAGAAGTCAGTCTGACAATATGCTCTTTTGGCAGCTGCAGTGGACTGTAAGCTAGTCTGAGTCTGTGTGATGGGGAAACTGAGGACAATGAAAGCTTGTTTAGCCAATCCACCACCTCCTCTGCAAGCTTTGGCTGTTTAGAATACCCAACACCTGAAAGGAATGGCAAATGTGCCCTGCCTGCAGATGATTCACCATTTCCATGACCACTTCTTTGGCCTGTGGACACAGAGGCTGCTCCTGCCCTTACAGCTGCACAGAAATGTTTCCCCTCTCTGTATACCTGCCAGACACAATGCTTATAATATTGGGCTTGTTGCCTGTTAACCGATTGAGACCCGGACCATTATGCAGGTTAAGGACCTTGCCCCTTTTTGCGATTCGGCACTGTGTCACTTTAACTGACAATTGCGCGGCCTTGCGATGTGGCTCCCAACAAAATTGGCGTCCATTTTTTCCCCACAAATAGAGCTTTCTTTTGGTGGTATTTGGTCACCTCTGCGGTTTTTATTTTTTGTGATATAAACAAAAATAGAGCAACAGTTTTGAAAAAAAAATCTATATTTTTTTACTTTTTAAACATATCCCCAAAAGATATAACATTGTTTTCCCCTCAGTTTAGGCCGATATGTATTCTTCCACAAATTTTTGGTACAAAAAAAAAAAATCGCAATAAGTGTTTATCGATTGGTTTGCGCAAAATGTATAGCGTTTACAAAATAGGGGATAGTTATATGGCATTTTTATAAATATTTTTTTTTTACTACCAATGGCGGCGATCAGCGATTTTTTTATGACTGCGACAATGTACCATTGGACACTTTTGACACATTTTTGGGACCATTGTCATTTTCACAGCGAAAAGTGCTATAAAAATGCACTGATTACTGTGAAAATGACATTGGCAGTGAAGGGGTTAACCCCTAGTGGGTGCTGTAGGGGTTAAGTGTGACCTAAAGTGTGTTTCTTACTGTAGGGGAGCGGGACTGCACGTGTGATGTCAGTGATTGTCGTTCCCTATAACAGGGAACAGACGATCACTGACACTGCCACAGGGAAGAACGGGGAAGGTTTGTTTACACTCACCTCTCCCCGTTCTTCAGCTTCTGTGACCCGATCGCGTGACACCCGCTGCGATCGGGTCCTCGGGTTTCGCACCTGTGGTCGAGGAGCTTCGGACCGGCGGCGCGCTCGCGACCCAAGACTGGGCTCTTAAAGAGGATGTATATATACATCCATGTGCCCAGCCGTGCCATTCTGTCGATGTATACAGTCGTGCGGCGGTCCTTAACTGGTTAATTTGCAACAATTAAATAAGATCTATGGGGAGAGGTGATGCTTGGGTGCACTGTAAAATGTGGTGTTTGGGTGCACTGTAAACTGAAGTGCTTGGACTAAACAACTGTTGTGACTTCAACAGATTCACATTGCTAATGTTGCTGCTGGACACCCTTGCTTCCCCCATAACACACAGAATTAAGCCCAGAGCACAACCCTGGCAAAAACAGCAAAAGGAAATCTCAAAAGACACCACCATACTCTTGAATGAGTACTGCAAGAATTTTCTCTGTATAAAACTGCCCTCCTAAAATATAATTTCTGCACACAAGCTACCAAACAGACCTATTTTATCACTCACATTACCACCTTCTCATTCAGTCCTCATAATTTTTTTTTATTACTTAGTGAACCCCCCACCATCTTCAACTACTAACTAATTTATTGTCTAGGACATTGCCTATCATTTCAAGCCATGTACACACAATCGGACCAAACCGATGAAAATGGTCCGACGGACCGTTTTCATCGGTTCACAGACTGATGGCCTGATGGTCTGATGTGGGTACACACCATCGGTTCAAAATCTCATCGGGCAAGAATGCGGTGACGTAGAACACAACGACGTGCTGAAAAAACAAAGTTCAATGCTTCCAAGCATGCGTCGACTTGATTCTGAGCATGCGCGGGTTTCCGGTCCGATGCTTTTGCGTACTAACCATCGGTTTGGCCCAATGGTCAGGCGTCCATCGGTCTGATTTTAAAGCAAGTTTTAAAGTTTTGGTCCGACAGACGGCGGTCCGATGGGCCGTACACACGATCGGTTTGGCCCGATGAAACTGGCCTTAAGGCCAGTTTCATCGAGCCAAACCGATCGTGTGTACGCGGCCTCAGAGACATGCAGTTCCTGGTGAGATCTGCACCAGATTTATCCTCTACATAAGATGTATTGAATGTGGTTGTAGACATAGGCCCAGATCCACAGAGCGATTACGCCTGCGCAACTGGTGTTGCGCGTGCGTAAGTCTAAATGTGCGCGTGCATTTAGATGCGCGCGATTCAGAAAACGAATTACGCCAGAAATTTTTTTGTCCGGCGTAATTTCGTTAGACAGACGCATCCGTCCGCGCAAAAATGCGCTAGACACACCATTGATTTGCTAGTCAAATATGCTAATGAGGGAGTTGCGGGGATCCACAAAAAAACGCAGTTGCTGCGCAGGCTACGCGATGTGCGCAACAGCAAAATGTCCTGTCTAAAGTTAGAGCACCTAAAAGCTGGTCTAAATTTAGAAAAAACGTCTACATCTCACAGAAAGCAACACCGTTACTGAGGAGCAGACCACACACACGTGTTGCACTACAATTTGACTGCCAACATGCCAGGGGCATCGTCGCTCATAGCTGCACTAGTGAATTTAGATGACCAAAGAAGGAGGAGGGCACAGAGGATGGCACGGAGGATGGCACGGGAGAGGGTATACCGCACACACATAGACCTCTTTGGCATGAGTGATTCTGAGGTGTATCGCATCTTCAGATTCCCCCCTCATGCCATCCTGGAATTAACCACAACCCTGCAGGAGGACATCACCAGCCCAACACAACGCTCACATCCAGTGCAGCCACTGGTCAAGGTACTGGCAACACTCCATGTCCTTGCCAGTGGCTCTTTTCAGCGTACAAGTGGAGTGGTGGCTGGGATGTCACAATCCTCCGTGAGCAGATGTGTGCACCAGGTTGTCCCTGCAATACTCACACGCTTGGCCAACCAAATCATCAAACCCACCACTGAGGACCTGCGGCTGAAGGCAATGACAGATTTCTACAGAATTGCCAGATTCCCACGCACCATCGGGGCCATTGATTGCACACATGTGGCACTCCAGCCCCCCCATGACACAGAGCACATGTACCGCAATCGGAAGAATTGGCACTCCATCAACGTACAGGTGATAGTTGATGCCCAAGGCCTCATATGGCACGTCCGTGCCAAACACCCCGGATCCACCCATGACAGCTACATCTACAATCAATGCCACATCCGAATGGAATTCGATCAGAACGTGTATGGGAACACCTGGCTGGTTGGTGAGTGACATGGGAGTCAGGCATGACTATCCCCTCCCGTGATGCACACCTCACAAGTGGCACATGCATGACTAACATTCTCCTGTCTTTTCCCTTCCAGGTGACTCTGCATATGCACTGGGACCCCATCTCATGACTCCTATCCGGAACCCCCAAACCCCAGGGGAGGAAAGATACAATCAAGCACACATCAAAACCCGTGCAGTGGTGGAGCGCACCTTTGGCCTCCTGAAGTCACGTTTCCGATGCCTGGATAAGTCTGGGGGTACACTGTTGTATTCCCCAAACTTCGTGTGCCATATCATCGTTGCATGTTGCATGCTGCACAATCTCGCAGTGAGGAAGGGCCTGCAGGTTGAGCTACGTGATGACCTGACCCCCCAACCAGACAATCAACCCCTAACCGAGGATACCCCGTCTTCTGAGGGAAGAGCAGTCAGGAGGCAGCTCATATTGGGCATCTTTGCACGTTAAACACACACATTAATCATGGCACAATGAGAATGCATGCATGCACACCACTGTGGTCCCTAGCACACACACCCCACATCCTCATCAAATTGGATTGTCACCAGTCCACCATGCAGGACTGGTGAGCAGTAACGCCACGTCAAGGCTCCAATTATGTCACTGAACATTCATACACCAATCACACGGACCTGAGGATCACTTCTCCCTGGTCCTGGGGAACCCTTCTCCACCAAAATTGAGGATGACACCCCTTTTCCAGCAGGAATGTCACCCCCACATTCAAACAGCATGCACAACCCAAAATTTAAAAAAAATGTCAGCAAAAAAAAAAAAAAAAATGCAAAAAATGTCAGCAAAAAAAATAAAATAAAAAATAAAGCAAGAAAACAAACGAACAAAAATATATCAATCAAACAAACAGTCTCTCAAACACTTATCAAAAACACTTTCACAAATATACCAACAAGCACTTGATCACACAGAACACTAATCTGACAACTACAAGACACACTGCAACGAACAACAGGAACAAAAGCACTTGGTTCAATGGGAAGGGACACAAAGGGATGTACTTTTGCAATGCAAGTGCGTTTGTGTGTGTCTATTTATGCTGTCTGCGTAGTTCACAACGTTGCCCTAGTCCATTTCCAATTTCACTGATTGCGCCGCTCCCGAGTTGTGAGCATGCGCACAGCGGAGCTGACATGGTCTCCTTCACGCGCGCATGCGCGAGCCGGCCGGCCCTTCATTTGCATGGGGTCACGGCTCATTTCAATGTAACACGCTCACGTCCCTCCCAATTTGTATTACTCCTCCTTACGCCTCAGGAAAAAACCTTACGCTTGCGCAATTTCCTGCGCAAAAGCTACGTGAATCGGGGGATTACGCGGCTAGATGGCGCAAGTCACGTTTCCGATGCCTGGATAAGTCTGGGGGTACACTGTTGTATTCCCCAAACTTCGTGTGCCATATCATCGTTGCATGTTGCATGCTGCACAATCTCGCAGTGAGGAAGGGCCTGCAGGTTGAGCTACGTGATGACCTGACCCCCCAACCAGACAATCAACCCCTAACCGAGGATACCCCGTCTTCTGAGGGAAGAGCAGTCAGGAGGCAGCTCATATTGGGCATCTTTGCACGTTAAACACACACATTAATCATGGCACAATGAGAATGCATGCATGCACACCACTGTGGTCCCTAGCACACACACCCCACATCCTCATCAAATTGGATTGTCACCAGTCCACCATGCAGGACTGGTGAGCAGTAACGCCACGTCAAGGCTCCAATTATGTCACTGAACATTCATACACCAATCACACGGACCTGAGGATCACTTCTCCCTGGTCCTGGGGAACCCTTCTCCACCAAAATTGAGGATGACACCCCTTTTCCAGCAGGAATGTCACCCCCACATTCAAACAGCATGCACAACCCAAAATTTAAAAAAAATGTCAGCAAAAAAAAAAAAAAATGCAAAAAATGTCAGCAAAAAAAATAAAATAAAAAATAAAGCAAGAAAACAAACGAACAAAAATATATCAATCAAACAAACAGTCTCTCAAACACTTATCAAAAACACTTTCACAAATATACCAACAAGCACTTGATCACACAGAACACTAATCTGACAACTACAAGACACTGCAACGAACAACAGGAACAAAAGCACTTGGTTCAATGGGAAGGGACACAAAGGGATGTACTTTTGCAATGCAAGTGCGTTTGTGTGTGTCTATTTATGCTGTCTGCGTAGTTCACAACGTTGCCCTAGTCCATTTCCAATTTCACTGATTGCGCCGCTCCCGAGTTGTGAGCATGCGCACAGCGGAGCTGACATGGTCTCCTTCACGCGCGCATGCGCGAGCCGGCCGGCCCTTCATTTGCATGGGGTCACGGCTCATTTCAATGTAACACGCCCACGTCCCTCCCAATTTGTATTACTCCTCCTTACGCCTCAGGAAAAAACCTTACGCTTGCGCAATTTCCTGCGCAAAAGCTACGTGAATCGGGGGATTACGCGGCTAGATGGCGCAAGTCTAACAAAAAGGCGGTGCGCTACGCCGGTCCAATAATGCACCGATGTACGTGAATCTGGGCCATAGAATGTATGCAACTCTGCTCATTTGGACATATATGTGGTGTATGTTTATGTGAATTCAGATACAGCATAGGCAATGTGTATGT
The DNA here is from genome assembly GCA_029574335.1 of Rana kukunoris. Taxonomy (NCBI): domain Eukaryota; kingdom Metazoa; phylum Chordata; class Amphibia; order Anura; family Ranidae; genus Rana; species Rana kukunoris. Next base: position 223,559,077 of record CM056051.1, read on the forward strand.
GGCCTAATAACAATATTACAAAATATTCCATTTATACATAGAAATCAGAGACTAAACCACCACTCTAACTTAAGAATATCACAGCCTCCCTGAATACATCCATACCAAGTGTTTTGTTATAACTAATGCATATCAGCAATGTTATGCTGAATTTTAGAATTAAAACGACTCTGTGAGGTCAAGCCTCTCAAAGCATTGGCATATCTAGTTCACAGTGTTACAAGCTGTGATTTATCTCTTGTGAGTATTACACAGAAATCCACTCTAAACAGATGCATGGTAGAAAAAAAATAAAATCATCTTCAGTGAATACCATGGAAAATATAAAAACTGAGGAGGGTGTTAAACTGGATATTTATTGACTTATTGCATCCCATACTATAAATTATTATCTTAATTGATTGCTATCATACCATAACAAAATTGTATACTCTAGTCTACTACAACATTTTTTGTATGATATTTTACTTGAAAAAATATGAAATACCTATAGTATTTATTTCCATATTACAGGGATAGTTTAGTATTTTCTTAATTTATAAAGTTAAGGGCATAGGAAACTCGACGGGTGAAACACATAGTTTTGCCCATTGAGTTCCTTGTTCGGCTGTCAAAAAACTCGTCGAGCCAAATTTTCCCATCGAGGAAATTGAGAACATGCTCTCTTTTTGGCTCGACGAGTTCCTCGACAGTTTTGTCGGCGAAAAGTGTACACACGACCGGTTTTCTCGGCAGAATACGTCTCCCATCGAGTTTCTTGCTGAATTCTGCCGAGGAAACTGGTCGTGTGTACGCGGCCTAAGAATTACATTTTTAGTCAGTTAAATGTTTAATACTCTATATAAATATCTCATATTTATATTTCCAGCCAGGAGGTGAAGCTCTAGGCTGCATGCTCCGAAACACGTTACCTCCCCACCACCTTCACCCGATGTCACATCGGCCGCATACATTCCAGCTTGGTTTTAGAACTAGGGCCACCTCATTGCATCTTCACCTCTTTGTCAAACCTCGTCACCAAGGACTCTGACAGCTGCAGGACGGCTCTCTTTCTCCCCCAGACAGACAAGGATTATAGCGATCCACATGAAGACAAATCATTATATGCCATATGACTATTTTGTAAAGTGTTTTTAATCCCATTGTCCCTGTAATAAATCTTTTAACCACTGCGCTTAGAGGCACATTTTTCCTTCCTTTATGACCCTCCAGAGCTGATTTTTCTCTACAAAGTGCTGCCTTCAGTGCCATCTCTCCACTACTACTAAGGACCGGATACCCCAGATACCTCGCCCCACCAAAGCGCCCTCATCTCTCCCTACTTTCTGTTCTCTTTTTCTAGAAAACCCATAATGCCCTGTAATAACAGTATCATGAAAGTCCTTTTATTAAAAAGTTGGTTTGTAAACTTATGCTTTTATTTAAATAGTCAAAAATAGAAAATCATTTACATAATGTACTGTGTAAACTTTAACAATTAAACCAAAATTGATCCTGAATCATTACAGGGTGCCTTTCTAAATTTAATAAGCCCTACATGCCTCTTGCAATATTGCAGCCTATGTCAAGATGTCCACAGATTTACTCTAATGTTAATTAAGTAATGTATAGACCATCTGTGACATCTGGGGAATAAAATCCATGGAATATTTTTAATCTTTTAGAAGCCTAAGATTAACCTTAACTGTTAACAATGGCTTCATTTGCAACAGCCTGAAATCAATGTGTTGTCAATCAGGTGAATTTAATCTAATGCTGCTAAGCAATTAAAAGATCATAAGTAGTTCAGTCAATGATTATTTTATACAGCAAGCAGACCTTTCCTTTCTTTTTCAGAATGTTCAACTGTCCATATTTTTATACAGACTTCTCCATTCTATAACATTCTATAACATCCAAAGGTACACTGTTACTGTGTCTGGTGTGAACTAGCACTTAAAAAAAGCTCTGAACACACCTGCACAATAAGTGTGCTGGCTGTAAACAAAACCTGGACCCAGGTTCAGAGACTTGATCCCTTCCAAATCTCTATGCACATGCTATGCTCAAGGGATGTTATTTACGAAAGGCAAGTCCACTTTGCACTACAAGTGCAAAGTCCACTTGAAATTGCGCTGAAAGTGCACTTGGAAATGCAGTCGCTGTAAATCTGAGGGGAAGATCTGAAATGAGGGGAAGCTCTGCTGATTTTATCATCAAGCTAAAATGCTATTTTTTTTTATTTTCCTTGCATATCTCCCCTTTCGTAAATAACCCCCAAGGTCCCAACCTGCCTGGGTGAGAACCCTGGATGACACAAAACCCTTTTCACACTATGGCATGGTCAGCACTGTCATTATATATACATGCATATATACATATATATATATATATATATATATATATATATATATATATATATATATATATATATATATATATGCACAGTGCTGTGGAAAAGTATTTGCCCCTTCCTGATTTTTATTTATTTTTTTGCATATTCCTCACACTTAAATGATTCAGTTCATCAAAAAAATGTGTATAAGAATGCGTATATGACGACCTTTTATGCCTAAAAATTTGCCTCACAAATCAGGGGTCGTCTTATACGCCGAATGCAGAAAGGCTAGACTGCGGGCGTCCATTGTTCAAAAGCCGCACCTCCTCCTTGTGATAGGCGGAACACTCAGTTTCCCAGCAGAGCCTGTGTTCAGTGTTCTGCCTATCAGGGACGTCATCTCGTCCTCGGCCTCGGACGAGAGGAAGTCCGTGATAGGCGGAACACTAAACACAGGCTCTGCTGGGAAACGGAGTGTTCCGTCTATCACGGAAAAGCACGAGGAGGAGGCGCGGCTTTTGAATAATGGATGCCTGCAGTCTGACTCTGCATACAGGAATAAGGTAGGGAGATCGTCAAAGTGTGGCATGCAATGGGCACGGTGAGGGATGTTATGGCACAGTGAGTTGAGGCATGCAATGGCACAGTGAGGTGAGGCATGCAATGGCACAGTGAGGTGAGGCATGCAATGGCACAGTGAGGTGAGGCATGCAATGGCACAGTGAGGTGAGGCATGCAATGGCACAGTGAGGTGAGGCAGACAACGGCACAGTGAGGTGAGGCATGCAACGGCACAGTGAGGTGAGGCATGTAATGGCACAGTGAGATGAGGCATGTTTTGGGGCAGTGAGATGAGGCATGTAATGGCACATTGAGGTGAGGCATGTAATGGCACAGTAAGGTGAGGCATGCAATGGGCACAGTGAGATTTGAAAAAAGGTGAATAAAGCCTGTTCCTGTCAGTGGTTGTTCCTGTCAACGTTTTTTTTTCCAGCTACCCCTCAGCTTCTAGACAGACTAGTCGGAAGGGGGTCATCTTATATGGTGGGGAATATCCCAAAACCAACCTTTTAGCTGGAAAACTAGGGGGTCGTCTTATATGCCCAGTCGCCTTATATGCCGGCAAATACAGTATATTACACAAAGATAACCCAACTAAATCTAAGATGCAGTTTTTAACCCCTTCGCGCCGAGCGTGCGCATATATGCGTCCTCGGCTTTCAGGGGTTATACCGGGATGATGCCTGCAGTTGCAGGCATCATCCCGGTACCGTTGTGTCAAGCGGGCGATTGGCTAGCCTGACATAACAACCGATGCGGCTAAAAGCCGATCGGTTGTTATGCCATAGGAGCGGGAGGGGACACTCTGACCGGGCCTCCGGGAGACCCGATCCTCGATCCGCCGCCTCCTGTGTCCCGGCGCAGACTGAATGAAAGCCGTACTGTCACAAGGGATGTTTACATTCCTTGTGACAGCAATAAAAGTAATCAAAATGTAAAAAAAAAAAAAAATGTATTATAAAAATAAATAAAATAGACAATAAAAAAAAAACATTTTTAAAGCGCCCCCTCCCCGCGAGCTTGCACAACAAAGAAAACGCATACGGAAGTCACGCCCGCATATGAAAACGGTGTTCAAATCACACATGAGAGGTATCGCCGCAATCGTGAGAGCGAGAGCAATAATTCTAGCACTAGACCTCCTCTGTAACGCTAACCTGGTAACCGTAAAAAAAGTTTAAAGCTTCGCCTATGGAGATTTTTAGGTACCGTAGTTTGTGGCCATTCCACGAGTGCGTGCAATTATAAAGCGTGACATGCTTGGTATCTATTTACTTGGCACAACTTCATCTTTCACATTATGCAAAAAATTGGGCTAACTTTACTTTTTCATTTTTTTTAAATTCATGAAAGTACATTTTTCCCAAAAAGTTGCGTTTAAAACACCACCGCACAAATACCGTGTGACATAAAATATTGCAACAATCGCCATTTTATTCTCTAGATTCTCTGCTAAATAAATATATATATATATATATATATATATATATATATATATATATATATATATATATATATATATATGTTTGGGGGTTCTAGGTAATTTTCTAGCAAAAAATACAGATTTTAACTTGTAAACACCTATTATTTAATTTATTAAGGGAAAAAAGCTGTTCAAACCTGCCTGGCCCTATGTGAATAAGTAATTGCCCCCTCCCATGCTGAATCATGAATGAACTGTGATTAACCACAATTTTTGGGAAAGCTGAGTTAAATTTCACTTGTCACACCCAGATCTGATTACTGCCAGACCTTTTGAATCAAGAAATCACATACATAGAAGCAGTCTGACAAGGTGAAGCATGCTAACATTTAACAAAAGGCCACACATCATGCCACAATCTAAAAAAAATCAAGAACAGATTAGAAACAAAGTAATGTACATGTATCGGTTTGGAAATGGTTTCAAAGCCTTTTCTAATGCTTTGGAACTTCTCCATAGGGAGAGCCATTATACAAAAATGGAGATAACTTGGAACAATGGTGAACCTTCACAGGAGTGGTCGGCCTACAAAAATTACACCAAGAGCATGATGACGACTCATCCAGGAGGTCATAAAAAAACAGAACAACATCTAAAGAACTGCACTTGCCTCACGTAAGGTTAGTGTTGATGATTCAACAATAAGAAAGAGACTGGGTATAAATGGCATCCATGGGAGAGTTCCCAGGCCAAAGACACTGCTGACCAAAAAGGACACAAAGGCCCATCTCACATTTACCAAAAAACATCTTGATTATCCCCAAGACTTTAGGCAAATATCCTGTGGACTGATGAGACAAAGAATTTACTTTTTGGAAGGTGTGCATCCTATTACATCTGGCATAAAATTGATACAGCTTTCCCAACAAGAATATCATACTAACAGTCATACATGGTGGTGGTAGCGTGATGGTCTGGGGCTGCTTTAGGACCTGGACGACTTACCATAATTGATGGAACCATGAATTCTGAGCTCTACCAGAAAATTCTTAAGAAGATAGTCCGGATATCAGTTTGTGACCTCAAACTCAAGTGCACTTGGGTTATGTAGCAGGACAATGATCTGAAACACAACAGCAAGTCCACCTCCAAATGGTTCAAACAAAGCAAAATTTAGGTTTTGGAGGGGCCTAGTCAAAGCCAAGACTTAAATCCAATTAACCACTAGCCGACCAGCCGCCGTCGTTCTACGGCGGCATGTCGGCTCTCCTGGGTGAGAGCCCATCATACTACGTCGGGACTGATACGGCCACTAGGGGGCACGCGCGTGCCACCGGCGGCCCGTGCGCGCGCCCGCCGGTCGCCCCGAGTCCGTGCACGTGCCCGGCGGGTACGATCGCCGCCAGGCACCCGCGATTGCTCGTTACAGAGCGGGGAACGAGAGCTGTGTGTGTAAACACACAGCTCTCATTCCTGTCAGCGGGGGAAACTCTGATTTTCTGCTCATACAATGTATGAACAGAAGATCAGTGATTTCCCCTAGTGAGGCCACCCCCCTACAGTTAGAAAACACCCAGGAACACACTTAACCCCTTCCCTGCCCCCTAGTGTTAACCCCTTCACTGCCAATGGCATTTTTATAATAATACAATGCATTTTTATAGCATTTTTATAGCATTGATCGCTAACAAAATGCCAATGGTTCCAAAAATGTGTCAAAAGTGTCCGAAGTGTCCGCCATAAGGTCGCAGTACTGAAAAAAAACGCTGATCGCCGCCATTACTAGTAAAAAAAATAAAAATAATAAAAATGCCATAAAACTATCCCCTATTTTGTAAACGCTATGGGCCAGATTCTCAGCGGCGCTACGCCTGCGTAAATGGATTTGCGCGGCGTAATTGTAAATGTGCGCCTGCGTATCGATGCGCGGTAAACACAGAACCACATACGCGAGAAAATCTTTTTCATCTGAGCGGCGAAAATGCTTTAAGCTAGCGCGGCGTAGGCGCATAGTTACGCATCGTAAATATTCAGTTCCCATTGAATTAGCATGCAAATATGCAAATGACGCATTCCCGAAACTACGCGCGTTCGGCGTTGGCTACTCGTGGTGCCCGTAACACGAAAGCCTTGAGTAAACATACCCCTCATAAAAGCACGGGTAACTTTGCTCAAGACCGTGTGCAAGTCAGCTGGAGAGCAACTACAGCAGCACCATAACGGACGAGCTGAGCAATCACACTTACTGGACAACACATTCGTATGCCAACATGCCAGGGGCAGCCATGGTCTTATCACTACTAATGTATGCAGAGGAAGAGGAGCATAGAATGAGGAGGAGGAGGAGGGGGGCACGTGAGAGGATCTACCGAGCGCGCATGAGCCTCTTTGGCATAGGGGATGAGAAGGTGTATCGCATCTTCAGATTCAGCCCTGCTGCCATCCTGGAACTAACCACAGCCCTGCAGGATGACATCACCAGCCAGACACACCGCTCACATGTACTGCAGCCACTGGTGAAGGTCCTGGCAACACTCCATTTCCTGGCCAGTGGATCATTTCAGCGTACAAGTGGAGTGGTGGCTGGGATGTCACAAACCAGCATAAGCAGATGTCTGCACCAGGTTATCCCTGCAATCCTCAGACGCATGTCCCACCACATCATCAGACCCACCACTGAGCACCTGCGGCAGAAGGCAATGACAGATTTCTACAGTATTGACGGATTCCCACGCACCATCGGGGCCATTGATTGCACACATGTGGCACTCCAGCCCCCCAGTGCCACAGAGCACATATACCGCAATCGGAAGCAACGTACAGGTGATAGCTGATGCCAAATACCTCATATGGCACGTCCGTGCCAAAGACCCCGGGTCCAGCCATGACAGCTACATATACCGTCAAAGCAACATCCCAGAAGATTTTGAGCAGGACATGTATGGGGACAGCTGGCTGGTTGGTGAGTGACATGGGTGGCAGGCATGACTGCCCCCCCCCATGATGCACACATCACAAGGGGCACATGCATGACTAACATCCTCCTGTCTTTTCCCTTACAGGTGACTCTGCATATGTACTTGGACCCCATCTCATGACTCCTTTCCGGAACCCCCAAACCAGAGGAGAGAGAAGATACAATGAAGCACACATCAAAACCCGTGCAGTGGTGGAGCGCACATTTGGCCTCCTGAAGTCCCGTTTCCGATGCCTGGATAAGTCTGGGGGGGCCCTATTGTATTCCCCCAACTTTGTGGGTCAGATCATCGGTGCATGTTGCATTCTGCACAACTTTGCCATGAGAAAGGGCCTGCAGATTGCCCTACGTGATGACCTGACCCCCCAACCACACAGCCCCCCCCTGCCAGAGGAGACCCCGTCAGCTGATGGAAGAGCAGTCAGGAGGGTCCTCGTGTTACGAATCTTTGACCGTTAAACACATACACACATACAGCATGGCACACAGACAATGCACGCGTGTACACCACTGTGGTCCCTAGATCACACACCCCACATCCACATCACATTGGATTAGCCCAAGTCCAGCATGTAGGACTTGGGAGCAGCAACGCCACGTCAAGGCCCCAATGATGTTGCTGTCCATTCATACACCATTCACACAGCCGTGGGGATAACTTCTCCCCAACGGCCGAGGGTGACACCCCTTACTGGCAGGAGTGCCACCCCCTCACATTCACACACACCATTCACACTGCACTGTGTGCAGTATCAAGTAAAAAAAAAAAAAAGCTCTTACCCAGAGCATAATATAAATAAAAAAAAAAAAAGCTCTTACCCAGAGCATAATATAAATAAAAAAAAAAAGCTCTTACCCAGAGCATAATATAAATTAAAAAAAAAGCACTTAACCAGAGCAAAATAATAAGAAATAAAAAAATGTATGGGCCTGGCGGGGGCTCCGCCTGGTGCCACGGCTCCTGCCCCTCACTTACCTGGGGGCAGCCACAGGTGGGGGGGTGGGGTAGTAGGTGGAGGAGGAGCATCCCCACGTCCCTCCCTGGCTGCCTGCATGCCCTCCAGGGCAACCGCTATGCGGGTCTGCACAGCAGTCTGCTCCTCGACTGCAAGGCGCAGGGCATGAACCTCCCCTACAAGGTCGGAGGTGGTCGCCTGCAGCTTCCCCAGGCTAGTCAGCGTTGCAGCGCTGTTGCCAGCAAGGTCTTGGATGGCATCTTTAAGGTGTCCCGAGGAGGCCAGGCTGTCGGCCAGGCGCCTCATCTCCTCCACGACCTCTGACAGGTGCCGATTTTGTTGGTCCTGCTGTCTGGCCAGCTGTTCTGGCAGGACCTTATGAACAACCCTGGTCTTGCACGTCGCCTTCCGGGGAGTGGCAGGGGACCGGGCATAAGGGGAGGATGTTGAGGGGCCGGAGATGAGGGGGGGGGAACAGAGGGACTGGAGAGGTTGGGGGGGGACACTGAGGGGTTCGATAAAGATGGGGGGATAGCCTGGGCTGGTCCGGGAAACCCATCATCCTCCTCCAAAACAAGGTACAGGTCCTGGTCCTGGTCTACGAGATCCTCCTCAACCACCTCCTCCGTTGAGGTGTGCCCACTTCCCTCCAAGTCCTGTTCCAGGGGGGCAGCCAGAGGGACTGGATGCTCGGGGGATGGATCCTGACGGGCCCTGGCAGCAACAGATGGCCCGCTCCCTCCTGCACATCTGTGGATGACACAAAAGATGCCCATGTTGGTTGACCCACACACTTGGCACATGTTCCCTTCCACCCCCACACATGCTACACAACAGATAGAATATAAAACACACTTACCTGTCCTCAGGGCTGGCTTTTCGGACTCATAGCCCCCAACTCCCTCAACCTGCTCCGTCTGCAGGCAGCGGGCAACCACCTTCTCCTCCTCAGTCAGGCGGACGGTGCAGGGTGGGCCCCCTCCAGTGCCCCTGGCATGCCAAGCTCTGGCAGCCAGCTTGCCCTTCACGAGACGCCACAGGTCATTCATTTTCTTTTGAATGTCCTGCGGTGTCCGGACCTCATGAGAAAGGGCATTGACTTGGCACGCCACCTTCATTAGGATCTGATCCCTCCGGGACTTGCTGGTCCGGGCACTGTCAGCACCATGGAGCCGCGAATCATACTTCTCCATTGCCCTCACAACAATGGCCCTCTCCTCTGGGGAGAAATTTTTCTTCCTCCTCTCCTTAACAGCACTTGTCATTTTGTCCTGCACAAAGTTTGGCCATCACAATCAAGAAAATGGGAGACGTTTGCGCTGCACGGGCGCATGTGTGGCCGCATTATATACCCTGCGCCGGCGAATCGTAGGGAGGCTTTGCGCATGCGCAGAAGGCATCCACGTCACGGCGCGGGTCAACCACGTCACGGCGCGGGTCATCCACGTCACGGCGCATGCTCCGTTCGTCCCGGCCTGCATTTGCATGGGGTCACGCTTCATTACAATGCAACACGCCCACTTCCCTCCTACTTTGTTGTTGCGCCGGATTACGGCGATGATTTTACGTGACGCAGGCGCATCTTGGAGCGCATTTACTTAGGGAATACGGTACTTGCCACTCCGCGTTACGACGGCGTAGTGCATTTGAGATGCGCAACGCCTGCATAATTAGGCACGCATCTACGAGAATCTGGCCCTATAACTTTTGCACAAACCAATCAATAAATGCTAATTGCGATTTATTTTTATGAAAAATATGTAGAAGAATACGTATCAGCCTAAACTGAGGAAAAAAACTTTTTTATATATATTTTTTAGGGATATTTATGACTGAAAAAAAGTAAAAAATATTGCATTTTTTTCAAAATAGTCGCTCTATTTTTGTTTATAACGCAAAAAATAAAAACCGGAGATGATCAAATACCACCAAAATAAAGCTCTATTTGTGGGAAAAAAAGGACGCCAATTTTGTTTGGGAGCCACGTCGCACGACCGCGCAATTGTCAGTTAAAGCGACGCAGTGGCGAATCACAAAAAGTGCTCTGGTCTTTGGACAGCAATATGGTCCGGGGCTAAAGTGGTTAAGATGCTGTATCGTGACCGTACACTGGCCTTTAATGCTGGAAAACCTTTCGATGTGGCTAACCTAAAAAAATTATCTGCAGAGAAGAGTGGGCCAAAATTGCTCCACAACAATGTGAGACTCATTGCCAGTTATCGCAAATGATTGATTGCAGTTGTTGCCGCCAAGGGCGGCAAAACCAGTTATTAGGTTATGGGGAAATCACTTTTTCCCATAAAGCCAGGCAGGTTTGGACAGCTTTGCATTAATAAATAAAACCATGTTTTAAAAACTGCATTTCGTATTTACTCTGGTTATCTAATAATACCATTTTGTTTGATGATCACTTATGGGTGACTAATATGCAAAAAAAAATTAAAAAGGGGCAAATACTTTTTCACAGCATTATATATAGTGTGTGTGTGTTATGATTGAATTTTACTGGGGATTCGTCACATTGTCTGTAAGTACTCAGAATTCAGAGAGTAGAGCCCAGATCTGAGGGATCAGTCTTTACCAGTTGCTCACAGCACATGTTATTATCAGCCTGTACAAGTGCACACAACATATGTAAATTCCAGTTTCTCTCTCTGTGTGATATAGAGAAAAATTGGGACTTTTGCTTTCACTGGTGGTGGATTCAACCAATTCTGGAATTTTGCAAAGCAGCAGTACATGTTCCCAGTACACACACTACTGACTCAGTAGTGCTCAAATCATGGCAGAGATATTATTTTATTGTCATTGTCCATATCCTCAAAGCATTGTTCCCTCTCGGGTGTCAACAGTACTAAATACTCAGGACTGCATTGCACCATTTTCTCTTGCTATTTCTCTTGCCCTAGCTCTTCCCCCCTCCCTTTCTCTAACCATACTATGTATTCTGTAAAGCTCTGCCCTACTATCTTCTCTTATCAAGTACCTGGTGAACAGTGGGACGTTATGGAGGCCTCTCTTGCACCTCCAGCCCAACACTCCTGAAGGTGGAGATGGAGAGTGTAAGGAGTTGCATGAGTGCTGTAGTAGCTGACTGTAGATGTCCACTACATAGGTGGGTAAAGCTGGAAGTTGCAGTCCTCAGAACAGGAAGCAGCAGCAGCTTGGCAGCAGAGCAGGAGATTGAAGCAGGACCATGAGAAAGGCAGCAGTCAGCAACAACTGGGCAGCAGGGGAGCAAATCAGCAGGCCAAGATCAGAGTAATCCGGTAAACAGAGTTGAAGGGGAAGCAGAAGAAAAGTCTAAAGGCAAACCGGCAAATGCACAGATAAACAGGTACAGCAGATCAGGTCTCAGGAACACAGGAACAAGCTAAAGAAAATTCAGCCACTGCTCATAGTGACAGACCATTTTAAATTGGTCACTGGGAAAAAATTGCGTACGTTAAAATTAGTATGTGCAAGTATATGCATGCGACAACCTGGCACAATACATCTAACATTGCCCCTTCTCTCTGAGAAATTATCATATGTGCAATGCACACATGCAAGAACATGAGCACAAGTTCTCATTGGTTTTCTTCTGCTAAGAATCCAGTTTACCTTGCACCTTTGTAGCTCTCTCCCATTGTCCATAAACAGCTTTCCCAACCTCTTCCTTCCTCAGAACTCAATTATTTGTCAGCCCTCCACCAATCTCAGAATATTCTGTGGTGCAGCTCTCTTTACAAGACGTACACTCTAGCAGTCATGCCCCACCATAGTCCACACAATATTTTCTGGCTGCTTTCCCCATGAACACTGTGTTCTGCCAAGTCCAACCCCACTATTTTTCCAAAAGTCCGTGATTGGCACACATTCGGTTTTCTCTATTTCCTGTCCATTGTCAAATCGCACCCTATCACTTTTCTTCCCCTAGTCTATCATCATCTCATCCTTGCTTTCTCCTTTTCATTTCCCCTGTCCTTTATCAATCTATGCTAAGCCTTCTTTCTCTATCAGTCATTCTCCTCTGTAGTTGATCAGTCCTTCTGCCTCCTCTTTCTTTCCTCGTTGGTCAAATCCTATTCTGCCTTTCTGCTCTCCCAATGTTTTATGGTCAGCTGTTTCTCCCCTCCACCTTCACCTTCTCCCATGCTTAGATTTCACTCTGCCACCTCTGTACCCTCTGGTCTACAGCCAAATGCTACTCCTCCCACTCTCTGTTCTCAGTTTATGTTCTGCCCCCTTCTTCTTCCCTCATGGGACATGATCAGTTTTATCTCTGCTCTTTTTACGAGTGGTCTGTGGTGAGTTCCAAATTTGCCTCTTACAAACAGCTTTTACTGTCTCTTCTCTTGCTCTTATTGTTAGCTGTGGAAAGACAAGATTAAACAATTAACATTTAATATAAGCCCTGTCTACCTTGGGTACGATATCAGCATGTTCCTTTTGAGACTTAAAGTGGGTTGTAAACCTTTTACAACCACTTTAGCCTACAGGTAAGCCTAGATTAAGGCTTACCTGTAGGCATGTGCATTTCGTTTCGTTCCGAATCGAAATTCGGACGAATTTTCCATTATTCGGACATTCGGATGCATACGAATTTCCGAATTGCTATATTAGCGAAAAATTTCGACCGTTTTCGGAATTCGTTCATTTTCGACCGAATTTCGAAAAAAAAAAATGGTCGAAATCGAATTTTTTTTTTCGAATTCCGAATCGAATACCCGCGGACTAAATTCGATCGGAATTCGAAAAAAAAAAAAAAATTTTTTTTTCGAATTTAATTCGAAAAAAATTCTATTTGAAAAGAGACTATTTGTTTTCTAATCTGGTTGAAATATTTTCGATTTCGACCGTTTTTTTTTTCGAAATTCGGTCGAAAACGAACGAATTCGAAAAAAGGTCGAAATATTTTCGATTTCGACCGTATTTTTCGAAATGCGGTCGAAAACGAACGAATTCCGAAAACGAATTCAACACATGTAACGAACCTAACTTAACGAAATTTATTAAATGACGAATTGAAACGAAACGAAACGAAACGAATTTTTCACTTTTGCACATGCCTACTTACCTGTAGGTGCTTGAAATATTTTCCAGACCTGCACAGTCTAGGTAGGAGATATTTGCAAATCGCTGTGTTAGAAAGGGCACGCTGTGACGTTTCTATCTCTGGGCATGCCGTTGAAGGCGGCTCCCCCGTGCATGTGTGAGAGTGACGTCATGCGACTCTGGACAGTTACAGTGCCAGAGTTTGCGGCCCTGGAAGAAAGAGGGGAGAAGAATGGCTGCTCGCTACTAGTGAGGGAGACAGGGACATTGCGGCCACAGCTCAAGGAACCCCTAGCCACCTCTGGAGGAACCCTAGGGTTCCACGGAACCCTGGTTAAGAATGGCTGGTCTAGGAGATATTTGCCATTCGCGGAGTTAGAAAGGGCATGCTGTGACGTTTCTATCTCGAGGCATGCCATTGAAGGCGGCTCCCCCGCGCATGTGCGAGAGCGACGTCATGTGACTCCGACAGTTACAGTGCCGGAGTTTGCGGCCCTGGAAGAAAGAGTGGTGAAGAATGTCTGCTCGCTACTAGTGCAGGTAAGTGCCCCATAATGGGCTACTATGCGATGCATAGTAGCCCATTATGCTTTACCTTTACAGGGAAACAAAGAGGAAGTAACACCCATCCTCTTTAATGTATGCTCTGGGTGAGTGTCTCTTTTTTATTTGGTCCACTTCTGTTGTCTTGTTCTTCTTTACTCTTTCATTTTTTTCAGCTTTTTCTTTCTTTTCTGGAGGTTTATGATACTCAGGATTTGTGATCCTTACCTTCTAAGGTCAGTGGTGGGAAGCTCAAGGCTGACTGTCCGCTATCCTTATATCCCATACAATGAACAATGTGAATTATTCCCTGGTGATTGGCTCAGATTACAGTTTTTTACATCACATACTTTGTTGGGATGGACCATGTACCTAGAGATAATGGGCCATTTTCAGGTACAATTGCCCTGGCGCAGAGTATCGGAGATACACTACGCCGCCGCATTTGACCTGGCTCTAAGACGAATTCAGGTAGATTTCGGCCCGTAAGGTACGGCGGCGTAGTGTATTTCTCGCGGCGGAATCGAAATACGCGATTAGGGTGCGTGAAGCATTTAATATAGGCGCGTCCCCGCAGGGATCTAACTGCGCATGCTCCGTTCAGAAATTTCCCGCCGTGCATTGCGCGAAATTACGTCGTTACGTCAGATTTTTTTTTTGAGTAGCGTTGTTTACGTACATTCCTATTCCCGGACGACTTACGCAAAAACAAAAAAAATATTGAAATTCGATGTGGGAACGACGGCCATACTTAACATGGGCTGTCTAACTATAGACCAGATTTTTGCTTCCCTAACTTTACGCAGCAAAAAGATGACTACAGATGCCGTAAGAAAAAGCGACGGACGATCGTAACTTTGTTGATCACCGGAAAAAGCTAATTTGCATACCCCGACGCTGAAAACGACACAAACTCCACCCAGCAGGCGGAAAAACATTGCAACGTAGATCCGACGTAAGCTTGTCGGATCGAAGCCCGAAGCCATCTTATCATGGTTTGAGGATTCCAACTAATGATACGACTTGGGTAATTTGAAATTACTCCAGTCTAACAGGAGATAGACTGGAGTAATGGCTCTGTGAATCTGGCCCAATGTTTCCATCTCTTGTTATATTTATGTACCTTTGATGTATTACTGTTTTGAAGTTATAAACTTCGGGCCAGATTCAGGTACAATTGCCCTGGCACAGAGTATCAGAGATACACTAGGCCGCCGTATTTTACCTGGCTCTAAGATGAATTCAGATAGATTTCGGCCCGTAATGTACGGCGGCGTAGTGTATTTCTCGTGGCGGAATTGAAATACGCGATTAGGGGGCGTGAAGCATTTAAATTAGGCGCGTCCCCGCGGCGATCGAACTGCGCATGCTCCGTTCAGAAATTTCCCGCCGTGCATTGCGCGAAACAACGTCGCTACGTCAGTTTTTTTTTTGAGTAGCGTCGTTTACGTACATTCCTATTCCCGGACGACTTACGCAAAAACAAAAACAAAATTTGAAATTCGACAACGGCCATGCTCATCATGGGCTGTCTAACTATAGACCAGGTTTTTGCTTCCCTAATTTTACGCAGCAAAAAGATGACTACAGATGCCGTAAGAGAAAGCGACGGACGTTTGTAACTTCGTGGATCGCCGGAAAAAGCTAATTTGCATACCCCGACGCTGAAAACGATGCAAACTCCACCCAGCGGGCGGAAAAAGATTGCAGCGTAGATCCGACGGCATACGAAGAGGAGATAGACCGGAGTAATGGCTCTGTGAATCTGGCCCTTCATTTTTATAAAACTAATAAATATATTAAAAGTAAAACAAGCCCTTTTTGTTACCTGTGGGATGACAAGCTTAACCACTTGAATTCCATGCACTCTTGCCCAATTTTCAGCTTTTAGCACTGTTGCACTTTGAATGACAATTGCATGGTCATGCAACCCTGTACCCAAACTACATTTTTATAATTTTGTTCACACAACTAGAGCTTTCTTTTGATAACATTTATTCACTGCTTGGTTTTTAATTTTTTGTTAAAGAAATAAAAAAAAAATGGAAATTTTGAAAAAAAAAATGTTTTTCCTTTTTCTGTCATAAGGTGTTGCTAATAAATAATTGTTCTTTATAAATTTAGACCAACATTTATCCTGCTATCTTTCTTTGGTGAAAATAACCCAAATCACTGTATTGTATTGAATCTGTAGGCCCAACAATGGTGGGAAAGTACAAATATCCCCCAAATGACCCCTCTTTGGAAAGTTGACAGTCCATGGTATTTAGTAAGAGGCATAGCAGGTTTTTTTAGGTTGTAAAATTTGGAAAATTAAGAAAAAATATATATAAATTTTTTTTTTTTAATGCTGTCAGCGCAGTACAGTCTCAGCATCCAACTGGTGTGGCAGTGATCAGGGACACACTGACTGGCGACAGTACTAAAAAAAAAAAAAAAAATTATAATTTTTTGTTATTTCTTATTACATTGTTTTCTTATGATTTTTTTTTAACACACTGGGGTAGATTTTCTAAAAGGGTAGACTGCAAAATCTGGTGCAGCTGTGCATGGTAGCCAATCAGCTTATACCTTCCACTTGTTGAATTAAGCTTAAGTTTCTCTTCAGAACTGCAACATATTTTGTATTCTCCAGTTTTAGTATCAGCAAACAACAGTAACCAGAGCAATATAATGTTTTTTTTTTTTTTTTTTGTTTTTTAACACATTGTGTAAATTTCGTTGCGATATGCAAGCATTTTACTGAATGAAACCAATTCATCCAGTTTGTTTTGTTGTGATTAGCTGTGATTGACCAGAGCTAATCACATGGTACATATAGGCTGTAATTGGCCCTGTCTGTACCATGTGATCACATTGATCAATCACAGTTAGCAAAACAATTGTACAAAATGAATGACATGAAAGGAAGTCGTCCATTGTTTACAACTGTTATGTGATCTGCTGTGATTGGTCACAGCAGTCACATGGTATGGGAAGAGTGTCGATACACTGTACAGTCATGGGATGTGTCCAGTGGAGACAAATAGTGACAGATCACTCCTTAATTTGATGATCACTCAGAAGGATGAAATGCCCGCCCGGCCTATAGCAGATTGATGCCCGGGCGGGTCTTTCGTCCTGAGTGATCGTCATATGAAGGTAAACAATCAATAAAGTGTCTGCCAACCTAAAATGTTGTCCGAATGGGCAGTATTGGGGCTAAAATCGTTTTACTCATTCAGCCTTCATTAGCAGACACACACTATATACCCGCATTTTGGGTGTGTAGTGAAAATTGCGCTTCCCTAAATTAATGTTGCTAAATGGTTTGTATTTACCTCCTTAGGCCACTAGGTGGTCCAATTTCTTACAAAGGTAATACACTCCACTGTGCTCAAATTATAATAAATTACAAGAAAATATATACATCAACTGTGAAAAAAAACATGAAAAAAACCTTGTAAGGTGATACACTGAAAACCCTGTATCTCTATTTATACATGAGTTATCATCCCATAGATATATGTTTCAAAATTCTTAAACAGTTCATAAAGTGAATACTCCAATTATTCCCTCTTCTTATGTGATAGTTTTGCTTGTGCCGGTGTGTTCCTATAAGGTGTGTGCAGGTTATCACCAAACCGTCACCATTCAGTGCTATCCCGTCACCTTCAGAAATGGTCACTCACCAGATATTAAATCAACCAGAGCCTGTGGTTCATTCGCCAGGATAACCAATCCTATTAGGACTTTCCTTTTTACTGTTGGGTACTTCAAATGTGGAATGCCATCACCTCCTGTGGAAGCTCACATAAAAAGAATGGTGCTCCACATGGTGTAGTATGTTAAAATAATATTTATTATAAAATCAAAAAGATATTGCACTCACATTTGGTTGTGCCTATGTGCTGGCACTAAGCTTCTCCAGCAGTGTATGCATCAAAATGTGGGTAGGTAAACAAAGCCGTGTTCCTTATGGTCTCCCAACCGTCTTACAGCCTGTGTGGTTCAGCAGCCTCTACGTTTCGCAACCAAAGTTGCATCATCAGGAAGCTGCTGTACTGGTGCTGTAAGATTGTATATATAATCCTCCTAATTTAAAAACCCTGCCCTCTGTGTGTTCCCGAGAAACCCGCCGACCCGGATCACAATAGTTTGCATATTGGTTCCTAGCTGACTCTGGCAGGAAGTACTGTGTCAGCCATCTTGGTTCCTGGAACCTTTGCCCCATTGGAAAGGTTCCAGGCTCAGGATCACAATAGTTTGCTTATTGGTTCCTAGCTGACTCTGACAGGAAGTACTGTATCAGCCATCTTGATTCCTGGAACCTTTGCCCCATTGCCATTCCTGGTCGTTTCTATTCGCTCCTTTCACAGCTTTTTTTTTTTTCTCTTCTGTGTTCTAAAGTGTTACGGTCGTGTAAAAAAAAATATTTTCCTTTCCGTCTGCTGTTTAGTGCCCTTTGCCCCCTATTCCCCGTGTTACGTCTGGCCGGATGTGCCAAATCCGCCATCTTGGTGCTCCCATATGGCGCGCATTCATCACTGTGTTATGGGTGTAATGACGCTCATCCGCCGGATATACTGTTTCCGCCATCTTGGTATTCCTATGTTATGTGCTTTTTGTTATGTTAAAAAGGTTATAATAGGGTTCTTCTGCCGGATGTAATAATCCTATCAGTCGGAAGTACCTATGTCTCCATTTTTCTTGTTCCCATCCCGTTATTTATATGCTTCTATTTCTAAACAATTTTTTTTTAAAATAGTGCTTTAAAATAATGTTTAAAAAGGAGAGGTTGTTGCAGTTTTATCCTTATGTATTATTACCTTTGGTGATGTCTTTTTTGTTTTTTTGTCCACTTATGTTCCTCATGTGTGTGTCCAAATATTGATGCATACACAGTTGGGTCACTTTTACATAGGGAATCATTTAAATCTGACAGTCTACATTAATCCTTATATATTTATTCTTATTATCCATTTCTAGTTTTTGTTTAAATCAGCCTCTCTATGTGTGCTTCATATACATACTATACCTAATTACATGATTATTTATTTACAGTATATATTGATGTATACTTCCCTATATGTGTGTATGTGGTGTTATTCCTTTAGGGTTGCATGGTCTGAAACTTATGAAGGAAATATTAATAATCATCTATGAAGCAATTAACGTCCAGCTCTATATTCATTCCATGAGGTGTCATTGTGTTTAATATATATATATCCAATACGTTTCATTACGAGAGATTTCTCTTCTCATATTACAGTTTCTCTAGTTTTTTTCTATCTTATCTATGGCAAGAACCTTTAGATGTTTGGGATTTCTTTGGTGTACATCCCTGAAATGTTTTGAAACGCTGTGATATTTATATCCCTTTTTTATATTTCTAACATGTTCCCCTATTCTTATTGCTAGTTCTCTTTTTGTGCGTCCTACATACTGTAGTCCGCAACTACATTCTAGAAGGTATGTAACATGCGTGCTCCGGCATGTTATGAGTTTGTCGATCTTGTATTTCTTCTGAGCCTGGAACCTTTGCAATGGGGCAAAGGTTCCAGGAACCAAGATGGCTGACACAGTACTTCCTGCCAGAGTCAGCTAGGAACCAATATGCAAACTATTGTGATCCGGGTCGGCGGGTTTCTCGGGAACACACAGAGGGCGGGGTTTTTAAATTAGGAGGATTATTATATACAATCTTACAGCACCAGTACAGCAGCTTCCTGATGATGCAACTTTGGTTGCGAAACGTAGAGGCTGCTAAACCACACAGGCTGTAAGACGGTTGGGAGACCATAAGGAACACGGCTTTGTTTACCTACCCACATTTTGATGCATACACTGCTGGAGAAGCTTAGTGCTGACACATAGGTACAACCAAATGTGAGTGCAATATCTTTTTGATTTTATAATAAATATTATTTTAACATACTACACCATGTGGAGCACCATTCTTTTTATGTGAGCTTCCACAGGAGGTGATGGCATTCCACCTTTGAAGTACCCAACAGTAAAAAGGAAAGTCCTAATAGGATTGGTTATCCTGGCGAATGAACCACAGGCTCTGGTTGATTTAATATCTGGTGAGTGACCATTTCTGAAGGTGACGGGATAGCACTGAATGGTGACGGTTTGGTGATAACCTAACCTGCACACACCTTAAAGGAACACACCGGCACAAGCAAAACTATCACATAAGAAGAGGGAATAATTGGAGTATTCACTTTATGAACTGTTTAAGAATTTTGAAACATATATCTTTGGGATGATAACTCATGTATAAATTGAGATACAGGGTTTTCAGTGTATCACCTTACAAGGTTTTTTTCATGTTTTTTTTCACAGTTGATGTATATATTTTCTTGTAATTTATTATAATTTGAGCACAGTGGAGTGTATTACCTTTGTAAGAAATTGCACCACCTAGTGGCCTAAGGAGGTAAATACAAACCATTTAGCAACATTAATTTAGGGAAGCGCAATTTTCACTACACACCCAAAATCTATATGGGAAAGGATACCAGATTGGTAAACAGACCCAGCTTTTTCTAAATTGCAGCACACCCACTAATCATAGGATATTCCACTTGTGCCAACCACACACACACAAAATATATACCCGCATTATCAGTAAAAATATATTTATATATATAAAAGCAGTGTCTTATTTCTTAAAAAACAAGGATAAAATGCTTAAAAAAAGCTTAGCAAAATGAAGACACTGATCCACAGCAATTCAGAAATAAGTACTGTTTACAAGAGAACTAGCAATTGCCTTCAAGAGTCAGATAACCAATTTCAATTGGTTTGGCATTTTAAAATCCAATTCATGTTCCTATTTAGCATTCAAATCAAGCAGTCCACCCACTCATGCTGATTTTTAATACATTTCAAGTCAGTTCTGATGAGCACTCGCATTTAAAAGCATTTACTCTTAGTGTCATAAAACATTGCACGCAATGTTGAGATTATTGCTACTTTACTGAGTAAATCAAATATTCAATTTATTCAAGATAATTCTGTTTATGCATTTTTTTTTCTGTGTATGTTAAAAGTGAAATAAACCAATCATATTAATATGCCTTACCTTTTGAAATGCATTTGAAAGTCAGTGCACCCAAAACTATTATTTCGGGTTTTAGGAAATGCTGGATAATTGAGTGACCTAAAGGTCCTTATATCTCTGGGTGGGGGACCCTGTCCCCTTATGGCGTTATTGACCAAAATGTACATATAGTGAAAGACATCATTGGCTGACCCACCCCTTTGTTTACTTAAGTGAGGAGGAATGCTATTCAGTGAGAGGCAAGTAATGAGAACATTCAGGTGTCGGTGGGTAGCGGGTTCCTTTTCATCTGGGTTGGTGGCCATCGTCCATTATGATTGATGTGGATCTAAATTGCTGTCCTAATGTGTTTGGCAATGGATGTACATCGAGGGAACTTTATTTATTTGTTGTTATTTCTAGAGCATATAAAAAAATGTGAATCAGTAGGGGGACAATGTACCTCTTACTTAATCACATGGGGGCATCTCAAGGCCCTTTCATTTTAAAGAGGGCTTACAGATTCTGATACTGCCACAACCACGAGGCCAGGGCTGTGGGGAGGAGGCCTTGTTCTCATCAACATGGGGACAAAGTGCTTTGCCATGCCAAAGTACACAATTCATTTTTGGGGCCATGTGGGTGTGCACTCTTGCCCCCCCTTTCCTAGCCTGCTAGACTGCATGCTCGGATAGGGGTCCATAGGATTTTGGGGAGGAGCTCACACTATTTCTTTAACTTTTTTTTGGGCATGGGACCCTCCCTTAAAATTCATATCAGACCTAAAGGGCCTTGTAAGGATTATGTGGGGACCTCCAATGCCATTTAAAAAAGGAAATGTAATTGTTTACATTCTGCTATCATCTGGAAATTCCTGGCTGATAACTAGGCTGGTTTTTAGGACACCGGCAGGTGGCAGTTCCTAACAATCAACACAAAATGTGGGCAAAAATGTGACTAAAAAACATGTACCTGTGTGCTTTTGTTGCGTTACCATTGAAGTCAATGGGTAAAAATCTTGCAGAAACCACATCAAAGTAGCATTGAACCTTTTACCAAAAGTGTGTTGTGCTGTGCTGCACTGCATTGATTTGATCAGGCACCATATGGAATAATGCGATTTTTACTGTAATGCAATTTTGTGCAAAATAAAATCGATATGGGTGAACCAAGCCTAAAACATCCCTTTATAGTGATTATTGTTTGTAAATTAACATAATAAGTATCTACATCTTCTATCAGATATTCTTTCTCCTGTGGATAGAAGCCATCCCCTCTTCGACCTTCTCTTTAGTAGTGTTAGCAATATAAGTGACAGCATCATGTGCTACAGTTTAATTGACATAGAGGTGATTTATGGTAACTTAGACTTAACGATACAAGTTTTATCATGTATTTGCAAAGTTGTTCCTCTATTATTTTTGTACTTAAGAGAAATAGGGTTTTGAGTAAAAAAATATTTTTCTATATGTAAAAAAATCTCTCATGGAAGATATGCAAAACACAGATTTTAGAATCACCATGTTCTTCTTTGCAATGCTGTAAAAAAGGTCTACTGGGAAATTAATAATTTATAAATTACTGTCCCAAATGTGTCTTTTAGTATTTTTCCTCTGCATGTTTTCCCATGGATATGCATACATATTTTTATTTTCTCCAGAACAGAGTTAATGTGTAACATCTTGAAAAAATACCATTTATTTTTAAAGGATTATCTGTTTTTATTCCTTTGGATTAATATGTCTACTGATATTGTAGTGAGTCCCTCGAATGAACGCACAAAAACACAAGAGCTATGAACTCATGCCAGTATAATTGATTCATTCACTTTAAAATGAGCACTGAGCTCTCAGCAAACTCTTATGTAAATTTAATTTTTCTGTATTAATAATAGATAGCTCTGACATTTAAAATGCCTTGAACTTTAACTATTCTTGTACATTTTCAGTATCACTTTCAGAATTACATAAAGCCATTAACTCGTACAATGTATTTAGCTATAAATATTAAAAAATGTGAACTATGAAGGATTCAATAAGTAATTAATTTTTTGCAAATTAGAAAATTAATAAATTGCATAGTGTCTTCCTAACAGTTACATGTTACAATACTGCATAAATTAATACTTATTAAAGGTATATTAACATCACAAAAACATGACAAAAAGTCTTTGTTAATTTTTATTTCGTTAAACTTTTACCATACACGAGCAATAGACACCTATTGAATGGTCACATACTATACCAGTCGCGTCTCTTTATAATTCCCATGATTGTCCATATAATATTGGGTATAGTGCGTGATGGATTATCCTGTTTTTATTAGTATTGGCAATTTAGTTTTTAACCACTAGATGGTGCTGTGCCATATTTCCTAATATTAAGTGATATGCTATGCAAATTTTTATGCAAATTGTTATGCAAATATTTTTGCCATATCACTTTTAGTTTTCTGTCTTAGGGAGTTGAATCTTTTCGAAATGTTTGATTTTTTTATACTTTTTATAATATAGATTTTTATTTCCCTTTTTTCTGCCTGTCCGCATGGTAAACATGACGATTGGCTTTTGGTCCTATGAATATGGACCCTCCCGCTGCCTATGATTCACACCAAAGTGAGGCCTTGTTGTTATAAATTACATGATAAGTCGTTGCCCGTTCCCCAGACGATGCTATCTTATAGCAAAACGTACGTCAGGAGGTAGACGTGCTGACGTCATCGCTCTAAAAAGGGAGATTGCATGCCGGCCCGCTCTCCATTGTCCTATATGGATGTTTGTTACTCTTTTAAACTGTAAGGCGGCGTACACACCACTAAATTAATCCGATCAAAACGGTCTGACAGACCGTTTTGATCGGATTTATCTGCTGGGATATATTGGTTTGATCGTGTACACACAAAATCCCCGCCGGCAGACATCGTGGTGACGTGGCGGTGACGTTGACGCCGCCACGTCACCGCACCAGGAAGTAAAAAACTTCCACGCATGCGTCGAATCCATTAGATGCATGTGCGGGCAGATATGTCCGCTGGTTAGTGTACTAACCAGCAGACATGTCGGATGGACGGGTTCCCAGCAGACAGATTTTAAAGCATGCTTTAAAATTTGTCTGCTGGAAAAACCTGTCTGTCCGCCCGTACACACGATCGAATTTGTCTGCTGAAACGGTCCGTCAGACCGTTTCCAGCAGATAAATTCGATCGCGTGTATGCGGCCTAAGTTGCCATTTTGGTTATTAAATCTGATTCACCATATGATACACACTTTGTGAGTCTCTCTTCATTTTGGATATCCACACTGAGCTTCGTCGCCTTTGTGCCCACTGAGTTCGTTCCATCTGATCGCTCGCTTTCCCTGCCATTGGAGAACACTATCTATTGGGAACACGTCCAATACTTTTGGCCCATTACAGCTTATCTCTGGTAAGCATACAACTTTAAAGGGGGTAGTGCACAGGTGTGATTGGTGACACATTGTGGTTCTGCCGTTTCCTCACACAGGATTTCTATTTGCTCACTGGTTGCTGCACTGTGTATCTTACTATTCATCAGTGATTGGATATTCCTTTTTCCTTTTTTGTTGGTTCACATATGGACTAGATATGCACTTTGATTTATATACAGTATATTACTGTATTTGCTGGCGTATAAGACTACCTTTTACACTTAAAAAAACTGGCCAAAAAGCAGGGGACGTCTTATACGCTGGGTCAGCTGCTCGGATGCCTGCTGGATGTGCGGTAATACTGTATGTAGCTTCGGCTACATACAGAATATACCGCTTAGCCAATCCCGGTGAGCGATGTATTCAAATGAATACAGAGCCTGCACGGATTGGGGTAACAACCTCTGCCAATCCGTGTGCCTACATACAGTAGCCTGCTCGGATTGGCTTTAAGAGTCAGAGAGGCTTGGGCTGATGATGTTACAGCCTCTGCCAATCCAAGCAGGCTTTGTATTCATTAATAGAATACATCGCTTGCCGTGATTGGCTCCAGCAAGAATGAAGAAGAATATGGCTCCAGAAGAAATATGAAGCATCGGAATGGGGGTTGTCTTATACGGTGAGTACAGGCAAAAAATCTTAAACTGTAAAATTAGGGGGTCGTCTTATACGTCCAGTCACCTTATACGCCGGAAAATACGGTATATGTTTTTTTCTTCATGTTTCACATCACATTGGTTATTGATTTGTCAGCTTTGGCACTCATGGTAATTCACTTTATCATTTTTTGTGTTGCGCAGCTCTAATTTTTTATTTTTTGGATTTGTTTTAATGTATGGACTTACATTATGAGCTGCGACATTTACATTTTAATGTGTTTAGTAGCGCAGTATATCCCATTTTTTTCCACATACTATAACATTTGTACAGCACACAAAATGTTAGGGTAAAATGTCTATTACACTAGTGCTCACTAGGACTTGCAATTGAGAGCTTGGTTCCATCTTCTTCTACCTTCTGCATCAATTAAGGAAAGTCATCCAGGTCCTGAAGCTGAAAAGCAGCCCCAGACCATCACACTACCACCAAGTTTAACTATTTGTATGAGGTTCTTTTTATGAAATGCTGTGTTTGTTTTACACCAAATGTTATAGGCCACTCACCTTCCATAAAAGTTCAACTTTTGTCTCATTAGTCCACAGAATATTTGCCCAAAAGTCTTTGGAATAATCAAGTGTAATGCCGCGTTTACACGGTCGTTTTTTGCGATGAAAAAAACCGATGTTTTTTAAAACGTCATTTAAATTGATCGTGTGTGGGCAAAACGTTGTTTTTTGTCTTCAAAAAACGACCAAAAAAAAATTCCAACATGCTTAAATTTTTTGTGTCGTTTTTCAAAACGTCGTTTTTTGTGTCATAAAAAATGATCGTGTGTGGGCAAAACGACATAGAAAATTACGTTTTAAACCTGCACGTGCTCAGAAGCAATTTCTGAGATGGGAGAGCTCGTTCTGGTAAAACTACTGTTTAGAATGGATTAAGCACATTCGTTATTTTAAAACTAATGAAGAAAACAATGCGCTGCATTTGCCACAATGCTTTTTAAACCATTTCCAAGCTACCCTAAACTCCTAGGCCCAGATTCACAGAGCGATTATGCCTGCGCAACAGGAGATGCGTGTGCGTAAATCTAAATGTGCGCATGCGTTTCGATGCACGGCATCCCCAGAACGAGATACGCAAGAAATCTACTTTTTTTTGTCCGTCGTAATTTCGTTAGACAGGCGCATCCGTCCGCGCAAAACTGCGCTAGACAGACCATTGATTTGCTAGTCAAATATGCTAATGAGGGACTTACGGGGATCCACAAAAGAACGTTAGGGCAGCGCAGGCTACGCAGTGTGCGCAACAGCAAAATGTCCTGTCTAAAATTAGACCATAGAAAAGCTGGTCTAAAAAGAGAAAAAAAGTCTACCTTTTAGATAAAGCAACACTGTTAGTGAGGAGCTCAGCAGTCACACGTGTTGCACAACAATCTGTATGCCAACATGTCAGGGGCATCGTCGTGCATAGCTATACTACTGACTTTAGATGAACAAAGAAGGATGAGGGCTCTGAGGAGGGCACTAAGGAGGGCACGGAAGATGTTTTTTATTTTTATTTTATTTGCTTATATAAACTTTACAATTTAATCTAATACAATATTCTTATCTGATACAAGCCCCTCACTCTTCACTTGATATATCACACATGCATCTTTGGCATGAGTGATTCTGAGGTGTCTCGCATCTTCAGATTCACCCCTCATGCCATCATGGAATTAACCACAACCTTGCAGGAGGACATCAGCAGCCCAACACACGCCAGCTCACATATGCATCTTTGCACGTTAAAAACACACACATTAATCATGGCACAATAAGAATGCATGCATGCACACCACTGTGGTCCCTAGCACACACACCCCACATCCTCATCACATTGGAATGGCACAAGCCCACCATGCAGGACTTGTGAGCAGCAACGCCATGCTGCGGCTCCAATTATGTCACTGTACATTCATACACCATTCACACAGACCTGGGGATCACTTCTCCACCACAAATGAGGGTGACACCCCTTTTCCCGCAGGAATATCACCCCCACATTCCAAAATCATACACAAACAGAACCAAAAAAATAAAATAAATGACGAGCAAAAATAAAAAATGCCCCAGCAAAAATATAATTTAAACAAAATAACAACAAAGAAAACACATAAAAGGCAAAAATCACTCTGCAAAACAGTCCCCAAATATCTCAAAGACACGTCACAAACAAACAAACAAACGCTAATAAACAAAAGCACCTTGCTGTATAGGAAGGGAAACAAAGGGATGTACTTTTGCAAAGGAAGTGCATTTGTGTCTGTCTATTTATGCTGTTTGCGTAGTTCACTAAGTTGCCCTAGTCCACTTCCAATTTCACTGATTGCGCCGTTCCCGAGTTGTGAGCATGCGCACAGTGGTGCTGACCATGGTCTGCTTCAACGCGCATGCGCGAGCCGGCCGGCCCTTCATTTGCATGGGGTCACGGCTCATTTCAATGTAACATGCCCACGTCCTTCCCAATTTGTATTACTCCGCCTTACGAGAGCTACGAGAATAGGGTGATTACGCGGCTACATTGCGCAAGTCTAACGTAAAGGCGGTGCGCTACGCCGGTCCAATAATGCGCAGATGTACCTGAATCTGGCCCCTAGTTTGTTGTGGCTCATCTTGTTTGACATATTTCTGTCCACCTTTTGACTTTATTATTTTTTTGGGCCCTTTTTGTTATTTTTTTTTTTGTTTTTTGGGACACATGTAATTTTTTTGGGGTAATATCTTTTAACAGATGTTTTGAACTACAATTTTTTTTAAAGGATTTTGGAGGGTGTGAAGTGACCACAAAAGCTTATTTTTTTTGGTTTAATTTACCCACAAGGAGGTTGTTGTTCCTTGTTTAATGTCGTTTTAATTTTTAAAATGTGTCTGCCTACTCACTATAACAATCTCTATATTTGTTTGTAAAAAATACACATGGTCAAAATTTGCAAACCAACCAAAATATACCTTTATTCAGGTTGAAAAGGTAAATAAATAAAAAGTACAACCATCTGGCAATCAAAAAGCAAAACCAAATAAAAACAAAGAAGCCTGGATAAAAACAAAGGAGACCCTGCTTGAAGCTGTAAACACAAGGGTCCACCAAGAAAACAATGAAGGCTGTGAAGGCAAAAAAAAATTTGCTTCGGGGCACCATCTCCTCACTTCTTCCTCCCTGCAGTCTTCCCTGCAGTCTTCCCTGCAGCCTTCCCTGCAGGCCGAGTCCTCAGGGGCTGTGTTCCTGGAGCCGACGTGCCAGGAGCCAGAGCAGGCTCAGGAAGAGGAGGAGCAGGAGAAGGAGCAGGAGCAGGAGATGGAGCAGGACCAGGAAGCGCAGTAAGGACAGGAGTGCGAATCAGCCCAATGCCAATATCGTCATTGAGCTGTCCCAGTGTGGCCATGCTTATGGCCTGGAATATGATGGATTCGCAGCGCACACGCTGGCCCAGCTCAAGATTTTTAAGCTTGGCTGCGATCAGCGCTGCGAATCCCTCTTCCTCACTGGGCGGCTCTCTGATGGCCAAAGTTGCTTCACGGAGCATGGCCTGGGTCTCCTCCTCCATCTGCATGAGCCTTCTGGCCCTTTTTGCTGGGTTCCGGATAGGAGGGATTTGGGAGATACAATCACGCTGGCGTGACTCCTGTCTCCCACTGGGGCCTGCCTCCTCCTGGCTCCCAGTGGGGCCTGCCTCTTCCTGGCTCCCTGCGTGGCCTGCCTCTTCCTGACTCCCTGCGTGGCCTGCCTCCCCCTGGCTCCCTGCGTGGCCTGCCTCCCCCTGGCTCCCTGCGTGGCCTGCTTCCCCCTGGCTCCCTGCGTGGCCTGCCTCCCCCTGGCTCCCTGCGGGGCCTGCCTCCTCCTGGCTCCCTGCGGGGCCTGCCTCCTCCTGGCTCCCTGCGTGGCCTGCCTCCTCCTGGCTTTGCTCTGCCTGTGTATAATAAAAAAGGGACATATTTTATTTTTTGGCTTCATTCATCACACACATTTCTAACTTAATGACATATCATAATTGAATGCTAAAATATATTTACCACAGGCCCTCCATCCCTAATTCTGTGGCCCCTTACACAGCTTTAGATATGTGCCCCCTGGAGCTGGGGGGGGGGGTTGATGCTGACTGAAATTCCAAAGTAGGGGGCCTTTACCCAACCGTTTTTTACTTTAGGGTGGACAAAATGTTAATGGCCAAAAAGGGTGTTTAACATCTGCGGCCACTGTATGGTGTACCTAATGGCGTACAAGAAAATGACACACATTCATTATGACCTCTGCATTTATGTATCTTGTCCCCATTCTGTTTTGCCACTATTGCTTAGTGATATGTTCCTAATTTTTTGGGCAATCATTTATATCATTTCGATCACTTGTAACATAAATTACTCATCATTATTATACTTTGCATTACAAAAATGAATATGAAAATGCAATACCTGGCTCCATGGGTCACAATCTGGGTCCTCCAGGAACTCAGGCTCTTCCTCTGAGCTTGCCTGCTCTTGCCTGCAGGGAACACTGGAGGGCTGACTGCAGGGAACACTGGAGGGCTGACTGCAGGGAACACTGGAAGGCTGACTGCAGGGAACACTGGAGGGCTGACTGCAGGGAACACTGGAGGGCTGACTGCAGGGAACACTGGAGGGCTGACTGCAGGGAACACTGGAGGGCTGACTGCAGGGAACACTGGAGGGCTGACTGCAGGGAACACTGGACTGCCTCCTTGGGGGAAGGGTAGACATGGATGGCCTGGACTCAATGTGATCATCCAGGAACTGCATCTGACCATAGTACTACAGGTTTGGCTTGTAGACGCTGTCAGCTGCAGCCCCAGATCTCATCGAGGCCAGGACTTGTGACCGTTGGGTCCTGTAGGTGCCCCGAAGCGAATTTATTTTAGCCTTCACAGTCTCCAATGTAGCGTTGGGGACCCTTGTTTTTACAAATTCAAGCAGGGCCTCCTTTGCTTTCTTCCGGGCATCTTTGTTTTTATTAATTTTGCTTTTTGATTGCCAGGGCACTGGATGTTCCTTCCATCTCTGGATAAATTCCGTCAGAAATTCGGGATCCTTAACGGCCTCCATTAGTTCTGCATGTACAAAACAAAAACCAAAGCCTAGTGTCAGTCAAGCCACTACTACTAATTAGCTTTTAACACCATGGGGGTTATTTATGAAAGGAAAATACACTCTGCACTTCAATTGCACTGAAAGTGCACTTGGAAGTGCAATCGTTGTATAAATCTGAGAGGGGCAGATCATAAATTAGGGGAAGCTCTGCTGATTTTATCAGCCAATGATGTCCATGCTAAAATGCTATTTATAAAATTCTCCTTGCATGTCCTCCTCAAGATCTACAGCGACTGCATTTCCAAGTGCACTTGTAGTGCAAAGTGGCTTTTCCTTTAAGTAAATAACCCCCCATATCTTCTAGCCCACACAATCATCCACTGTTCCCTAATATTTGTAATGTCCATAATCCAGATACATACCGTCTTATGATCCGATCGTCTCTTCCGCCTTGTTCCGCAGGTTGTGAACGGCGCTTGCAATGAACCCCCCATATCTTCTAGCCCACACAATCATCCACTGTTCCCTAATATTATTAATGTCCATAATCCAGCTACATACCGTCTTATGATCCGATCGTCTCTTCCGCCTTGTTCCGCAGGTTGTGAACGGCGCTTGCAATGAACCCCCCATATCTTCTAGCCCACACAATCATCCACTGTTCCCTAATATTATTAATGTCCATAATCAAGGTACATACCGTCTTATGATCCGATCGTCTCTTCCGCCTTGTTCCGCAGGTTGTGAACGGCGCTTGCAATGAACCCCCCATATCTTCTAGCCCACACAATCATCCACTGTTCCCTAATATTATTAATGTCCATAATCCAACTACATACCGTCTTATGATCCGATCGTCTCTTCCGCCTTGTTCCGCAGGTTGTGAACGTCGCTTGCAATGACGTGGATCCCTTTAAACGGCACGAACGTGTGACGCGATGCACGAGATCCCGCCCCTGACGTTCGGTCTCGTCTTTTCCACGCCCCTTTCTCGATCTTTCTTTGTTGGTGTGTTTTAGTGAAGAAAAATGGCGACAAATATGGCAAGCTCAAGCCATCAGGCAGGCCAGGCCCAGCCAACCGGACGATCCTGGCGGAGGTACAAGGCCTCAAACATGGCCTTCCAAGAGATGGTGGAGATGGTCACCATATTACAAAGGGAGGATTATGATGGGAAGCATGGCCCTTACATGCATCCAAACAAGGTGAAGGCCGACATCATGGAGAAGGTGATCAGGAGGCTGCATGACAAATTTGGCCAACGCAGGACTAGAGAGCAATTGAGAAAGAGGTGGTCAGACCTAAAAAACAGAGAGCCAGAACAACTCCAGCATATCAATAGGCTGATTCGGGCAAAAAGTACGTTTTTTTTCTTTTTTGACACATTTGTGGTGTTTGTTAATTGTGCCATGTGATTTTAATTTCAGGTTGTACTGTATCTGTTTGTGGGCACAAAAAGTGGTCAGAGGAGTCGTCGTTCATACGTTGTTTTTCGACCTACTAAACGACAATCTACATGCTAAATATCATCATGCGCCTAGTTCGCATGGACAAAATGGAGTGTATAAACACTATATCATTCCCAAAAAACGTCTTTGTTATTATTTGAACAAACGACGACGACTCCTACGACCAATTCATGTGTCCCCAAACAGGAATCTTGCCATTTTTAGTGTAATGTGACTTCACTTGTGATCTTTTGTAATGTGGATTTGTACCTAAATTAAAGTCGATGTGAAAAGCTTAGTAAATATGACCAATAAACAGAAAAAGGAGAGTCTGCTCAGCAGTGGATTCTGCACATGTTTATATACTATGTACTTGTATTTTTAGTTCTCACTCATATCTCTTTATAATCTTTTACCTTTCTTTTTTCCCTATCTTCAATCTCCTAGGGCGCAGGGAATCAGCAAGGCAGGACGGAACTTCCCAAGCCCCACCCCCGAGTGATGATGACGCTGCCACCACATCCGGTAAATTTTCAACATAACACCCATACCCAGGTAATCTAGATCAGGGATCCTCAAACTACGGCCCTCCAGCTGTTGTGGAACTACACATCCCATGAGGGATTGTAAAACTCTGACATTCACAGACATGACTAGGCATGATGGGAATTGTATTTCCTGAACAACTGGAGGGGCGTAGTTTGAAGACCCATGATCTACATGTATGTCTTCCGAATTGTAATACCTTTTTTGTTCCCACATTTCAGGAGCAAGTCGTGCAGCGACAATGGACAAGGATACTGCCAAGTTTGTGCTGTCCGAAATATGGTCCTTCAGGGAACAACTAGAGGACATCCAGGACACTGCAAGAGAAGTGATCGAAAAATCCAAAGGGCTGGAGCTACAAATTAAAAATGTAATTGATTATTTGGGTAGGTTTTGATTTATTTTGTAATTTAAAAAATGTTATACAGGTTTGGTTTATAAAAAAAAAAAAAAAATATTTTTGGAATAATGTAAAAAAAACAAAAAAAGAAGTGATTTTATTTTTGGAATAATGTAAAAAAAAAAATAGATTTTATTTTTGGAATAATGTTATAAAAAAACAAAAAAAAAGTGATTTTTATTTTTGGAATAATGTAAAAAAAAACAAAAAAAAAAGTGATTTTTATTTGGAATAATGTAAAAAAAAAAAAAAAAAAAGTGATTTTATTTTTGGAATAATGTAAAAAAAAAAATAGATTTTATTTTTGGAATAATGTTATAAAAAAGTGATTGTTTTTTGAATAATGTAACAAAAAAAATAAAAAAGTGATTTTATTTGTTTTGTAAATCAAAAAAAAAAATTTAAAAAAAATTGTAATGTTAAAAAGTTATGTTTTTCAAGATGCAAAAAATAAAAAAAATATGGACAGTAAAATATGTGTGTCTTGTTATTTAAGCTCAATGATGAATCCAAAATACCTCAAAAAAATGTATGCTGAGAACATTAAACAATGAGGGATAGTTATTTCAGTCCATCACAAACACATGGCACTATGATAACCTAGGACAGTGATGGCGAACCTTGGCACTCCAGATGTTTTGAAACTACATTTCCCTTGATGCTCCGCTATACTGCAGAATGCATGAGCATCATGGGAAATGTAGTTCCAAAACATCTGGGGTGCCAAGGTCGCCATCACTGACCTAGGAGATAAAATAAAAACACAAACCTTATAAATTAATTAAAGAACAAAGAAAAGACTGTTTCAGGCAAAAAAAAAGTAATTTAATGATTCAGCCAAGATCTGGCATTGGAATGGCCCCCCTACCCATAAAATAGTCCACATATGCCTGCCGCACAGCACGTGCGTTTCGGGGGGCCAATTGTGGATGGGCAGCCTCACGAGCCGCCTCTGGAAGTTCAACTGGGTCATCAGGCAAAAGAGTTAAATAAGTTGAAGAATGTCTTCTTAAATAATTGTGGAGAATGCAGCAACACATAATTATGTAATTAAACTTATATTCGGCCATGTTTATGGCGGTCATAAATAGCCGGAAACGTAATTGAACACCCTCCTCTCAGGGGTGAGGGCGCGTTGGGGAAATGGCCTCATGAGGTGGGGACCCAATGCGAAAGCCTCATCTCCGACAAAAACGAAGGGCAGACCCTCTTCATTCTCCTCCGCAGGCGGCAATCCCAGGTCCTCCGACTGAAGCTGTTGGGCGAACTCCGTCTTGGCAAAGACACCACCGTCCGACATCCGCCCATTTTTCCCAACGTCTAGGTAGAGAAATTCATAATTTGCAGAAACCACCGCCATCAGAACAACACTGTGGAACCCTTTGTAGTTGAAATAATGGGATCCACTATGGGGTGGTGGCACGATGCGGACGTGCTTGCCGTCAATGGCTCCTCCGCAGTTAGGAAAATTCCATCGCCGGGAGAAGTCCGCTGCCACAGTCTGCCATTCCTGTGGCGTGGTGGGGAACTGTAGATACCAAAAAAAAAAAAAATCAAACAAACATTCCTAAAAGAACATCACAAAACATTTTTTGATACCAAAAAAAATAAAAAAACATTAATTTGAAGTATTATTAAAAATGGGAAAAATAATAAGGGATCACTAAAGCACATTATTCACACCCACTGATGGTCACAATCCTACAAAAAAAAAGGTAATTTATACAATTAGAAAATAAAGAGGGGGGGTTGTGCGTGCACTACAATATAGGACGAAATATAGGGGGATATAGGGACTTCTATAGACAGCACTACAATATAGGACAAAATATAGGGGGATATAGGGACTTCTATAGACAGCACTACAATATAGGACAAAATATAGGGACTTCTATAGACAGCACTACAATATAGGACAAAATATAGGGACTTCTATAGACAGCACTACAATATAGGACAAAATATAGGGACTTCTATAGACAGCACTACAATATAGGACAAAATATAAGGGGATATAGGGACTTCTATAGACAGCACTACAATATAGGACAAAATATAGGGACTTCTATAGACAACACTACAATATAGGACAAAATATAGGGGGATATAGGGACTTCTATAGACAGCACTACAATATAGGACAAAATATAGGGGGATATAGGGACTTCTATAGACAGCACTACAATATAGGACAAAATATAGGGACTTCTATAGACAGCACTACAATATAGGACAAAATATAGGGACTTCTATAGACAGCACTACAATATAGGACAAAATATAGGGGGATATAGGGACTTCTATAGACAGCATTACAATATACTGTAGGACAAAATATAGGGACTTCTATAGACAACACTACAATATAGGACAAAATATAGGGGGATATAGGGACTTCTATAGACAGCACTGCAATATAGGACAAAATATAGGGGGATATAGGGACTTCTATAGACAGCACTACAATTTAGGACAAATATAGGGACTTCTATAGACAGCACTACAATATAGGACAACATATAGGGACTTCTATAGACAACACTACAATATAGGACAAAATATAGGGGGATATAGGGGACTAGGCTAGGTGGGTTTGGGCCACAAAAAAAAAAAAAAAAGCTGGACAGGTTGGCAAAACAAAAGATGCATGTAGGAGCAAATATAAAATGAATACAGCATGCATGGAGATGAAAGGGAACATTCCCAGCAGATCACAAACAGGTTAATTAGGGACTGTTTAAAACCAAACAAATTGAAACAAATACAAAAGCCTAAATAAAACATAGTTTGTGCATTTAAAGGGCACCACTTACCTTAATATAGTCCTCCTGCAGAACATGAATGATAGCAGAACAGGTCTGGGGAATTATGAGGCCCAGAGCTGGGGGGGGGGGGATGCCCGTCGAGAACTTCAAGTCCTGCAGACTTCTCCCTGTTGCCAGGTACCTCAAGGTGGCAACTAGCCGCTGCTCAGCAGTGATGGCTTCCCGCATAACGGTGTCCTGCCTGGTGATATATAGCGACACCGAAGCCAAAAGCTGCTGGAATACGGGGTCAGACATCCGAAGAAAATTCCTGAAATCATCAGGGTTATTTTCTCGCAGCAGAGGCATATGAGAGAACTGGTCCCTGCGAAGAAACCAGTTCTTGGCCCACAAAGTCCTTCTCGCCCTCCTCAAGGACCGGAGCCGGGATGCAGCACACATCCTAACTAGAAGCACAGCACGATCTCGGCGACAAGAACGTACCCGCAACATGGCTAGAAAACGGTCGTCAAATCAGATCGCACTAAAACACCGCTCTGAAGTACAGAAAGGCCTTTGAAGAACGGACCTGCAAAACAGGAACGTGTAGACAAGAACGCACTGCCAAAACAGATACGATCGGAAAACAAGCACTGTATCACAAATACGACCCCAAAAGCACAAACTGTACGACAGTAAACGATATTAAAGCACGAAGACCGAAAAGCGTGAATCGTCTCTCACCAAACTTTTACTAAGACGCAGCAACACGATATCAGCAAAAGAGGCAGTCTTCCGCATGGAAATGACCCTTTATAGTTCCGTCGTACGTGATGGACGTCACGACGCTTTGCTAGATTTTTGGGAAAAACGATAGTGTGTACGCAACGTCGTTTTGGAAAATGAAGTTTGAAAAACTTTGTTTTTTTTCATGAGATAAAACGTCGTTTTTTTTCATCGCAAAAAGTGATCGTGTGTACGCGACATAAGTCTTTGGCAAATGTGAGATGATCCTTTGTGTTCTTTTTGGTCAGTGGCTTTTGTCTTGTAACTCTCCCATGAATGCCATATTTGTCCAGTCTCTTTCTTACTGTGGAATCATGAACATTGACCTTAACTGTGGCAAGTGAGGCCTGCAGTTCTTTAGATGTTGTTCTGTGTTCTTTTTCGTCCTTTTGCTCTTGGAGTAACCTTGGTAGGCTGGTCACTCCTGTGAAGATTTACCATTGTTCCAGGTTTTCTTCATTCTGCTGGAGGCCCAAAGCTTTATAAATGTTTTTTTAACCCTTTCCAGGCTGATACACATCAACTACTTTGTCATCTGTTCTTGAATTTCTTTAGGACGCTGCATGATATGTTGTTCTTTTAGATCTTTTAGGGTGCTTCATTTTGTAATTTTTTAAGTGATTTCTTGATTCAGTAGGTTTGGTAGTAATCAGGCCTGAGTGTGTCAAGTGAAATCTAACTCAGCTTTCCAAAAAATGTGGTTAAGCACAGTTGATTCATGTTTTAGCAAAGGGGGCAATTACTGTTTCACAGAGAGGCAGGCAGGTTTGGACAGCTTTTTGTCCCTTAAAAAAAGAAATAATCATTTAAAAACTGCATTTTGTATTCACTTGGGTTAGCATTGTGTAATGTATAAATGTGTTTGATGGTCTGAATCATTTAACAAATGTGTGAAAACTATGCAAAAAATAAATAAAAAATAGGGGGCAAATACTTTTTCACAGCACTGTACATACAATTTTGAAATGTCTCTTATAACATGTCAGTTGACATGACATGTGACATCTACACCGTTGTGTAAAATTTATTATCAGCTAGCCATCTGTATCGTCTCCAAAAACTGAACATGCAATAACATACAACCTATTTTTATGTACAGAATAATTATCCTGTTGCTAGCTTTTCCTTTTAATATTCTCTATGATCTCTACAGACATTGCACATGCTCAGCGTGACATTATACATCAGGCACTCTAAGACTATAATGTTTTTGACTAAGCTAATTCTTAGACCATAGTTAATAACTATTTAGCTGAGCCTAGAAAGAATTCTGCAACTGATCTTCTATAATGCTGGCAGGATGAACACTGAATGCTGCCAGCACTTTCAAAGTTGGTGACACCCACTTGGCAGTAAGTGAGTTGCAGCATGAACACAGTGAGCCCTACAAATCATAGCCCCTTCCTGAACAGGCTATTTAATTTAATCTGTGTTTCAGCATCTAAATCTTTATCAAACTGCAGCAAACATGCCTGCAAGTCAGAGATGAAAGACTAAAAATTTAATTTAACTTTTAATTGTGACATGTTAGCATGTGAACTGTTTAGCTGGTGTTACCAGGTGTAGCTTTTAACAGAAGAATACTACATTAAAATACCAACGAGGATAATAGTTTCATTATAAAAAAAAAAAAAAAATGTTTAAAGGATAATTATATTTTTTTAGAAAATGCAAAATGGTTTTGCACATGCCTTATATATGTATTTATTGTTTATGGTAAAAAAAAAATGTTTTTATATTTTAGATAATAAGAAATATTGCATGATTTTTGAATGGATGAGGTGGAATGTTTTTTTTTTTTCTTTTTTTCTTTTTTACCTTCTTTGCTAAGAAATGCCCGTTTGTGTAGCCCAACAGGGAAAACTCAAATGTATACTAAATAGGTAAATGACTACTTACGCTCATTCCCTGTTTATCTTGCTGTGTACAGGTATTTGAGTTTCAATCAGAGAAAGTGAGTCTGAAGGCAAACAGCTTCTGCTGTGCTCACTCCATACCATAATGTCCTTTGAATCTTGCAACATTGTAATAAATGTTTATATGTAAAACAGAAGTGTTATACAAATAGTGCAAGAATTGATATGAAACATCAATTGGACGTTAGGCCAACAAGACCTCAGAATCATTTAAGTGCTGCTCAAGGCCCGAGGTATAATGTGCTGGAATTCAGGAATTGGGCTGGCGTTCTTTCACTCATTCAAAAGTACCAACATGTGTGTAGAAAATATGGGACACCACTCCCCCAGCAAGGTGTATACAAGTGTAGATAATGTCTCAGTCAGCGCGGCTCCACTGGCCATGCCACTGGTGCATTTTTCACCAGGGCTTAGATGGTGGGTAGGGTCAAACACATAAGGGGGCATGATCAGTTGAGTGGTGCTGGCTGGGGCCATTACCTATACTTGTATGCATCGGGCTGGGAAAGCGACATTCCCACTTTTTCTACACACATGTTGACCCCCAAAATGCCACTATCAGGAAGACACTCGTACAAATTGCCACTCGTAGGAAAATGGAGAGAGATTCTAAGCTCTCCTCCCATTCAGGTTGCCTTAAACAACTGGAGACACAATTTAAATCATCACAAATGGTTTCACTGCAGAAACAAATAGAGGAAACCAGAGTAGAACTTAAAGGGTCACTAAAGGAAAACATTTTTTTTTTGCTGAAATGACTGTTTACAGGGTATAGAGACATAACAGTTAGCTGATTCCTTTTAAAAATGATTAACAAAGGACCTACGCTTCTCTATTTTAAAAAGTCTAATGAATCGCTCTCCATGTCTCCTTCCCCTGGCCCATTAACACCTTTAGATGGTAACCCTGACTTCAAGTTCGGATTTAAGGGCACTAAAACAAATCCACTGGACCCTAAGCGAACGCTAAGAGCACATAATTTCTTCAAAGATGATTCCATTATTTCTTATGACATGTTGTTGTCCCTATTTCCTAATAATGACATTCCCTTTTTCAAATTCTTACAAATACGACATTTTCTACAAAGCAAAAGGCCTATTTCACAATGGTGCAGGGAACTGACCCCATTTGAAAAATTGTGTACTGCCACAACCCCTCAAAAACATCTAATTTCGTCTATTTATGCACTCCTTTTCAGTTCCATTTTACAAAGCTCCAACAAAATTAATAAAGGTTGGGAAGATGAACTCCAAATACAACTTATGGACTCTGACTGGGACAATATTTTTACACATATTCATAAGGGATCTGTTAACATTTCGGCCCAAGAAAATAACTACAAATTATATTCTAGGTGGTATCGTACCCCTGAACGACTCCATGTATTTTATCCAACTGTCTCCCCAATGTGTTGGAGATGCAACAACTCTCGGGGATCATTGCTCCATATTTGGTGGAACTGTGACATCATTAGGCCTTTCTGGGAGAAGGTTCATGTGACAATTGCTCAAATCACAACTTACTCATTGGACTTTTCCCCTGCACAGTATCTTTTACACCATACTTTGTTGCCTCAATCCATTTATAGAAAATCCTTGATACTCCATCTCATAAATGCTGCAAAACAATGCATTCCTCTTTTTTGGAAGAAAACTAACCCTCCTACACTGGCTGACTGGATTGACCGTGTACAGCGGATTTCTGAGATGGAGGACTTGATTCACCAAGCCAATGATAATCCGATGAAATATAGATCCACCTGGTCCTGTTGGATTCACTTTAGGAATTCGTCACAGTTTACAGACTTATTAGGCACATAATTGTTCCTTGTATTTACAATTGTTATGGCTACTTTAATTTTTCCCAATCCTCATTGACGTAGATCACCTATGGGGATTAGAACCCCACATATTCCATTTACCGCTCGGTTTGAGCGCTTGCCTACACATTTTTACGTTTTCCCTTTGAAATCTTTATTTTGATTTACTGAACACTTTTGCTAAGTAATATGTTCCACCCATATTTTTGAGACTACTCTGTATGGGTGTCTCTATTATCATCTTTTTTTTTGTTGTTGTTTTATCGCTCCATTCACGTCAGGAGGCTCAGATTGAATTATCCTGTATTTTCTGATTCGTCTGTGCTTTATATCTTCAAGATACTAACATAGTAATGTACGATTTTCCTGTTTCTCATTCTATTTGATATTCTGATACTCGAATATATAATGACAATGTTAATATATTGTCTACCTCCATATTTCTGTTATTTTGTGTTAAAATTTACTGTACAACCCCGTATATGTATACGCAAATTAATTGTATTTCTATTTAAACTTTAATAAAATGTTTGAAACGAAAAATGATTAACAATAGATACAAATCAATCATATAATGTGCCTCTAGTTTCACTTTTGTTTTTAAACTGGTTTCATGTTTCTGTGAAGTAAAGAGACACATAGAACAAAAACAAACAAATCCAGGGCAGTGTTTTGTTTTTAAAATGAACCTGATTGGTTCTGAGGAGTTTTGAGATTTTTCATAAGGAGCCAGACAAGCAGGAAGTGTAGAGATCAGAGCAGAATTATAGCAACTTCAAAGCAAACACGAACAATGAGGACATGAAACCAGGACTACAGTACGGTAAAGGAAGCTATTTAGCTAAAAAAATAAATTCCTTTAGTGATCCTTTACCCTTCTCAATAATAAGGCAGGAAATCTATTGAGATGCATCAGAAGGAAATTTTACACCTGTGTCAACAAATATGGTCCAATGCTAGTTAATTTATGCTCATTCCTAGGAAACTTAAAAGAAACACTAAAGGTTTGTTTTTTATTAGATCAATTGATTGCTGTAAGCTAGAACATTTAAATATCACTTACCTCGTTTTTCCTTTTGACCTCCAAAATACACTAATCCAGGTTTGAAAATGCCATTTCCTGTCTTTCCTCTTCTTGCTTTCCACCAGCACCTCAGCCGTTTTGCATGGTGGAAAGCAGAATGTGCTCACCCCCTCCCTATGACTACAGCCCTGCGTGAAGATGCTCTCTTATCCCTCATAGGCATGGAGGCTAAGCCTAATGGGAACTGTAGTTCCCATTAGGCCATGATGTAGCAAGAATGAATGCGCACTGCAAACCAGGAAGTCAGTGAGAATAACGATTCAGGAGTGACGGAGGTGAATAAAACAGCTCGATTTCAACAGGTATCAAACTAATTATAATGCAAAACATTACTTTTTACTTTTTCAGCTACTGTCAGACTTTAATTTAAGAGGAAAATATTTTTGTCTTTACAACCCCTTTAACTTATTAAATTACATTTACCTAATATACAATTACGGCCAACCAATCCACAATTGTCAATAAATTTACATTTATTTTGTCCGCTTTATATCAGCTCTGAGTCTCCTTCCATAGCAACCTAGCTGGAGACTTATTTCAGAACATCACCCTTCCCTTTCTAGCCCAGTCTTTCTTAGATATGATAAAAGTGGAAATCACTACTCTGAAAATCCTCAGA
Organism: Rana kukunoris; assembly: GCA_029574335.1. Lineage (NCBI taxonomy): Eukaryota > Metazoa > Chordata > Amphibia > Anura > Ranidae > Rana > Rana kukunoris. The sequence continues at coordinate 223,600,415 of CM056051.1, forward strand.
GCAATAAGAAATTCCTTGTGGTATGGACCCCGTGGATACAATATGACCAACCTTTGATGCCCATAACAAGTTATACTTCTTTATAGTCACTGGAACCTTGCAGCCCTGGCTTGGATGCCCTCAATGTCCTTCCCACACTCTACCCACCTTACTTGCTTTCCATCCTTTTCTACTATTCTCCTAAAAGTCCCCATCACTAAGGCCCTTTTGCATTTCTTCTTACTTTTATTTTGTAACAGATTTATTGTTATAGTTGGAACCAACAGTACATTATAATACCTGATCCCTTAAGAGACATCCACAGGCCATCTCTAGGTCTTTAGTTTGTCAAATGGAACATTTATGGACACTAACTGCGTTTGCATATAGTCTGTTATTTAGAGCACTAGCCTTTGAAACCAAAATTGTCATGCTTATATCAGTGTTATTCTTTATTTTATACCTGCATATTGAAAATACTTCAATAAAAATGTATTGAAAGGAAGGTGATCACTTCAGCATATAAATGTTTAAAGTGATTAACTGCACTCATTGGCCCAGATTCATAAAGCAATTACGCCTGTCTAACTGGTGTTAGACAGGAGTAATTTCAAATTTCGCGCGCCGTATCACTAGTTTGAATCCTCAAACCATGATACGGCGGCTTCGATCCGAGAGGCTTACGTCTTCGTAAGCCTTCGGATTTACGCTGCGATATTTTTGGCGGCCGCTGGGAGGAGTTTGCGTCGTTTTGATGCGTCGGGATATGCAAATGTGTTTTTACGGCGATCCACGAAAATACGAGCGGTCTTCGCAATCGCTTACGTCTGTTTTTTTTTACGTACTGTTAGACCAGCTTTTTGTTGGTCTAACGGTGCGTAGCCCATGTTAAGTATGGCCGTCGTTCCCGCGTCAAATTTAATTATTTTTTTTTTTTTTTTTTACGTAACCCGTTCGGGAATAGAAATGTCCGTAAACGACGCTACTCAAACAACGAATGACGTAACGACGTGATTTCGCGCAATGCACGGCGGGAAATTTGCGAACGGAGCATGCGCAGTTCGATCGCCGCGGGAACGCGCCTATTTTAAATCCTTCACGCCCCCTACTCGCGTAGATGGATTGCGACGGGAGAAATACACTACGCCGCCGTCGTTTACTGGACAAAATCTACCTGGATTCCACGTAGAGCCAGGTAAAATACGGCGGCGTAGTGTATTTCGGAAACGCTACGATAATCTAATTCTCTGTGAATCTGCCCCACTGTTTCTTTTACCCTAGTTTTGTTTTATTCCTATTATTTTGGTTTATTGTAACTATTCTGTCATACTTTCATCATTGTAATGCATGGAGTTTAGCCTTTTGGGACCTATTTGAAGACAGAAAGCATATGTCACGATAAATAAGTAGATTGCCTCCTGTCTGGCAGAACAGTGTGTTCCCTTTAGGGGTGAGTAAGGTAGTGGGTGTGGACCTCTAGATTAAATGCAAGCCTATACAGTTCATGGGCTACATCTCTCATGAATGGACATGCTACTGTGCCCTTGGAATTCATTGGAGCACTAGTCAGTTTTATTGCCAGAACAGAGGGGCAGATTCACAAAGACGTAATATTCCGCTGCGTAATCGAAATACGGTACGCTGCCGTATTTCACCAGACTCTACACCGAATTCAGGTAGTTTTTTTGCGCGTACGCTATTGTTTCGTATTTTTTTTCCGCCGCGCAATCGAAATACGTGATTAGGGGGCGTGAAGCATTTAAATTAAGCGCGTCCCCGCGACGATCGAACTGCGCATGCTCTGTTCAGGAATTTCCCGCCGTGCATTGCGCGAAATCACGTCGTGACGTCATTCGTTGTTTGAGTAGCGGCGTTTACGAACATTCCTATTCCCGGACGACTTACGTTAAAAATAATAAAAGACATCGGAAAACGTTGAAATTCGACGCGGGAACGACGGCCATACTTAACATGGGCTGTCTAATATTAGACCAGCAAAAAGCAGGTATAGTGAAACGGAAAAAAAAGATGACTAAAGGTGCCGTAAGAGATTGCGTTGAAAGTGCGAAATTTTGTGGATTGCAGGCAAAAGCTCATTAGCATACCCTGACGGCGAAAAACAACAGGAAGTCCGCCCAGTGGCCGCAATTTTCTGGCAGCGTAGATCTGAAGGCGTACTAACACGTAATACAGTCGAAATGAAGCCCGCAGGTGTCTTTTCATGGTTTGAGGATTTCGACTAGCGTAAAAACGCCCGTAAGTCGAAATTACTCCAGTCTAACAACATTTACACAGGCGTAATCGCTTTGTGAATCTAGGCCAGAGTACATTAGCATTGTCTAACTCTCTTGTATAATGTTTTCTTTATTTTGCTTTTCTATATGTACAACAAGTGCTTTGTCTTTATATGTGAAAAACTTCTCAATAAAAACTTATTGAAATTAAAATGTATTAAAAAAGTGAAAAAAAACAAATAGACTTTAAAAAGGATTCTAATACATTTGCCCGTAAACCATACTCATTTCGCTGTAATGTAAGTAATGAAAATTTTTTTATTATTCATACTTTGACCTTAGAGAGAATTAATGGCCAACTGTTTTTGTAACCTGCCTTTTCAAATACTTATAAAGTACACTTCCCATGGTGATTATATACTGATTGAACAGATGAAACATGTTGCTTACAAGACACAAATGCTGCACAGGCATTCCAGAGTTTCCAATTCTAATGTGAATTTGCTAAATAAATAGCCTTTTTGAATTTCCTGTAGCTGGAGGTGTTATCAATATGCAGGTCTGTCCTAAGCAATAAAGACAGGGATGTCTTAGGGCTCTTTCACACGGAGCGGATCCGTATTGATCCGCTCCGTTAGCCCATTTGGCTCAGCGGGGATTCCTCTGTTAATCCCCGCTGAGCTGTCGGCGGACAGGGAGGTCCCCGTACACTGTGCAGGGACCGCCCTGTCTCTCCTCTGCTCTCCCCTATGGGGAATCGGATGAATACGGTCCGTGTGTCCGTATTCATCCGATCCTTCAGAAGAAAGAAAAATAGGGTTTTCTTCCGTCTGAAAAACCGGATCCTGACGGAGGCGGGTCATTACGGACGTTAGCAGATGCTCATCCGCTAATGGCCGTGATCCCATAGGGAAGTATTACAAGTCCGTTTACGGACTTGTAATAAACGGACCGTTTGTCCGCCCGTGTGAAAGGGCCCTTAATAGCATCATGGGCCCCTGGGAAAAATAATGCTCTGGGGCCCCTACAATGATGACAGTGCAGATAAACAGACATCAAGTAGGTAGGAGGCAGACTGGCTCCCCTGTGTATCTATCACTCTCAGTGCAATCATGGGCGTCCCAATTTCGGGGGGGCAGCGTGGGCTCAAAGACCAGCTGCTTTGGGGAAAGTGCAGGGGCCCCCATGTAGCTGGGGCCCCTGGGCAGTGCCCAGGTGTGCCCTCTCATTAAGACAGCCCTGAGTAAAGATGTCCATTCCTCTAGATTAATACCTTGGGTTAATCTTCTAAAAATCTGACTGTTTGCATTCCCCCATACTAACGAATATCCACTAAATGAAATGTATAAAATCTATGAAATCTATGAAGAAATCTGATCATCCAAATACTATGTTTGCTTCATTCCTGTTGTTCCCTGTGTACTGTATTTGTGATACAAGTATCAAAGGTGAGAATTTAACCAACATATCCATACAAACATGTGGCATAATTCTGGCTTGTTGTTGGAGATATGCTCTGCCCTCAGTAAAGCCATGCAGCTTTGGGTTCAGTTGTGGCAGAAGTTTTTTTTAATCTTGATGCATTAAGACAAAAAGCCCTCTGTGTGCAGCAGCCCCCCTAATACTTACCTGAGCCCCTTCTCGATCCAGCGATGATGCACGAGAGACTCAGCTGTCCTCTTCATTGGCTGAGACAGAAGTGAAGCGCCATTGGCTCACACTGCTGTCAATAAAAGTCAGTGTAATTCAAAATATAAAGTGCAGCGCTAAAGGTAAACTGAGAAATTCATGACGACATAAAGCGTATAGCATGTGATATACTATAAAGTGCAAACGTGCAGTGAAATAATATGGAATACCAACTATAACTGATATGCAGTATCAATACAACTGTGAAAAAAAAATAGTGAAAGAGAAAAAAAGAGGTTCATACAGAATAACACAATACATGTTTAGCAATGTTATGAACTTTAGAGTGCAAACGTGCAATAACAGCTGTGACCAATGAGCAATATTGAGTGACAATACAAATGTAAATAAAATTAAATATATGACTAATATTCAGTATCTGAAATTCAGCTCCCATGTAGATCCCATGTAGGTGTTAATCAGGTACTTGGCAGTGTAATACCCATCACCATAGTAAGAATAAATGGTTACCAGAAAGCCTGCGACCACCCATACTCAGGGGGTCACAAAGCGCTTTGTTGGATCAAAGATCTACTGAAGAGGTGCCCAAGCGTCTCCCACCAGAAGCCTCAGTGTGCACCGGGCGATGATCAAAAGCTGAAGGAGGTCAGACAGCCTCAGCAACAGGGGGCCAGATTCACGTACATCGGCGCATTTTTGGACCGGTGTAGTGCAACGCCTTTAAGTTAGACCGGCTTATTTTCGAGGCACAAGTACCGTATCCTCGTAGTATTTTCAGCCAAATTTGCACCGGTGCAATGTAAATTCCGAAGCGTAAGACGGTGTAATTCAAAGTGGGAAGGACGTGGGCGTGTTCCATTGAAATGAGCCGTGACCCCATGCAAATGAAGGGCCGGCCAGACTGGGCATGTGCACATGAAGCAGACTATGGTCAGCACCTCTCTGAGCATGCTCAGAACTCGGCACGGCGCAATCAGTTAGATAGGAACTAGGCCCGTCAGACTTTGTGAGCTATGCACAGTGCTTAAATAGACCAAGAGAAATGCCCTTCCATTGCAAAGGTACATCCAATTTTTTTCCCTTCCTGAAGCAAGGTGCTTTTATTCCGTTGTCTGTTGCTGTTTGGAGGCTTGTGTCATGTCGGTGTGTGTGTATATATATATGTATAAAATATTAAATAAGATAAATATAATAGTATTAAAATTAGTAAATTTATATTAGTTAAAAAAATAAAAATATATATTTAATTATACAATATATACTAAACAGAAAAAAATGTATATAAAATATATATTTACCCATTAGGGTGAAAAGAGCCACTGGCAGGGAAATGGAGTGTTGCCAGTACCTTGCCCAGTGGCGGTCGGCAGATCCTCTCCCGTGTAAGAACAGGGGAGTCTGCGCTATGGTGAATAAAGTAGCTGTTGCCTCCCAGTAGGATCCCAATGTGGGGAGCTAATATAAATATGAATAGTAGAAAGGGAAATGGCACTGCTAAATTAATACCTTTGTCGGGTATATCCGTGGGGTGAGCCCAATAGTAATAGGCCCCCCTTTTGGCTGGAATTAGGGTGCAATTGGAGAGATACCCTGTGTTAATAGGAGGGTAGATGTTGGTTCCTCAGCTTCCACTAATTTCAGTGAAATTGAGTAAAGGTGGATTAATTAGGTCAGGAGCCTGTGCAGGCCAGCAGGCCCAAAGATTGCTAAAGTAAAATGATCCTATGCTGCTATAAGGATGCCAGTTGTGACCGATGCACCCTAAACCATATAAAACAAAGAAAAAAAATGTGTCTCTACACAGGGGCCCTGAGTATTTTAAATTACATTTATGTAAATTAGAAATTCTTAATGTATCTCTTTTACCACATCTAGTCCAGGCTCTTAAGAATATTTTCCCATTTAAAACGTACACTTCGACGCTTAAATACCTGGGTATTAAAATTCCACGAGATCTTACCAAGTTCTATGTAGAAAACGATCACCCTCTTATGCAATGTACAATACAAGATCTAAAGAAGTACGATCAAGCCCATTATTCATGGTTCGGGAGGATCAACATCTTAAAAATTTACATAGTACCACGTTTTCTTTATGTCTTCCAAACTATAACCATTGTGGTCCCCCGTTCCCTTTTTGTCACTCTACAATCTACTTTTGCAAGGTTTATTTGGGGGGCAATAGACTTAGACAACAAAGGAGAACTTTATCTCCCCCTAAAGCCAAGGGTGGTGTAGGGGCACTGGACCTATATTATTACCACGCTGCAGCGGTCTTACCAGACTAGTAAACTGGTTTCATCATTCCCATATTAAACAATGGGTGCATATAGAACAGTCAATTGTAGACATTTGCACACTGAAATATTTTGTTTTGAAATTTCGTTTTAATCCGAAAAATACATTTATTTAGTTACTACCAAAATTTGTTTTTAATTTATTTAGTTTTTTGTTCGAAATTGCATTCGTCCGAAAATCTGAACGAATTAAGGTTGAATCTGCCATTGAATACTTATGGTGTCTGTCGAATGTTCAAAGAAGATTCTACAGCAGCAAAACTGTACATTGAATCATACATTTACGTTCAAATGTTCCGCCTACAAGCTATAGAAGAATTCTAATGTTGTATGACTAGTAATAATTATGTTTATTAATTATTATTACTAGCTAACCAACATTAGAATTTTTCTATAGCCTATGGGCCGAGCATTTGACCAGAAATGTACGATTGCGGCGTAGTACAGTTTAGCTGCACCGTCGAATCTTCTTTGAACATTCGACAGACACTTTAAGCCTTCAATGACAGATTCGACATTTGTATGTTTGTATGTTTTTCGATGCTTTGTCGAATCTTTGTCATTCATGTTGAATTGTCAAGTTAGTTCTAGCTGTTTTAGTGCTCCTCCTCTTTGGTTACAATCAGCCAATAACATTCATCATCATCATTATTTTTATTTAACTTCCCCCACCCAATTCCAGCAGCGATCTTTTTTCTCTATAATGTCGAATCTTTTCTCTCTATGTAGAATAATCTTGGACTAATAGAGTTAAGGTTGGGCACATTCGACCAACGAAAACGAAAATAAAGCATTTGTTTATGTCGGATCTTTCGAAGTTTGTATTCTGCACTTTCGTTTTCGCTTTTTAAAACAAAAATGAAAATAGCTGAAATTCGGACGAAAATGTATTTGGATGAAAATGAATTCACATGTCTAGTCAATTGCCCCTTTTGACCTCCAGGCGCTTCCCTAGCTAGACACCTCTGTTCATGGCCCACTTTTTATTCTTTATCTTTTCTAGGACTAGGACTTTCTGCTAAAGTGGGATTAATGTCTCCCCTATCTGATATCCCAGGGTTTCCTCCGGCAGTGGCATGGAGATATTTCTTGTCATGTCTGTATGTCATTAGAAACTAAGGCACATGATACGAATTTCAAGCTTCTTTCCTGTTGGTATAGATGCCCATTGTTGCTTCACCGGATGTATCCAAACGTCTCAGACCTTTGTTGACGTTGTCACTCTGCTAAGGGTTCGCTATTGCATATTTGGTGAGAATGTCCATCTGTATATGATTTTTGGGATGCAATACTCCAGGTCCATACCTATCGAAACTGGGGTGATTATCCTAAACATGTTACAAATCACTCTGTTATCTATCTTTGACAGTGGTAGCGGTGCTAGTGAGTAAATTAAACAACTATCAATTAACAAGTAGTATTATTAAACCATATACAACCCAATATGCTTAATAAAGTGCTCAGTGCAAAAAAATTCTATGTACAACAATATACAGATCATAAATGAATGCAATAATTAAAAGTCCTTCTGTGATATTTTCAAAGCTCAACACCATCACCATTTTCAGATACTTTGCAGTTGCACCCGATGTGTGTGATTACATTTCCTACTCACCAGAAGAACATGACCTCTTTAACTAAAAAGAAGGTTGCAATGGGCTTTTGTTTGTGGATCTTTAAACTTGCTTCTGTGGTAGCTGGAGATGAACCAGGGTATTTTTCAAACTACAACCTTCTTTCCACAAGGTAACCAGTTAAAAATAAGATGGAGAAATGCCATAGTGAAAAAACATTTATTTAAAAATATAGGGCCAGATTCTCATAGAATTCCGGCGGCGTAGCGTAAGCCAGTTACACTACGCCGCCGCTGCTTGCTGGAGCAAGTGCTTGATTCTCTATGCACTTGCTCCCGAGGTTTCGCTTACGTCGCGTAAATCGCGCAGCGTAAACCCGCGCAATTCAAATGGGGCGGCTTGTATTTAAATTAAGCGCGCCCCCGCGTCGAACGAACTGCGCATGCGCCGGCCGGGGGAAAAGCCCAGTGCGCATGCTCCAAAGGACGTCACATTTTCTCAATGTAAACGACGTAATCGCAGCGTACGCCAGCCCCATTGAGAATCGACGTACGCAAACGACGTAAACGACGCACAACACGACGCGGTCCCGAGGCCATACTTAACATGGCATCCGACGGGACACGACGGCATCCGACGGGACCTCGTAAGGTTACTCCACATAGAAGCTGGGGTAACCTTACGCGGACGAAAACGACGTAGGCGACGACGGGGCGGCGTAAAAGCGATAGAGAATCGGCGTACTACTTCATTTGCATATGCAAATGAAAAAACAACGTAAAGGCCACCTAGTGGCCGGAGTTGTCATTACATCTACGATCCGAAAGTGTAATTGTATTACGCTTGTCGGATGTAGAAGCGTATCTATGCAAAAGTGATGCTCAGCATCACACGCATAGATACGAGCCAAAAAAAAAGGCGATACGACGGGGTATCTGAGATACTCCGTCGTAACGCCTCTGAGAATCTGGCCCATAATCTATAAAAATGCCAATTGGCTGCTTACATTTAAAAAAAAGTGCCTTCTCCTGGACTGTCCCCATACCCCTAATGACGCCATTTATGATGAAACGATCGCCGGGATGCTACACACATGTGCTCGGCGCATGCGCAATTACTTTTATGGACCTGTAACTTGTAAGGATTTGCTTTGTTTATACTGGTGGTCCACTCTGAGTTTAAACCTGTGTATGCAGCACTGCAGCATTGCCAATAATACTGCTTATAGGGACAATATTACACTATCTGGAGTCTCTTGTTTTTTTGCATATTTAAACATCCTGGGCCAGATTCACAAAGCGGAGTATCACAAGTTAGGCACGTGTAAGTCTAAAAATACACACGCTTATCTATGCACCGTATCCCCAAAACGATATACTCCTGAAATCCACATTTTTTAGACCAACATAATTTGGATAAACCGGCGCAGCGTGCGTGCAAAACTGCACTAGACACACTATTGATTTGCTATGCAAATATGCAAATGAGGGAGATACACCGATCCACAAAAGTAAGTTTGTGCGGTGCAGTCTACACGATGTGCTTATCAGCTGCACGGCCGGTCTAAAATTAGACCAAATAAAAGCAGGTTTAAAATTAGACAATCCGTCTACATGTCAGCAAAAGCAACACCATTAGGGCTGAGCTGAGCAGCCACACTTGCAGGACATTAATCTGTATGCCAACATGCCAGGGGCATCCTTGCTCATAGCTATACTACTGACTTTAGATGAGCGCAAAAGGAGGAGGGCACGGAGGAGGGCACGGGAGCCCAATGGTAATAGGCCCCCCTTTTGGCTGGAATTAGGGTGCAATTGGAGAGATACCCTGTGTTAATAGGAGGGTAGATGTTGGTTCCTCAGCTTCCACTAATTTCAGTGAAATTGAGTAAAGGTGGATTAATTAGGTCAGGAACCTGTAAGAGTACCTCACTTATCTCTCACACAAAGAATCTAAAATTTAAACAGTCAACCTGTTACTCCTGTATTCAGTGCCATCCTTTGAAAATTATTTCACTGTGTGCTTAATTTATATGGACTTTCACATCACTTATCAAAGCCTTTCGGCTTCCTAAACGATCATATTTTGGTTATTATTCATTCACTTTGTGGTATCTTTACAAGTGTACTACTCATGATTATTCAGCGCTGCACTATCTATTGTATATGTCTAGTGGTATACCTGTGAAACAAGAGTTTTGTCTAAGAGCTGTTACCAGATGTTCTATTACTAAGACGACAGGAGGGGAGACAGTGGGCATCCCTGGCGAGTACCATTTTGGATAAGAAAACTAGAAGACAAAGATTGATAAATCTGTATTTTGGCTCTTGGTTTAGTACAGAGTGCCATCATTTTTCTTAACAGAACTGGTCCCAGTCCTATTTATATCAGAGTTTAAAAAAAAATGCCAATCAACACAATTGAATGCCGTAATGACCGAACAAATGGTCTCCCAGAATTGTTTCCATACCGGTACCATCCTAGGGCATATCTATGTTGGCCTTTTACTATAGGACACCTCTAGGGACTGTAGTAATGATGCCCTTGTCAAGGACGTATCAGCCAAAAGCTCTGGGGTGAGAGAATTTTTATGTGAAGTCTAGAAAGCCTGAAGCTTGGACAGAATATTTTGTATAATCACAGATCTTTCTTTCTTTAGGTGGGCTCCATGTTGAATAAACAATCCTTGTAGTACCACTTTCAAGGCTTCCCCATTGTATGGGTAAAGGATTCTCGTCATGCTCATGGTCGGCAATCCAATTTTGAATCACTGCCACAATTGCCTGATTACAAGGTGAATCTGACATAAGAGTTTAATTTAAGCGCCAGGACCAATCCAAACGTGGGATCTGTGGAGGGTATATTGTCAAAAAAAAAGGTGAATGATCGGACCAAATAGAAGACATAATATCCATAAGGGGATTCCATTCCAGTCCCACAAAAAATGATCTAGTCTACTATAAGATTGGTAAACTGAAGAATAATATATATAATTTATATTTTTAGGGTTTAAGGTGCACCAAAGATCAAGCAATTGTTGTTCAAACAACTCTCCTCTAAGAGCCATCAACCGGCTGTAGGAAATATTTGATCGCTGGGAAGTGGTATGCAGCTGAGGTTCTAGTACCATAATAAAGTCCCCTCCTACAAGGATAGTACCTTTTGTCAAATTTGGTCAAAAGAAGGTATCGTGTAATTGCCGTTGTTTGATTGTGGTTTGCAATATACAGATTGGCAATTGTAAAAGCTTTATTCCAGAGCCGAAATTTAAGAAAAAGATACCGGCCATTGCTCCAAGGGCAATATTGGTAATCGCTTGTGAATAGCGATGGAGACTCCCCTAGTCTTAGCTTTAGCCCTGTAGAGTGGTCAGCAAGTGGTTAAATTCAAACAAAGGTACTAACCAAGGATAGTTGTTAAAACTATGCTGTTAAAACTGTGCACTTTTGTCCTGCAGCACTTCTATGTATTATATATGATAAAACGCATTGGATGGGACCATATGTGACGACACCACGCTCTTTGGCTGTTTGTCGCTGTTTATGGCCATATCTGTAGCCTCTTTTTATCGTTAACATGCATATTTTTACAAAGAAAATGTGAGCACACTCACTTACGTTTATTAAAATACTTCTTATACAGTATTATGCGATGAGTTTTATGTTTCATATATATCTACACCAGGAATAAGACTATGATTTGGAGCACACCAGGACCGCCAATATCCATGTGGAAGTAGGAAAGAAAGACCCCCGCTCCAGATGAGTGCACCTCGGTGGTGAGTGTTGGCTCAAGAGATACCAGATGGGTGCAGGCAATGCACAAGGCACAAATGGAAGAAAGAAAATTATGGACAGCTGCACTCCAGTAGAATGTAAAAAAATAATATATGCCTTTTAATCTAGTAAAAAACAAACACTACAAAAGCAAAAAACAGCACGCAGTGGGATAATACAGCTGACGCGTTTCCCATTGATTGACAATGCTTAGTCATAGCTAAAAACAAAGATAAAAAAAAATCTTATTTATAAACTTCATGTGGTGGGTCTGATCTGTAATTGGTTCTGGCTGATTTCAATGATCTTAACCATCTGTGGATGGACACAGCGAGGAAGAACTACACCCATGAAAACCAGGTGAAAAGATGATTCAAAGATCAGCTGGTGAAAGACAATTAACAGAGATTAATTAACAACAATCGTAACGTTTGTCTATACAAAAGAATGTAGACCTCAATGTGAAATTAGAACCACCTAGCTAATCCAGTCTTTCTAAGAAACCCCAAAATCATTATATATACATACAAGTACTTGAGTAGTGTAAATAAAATAATTACTAATAGATCACACATATGCAAATATGTAAAATGGGGAATGATAGACACATATTGTGCTTCACTGCAACGTAAAAATTGGTATCATAAAGAATGTCAAAAAATATATCAGCGAATGAATAATGTGTTAATGTGCTGGGAAGTGGTGAAAAATTAACAATTGAAAAGTAGAGTTACTGAAAAAATGTGATGACCAGTAAAAAGAATCAGAAAAATAAATGAACGTGTGAACGTGTGAATGCTGAAGTGAAAACAGCAAGCAGTCCACAAGGAGTTAACACGCTGTCAGTGTGCTTACCCGCAACAAGATCAATGTGCATATGGAATAAATGTAATAAATGTACTATTTCTCAATTTCTCAGTGAGATTATGTGATTTGTGCATAAAGTGTAAAAATTAGAACAAATCCCCTGTTGGAAAAGAGTAAATTGATTTGTGTGCATGGATGCGTGCACTGTGAACCAACAGGAACCTAAGTTAAACAGTGATCAATGGATAAAGTATGACACTGACGACAAGTGTGTAGAAGGGCGTATGAGTGAAAAAATATATAAAGTAGTGTGGTAGTGAATATGTAAATCGTCCTATACGGTGACATGAAGAAGTGGGAACAATAAGACCTTAATGGTGAGGGTATAAAGAGACAAAAAAGGACAAAGGGACAATATGTCGTGCAGATTTATGCAAGAAAAGGAGAAAGTATCTTGTGCATATATTTAACGTGAAAAGTAACAAATGGGCGTGTTATCAATAGAAAGATTACGATGTAAAATATCCCAAAAGGGACAAACCCACTAATAATACATGTAAGAAAAAGAGTTCCATTATAAATTCTGAGAACTATTTATGTAATTTTTAAGATGTTTTGTTAGAGATTGTTTAAAATAGAACATTCATAGAGTTAAATAATGTTTACTATATCTGTGTAATTAGATTCTATTAATGAATAGTACACAGATGACCGCCCACCAGGGCATAAAAAAGTATATGTAAAATAGCTATTAAGACTATCCAGGTGGACGTTAAGTGCATGGATAACCCAAAAGATGAATTATATGAGAAACCACAAGCAAGACAAAAATCGATGATAAAACACAAAAATAGAAAATTATCCAGATCACGCCTGCAATATCTGTTAAATTAGAGATCAGATCCCAAACACATATAGGTAGAATGGCCTTTCAAAAATCTAAAAGGATTAATTATGTGAGTGGAGAGCCGGTATGGGTAGAAATAAATTCATATGTATATACACAGATATGTGCAAAGCAAGTGATCACAGAAAATGAAGATTAAACGGACATAATGAATCACAGGGAGGAAGAATAAAGACATTAGGATGCAGAAGTAAAGGGGAAAAAAAAACATTATTCATAAAAGTGGGATACATCCCATTCAAAGTTCATTCCTTTGGGAATCCTGGTCTGGAGAGAAAAAATCCAATATACTTCTCTCTTGCATAAAGTCTTAAACTTATCGCCTCCTCTTGTAGGGTTAATGATTTTTTTCAATGCCCTGGATGGTAAGACTGGATACATCTTTGGAATGTTTATTGTTCCAGTGATTGGCAACGTTTGTGTTGTGACTCTTCTCAATGTCATACAGGTGGTCGGATAATCTATCTTTTAACCTGCGGATGGTTCTTCCTACGTATTGAAGTTGGCATATATCACAGCTGATGACATATATGAGATACTTGGTGTTGCAGTTAATGAAGTGCTTAATTTCAAAACTTTTCTCACAAGGATACGAATGTACATGTTGACCTGTTTTTATATGGCAGCAGTATCTACAGTCCTTGATACCACATCTGAAGGTACCCTGGAATTGTAACCAGTTAATGCCGGTACGTTGGCTCTGAAATAGGCTAGGTGACAGCCTGCCACCCAATGTGGGGGCCCTACGAGATACCGTTTTGATACCTTTATGTAAGATCTGTTGGTATATCGCATCATTATACAGTATAGGTAGGTATTTGTCGATGGTTTGTTTAATCTTGTTAAACTCCAGGCTAAATGGAGTGGAAAAAATCAGAATGTCTTTAAAGGAGGGATTTAAAGATTTACGGGCAGAGGTGCCAATAGGGCCCAATAGTGACTCCCTGGGGACAAGACTGGCCTTAGAGAGAGCTTGTTTGATGGTTTTGATAGGGTAGCCCCTATCTAAAAATCTATGGGACATATTGCAAGCCTCTCTAGAAAAATCATCCGGTGAGCTACAGAGGCGTTTGATCCTCAAAAACTGGCCATATGGTACGCCGTGAATGGTGTGCCCCGGATGAGCAGAGTCTGCCCTAAGGAGGGTATTGCCCGCTGTTTTCCTCCTGAAAAGACTAGTTGTAATGCCACCATCAATCGCTGTGAGTTTGACATCCAAATATTCAATGACAGTATTTTGTAGATTTCCTGTGAATTTGAGGTTAAGACTGTTGTCATTAAGGTAAAAAGCCAAGTATCCAGATTAATGTCACCATCTGAAATGATAAATAATAAGTCATCAATATAACAACAATAAAAGGAAGTGTCCATGCGGCGGGGACTACCACATCCATAGATGCGGGACCTCTCCCACCAACCCATGTAGAGAGGGGGAAAATTTGGCTCCCATAGAGGCCCCGCATCTCTGGGGGTAGTAGTCCCCATCGAACATAAAAAAAATTGTGGATCAAGAGATATTCAAGTGCTTGTAGTATGAACTCCTGTAACACCAATGAGTATTTGCCTGATTCCTTCAAAAATCTATTGACTACCTGAATCCCCAAATGATGGGAATGCTGGAATAAAGGCTGGTAACATCACAGCTTATCCATCTATGGTTATTGTTCCACTTAAAACTATGAAGTTTAGTGATTAAATCCTTAGTATCTTGGAGGTAACCAGGGAGTTTCTGTGACTAGGGGTTGAAGTTGGCTATCCACCCATTCGCTCAAGTGTTCATTTAAAGATTCAATGCCAGCCACAATAGGTCTGCCAGTCAATGGGCATAGACCTTTGTGGATCTTGGGCAAGGGATGGAAAATGGGCATAATGGGGTTGGCTGGAATAAAAAGATCCCTTTCCTTGCCAGAGAAAATCCCTGCTTGTACAGCTCGATCTAGGAGTGTGGCTAACTCTTTGCAAAATGGGATGGTCGGATAGATTTAAATGGTAGATGTGTATGAATATCAGACAGTTGTCGTAAAGCCTAATTTTTGTATATAAGGGAATCTAAAATAACCACATATCAGAGTTCTTAATAGTGATGCTGGTATCAGAGCTCAACGCTCTGAATGCATGAATTTCTTCTTTAGATAAATTGTTGGGGAAGGGTTCCTGTGACAGTTCTGGGCTAAACGAACAAGGTCCCCCTCAACCATCTTTTGAAATAGATCTAAGTCTTTGCCTCTAGATCCCACAGGGTAAAACTTGGATCGCAACTTAAAGGTTACTGTATTGTTGCAGTCTATAGGGTCAATGGTGCACGGATCGGATTCAGAAGCTAAATCAATAAGATCTTGCAAGGCACAAATGTTTTTAAACAATACAGGGGAAGGTATAGACTCACCAATGTCTGGGCTGTCTGGGCAGGCAGGTGTACTCTCAGATGTAGTTGAATGAAAATGTTTCTTTAAAGTAAGGCTCCGTGAAAATGTATTAACATCCAAGATAGTACTGAAAAGGTTGAAGTGTGTCATGGGACAGAAATTAAGTCCTTTAGATAATAAACTGTTTTCCTCAATACTGAGACTCCTACTGGAAATATTCAAAACATTAGATGTTATCTTTTCACCCGCCCCGGAGAGTGTAGTGAGGTCTCTTTGATGCCTTTGTGACGTTTGCCTCCCCTCCGTGTTTTTTTAAAAGAGATGTTTTATTTTTGGACCTTTGATCCGGAGGGTGTACATGAGAGTGGGCTTCTTCACTTGAACCCCGTGTTGGTGACGTGATTGATCGTTCAAGGGACGAGTCCGAACCAGTGGTGCCCAGGGTGTCATATGCAAACTCTGATTCAGGGTCAGAGAAACTTACTTTTTAATGCGATTTCTGCGTGGGTGACCTGATTGGTACTGCGATCTCTTCCATATGTATACGTTACCATTCTCGTAATCCGTATTATCCCTGCTAATTTTACCTCTTTTATTTTCAATGACAGATTTTTCCAATCTGTCTAGTTTCTTGTTGAGGTGTCCATCTAGTGTGGCAAATTCAACTTGAGTCTGTAGCGGGGTAAGATCTTTTTGCAAGGAAGCCATCTCTCCTTGTAGTTTCTCCACTTGTTTTTGGTTTGATTGCGTAAGGATGTCCATTAGTTTAAGGGCCAGATTCAGGTAGATGGGAGCATCTTTGCTCTGGAGTAACGCTTATCATTTACGTTACGCTGCCGAAATTTTAGGAGCAAGTGCTGTTATTCATGAAGCACTTGCTCCTAAAGTTGCGGCAGCGCATCGCAAATGAGCCGGCGGAATTCAAATTGGGCGGGTACGGGGCGTGTATTATTAAAACTAAGCGCGATCCCGCGGCGAACGTACTGCGCATGCGTCGAGTGTCAATGCATCCCAGTGCGCATGCTCCAAATTCTGTCAGTGAACGTCAATGACGTCACATCCCCATTCATGAAAGTTTTACGCAAGCGACGCGTTTTTTTTTTTCCGACGCGATGATGACGCCTATACTTAACATAGGATACTCCACTAGGGGGCTGCTTTATCTTTACGCCGCGTATCGCTTACGGAAACGTCGGAAAGTCACTGCGTCGCGCCCGAATACGATCGTGAATTGCCGATTCCCGCTGATTAACATATTTTTTCATCGTAAATCAGCGGGAACGCCCCCGGCACCATTTTTAAATTAAAGTTGCGATGCGATGGCGAAATTCAATTGCGCCGATCGCATCGGAACACCAACCCGGCGTTTCTTGTTTTCTGGTTACAGAAAACAGAAACGCAGGCTTAAAGTGACAGTTAGGCTGGAGTATCACAGATACTCCAGCCTAACTCTACCTGAATCTGGCCCTAAGAGAGCAAGTGCTCAGAGTGTCAGTCCACTCCTGTTTTAGATCATCATCAAAAAGCTCAGATGAAGGAAACTTCTTGATTCTTAACCCCCGAGGGATCTGGGATAGAGATATGTACTCTGATAAAAAATAAGTGTCCCAATACGATTTCATCTCTTTCGCCATTAGTTGTTCAAGTTTTTTAAATATGAGAGTCATGGATACATTGTTGGTATGTGTGAAAAGGGTAGTGACGCTGTCCCACACCCATAGGTCAAAAGGGTATAAGTGTCAGTGTATTGACTAGTGAGATAGGTACTGCAAATTATAAATATACAATAGAGTGCAACAATATTATAACTTGAAAAAGTTCATTACGAAACGTACGTCGACCGTGAGCATAGTGACGCACGTCAGCACGCTAGAGACGCACCCACAGGCTTCCGGTTTGCTGTCTGGGCTGTTTGGAACGCACGCTAGCGCTTCCACTCCCGACGGAGGAAACTGATGCAGCGTGCTGGGAGCTTCTGACAGGACACCTATTTTTGTTTTTATTTTTTATTTTATAATTTTTTACCTTGCTGATTGTGGTGTTTGTTCCCTTTCATACCACATTGCTAACCTTTTTATCATTGGACATGCATTTTATACCCATTATCATTTCATTTATGTAATGCACCTGGATTGTGCATAATAAAAAAAACTCCTTTTTTACTACACTATGGGAGCGTATTTCTTCCTTTTTTCCGGTGGAATGAGGATCTGACTAATCTAAAGGACACATCTTCCCTGGACGGATAGCACCACTGTAGGAAGCTGGGACCCATCTGTGACTACACGCCTAATACCCCTGCAGGGGTGATTAGTTCTGGTGAGTGGGGAACCTGGTGGGGGAGCACCGGACCACAGCGTTACCACGAACTTACACCTTTTTTTGATGGAAATCTACATCTAAGATTACTGCACATCTATCAACGTGATATATGTTTGGATTTTTGCAATTTCATGGACTGTACTTTTTATTTTTATTACTAAGTTTGCACTTTATCACCAAATGTTTATTATTTAATGTTGTTATAATATTGTTGCACTCTATTGTGTATTTATAATTTGCAGTACCTATCTCACTAGTCAATACACTGACATTTATACCCTTTTGACCTATAGGGTGTGGGACAGCGCCACTACCCCTTTCACACATACCATTTATTCAATGTTGTTATAATATTGTTGCACTCTATTGTATATTTATAATTTGCAGTACCTATCTCACTAGTCAATACACTGACACTTATACCCTTTTGACCTATAGGGTGTGGGACAGCGCCACTACCCCTTTCACACACACCATTTATTCAGGTACTTAACTCGTGAGGTATCTTTTTCTGGGGGGCTGCAGTCCTTAATACATTTCTTCCTAAGCGCACTTTCTCACTTGTTCATGGATACATTGTTATCCTCACTGGTGGATGAGGTATGTGTTAAAGAGCTCATTCTTAAAGGGTTATCTGAAGGTGCTTTGAGGGTTCTACTGTATCCCGATTCCGTTGCTGTAGCTGTTGTAGTTGGTGTAGTAGTATCCATGAAGACAAATAAATGAATTATTCAGCGCTAGAAGGTAAACACACAATGAAAAAACTAATGCAAGCCATCACCGAAGGTAAATTCAAATAAAACACCCCAACAGAAATGATGAAAAATAGTAGTGCAGCGCAGTACAAATTAATAAATACTTTCAAACAACATGTATATGAAAAAAGCAAACAGAATGTCCATATGTGTACAGATCATCCAAAGTAAATATGAGGAGCCAAGAAATGTCCATAAGTGTACTAATTACAAAGTGAATATGAGGAGCCACATCCAAAGCGTGAATGGTGAAATCAGAAGAAAAAACCTCCACCAAGAAAGGTAAGAATGGCCTCTCACCTTATTGCCTAGACCAAAAAGGTCAGACAGCATATAATATCAAGGATCTCCCGAATGGTCCAATCAGTTCAACAGCGGATCACTCATGCGGCCTCAGTAAATTCAAACGCTGTTTAGAAGACATTGAATTGGACCTCAATTGCAGCAACAAGATGGTGAATTCAGAGTCCTTTGCAGGATGCAAATCACTCTAGACCTGGTGACACACACAGGTTGTCATCCACTCAAAACCAGCATGGGGCCACATGGCCATCTACAGTTGTTTGTGGATAAAGGCTGCAATATGGGGTGATTTCCAAATGCCTTGACTGTTGGTTCACAGTGCACGCATCCATGCACACAAATCAATTTACTCTTTTCCAACAGGTGATTTGTTTTAATTTTTACACTTTATGCACAAATCACATAATCTCACTGAGAAATTGAGAAATAGTACATTTATTCCCTATGCACATTGATCTTGTTGCGAGTAAGCACACTGACAGCGTGTTAACTCCTTGTGGACTGCTGTTTTCACGTCAGCATTCACACGTTCACACGTTCATTTATTTTTCTGATTCTTTTTACTGGTCATCACATTTTTTCAGTAACTCTACTTTTCAATTGTTCATTTTTCACCACTTCCCAGCACATTAACACATTATTCATTCGCTGATATATTTTTTGACATTCTTTATGATACCAATTTTTACGTTGCAGTGAAGCACAATATGTGTCTATCATTCCCCATTTTACATATTTGCATATGTGTGATCTATTAGTAATTATTTTATTTACACTACTCAAGTACTTGAATGTATATATCATGATATTGGGGTTTCTTAGAAAGACTGGATTAGCTAGGTGGTTCTAATTTCACATTGAGGTCTACATTCTTTTGTATAGACAAACGTTACGATTGTTGTTAATTAATCTCTGTTAATTGTCTTTCACCAGCTGATCTTTGAATCATCTTTTCACCTGGTTTTCATGGGTGTAGCTCTTCCTTGCTGTGTCCATCCACAGATGGTTAAGATCACTGAAATCAGCCAGAACCAATTACAGATCAGACCCACCACATGGGGCCAGATTCACGTATTCCAGAGCATCTTTGCTCTGGAGTAACGCTTCTGATTTGCGTTGCGCTGCCGAAATTTTAGGAGCAAGTGCTGTCATTCACGAAGCACTTGCTCCTAAAGTTGCGGCAGCGCATCACAAATGAGCCGGCGGAATTCAAATGTCGCGGGTACGGGGCGTGTAGTATGCTAACTACGCGCGATCCCGCCGCCAACGTACTGCGCATGCGTCGAGTGTCAAAACATCCCCGTGCGCATGCTCCAAAATCTGTGAATGAACGTCAATGACGTCACATTCCCATTCATGACCGTTTTACGCAAGCGACGTTTTTTTTTTTTTTCCCGACGCGATGACGACGCCTATACCTAACATAGGATACTCCAGCCCCATGTAGGTATATCTATGCGCCGCGTATCCCGTCCGGAAACGTCGTATCGTCATTGCGTCGCGCCGGATTTCGATCGTGAATTGCCGATTTCCGCTCATTAACATATTTTTTGAGCGTAAATCGGCGCCATTTTTAAGTTGAAGTAACGATGCGATGGCGAAACTCAGTTACGCTGCTCGCATCGGAACTTCAACCCGGCGTTTCTTGTTTTCTGGTTACAGAAAACAGAAACGCCGGCTCAAAGCCACAGTTAGGCTGGCGGATCACTCGATCCGCCAGCGTAACCTTTGCTGAATCTGGCCCTAGGAGTTTTTTGAAACACCCATAAATAAGATTGTTTTTTATCTTTGTTTTTAGCTATGACTAAGCATTATCTATCAATGTGAAACGTGTCAGCTGTATTATCCCACCGTGTGCTGTTTTTTGCTTTTGTAGTGTTTGTTTTTTACTAGATTAAAAGGCATATATTATTTTTTACATTCTACTGGAGTGTGGCTGTCCATAATTTTCTTTCTTCTATTTGATCCAAGTGGATGTGTTTGGGAAGTTTTTCCCTAAGGCTTTTCCATTTACTTGGAAGCCAACATACTCTGGTACGCTGCAATCTCTACTGCTGTAGCGCATTTACACAGAGGATTTGGAGAAGTTGGCTCTCCTTATGTATGCACTTATCTCCTGGAATATGTTTTCTGGGACACTGGAATCTATCCTTTACTCAACTGCCTTCTTTTCATTTTGTTTTGAATTTTATGGACTTTCATTGAAGAACTATTTATATTGCGACATCTGTACACTGCAATAATTTTTAGTTGAGTGCACGTTAATCTGATTTTATGATATTATGATGCACAGTAATTAATGGATTAATTTTATATATCGCACCCTTTCCTTAGGTAGGTAGGTGCAGGTTTTGTGTAATCTACCAGTGCAGGTAAATTTAGGCAGGCCTATGATGTGAGCTAGGCCTCTTTGTTTTGATCTAGGGGCAGGGGAGTTGTTTAGTATAGCAGTAGGTGACTGACATGTGCCTTAGCTCTTGGGCACCTCCTCTGTTTCCAGGGGAGAAGGTTCTGGAAAAGGGTCAGGGCAGAGAGCTGGAGTGACACTGGGTGCATGTGGGAGCCCTGACCAATCCCCAACTAGGATTGGCAGGGGGAAGGCCTCCTATATATACCCATGGTTAGCGTGCTGGGGAGAAGTTGTCAGCTGGGTGAACTGGATGGTGAAGTGTTAAATTGCCGTGTCTGAGGTAACCCCCTTTCAGGGGGGTGTTCCTCAGGTGGGGAGGTGGGAGGGAGCCTCTCTTTACATGGTCATAGAGAGGTGTCCTGGAACAGGAGCTGAAAGAGACAGTTGGGAGAATGTCCAGAGAAAGTCATTCAGGAGGGATTCAGGCCTTGTGTCGATGAGTGGAACCATAGTAGAAAGCTCTGAAAGAGACATGCCAGGAGTCGATGTAGAGTTGATGTAGAGCCAGAGGGAGAGACTGTGGATATTATGTGTCAAGTCACTGCAGCCAGAAGGGCAGGCAGGACTTGCTGGGATCAGTAGTCCATCCAGTACATTTATTCTTCTCAATCAAATCAGTTGTTATCACAAAGGGGTACTGCAGACTCCTGCAAAGGTCTATCAAAGAAAGACACTAGGACGTATTCAGAGTGAGGCCTAGTCATGTGCTTATGGTGTAACAGAAGACTAAATTTGGACAGTGAAGCAAGTGCTCCAAAGTAGTGTACTGGAGGAGAAGTGAAGTTAGTGATTCAAAGTAGTGTGCTGATCACTACTGTGCTGAGGAGGAGGCTGTCAAGTTTAGAGTCAACCATCTTTTGTCCTACTAAGAAGTGTTGACGCAATTCATTTTATTCTACTAAGAACTATCAATTCTTTTGGCAACCCATGTCCCTTTTCCCCAACCAAGTTCAATCCCCTAATAAAAAACAACAAAAACAAGCAAGAGACTGTTTATTGTCTGAGGAAGTGTGCTTACAATGGATGTCTGACAGCAGAGTGAAATGTGTGGATGCTGTAACACGTAGCAAACCCCTCTGGGCCATCACTACACATATATATACAGTGGGGAGAACAAGTATTTGATACACTGTCGGTTTTTGCAAATGTTCCTACTTACAAAGCATGTAGAGGTCTGTAATTTATTATAGGTACTCTTCAACTGTGAGAGACGGAATCTAAAACAAAAATCCAGAAAATCACATTGTATGATTTTTAAATAATTATTGCATGACATAAGTATTTAATCACCCACCATCCAGTAAGAATTTCGTCTCTCACAGACCTGTTATTTTTTTCTTGGAAAATACGAGGAAATCGTCAAGATAAACCACCACACACAACTGCAAGAAATCTCAGAAGACATCGTTAATAAACTCCTGGAAAATTGCTGGAGCGTTACAAAGGCCAAAAGGCATTACAAGATACTCATAATGACCTGTTCTGGTATTGAACGCAGTTTTCAACTCGTCGCCCTCCTTAATCCTGACGGGATTGTATGCCCCTCTCAAATAAAGCTTTGTGAAAACAGTTGCTCCCTTGAGGCAGTCAAATATCTCTGTAATCAACAGAATCGGATAGGCATTTTTAATAGTGACATGATTGAGACCCCTATAATCAATACAAGGTCTCAGTTCACCACTATTTTTCTTTACAAAGAAGAAACCAGCATCAGTAGGAGATGAGGATTTGTGGATGAAACCTCGAGAAAGTGCATCTGCAACATACTCCTCCATGGCCTTATCCTCCAAGACCAACAAAGGGTAAACCTGACAATGATGGGGGGTGGCACCAGGTTGAAGGTTAATTGCATTGCGCAATCATATGAGGCGGGAGGCAAAGAACTTTAGCTTTGTCAAAGACATTGCTAAAATCGAAGTTCTCCTCCAGCAGGGAGGAGAGTGAAGAGGTGCACAGGACCTTGGCTACCCTCTGGAAGCATCTCTTACGGCAACCAGAACAGAACCTCAGCACGGAGCAAATCAAAAGAAGGGATGTGCCTCTGTAACCAAGGATAACCAATAACCAGCGGAAACTTAGAAGAGGAAATAACTTGAATTTGATTATCTCATGGTGAAGAGCCCCTACAGCGATGGACAAATTAACCGTCTCATGAGTCACAGTGTCACTAATAGCAGTGATCATATATTTACTGATCACTGCATTTAGTGTCAGTGTGACAGTTAGTGTCCAGAGTAGCCCCCTACCCCCCTAATAAAGGTTTAACCCCTTGATCACTGCCCTAGTTAACCCTTTCACCTCCTATTGCCAGTGTCACTAAGCGATCGGCTTTCTGATCGCTGTATTAGTGTCACTGTTGCCGCTAGTTAGCTAGTTTTTTTTTTATATTGCGATTTTTTTTTACTGAAGACATGTGGCTGAATACATTTTGGCCTAAATGTTTGACTAAAATTTAGTTTATTCAATTTTTTTTATAACAAAAAGTATTCGGTCTTTTTCCGTTTATATCGCAAAAAATAAAAATCGCAGAGACAATCAAATACCATCAAAAGAAAGCTCTTTTTGTGGAAAGAAAAGGACGCAAATTTTGTTTGGGAGTCACGCCTCACGACCGCGCAATTGTCTGGTAAAGTGACGCAGTGCCGAATTGTAAAAACACCTTTGGGCATTTAGCAGCATATTGGTCCGGGGCTTAAGTGGTTAAAATGTGTAGCACAACCAATAACCTCCTAGTAGTATCCCATTGATTATACTAACACCAATTAGATATCTTATTACATGAGTCTATATTACAGGTTCAATTAAAGGATATTACAACTCTACACACATTTCACAGAATTAATCTACTTAATCAGGAGTACTGAGATGACAAGTTGCGTTATATGTGTACACTACACAAATCTACTATAAGGACAGGGGTCTGTAGAGAGTGTAAATAGAGATCTGCATGGGACCAGGTTGAAAGAATAGCATACTTTTACAGTTAATAACAATTCCTTATACATGAGGTGTGTTTAAAAAGTTCAGTGAATGGCCGATATCTCAGCGGCAACATGGGCCAGATACGTGCACATGCACATGGCTATCCATAGACGTATTGAGATATGCCACCTAGCATGGAGTACACGTGACCATCAGGGTAAACCCGCTGTGGGCAGTGGAAGGTAGTCAGTGTGAGAGTTAGGGTCACAGTGCAACGGAGCAATGGGTGAATGTTAAGTTGTGCTACAAATTGGGGAAAATGGCAGACATGATCGGGTGAGTGCGACAAGCATTAGCGAGGACATGTGAACACCATCATCCATGAAGATTTGGGTAAGTGGAATATCTATTACTGGTTTTTGCTGTACTAGCTTTAGGTATGTGTGTACAGTAAGCAAAGTGCTGTACATGTTTGTTCTTGATGTGTCATAAATTAGTCATGTTCAGTGGACTTTACTGAGGCCAATAAGGGTTGATTGCAATTTGGTCATTCATGGTCTAACTCCTGCTCTCTTAATTTCAGAGAAATGTATTATATTTTACTGAGTCTAGCCAATTCAAAAATCATTTTCTCTTTTTGCCAGGGATCATGTATAGTCTCTCTTTTGTGGCATTACAGTGATAGGATGATAATCTGACAACTTAACATAACAGGAAGCAGAGGTAACGTGTGAGCCCAGTGACAGCAACAGGTGCGAAGAGCTGTGCAAACTGTGTAACAATGGGTAGTTATAGATGAACATGCATCTGTTACCATCATTAACCCTGCAGAATATTCTGGCAGTGTTTTTAAACCTTTTCAGAGAAAACCATTATACTTCTGTTGTCTGACTTCTTATTCTGCAAATGTTAGCTGCCTGGCAGTCATGCAAATTCATTGCTTGGATATGTTGAGTCACTAATGCAGAACAAATATGTAGATAAGGGCTTCCGACTTTACTAATATGCATACATGTCTTGAGCCAGTGACTTTGAAATTATTGAAGACAGGTTGTTAACCTAACAGCTAAGCAACTAGTATTTTCAAATAGTGGTTAGTAATGGCAGTCCCTGTATTTCTCCTAGGAATGGTTTATTTTAAAGTGGATGTAAACCCTCACATATACCCAGCGAAATGAACAGCTTCAGATAATACACAGAGATGAAATTAATCTCCCTACATAAGTGTTACATGCATGTCTGCATATCTGCAGTCTTCCCCTTTCTATATTATTTAGAAAGTACAAGTTGTGTTACAAATCTTGCTTCCTGTTTCAGCAGTGGGAGTGTAGTCTGGGCATACACTGTGTGAGGGCAGAGAAAAGGTACACAACCCCCTCCACATAGGCAGAGGAATGAAGAAACCCGCTGTAACATCCCTGCTATGTAAATACAGTAGTGCAATTGGATTTAAACTACAGAGGTCTCTCAGGTACAACCACCAGTTCTCTCTCAGAATAAACAGAAAGTTTGGGGTTAATTCATCACAACCTCTAATGGACAACCAATTGAAAGACTGTAGATGCTTATTCCCTCATAAGCAACTAACTAAGGGGGAACAGGTAATTATCTCTGATACAGACAAGGTAGGTTGGAAGTAACTGTTATCTTAAACATGCAAGGTATTACTGCCAATGTACAAACACAGACTATAGGAAAAGCAGGTAGTATTTGGTACTTGCGGTTCTGCTGAGTGTAGTAATAGCAGGTGACGAAGGAGATGTCTGGAAGACACAAGCAGATGCAAGCTATTCGTGTATAGAACGGATCAGCAGCTATCAAGGTGACAGCAGGTGTCCAAACAAACAGGAACCAAAGACAAGTCCGGGGCACAAGCCGTGGGTCAAGGGCTGGAGATGGTAGAGGAAGTCCGAAGGTACAGGCCGGGGTCAAAGGACAGGAGATAGCAGCAATCCGAGGTACAAAGCAAAAGGTCAAAAGCCGAGGTCAGTCTAGGAGCTGAAGATCTATACAGGTACAGACAGGGAGATCAATAACAATGAACCGACCCTGCTCTCAAAGTGAGGCAGGGCTTTATACGCTGGCTAATTGGGTAAGCTGCGTCAGCTGAAGCAAGATAATCAGGTGTAGAATGTAATGAGATCCAGCTAATGGTGAAGAGTACATTCAGCACCACCATAGCTGGAAAGCAACCAGAAATCCCCAATTGAGAAGTGGCTCAGAGGTAAAGCATTGGAACAGCAAGGGTGAGGTCCTGGGTTCAAGCCCATCCAAAGCCACCTGGAGCACGGCCACGCCTCGCCGTCTGTCTGGCACGATACTGATTGTGACACCCGCAGAGCTGTGCTTTGACTAGGCAAGCTTTCTATCTGTCTCTAAGTTCACGACACAAATTTTAATCTTTCAACTTTTATCTCTCGTGCCTTATGCCCTGTACACACGATCGGGTCATCTGATGAAAATGGTCTGATGGATTTTTTCATCAGATATCCGATGAAGCTGACTTTCATCAGTCGTACCTACACACCATCAGTTAAAAAACGATTGTGTCAGAACGTGGTGAGGTAAAACACAACGACGTGCTGAGAAAAGTTCAATTTTTTTCTATCGTTTTTTTAACCATCAGATAATTTTAAAATTAGTTCCTAGTTTTTTCACCGATGGATAAAAAACCGATGGGGCCCACACACAATCGGTTTGTCTGATGAAAACGGTCCATCAGACCGTTTTCATCAGACGAACCAATCGTGTGTATGCGACATGAGAGTTTGTCAGAAGTTATTATGCCAATAACAGATGTAGCACTACCCCCGAAGGAGCTGCGGAATATTTTCGGGCGGCGTGTTACCTCTTTCTCCTCGCCGTCCAGGGTAGTAGATGAGAGTTGAAAAAGTTCAATGTCCACACTTTACTTTTCTAAGTAATTTCTAAGTAATTTTAATCCGGAAAAACTCCTGTTTTTAGCAACACAGCTTTCCTTGCCACTCTAGCCAGAGTGGGTTTTGCGCACCTGGATAGGTCCCTCTTACCGGTCTAGCAGCCAGAGTGGTGCACGGAACAAAGAAATGGAGACACTTTTGGTCCAGAATCCCATAACACAGGATTCAGCACCCAGGTCTCTAGAGATTAACTTCTGTAGAACTCAAGTCTGATAGGCGATCACCATCAAGCCTTTCAGTATATGGTGCATCCTTCGATGAAGTTTCCAGGCCTCTCCCGAGATACCAACCTCTTGTTTGGTCCTCTCCAAGGTTCTACATCAAGCAGCTTCCTCCCTCCAGGACGGACAGCACAGGATCACCTTGACAGCACAGACCCGGTCTGACTACTGACCGCTTTAACATAGTTTTTTTTTATTTTTTATTATACGATGTGCCTAATATTTAAAATATATAGGGGTCAATGCAGACAATTTATACTACATACAGTATTCACCACCCTTTGTGTTATTGTCATCATCAGCAGTAATAGATGTTATTCACAAAATTGTATTATATGAATGCAAACACGCGTACGATACTTTACAAAATCATATAGTATTTTTACACTTGTAACAAGAGTTAAATGCTTGAAAAAATAATATTACCAATAAGGCTGCAAATGAAAGTTAGAAAAAAAATCAGATAACTGTACATTCATTTTTCAGAAAAAAAAGGCTGATAAAGATGAGAAGGAATGAATGGAATGGAAATAAAGAAAAGCAAAGATTTTAATCTCTTCTGAGAAAATTGATAACTGTATGACAAAATATGTCACTGATAAGGAGAAAAGTGTGTAGCAAATATGATTTTCCAAGTAATCAGCCTAAAACATTGGTTTAGGTGTGCATATCAAATAGAAATCATATTACTTTTATGCAGTCTAACACAGCTAATGTCCTATATACAAGACATTATGTATGTGTAGTGATTAAATCTTATTTGATATTTGTAAGTTTGTAGAACTGTAGAAAGGCAAAGTCTACTAAGCTTGGTCTCCTACAAAATAGGTTTATCTTATTGTAAAATCCTAAAATTACAATAAAGGCAGTAGGTGATGCTTTTAAAAATGTTTTTATAGTTTCTACAGGAAAAGCTGTTTAACCACTTCAGCCCTGGAAGAATGTACCCCCTTCCTGACCAGAGCACTTATTTTGTGATTCACCACTGCGTCATTTTAACTGACAATTGCGCGGTTGTGCGACGTTGCGCTTAACAGAATGTAAGTCCTGTTTTTCCCCCAAATAGAGCTTTATTTAGGGGGTATTTGATCACCTCTGCGATTTTTATTTTTTTGCGCTATAAACAAAAGAAGAGCGACAACTCTTTTTTAAAAAAAATTATATTGTTTATTTTTTGCTATAATAATATCCCCAGAAAAATATATTTTTTTTCCCTGAGTTTAGGCGATGTGTATTCTTCTACATATTGTTGGTAAAAAATAAGCAATAAGCGTATATTGATTGGTTTGCGCAAAAGTTATAGCGTCTCCAATATAGGGGATAGTTTTATGGCATTTTTATTATTATTTTTTTTTTACTAGTTATGGTGACGATCTTCAATTTTTATCATGACTGTGAAATTATGCCGGACACATCGGACACTTTTGATGCTATTTTGGGACCTTTGTCATTTATACAGCGATCAGTGCTATAAAAATGCATTTGTGTAAATGACACTGGCAGGGAAAGGGTTAACCACTAGGGGCGAGGAAGGGGATTAAGTGTGTCCTAGGGAGTGATTCTAACTGTGAGGGGATAGACTACCAGTAACACGACAGTGATCACTGCTCCCGATGACAGGGAGTAGTAAATCACTGTCCTGTCACTAGGCAGAACAGGGAAATGCCTTGTTCACATTAAGTTACCCTTAATGTGCACAGATGTTATGGACTGAGTCCTTTATGTGGGGGAGGAGAAGAGGAAAGATGCCCTTGTAGTATAGGTGTTCAAAATTTTCCACAAGGGCCCAGAAAGATTGCTGCGCAATGGCATCCAACAATAGTGGATAACATATGCAAAGTGTTTCCAGTTAGAAGCGTTTGTGTAAAGACAAGAGATGGGGAAATGTGTGTGCATGCAGTGTTTTTTGTAGGATGTATGCATGGAGGGCTTCTGCCCGCTCACCAATCCTGATGATACTAAGGCTCAAGGGAATAGGATGTCCCGGAACAGGCTCCTGAAGAATTTGCAACCAGTAAAGGGCCATTCAACTGAGTCTGTAACAGTGATGATGAGAGTGACCCCCATCAGTCACTTAGCCGACAGGGAGAAAATGATGATGGATCTGCCTGCAGGTGTATGGCTCTCTTGTTAAAGACACTCCACACTGTCCAGGCCGCAGCACATCCTCGCATTCCCTAGAGCGGTCGGGTCCCTGCTCTCAGCTGAAGGTCATGGTCCCAAGAGGAGTAGCTCCTCCCTGGACTGGGCTATTTATGCCCTCACCTAGAATTCCTTTCTCTCCAGACAGCTTGAACTTGTAGTCTGCAGCAGCACTGGCTCCATGGAAACCCCAGGTCTCCAGACCACATGTCTGACCAGGGCCAATCCTAGGGTCACAGGTGCCTGGGTGCAGAAATATTTCTGCCCTATATGGGCGTCGTCATTTTACTAACTCCTCCCCTTTACAAATGTGTATTTGGCAATGACACAACCACAGAGATGTTTCTCTACAAAGTCTCCATTAACCTGGGATCCTTACATGATCTCTTAACAATAATCAAAATACAGGAAGAGGAGCAGAATACTTTATTGGGACCTGGAGGGGGGCCTCTGTGATGGACACAGAGACGGCTTCTGTTAGAGAGTCTGTTAAATTTTCGGCTCCCCTACCTCTGCAGGCGCCTGGGTGCAATGCACCCTGTGCACCCTGCCTAGGATCAGCCCTGTGTCTGACAATCCCTTGTTTTCAGTAGTTATCTCTCTCTCTCTCTCTCTCTCTCTCTCGCTTCAGAAAATGATGGCACAATGTTCAGGCTGAACACTAGAAGGAAACAAACTCAAGCAACTCTTGTTAAAGAATGTCCCATGATGACTACATTGTGAATGTCATCAATTTAGCACAATTGAGAAAACTCATAAATACATTTTCTGGTAAGAAGACATTTTCATAATTGGGCGACCAACATTTTCCACTCTGACAACAGGATGCTCCTCAACAGTAGCAGGCAGAAGAAATCAGTGGCCTGAGCTCAGGAACACCAAATTAATACAGAGTAATAAACAAAGCTCAGGCAGGCTACAGCTTAGTGGCATCTAACAGATGAAGCATGTGCCCTAGATATACTGTTTTACAATTCTTACTGGTTTCTAGAAGGGTTGCTTTTGTGCAAAATAGCTGGTGAACTAAACAAGGCAACCAAAAAGAATGACTATTTATTCCCATCTTCCTTTACAGCAGACTAGCACAGAACATAACGGATCACTAAGGTACAGTGGATCGAAAAAAAAAAAAACATGCGGTTTAGTAATTATGCATATGAGCATATCATTTTTTATTTTTTTTTGGTGGGGGAGTGGATCTTGGGTGGGAGTTCCCTCAATTTTTTCCCCAGGACTTGACCCCTGATTAGAATCCCATGATTTTTTCACAAAAAAATGTTTTTTAGATTGTTAAATTGCTCCAGCAAATATTAATTTGCTAACGTCACACAAGTGGGTGGGCTCAGAGTGCAGTGCTCTGCACCCCCGAGCCCACCCTTTTTGAAGCCAATTCGAGCCTCAGGCACTAATCATGTGCTTGAAAAAAAAACATTGAAATCAAAGCGTCCGGCATGTAGATTATGGGCCGGGCGCATGGATTAGGTGGGTGGAGCACATGCGCCCCTTATGAGAGGCTGCCACTGCTGTATACATTTACCAGGTTTGTATATATCTTTTTCACCATATCTGTGTATGCTTAGAAATGCATGGTCTCTGAACTAGAGAAGAGAAGGTTAACTAAGCAGAATGCACATCTAAAGGGATGCTTGGAATGCCTCCTAATATATACTACTAAAAATATTGCAGCCCCACCCTTTGCCCTGCACTACATTTATTATTGTATATGCTTCTAAACAATAAATCAAAGCCAAGTGTTCTATAGATTAGGGCTTCCGGCACTAAATTAACAAAGAACTTCACCATAACAAATTGTTATTTCTTTCCACAGAGATACTCTTACGATTTAATAGGTCACTAATTAAAATGAGGAATAATATAATTAAAGCATATTTTTATAGACTGATAAATATTCAGAACAATTGTGCCAGGATACCTAGTGTTTAAGGCATTGTTTAACATGATACAGACAATGCACCAGATCTACTAATGCTTGACAGCGAGGAGCATACATAGAAAAATAATACTGGAGAGTCGGGGATTGTATTAATCCAAGTGTATTTTTCAAAGCAAAATGTATTATGAAAATAAAACATTTACACTGTTCAGTATAGGCAATAAATACTTTCCCCAACCCCCTCCAGTTCTCTTATCAGTGGCAAGTGTATTGCTTTGTCATACAGTGCTACTGGCTAATCCTCCACACTTTCACAATCTTCTTATTCAGACCATCAGAGCATTGCTGAAGCTAGGGATTTAAGTCACTAAAAATAGAGATGGGATTAGTTGGGTTGCAGGCGGCTGAAATAGTTTTAAGACTTTCTTGTTAATAATTTGGCATTATACCCAATTGTAGACTTCAGAGTTAACATACTGGTAGTGTCCTGTATATAGACTTGTTGTTCCTTACCATCTGTGTTTGAACCACAAGTCCCAGTCAGCCCTGTTAGTATTTCTTTAGAACATTGCTGGGATTAGTAGATCCATAGCAACTAAGTAAAGTGAGGTTGCCTATTTTTATAGTATTTTTTCCAAATTACACATTTAAAGGAAACAATTGGGAAGTAAAAAAAAAAAAGAAAATCTTAGCCACAAAAAAAAAAAAAGAAATGTAATAGAATATGCATACTATATATTGAAAATATAGTAAAATATACGTTCCATATATCTAAAGTGAAGACATACACAGCTGGTCACTAACATTCCTGTGTTGAATGAAACAGATAAGAAAATGCTAGAGCTTAACAAGAGGGCATGGATTGAATGGTATAATGAGATCATTATAACCAGCAGAAAAAATCATCTGTCGCGGGGAAGTAAAGGTCAATGTTACTTAGTCTTATTCTTCACTGAATCAAAGAGTCACAGTCATTAATAACATGTACTGTAGGGGGAGCCCTATTTCAACATTTGCATTACTGTACATTAGATGACATGAACGCCTGACCCATTAATTCCTGTTGATTATATTTATTGCTGAGATCACAGTTTTCAATTTAAATATTGCACATTTAAAAAAAAAAGCAGGGAT
The DNA here is from genome assembly GCA_029574335.1 of Rana kukunoris. Classification (NCBI taxonomy): domain Eukaryota; kingdom Metazoa; phylum Chordata; class Amphibia; order Anura; family Ranidae; genus Rana; species Rana kukunoris. The sequence goes on from CM056051.1 coordinate 223,633,046, forward strand.
GACATTTTTTTTAGTGGAGTAATCTTTATTGAGGGTTTTGCCTTTAAGCCCTGGTTCACACTGGGTACGATTTAGTTCGATTTGAGATGCGATTTCACATGTGAAATCGCATCTCAAATCGGCGGCAATTGCCGACAATGACACCGTCCTAATCGGTGCGACGCCGCATCTGCGGCGCTGCACCGATTTCGAAAAGTAGTTCCTGTACTACTTTTTGCGATTTCAGGACGCGATTTACATTGACATCTGTGCAGAACCCTGCACAGATGTCTCCTAAATCGCGGCGAAATCGGGACTGCCAGAGGGAGTGAAATCGCGCGATTTCAGCTGAAATCGCGCGATTTCACTCCCGCAGCCCAGTGTGAACCAGGGCTAAACAGCATAGATATTTTCCCTCAAACGCACCCCTTCCCTCTTAAAATAAAGTTATGATAAATATATACACTGGTCACTTTATAAAGGTTGAAAAAAATACATTTAAAAGAGAAAGAAATAAAGCATTTAGCCTAATAAAAGCACAGTTAGAGTAATAGTAATAGCTGTACCCTACAAACCACACTGAAGAATGCACCTATAACCTGGATACATCACCCACACCTCATTTGTCTACCTTCCTTTCCAGAGAGAATAATAGTTAGACTCATCCACCTTACCAACCACTCTGTCTCTGCTGCTCCTCTCTGTCAATCCCTCCACTGGCTTCTGCTCACCCAACAAATTAAATTCAAAATACCAACAACTACCTACAAAGCCATCTACAACTCTGCCCCCAGCTACATCACTGACCTAGTCTCTAAAAATCAACCTAATCGTTCTCTTCATCCTTCTCAAGAACTCCTGCTCTTTAGCTCTCTCATCACCTCCTCACATGCTCGTCTCCAGGACTTTTCCAGAGCCTCTCCAAGCCTATGGAACTCCTTACCCCAATCTGTTCGTCTATCTCCTTCTCTATTAGCTTTTAGAGGATCCCTGAAAACCCTCCTCTTCAGAGAAGCCTATCCTACCCACACCTAACATCTGTATTTAAATTTTGTCCATCTGATCATCCCCCCACAGCTACTACCCTTTGTTCCACTTAACCCTCCCTTCTAGACTGTAAGCTCTAACGAGCAGGGCCCTCTGATCCTTCCTTTATTGAATTGTATTGTAACTGTACTGTCTTCCCTGATGTTGTAAAGCGCTGCGCAAACTGTTGACGCTATATAAATCCTGTATAATAATAATAATAATAATAATGTATTTACAAGTTGACTTATAAGGCCAACTAAGTAACAACAGCAATGGGGGTCCAGGGTGCCAGCTTTTCGGCCGTCTTTCAGTCCAGGTTCTGGTATGCTTACTTTGTTAAGCTGTCTGTGCCTGCTTGAGGCCTCCCACTGTGCATGCACGAGACATGCTGTGCTTTATGAATGGTCCCATAGCTTCCAACACACGTCCCAGAAGTTTGTGAGGAAATGAGGAGAGGGACCAACTTCCACTTGAATTGCTGCACCCCCCCCCCCCCCCAGAAACAATTAGGTGCCATAACTTAAAGAGGAGGGAGAGAGGAGGGAGACAACGTCCCCTTTTGAGTGAAGGTCCACTTTAGGACGATATTTTGAGGAAATAGTGCAAAGGTGGGCAAAGATAAGAACAATTATCACTTGTTCTCAATGAAATGGGCCATGATCTCAGGTATACACTCCTCTGCAGACACTACCTGCCAAAATATTTCTAAAGGAAATAGCGATTAGGTAGGTTACAAGCAGTTGTCTGATTGCTTCTGTTTTCAATTAAATAACCCGCTGTCAGAGGTGTCTGCATGCATTCCATATCTCCTTCATCCCTGCTCCTAGGGGGTAAACATTTTATTTTTATTTTTTACCCAAATACATTTTAATAAATAATGGGGGTTATTTACGAAAGGCAAATCCTTGAAATTGCACTAAAAGTGCACTTGGAAGTGCAGTCGCTGTAAATCTGAGGGGAGATCTGAAATGAAGGGAAGCTCTGCTAATTTTATTATCCAATCATGTGCAAGCTAAAATGCTGTTTTTTATTTTTCTTGCGTGTCCCCCTCAGATTTACAGCGACTGCACTTCCAAGTGCACTTTTCATTTGTGATTTGCACTTGTAGTGCAAAGTGGATTTGCCTTTAGTAAATAACCCCCATAGTGTCTACAGAGTAAATTATTCTCTGTCTATGACCAGCTTTAGAATTGTGCTCATAATTATGAAAAAAAAAAAATTCACCTTGCAAATAAAACCCGATCATGTGCAAGGAAAATGTAAAAACAGCATTTTTTCTTCAAAAATGATTTGATGGTGGAAGGCAGCAGAGTTTCACCAGATTCACTAAGCTAAGTAAAGATTCCCTTACAATGAGTATAGCTTATTTGTCTTCAGTAAATCAACTTCCATGAATCAAGTGAAAAATAAAGCTATCACTGAGTCTCTGTGTGATGTGATAGCACCCAAGTCTAGTACACACAGGCCGAATGACGGGTGACATTGGCTGGTCCAATGAAAACCAGTCGACATTCGGCCCATGTGTATGGCAAATGGACGGCTTTTGTCGGACGTGCATGCTGGAAAACCAATGCCGACCGACTCCACGATCAGCGCTCTCAGTCAATGACTGAGACCACTGACTGGAGTGTTCTGACGGACGGACCACCCCCCTGTCAGAACTCAAAAGCTCAGTGGGGGAGATTGGTGTACTAACATCGGATTGTTAGTACAATGGCCCTGGCCAGAGCTGTCAGTTTTGTTTTTTTATTCAACCCGCTGGGTTGAACGAAAGACAAAAACGAATCGTGTGTACTAGGCTGCCGCCAGAATACACTAATCAGCACTGCCAGCTATAGCCGGTGGAGCTGATCAAGTGGCAAAACTCTAACTAGGCGGAAGTCAATCACTAAATCAACTTCTGCACAACTACCCTGTCCATACATGGATAGAAATTAAGCCAGTTTAGCAGGGAACTTTGATTCATATGTTGCTGGCTTAAGCTGTGGTAAATATTAAATAATATATTAATCCATTGTTTCCAATAGTACAGAGACACACAAGATAAGGACAAAAACAACATAGGAGTTCAAATGAAAGTAGATTAATGACAGACAAAGTGGTCGCTTGGTCCTGCTGTAACCCCTGGCTATAATTATACAATATTCTAAATATAGCAGATGGCCAGGGAATTCCATACCGCAGTTCTTTCATTTCACACACTGAGTAAGAACAGCATGTAGTCTACTGTAATGATGAGCAAATCAGTTTGATGACCAGATGACTCTGCAAGTTGCATATTTTGTGACTCGCCTGAACAAATCAGAATTGTCTGGAATCTAAATTACACGATTCTCTGCAGATTAGAAAAACCTTTTGAAATAGATTTTCAAGAAACTAAAAAAAAAAACTTGATTTGATTCTTACTATTCTAGTATTTTGGTCAAATATTACAACTTCAGACCACATGTGGGCAGGTCGTGGGGATTGTGGAGTAATGGGGTAGTTGTCCTGTCCTCCATGTTTCCCTCCTCGTTGGGTGCCAAGCAAGGGTCACATGAGAGGCTTAGCATGGAATGGGTTCTTCTGGGCTATGGTAGGCATTTTGTATAGGGTCACTGCCTTACACAAGGGGTAACTTTACTTGAATAGATGGGTGAACTCCATTAGACTGTTGATGTACTTTACAACACTATAGTCACTTGTGCAATTAGAAGGGACACACAGAGCCCATGCCCTTTCCACCTGTCTAGTGTATCACCACTTCCTCACTCCTAGTAACTGTATGAGGTCCCGTCGTGCACCTAGCACAGACTCCATGTGTGTACTTCACATAACTCTTTCCCTTCCATACCTGAGGGCCCCAGTAATGCAATTTTGCTCCTGTTGCTTTGGGAGATGGATCGCTGTTGAAGGAGTGCTGACAACATCTCCATTGCTGTAAAAAGCTCACCTGCCACATGTACACATTTTATGACAGGCTGCTAGGGAAATCTTTGTTACCCTTGGTAACCACTTGTATCATTACGCTGTAGTAACTCTTGTACAATTATCTTCATACCCCAATGTACTTAGTGACTCGAGCTGTAACTATATGTGCCAGTTACTTGCATTACAACCTTGAGTAACTTCAGACCAGGCAAAGGCAAACGCTTTACTTGAATAAATTAACATGATGACAAATACAGACAAAAGTCCAAAATAAAGTTCAGTCGATTCCATAACATCCATAGTCCGTACCTCAGGCTTGTGGCTGCCCCAGCATACCTGCATAGGAAAGAGTCCATGATTGGTTTATTTAGGAGGGACTGCAAGCCCCTGCAATTCTCCTTGGCAGTGGCAACTCTGACTTCGGCACATCACCAATCCGACCTGGCTGGAACCAAACCAGCAGAACAGCAAAAAGAACTCTCTAGGCAGCCACACTAGGGTTCAGGCCTCTGTCCTCAGGAAAACCCGCCAAAAAAACCCCGGAAGCACAATTGACTCCCAACTTTCAGCGTTAACCACTAACTGCCTACACACATACAGCTAAGGGTCATAGTTAGCCACTTGAGAACATACAGCTGTTAAACCCTAAAACCACATTTCAGATAGGGACATATTGGGGTTGATTTACTAAAGACAAATAGACTGTGCATTTTGCAGTTGCCCTCTGCAAGTGCAGTTGCTCCAGAGCTTAGCAAATGAGGCAAAATTTCACTTTGAAAACAGTACCCAATCACGTGCAAGGAAAAAAAAAAAAAGCATTTTTGCTTTCAATATGATTGGAGGATGGAAGTCAGAAAAAGCTTCTGCTCATTTACTAAGGTCTCGAACAACTGCACTTTGCAAGGTGCACAGTTTATTTGCCTTTAGTATATTAACCCATTGATTAGCCAAAATCATTTTCAATATAATGATAATACTGTAAATCAGCCGTCATTAACCACTTGCCGACCAGCCGCCGTCGTTATACGGTGGCAGGTCGGCACAATCCAGCGAACCATCGTAGCTGTACGTTAGTCTCTTTAGGTGCTCCTACTGCATCGAGGGGTGCTGATGCTGCTGGTGTGAGTGAATAACTCCTGCTGTCTGAGAATAAAACTAAAACCTAGGGGGCGCTGCTGCGAACATCTGAAAATCTGATCCTAAACAGAAAAAAGGGGGTAGCTGAATAAATGGTGGTATTTGCGCTGCAAAGAAAAGAGGAAAGAGTGATGGAAATCAAACAATATTGTATGTATATAAAAAAAAGTAGTGGTTTACTGGAGTTCCAAAGCCTTAGAAATGGCTTTGAAACCCTTCCTAGACTGATACATGTACATTACTTTGTTTCTAATCTGTTCTTGATTTTTTTTGGATTGTGTCATGATGTTCGGCTTTTTGTGATCTGCTAGCATGCTTCACTTTGTCAGACAGCTTCTACGTATCTGATTTCTTGATTCAACAGGTCTGACAGTAATCAGGCCTGGTGTGGCAAGTGAAATTTAACTCAGCTTTATAAAAAATTGTGGTTAATCACAGTTCATTCATGATTCAGCATGGGAGGGAGCAATTACTTTTTCACATATGGCCAGGCAGGTTTGAGCAGCATTTTTCACATAATAAATGAAATAATAATTTAAAAACTGCATCTTGGATTTACCTCTTTGTTATCTCTGTGTAATAATAAAATGTATTTGATGAGCTGAATCATTTAAGAGTGAGAAATATGCAAAAAAATTCAGGAAGCAGGGAAATAATTTTCACAGCACTGTATATCAAAAACTGGTTTAGATGCACTCACGAGTCTTACAGAGGAGGAAGATCAAAAACAGCAGTGTTTTTATTGTCAAAGTTTCGATGAAGCTCAGGCAATCTTCCTTTAAAACCATAAGAAGATTTTAAATAAATAAATAAATATATATGTGTATATATATATATATATATATATATATATATATATATATATATTTGCTTGTCTTTGGATCATTGACACAAAGAATTAAAGCATTAAAGCAAGATGTTCAGCATAACTGCCATATACAACTAGCATTTGCAGAATAAAATGTCAGCAAGGCCAGAATTCATGTTACTCTGAGGCAGCCTTTCTAAACTGGGGTGCTGCAGTATCCTGGTTGAGAAAAGGGTGTAGATCAAGCTCTCAGTGTGACGCCAATGTCTGCCCTATATAGATAGACTGACAGAGCTCCAAATTTTACATCTGCACTCTGAGCGCTCAATCAGGGGAACAAGCAGGGTATTCTAAAGGGGAGACCACTTGATGGTGTTGTGGGTTGTGAATAAATAATACATTTTATATATGTATGTAGGATATTATGGGGCCCCCAGGCAATATATTATGGCGCCACACAGTATACATACACACAGAATACACATACACACACTGAAAATGTACTGGAGAGGCAGGGCAGCTATAATCTTGGGATTTTTAGACCAAAAGGATGTCGGTAAGGGACGTTTAAGGGACAGATGTAAAAAAAAACACACACTCATTTTTACATACTGTCCCTGGTTTTACTGAGGCTGGCAACCCTGATGGGGCCCCCTAGTGGCATGGGGCCCTCGGGCAATGCACAATGGTGCCACCTCACATGAAACCAGCTGACAAGGAATAACATTTGTGTGTCCAAAACCAAGTTACAAAGCTTTCAATTAAAGAAAAAAAGTGGATAAATAAACCCATTGTGAAGTTAAATATTTAGTCAACACCAATGTTGACTCAAGCTGTCTTACAGAAATGGATGAGCTGTAAGGTGTATATGACACCCAAAACTCAATAATCCCAAATGTATGAACAGACCTTGATGATATCGACCAAGGAGTGTCGATAAGGAGAATTTTTTTTGTACAGCTTTTCCCCAAACAATGACATCATTAACGCCTGGTTAATTCTACAACCAAAGGACACCAGTCACAGAAACAGAAACCAGAGTAAAATGACAAATATATGTATCTATATAGATATGGACATATAATATGTTATATCACAATGTTGCAACGCATGTTGTAAGAATCAATTTGTACCATAGTCATCCATATCTTTGATAAATCATTCAAATTATCTATGATATTCTAGGTTACAGAGATGATTATAATTTTAGTATCTGTGGACCTAACAACTTTGATACTAAGTGAAATATTAATAATTGTGATTATAAGTAGAAATGTTTTGAAAAGCTAATCAGTATTATGAAAGACACCCAATCATAATTGTAACCATTTAAGAATGTAACCTATGGGCCAGATTCAGGTAGAGTTGCGCTGGAGTATTTCGATATGCGCCGCGTAACTGTCAAGATGCGCCGTTGTATCTCCGCGGCCGTACCCACCAACCTAGATGCGCCAGAAAACGGGCCTTTTCCGATCGGCTTAACTTTCCCTCGCCAGAGTATCGTTAGCGCATATTTTCGCTCGTCGCATCCGTCGCGCCTATTGATGTGCCATGCAAATATGCAAATGAGGGAGATTTCCCGATTCGCAAACGGATTAGCACCATACGCTGGCTACATGCGCCGCGCGTATCTCTTCCGTCCGGCGCAAAGTTATTTCTACAAATATCTGCTTTATCTTTACTTCAGACGGCCACAGGTCAGCAGGAGAGCAGCTACAGCAGCAGCGTTACCGACGAAACTAGCAAGCTGAACAACCACACGTGCAAGGACAACACCTCTGTGTGCCAACATGCCAGGGGCAGTCGAGGTCCTAGCACTAGTACTGGGTCCCCCGGTACGGAGGAGGCGGGCACGTGAGAGGATATACCGCACGTGCATGAGCCTCTTTGGCATGGGGGATGAGGAGGTGTATCGCCTCTTCAGATTCAGCCCTGATGCAATACTTGAACTAACCACAACCCTGCAGGGTGACATCACCAGCAAGACACACCGCTCACAAGCAGTGTAGCCACTGGTAAAGGTACTGGCAACACTTCATTTCCTTGCCAGTGGATCATTCCAGCGTACAAGTGGAGTGGTGGCTGGGATGTCACAGTCCTCCATGAGCAGATGTGTGCACCAGGTTGTCCCTGCAATCCTCAGACGCATGTCCAACCAGTTCATCAGACCCACCACTGAGGAGCTGCGGCTGAAGGCAATGACAGATGTCTACAACATTGCAGGATTCCCACGCACTGTGGGGGCCATTGATTGCACACATGTGGCCCTACAGCCCCCCAGTGCCACAGAGCACATATACCGCAATCGGAAGCATTGGCATTCCATCAACGTACAGGTGATAGCCGATGCCCAACGCCTCATATGGCACGTCCGTGCCAAACACCCCGGGTCCAGCCATGACAGCTTCATATACCGTCAGAGCCCCATCCCAGCAGAATTCGAGCAGAACATGTATGGGGACAGCTGGCTGGTTGGTGAGTGACATGGGTGGCAGGCATGACTATCCCCTCCCATGATGCACACATCACAAGGGCCACATGCATGACTAACATCCTCCTGTCTTTTCCCTTACAGGTGACTCTGCATATGCACTGGGACCCCATCTCATGACTTCTTTCCGGAACCCCCAAACCAGAGGAGAGAGAAAATACAATGAAGCACACATCAAAACCCGTGCAGTGGTGGAACAAACATTTGGGCTCCTGAAGTCCCATTTCCGCTGCCTGGATAAGTCTGGGGGGCCCTATTGTATTCCCCTACCTTCGTGTGTCAGATCATCGGTGCATGTTGCATTCTGCACAACTTTGCCATGAGAAAAGGCCTGCAGATTGACATACGTGATGACCTGACCCCCCAACCAGACAGCCCCCCCCTGCCAGAGGAGACCCATTCAGCTGATGGAAGAGCAGTCAGGAGGGTCCTCGCCGTAGGCATCTTTGGACACTAAACCAAAACATTGATCACACGAACAATGCACGCAAGCACACCACTGATGTCCCTAGATCACACACACCACATCCACATCGCATTGGATTAGCCCAAGTCCAACATGTAGGACTTGGGAGCAGCAACGCCAGCGTCAAGGCCCCAATGATGTCGCTGTCCATTCATACACCTTTCACACGTCATTCATACAGCCGTGGGGATAACTTCTCCACCACGGCCGAGGGTGACACCCCTTACTGGCAGGAGTGCCACCCCCTCACATTCACACACCATTCACACTGCAACGTGTGCAGTATCAAAAAATAAAATATCTCATATCCTGAGCATAATCACAAATAAAAAAACTCATAACCTGAGCATTAAGAATAAACTAAAAATCTCATGTCCTGAGCATTAATAATCAAGAAAATAAAAATCTCATGTCCTGAGCATTAATAATCAAGAAAACAAAAATCTCATATCCTGAGCATTCAAAAAAAACAAAATAAAAAACAAATCATCTGGGATGCCGGGGGCTCCTTCTGGTGGCCCCTCTCTGGCTCCTCAGCTGCCTGGATGGAGTGGGTGGGGGGGCATCTGGAGGTGGCTGATCCCCGGGTGGGCCACTCCTGGCAGGTGTGGCCTGCATGCCCTCCAAGGCCACGGCAATCCGGCCGAGGTACGAGTTGGTCTGGGCCTGCACCCTGAGCTGCTGGGCCTGCATCCTGAGCTGCCGGGTGACGTGGTAATGCTGGGCCCGCCGACTCTGCCTCCCCTGGTCCCGGATGGCAGCAGTGTTTGCCTGGACGGCTGCAGTGAGGTGCCTTATATCACCCTGCACCTCCCCCAGAGTGGTCACCACTGCAGCGCAGTTGCAGCTGACATCCTGCACTGCATTGGATATCTGGGCCACAGAGCACAGGTTGTCAGCCACTCTGTCCAGGTGCCCAACTATGTCCCCCATTTGCTGCGTCTGCCTGGCGTGATCCCTCGCCATCTGGTCCTGGACCAGATCAGACACCCCCCTGGTCTTACGGGTGGCCTTCCTGGGGCCAGTAGATGGTTGTCCCCGGGGGGGTGGAGTCGCCCTTGAGGGGCTTGCTATGATGGGGGAGGGGATCTGAGAGGGCCCTGCAGAAGAGGAGGACTCCTCCAAAAATAATATTATGTCCTGCTCTGCCACAACAGGCTGCTCCTCAACGACCTCTGCAGGTGAGGTGTGGGCACTCTCCTCCACCTCGGTCTCTTCACCACCCATGGGCTCAGGCACAGGATGCCGTTGGGGGGATGGGGTGGACTGGCCGCCAACAGATGATGGCCCAGCTCCGTCATCTGTGGATGACACAAAGCAGACACATGTTGGGTGGTCCCACACACTTGGCACATGTACCCTCCCCCCCCATATGCAACACACCAAAAAGGGGGTAAAAATCACTTACCTGTCCTGGAGCCTTCCTCCATGGAGTCATATCCAGGGACCCCTTCCAACTGCTCCCTGTCCAGGCAGCGGGCGACCACCTCCTCCTCCGTGGTCAGGCTGACCGCACATGGGGGTCCACCACCCGTGCCCCTCTCATGCCTCCTGATGGTGGCCACCTTGCCACGGACCTTGCGCCGCAGGTCATTAATTTTTTTTTGGATATCGCCAGCAGTCCGGGTGGAGTACCCCAAAACATTCACCCTGCCAGCAATGGTCTCCAGGATGCCTTGCTTCCTCTCCCGGCTGGTCTTCCAACTTTTTTCTGGCTTAACTTGAACTGTTTACTTAGTTTGCTGTTGCTGCTTAAATGTTTAAATGCAAAGTTGTGATATGTGCGGGGATCTCTCCGTGCGGTGACCATGTTCCCCACCCTAGGCCTTTCAGCTACCTTTACGGTACTGGCTGAACCGTTGCTTGCAACGCAGTTAGTGTGGCCGTTTTGGCCCAACTTTCCTTTCATATTTTTCTTTTCTACTCTTCTCTTTCTTTACTCTGTACCCTTCCTCCCTGTACAACCTTTCACCCCCCCCCTGGCAGCGGTGCGCTGATTCCTGGTAAGTACTTGCTCTCTACCTCTGCATTACCCCCATGGCTACGCCTGATTCCTTGACGGTATCGTCCCTGAATTGTCGGGGGTTTAACACCCCTGAGAAACGGAGGCAGATTGTGTTCCACTTTCACAAGCTCCGCACCCAAATTCTCCTCCTCCAGGAAACCCACTTTAGGTCCGACTCTGTCCCACAACTTTCTTGTAAACACTACCCTACCAGGTATCACAGCACTAACCCAGCCGCAAAGTCCAAGGGGGTTTCTATCGCTTTCCATGCTTCTTTCACACCTGATGTTTTAGACTCATATCTAGACCCCTCTGGGAGATGTATTTTTCTTAAATTGTCATATAAGAATGTAATTTACAACGTTGCTAATGTGTATTCTCCTAACCAGAACCAACTGCAGTTTTTCTCCTCCGTGGTCTCCCGCTTGCGAAAGTTTGGTGCGAATAACATGATCCTGGGTGGTGACTTCAATGCTGCCATGGTGCCACGTCTAGACACGTCAACTGGTAAGTCCTCGCTCTCCCTGGCTAGTCTGACCAAGCTGCGTTCCCTCCTTACGGATCTTTCCCTGGTAGACGTGTGGAGGGTCCTTCACCCAACAGATAGGGACTACACATATTACTCCCCCGCACATTCCTCATATAGTAGGTTGGACTACATCCTCATCTCACAATCCCTTCTGGACCTCTCCCCTACTGCCTCTATCGGGCTCACATTGTGGTCGGACCATGCTCCTGTACACGTCACTTTGGGGAGGATTCCTTCTCACAAACCTAGAGCCTCTTGGAGGCTCAATGACAACTTGCTCTCAGACCTGACGTGTACTGACGACATTACCCAGACTATCGCACATTTCATCTCAGATCATGCCTAAGACGACACGAATTCGCTCACGAAGTGGGAGGCACTTAAGTGTGTCCTTCGGGGAAAGTTTATCCAACACGGGTCTAGACTTAAAAAAGCACACTCGGCAGACATTACTAGTCTCCTGGCCTCTATCGCAGCCCTCGAAGAATCACACAAGCGTTCCCCGGATGCGTCCACACTTGTTGAGTTGACTGATGCCAGAAGGGATCTTTTGCAAATCTTTGCTGAACGCTCATTGGTGGCCAGAGATAAGGGGCGCTTTATACACTACTCGCGGGCAAATAAATGTGGCAGGCTGCTGGCTAATACCTTGCAGCCACGCCTAAGTAGAAAGCACATCCCCCTGATTGTCTCTCCTAACAAAGGCAAGCTACAGGCTAACTCTGCTATAGCGGAGGAGTTTCGTCAATACTATGCAGGTCTTTACGACCTTCCCTCTCTGTCCCCCACACCCCCCCATCAGACGGGTGGACCCCCCTGTGATTTGCCCTCCTACATTGAAGAGACTGCCCTTCCAACCATCCCTGCTTCCTCCGTTGAGGAACTGGAAACTCCCCTCTCGGCGGAGGACTTTCTTGCCACCATTAAAAAACTCAAAAATGGCAAGAGCCCTGGCCCAGACGAGTTTATCTCGCGTTTTTATAAGACGTTTGCTTCCCAATTGGCCCCTCTCCTAGCTAAAGCTTTTAACGCCATTGACGACGGTGCCTCCCCTTCTTTCGCCCTCCTCTTAGCCCAGATAGCAGTCCTACCCAAACCAGACAAAGATCCATCCTGTTGCTCCAATTATAGGCCCATATCACTTCTAAATATAGACCTGAAACTTTTCGCGAAGGTCTTAGCCGATCGCCTTTCTCTGCTACTGCCCGATGTTATACACGGAGATCAAGTGGGATTTGTTCCGGGCCGCGAGGCCCGAGACAACACCACCAAGACTATACATCTCATAGCCTATGCTCAACGCCACCGAATCCCTGCTTGCCTTCTCTCCTGTGACGCGGAGAAGGCATTTGATAGGGTCAGCTGGTCATTTTTGCAATCTACCCTCACCCAATTAGGTCTAGGCCCGAAGATGCTTGCTTGCATTATGTCTCTGTACTATGCCCCCTCCGCCACCGTTCTGGTTAACGGAATTCAATCCAGCATGTTACCCATTAAAAACGGCACCAGGCAGGGGTGCCCCCTATCTCCCCTCCTCTTCGCTCTTGTAATCGAACACTTGGCCCAGGTGCTTAGGGCAAACCCGAACATACACGGGATCCAAACGCCATCTTCCCATTGTAAACTCTCACTGTACGCGGGTGACTTGCTCCTCTATGTCACTCGACCCCGCGTCAGCATTCCCTGTATTCTAGCTGAGATTGATCAGTTCGGTAGGCCGAGTAATTACAAATTGAACCTGTCTAAAACTGAAGCTTTGAATCTCTCCCTCCCCTTCCCTACCCTTAATACCCTTAAGTCAAATTTCTCCTTCCAATGGAGGGAAAATCCATTGCTTATTTAGGGACAGCAATCCCGCACCAGCTGTCAGATATTTTTTGCTCTTAATTACTGCCCGCTGCTGACTAAACTCCGGCGTCTCACGGAAACCTGCATGGATCTACCGGTGTCGTGGTTCGGACGCATTAACACACTCAAAATGGATATCTTGCCCAAACTCTTGTATCTTTTCCAGGCGCTCCCGATTGCCCTCCCTTCCACTTTCTTCCGCAGAGTGCGTTCCATGGCCATTCAGTTTGTATGGAGGCGATGCCTCCCAGGCTGAAACATAAGCTTCTTTGTTCTCCCATCTCGAACAGAGGGACGGGTCTCCCTGATTTTGAACTTTACCACATATCAGCTGTTCTATCCCAGGTGCTGGAATGGTTTCCCCACCCCTTGGGTAAGGTGGCCATATGCGTCGAACAAGATCTGTCCTCAGTGGACCTTCAGGCCCTGCTCTGGGGTCATGCTACATCTCATCGCACCCTTTCGAGGATATCTCCCCTTACCAAAGATGCCTTGGCAATTTGGTACCGTAGGAGGGAGTCCTACGCCCTCTCTACCAACCCGAGTCCATTGACCCCCCTTTTCGATAACCCAGACCTCCCAGAGGGTAGGGGACTTCACTCCTTAGCGGGCTATCAGCGCGAAAATTGGCCCACTGCACAAAGTTTTGTTCATGCCACCTCAGGATCCCTCGTGCTGGGCCCGTCACCGGCTTCCCCAAGAGTGACTTGGCTCACACGCATACATCTGACGGCTTACTGTAGGACGCTCCACGACTCTCGACGGGTTCACAGACCAATGACGGGGTTTGAACAACTTTGCTCCTTTTCTTCATTTCAAAGGCACACTCTCTCTTTGATCAATAAGTTGGTACTAGGTCATACACACAGTGTCCTTCCCAAATTTACTTCAGCTTGGTCGGAAGATCTAGGGAGAGACATTAGTGAGGCGGAGTGGCGTAAGGCCTTCTTCTATACTCACAAATCCTCCATATCGAGCTATGCTCAGGAGAAAAATTAATAAGTACTTTCGCGTTGGTATCGTGTGCCGACCACCCTCAGGATCATGTTTCCCGCTGCCTCGGACTCCTGCTGGAGATGTGACTCGGCCACGGGTACGTATGCTCACATTTGGTGGGACTGTGACAAAATTAGCCCATTCTGGTCCCAAATTTTCTCGATTTACTCTGATCTCTATGCTGAACCACTTACCCCCTCTCCATTTATAGCCCTCCTCTCCATTCTTCCTGGCGCTACCAAATTTCAGAAAAACTCCCTTCTAAAGTTTTGTTTAAGTGCAGGGCGGCAGCTGATCTCTAGACACTGAAAGTCGACTGCTCCCCAAACTATTATTGAATGGATAAATGAAATGAACGGCATTATGCTCATGGAGGAACTGCAAGCCAAATCCCTTGATAAATATGCTAAATTCTCCTTTACCTGGAGTGTTTGGAGGCTTTACTCCACTTCGGATAAACTTAAAGACCGTCTCCCAGCCGTGGGGACCCCTGATACTCGGTAGACTTGGCCCCTAATCCCTGAAGCACTGGTGGTTCACACCCCGGTGGCTCTGCTTTCCAACCCCACTGGCTGAGATCGGTGGCTAGCGGAAAAAGTTGTTTTGTTTTATTTATTTTTACTCATTTCTTTTTTCTTTTTTAACCACATTGCCTCTAGCTGAATTTACTCAGGATGAAATGATGTGCTCCTGCTGAGGGGTGAGCGCGTAAAATGTTACTCTTCTGTTTTTGCTGTCTTAAAAAAACTCAATAAACTTTTATTGAACCTAAAATACATGTGAGATACCTAGTGGTTGAGGGTGATATTACTTCAAACTCACTGAGCTCCCTGGTGAGTAAATGATTAGGTTTTGCTTACCAATGAAAAATAAGCCATACCTTTTGGGCAGAGCTTAATATAATTTTTATGATCTCTTTGTCTGAGATAGTGTTTAGGACAAGAAAAATGTGATAAAAAATAGGAGAAAGAAGGAACCCGGGGGGGGGGGGACACTAGAGAGGGCATACTCCCAGGACACAGACTGGGAGGGGGAGATGCAGCTACATACACACACATCCCACACACTCAAGATGGCAGACACATAAAATACATTCATCAATACATATCTTTACATTCATGAAGATTCCTGAACACCAAACACTTGGAACTCAGAGGTCGCAAGAAGTAATTCCTCTTTAAGAGAATCCATCTTGAAAGCCACGGCAGCCATCTTAAAAATTCTGGTAACTAGAAATTCAGATCAGTAGCCATTTTTTGGAATGGGTAATTATGTCATGTTAATTTTATCTTGTATTCATTTGTGTTCTCTAAAATATTGATGTTTTAATAATTCTAAAATTGATAATTATTCTCCCGAATCAATAACTGCCTTGTAGATTTCTCTCTAAAGATTACATTTTTCATTTTGCATCATTTCCATCTGTATTGGCAAAACAAATGTCTAATTTATTTCACATTGTTAACCACTTACTTACCTGCAGTATAGTAACGGTTGGACGTGTGAAATACAGACATTCTGTTAATTGTCATTGCACAAGGTTTTTGATTCCACGAGAAGTTATCATGGTGGTATTACGTCAAAGTTACTACACTCTCATTTTGTGGGTGTGTCTATTGATTTTCAAGATGTTCATGTAACGCAATCGGTATTTTAATTTCATGTAAACATTATTTTTTTTTGTCAACCAATAGATGTAACAATTTCGTATGATTACACGTCTTCATGAATACATTTCATATGTATAGACTGTGTCATATAGATTGGTTTTGTATCCTTAAGTGGTAGTAAAGTCTTTACTACCACTTTTACTTACAGGTAAGCCTATAATAAGGCTTACCTGTAGGTATAAAGAATATCTCCTAAACCTGTACGGTTTAGGAGATATTCCCCTCGCAATGCGCCGCTGATTGCAGCGGTGCATGCGCAGCGGGGATCCTCAGCTAAAGGCCCGGCAGCCGCCGGACCTTGCCAGAGTGAAGTCTCCCACGCGCAGGCGCGGGAGTGACGACATCGCGGCTCCAGCCAATCACAGCGCTGGAGCGGCGATACCCGGAACACACGCCGAGGCAAGATGACATCTTGCTCGGCGTGGACCAGGTAGGTTCTCTACACCTCGTTCCAAGGTAAGTATTTCATAATGAGCTAATATGCGGTGCAGCACAGCCCCATTCACCTGAATGGGTCACATTCAACAGGCAGTAGTGACCATCAAACGAGACAGTGGGTATAATTCCTGACGCAGCTTTTTTATGACGCTGGCTGCTGCCTCTGCAGCTAAAGGAGGAGCAGTTGGGGGGTTGGTAAAAACATGGCTCCACCACATAGGTTTACCATCCCCCTACATCACATGTGAGTGATCTTTTGGACTGTGGTGCCTCAACATTTTAAAGGGCACTGTGAGTGAAAAAAAAGGTTGAAAAACACAGCTCTGAGGAAAGACGTAATATAAAAAATAGAAAAAAAAAATAGAAAAAAAATACATACCAATTTTACACTTGTTTTGTCATTACACTAAAATTATGTTAGAGGCACAAAGCACAGAGGAGGAGGGAATAGTGTAGCAAGGTTTATTCAATAAAAAAAAGTGAATATAGAGTTAAAATGCAGTCACAAATGTCAGTAGTTAAGGGCATATAACTAGCTCCATGGGGGACCGTCAGTGGGGAGTCCAATCCAGGCTGGAGATAACAAACCTAGGCAAGGCGCCACAAGGGACTCAATTGGGCTGATTTACCAAGCCTGTGCGCCAAGACTCATGGTGCACAAGCAGGAGTAAACCTGTTTTTGACATTTACAAAAGAAACACGCTGCCAGTGCAGCGTGTTTCCTCATTTACTAAAGTGCCTAATGCGCCCAGAAGAGGGCGCACAGCACGCCAGTACAGAGCTGGCGTGCGGCATTTAGTAATGTAAACATCGGGGATTCGGGCGGGAGTTTATGAGGGGCGGGAGGGGGGTGATGCAGGGGAAGTGTAGTGACATGTGTTTCAACTTGTGTGGCGGGCCGATTTGAAAGGGAAAGTGACTTTTGGGACCCGATCCCCGTGCCCTTGCAAAGTACGCTAGAACCTCGGAAGGTTCACTTGCATACTGGGCATGCGCAGAGGGAAAAATCGGAGCTCACCGCGCGCCTCTTCAGTACGCCGGGAAATCCTTGGTAAATACCAGGCGGCGTAGCAGTGTTTGCACTGCCTGGAGCGGCGCACGGCAAGCTCCGAGCTGTTCTCGGGCTGCGCTGACACTGAAGGGGAACTCCGCGCCAAATTTCAAATGTGAAACCGGCGCGGCTTCCCCCCCAGGGGTACAATAGGCTCTCCGGCTTGGTCCGGAACGTGAGGGGTTAACCCACGCCAAAATCGGCGTGGGGTTCCCCCCCAGATCCGTACCAAGCCCTCATCCCAGGCATGCAGTCTGGCCGGACAGGAATGGGGGTGGGGACGAGCGAGCGGCCCCCCCCCTCCTGAGCCGTACCAGACCACATGCCCTCGACATGGGGGAGTGTGTGCTTTGGGGGAGGGGGGCGCTGCCCCCCCACCCCAAAGCACTCTTGTCCCCATGTCGATCGGGACAAGAGCCTCTTCCCGACAACCCTAGCCATTGGTTGTCGGGGTATGCGGGCGGGAGCCAATCAGAATCTGGGAGCCCCGTTTAATAAGGTGGCCCCCAGATTTCGGGCCCCCACCCTATGTGAATGAGTATGGGGTACCCCTACCCATTCACCTGGTGAACGTTTTCACTTTTGAGGGTCTTCCGCCGCCCCCTTCAAATTCTTCTGCCTGGACGGGGGTCGTACATCCCATCCAGGACTTGGACGTGGCGGGCTTCTCGTCGCTCTCTTCTGCCGCTGCCCCCTTCACCACGAAGCTCCGTGCTTGTTTGATGAGGGCAGCGGGCTTCCGTCGTCTTCTCCGGGGCGAGGGTCGTACATCCCACCCCGGATTTCGTCGCCGGCTTCTGCCTGGCTCCTACTAGGGGCCAGGGCTTCTTTCGCCGTCTTCCGCCGGAGGGCGCCACTCTCCGGGCTTCTCGACGTTGTCTTCCGCCGCGGGGGCCAGGCCTTCTTCTTTGCCGCCCCCCTCGATTTTTTCGGCCTGGACGGGGGTCGCACATCCCATCCAGGACTTGGACGTGGCGGGCTTCTCGTCGCCGTCTTCTGCCGCTGCCCCCTTCACCACGAAGCTCCGTGCTTGTTTGATGAGGGCAGCGGGCTTCCGTCGTCTTCTCCGGGGCGAGGGTCGTACATCCCACCCCGGATTTCGTCGCCGTCTTCTGCCGCTGCCCCCTTCACCACGAAGCTCCGTGCTTGTTTGATGAGGGCAGCGGGCTTCCGTCGCAGTCTTCCGCCGCGGGGTGACACTCGCGGGCTTCTTCTTCCATTCGATGTTGACACGGCGAGGTCCGGCGCTGAAATGCCTTCTGAGCGGCGGGCAAGGACTTATATTGGCATTGGGCGTGGGCGTGGTTATGCCAACATGTGACCTTAACCCATGTGACAGTGATGTGACGTGACATCACTGTCACATGGGTTGAGGTCACATGTTGGCATAACCACGCCCACGCCCAATGCCAATATAAGTCCTTGCCCGCCGCTCAGAAGGCATTTCAGCGCCGGACCTCGCCGTGTCAACATCGAATGGAAGAAGAAGCCCGCGAGTGTCACCCCGCGGCGGAAGACTGCGACGGAAGCCCGCTGCCCTCATCAAACAAGCACGGAGCTTCGTGGTGAAGGGGGCAGCGGCAGAAGACGGCGACGAAATCCGGGGTGGGATGTACGACCCTCGCCCCGGAGAAGACGACGGAAGCCCGCTGCCCTCATCAAACAAGCACGGAGCTTCGTGGTGAAGGGGGCAGCGGCAGAAGAGAGCGACGAGAAGCCCGCCACGTCCAAGTCCTGGATGGGATGTGCGACCCCCGTCCAGGCCGAAAAAATCGAAGGGGGCGGCAAAGAAGAAGGCCTGGCCCCCGCGGCGGAAGACAACGTCGAGAAGCCCGGAGAGTGGCGCCCTCCGGCGGAAGACGGCGAAAGAAGCCCTGGGAGGAGCCCGAGGTGGGGCGACACCCCCGTTGTTCTCCGCTGTGTTCGGCCGGCCCCCCCCGGATGTAAAAGAGCTTCATTTTGGGGTGGGGGCACAGTCGAGCATGGCGGAGAGCATGGGTGGGTGTTTCCCCCCCCCGGCAGAAGACGGCTAGAAGACCGAGGAGTGGCGACGCCCCCGTTGTTCTCCGCCATTTCCGCCGGCCCCCCCCGGATGTAAAAGAGCTTTGTTTGGGGTAGGGGGCCTGGCCGAACATGGCGGAGAGCATCGGTGGGTGTCTCTCTCCCCGGCGGAAGGCGGCGGCGAAGACCGGGGGGGGTAGGTGTACCCCCCCGGCGGAAGGCGAAGACCGAGGAGGGGTTTCGCCCCCCGTTGTTCTCCGCCATTTCCGCCGGCCCCCCCGGATGTAAAAGAGCTTTGTTTGGGGTAGGGGGCCTGGCCGAACATGGCCGAGAGCATCGGTGGGTGTCCCCCCCGGCGGAAGGCGGCGGCGAAGACCGGTGCGGGGCTGGAGCCCCCCCGGCAGAAAACGTCTGGAAGACCGAGGGGCTCCGCCCCCGTTGTTCTCTGCTTCTTTCGGCCGGCCCCCCCCGGATGTGAAAGAGCTAATTTTGGGGTGGGGGCCTGGCTGGACATGGCGGAGATCATCGGTGGGTGTCCCCCCCCGGCAGAAGACGGCGAAGCCCGGGGCCCAATGGGCTGGTGGTGGGGGGTCCCGGCAGAAGACCCCCGGAGCTGACTAATAAATTATTTTTTTCTGTGTGTTTTTTTTTGTGTTTACACTTTTCCACCCGGTGAATGGGTAGGGGTACGATGTACCCCATACTCATTCACATAGGGTGGGGGGCCAGAATCTGGGGGCCCCCTTAATATAGGGGGCTCTCAGATTCTGATAAGCCCCCCGCCCGCATACCCCGACAACCAACGGCCAGGGTTGTCGGGAAGAGGCTCTTGTCCCTTTCGACATGGGGACAAGAGTGCTTTGGGGTGGGGGGGCAGTGCCCCCCTCCCCCACAGCACACACTCCCCCATGTCGAGGGCATGTGGTCTGGTACGGCTCAGGAGGGGGGGGGGCGCTCGCTCGTCCCCACCCCCATTCCTGTCCGGCCAGACTGCGTGCCTGGGAGAAGGGTTTGGTCTGGATCTGAGGGGGAACCCCACGCCGTTTTTTGGCGTGGGTTTAACCCCTTATGTTCCAGATCAAATCTAAGAGCCTGTTGTGCACCAGAAGGGGGACCCCCACGCCGTTTTTTTTGGTAATTTGGGGTGGAGTTCCCCTTTATCCCGGTCCTGTCAGGGGGGGGGGGAATGCCTGCTCGTCTGTCCCTACAATGTATGAACAGCGATCTGTCATTTCCCCTACACAGTCCCACCCCCTTTACAGTTAGAACACACCCAGGTAACATATTCAACCCCTTCCGCGCCCCTAGTGTTAACCCCTTCCCTGCCAGTGTCATTTTTATAGTAAGCAATGCATTGATATACCATTGCTCGCTACAAAAATGCCAAATCTCACAAAAATGTGTCCGCCACAATGTCGCATTAGACAGAAAAAACAAATGATAGCCACCATTACTAGTAAAACAAAAAATTATTCAAAAAAAACCCATAAGACCAACCCCTACTTAGAACTTTTGCCCAAACCAATCAAACGCTTATTGTGATTTTTTGCAACCAAAAAGATGTCCAAGAATACTTATCGGCCTAAACTGAGGGCAAACATTTTTTGAATATATTTTGGGGGAGATTTATTATAGCAAACCGTAAAAAAGATGTTTTTTTAGTTACCAAATTGTCGCTATAGTTTTGGGTCAAGCAAAAATAAGAAAAAACGCAGAGGTGATCAAATACCACCAACAAAAAAAAAAAAATGAATTTTTAGGGGGGGGGGGGGGGGGGAGGATGAGGACGCCAAATTTTTTTGGGGGCCACGTCGCACAACCACGCAATTGTCAGTCAAAATGACGCAGTGTTGAAATGCAAAAAATGGCCCCGTCAGTGACCAGTAATATGCTCTGGGGCTCAAGTGGTTACAAATTAAGAATACACTAAAGTTAGCCCAATTTATGGCCATAATGTGAAAGATGATGTTACACCGAGTAAATAGATACCCAACATGTTACACTTTAATATTGCACACACTCATGGAATGGCGCCAAACTTCAGTACTTGAAAATACCCATAGGCAACGCTTTTTTATGTGTTTCAGGTTACCAGTTTTGATTTACAGAGGAGGTCTAGTGCTAAAAGTATTGCTCTCGCTCTAACGTACGCTATGATACCTCACATGTGGGGTTTGAACGGGGGTTCAATATGTGGGCGGGGCTTACACATTTAAGGCCCGCCCCCATATATGGAAACATTCTTCAAACCACACATGTGAGGTATCATAGCGTGCGTAACAGCAAGAGGAATATTTATAGCACTAGACCTCATCTGTAAATCTAAACTGGTAACCGGAAACAATAAAAATGCTGCTTGTTCGCTTCTGACTGCGAGCTACTAGGGACAGGGGCGTTTAAATTATTACTATTTAGGTTTGTTACGTAAAAATTCTATAAGACCTCCCGTTCAGCTTGTAAAGCATCACTTCAGGGGGACCAAAAAAAAATTTAACACCTCTAATGCTTTCATCCGCCATTGCAGATTTGATTCTGGTACTGCATTTCGAGTGAACTGGGCATGCTCGAACAGTTAGAAAAAGAAGTTGGAAGTTTCATCCTGAAAATGACTTGCATCTTTCTGAGCATGCTCAGAAAGCTCTTTTTTTGGCTTAGTAATTTAAGGACATCCTTAACAGGTGTAAGCAGTTCCAAGTGCACACAAACTAGAGGCTGACATTTCTTCATGTGTTTCCAATTGGTTCATTAGCACACATGTTATAAAAAGCGTGGATACTGCACGTGTCAGCTGCCCCTCAGAGGGGGCAGATTTGCTGGCTGGAAGGAATGGCGGAGTGAAACAGAGATGTTTTGGAGCAAGTTTTGTATTTTTTGATGTTTTCTCTGCTACATAATTTTGCTAAATGTTTCTCAAGATGTTAATGACTAATGTTTTAATCCTGTGGGTCTATCCTGTTATTTCAAAAGCATGATTTATTTTCCAATGACTGTGAAATAAACGTTGGTCTTTTTTGTTTTTAGGTGTTTTTATATATTTTTGGTGTGTTTATTTGTAATTTTTTGTTTTGCTTTCCTTGTTTTGTGGACCAATAAAATTTACTTTCAAATTTTGAAGTTTGTTTTGTGATTATTTTTTTCCTGCTATGGATTTCAACCGCTGCAGCTGAAATAGTTTGGGCCTAAACCATCAAGTGTGATTTGTCTCTAAGCTCTTTCCTGGTGTGTATGCATGAAATGTTTAGTCACCAGAAAAGGAAGGACAAAGCGGTAAGTATTGTTTCCTAGAACTGATGTCCAGACTGACTTTTTAAAGCACATGTGCAAGATGTAGGAAAAGCTGCAAACAGGGCCTGTTGGAGGTGGGGGGGGGGGGGGGTGGTGTGTTTTTTTTGGACAGGCTTGAAGTGCTGATTTACAGCGCTGTGCTTGAAACTAGCACAAGACAATCCTATTCTAATTGTGGGTTGTTTGAGGGAAGCCAATTGAGTGTTAGAACCCCTGCTAGTGTTTTTAGGTTGGGCTTTGTGTCCCTTTTCCTAAAATTGGCTTCACTTCCTGTCACACAGCTGAACAGGAAGTGAGGTTAAAACCCTACCAATGGTCTTTTCTTCGGGGCACAGGTCAATCTAACTAGTGTCACCATTAAGCAAATTGCACTGCAGTGTACACCCCAAATGATTAGTTACTTTGGGGTTTAGTAAAGGCAAAGCCGCTCTGCAGTAGAAGCGTAGGCAATGAAAATCAGAAGGGAAGCACTGATGGTTTTTACTTCCAATCCCGCCAAGTTTTGAGTTTTCTTCCTTGCTTGTCCACTTGTAGTGCAAAGTGGATTTGCCTTTAGTAAATGGACCCCAAAGTCCAAGATTCCTACTAATTTGGGGTGTACACAGCAAAATGCCATTTCCAAAATGGGAAACTATTTATATTGATCTGTGTGTCCCCAACAAAACATTACTCAGGTGTTTCCCTCACTTCCTGTTTGGCTGTGTGGCAGGAAGTGAATGAATTAAGTAGAAAGTGACAACATTTGTGAGGTGTCTTTACCCTATCAGGGGTGCAGGCATCCCCAAAACAAACATGAAAATAGTTGATTTAACATTGGGTGGTGTTTGTGGGGGTCCCTAACACACATTCATACATATTAGCAACGCTGGATCGTGGCCTATTGGCATGGTTATATTTTCTTAAGCCTCTCAATAAAATGATCTGAAATTTGGGGTTAAACTGGAACAATAATCATCACTTTTATTTTTTGGATTTCTTTCATTTTGGATAGAGTTGGTGGGGGGGGGGGGGGGGTTAGAAGCTCTGTCAGTTTATTTTGTATTATCCCTGTCCGTTTGGGGAGATTGGCCTTCACTTCCTGCCCCATAGCCAAACAGGAAGTGATCGAAAAAGTAGGCAAATTAAGGGCCCCCCCAAGTCCCCCCCCACAGAACTTGTGTGTGTCCCCTGAAAATTCCTGGGTGGGTCATAAAAAAACAGGGTGTGGCCTTGACAGGAAGGGTGGGTCATTTTTCTATTAGGGGGGTGCCAAAATTTGGTCAGGCCTAGGGCAGCACAAAACCTAAATCTCCTACTGCACATTAGGGCTTATTTAGACAGGATCCAATTTACAGCATGTTTTTAGATTGTGGGAGGAAACCCGCACAGGGAGAACATGCAAACTCCAGGCAGATAGTGTCACGGGCGGGATTCGAACCAGCAACCCTTTTGCTGCTAGGTGAACATGCTACACACTACGCTACTGTGCTGAACGAACATGATTGCAGCTGAAAGCATGAGATGTTTTTTTTTTTACCAATTCCATGCTTTCCAGCCTGGAGGACAGATGTGGGGTCTAATTGACCCCGCCTTTCTCTATAAAGAGGACCTGTCACACACTAGTCCTATTACAAGGGATGTTTACATTCCTTGTAATAGGAAGAAAAGTGAAAAATAATACAAACAAAGGGACAAACAAGTGCAAAAAATAAAATATTAAGTAAAAAAATAAAATAACAAAGGAATTTAAATGCTCCTGTCCCTAGTAGCTCGCACTCAGAAGCGAACACGCATGCAAGTCCCACCCACATATGTAAACATCCTTCAAACCCCACATGTGAGGTATCATAGCGTGCGTTAGAGCGAGAGCAATAATGTTAGCACTAGACCTCCTCTGTAACTCAAAAGTGGTAACCTGAGAAAAAAAGTCAAGCGTTGCCTATGGAGATTTTTAATAACGAAGTTTAGCGCCATTCCATGAGTGTGCGCAATATGAAAGCGTGACAAGTTAGGTATCTATTTACTCGGTGTAACATCATCTTTTACCTTATCCCTAAAAATTGGCCTAGCTTTACTGCTTTCTTATTTTGTCATTCATGAAACAGGTTTTTTTTTGGAAAGCCAAAAAAAAAAAAAAACGTTAGAAAATTTTTGGCACAAATACTGTTGGAAATGTGTCCGAAAAAATGGCCGCCACTTTATTCCCTAGGGTGTTTGTTAATAAAATATATATAATGTTTGGGGGTCCTGAGTAAGTTTCAAGGAAGAAAATATAATTGTTACATGAAGGAGAGAAGTGCCAGAATAGGCGCGGTATGGAAGTGGTTAAAGTGCACCAATAAAAGTGAAAAATTCCTTGAAATTTCGTACCATGGGGGGGGGGGAGGCAATTAGGGGCGCCATCAGGAATTATGGGGCCCCTTACACAGCTTCAGGCATGGGCCCCCTGGAGCAGAGAATAGGGGGGGGGGGTGCCGCCTGATATTAAGAAGGGGGGGGGGGCTGCCGCAATTTGATAAGCGGGGGGTTCCTTTACTAAAAAATACATATAGAAAAATATATATTAAAAAGGGTGGTAGCCATCCGGGGGCCCTGGGGACCACTGGGCCCTTTAATAAAAAGAAACTTCTGGGCTCTTTAATGAAAAATAAATTACAATATCTACATATATAAAATAATAAAAAAGGGGGTTGCCTTGGGAGCTCTGGGCCCTTTAATAAAAAATAACTACCAAAAATCTAAAAAAAAAATAACATTGGGTGGGAGCTGTGGTGGCTCAACGTGAATGGCACTGCGCTGACAAGCCGTTCACCTCTGCAGCCAAGGGTTCGGATCCCGGTCTCGGCTACATATGAATTGAGTTTGGTGGTGTCAGCCCAGCTCCCGGTGGGTGTGCTATGCAAGGTACGCCTGTGCTTAGTATAACCCCCCCCCCCCCCCCCCCCACAAAAAAAACACCACACTTGCACACACTTTGGCCATGAGGTCTCCTAAAATAAAGGGAGGTGAAGGACCTACAGGGCTGGCTGGGTGGGCTACACTCCTTCATAGGGGGAGTCCCTCTGTCCCATTGGGCTCCCAAGTGTAGCAGGTGGGGTGAGGCCCCCCTCACACCCACCATTGCCACCGGGGGCATGGAGAAGGATGGCGATTGCAAGTCCAGCTCCTCTCTCTCGACTTCACGCACAAAATACACTTTAAAAAAGAAATTAAAGTAAAAAGTAACAAACCTGGGGAAAATGTTTATAACATTTTTAGAAGCAAAAAGGGGCCCTCTGGGAGCTTTCAAAATTATATTATATATATATATGTTTAAAAAATAACCAAAAAATATATCATATGTTTTTTTTTTGATTTTTTTGTAAAGGTGGGGGGTTGTCATCTGGAGCCCTGGGGATCTCCGGGCCACTGGGGACCAGGCCACTGGGGACCTCCAGACCCCTAAACCAAAACATTGGCCCTTTAATAACAAAAAATTTGGGGGGTTGCCACCCGGGGCCCTGGGGACCTCCAGACTGCTAAAAAATATTAAATTCCAAAAATTGGCCCTTTAATAAAAAATCCTACAAAAACCAACTAACAAATATATATACAAAAAAAAAAAGAGGGGGGTTACCATCTGGGGCGCTGGGGGGCCTCCAGGCATCTGGGCACCTCCGGACCCCCGGGCCCCTTACAGGTGTACAGGGCCGCCATCATGAATTTTGGGGCCCCTTACACAGCTTCAGGCATGGGCCCCCTGGAGCAGAGAACCGGGGGGGGGTGCTGCCGCATGAAATTGAGAAGCGGGGGGGGGGGGTGGTGCCACAAATTGAGGAGCGGAGGGGCCCTTTACAAAAATTTTGACAGAAATAAGAAATAAAGAAAAATATATATAAAAAAGGGGGGTAGCCATCCGGGGCCCTGGGGACCTCTGTGCTCTTTATCAAATAAAAATACAAAAGAGAGAAAATACATATATATATATTTTTTAAATATAACATTTATCGAAAAAAAGTAAAAAAAACAAGGGGGTAGCCTTCCAGGGCCCTGGGGACCTCTGGGCCCTTTCCTTAAAAAAAAAAAAAAAAATATATTAAAAAAATATATATATTTTTTTAAATATATATATTTTATTTTAAAAAAAGGGCTTGCCATCTGGGGCCCTTAGTGGCCTCCGGGCCCCTGGGGACCTTCGGAGCCCTTAAACAAAAAAAAAAAAAAAAAAAATTGTTTTTTTTGTTTTAGGGTGGTTCCCATCCGGGCCCCTGGGGGCCCCTGGGGACCCCCGGGCGGTGTAATGCCTGTACCCCCCTAATGGCGGCCCTGCAGGTGTACTGCCTGTACCCCCCTGATGGCGGCCCTGGGTGTAATGTCAGCATGTGAAAAATGACATTCTGAAGGAAAAAAGCCATTTAAAACTGACTCGCGGCTATAATGAATTGTCAGCTCTTGGAATTTGCAGGAGAATTCATTCATTAAAAACACCAAAAAAAAAGCGTGGGGGTCCCCCCAAATTCAATAACCAGACCCTTTAGGTCTGGTATGGATATTAAGGGGAACCCCGCCATCAATTTTTAAAAAAAATGACGTGGGGTTCCCCCCAAATATCCATAACCAGACCCTTCAGGTCTGGTGTGGAATTTAAGGGGAACTCCACTCCAAATAAAAAAAAAAATGGCGTGGAGTCCCCCCTAAAATCCACACCAGACCCCTTATCCGAGCACGTTGACCTGGCCGGCCGCAGAAAAGAGGGGGGGACAGAGCGCGGCCCCCCCCCTCTCCTGAACCGCACCAGGCCACATGCCCTCAACATTGGGAGGGTGTTTTGGGGTGCCCCCCAAAACACCTTGTCCCCATGTTGATGAGGACAAGGGTCTCTTCCCCACAACCCTTGCCCGGTGGTTGTGGGGGTCTGCGGGCAGGAGGCTTATCGAAATCTGGAAGACCCCTTTAACAAAGGGGCCCCCCAGATCCCGGCCCCCCCCCTGTGTGAAAAGGTAATGGGGTACCTTGTACCTCTACCATTTCACGAGAAAAAAAATGTAAAGGGTTAAAAAAGACAAGAGCCGGTTTTTGACAAGTCCTTTATTATCTTCTTTCTTCTTTCCTTCGGGTTTCTTCTTCCTCCTCCTTCTTCTTCCTCTGCTTCTGTCTTGGGTCTTCTATTCCCGCATCTTGCCCGGCGTGTTCTTCCATCTTCTTCCGCTGTTCTTCTCGTCCGCATCTTCTTCTCCTTCTTGTTCTTCTTCGCCGGAGCGGCCGCTTCCAATTGAAATCCCCGCTGTCTGCCGGACCACGCCCCCCCCCTCTGACGCCACGGGCAAGCTCTTAGGAGTGTGCTGCCAGTGCGTCAGAGGGGGGCGTGGTCACATGTCAGAGGGCGGGCAATTCAATTTGAAGCTCGTGCGCGGCTTTTTCTTTGCCAGAGTCGCCGCTTCCAATTGAATTGCCCGCTTTCTGGAACATGTGACCACGCCCCCCTCTGACGCACTGGCACCACACGGGGACTTTCCTAAGAGCTTGCCCGTGGCGTCAGAGGGGGGCGTGGTCCGGCAGACAGCGGGGATTTCGATTGGAAGCGGCCGCTCCGGCGAAGAAGAAGAAGAAGGAGAAGATGCGGACGAGAAGGACAGCGGAAGAAGATGGAAGAACACGCCGGGCAAGATGCGGGAATAGAAGACCCAAGACAGAAGCAGAGGAAGAAGAAGGAGGAGGAAGAAGAAACCCGAAGGAAAGAAGAAAGAAGATAATAAAGGACTTGTCAAAAACCGGCTCTTGTCTTTTTTAACCCTTTACATTTTTTTTCTCGTGAAATGGTAGAGGTACAAGGTACCCCATTACCATTTCACACAGGGGGGGGGCCGGGATCTGGGGGGCCCCTTTGTTAAAGGGGTCTTCCAGATTTCGATAAGCCTCCTGCCCGCAGACCCCCACAACCACCGGGCAAGGGTTGTGGGGAAGAGACCCTTGTCCTCATCAACATGGGGACAAGGTGTTTTGGGGGGCACCCCAAAACACCCTCCCAATGTTGAGGGCATGTGGCCTGGTGCGGTTCAGGAGAGGGGGGGGGCCGCGCTCTGTCCCCCCCTCTTTTCTGCGGCCGGCCAGGTCAACGTGCTCGGATAAGGGGTCTGGTGTGGATTTTAGGGGGGACTCCACGCCATTTTTTTTTTATTTGGGGTGGAGTTCCCCTTAAATTCCACACCAGACCCGAAGGGTCTGGTTATGGATATTTGGGGGGAACCCCACGTCATTTTTTTTTTAAATTGACGGCGGGGTTCCCCTTAATATCCATACCAGACCTAAAGGGTCTGGTTATTGAATTTGGGGGGACCCCCACGCTTTATTTTTTCGTTTTTTTTATGAATGAATTCTCCTGCAATTGCCGGGAGCCGACAATTCATTATAGCCGCGAGTCAGTTTTAAATGGCTTTTTTTTTTTTTTTTTTTTTTTCAGAATGTCATTTTGTGCAAAGACATATTTCTAACCACAGGAAAAGTGCACTTTATTCACCTGCTGACATCCCCCCCCCCCCCATGGTACGAATTTTAAAATAATTATTCAAATGACGTGGGGGTCCCCCCAAATTCAATAACCAGACCCTTCAGGTCTGATATGGATATTAAGTGGAACCCCGCCATCAATTTTTAAAAAAAAATGACGTGGGGGTCCCCCCAAATATCCATAACCAGACCCTTCGGGTCTGGTGTGGAATTTAAGGGGAACTCCACTCCAAATTAAAAAAAAAATGGCGTGGAGTCCCCCCTAAAATCCACACCAGACCCCTTATCCGAGCACGTTGACCTGGCCGGCCGCAGAAAAGAGGGGGGGACAGAGCGCGGCCCCCCCCCTCTCCTGAACCGCACCAGGCCACATGCCCTCAACATTGGGAGGGTGTTTTGGGGTGCCCCCCAAAACACCTTGTCCCCATGTTGATGAGGACAAGGGTCTCTTCCCCACAACCCTTGCCCGGTGGTTGTGGGGGTCTGCGGGCAGGAGGCTTATCGAAATCTGGAAGACCCCTTTAACAAAGGGGCCCCCCAGATCCCGGCCCCCCCCCTGTGTGAAATGGTAATGGGGTACCTTGTACCTCTACCATTTCACGAGAAAAAAAATGTAAAGGGTTAAAAACGACAAGAGCCGGTTTTTGACAAGTCCTTTATTATCTTCTTTCTTCTTTCCTTCGGGTTTCTTCTTCCTCCTCCTTCTTCTTCCTCTGCTTCTGTCTTGGGTCTTCTATTCCCGCATCTTGACTGGCGTGTTCTTCCATCTTCTTCCGCTGTCCTTCTCGTCCGCATCTTCTCCTTCTTCTTCTTCGCCGGAGCGGCCGCTTCCAATCGAAATCCCCGCTGTCTGCCGGACCACGCCCCCCCTCTGACGCCACGGGCAAGCTCTTAGGAAAGTCCCCGTGGTCACATGTTCCAGAAAGCGGGCAATTCAATTGGAAGCGGCGACTCTGGCAAAGAAAAAGCCGCGCACGAGCTTCAAATTGAATTGGCCGCCCTCTGACATGTGACCACGCCCCCCTCGGACGCACTTGCAGCACACTCCTAAGAGCTTGCCCGTGGCGTCAGAGGGGGGGGCGTGGTCCGGCAGACAGCGGGGATTTCAATTGGAAGCGGCGCCTCCGGCGAAGAAGAAGAAGGAGAAGAAGATGCGGACGAGAAGGACAGCGGGAGGAACAGAAGATGGAAGAACACGCCGGGCAAGATGCGGGAATAGAAGACCCAAGACAGAAGCAGAGGAAGAAGAAGGAGGAGGAAGAAGAAACCCGAAGAAAAGAAGAAAGAAGATAATAAAGGACTTGTCAAAAACCGGCTCTTGTCTTTTTTAACCCTTTACATTTTTTTTCTCGTGAAATGGTAGAGGTACAAGGTACCCCATTACCATTTCACACAGGGGGGGGCCGGGATCTGGGGGGCCCCTTTGTTAAAGGGGTCTTCCAGATT
This sequence comes from Rana kukunoris, assembly GCA_029574335.1. Classification (NCBI taxonomy): domain Eukaryota; kingdom Metazoa; phylum Chordata; class Amphibia; order Anura; family Ranidae; genus Rana; species Rana kukunoris. The sequence goes on from CM056051.1 coordinate 223,663,600, forward strand.
TCGATAAGCCTCCTGCCCGCAGACCCCCACAACCACCGGGCAAGGGTTGTGGGGAAGAGACCCTTGTCCTCATCAACATGGGGACAAGGTGTTTTGGGGGGCACCCCAAAACACCCTCCCAATGTTGAGGGCATGTGGCCTGGTGCGGTTCAGGAGAGGGGGGGGGCCGCGCTCTGTTCCCCCCTCTTTTCTGCGGCCGGCCAGGTCAACGTGCTCGGATAAGGGGTCTGGTGTGGATTTTAGGGGGGACTCCACGCCATTTTTTTTTTAATTTGGAGTGGAGTTCCCCTTAAATTCCACACCAGACCCGAAGGGTCTGGTTATGGATATTTGGGGGGAACCCCACGTCATTTTTTTTAAAAAATTGACGGCGGGGTTCCCCTTAATATCCATACCAGACCTAAAGGGTCTGGTTATTGAATTTGGGGGGACCCCCACGCTTTTTTTTCCCTTTTTTTAATGAATGAATTCTCCTGCAATTGCCGGGAGCCGACAATTCATTATTGCCGCGAGTCAGTTTTAAATGGCTTTTTTCCTTTGAAAAATGACATTTTGTGCAGAGACATTTCTAACCACGGGAAACATGCGCTTTTTCACATGCTGACATTAGAGCCCCCCATAGTACGAAATTTAAAGGAAAATTACACTTTTATTATTGCACTTTTAGCATTATTAAAATCACTGCTCCCGAAAAAACGGCCGTTTTAAAAAATAAAAAAAGCATTGGTACATGTCCCCTGGGGCAGGACTGAGGTCCCCAAACACTTTTTAGGACAAAACTTGCAGATTAGCCTTTAAAATTCACTATTAAGATTTTCCCCCATAGACTTATACAGGGAGTTCGGCGGCGGCTTTACTTATCAATCACATCGCGCTGCTGCTGCCGCCGGTTCATGCGCCTAATTAGGGATTCATCCAGCGCACTAATTAAGGCATGTACCGGCGCAGCGCAGATTCATTAGTAAATCAGCCCCAATGTGTCAAAAGAGCTGTCATGTGCTGAAGATGCTGAAGCCAATCAGAAACGTGTTTCGGAGGCCAAACAACGCCAGCCTGAACTAAGAAGTGAATACAGTACTTTTTTTAACATAGCACTACAAAAAACAAACAAGAAGAAGTAAAAACATTGACATACAAAAAATAATCTGCAGAACACACTACAAATGGTCTGTGTGCTTGAAATGAACACGAGGCCAGGCTATAAGCATTCAAGTACGAGGTGGTATCAGAAGTTATGTTTGTTGTTTCATATCTGCTGTTAATATGAACTTGTGATAAAATGTCTGATTTACTATATGTGTAAGGGTAGGTGGTTGATCGGTCGTCACATCATCCACGCTTCCCTTCCCTGTTGGGCATGAAGTGTAGGTCACATGAGAGGTCTACCCCGCGGTGGGTTCTTCTGGGCTACGCTAGGCACTTTGTACAGAGTCACTGCCATACACACAAGGCACCTTTACTTTATATTTCAGAGGTTGAGTAATGTTGTTGATAAACATTGCCCAGCTGTCTTTTTTTATTTTTTGACAGCTCAAATTTGGGACTTGGTTTACACTTCAACTGTCAACAGGGGAACCCCATTGACAGCTGAATGAGTCAATGGTTGTTAAGGATGTGGTGGCCCCGCACCTTAAAGTGAATTTAAACCCCTTTTTTTTAAATTAAGGCTTGTAACTTGTACAGTATATAATTTCATATCATCTGTGCCCAGTCTTGCCACAAAGAATTAATCCAGCTCTGAGCAGTCCTCTTATCTTCCCCCCTGCTGTTAGTGACAGGTGCTTTACACATCTCATGCACAAGCCTTAGAGAGGCATTATGTGTAATTGCGTGCTTTTTATTTCATTTTATTTTTTTACATTTCAGTTGTCAGTGGGGATGAAAGAACCGGGCCTGAAAGTATTGGTTTCAGGTATCAGAGAATTTGCACAAGTATCGAAATGCTTAGTATCGGCACTAATACTGATATCGGTGACGGTGCAAACCTAATAAAAACTCTTCCAGGTTATTATTTCTACGTCATTTTTACAGCTAAAATTCTGGTCAGACATAGACTATCTATCCAAAATGAAAAAAAAAGTTTTGAAAGGAGCTTTACAGTAATTGAAAATCAACACGGCATATCTAGATGTTGTTAAGATGTGGTAGGCACATATCCCTCCTTTGATTCTCTTACATTTTCCAATCTTTAAAGTGGTCCTAAAGGCTAAAGTTTTTTTTTAACCTTGATGCATTCTTTGCATCAAGGTAAAAAATCTTTCAAAACTTGCTTTCCCAGCTTTCCCCTAACTACTTATCTGAGCCCAATCTCGATCCATCTGCTGCTCTCTCTCTCCCTCAAGGCTCAGAGGCAGCAGCAGGAGTGATTGGCTCCCCACTGCTGCTAATCAAATCCTGTGAGGAGGGAGCTGGGTCTGAGTTGAGTTGTGCTAATGAATACACATAGCCTGGCTCGGGAACAAGCCTGCACGTCTGCCCCATAGCAAGAGTTTGTTATGGGGCAGACAAAGAAGAACAGCCCAGAGAGATGGTGGGGGACCTCACAAGAGGAAGTTTGGCCTCTCTCTGCAATACCATTTACTTTACAATCACTTTAAAGCCAAAAATTTATTTGCTTATATTTGCCTTCTATGAGGTCCCCCCTCCCCTCTTCCCTCTTCCCTCATGAAATGAAATGTTTCAATTTTTATTGCTTATCTTATTGTCGACCCACTGATGTCATCCCCCGGCCTCTGTACTTCTCTGTGCAAGGCAAATAGATCATAGCTGGTGGAAGGGGCTGGCAAGGTGCTGTACAATAGCTTTCTGAAAACATCACAGCATTCTGCCTCAGTACTTTTATTAGGAGCCCTCAGCCCTGATTCATGCAGTGGGCTGGCTCTTCGGAGGTGTTATGCAAATATAAAAATGCCTTGAATGTTGGACATCAGTCTGGAGGAGTGGGAGTTCCTAGGCACAATGCATTTGCATATGAGTCACCCCATTTCCCACATGGGATGCTGAGGCTCTATGAATAAAATGACCTAAATCCAGTTAATTAAAGGGCAAAGACAGAAGGACAATAAGGATGCAGAAGAAATAATGCTGGAGGTCATCCAGTCAAGAAAGGACTTGGTTTCCGACTGACTTTCTGCAGCTTCTAATACACTGTAGGAAGCTCAGAGTGTGCAGTAAAATCAGAGTAAGCCATTTCAGCATAGGAAAGGAGAATGTACAACTGTGCCAGACTAATGCCACGATAATTTTTCAGCATGAAAAAAAAACGTTGTTTTTCAAAAACGTCATTTAAAATGATCATGTGTGGGCTACACATAATTTCTCAGGTTCTGTAAAACGGGCAAAACATTTTTTCCGAACATGCTGCATTTTTTAACGTTGTTTTAACTGGTTGCTGACCAGCCGCTGCAGTTCTACCGTGGCAGGTCGGCTCCCCTGTGTGAGAGCCCGTAGCTCTACGTCGGCTCTTTAAGCAGCCACTAGGGGGGGTGCGCACGCCCTCCGCTCGCCCCCGAGTCCCGTGCGCATGCCCGGAGGGTGCGATCGCTGCCGGGCACTCGCGATTGCTCGGTACAGAGCGAGGACCGGGAGCTGTGTGTGTAAACACACAGCTCCCGGTCCTATCAGGGGAGAAATGCTGATCTTCTGTTTATACAATGTATGAACGGAAGATCAGTGATTTCCCCTAGTGAGTCCACCGACCCCATATAGTTAGAACACACCCAGGAACATACTTAACCCCTTCCCCGCCCCCTAGTGTTAACCCCTTCACTGCCAGTGGCATTTTTATAGTAATCCAATGCATTTTTATAGTACTGATCGCTATAAAAATGCCAATGGTCCCAAAAATGTGTCCGAAGTGTCCGCCATAATGTCGCAGTACTGAAAAAAATCGCTGATCGCCGCCATTACTAGTAAAAAAAATATATTAATAAAAATGCCATAAAACTACCCCCTATTTTGTACACGCTATAACTTTTGCGCAAACCAATCAATAAACTCTTATTGCAAATTTTTTTATGAAAAATATGTAGAAGAATACATATTGGCCTAAACTGAGGAAAAAATAAAGACCGCAGAGGTGATCAAATACCACCAAAAGAAAGCTCTATTTGTGGGAAAAAAAGGACGCCAATTTTGTTTGGGAGCCACGTCGCATGACTGCAATTGTCAGTTAAATTGTCAGTTAAAGCAACATAGTGCCGAATCGCAAAATGTGCTCTGGTCATTGGGCAGCTATATGGTCCGGGGGTTAAGTGGTTAAACAAATGATCGTGTGTGGGCTAAAACGACATAAAAAAGCCGCGCATGCTCAGAAGTTATGAGACGGGAGCTCTCGTTCTGGTAAAACTACCGTTCATAATAGGGTAAGCACATTCATCACGCTGTAACAGACAGAAAAGCGCGAATCGTCTTTTACTAACACTGAATCAGCTAAAGCAGCCCAAAGACGAATGGAACTTCTCCTTTAGAGTGCCGTCGTACATGTTGTATGTCACCACGCTTTGCTAGATAATTTTTTTAAAACGATGGTGTGTGGGCAATGATCACGTTTGGAAAACGCTGTTTTTTGGACATGCTGAAAATCTACGTTTTTTTTTCATGCTGAAAAATTATCGTGTGTACGCGGCATGAAAGTAAGGTTGTAGTTCCGCTTTAATTGCCCTGCATATATAAATATATACATTTCTTCTTCATTTGGTTACACAAGGTTGCTGTTTTGTTCTCACACACTTCCAAGCAGGAATAAGGCAGGATTTTCAAAGATTTTTAACATTAAAATAAATAGACTCATACATATTTATTTGTGCTTGGTTATAGCTGATGAATACTGCCACCAACATGTTTCCCAGGATTATGATGCAAAAAGTAAACCCTTCATTCTTTACTTACTGTATAACGCAGTGACAAAAAAACATTTCTCTGGCAGATTGGTTGTACAGTACATCGAGTCTCACTGTCTCAGTAAATAACATACTCAATTTACAAACTGTCAAGTAAAATAAAAAAAATACATTTACAAAAATGATGTGTTTACGGTTATTGTTGGCCAGAAAATACTGACTTTTTTTTTCCCCAAAGTTTTGATTCTACACTCTTATTTTTTGACTTTCAAGCAGAAATAAAAATGACTTTTTTCTTGCAGTTGATATGCAAATTGTTTAACTGTCAGACACAAGTATAATAGTCCTAAACCACCTTGTTTGAAAAGGTTAACAAAAGGCTAATATAAGCATGCTTAGAAACTTGTCCGCTGGAAACCTGTCCGTCGGACATGTCCGCTGGTTAGTACGCCTAACCAGCGGACCGAAATCCCCCGCATGCGTCAAATTAATTTGACGAATGCGTGGAAGCATTGTACTTCCTTGTTTGCGCACGTCGCGGCGTCAACGTCACCGCCACGTCACCGCGTTGTCTGTCCGCGGGGATTTTGGTCTGATGGTGTGTACACACATCAGACCAAAATATCCCAGGAGACATGTCCAATGATAATGGTCCGCGGACCGTTTTCATCGGACATGTCTCCTCGTGTGTACGCGGCCTTACAGTTAGGACACACATAGGGAACACACTTAACCCCTTGATCGCCCCTAGTGTTAACCCCTAGTGTAATTTTTACATTGATCGGTGTATTTTAATAGCTGGTCCCTGAAAAGTGTCATTTGGGGTCAGATTTGTCCTCCTCATTGTCGCAGTCCCTCTAAAAATCACAGATCGCCGCCATTACTAGTAAAAACAATAAAAAAATAAAAGTCCCCAAATCTATCCTATAATTTGTAGACACAATAACTTTTCCACAAACCAATCAATATACGCCTATTGTGATTTTTTTTTTACCAAAAATATGTAGAAGCCTAAACTGATGAATACATGTTTATTTCATATATTTTTGGGATCCGTATTATAGCAAAAAGTAAAAAACTTTTATTTTTTTTTAAATTGTCACTCTTTGTTTGTTTATAGCACAAAAAAAATGTAAAACACGCAATTGTCAGTTAAAGTAATGCAGTCCCGTATTGCAAAAAAATTGCCTGGTCATTAAGGGGGCAAATCCTTCCGGTCCTTTAGTGGTCAAAGTATAGTTGCACTTGCTTATTGCAGATTAAGCATGAGCCGAACACCCCCTGGTTTGGTTCGCATCAGAACTTAAAAACAGGACAAAAAATTGGATGTACACACGAACACCATTAAAGTCTATGGGACACGAACATGAAAAATCAAAAGTGCAAATTTTAAAGGCTTATATGCATTTTATTGCCATAAAAAGTGTTTGGGTGGGGGGCGTGTCCGGACGCAAACGAGGAGAGACGTACCTTGGAGGAGCTCCGCCAAACCCGTTTGTATCCACTGCCATCCTAAGACTGCAAACGGTACTTGAGCCTCCAAAATCATATGACCTGTCTCCTGGATCTCTTCTGAATAGATCCATACCTGAACTAGAGCAGTAGGACGCTGGATCACTCTGCTGTCCTTACTGCAGCTGGCACCATCCTTCACTGCACCGCCGCCATCTTGAGGCCTGCAAAGCCTGGGACTCGCCGGGCTCGGGTGCCGTGCTCGGGGCCGTGAGACAAGCGGCAATCACCTCCGGACCTTACCGCAGCTACTCCCGTGGAGGTAGGCTACTTGGGGACGTTTTCCCGGAGCGACGATCGCGGACCTCCCAGCCGTCCGAAAATTTAGCCCACGGCTTGGGCCTACATGCGGCGGCCGGTCCCTGTGCCGATTCGCTAGCCCAGCGCTGTTCCTGCCCTCGGCTGCACATCCCTGGCTGGTTACCCCTCCGCAGATCCAGCCCTGTGTGTCATACAGGACCTACACCTTGATCTGGACTGTCCCCTGGAGACATCTGCAGGCCCTGGTGAGTTACGGCGGCCATCTTGGTACACCCCAGCGGCCTCTTTACCTAAAATATACCTTCACCTATACCCAAGGGCACCCTGGCTCATTGACCTGAGACCCTGGCTTGGCCCTTTAAGCAGTCACCCACCCGCTACAGCCTGCAGCCCTAGATCTAGAGGCCTCATCTCCAGGCAAACTCCATGCTGCCTACACCTGTGGACTCTTGATCTAGCAGTGTGCAACCCCCAACAGGGTCTCTTATAAGCTTTTGTTCCCCTTATCTACACAACTCTAGCCAGGACATCGGTGCTGTGACTCATAGAAGCTAATCATCCTGTTTTCACTCATGCGCCCCTTTTATTTTTATGGCCCTGCCCCGCCTCTTGTGCAGTTGCACGTACTACCCGCAGACCCCCCCTGTGCTCTCCAGTCACAATACCCCACAGAGGGAAGCACGCCTAGCATGTAAGATGGCAGTCGCTTAAGATTTGAGGCCCGACTTTTTTGCCCGTATGTCCGGTGCTCCCGCTCTGCATTATTAGCCTTTGATAGACACGGGAGCCGTCTCATCAGCTTTAGGAACTTTGCAGCTACTTTCCGACTGTTCTATGGGTAAGATTGGAAACCAACGGCATATCTACCAGAAACACATTCCACAGGCCGCGCCTCAGCTTTCCCAGCCTATGGAACGCTTCCTTAGGAAATCATGATCTCCGATCTTGGAAACCCCAGCGACTGTCGTGGACTCGGCAGACGCCCTCCCGCTGGTTGACCCCTCTCTATTTGTGGAAAACCCCCCGCACAAGCCACGACCACCCGAACTTTCCACAATGTCATCACCAATTACTGTGGAGGTGTTGGACGCCAAACTGCAATCCTTGCTTCATAGCCTTACTCAAAACATTACTAAAGAAGTTGGCAAACTGGCGCATGAACTTAGGGGTGAGATTGACCAGTTGGGGGAACGAACAGACACTTTGGAATCTAAATTTGACAACATGGTACAATATGTCCATGTCATAGAGGAGGAAAATGCTAATTTGAAAAACTTAGTCTCACAATTACAGATGCAGCAAGAAGATCTTGAAAACAGGGAGCGCCGCCAGAACCTACGCATCCGCGGGGTCCCCGAGTCTATCCCAGACAAAGAAATCCGACCTTACCTTCTCGCCCTTTTTGTCACTCTGGCACCCCACATCCCTGACATAGACTGGCGCCTTGATAGAGCACACAGATCACTGGCTCCTAAGCCTCCCCCAGGAACCAACCCCAGGGACATTATTGTATGCTTCCATTTTTACGAAAGCAAAGAAGCCCTTACCATTGCTACCCGCAACAAGTCACAAATTGATTTTAAGGGGGCAAAAATTCAAATCTTCAACGACCTATCACCCATTACATTGGCTAAACGCCGTGCCCTGCGCCCAGTCACCTCCCACTTGCAGCAGAACCAAGTTACATACCGTTGGGGCTTCCCGTTCCGCCTGTCTGCTACCAAAGATGGATCGCAACATTCCATGAGAGATCTACAGGAATGCAAGGCTTTTATCCGGAACCTTGGTCTCCCCCCCATACCTGAGGAGGACTTACAGATGCAGATCCCTGCTCCACGACCATTCTCTACGCCTGGGAGGATCTGGACCCCGGTACGTCAGAGGTCACGAAAGGCCCCAATCACTCCCCAGAGAGTTGGACAGTCCAAAGGCACCACTTGAGACTATATCTCTGCTGCCCTTCATCCTTCATCTTTACAAGTAGGTCATCCTACAGACCCACACCCTCCGGGACTCCGGGCTCGGAGTCTGATCCTTGGCATCCAATATGCCCCATGTAAGCGTTCTTTTTATTTCGTTTTTGCTTACATACCCATTCAAAAATAATATGTTGACAGTTCCCTGTTTTTTCATGAGTCTATGATGTTTGGAACGGGCTGGGCCTCAGTGACTATCCTTGCAGGCTACCGTGCCCCACCCTCAACATGGTCTTGAATTATGACCATGACCTCCTGAGGGGTCCTCCCCCCTCAGGCCTACCATCTAATTGGTACATACTATTTGTCATTGTTTTAATTTTTTTTTAATTTTTTTTCTCTTTGGATGCTTTTTGATCCTACTCAGGGCTTACTTAATGCTGCTTTACTTTTATTTCCTGTTACCTCAATTGTTACTATTATTTTTTGCTGGCCTTCTGTTTTTCATTTTTTTTGGATCTAGGGTCATTTTTTGACCCATGTTTCTTAATCAGAAATCTATTTCAGTTATCACCTCATTGTCATTTGATTGTGCATAATATTTTAGTTCCTAAGAACTATGCATCATGGTGTATACTGTACTTTTTTTCTATGTCATGAATGTAATGTGTGCTCTGCTCATACAGTTTGAATATGGCTGTCAGTATATTTTCATGTAATGTTAAAGGTCTGGGCTCCATCCGTAAACGCTGGTTGGCATTGAGGGAGTTCAGGTCCTCTGGGGCAGAGGTGATCATGGTTCAGGAGACACATTTCAAAGAAGAGGGTTCATTTAAGTTTGCTTCTAAACACTTCCCCACTGCTTTTGTGGCTTCCGACCCCTCTGGTAAGGCGGGGGTGGCCATCCTGCTGAGACGCTCCTCTGCCATTCGTGTCAAATCTTCTTACTTAGATCCCCGGGGTAGGTATATTATCCTGAGCTGCAGTCACCAAAATACCTCATTCACCCTTGCCAACGTGTACGTGCCCAACTCAGGTCAGATTGGGTTTTTAGAGGACTTTTTTGAGAAACTTCAACCTTTTTCCCAACCGTTTATGGTTATTGGAGGCGATTTTAACCTGTGCATGTCCCCAATCAAAGATAGATTTGCCCTCTTTGCAAAAGCCCCGCCCCCCCAAGCTTATAAGAACTCCTCTTCATTCCGAAAATTGATACGGGCCCATAACCTTTATGACACTTGGAGAGTGAAACACCCTACTGCTAGACAATTCACATTTTACTCCCCCCCTCACAAGCTATATACAAGACTGGACCATTTTTTTGTCTCAGGGCCCTTATTGACTTATGTGGTCCACTCAGAGATTAACCCAATCACTTGGTCCGACCACGCACCCATAATATTAGATCTTCTGTTAGCCACACCTACGCCCAGAAAATGTCATTGGCGTCTTAATGAATCCTTTCTCACCACATCTGATGTTCACCTCCATCTGCAACAGAAACTGTCTGAATTCTTTGAACTCAATGAAGGCTCGGTCTCTGAGGTGTCCACCTTGTGGGAGGCCCATAAGGCTTTCTTCAGAGGGGAGTGCATGTCCTCTGGTTCCCGTCTTAAACGTGATCGAGAACATCAGAGGAGATCCCTTCTAGCTGAACTATCCAAAGCAGAAAAACTTCTACTTACTCTCCCCACAGTGACGTGTCTTAGGACGGTAATTTCGTTACGCAATCGCATTAAGTCTCTAGACTCGAATAAACATGCTAAATCTTTTCTCTGGTCCAAGCAAAAGTTCTATGATTATGCTAACAAGCCCCATAGGATGTTGGTTCATAAACTGAAGCCGAGACCCACAGCTTCTATCCCTGACTTTCTGCTGCAGCCTGATGGGGACCCCACATACTGTCCCCAAAATATGTCGCGGATTTTCGGTGACTTTTACAAAAAACTGTATAATTGCCTTTCCGTGGACCCTAATTCTCAGTTCACTCAAGAAAAATTTAATACCTTCATAGAATCCCTGAAACTCCCTTCAATTTCACATGAAGATCGCGCGGGTCTAAATTCCCCTATTACTGTTGAAGAACTCACTGCGGTCGTAAAACAACTCCCATCCCACAAATCCCCCGGCCCTGACGGGTTACCCTACTCCTACTACAAAAGTTTCCTTTCGATCCTGACACCCCATATGGTTAAACTGTTCGCTTCTCTGATGTCTGGAACGATCCCACATTCTCAATTTTTACGCCTTTATAACAGTCATCCCGAAACCGGACAAAGACCCGTCACTACCGGATAATTATCGCCCCATCGCCCTCCTAAATTCTGACTATAAAATATTTACAAAAATTCTGGCTAACAGACTATCTCTACTCCTCCCCTCACTCATACATAGAGACCAGGTGGGGTTTGTTCCCACTAGACATGCAGGAGACAACACTAGGCGTACTATTGACCTTATTGACTTACTAACTAAGATGAAGAAACCTGCCGTGATACTCAGTTTAGATGCCCAGAAGGCTTTTGACCACCTGAATTGGTCATTTATGTTCGCTATTCTTTCCAGGTACGGCTTCAGTGGTCCCTTTATGCAAGCCCTAAAAGCGTTATATTCCACACCCACTTCTCAGGTCCAGTTGGCCTCTTGTGTCTCCTCGCCATTTCCCCTGAGCAACGGTACTCGACAAGGGTGCCCCTTATCTCCCCTACTTTTTGTCCTCAGTCTGGAGCCCTTGGCTGAGGCCATTCGCTCTCACCCAGATATAAGGGGGGTGACGTTGAGGCATAGGGAATACAAATTGTCCCTGTTTGCCGATGACATCTTATTGACATTGACCCATTCCCATATTTCACTCCCCTTGCTCCATACCACTCTAAATCAATTTGGCAGTATCTCAGGTTTCAAAATTAACCCGACCAAGACTGAGGCCCTCCCTGTGAATGTATCTGCAGAAATGCTCTTGGCCCTAAAAGGAAACTTTAAATACAGATGGCGTTCTCAATCGCTCAAATACCTCGTAATCTACTTAACACCCTCTTATCTTTCACTTTTCCAGGCCAATTTCCCTCCTTTGTTCACGGAAATCAATAGGTTGCTTAAGACCTGGACGAAGCTCCCCCTATCCCTGCTTGGGAGGATAAATGTCCTCAAGATGTCGGTAGTCCCTAAGCTCCTCTACCTTTTTGAGACCCTGCCAGTGATGGTCCCAATGTCCCAACTGAAATTGCTCCAACGAAACTTTTTAAACTTCATATGGAATAACACATCCCATAGGATAGCTAGCACAGTTCTTTTTGCAGCCCGCGATAGGGGAGGTTTGGGGGCGCCCGACATAATCAAATATTATTTTGCCACACACTTGAGAGCTATAATCTCCTGGACGTCTAGATGTGCACCTAATAGGTGGTCAGAGATAGAGATGAGCATTACAGTTCCTGCCCACCCCTGCTGCTTGTTGTGGCCATCCTCTGACAAGTACATCTCCCAGCTGTGTAAAATCTGTTTAAGCCCTATGCTGTTTACACTTTCAATCTGGAAGAGATGCTCTGGGAAATACCCTCTTTCATCCCCATGCTCTCCTTTAGTGAACGTTATCTTTAACCCAGAAATCCCTGACAGCTTATCATACGAAGCCATGTTACCCTGGACAAAAGCTGGTGTATTCCAGCTACGCCATCTAGTGCATCTAGTGACACGTACATTTCTTACTTTTCCTGAGCTGCAATCGAAATACAAAATCCCGAAAACTCTCTTCTACTCCTTTTTACAAATCAGGCATTTCATTTCCACTAGAATCCCACATTTTACTTTAGTTATGCCCACGGAATTTGAACTGTTATGTTTCAGAAGCCCTTATGAACCCTGCCTAATATCCACCATTTATACGATTTTACATGATACCCCTCAGGTCACAGAGCAAACTCATTCCTACATGCGGAAATGGTCCCATGTTTTGAATAAACCCATTTCTTTATCCGAATGGAAGAGTATTTGGGAGGCTACTTCCAAGGTATCTAGATGCGTAGTTCAGAAGGAAACTGCCTACAAAATATTAATGTTTTGGTATAGAACCCCGGAATTTTTATTGGCAAGGAAGCTGACACCTTCTGGACAATGTTGGAGATGTGGTTCTTATTTAGGCACCCACTATCACATATTCTGGGAGTGCCCTATGATTACACCATATTGGTCCAAAATACATGCCCTTTTGGGAAAAAATCTGGGTATCCCTATCCCCTTACATCCCTCATATCTCCTCCTGGGATTACCCCTCCCAAAGACGCCTAAACCCCTTAGGAAATTGATGGCCTTCATTCTATTAGCGGCTAAAAGGGCTATCCCACAATGCTGGCTAACCAATGTTCCCCCATCCTTTACACAATTTCTAGCAGCTATCATAGATATACGTAGAATGGAACGCCTCACAGCTGTAATTGAAGACTCTTTAACTAGCTTTGACGCCATTTGGGAAAAATGGGATTCCTCTGAATATAACTCTGAGATAGCACAAGTAACCTTAAACTCGTAAGTTTAGGAATGGAATGTCTCAATGAAGCATGTGAACATATGACGCTTAGCCTATTGTGCACTTTGTCTTAATGAGTACTTGTTCTTTTTCTTTCTTTTTCTTTTCCATGCCATGTTGCATCCCACTTGTTCGATAATCATCTGACATTTTTTGCAATCTCTATTTCTTTATTTACATATGTTTGTTATGATTATTTATTTCTCGTTGGGAATATATCCCTTTTTGTTGACAGTTCTTTCTGATTCTGTACAATGTTTATTTTTTCTTGAAATATTCAATAAATAAACAATAAAAAAAAAAAAGTGTTTGGGTACCTGGGTCCTACCCCAGGGGATATGTATCAATGCAAATCTTTTTTTTTAAAGAGGCAGTTTTTTCGGGAGCAGTGATTCTAATAATGCTTAAAGTGAAACAATAAAAATTAAATATTCCTTTAAAGATCATGCCTGGGGGGTGTCTATAGTATTCCTGTAAAGTGGCACCGTTTTCCCATGTTTAGAACAGTGCCACAGCAAAATGACATGTAAAAGTAATTTAAAAATGATTGCGGCTGTAATGAATTGTCAGATCTTGGCAATAAAGATAGAAATTCATTGAAGAAAACGGCATGCCCCCCCCCCCCCCCAGGGTCTTGTTGCAGCAAGGACAATTCCTCCTTTAGACCCCCCCCCCCCCCAGGCATTCCCCGACTGTGTTGACTGAAGCAGTACACTGATGTACTGCTTGCAACATTTGGCTTAGTGTAGGTTGCAGTTCTCCCTCAGCCTGCTCCTCTGTGCCTGCCTGTTGGTCACTATCTGAGAGAGACATATTGTCAGGATCACCCCCATGTGCACAGTCCATATCCTGCTGTGGGTCAGTGTCTTTCCCCATGAATGAGCCTTGCCCCTGTGCCTCAGAAAGCTTTTTTGCATGCATACAACATGTCTCTAAGGGCATCCTTGCGCTTGGTCTGATTCGTTCTGCTGCCTGTGTCCTTTTGTTTGTCTGTGCCTCCTGGCGTTCCCCTGAGAATGGCCGTGATTGCGCCATGCTGGGTTTCCAGGGCTGCCCCTTCTTCCTTCCTTTTGCCGGTTGGTTAGCATGCTGCTGAGATGGTCAGCAAAGGTACATTCAGGTTCCTCATAGTGTGCTGAGTGCAGCTGTGTCACCTGGAATAACGGGAGGAGGTGAAAGGGTTACTAGCAGGAAGCCGATCCACTGACTTGGCCACGCCCCCCTGAACTTCACTTTGAGGGTTGCTCTCTATGAGTATAATCACAAACAGCCATTTCTGTTCTGAACTATTTTACTGAAGTAGTGACTCCCTGTTGTTATAAGATCTTTTATTGACTATATATTACCCTGGCTGAGCCATAGAGGTGTTGTAAAGAGTTCATATTTGGTAAATTTTCATAATTTTTTGTAATATTCAGCACTGACAGAGACCTTCTTTTCAAAGGGGCACTCCACCCACATCTTCAACTGGGTGTGCACAAGCACTTCTTCCTGAACCATGGGATCCCATTAATCTCTCTATCGCTTCTACCTTTTGGCCTCAGGATCCTCCATTTCTTTTTACCTCTCTAAGACTTACTCTCCCAGGACTGTTGTGGATCCACTTCCATGATACCTGTCATGAACTGCAGTGACATCATCTTCTCATTTGGAGTTCCTTGGAGTTCCTGTCCCACAGCTCTTTACATCTACTGGTGGACACCCCCTGGATCAAGACCACCGCACTAGAGGATACAGACGGTTTAGAACTGAGGATCGTCATCCATGACATCTTTATATCCACACTTTTACGCCTGTCATTTTCTGCCAAATGTGAGTTTTACTTACTGTGTTTTTTAAAGCCTGTTAAAAAAACGACTGCACCCAGAGGTGCCTCACTCCTTGTATTTTTGCAGCTCCCTGAACATGGTTTCTGTTCATATATGATGGCACCCCTGCTTGCTCTGTACTTTTAACCCTTTGCACCATTTGCATACAGACTTTGATAGACTGTGCATACTAAACGGATTAATCTAAGACCAATACTAGATTATGTATTATTTTATCATGTTATAACATCCGTAACTGCAGATTTTTTACTGGGTCTTATGTGGTTTTTGAAGTTGTTGCGCCTTCACTAAATTGTATATTCTAAATTGTAACCCCTTTGAGACTAAGGCTTTTTCTGACACTTGTTACTTACAGGCTAAAATCAGTATTTTTTTTGCTTGAAAATTACGTAGACACTCTCAAACATTTTATATATATATATATATATATATATATATATATATATATATATATATATATATATATATATATATATATTTGCACAGAGTAAATGTAAAAAGTAAAAGCAATGCTTAAAACATATTAACATCCACCAGGCAGCACTAGTGTATATGTCTATTGCAAAACATATATAAATTAATCAATAACCTAGTTAATAAATGTCCATGTTATAAAGATATATATGGATTTCTACAAGAGATAAGAAAATAGTAAAACAAATCAAAAGTCCATTTAATCCCAAGAAGATGAAAATAAATCTTGCTGTTGCCAGAAGATCCACCACTCATGTGTTGAGAGAGGAGGGGGGGTGTGGATAGCAGCCTCCTCTTAAGAAAACCTCTTACCAGAAATCAAATAGACAAACGCCTTAAGAAAACCGGATCCCAGCTGATCTCAATGTTTGTCTCCTCACTCCAAACAATTGAATGCTCAGTAGTTAGCAAACAAAAACAGAGAAAATAGACATGGCGTGATATCGTTTAAACTTTTAATCAAACTCTGTATGTATAAAAAATCCTTATAGATGTGCACTCACAAACAACAAAAATCAACCAGCATGTAGTCACATTAACTGCGGCCGCTCTTATAGATCTATGGTCGGCGTCTCCTACCGCTCTGTGCTTTGCAGGCTGCAGGGGGGGTGGATGTGCTAGTCTCCCACAGTCTTAGGCGTCCTTCACTCACGTTACCTGGCTCCGCCCTGATTAGTTTCGTCATCATCATCAGACCCCTTTGATGATGTCGAATGACAAAACTTAATTCTGACACTGCACTAAATGATGTAGAAAAAGGGTGTCCAATATCCACTGAGCCTTGTGAATGTAGTAAGGCAGGTGATATTCATGACTTTCCCATAATTGATGATCAGCAGAGCAGGGTCATTGAGGAATCTGAATTGCAAGAAATATGCACCCAGACTGAAGCTATTTTTGCCTCTGTGAATTATTTGCATGTTGAAGAGCAGTGTGTTAATTTTTATGTTAATGAAATTTGGATTTGAATATAAAGGTAGTGTCACATCCTGTGAAACCCAGTCTTTAGAAAGTGTTCTGTCAGAGCAAGTAACGCAGGATAATACTTTGGACTTGACTACCAAGATTCCTCGGGAAGTAAAATCTATTTTTCAAAGTGTAGAATCTGTAATGGCAGGTGAGGCCTCTGAACGTTGTGAAACCTCCATCACTGAAGTGGTCAGAGAGGCTAAATGTACTAATTTAATGGATGCGTTTTCCAAATGTCTCGAAACGAATGAAGAATATGAGAATTTGTGTCCAATAGTCGATGGTTTCAAAGAAACAAATACTAAAACATTTTTGGGAGACTTTGAGGCAAAGATAGTTGAACAACTAGCCCTAAACATAAGTTCAAAAGTGATTGTAGCTGCTAGACAAGAAAGGTTGTCTAGCTCAGTTAATGATGTGTCCGATAGCAGTTGTCAAGTTCTTGGTGAGAATAGGGATGTGCGAACAAGTGATGCACAGAGTAAGCAGTTGGTTCAAGAAAGTGACGAGGATTCAGTTTCTGCAAACCTTACCTTGGGTTTAATAGATTTTCACCATACTTGTGAGTCTGAACTATCACAAAGTAAGAAACTTGGAAATACAGAATTGACAAATAATGATTTCCGTCTAGGGCACCAAAGGGAAGAAAAACCGCCTAGTACATGGGTTTATCAGAGGTCTTCTGCGTCAGACTTTAGTCCAGTTAATAGAAGAACTGATTTTTTTGGGTGTCACCATGCTTTGGAGGATTCCAGTCTTGGTGTGTTTGCATCTGAAGAGGGCATCCGCATGGATGATCCATTGCAGAGCACAGTGTTGTCAGCTCTTGGTGTTGGTTATGACTCGCTGAGTTCTTCAGGGATTGAGCTATTGAGGGAAACCTTTGTGTCCATTGAAAAACCAATTAAGGTTTTGCATGGTTTACAACTGAAAATTAGTATATTACAAAGCAAGGAACACCCTGTTATGTACCTCAGCTGAAAGTTGAAGACCAATAGGAGAATAAATAGGTTGTTCCTGGCCCTTCAGGAACTTAGTTTTGTCGTAACGCATCGCACCGGTGTTAAAATGGGGAATGCAGATGGTTTGTCCCGAGTCCATGCGTGCCTGGCAACCTGTGTCCCAACCCTAGGGTTGAAACAAGAGGGGGGGTATGTGACAGGAAGTCAGGTAAATCTGTGTGTGTTGTCCCAGACGGGAGATGCTTTTCTGCCTTGTTTAGACAATACACCAATTACTATTAGGCATCGGCTGCAGAGATGGCCAGAGAGGTTTGGGGCGTTAAAAGGTTTTAGCTGTTCAGAATTAAGCAATTAAAGCCCCTATAAAGAGAGCCTAAGGATAACAACTGATTGCTGGATCCTGAGGCTTTGGGAGTGAAGGAGCAGTCACAAGCACTTCTGAAGAGGTGAGGTGCTGATGGATATTTCTGTGTGAGAAATATCAAAGAGAATTTTTTTGTTGTTTTCTGCTGTAGGACCAGCAGTGTCTGCCCAGCAGTAGGCTGTGCCAGACTCCATAGGTAGGTTCCTGTGTTGGGAAGGTAGACGCCCCAAGTGGCAAGGGTTTATTTTATGTTTTGTTTTGTGTATGCTGTTTTGATGTTTGCACGTGTATCCAGCAATATGGAAAAATAAACCATATCATTTGTTTTCAACAATCCTCTACTGCCTTTTTGTACAGTTCAGCGTGTAGTGAACCCATCCAGGGGGTCACACACACACCCGCTACCGAGTTAATCCCTCACAATATATATAAATATATATATATATATATATATAAATATATATATATATATATATATATATATATATATATATATATATATATATATATAATTTTTATTTTTTTAACAGAGACCCTAGAGAATAAAATGGCGATCGTTGCAATATTTTATGTCACACTGTATTTGCTTAGCAGTTTTTCAAATGCAATTTTTTTGGAACAAATAAGATTTCATGAATTTAAAACAAAAACTTAAAGTTAGCCCCGTTTTTTTCTGTATAATGTGAAAGATGATGTTACGGCGAGTAAATAGATGCCTAACATGTCACGCTTTAAAGTTGCACACACTTCGTGGAATGGCGGCTAACTACAGTACTTAAAAATCTCCATAGGCGGCGCTTTTGAAAATGTTAACAGTTTAGAGTTACACAGGTGCTAAAATTATTGCTCTCGCTCTCACAATCGCAGCGATACCTCACATGTGTGCTTTAAACACTGTTTACATGTGCGGGCTCGACTTACATATGCGTTCGCTTCTTCCCGCGAGCACGGAGGAATAGTGCACTTTAAATGTACTTATTTATTTATTATTCTTACACTGTTCTGTTCATTTATTTATTTTTTCTGATAACTTTTATTGTTGTCACAAGGAATGTAAACATCCCTTGACAGTAATAGGCAGTGACAGGTGCTCTTTATGGGAAGGATCTGCAGTCTATAAGACCCCAAATCCCTCCTTTGCACTTAAAAGCATTCAAAACACCAAGTGTGACTGTTTTGAATACTGTCTTTTTTTTTGTGCATTTAAGGCTTCAGTAAACCGTAAGTGATGTTATGAGCCGATTCAGGCTTTATTCAGATCTGTCGGCTGGTCGCTCTCTGGCCTTGCAGCTGCAGGCATCACCCCGGTACAACCCATTAAAGAACAAGGATGCATATTTGCATTATGATGGTGTGAAGGGGTTAATATACACTTGCTGAAATTGCATTGAGTAAGTAGATAGTGACTATGTTAAATGTCAAAACAGTGCATGCCCCTGAAAGGAAAAAACAAAAGTATACAAAATTGTCCATAGATACATTCTAAAACCTGAATTTAGAGCTAACAGTTAAAGATTTTTATGTTTTCGTCAGTTTTTATAGCTATCCAAGTAATTTGACTTTCCTGTTCTGGAGATACAACAGGTACCTAAGGGAAATCTCTTCAAAGTTTGCCAA
Organism: Rana kukunoris; assembly: GCA_029574335.1. Lineage (NCBI taxonomy): Eukaryota > Metazoa > Chordata > Amphibia > Anura > Ranidae > Rana > Rana kukunoris. The sequence continues at coordinate 223,682,870 of CM056051.1, forward strand.
TAAAGCTAGTGTCCCCATTGAAAATGTACCCACTATACCTGTAGAAGTGAAAAGTAAAAACAGGGGCCCAGATTCACGTAGATCGGCGCATTATCAGTCCGGCGTAGCGCACCACTTTTCCGTTAGACTTGCGCAATCTAGCCGCGTAATCCCGCGATTCACGTAGCTTTTACGCAAGAGATTGCGCAAGCGTAAGGTTTTTTCCGGAGGCGTAAGGAGGAGTAATACAAATTGGGAGGGACGTGGGCGTGTTACATTGAAATGAGCCGTGACCCCATGCAAATGAAGGGCCGGCCGACTCGCGCATGCGCGCGTGAAGGAAACCATGTCAGCTCCGTTGTGCGCATGCTCACAACTCGGGAGCGGCGCAATCAGTGATATTGGAAATGGACTAGGGCAATGTTGTGAACTACGCAGACAGCATAAATAGACACACACAAACGCCCTTCCATTGCAAAAGTACATCCCTTTGTGTCCCTTCCCATTGAATCAAGTGCTTTTGCTCTGTTGTTCGTTAGAGTGTGTTTTGTAGTTGTCAGATTAGTGTTCTGTGTGATCTTGTGCTTGTTGGTAGTTTTGTGAAAGTGTATTTTGATAAGTGTTTGAGACTGTTTGTTTGATTGATATATTTCAGAGCGTTTGTTTTCTTGCTTTATTGTTTGCTCTGATTTTTTGGTGACTGTTTCTTGCTGAGTGCTAGTGTGATTTTTGCCTGTTCTTTTTCTCTTTGTGTGTGTTCTTGTCTGATTGGTTGTGCTTGTATTTGTGACAGATTTTTGGTGACTGCTAGTGAGTTTGTTTGGAAGTATGAGGCCGTGTACACACGACCGAGGTTCTCGCTGAAAACCAGCGAGAACCTCGCTGGAATGTGCATTCCAGCGAGGACCTCGGCCGTGTGTACGGTCTCGGCGAGCTTCCCGTCGGGAAGCCCGTCGAGCAGAAATAGAGAGCACGCTCTCTATTTCCTCGACGGCCCGCCTGGATGAATGGCTGGTTGCCATTCCCGACGGGCGGGTCGCCGATTTCGACGGCCGGCAGAGAGCCTCGACGGGCGGAACGATGTGTTCTGCCCGTCGAGGATCTCTGCCGTGTGTACACGGCCTTACTGAGAGAAAAAGAAAGCTGAATTTTACTGTGGGGGAAAAAAGAATTCTTGCCCGGGCCATTAGCGACTATGGGCGTTTTCTCCACGGCCCGCAGAGTGCCACCACCACCCCGGCCAGGAGGAGGGAGATATTGGATATGATCACGGAGCAGGTCAATTCATCGGGGGAGGGGGAGACACGGACCCGGTCTGGGATTGAAAAGAAAATAAATGACCTCCGGCGTGAGGTGAAAAAAAAACTGGCCGCAATAAATGCCCATGCCAGGGGCACAGGAGGGGGCCCACCATGCCGGGTTAAATTTACAGCGACGGAGCGTGTGGTGGCCCTGACCTTTCACCGGCATGAAGTGGAGGGCCTGCCAGGCTTTGACACAAGTCCGGTCCCCGCGGTGCCAGGTAAGGTTTTTATTTCTCTCAGGTGTGTAGCATGTGTGGGGGAGGGGGTGAAAGGGAATATGTGGCAAGTGTGTGGAGCCTCCAACCTGTGAATGTTTTGTGTCATCCACAGCTGTGCAGGAGGGTGCAGGGCCATCTGGACTGACCGCTCCAACCCCAGGACAGCAGCCTAATGAGGCCCCCCCAACAAGGCCAGAGTCCGCAGAGGAGGAACAAGAGGAGGGGGAGGATCATGCGGAGGACGATCATGAGGAGGAGGAGAATCATGAGGAGGAGGAGTCCATGGAAGGCACTGGCCGTTTGGTTTCAGCGGACTCTTCCCCTCTGGCTGCAAGAAGCCTGCCCTCCCTAAGGGTGAGCCCCCCCCCTCCTCCCCCAACATGTCTCCCCTCACAAGGGCCTCACCTTCTCCCCGGCAACAACCATCAGCTGGAGCCAGGAGGTCATCCCAGAGCACCAGGGGGGCGCCCAATCTCCTGCCCGCCTGTCTGAGAAGGAACCTGGCCACCCAGACCCGCCTTCTGAGACAGCTCTGCCAGACTATGGGGCGGGTGGATCAGAGCCTGTCCTCCATCAACGATAGGCTGGGTAACCTGGACTCCCACTCCCGGGCCTCCACAACCTGCCTAAATGACCTGCAAACTACAGCAGCAGGCGTTGGGCAGGATGTGAGGGCCCTTACCCAGGCTATCAAGGGCAACACGGCAACACTTGGTGCTGCCCTGGACAGAATAGCCGTGGCCTTGGAGGGCAGGCCGCCAGGTGGGCAGATCTCAGGGGCTGCTCCTCCTTCCCCGGCTTTTCCCCTCCCCCATGCGTCTCCCCTGAGGGTCCGGGGCCGTGGCCGGGGGCGCCCCAGGCGTGGCTCAGGCAGAGGGCATTAATTTTTTTTTTCCCCCTTCTTTTGTTTTGAAAGCATTTTTTTTTTTGTTCTCTGCTTTTTTTTTTTTTTTTCTATGCCTTATTTTTTTTTTGCTGACATTTTTGGCATATTTTGGGTTGTGAATGATGTTTGAATGTGGGGATGACATTCCTGCTGGAAAAGGGGTGTCATCCTCAATTTTGGTGGAGAAGGGTTCCCCAGGACCAGGGAGAAGTGATCCCCAGGTCCGTGTGAATGGTGTATGAATGTACAGTGACATAATTGGAGCCTTGACGTGGCGTTACTGCTCACCAGTCTTGCATGGTGGACTGGTGCCAATCCAATTTGATGAGGATGTGGGGTGTGTGTGCTAGGGACCATAGTGGTGTGCATGCATGCATTCTCATTGTGCCATGATTAATGTGTGTGTTTAACGTGCAAAGATGCCCAATATGAGCTGTCTCCTGACTGCTCTTCCCTCAGAAGACGGGGTATCCTCGGTTAGGGGTTGATTGTCTGGTTGGGGGGTTAGGTCATCACGTTCCTCTATCTGCAGGCCCTTCCTCACTGCGAGATTGTGCAGCATGCAACATGCAACGATGATATGGCACACGAAGTTTGGGGAATACAACAGTGTACCCCCAGACTTATCCAGGCATCGGAAACGTGACTTCAGGAGGCCAAAGGTGCGCTCCACCACTGCACGGGTTTTGATGTGTGCTTCATTGTATCGTTCCTCTCCTGGGGTTTGGGGGTTCCGGATAGGAGTCATGAGATGGGGTCCCAGGGCATATGCAGAGTCACCTGTAAAGGATAAGACAGGAGAATGTTAGTCATGCATGTGCCACTTCTGTTGTGCATCACGGGAGGGGATAGTCATGCCTGACTCCCATGTCACTCACCAACCAGCCAGGTGTTCCCATACACGTTCTGTTCAAATTCCGTTCGGATGTGGCATTGATTGTAGATGTAGCTGTCATGGGTGGATCCGGGGTGTTTGGCACGAACGTGCCATATGAGGCCTTGGGCATCAACTATCACCTGTACGTTGATGGAATGCCAATTCTTCCGATTGCGGTACATGTGCTCGGTCTCATGGGGGGGCTGGAGTGCCACATGCGTGCAATCTATGGCCCCGATGGTGCGTGGGAATCTGGCAATTCGGTAGAAATCTGCCATTGCCTTGATTCGCAGCTCCTCAGTGGTGGGTTTTATGATTTGGTTGGCCAAGCGTGTGAGGATTGCAGGGACAACCTGGTGCACACATCTGCTCATGGAGGATTGTGACATCCCAGCCACCACTCCACTTGTACGCTGAAAAGAGCCACTGGCAAGGAAATGGAGTGTTGCCAGTACCTTGACCAGTGGCTGCACTGCATGTGAGCGTTGTGTTGGGCTGGTGATGTCCTCCTGCAAGGTTGTGGTTAATTCCAGGATGGCATGAGGGGGGAATCTGAAGATGCGAAAGACCTCTGAATCATTCATGCCAAACAGGTGTATGCGGGTGCGGTATACCCTCTCCCGTGCCATCCTCCGTGCCCTCCTCCTTCTTTGGTCATCTATATTCACTAGTGCAGCTATGAGCGACGATGCCCCTAGCATGTTGGCAGTCAAATTGTAGTGCAACACGTGTGTGTGGTCTGCTCCTCAGTAACGGTGTTGCTTTCTGTGAGATGTAGACGTTTTTTCAAAAGTTAGACCAGCTTTTAGGGGCTCTAACTTTAGACAGGACATTTTGCTGTTGCGCACATCGCGTAGCCTGCGCAGCAACTGCGTTTTTTTGTGGATCCCCGTAACTCCCTCATTAGCATATTTGACTAGCAAATCAATGGTGTGTCTAGCGCAGTTTTGCGCGAAGGGAAGCGCATGTCTAACTCAATTACGCCGGACAAAAAAACGTAGATTTCTGGTGTATATTGTTTTGTGAATCGCGTGCAACTATACGCACGCGCACATTTAGACTTACGCACGCGCAACAGCAGTTGCGCACGCGTAATCGCTCTGTGAATCTGGGCCAGGAACTTTAATTATTCTCTATAAAAAAAAGTTTGACTTTAGATATATTTTAAATGCCTGATAGATTTGTGTTGATAGAAAAGGTCTGTGTATTGCAAGGTCACTATGTTTTGACAGTTCTTGATGCCCCTTTGTATAGCTTTGTGGTGACTGCTTTAAATTCCTCTTCCCTTGGCAAGTTTTGTTTTGAAAGCCTCTCACTTCCTCCTGCTACATGATTCATCTTTGTGGATAGTGTTGTGGATGGTAAGACAGGAAGGAGTAGCTGTTCGTGATTTTGGGACTAAAGTGAAGGTTTCACTCGCCACAGGTCTACAGAGTACAGTGAATGTAATGATGCAACATTGTTTAAAAGTACCTTTAAAGTGATATATAATTGTGATCTAATAATAGACAGTTCATTTCTACACTTCAAGACCCTCATGATGTTGTGTACTTGATATTTCCCTATCACAAGGTTATTACAAGGTTCTTAAAATAATTTCAAAACACTGGAAGCCAGTAAAAAACGGGCACTTTTATTCCTTTTTGACACTTTTTTTGCTGAATGAGTAGGGGTACCCCCTACTCATTCACATAGGGGGGAGCCACTTGCTAAAGGGGGCGTCCAGATTCCAATAAGCCTCATGCCTGCAGACCCCAACAACCACAGGCCAGGGTTGTGGGACAGAGCCCCCCACTCTTAAGCACCCCCCCATGTTAAGGACATGTGGTCTGGTATGGTTCAGGAGGGGGGTGTGCTCGCTCATCAACTCCCTTTCCTGACCTGCCAAGCTGCATGCTCAGATAAGGGTCTGGTATGGAATTTGGGGGGACCCTATGCTGTTTTTTATTTTTTTTATTTTGGCATTGGGTTTCCCTTAAAATCCATATCAGACCTGCCCGAACTTTGGTTTTAATTTTAATTAAAATTGTGAAATCCTTCGCGCTAAAACAATCAATATGACAATAATAATGCTCAGATTGCAGCAAAAACTAGTAGTGTTTACCATACACAAGTGAAGCATAAATATAAAAGTGAATTTGCGCAAAAAACACATCAATCAATAAAACATATGTGACAAATATGTAATAAATGAGTGAAAAGTAGATAGATAAATTAAAATAGAAATAAAAGTCCATATGTGTAAAAAAAGTCCATATAGTGCAAACGTGCAGTGCACAAAAGTTGCTCTCAGTGAAGCTGTAAAGCTGACAATAAAGTGCTAGTGCTCCTCCGTGCATTCAGCCTCTCAGGCCTCTCACCTTGGTGGCATATATAAATGCCGTGATAATGGGTCAAACTAGCCCGTGCCACTCCAAACACACAGCCTCACAGGCCTCTCACCTCTCAATAGATCAATAAAAAGCCTCCAAACAAATCCTCTGGGTAAATTCAGTGATAGTGGACGACACCAGGAGCTATTCGGTCATCTCTATGTCTTGTGGTACCCCTTCGCTATATTACTCGGGGAAACATAAGGAAAGATAGGCCTCCAATGGTGTAGTATGTCACAACGTATATATTTATTAAACAAAGTAATCTCCTTACATCAATAAAGAATAAAAGCAGGCATCAAATAAACAAGGCGGCATCTGCCATATATCTCACGTCACTTCCAGGTGTACGTCTGAATCCCTACGCGTTACGGCTCTCTTGCCTTCATCTGGGGAACCTGATTTAGTGTGGCAGCATTCAATATATATGCCGTTTGGCGGATGTATGCCAATCCGCCATCATTGCGGGGTTCGACGGAAATTGTCGATTCGCCATCTTGTCGAAGTCCGGTGGATTCGATCGTTAAACGGAAGTGTATGTTCCGTCCTTCTACACTCCGCCGGGGTATAGTGTGTTCGATCGTTAGGTGGACGTCATTCGCCATTTTGTCGAAGTTCAATGTATACGATCATTGACCGGTAGTCCGTACGATCGTTAGACGGACTTAATCCGCCATTTTGTCGAAGTTCAATGCATACGATCATTGACCGGAAATACGTACGATCGTTAGACGGACGCTATTCGCCATTTTGTCGAAGTTCAATGCATACGCTTATTGACCGGAAGTCCGTACGATCATAGGACGGACATTATTCGCCATTTTGTCGAAGTTCAAAACATACGGTCATTGATCGGAAACAAAACAACCCGTCATCACCGGACCCCCGACCAAGATGCTCCCCCGCCATTTTCTTGGAGTCCTTATTGTGGTCTGCTATCACTCAGAGGGATACCCTCTTATCTAAATTGGGCTACCTCTAACAGTGACACAGTATGCAGTCATCCACACTCCCATAAGATCAAACATAGTCTGCATGTATCTCTTGTACATGTAAACTTAATATACTATTATAAAATATATAAAATAGTATATAAAATAATAAAATTTAAAATATAAATATATAGAAAATTACATATATAAAAGGGACTAAAGATTATTGGTAAAGATTCCTCGATCGATACTGTAAAGTATTAGAGCTATGCTACGGTGTAATGGTCATGGATGACGAAATAGATCTCAATGGGGGCTTATCCATATTACAATCCCGGGCTATATTCACTTCAGCCTAGGGTAACGGACGTACACCTCGATTGAGCTCACCTCCTCTCAATAGCTTATTCACATTTACATTCCAAAATCTATAGTATACAGGCAACAGGTATAAAATCAATAAATTAAAATATTAATATTAAAAGTTACTCAAAAAACAGTTTAAATCGAATTCTACATTGAGGCCTCTAGGTGTCAGAGTATTCATACTATGTATCCATTTTGATTCTAATTGACTAATGGTCCTCACTAGGTGGCTCCCTCTCCACGCTTTCTTATATTTATCTATGCCCCAAAACTGTAAATGCTTGGGGTCTTTGTTGTGGACCCTTTCAAAATGTCTCGATACATTGTGTTTTGTACACCCTTTGATGATCTTTTTGACATGTTCTTTCACTCTCACCTTCAGTGCTCGTTTAGTTCTTCCCACATACTGTAGTTTGCAACTACATTGGAGAACATAAACTACTCCTTCTGTATGACATCCGATAAAATCTTTGATGTCATATTTCTCTCCTGTATTTGTGGAAATAAATTCTGTCCTTTTGCCTTGGAACTTCTGTGCATGTTTGCATGCAAAACAGTTTTTGCAGGGGTAGAAACCCTTTCCTGTGAAGAAGGAGAATGTGTTTTTTATGGGGGGTTCTATTACTGATTTGACAATAATGTCTTTTAAAGTCGGGGCTTTGTTATATAGGATCCTTGGTTTCTCTGGTAGTATCTTCTGAAGATCTTTATCACTTCTCAGGATGTGCCAGTGTCTATTAATCACCTTAGCCACATCCTTGTATTGAGTGTTGTAGCTCAGAATGATGCTCGGGGCAGTTTGTTCTCCCTCTTTCCTTCCACTCATTTTATCTTTTAGTATCTTCTCTCTATCCATTTTATTAACCTCTTGAATCTGGTTGTCAATCCAGGTGTCTTCATATCCTTTAATTTTGAATCTCTTCCCTAATATTTCTGCCTGGTCCTTATAATCCGATTCTTTTGTGCAGTTTCTTTTCATTCTCACGAACTGTCCTCTCGGGATGTTGAAAAGCCAGGGTTTGAAATGGCAGCTATCCATCGACAGATAGCTGTTCGTATCCACATTCTTAAAAAAGGTTTTAGTCACCACCTTGCTCCCTTCTAGGTTAATTTGCAAATCCAGGAAGTCCACTGTCTTTCCGTCAATCTTCCAAACTAGTTCTATGTTCAGATCATTCTTATTCAGACGATTCAGAAATTCTTCCAGCTTTTCTTTGCTTCCATTCCATACAATAATAACATCGTCTATGTATCTTTTGTATAGGGATAGCTCTGGTGGGGTGTCATTATATATTGCGGACTCTTCCCATCTTGCCATAAAAGCGTTTGCTACACTCGGCGCAAATTTAGAGCCCATGGCTATTCCCGTCGCTTGATTATAATAGCTATGGTGATACCAAAAGAAATTATACTTCAGGCAAAAATCAAGGCATTTAACCAAAAACTTCCTTTGTTTGCAGATCAGGTCACTATGTTCACGTAGCACCCATTTGGTTGCTGCTACTGCTTCGTGATGTTTTACTATCGTATAAAGTGATGTCACATCTGCAGTAGCTAATATTGTCCTCCCTTCCAGGACTGGTACTTTCTCTAATAGCTGCAAAACCTGCTTCGTATCCCTTAGAAAAGCCTTTGTGTTTTGTACAGCTGGTTGCAGAAAAAAGTCAATATATTGACCCATTCTTGCTGTCAGGGAGTCAATCCCATTGACTATTGGTCTGCCTGGTGGATTGTCCTTCGATTTGTGTATTTTCGGAAGAGTATAAATTATCGGTATTCTGCAGGCTTCTGGGACCAAGTATCTAGACTCTTTCGTATTTAGGATATTTTTCTTCCTACCCAAATTTACTAATGCTTGTAGTTCCTTCTTATATTTGCTGGTAGGATTGCCCAACAGTTTCTTGTATGTAGACTCGTCCTGCAGTTGTCTCATTATTTCCTTGTGGTATTGTTCCTTGGATTGGATTACCACTGCCCCTCCTTTATCCGGAAGGTCGGATCACAATATCCTCCCTTTTCTTCAATAACTTCATGCCCTTCTTGATATGTATCGGATCAGAATAGTTTTTGATCTTCAGGGACTCAAGGTCTCTTAGAACTAACTTTTTGAACACGTCAATATGTTGGTTATTGGTCATTTGTGGGTTATATACGGAGTTATTCCTTAGGGAACTACACCTTGGTTCCTCTAATTCATTTGTTACAACTCTTAATTTTAGATGTTGTACTTTTTACTTTTTTTTTTTATGTATATTATTATCTTTTTCTATTTTGTTTTGTTATATTGTAATGTATCCCTATGTTAATTTTGTTATGTATATATGTTTTCTACTAAGTATGTTTTCTTTATTTTTGTAGAAATTGCTCTGATCCGTACATCCCAGACAAAACCCTGATGAAGGGACTACGAAACGCGTCGGGTGGATTTATGATCATTATCATCGACTCAACATAGTGTTTGTGTATATATTGTCTTCTAATATTGGTGTCTCCTACACCATTTTTTACCTTATATATTTTGTTAATTATCATTAAATTATATTTTTATAAATTATAATTTTTTATATTACATTGATTATTGTCCTATTATTCGGTTTGCCTCAAAAATCCCACAACTCTCGGTTTTGGGGATACTTGCTCTCTTTCCATTAAAATCCATACCAGACCTGAAGGGCCTGGTATGCTTCGGGGTGGAGCCCACGTTGTTGTTTTTTATTTTTTTCTATTTTTTTTACATATTTTTTTTACATTCAGCTGTCACATTCATTCATTCATACATTCAGCTGTCAGCGGGGAACCCACTGACAGCTGATAAGTCATCTGTTGTTAAGGACATCCCGGCCTGCTTCCCGTCCTCTTCCTTAGCAACCAGCTCAATGTGTTAAATTACCACATGAAAATATGAGGTTATTACCGCAATTATTGAAACTTTATTGTAGTAGTTATTTCCTGCACAATTCTTAGTCAAGTGCACTTTCAAGGCTGATTTAACGTAAGAGCTATTTTACCACATTTATTTGCTCTTAGTGAATTGACCCCATAGTTACTGTTTTCATCAAAGAAATGAGAATAAAATAAAATGCAAAATAACATTTGTATTTAAGTTATAATCTACCATAGCTCTCAGTTGGAAGAACACATTTTGGTTATCATAATACGGTATGAACACAAACCTGGCTATATTTTACAATACCCATTATGACTAAATCACACTGATTTGCCAAATCCTTCAAATCCCAAACAGTTCTCTATGGACCAAAAGGTGGCAATCCTGGAGTTGGTGGGCAGCAACTGCCATTTCCATATAATATGCCAGTCCAGCCACTACACATGAAAGCAAGATCTGTCTCAGCTCAGGAGGGGGTCCACTTTGAATTGATTACCCTGTGGGTGCCAGAAAATCTTGTCCCAACACTGCCTTAAAACTGGGTGTCTATAAATGTGTACTAAGGCCCAGATTCACGTAGATCGGCGCATTATCATTCCGGCGTAGCGCACCACTTTTCCGTTAGACTTGCGCAATCTAGCCGCGTAATCCGGCGATTCACGTAGCTTTTACGCAAGAGATTGCGCAAGCGTAAGGTTTTTTCCTGAGGCGTAAGGAGGAGTAATACAAATTGGGAGGGACGTGGGCGTGTTACATTGAAATGAGCCGTGACCCCATGCAAATGAAGGGCCGGCCGACTCGCGCATGCGCGCATGAAGGAAACCATGTCAGCTCCGTTGTGCGCATGCTCACAACTCGGGAGCGGCGCAATCAGTGAAATTGGAAATGGACTAGGGCAATGTTGTGAATTACGCAGACAGCATAAATAGACACACACAAACGCACTTCCATTGCAAAAGTACATCCCTTTGTGTCCCTTCCCATTGAATCAAGTGCTTTTGCTCTGTTGTTCGTTAGAGTGTGTTTTGTACAGTAGTTGTGAGATTAGTGTTCTGTGTGATATAGTGCTTGTTGGTAGTTTTGTGAAAGTGTGTTTTGATAAGTGTTTTTTGACTGTTTGTTTGATTGATAGATTTCTGAGCGTTTGTTTTATTGCTTTATTTTTTCATCTGATTTTTTTGTGTCTGTTTCTTGCTGAGTGCTAGTGTGATTTTTGGCTGTTCTTTTTCTCTTTGTGTGTGTTCTTGTCTGATTGGTTGTGCTTGTATTTGTGACAGATTTTTGGTGACTGCTAGTGAGTTTGTTTGGAAGTATGACTGAGAGAAAAAGAAAGCTCAATTTTACTGTGGGGGAAAAAAGAATTCTTGCCCGGGCCATTACCGACTATGGGCGTTTTCTCCACGGCCCGCAGAGTGCCACCACCACCCCGGCCAGGAGGAGGGAGATATTGGATATGATCACGGAGCAGGTCAATTCATCGGGGGAGGGGGAGACACGGACCCGCTCTGGGATTGAAAAGAAAATAAATGACCTCCGGCGTGAGGTGAAAAAAAAAACTGGCCGCAATAAATGCCCATGCCAGGGGCACAGGAGGGGGCCCACCATGCCGGGTTAGATTTACAGCGACGGAGCGTGTGGTGGCCCTGACCTTTCACCGGCATGAAGTGGAGGGCCTGCCAGGCTTTGACACAAGTCCGGTCCCCGCGGTGCCAGGTAAGGTTTTTATTTCTCTCAGGTGTGTAGCATGTGTGGGGGAGGGGGTGAAAGGGAATATGTGGCAAGTGTGTGGATCCTCCAACCTGTGAATGGTTTGTGTCATCCACAGATGTGCAGGAGGGTGCAGGGCCATCTGGCCTGACCGCTCCAACGCCAAGACAGCAGACTAATGAGGCCCCCCCAACAAGGCCAGAGTCCGCGGAGGAGGAACAAGGGGAGGAGGAGGATCATGCGGAGGACGATCATGAGGAGGAGGATAATCATGAGGAGGAGGAGTCCATGGCAGGCACTGGACAATTGGTTTCTGCGGACTCTTCCCCTCTGGCTGCAAGAAGCCTGCCCTCCCTAAGGGTGAGCCCCCCCCCCTCCTCCCCCAACATGGCTCCCCTCACAAGGGCCTCCCCTTCTCCCCGGCCACAACCATCAGCTGGAGCCAGGAGGTCATCCCAGAGCACCAGGGGGGCGCCCAATCTCCTGCCCGCCTGTCTGAGAAGGAACCTGGCCACCCAGACCCGCCTTCTGAGACAGCTCTGCCAGACTATGGGGCGGGTGGATCAGAGCCTGTCCTCCATTAACGATAGCCTGGGTAACCTGGACTCCCACTCCCGGGCCTCCACAACCTGCCTAAATGACCTGCAAACTACAGCAGCAGGCGTTGGGCAGGATGTGAGGGCCCTTACCCAGGCTATCCAGGGCAACACAGCAACACTTGGTGCTGCCCTGGACAGAATAGCCGTGGCCTTGGAGGGCAGGCCGCCAGGTGGGCAGATCTCAGGGGCTGCTCCTCCTTCCCCGGCTTTTCCCCTCCCCCATGCGTCTCCCCTGAGGGTCCGGGGCCGTGGCCGGGGGCGCCCCAGGCGTGGCTCAGTCAGAGGGCATTAATTTGTTTTCCCCCTTTTGTTTGTTTTGAAAGCATTTTTTTTTTTGTTCTCTGCTTATTTATTTTTTTCGATGCATTTTTTGTTTCTATGCATTTTTTTTTTCCCTGACATTTTTGGCATATTTTGGGTTGTGAATGATGTTTGAATGTGGGGGTGACATTCCTGCTGGAAAAGGGGTGTCATCCTCAATTTTGGTGGAGAAGGGTTCCCCAGGACCAGGGAGAAGTGATCTCCAGGTCCGTGTGAATGGTGTATGAATGTACAGTGACATAATTGGAGCCTTGACGTGGCGTTACTGCTCACCAGTCTAGCATGGTGGACTGGTGCCAATCCAATGTGATGAGGATGTGGGGTGTGTGTGCTAGGGACCATAGTGGTGTGCATGCATGCATTCTCATTGTGCCATGATTCATGTGTGTGTTTAACGTGCAAAGATGCCCAATATGAGCTGTCTCCTGACTGCTCTTCCCTCAGAAGACGGGGTATCCTCGGTTAGGGGTTGATTGTCTGGTTGGGGGGTCAGGTCATCACGTTCCTCTATCTGCAGGCCCTTCCTCACTGCGAGATTGTGCAGCATGCAACATGCAACGATGATATGGCACACGAAGTTTGGGGAATACAACAGTGTACCCCCAGACTTATCCAGGCATCGGAAACGTGACTTCAGGAGGCCAAAGGTGCGCTCCACCACTGCACGGGTTTTGATGTGTGCTTCATTGTATCGTTCCTCTCCTGGGGTTTGGGGGTTCCGGATAGGAGTCATGAGATGGGGTCCCAGGGCATATGCAGAGTCACCTGTAAAGGAAAAGACAGGAGAATGTTAGTCATGCATGTGCCACTTCTGTTGTGCATCACGGGAGGGGATAGTCATGCCTGACTCCCATGTCACTCACCAACCAGCCAGGTGTTCCCATACACGTTCTGTTCGAATTCCGTTCGGATGTGGCATTGATTGTAGATGTAGCTGTCATGGGTGGATCCAGGGTGTTTGGCACGAACGTGCCATATGAGGCCTTGGGCATCGACTATCACCTGTACGTTGATGGAGTGCCAATTCTTCCGATTGCGGTACATGTGCTCGGTCTCATGGGGGGGCTGGAGTGCCACATGTGTGCAATCTATGGCCCCGATGGTGCGTGGGAATCTGGCAATTCGGTAGAAATCTGCCATTGCCTTCAGCCGCAGCTCCTCAGTGGTGGGTTTTATGATTTGGTTGGCCAAGCGTGTGAGGATTGCAGGGACAACCTGGTGCACACATCTGCTCATGGAGGATTGTGACATCCCAGCCACCACTCCACTTGTACGCTGAAAAGAGCCACTGGCAAGGAAATGGAGTGTTGCCAGTACCTTGACCAGTGGCTGCACTGCATGTGAGCGTTGTGTTGGGCTGGTGATGTCCTCCTGCAAGGTTGTGGTTAATTCCAGGATGGCATGAGGGGGGAATCTGAAGATGCGAAAGACCTCTGAATCATTCATGCCAAACAGGTGTATGCGGGTGCGGTATACCCTCTCCCGTGCCATCCTCCGTGCCCTCCTCCTTCTTTGGTCATCTATATTCACTAGTGCAGCTATGAGCGACGATGCCCCTAGCATGTTGGCAGTCAAATTGTAGTGCAACACGTGTGTGTGGTCTGCTCCTCAGTAACGGTGTTGCTTTCTGTGAGATGTAGACGTTTTTTCAAAAGTTAGACCAGCTTTTAGGTGCTCTAACTTTAGACAGGACATTTTGCACTTGCGCACATCGCGTAGCCTGCGCAGCAACTGCGTTTTTTTGTGGATCCCCGTAAGTCCCTCATTAGCATATTTGACTAGCAAATCAATGGTGTGTCTAGCGCAGTTTTGCGCGAAGGGAAGCGCATGTCTAACTCAATTACGCCGGACAAAAAAACGTAGATTTCTGGTGTATATTGTTTTGTGAATCGCGTCCAACTATACGCACGCGCACATTTAGACTTACGCACGCGCAACAGCAGTTGCGCACGCGTAATCGCTCTGTGAATCTGGGCCTAAATGTTTATGGGTGGGAAGAACCTTTACCATCTTTTGGGGTCTGAGATGGCATACATCTAGACATTCAGCTTAATATACATTCATTCTATTTCCTGTATAATTCTGACAAGTAAGTTTACGTGCTTTAAAAATAACACTGTATTAATAGCCTTGTAGCAAGTGAAGTTTGCTACTTGATGTTGCTTTAGCACCCTAATTTCCTGTTGCTTTAAATAAGCTCAGCGAAACTAAATACCCAGCAGAATCAGGGTAGAACACACACACACATCAACTTTATTGTATAAATAATCATTACTGGTGTCAGTACACTCATTCCCTATGTGTTCCCTTGCCTGCAATCAAGCATGTGACCAATGCTAGTTTTCACTTTTATTCTGTGTGAGTCACTTGTTGAGCTAATTGTTTCTGGTCTATTTATTCTTTACAAGAATTAACTGTTAGCAGGTGTATTCCAGTAATAGGCTCAAGATAAAGGACAGGAAGTTTCTCCATGATCTGTGGGGAACCACTATTTCCTAATGTAATCCCTGCAGCTGTCAGGTTACTCTCTAGTCACATTTTCTCCCTAAGTGAACCGCTGCTTGTGCATTTATCTATTCATAGGGTTATTCTGGTCGCATGCCCTTCCCGTGTGTAC
The DNA here is from genome assembly GCA_029574335.1 of Rana kukunoris. Lineage (NCBI taxonomy): Eukaryota > Metazoa > Chordata > Amphibia > Anura > Ranidae > Rana > Rana kukunoris. The sequence goes on from CM056051.1 coordinate 223,697,935, forward strand.
TCTCATCACAGTTAAACTGTTACAAAACTCTCACTTGCTTATGAGCAAAGTCTCCAATTTTTTTATTTATTTTTTCCAATTTAGATTTTAACGTTTTTCCATTTCAAAAGTTGTGTATTCCCTACTGTGAAATTTAAATCTGATTATAGATAAATAAACAATATTTATAATTTGAGTCCAAAAGTGATATTTTAAATAGATATGTGCTCAACAAAATTTTTTGTTTATTTCTGTTTCGTTTCTGTTCGTTTATCGTGATTCGTAACGAGTCGTAATTTCGTAAGACGTTAGTTATCGTATTCGTACTCTTAGTATTTTTTTCGTATTTTTTTAACACTTTTTTTTTCCGTTTTTTTATGTTAGTTTATTTTTCGTTGATTCGAGATTAGTATTTTCGTTAAATGTTGTATTCTGCCTCGTTCATATTTTTACAATGAATTTATTCGTTCATTTGTTTTGATATTCGTATTTACATTATATTTTCCATCATGCCGCGTTTGTATTTTCGTAAGAAATAAATCTTCGTTGTTTTATGATCATTCGTATTTTCGTGTCTAATTTCATTTGATTGTAACAACGTTCTTTTGTAGATTTTATTGCATTCGTAATTCTGTTAAAATACATTTTACGTTTATTCGACACACTACTCGTCGTAATTTTGTAAAACATTGTAATTTACTGCGATTGACTTGACAGATCCACAAAACCGGTGCAACCTACCCAAACACACCCTGGACTCTAGATGGAATGCACTGCAGTCTAACACAGATAAAGACACAAGGTCAAGGAGCCACTAGGTAATAAGAAAGAAGCTCATTGGGGGAAGGAACAAACCTCTTCAGGGGAAGGGACAGTGCTGAGTGGCTATTGGTCACAGTACTAATGAAAGTGAATTTACGTTATTTCATTTCCGTTTTCCGAAAATTCGTAATTTATTTTCCGTTAGTTTTGCTTTTCGTTTTTTATTCTTTGTTCGGCATTTCAGTTGTTTTCTTTTCATTCTTCGAATATTAGTAAGTTTGCATTTTTGTTTATTTTTCGAAATTATGATTTTTTTTTTGTGTTCAGTATTTTCGTTATTTCTATGTTTTCGTTTCTTTTTTCTTTCGTTGTGTTGTTCTTTTACATTTAGTAGTTTCGTATCTTCGTAGTTTTCCATATTCGTTAATTTTGGAAATATCGTTATTCGTTATTATTTGTGCTAAACTGTTCGTTTATTCGTAGGTTAACGAATCAACGAAAATAACGAAAAATGACAGAAAACGTATTCGTAACGAAAAAAATTGCACATGTCTAATTTTAAATGTAGGTACAGTCAGGTGGATTGTGCCTTAGATATTCTAATAATTCTCAGTCTCATAATTCTCAACTCTATTACTATTGACATGTTTATGATTTTTTTTTTCTCGCCTTTGCATGTTGCCAAAACTTTTCCATAATATAAAATAAACAAAAATCCATGGAAAAAGTGGTAGATCATCATAATGGCCACAGAAGTTGTACAGACCTTCAAACCCAAAGGGTAACTTCACTTTTGTGGGGAAAAAAATAGCAAACAAAGAAAAAATAATATAAACGCATACACGTGTGACACAAGTCATATTGTCATTGAATGTAATTAAAAATTACCGTATTTATCGGCGTATACTGTGCACTTTTTTGCCCTTAAAATCAAAAATTATGGGTGCGCGATATACGCCGATACTCGCTTCCCACACTGTGTTTGAATCCGGCACTGACATATACCGAGCGCAGTACACTCGGATACACTCGGCCAGGCTCGGCTCCCCTCGCGTTTATGCCAAGAGGAGCGAGAATGCCCGAGTGTACTGCGCTCGGTATATGTCGGCGGCGGATTCAAACACAGCGCGGGAAGCGGGGATCGATACTCGCTTCCCGCATCACCGACATATACCGAGCGCAGTACACTTGGGTACACTCGGCCACGCTCGGCTTCTCTCGCATTAACGCGAGGGGAGCCGAGCCTGGCCGAGTGTACCCGAGTGTACTGCGCTCAGTATATGTCGGCGGCGGCGGTCAAACACAACACAGGAAGCATCGAACGGCAAAGAGACCAGTGCGGGAGGACACAACGACGGACGCCGGACCGGACAAGGCCGCCGATGGACGCCGGGCAAGACACCAAAACTGTAAGTATTAAAACATTTTTTTTCCAGGAATGTCAGGCTAAATTAGGGGTGCGCGCTTTACACCGGTGCGCGTAATAGGGCGATAAATACTGTACCTTTCCTTTTCAATCTGCAGCACTGTCATTTTCCTGGCTACCTAGAGCTGTTCTGTACATAGAATGTGTACAGAACGCCCCCAGAAACATAATTTTCTGCTTGTGTGATTGGCTCACCAATTTTCCCAGAAGTCTGCCCTAAGATACAAGTTAGATTCCAGGCACCCCCTACAACAAAAAATGTCATTCCTGATGAGATACTTCGGATAGGAAATCACATATAAAGGGATGCAGGCCCAGCAGATTTCCTCATTAGAGCCCTGCAGATGCACAGCTGATTGATAATTATGAAACCACTCCCATTAGACTCACTTTCCCACATAGGTGCAGAAAAATACACTGAGATTACTTCAGAATAACAAAAGGTAGAAATCTGAAACAAAGTTTAGTAAAATCCCTGCAAAGTACATAGATCACCCAGAAAGGAATGTTTTTTCCTCAACAAAAGTGAAGTTACACCTTAAGAACAGAAATCTTATCTAATGACTCTCTATTGTTGCTAAGAAACTCACACTTGAGCCTATAGGCACACAGCCTTTGCTGCTTAAAGGAGTTGTAGAGGAAATTTTTTTTTTGCTAAAATGACTGTTTACAGGGTATAGATCATAATAGTTAACTGATTCCTTTTAAAAATGATTAAAAATAGATAAAAATCAATCATATAATGTGCCTGCACTTTCAGTTTTGTTTTTCATCTAGTTTCATGCTTCCTTGGAGGACAGAGACATAGAGACAATACAGGGCAGTGTTTGTTTTTAAAATGAAACTGGTTCTGAGGGGTTTTAGACACACAGTAATCACACCTCCTTGATCAGGGATCACAGAGAGAAGCTCCAATGAGTTTTTTCATAGGGAAACAGACAAGCAGGAAGTGTGGAGATCAGAGAAGGATTACAGCAACTTCAAAGCAAAAACGAACAATGAGGACATGAAACCAGGATTGCAGTGAGGTAAAGGAAGCTATTTAGCTAAAAAAAATCCTTTAGTGACTTATTAAAGCCTCTCCAGGGCAAAAACAAATCATCACTTGCAGGGCTATGGGCTCTGCATTGTACTTGATAATGTCAGAGGGCATCCAAGTTCTGGAGGAGAGGCTATAGGGGCTGGTCTAGCAGTATGGAAGGACCTTGCGAGAGCAAAGGATTGAGTAAGTAAAACCTTGTTTTCAGGTCCCAAAGACATAAACAAACATTTACATTTACATTTTGCAAATTTGCCATGTAACAATTTGCTACAAATTGGAAAAGTGTCTAAACTAAAACTTGTGCTTCGAGTGCTCTGCAAGTGTACAACTCGCCAGTGAAAATGTACAGCAAGCTAACAATTACAATTCAGCACTGCCACAAATTTGTGACAAGTTATCCTTGCTATCTAGGGAAATATTCAAGAAGCAGCAGGAGAGGTGAAAAAGCACAGAGCTACAGAATTAATGAAGCAGAAGCAGGGACATGCTTGGACTGCAGATACAGAAAGTACTGCAGATCCACAGGCACAGCTTCTCCAACAAGCACTCATGAGGACAATGTGCAGTACAGTATTGATTTCATCAAAGCTGGGGAGACTAGCAACTAGTCAGACTAACAGTCAGAGGATTCAGCATTGCTTTAGCTGATTTTTACACTGCTAATATGCAGTTATGAGGCTTAAGGCGGAGTGTCTGAGTCACATGTCAGACAGTGTATGTCTACTTCTCAGGAGGAGGCTTTACTCCCACCATTTTAACTGCTTCCCAACACAGTTACATTCAAGGCAAGCCTTTAGTCTTTAGTCTTTAGTCATAATTGGCACAGTTAGCAGTGTGCTTAGATAAGCTCTCAACTGATACCCCTCAAATGGCTGATGTCATAGTGGTCACAGCACCATCACAACTGGCAATCTAAATGGAGGCCAAAATGGCACCATCCTTGACTATAAGAAGGCTTTAGTTCCACTTTAATGACAAACACAATGATTTTTTTCGAGTACTAATTACTCACAATTATAATTTCTAAATGCTTCCTTTAAGATGGCAAATCTTCACTTGATGAGTTTAGGTCCAGTTTAGGTCCAATTTAAATCTATGACTTCTTTCTAGGCTCCCTACTTTTACACAGAGTTTGTTTCTTGTTTTCCTGCCCCAACCTGCTTTGTTACAGTGATTTGAAGTAGACGACTGTATAACTACTGATGATGGAAAAATTGAATTAAATCCAAATAGTTTTGGGTGGACTGGTCCTTTAGTTTTGTGACTTAAAGGGGTTGTAAAGGTTTGTTTTTTTATTTTCTAAAAAGGTTCCTTTAAGCTAGTGCATTGTTGGCATAGGTTTGCGCAGCCTAGTGCTTTAGGGTGTGCACCCCAAAGCCCAAACACACCCTACTGATCACTCACAATGTTCATTCAGAAAGGGAAGGGGCTGGTAAATTACATATTTACTGGCCCCCTCCCCACTCTTAAAACATCCCAGCAGCAACAGCCAATAGGAGAGGAGGGAAGATGACAGTGCTGCAGGGGGGGGGGGGAGATGGGAGCCAGGGCAGTAGGGTTGAATTTTTGCTGCTCAGGGTGATTAGGGTGTGTCTGGGCACACCTGGCACACCCTGTGCGCAAGCCTATGATTGTTGGTTTAATTACCTTTTCCTTCGATTTCCCTTCTAAATAATTTGTTTCCTTTGTTTTCTTTGTCTGAATTTCTCACTTCCTGTTCCTCCTCAGTAAGGTGTTCTGTAAGCTGTTCTGGCTGACTAACCCCCATGGATGATGGGGGCAAGCTTACTGAGGAGAAACAGGAAGTGAGAAAGTCACACAAAGAAAACAAAAATTAGAAGGGAAATCGAAGGAAAAGGTAAGTGAACCAACAAAGCACTAGCTTAAAGAAACCTATTTAGAAAATAAAAGAAACAAACCTTTACAACGCCTTTAAAGAGGAACTACACTGCACCTAAGCACCACAAGCAAAAAGCGCTATTTAATATTCAAAGCAAACTCTCCCATCCGTCCATGCCTCCATGCTTTATTTTTTTGAGAAATCACTTTCAAAGTAAATATGATATACTTTCCTTTGAATGTATTAATACTAGCAGCATAAGGATTACAACATATAAATAGTTAATGTTGATTAAGGCTGCATTCACACTATAGCGCGGCATATTGTACCGTGATTTGCCGCGTCAAATTGCGGCGTTTTGTCCCGTGATTTGCCGCGACAAAACCCGTTGTATTTTAGTCTTTTTTTCGCTGGAGGGGTGATGTTTACATTGTCGGCTATGCCTGAACGCCGAAGCTGCCTGAAAAAAGGGTCCGGGACTTGTTTTGAGCTTCAGGCGTACAACATTTCGGCGTTCGGCGTGGAGATGTGAACCATCTCCGTAGCCGACAATGTTAAATCACCCCTCCAGCGTATTTCAGGCTGCAATAGCGTCGGGCGTCGGGCATAAAAACGCCTAGGTGTGAATGGAGCCTAAGAGAGTAAACACAATTTTCTATTATTTGTTGGTTGCCAGAAAAGAGAGAAAGCTGTTTCAGCTATGCTCTTCATTAATAGTTCTAATCAATTTCTGTATTGAAGAGGGATAAATAATTGTTTATCCCAAAATTAAATTAAAACAAACATACTTTAAAACATTTCAGCTCTTTTATGGACCAGAGCAATATTTAACATTTTCTACATGGGGCTGATAATTCATCAATCATTTTAAATTACTTTTGATATTTAATGTAAATATAGTTTTTAAGCTAAAAAAGGATTATTTAGCAATATTGTCTTTCAAAAAAGAAAAAAAATACATAAAACTAATTTGAACACTGTTAGCTTTAAAAAAAAATAATGTCAATAATTAAATTTGACCCCATTATAGCATTAAAATGAAGGTACTGATACAAAGCATGGCACAGTTATAATACATTTATAAATAAAATAACATATATTTTTTTTAAATTTACATTATTTGGTTAATGCAAAAAAAAAAAGAAAATTACACATTTTATATTATATTATGAGCAAATAACCACCCACCCCTGCGCTGTTTGCCGGTCGGTCCGACACTCACCCCATTGTGGTGGGTGGCAGGCAATGTGGTGCAGCCGCTCAGCTCCGAGTCCTCTTCTCCATGGTGGTTTCCAGCTCCTCCTCCTAGACAACAAATAGGATTGCCTGTATTTTCAGGAATCCGTCCGCCCGACATGTCTGCTGGTTAGTACGCTAACCAGCAGACATATCTTCTCGCACATGCGTCGAATGGATTTGACGCATGCGCGGAAGTAATTTACTTCCTGGTTCGGTGACGTGGCGGCGTCAACGTCACCACCACGTCACCGCACTGTCTGCTGGCGGAGATTTTGGTTTGATCGTGTGTACAGCGATCAAAACCAAAACGGCCAGCAGACAGATCTGTTCAAATCGGTCTGTTCGACCGATTTGAACAGATATATTTGCTGGTGTGTATGCGGCCTAAGACACACCTGGTATGTCCAAGATCCAAAATAAATTAAAAAAGCTGAGGTGTGTTTGAAAAGGGAACAATAAATAATTGAAGACAGTTTTCTGATTTGCTCTCTATAAATTAAATTGCAGCAAATATACTGTAATGGCTTGTCCTGAAAAGTTTTTACACAGTTAATCCTTCTATCTGCACTAATGTGGTTATCTGTGTTTTCTGTGTAATGTTTAATGCATATTTCACTTTAACTTACAAATAGAAATTTGGAAGGCCAGGGAACCAGACTGGTCATAAAACATTTTCTAAATAAGATTATTTGACTTTAATAGAAAACAATGCGTATGTAACATATTGTCACTTGGTTGGAAAATATCAAAAGCTGTGCTTTTATAGGGCATGCAAAAGACAGTCATTTCTTCCTTAAAGAATTTTTTTTTTTTTGCTATTATACGTTTTTATAGTCTATATTTGTACAATAAAAAGAGACTTGGCAGGACATTCTTGGTGTGTGAATTTTCTCATTCCTATGGAGACAATGGAACAATTACTATTAACCACTGAGGTTTCCCAATATATGGGGAAATTATTGTAATAACAAACATTTCTTTCCTCTGTACATGCCGGCACAGCTAATTTAGTGCAAACATTGTTTTAAGTCAGTCGCATTAAGCATAATAATAATAAAAATATTAATAATAATCATGTGCAAAGTGTAATAGACAGCAGTGACTTAGTACATTTCAGTTTGCTGACCTTGGAGCAGTTTTGTCTCTTCCCAGACCTGGTTCGAACAGACCTTGAGCTAAGCATATTATTATACAATACACAGGTTCACATGTGCCAAGACCATGAGATACAAGAATATAATTGAATGCTTCTGGGTAGCTAGTGCAAAAATCTATATCTATGGATTTCATAAGTTGTCATGCAGGACTGAAGTAGACAAATCCAAGAACCTAAATAATATGAAATCAGTGCCACATTTCTTAGTATATCTTTTACCACTTGTGAAGGATAGGGCTACAAGTTACATGCATATTTCAAAACAAATGCTCCAAATAAAACAGTAGAGAACAGCAGAAAATTAAACATTATCAATGTGATTATTCAGTATAATAAATCCAGGACATACTATTTGCCTATTTGAAATAATTGCTACAGTCCAGTGTTGCCAAATAATTCACCCAAATACAAAAAAACAGCATAAAATTATAAAAAAAATAATAAAAAAGTTCCAGTATCCACTTTGCAATACTCATAAACTGTGTCCTTATATCAATTTATCAAAAAAATAAAAAATAAAAACAAGGAAAGAGGCGCCTCCAAGTGTGCAGATTAAAACACTTTAATAGTAAAAGCAATAAGCATCTCACATGGGAGAAGGCAAAGAAGAGCACATCTGTAGGCTGAAAAACTTCCAGGAGAAAGATGGATGGCAGCCCCATCAGATATACCAGGAGGGTGGGGGCAGAGAGCTGTCATAGCATTTGCTCTTAGTTCTGTTGATCATGGGATCCTCACTGAAAACTGCTGCAGATGGGAAATGGCCATGTGGTGAATAGTCCAGAGTGAGGTTTGGAGTACATGGGGGAGCGTGCGTATGTTGTGGCATTCTGGACTTTTGTCTCAAAACAGCTATTTTTGGTATGACCACAATTGTTACTACCAAAAAACTGGTGTCGCAATGGGTGCTAAATTTGCACCCAGTGTAGCCAGCCTTCTTATGGCCAAATGAGAAGATGAAATTGTTTTCACAGACGCACCTACAGAGCGTGTCATCTTTAAACAACATATAGATGATATTTTTATCCTGTGGAAAGGAGAAGAAACATGATTGGTACAATTTCTGGAAAAACTGTGAATAATAGGAACAATGTAGTGCCCATATTTAAAAAGGGAACAACGTCTTTACCAAGAAGCTATAGACCTGTTAGTTTAACTTCTATAGCTGGGACGATACTAGAGAGATTAATAAAAGACCACATAGAGGAGTTCTTGCTGGAAAAAAAAAACAATTTAGGCAACAGACAGCATGGATTCATGAAAGACAGAAGTTGTCAGACAAACCTGATTTCTTTTTATGAAGTGGTAAGTAAAACCCTGGACAGAGGTGTGGCAGTGGACGTGGTATACTTTGGTTTTGCAAAAGCGTTCGATACAGTTCCCCACACACTGCTCATGTGTAAGGTAAAGTCTACAGGATTGGAAATATCAGTTTGTAAATGGATAGAAAACTGGCTAAAAGACAGAATTCAGACAGTAGTGGTTAATGATTCTTACTCTGAATGGTCTAAGGTTATTAGTGGTGTACTCCAAGGTTCAGTGTTGGGACCCTTACTTTTTAATGTCTTTATAAATGATATTAGGTCTGAGATCAAAAGTAAAATTTCTGTCTTTGCAGATGACACCAAGCTATGCAGTGGAATAACGTCTTCACAGGATGTCGCCAATTTACATGCCTGCCGACCACAATGCTCTGTCTAATTGGGCGACTAAGTGGCAGATACGGTTTAATGTTGATAAATGTAAAGATATGCACTTGGGGGCTAAGAATATGCATGCATCATAAATACTAAGGGGAGTACAACTGGAGGGATCCATTGTGGAGAAGGATCTGGGGGTTTTGGTAGATCATAAGCTCAATAATGGCATGCAATGCCAAGCTGTGTTTTCCAAAGCGAGCAGAGTCCTTTCTTGTATTAAGAGAGGTATTGTCAGGGAACTCCTGTGAGACGATCCTGAAAAACGGTCTCTTGTGGGCATCCGGTGGCTGCCCCTAAAGGGGGGGGGGGCAATGTCAGGGAACTCCTGTGAGACACGTCATTCGGTAGCACCCCCAAGTACAGTATATGGATCCACTCCCCACCCCATACCGTTTTGGACTATTATGGACTCTATAGGGCTACTTCAGAAGTACTAGTGCTTTGCGCCTTTTCTTGTCTATAATTATATCAGTTTATCTTCGGTAATCCACTGCACTTCACACATGTGTTCACTTCGTGACCACCACCAACGTGCAACCAATGCCTTCACCTGTGAATTTTGACCTACTGTATATAATAATTTTGACCTACTGTACAAGTCTATTTCCCTTAAGGGAATGGGACTTTCAGGTTTTTTTTTCTGAACCCTTCAGTGAGGGAACGTGCAATTCCAAACAAAAGATTTATAGATAAAAGAGATCTCCACCATGCAACATACTAGATTAAATAGTAGAAACTTACAAGGATATATCCTGCCATGGTATGGACTTTAATGGCACCGACATGAGACCGACACAGCTACTTACAAATTAACAATCTTTATCTACAACCAATAATAAAAACCGCTGCTGCGTATACAGAATATAAAAATATGCAGTCTTCAAGATACCGCATCCATATTATAAAATAGATACACCCCAATAGGACCACATCAGTAGTACCTCTATATTATACAACATATCCTGTAAACTACAGCGAGGTGTGTGGGTCCTCATCCAACGGTCAACACATTTTGCAAAATGTGTAGCTTCTTTAGGACCATAATGAATGGGATATCTTATTCTGATAAGTAGATACAACATGTGTTACTAATTCTATGCATGTATTACACTGTATACTGTTACAAAATAAAAGGTAATACCCTTGAAGCACTTACAGTACATACAGTACAACATGGCAGACTGATCACATGCTGGTTAAGCCTGGCGGGCGAACATAGGGGCTAAAGTCCTTCTACTGTATATATTCAAGAATTTTCCAATATGTAGTAGGTTAGTTAACTGTCCCATATATAAATAAATAAAGACTTCTATTGGAAACATCTAAAACTTCACATGGGCCAAAAAAAAAAGGGGGGCACATACAGAGTAACCCATCTAACCATACTTACAATAACACAATCATACTAGATGTCCACTCAAGTATCCTTAGTAGGGTTAATTATATCCTGAACAAAACCCCCCACAAAATATTGAATCCTGAGAATGTTATTTGAATTGGTGGCCAATTAATTATATCCTGAGCAAGATTGAGTATCATGAGGATAATGGAATAAATCATGAAGTAGGCCAGTAATATATCATAAGGTTCTAATTACAGTATACAGTTTTTTTTTATTATTGGTTGTAAATAAAGGTTGTTAATTTTTAGGTAATTGTGTCTTTCTCATGTGGGTGCCATCAAAGTCCATACCATAGCAGAATATATTCCTGCAAGTTTCTACAAAACAAAAATAATCACTCCATAACATTTTATGTATAAAAATCATTCATTTAATAGCACTCAATAAGAGCACTCACATTATTGTGGGTACATACTGGTGCACTGCAGAAAAGCACAAAGAATATAAATCCCCACAGGTATTCCTGTCATCGGCACCACTCTGGCATTGTGCCTAATTACTTCCTGGTCTGCGTAATAACCTTTGCTTCCAATGGCTGAAAAAGCAGGGAATTGGAGAAAGGAGAGTATGTCCTGCTAAGAAGGGGAAATAAAAGAATACCTGTCTGGCTTAAATTCAGCTTTCCGGAATCATGTTTCCCTTACCTCTCATCTGTTCCAGTATTCAACACTTCCGGGAGTGTCAGATGCCTGTGTTGCCCTCGGCATGCTTCCGTCTCTGAAAGACTCTTCATGGAGTAGAGGTAGGAGAATCAGGCCACCAAAGGGGTGAGCATACACTGTCTTCTATTGCAATAGATTGCAACATTTAAAACTTTTAAAGACCAGATGGGTCTACCTAAAGTTAAAGTTTAGCTTTCTAGAGCTTTAGTTACATTACTTACAGTACCTTTAATAAAGGTCTCCAGGCACGTGGATCCTAGAGAAATCTTCACTGTAGGGATGCTCTGTCTGCCTCTTGTCTCTCTACACTCTCTTATCTCTCTAGGGGCTGAGAGCTTATAGATCACTCTGAATAAGGGGGTAATCTTTATATGGAAAGCCCTCATCTTATCAATCATTCCTGGTGACAGGTGACACTGGTGATATTTGGCTATTTGGGGAGGGGAAAATATTTCTACTTACTTAATATATTTAAAGGGGTCTTGTTTTATATTACGCACTTATTATCTATAGCAATTAATTTGAGGATGTATCTTTTGCTTTTTCTGCTCATTGTTCTTTTTCTATATGCACAATTTTGTATGGTTTCCAGTTTAAATCATATCCATTTACATGGCTGTGGATGTGAAAACCTGTTGCAGATTCAGCCACCTTCTGCTCAGACATATAATTCTTGCTTCTTCTAATCTTCATGTGTATGAGCAACTTAAGGTGGAACTAAACTTTCACAATCAACATTAACTATTTTCAATCCTTATGCTGGTAGTGTTAATACATAGATAGTAAGGTATATTATATTTACTTGTTTTAATCTTTTTTTCTTTTCTTTTTTTTTGCATTTCTTTTTATCGCTTCCTGGTTTCTGGTCTAAGCCATAATTATGTCATACATCCCAGGATTCTTAATGTGAATTTTTTTCTTCAACTGGAGAAGGGGAAAGGGTTTTTTTCCCAGCTAAGCACACCCTCCTGCCTGCATGCCTGAGCTAAGATGGACTGCAGGATGGTTGCATCTCAAAATGCTAGGCGGTGTTTCTCAAGGGGATTTCTCCACAAAATAAAGCATGGATACATGGATGTATGAGTAGGATCACTTTAAATATACAAAAATTAGGTAACTAGCATTTTTTAGCTTTAAGTGGATTGTCAGAACTATTGGGGTTAAAAGAATATATATATATATATATATATATATATATATATATATATATATATATATATATATATATATATATAAATATATATATATATATATATATATATATATATATATATATATATATATAAATATATATATATATATATATATATATATATATATATATGTATATTATGTGTATATTTTGCATGTATGTTATGAACAATACCAAAAGCTTATTTGTATTATCACGAAATATAACCTGATATTAATTTGCACTGTATTTTTAGTTAATAAATATATATTTTAAGCATATCATTTGTGTCACTTGTCTTCAAAATAGCACGGATAAACAAACTTGAATTTCTTGTTGATATTTATGAAAAAAGGTAAATCTCCCAAAACTAAGATTTGCATAATTTCATAAATACAATACTGTTTTATTATTTCAGTATTAAAATTCTGACAGGATGTAAACCTTCCATACACCCAGTTAAGTGAACAGCCTCAGATGATACACAGAGATGAACCAAATCTCCCTACATCGGTTTTACATGTATATCTGCTGTCTTCACATTTATATACTGTTTAGAAAGTTAGGAAATTTTCTCTTCCTGTTTAACACAGAGTGCGATGTCTGGGCATACAGCCAAGATATCTAAAATTGTTGATTGGAGGAAAGGCACATACCCCCTCTCATTATAGGCAGATACTCTCAGAGGTGTTTTGTAACAGGGCCAGCTCCCTGCTAATTTATTTTAGAAACCTCCCTTGACAGAAATTTCTGGCTGCTTTTATCTGACGTGTCAGAGAATTTGTCAGGAGCTATCTGGCTGATAACATAGGAACGGTTCAGGAGAGAGCTATGGGACACAGCTCTTTCAAGAGAGATGACAAAATACTGCAGATATATGTGCCCAGCTCAAATTTCATGAATTGGGTTTACATCCACTTTAAGTTGCTCAGAAACAGTTTAGTTAGTTTAGTTTAGTTAAACAAGACAAAAGGAGGTTAGAACCCTGTTTTATTAACCACGTAGCTCAATTGTTTTTAGCTATCACCTTGAGCTCACCTTTGCTATCTCCTTTTTCTGACTCTTTGACAGCCCTCAATGTATTACCTTATTGTTAGATTGGTTGCAAAAATTCAAACTGGACCCACCAATCATTCTGTATTTATACAATCACAGTAAATGCCAATGTTTTGTTTAGTAGAGGATTTAAACATTGTTTTATTACATGATAACATTTTTTAGAACAAGTTTAAACCAAACTTATATGGAGCAGAGATCACAATTATTAAACAAATACGTTATTACCAGTTACATCCACAACACGTCCATGAAGAATGTGCTGAGATATGCAGTCCTAAGAAAAAAAGAACTACAGCAAAGTGAAAGTAGTCATGAAGGTATTTGCATCTCTCAACAACAGCATGTCTGTATCTAAACTTTATTTTCCATGAGGGAGCAAAATTTGAATGGAAAATGTCACATTGTGTCAGTGAAAGATTAATGTTAGTACGTTCAACTAACTACATTTTCCACTACTGAAATAAACCTTCAGCTGAGACATCAAAAATACTATATATTTTTTTTTATATCATGCTATATAAGGCAGTGAGACATTTCAGCAGATACAGTTCTCCATATAAAATATAACTAAGAGAAACAAAAGCCAGGCTATAAAGTAGTAAATAAAATAATGTATATTTTTGTGTGTATTATAATAATTAAAAAATTGTTAAATTATATTATTAAGCTCAGCTAGCCAGTTCAAACAATTAAATTAACCAGTTTGTTTAGCTTTTTAGAATGACTAACTAGTTAGCAATGGTTAGTTCATTAAACTGAGTTAAATGGCTGCCTTTTTATTTTTTATTTATATATTGTGACCGATGGACTGGTTGACATAGTGTTATGCTGGGTTCACACCATTACGAATTGGATGCAGGATCCCGACATCCACTTCGCAATAGCAGGAGATTTTGACCAACTATCTATGGAGCAGGTTCACATATCTCCACAGCAGGTCTGGTGCATATTGGAGAAAAATGCTGTGTGTCTTTTGGACCGTTTCAGGTCCGAATTCAGCCAAAATTCGGACTGAAATTGGACCTGAAACGGTGAACCAGAACGCACCAGACCCCTGATGTGAGACGCATGCGGCTCATATGTGTACCAAGCCTCAGTCTTGGTTCCTCAGTCTTGGTTCCAAATACTTATTCCTAAGCCAACTTTCATTGCGATTGACCAAAATCACAGTTTCTCTATGAGCCAAGCTAATTTCCTGCCCTTGGGGCAGGCATTTTTCCCTGCTTGATATCTTCTTGGGTACTTTGTGCCCTCATTGGCAACATGAGTCCTTCAGATGCTGAAACCTATGAAAGAGGACCAGACCAATCGTTGCCTCCACCATTAGAAGGTTTTGACATCATGCTGTCATGTGGACACCTGAAGAAGAGAGAATGATCATCATGTGACTGTGGTTTCAGATAAGTAAAATGGGCATGTGGATAGTTTTTTCTTTTAGTTTTTCATATCTGTGGTTTCATATCTGTGGTTAGTTAGAGGGGGGTGGGAAAGAGGATTGCTGATATCCTGGAGTCAGGCTTTAAATTGTGGCCATTCATGTATGAGCTCCTAAACCTACACAAGCTATTTTTAAAGGCAGATTTCCTCCTCTGTTGGATAAAACAGTCAGTGATAGCTGGTCCTGGGAGTTGTAGTTCTACAAGCAAGTCTGTGCTGGAGGTAGAAGAGGAGAAGTGTATATACTGGATGTATATAGTTGAGCCCCTGAAAAGTTTATTTGCTAATCAAGTGGGCAGGGCTGCTGTTAGAAATAATGTGTCCCCATACAGCTTTCCTGACAGGGGCCCCCCAACCCTGCCTCCACCCCTTCGAGATGCAGCAGTACAGCAGCACTGACTTTAGCTGCCTACACTCAAAAAATGAAAAATGTCCTTCCTCTGCTCCCACTTCCAGGGCCCATCTGTTGATGTGATTGGGCCCAGGGAAATGTAATTTAAGTGCTGGCAAGCAAGTAGGAGTGGGGGTGGGGTCTAGTAAAAAATGATTTATTCAATTAGGCAAAAATTAAAAATAAAGCTGCCCTGTGTCCCCCTCTTTAGCTGATGAGGCCTGGACCCAGTACAACAGGATCGTTGTCAGCACCGTTGTCACCAGCCCTGTAGGTGGGCATCCCATAAGAACCCTTCCCCATCCAAGTTTAATCCCCCTAAATAAAACAGACAAAACAAAGCTGCAATGACTGCTTCTTGTCTCCAGTGTGAATACAAAATTCTTGTGCCTGTCTTTGCAGGGTGGGAGATAGCCATATTCACCAGTGGCTCCTGTGGGGGTAGTGTTACATTTTTTTTTATATATAATTGCAGAAGGTGGGAAGGAAGGAATACATTTAAACAAAAGTTTAAAAAAGGGAAGTTCTGCTTTAATAAAAGCTTCAGATTTAAAATGGTTAAAAATTACTTTGACATTTTACTGATTGAGTTTACATTAACATGATATGAATTAGCAAATTGCAATGCTTAATTACTACGTATTTGCTAATAAAATGCTATATGTGTATTTATGTACCCTTGCAGTTTATCCAATACTGTTGTTTTTATACCTAATTTAAACTCAATTGGCTTTTATGCCGCGTACACATGACCGTTTTTCGGGTTGTAAAAAATTATGTTTTCTTTCAATGTCATTAACTGCTTGCCGACCAGCCGCTGCAGTTATACGGTGGCAGAACGGCTCTGCTGGGCGAGAGCACATAGCTATACGTCACCTCGCTCAGCAGCCAATAGGGGCGCGCCCCCCGCTCGCCCCCGGCTCCCGTGCGCGTGCCAGACAGGCGTGATCGCCTCCGGGCACCCGCGATCGCTCGTTACAGAGTTACACACAGCTCCCGATCCTGTCAGGGGAGAAATGCCCCAATGTATGAACAGCGATCAGTCATTTGCTCTAGTGAGTCCACCCGCCCCTACAGTTAGAACACACCCAGGGAATATACTTAACCCCTTCCCTGCCCCCTAGTGTTAACCCCTTCACTGCCAGTGGCATTTTTATAGTAATCCAATGCATTTTTATAGCACTGATCGCTATAAAAATGCCAATGGTCCCAAAAATGTGTCAAAAGTGTCCGAAAAGTCCGCCATAATGTCGCAGTACTGGAAAAAAATCGCTGATCGCTGCCATTACTAGTAAAAATTTGTTTTAATAAAAATGCCATAAAACTACCCCCTATTTTGTAAACGCTATAACTTTTGCGCAAACCAATCAATAAATGCTTATTGCGATTATTTTTATGTTTATAGTGCAAAAACTAAAAACCGCAGAAGTGATCAAATACCACCAAAAGAAAGCTCTATTTGTGGGGGAAAAAAGGAAGCCAATTTTGTTTGGGAGCCACGTCGCACGACCACGCAATTGTCAGTTAAAGCAACGCAGTGCCGAATCGCAATAAGTGCTCTGGTCTTTGACCACCAATATGGTCCGGGGGTTAAGTGGTTAAAAACGATCATGTGTGGGCTCCAGAGCATTTTTCACAATGTAAAAAATGGGCATTAACAATTTAGAACATATTAACAAGAAAAAATTGCGCTTATCTAAAAATAGTTCTCAAATACCAATAAAGGTGAAATGAAAACAAACACTATAGCAGGAAGGCAGCAGCTCTTATGCAAATCGCACTAAGAAGACACAATAAAAACGGAGGGGTTAGAGCTGCGCCATGACATCCGGACACAGTGTGAACCGATAGTCCTCAATCCCAATAGGGTAACAAAAGTTCTTCCTCACAAATTAAAGATGAAAAGGAGTCTATGTTATATACAGCTTGGAGAGATATGTATCTGCTTGGGGCGGGATGTAACAGTCACCACGTGATACACTGCACACTTCACTCGGTGAGACCCACCACCAGTTGTATTAGCAGCTTACCAGATGGACTATAAATGACAGCAGTCGGCTATAGCCCAGCCGCGGCCTTTGCAGGGAAATTCACTTCCTAGATGGAACACAGCAGACCCAGACTCCAGTCCATCAGCCAAACACCAGACACCACCACGCGGTCATGTATAGAGAATAGCAGACATAGTGTAATCCCGCAAAGGTTATTTATTAAAACACAAAGTTAAAAACTTACTCACATTGTATAGGAGTATTGTAGGCACATAAAAAAGTTTGTTGCCGGCCGGCGAACACATAGGCGGAGCCCTTCCTCCTGAACGCGATGACGTCACCGCACGTCCTCCTAGACGCGTTTCGTCATTGGACGTTGTCAATTTAGAACATGCTCTAGTTTTTCACAACGTTTTTAAAGTTGTTGTTTTTAACGTCATAAAAAAATGGTCGTGAAAAAAACGTGCATGCTCAGAAGCAAGTTATGAGACGGGAGCACTCGTTCTGGTAAAACTACCGTTCGTAATGGAGTAAGCACATTCATCACGCTGTAACAGACTGAAAAGCGCAAATCGTCTTTTTCTAACACAAAATCAGCAAAAGCAGCCCAAAGGGTGGCACCATCCGAATGGAACTTCCCCTTTATAGTGCCGTTGTACATGTTGTTCGTCACCGTGCTTCGCTAGAGCATTTTTTTTCACGATTGTGTGTAGGCAAGGCCTTTTTAACGATCGGGTTGAAAAAAAATAGTTTTTTCTAGACCATTAAAAATTACATTTTTTACATCCCGAAAAAAGGTCGGGTGTATGCGACAATAGGCCTTTATCCAAATCAGTCAATTACAATTCCACAATTTAATTATTATAGTTATGAGTTAGATTCTTAGAAATATGCTTGCAAGCTACAGTTGTGGGCTTCTCTAAGCAACTGAGGATCTGAACCTAAAGATAACTGACTTTTAAAGCTATAAAAGGATGGTTATTATTTTCTAGTTTAGAATCCCATTAAAGGGGATGTGCAGTGTTTTGTATGTTTATCCCTAATATATCATGGTCAGGACTAAAAAAAGACAATTAATCATTTTCAGTTTCTTAGGTAAATGTGAAATATTTAAATAAAGTAAAGGATGTTGCGCTGTGGGTAAAGTAAGTTTTGAACACTTCCCCATTTTTCTAGGTAAGTATATTTCTAAAGGTACTATTGATGTCGGTAACAAACCATGCAATCCATACATACAAAGAAACAAAACAAAATTTGTTCAGAAATTAAGTTAGGTGTAATAAAATGCAATGCCACAGGGAAAAAGTATTGAACACAAGATGAAAGGGAGGTGCACAAATCTATCAGTAATTAATAAACAATTCTGCCCCTTGTCAGTGCAAAGTAATATCAGCTGGTTCAGTCTCAACTGATGGCGTATAAAAAGGCATCTTATTACCAAGGTGTCACACCTCATGATGGGTAAGTAAAGAGCGCGCTCAAGACATTTGCAACATTATTATTGCAAACTATACTGATGGCATTGGTTACAGAAGGATTTTTAAACTTCTGAATGGTCTAGTGAGCTATGTTGTGGCCATAATCCTGCTGACTTAAGCCCTGTACACACGATTGGTCCATCCGATGAGAACGGTCCGACAGACCGTTTTCATCGGTTTACCGATGAAGCTGACTGATGGACTGATGTGCCTACACACCATCGGTTCATGAACCAGTCGTGTCAGAATGCGGTGATGTAAAACACAACGGCGTGATGAAAAAAACGAAGTTCAATGCTTCCAAGCATGCTTCGACTTGATTCTGAGCATGCATGGATTTTTAACCGATGCTCGGTTTTCACCTATCGGTTAGCCATCCATCGGTAAGATTTTAAAGCAAGCCATCTGTTTTTGGACCGAAAGATAACGGACCGATGGGGCCTACACACGATCGGTTTGGACCGATGAAAACGAACTTCAGTCCGTTTTCATCGGTTTGAACCGATCGTGTGTATGTGGCTTTAAAGTCCCAATTTTTCTTTCAAAATTTTTATTGAGTATTATCAAGATAGAGCAAACAATAGACATTACAATCGAGTTACATGCGGAAGATACAAGGTACAACGTGTAATAAAGTTTTTCCAGTCGTGAAACCCTGCAGAAACAATAAGTGAACAAAAGGACCGGAATACAAAGCTGCACAGGATTCAGTGGGAGATAAGAGATAGGGCAAAAACCCCTTCTACTTCAAAAGGACAAATGTCGAAACAAAACCTAAAAGAAAATAAAATAAAACAAGTCCCAGATCCGGGGTACGGAGGGCCCACTTCAGCATCCCAAATGGGAGCTCTCCTATGCCGGAGTGAGACCCCCGAAGACCCCGGGGGGCAACAAAACATCACCTAAGACATTAGAGCCTGACATCTCCCAAGTTTCTTACAAATACTAGAGACAACGTACCAAAAGAGAGGAAGCAGGTGTAACCCTTCAACAAGGAAGTGTATAGAGTGGACTTGGATATCCACAATAAAGGGGACATAGAAGAGTAGGAAGAGGAGAGTAGAAGAGAGAAAAGAAGAGGATAAAGAGCCAGTCTATGGGACCACATCCGGAAGAGCAACTAATTAGCTTGATCTTGCTACTGTAACTCCTGGAATCAAAGAGATACCAACGTACAGTGCCCACGGTTCCCAGACAGATTCAAAATGGGCTTTGGAGTCAAGTAGGACACTTGCCACCTTCTCCTGGGACATAATCCAGGAAATTTTGCGTGCCACAGCCGAGAAAGGGACTGAGGGCTGCTTCCAAGCCTTAGCCATAGTGGCCTTGGCCCCTAAGAGGATAAAGTGTATCAAGGACCGTGTGGATTTTGTAGTATTGGGGATAAAGGCGTTAAGGAGGGCGACCTCAGGGGATCTAGGAAGTTGAAGGCCGGTTACCTTGAAAATTAAATTAAACACCTTTTTCCAGTACTGTCGGATTTTAGGGCATTCCCACCATATATGAGACATGGAGCCAATGATGTCGCATCCTCTAAAACACAAGGGGTTGGCCGAAGGGAACATGCGAGATAATTTCACGGGGGTATAGTACCATCTCGTGAGAACCTTTAAGTTAGCCTCTATCAAGGAGGCGTTTTGGATTCCCTTGTAAGCCTTAGAGTATGCCAGTGACCAAGATTCCTCACTCCATTGGAATTGGAAGTCAGCTTCCCAAGCAGTCATATAAGACGTCTTACCGTCCTGACATGAAAGAGAGTGATAAATAACAGATATTCCGCCCCTCTGATCCACAGCCTCCCCGCACCATTGCTCGTAAGGCGTAATACGGGGCGGAACGGGTTTCCCCTTCCAAATTTTATGGAGGAAGTGATGTATCTGCCCAAACCTGAAGAGTTCCGACGGCGGGAGCTCAAGCTTTTGTTTGCAATATTTTAAGGTAATGGGACCAGTCGCCAGGAAAAAGTGCCCAATTCGGTACAGTCCCTTGTCCAGCCACCATCTAAAAGCTGTGATATCCAGTCCCGGGACAAAGTCACTATTGTTGAAGATGTGCGCTAGGGGATGAATTTCAGAAGTCAAATTAGGGATGGATCGCATCTTGTCCCAAAGAGAGAGAGACTGAGAAAGGGTGGGTGAAAGGATAGGGGGACGATCTCTAGGGGGGGTCCAAAGCAAATAGTCTAGGGTGTAGGAAGGGGCTGCTTGTCTCTCGATGTTAACCCAGTCCGGTTTCTCGTACTTGGAGTATACCGCAGAGAGCTGAGAAAGACGAGCTGCCTGGAAGTACCCAAAAAGCCAAGGGAGGCCTAAACCCCCTCTCCTCTTGGGCCTGAGGAGGATAGAGCTAGAAAATCTACAACCCGTCCTACCCCAAACAAACATGTTTACCTTCCTTTGCAGGGACATGAGATGATCCTTCCTGATATTAATTGGGAGTGCTCTAAATAAATATAACAGTCGGGGGAGCAGGGTCATCTTGATGGAATGAATCCTACCTAGCCATGAAAGATTGCCCTTAGCCCAAATCTTTAAATCAGCTTCTAATTTCTTATAAGTCGGAGGAAAGTTCGCAGAGTATAGAAGTTCTATTTTTGGGGTGAGATTAATACCCAAGTATTCTAGGCGATTATCCCTCCATAGGAAAGGGAAGGAACTTTTAATTGTTGCCACTGTGTCAAGAGGTAGGGAGATGTTAAGTGCGCAAGATTTATTGAAGTTGACCTTGAGACCCGAAATTGAGGAGAAATCCTTTAAAACTTTAAAAAGGTTGGGAAGGGAGGTGATGGGGGAGGTCAGGAACAACAACATATCATCGGCAAAAAGGCCGCATTTATGGGTTTGAGAGCCACATGATACCCCCAAAATGTCCGGATTGGACCTAATCGCTATTGCCAGCGTTTCGATAGCAATCGCGAAGATTAGGGGAGAAAGAGGACACCCCTGCCTAGTGCCCCTAAATATACCAAATGAGGGGGAGTAATGTCCCTGGAAACGAATCATTGCCCTAGGTGTTGAGTATAGAGCGTGTAGGACCCCTAAGAACTTACTGCCAAACCCCCAACTTTCCAGAAGGGAAAACAGGTAGGGCCATTCAATGGAGTCAAAAGCCTTGTGCAGATCGAGGGACATGAGCATACCTTTCTGAGTAGGGCCGTTTGTCCAGTTCGACTGCAAAAGGGAGATAATATCAATGGCCCTCCTAATCTGGTCGGGGCCTTGACGGCCCGGTATGAAGCCCACCTGATCCTTGTGTATATATCTACCTATAAAGGAGGCCAGTCTGTTTGCCAGGATCTTAGTCAGGATCTTAAGATCGTTGTTTATGAGAGAGATGGGTCTATAGTTCTCTACTTCCTCCGGGTTCTTGTTAGGTTTCGGGATTACTGTGATGAAAGCAGTGTTAAGATGAGGATCCAGCGGGGCACCTTTGAATTTTGCATTAAAAAACCTGGCCATATAAGGGGCCAGGATCTCGGAGAATGATTTATAGTAGGGTGCTGAAAGGCCATCTGGCCCCGGAGCGGAACCGGTCTTTAGGTTTTTAATGACCTCCACTATTTCCTCGGTCGAAAAATCTGCTTCCATAACCTCCCTATGAGAAGGGGTAAGGGCTGGGATAGGAAGATCCCGGAGGAAGGGAGAAGAACCCAGGTCTCTGCCCACCTGATCTGAACTATATAGCTTTGAGTAGAACTCTTGAAATGCTAGCATAATTTTTTTTGGGTTAGCTGATAAGGTGTGGTCTGTAAGTCGGACCTTGGGAAA
This sequence comes from Rana kukunoris, assembly GCA_029574335.1. Lineage (NCBI taxonomy): Eukaryota > Metazoa > Chordata > Amphibia > Anura > Ranidae > Rana > Rana kukunoris. The sequence goes on from CM056051.1 coordinate 223,720,437, forward strand.
AGAGTGGGAGTGAAAGCGCGGAGACAATTTGGAGGCCAACATGGAACCAATCCTGTCTCTGCGACAATAAAATTTCGCCGCACTCCAGCAAAGTTCCTTCTCTGCCTTTACTGTGAGAGCTAAATTAAGTTCTAATCTAGTGGCATCTATTTGATCTAGGAGGGCCTTGGAGGGGGATTGTTTGTGTTGTACCTTTAAGGTGAAAAATTTATTCTCTAACTTTTTGATGTCTATTAACCTTTCCCTCTTGACACGAGTGGCAAGTTCAATCAATTTACCCCTGATCGCGACCTTGTGGGCCGCCCACAGAACTTCTGGTGAAATATTCTCTACATTATTTAGGAGAAAATATTCCCGTAAGGAGCTCCCTATCTCAGCTACATTAGAGGGGTCGCTTAGAAAAGATTCATTGAGTCGCCAATGAGTCCTGGATGTATTAAAAAGGGAATTTTGCAAGTGAAGGTGAACTATTGAGTGGTCCGACCAAGAGCAGTCAGCAATAGATGCCCTGGAGATGGAAGGGATGAGGCTGGGAGGAACAAAGATGTGGTCAATTCTAGCGTAAAGTTTGTGTGGGGCAGAATATTGGGTGTAGTCTCTTGTATTGGGGTTTAATTCTCTCCATATGTCGATCAAACCTTGAGAGTGAAGCGACTTAGCTATCTTCAGACTGACCCTAGTGGGGCGTAAGAGTTGTGACCCTAAGGGTCTAGACCTGTCTAGGCCCTGGTCAAAAGCAGTGTTCGAGTCCCCGCCTAGGATAAGCTTACCCTCGACCAACGGAAGAAGGGTCCCGAGAAGGGTCTGGAAGAAGGGCGCTTGACCCTTGTTGGGCGTATAATAGGAGATAAAAGAATATTGGATCCCCTCAATCAGGCCCTTCACAAGGATATACCGACCCTCCGGGTCTTTGTGTGTGGCTACGTGTTGAAATTTGGTGTTCTTAGAGAAAAGGATCGCTACCCCCTTGGTTTTATTTTCAGAGTTCGCCATATAAAAGGTTGGGAAGTGAGAGTGAAGGAATTTGGGACTGTACCGAATTGGGAAATGAGTCTCTTGAAGCAGGACAACATCAAACTTCATAGAACGGTAGTGGTTAAATGCTAGTCTCCTTTTCTTTGGGGAATTTAGCCCTTGTGCGTTATGAGAGGCTATCCGAAGAACACCTCCAGGCAAGTCAGGGTCAGGCATTAGGACAGAGGGGCGGACAGCTGATAAGAATAACTTCACTCACCATTAGATGTCTTCTCAAGAAGGCTGTGGGCGACAGGCACTGGAAACAGGTGACCCAGGGATGTCTCCCCCGGATACGTGGCATCCGCAGACCGGCTCGAAAGAAGAGAAAGAAAAGGCAAAGGAGTAAACAAGAAGACAGACACAAGAAAATAAACATTCGGTTAGGAATATTCAGAGACCTCGACCAGAAAACCAGTTCGGGCCCCGAGAGAAACAAGTCGAAGACCCTACAAAGAGGATCGACTACCCGTCCCACAAAAACGGAAAACCGCCTGAGTGGGAAGGGTGGAGGCGCAAGGGTAACACCCCAGCCCCTTGCTGAATCTCGGTAAATAACCAGTAAAGTAACACAGCATCCTAGAACTGTAAACAGAAAAAAGAAAAAAAAACATAAACTGAAATTTTGGTTAGCTCAAGTCTCTACACCTGGTGAAGATCAGACTAAAGGGCACCCTAAAGATCACAGTCCCCTTTAGAGCCCAAAGTCCCAGGGCGGACCACCCAAGAGAAAAAAAAAACCTGTCACGAGGCCAGAAGAATGGATCATCCGTTCCCGAAGGACCTCCCTTCTTTAGACTTCTTAGGCTTCCCGGTATTCCAAGATGGAGAGATCGGGCTGATGGGGGGGGGCGCTTGGAGGAGCCCGCAGAACCCCCGGAGACTTCCATCGGTGCTTCCAGGGAGATCAGTTTCAAATGTAGCAAGAGTCTCTCCCCTTCCTGGAGACTGGAAACGGCATAGGTTCTGCCCTGGAGAGAGAATTTAACCGCAAAGGGGAAAGACCAATGGTACCTGATGTCCTGTTTGGAGAGTACAGTGAGTATTGGTTTTAAAGATCTCCTTCTTTGGATGGTAAATGGAGACAAGTCGGCAAAAATCTGCACTTGGTGACCTCTGCATGTGATGTGCTGTGAGGACCGAGATTGTTTCATGACCGCTTCCTTAGTGGCGTAGAAATGAGGCTTAACAACAATGTCTCTCGGCGATCCATCCTTCCTGGGGGGGCCCAGAGCTCTATGGGCCCGATCCAATTCAAGGCGATGCGGCTGGATATCTGGGATAAGTCCCTTAATGAGATCCTGGACCGCTTCAGGGATGTCCGTGACAGATTCTGGGAGGCCCCTAACCCTAAAGTTGTACCTCCTGGACCTGTTTTCGAGTTCATCTATCTTGGAAAGGGCTGTGTCCAGCTGGTCCTGAAGGGACTGGATATGAGCAGCATTCTGGTTAGTGTGAGCGACCGTTGTATCCAGCTTGCACTCTATTGCTTCCATCCTGGATCCCAAGTTTGCAAAATCCGCTTTCATCTCCCTAGCAATCTGGGCAGCTGTATTTGCTAAGCCCCTTTCCAGCAGCGCAGTAAATTTGAGAAACATGTCATCTTGTGATGGGCATTGAGCATGACTGACATGATCCAAAGCTGGTGTAGCAGGCGTGGAGGGGAGAGTGGGGCCTAGTGGGGACATGGCATATCCTTCCACTGTGCCCAGCAGGGATTCTGTGGATGCCGGAGAAGGGGCAGCCAGCATGTGGATGGAGCTTTGGGCTGCCTGGGCATAAGTGAGGGTAGCGGGAGTGAGCACTTGCCTTGTCTCCTGCCTCCTCTCCCCCGTGGATACGAGAAGCTGTGCGGGAGCTGCAGCCGCGGCCATCTTGGATCTCGTGTCCCCGCCGAGTTTGTTGAACTCCGGCTCTAAATCGCGTCTTGCGGCCGGACCAGCCATCCAGGGGGGTGCTCCGACGTGTCCCCAGGGAGCGTGCTGAGGAGTTGGGACTAAAACCGGGAAGCTGTGCCCGCTAGAAGGATCGTGGGGCTGGGGTGTTGCGGAGCTCCGTGCTCAGTCAGCCATCCCGGAGTTCACGCGCATGCGCCTTAAAGTCCCAATTTTTATGACACCGGAGCCATGTTGGTTAAAAAGTTGAAGTTGTTGGGGTGATCCACCCTTAAGGGTGATTTGTGATCTTCAGCAGATTGTTGCTTCCCAATTGATGATGAAAATCTTCTATGTCCCCGGCTGTCATGTGGACAGACTGAGGATACCTTTGCGAGGGGACCTATGTCCTGAAGTGCGGTCCCTTGCACCAAGATCTGACTGCTTGTTGTCTGAAATGTAGCTGTGTCTTCTTGTCTCCGGAGTTGTCCCAGTAAAAGAAGAGAGACTGCTGGGAAATATAGCCCATCCAGAGTGAGATTGATGGGCTGTGACATGTCATGGACATTGGGTGTATAGTCAGTTAGACTAGGCTGTAATAGAGCAGTACATTTCCACCATTTATGTGAACAATGGACTAAACCATACATCTGAACTGTTTCTAGTGTGGTGACCAGGTGGCGTGAGCAGGTCTGACCTGAGTGAACTTTGTTTCCTATTGTGTGCCAGAGTACGTGCAAGTTTGCTCATTAATGGAAAGGAGGTGTCATTCTCTGTTGAGGGTGGGGCCTGCTTTCACTAATGTAAATAATGCAAATATTTTATGGGGTGTATTTATACTGTTATGCTGCCCTTGCGGAGGACAATTGAAATACGTTTAATCATGTATGTATATACTGCACCTTGTTACAATAGGATAGGATGCATTTGCATTGCTGCTGATTTTCTCTTTCAGGTGTTGCTGTGTCGGTGCATGTACCCTGGCTAAGGAGAGACAGGGATCTAACCTGCCGTTAACACTAACCTATTCTCTATATTATCACTGTATATATATATATATATATATATATCATATATCATATATTTGAAAACCCCCTCGGCTTCCCTGGTGTGTAGTTTGTGAAAGGTGAACAGTCCTGTAATCTCATTGGCTCGTCGCCCTGCCAGCTCTATATACCACACCTAAGATGGCCGAAAACCACGCCTGATGAAGTAGCACGCATACTCCGAATACATGCTTGTCACAGCCTCCCCCCCAGAGACCAGGGACCTCCTGAATGACGGCTTCTTCCTGTGCCCTTCACATCTATCCGGGACACCGGAAACCGCAGCCAAGCAAGGAAAATTCACAGGAAGAGGGGGAAAAAACCCCAAAAGTCTACCTGCTGCATGCAGGCTGACCACCAGGAGGCGGAAATGCGTCCATGGTTCAACACGAAGATGGCAGTAAGGCAACCTGTAACTGAAGGAACAAACTTTAACGCATGTCAGACACTGGGAGGGGGGAGAGAAGCTCACTAACCAGTCCAGCAGGACCACCAAAGTGGGACCATGCAACCATTCATTGGTAGCCGGGATCCCAACATAAAACCTGTCAGATTTAAAATCTCTGCCATAACCTTTCCCACCCCCACCTGCAACTGCACATGCATGAAATCCCGACCCTGGGACTAGAGGAATCAACTGCAAATGCATGAAATCCCGACCCTGGTACTAGAGGAATAAACCGCACATGCGCAAACGAAACCACCGGCTGCACCGCATGCGCAAACCAGACTTCGGTCCTGCCCCGAGGCTCCACTCATGCATTAGACAACCCAGAGGCTGCTGGGGTCACAGAGAGTGGTGGCATTTGATGCAGATGAGTTCCAGCCACCATGAGAGGCCAGAGAGCACTAGAGTCAGGGACGGAAACACAAAAGCCATGCACAAAATAGATCGATATAGCACCACTCACCCAACCTGGGTCCTGGAAACAGGAGCAGCAGCAGCAGCATCGTCAGCAATCATGCAGGGGCACATTTCAGGGTCGCCCGCTGATAGCAGGGCACCGACCAGTGTCATAGCCTGCCAATGGCTGGTCCTTAGTATGCAAGTGTTGATCTCTATGCACATGTGCAATGCACCGCTGATAGCTAGGGATTCTGTGACCACCGGAGCCATCCTGGAAGACTTCCCATTGGACACTGTAGGACACTCCTGAAAATCTGCACAGCTGTCCTGCCTGAGACCCGATCTCCTGTACTTGTAAAAGGTAGGACATCTTCATACCACATGATTCTATGAGTGAGGAGGACAGAAACAATCTAAAAATGTATAAGAGAGGTGTACTATGGGGTAGGAGCGAAGGTGGAGCTACCCAAATCTATGCTGCCATGGGAGTCTATCAGGAAAGCACATTTTTAATGGATCACTAAAAAATGAACAAACAAAACAAAAGAAAAAAAATGTCTACATATTAATATGTGAAAAAAAATTAAATAAAACAGAAATAAAAGCCAGGAAGAGAAAGGGGGCAGGGGGTTGATTAGAATTAACTAGAAGTTTTAGGGGGTTAAATAGGAACCTCTTTGTATTTGAAACATTGCTTTAAAGTGGTTGTAAATCCTCACATATACCCAGTGGAGTGAACAGTGAAGTGAACAGCCTCAGGTGATACACAGAGATGAAACAAACCCTTCTTCATAGGTTTTAGTTGTTTATCTGCAGTCTTAGAGAAGCTCTATTCTGAGCCCCCCTCCGGACCCAAATGTATCTCATGCGTCGGGAAAATTTCTCAGAAGTGACTCATGCTAATAACAGAGGAATGAAGCACCAGAGAAAAAAGACACTAATGCCGTGTACACACGATCAGATTTTCTGTCGGAAAAACCTTGGATGGTATTTCCGACAGAATTCGGCTCAAGGTTGGCTTGTATACACACGGTCACACAAAAGTTCTCTGAACTTACGACCGTCAAAAACGCGGTAACGTACAACACTACGACGAGCTGAGGAAATTAAGTTCAATGCTTCCGATCATTCGTCAAATTATTTCTGAGTATGCAATAGAATTTTGCGTGTCGGAATTGCTACAGATGATCGGATTTTCCGTCTGAAAATTTGAGAACCAGCTCTCAATCTTTTGTTTGCGGAAATTCCGACAGCAAAAGTCGGATGGAGCATACACACATTCGGAATTTCCGTTCAAAAGCTCACATCGGACTTTTGCTGTCGGAATTTCCAATTGTGTGTACGGGCATAAGAGAGTATGTGCTTTGCTCGGATTTCATGACTGAGGTTTACAACCACTTTAACTAACATTTTTTTTGGTCAAAGGTTCCTCCCACTTAATATTCATTTTAATGAAATACAAAATAACAAAAATATAATACCAACAAAGTGCTGCACTATTGATGAATAAAATCTACAAATCACTAATAAAATCTTTTAAATCAAAATCTGCATTCAGACCCCTCAGTAAGGGGACCTTGGCCTCAAATATCCAAAATGATTCCCTTCTACCGAGTTGTCTAATGTAGTTTCCACCCCTCCACTGTTTCTCCACTTTTTCAATCCCCCAAAACTTCAGCAAACTCGGATCTTGTTATGCCGTGTACACACGATAATTTTTTGTGATGAAAAAAACGACATTTTCTGTGAAGTAAAAAACAACGTTTTTGAAACGTCACTTTTCAAAGACGATGTTGCATACACACCATCGTTTTTTTTCACAAAAAGCGAGGTTACATTCACCACTCTTTTCCATTGAAGCTTGCTTCATAACTAGCTTCTGGGCATGCGCGGGTTGAAAAACGTTGTTTTAAACAATGTTTTTGCTACACACGGTGACTTTTTGTGAAACAAAAACGACGTTTTGAAAAACGACACAAAAAATTCAAGCATGTTGGAATTTTTTTTTGTTTGTTTTTTTTAAGACAAAAAAACGACGTTTTGCCCACACACGATCAATTTAAATGACGTTTTAAAAAACAACGTTTTTTTTCATCGCAAAAAACGACCGCGTGTACGCGGCATTATGCACCAATTTAAAATGTTTGGACATACCATGAGTGATCACCCTCATCTTAACATTGGTAAAGTGTTCCCCTATTCGAATTTGCTGGATTCTAGATGTACGGCCGATATATTGTAACCCCCATCCACATTCCTGCATATAGATAATGGCCGTTTATGTGATGTGATGTGGTCACCAGCTGAATAATAAAACAGAGAGCACTAGATCCCATGTTTTTGTCCCCATATATAACCAACTTCCTTCAGGGAGATTAGAGACTGGTTATGCCAATAAGGAAGGAGTGGATGATACGTAGGACTAACACACCAGCAGCATGCAGGGTCGATCTATTGATTAGCCCTTAAAGGGGACTTGCTGTTTCTGACCCACTGGTAAAACACGGGTCAGATTGTGAGGTGACAGAGCACACTGGTAGAGAATAGCACTAGCACTTTTGGATATTATTTGTGCACTTATTTGGGTGAAGATTGAATCTTTGATCTCATCTGTTGATATTGCAATCATTGATGTGTGGTTATACATTAGTAGCACAGCACTGTGTTGGTATTATATGTAATTAATGTGGAGTGAACACATTTTTTCAGTGATAGTATTAACTAGGTGGAAACTATTTATCTTGCACATTATTGTATTTATTCTTTAGTTTCTTAATCGTTCTTACAAGTGGCGGAAGGGGACATCCACCCTTTCTGCCGCCCTCCGGTGCTTTTAGTTGAGCATAGAGATTTCTGGTGACCTGATGGTCCCCAGTCATCTCTATGACCCTCAGAGTCCCGGGCGCGACGTTATAAAAAAAGCCAGGGACGCACCGAGAAAAGCCAGGACAGTTTATTATTTTTTTTATCTCGGTCTTTCCAGCCTGAAGGAGAGATCTGGGGTCTTATTGACCCCAGATCTCTTAATAAAGAGGACCCGTCACACACTTTTTCTATTACAAGGGATGTTTACATTCCTTGTAATAGGAATAAAAATAATCAAAACAATATTTTTTTAAAGAGAAAGTGTAAAAAATAAATACAATAAAAGTATAATAAACAATAAATGATATATATATATATATATATATATATATATATATATATATATATATATATATATATATATATATATATATATATATATATATATATCGAGTGGATTTAAGCTGGGGGCGAGTGATGACAGGGATGCATGACCAATCTTCCTCCAATCTGTGCCTACACTTAGAGTCCCGATGAGATTGGCGGTCGAAGAGGAAAGGTGCATGCTCTTGAAAAGTAGTATGGTGAGCCGCGCACAGGCAGAACAGTACACAGGTGCTCTCCTTACAATTCTCATTAAGCCAAGGGACCTAACAGTATGACCTCTCTGAGCCTGCCTCCCTCCCCCCAACCAATGTAGCTGGAGAGCAGAAAGTAATGAGTGAGTTGGAGGATTGCAAAAATTACCACTCTGGTGCAGCGCTCACTGAAAGTTGCTCTGACATGAGAGCGGCAGCCTTCCAGTTTGTGCAGTTTTCTTCTCCTTATGCTCTATGTAAGTGTCCAACAGTTCAGCTTGAGCACTGTGAACAGACTGGTCTCAATGTGTGCTGTGCTATGGAGTCAATGGCTGTGCAGTTGTGTGGTTCTCAGCGCTGGATTGTACTCCCTCCCACTGTGCTGCAGCTCTTCTCCTCACTGGCAGCCTGAATAAAAGGGGGAAGTGGGGACATGCAAGCGTGGAGCTGCACACACAGGCTCCTGATGATGAGATGAAGAGGAGAGGGGGAGAGAGAGAGAGAGAGAGAGAGAGAGGATGGATGGGAGTTGCAGAGGAGACAGCAAGAGAATGGGGAAGAGACCCAGTTCTAGTGCCCTGTCCCTCTGGTCTCCCCCCAGTGTCCTGTCCCTCTGGTCTGCCCCCAGTGCCCTGTCCCATTTTGTTAAAGTTGTTGTTGGTAATATTTAATTTTGTAACTTGATTCTGCATAAAACATTTAACAGTGTCATTCCGTTAAATAATCTACGAGGGCATGTTTACAGGTGCAATTAGGCGCAGGGCAGTGTATGAATTAGGTGAGGCAACTGGTGGCGAGTAACTCTTGAGACCTGGCTAGTAGCTCAGGACTTGAAATTTTGAGCCCTGTATATATATATATATATATATATAGGGCCAGATTCAGGTAGAGTTAGGCTGGCGGATCAATGGATCCGCCAGCCTAACTGTCACTTTAAGCCGGCGTTTTTGTTTTCTGTAACCAGAAAACAAGAAACGCCGGGTTGGAGTTCCGATGCGATCGGCGTAATTGAATTTCGCCATCGCATCGTTACTTCAACTTAAAAATGGCGCCGGGGGTGTTCCCGCCGATTTACGCTCAAAAAATATGTTAATGAGCGGAAATCGGCAATTCACGATCTTTTTCGGGCGCGACGCAGTGACTTTACGATGTTTCCGGAAGCGATACGCGGCGTATAGATAAAGCAGCCCCCTAGTGGAGTATCCTATGTTAGGTATAGGCGTCGTCATCGCGTCGGAAAAAAAACAAATCGCGTCGTTTGCGTAAAACATTCATGAATGGGGACGTGACGTCATTGACGTTCACTGACAGAACTTGGAGCATGCGCACTGGGATGCATTGACCCTCGACGCATGCGCAGTACGTTCGCCGTGGGATCGCGCATAGTTAGAATACTACACGGCCCGTACCCGCCCAATTTGAATTCCGCTGGCTCATTTGCGATGCGCTGCCGCAACTTTAGGAGCAAGTGCTTCCTGAATAACAGCACTTGCTCCTAAAATTTCTGCAGCGTAACGCAAATGAGATGCGTTACTCCAGAGCAAATATGCTCTGATCTACCTGAATCTGGCCCATACTGTATATATATACTGTATATATATATATATATATATATATATATATATATATATATATATATAGCTTTTATATATATTTTTTTAAACACCTCCATCCCTGCGTGCTTGCGCACAGAAACTAACACATATATGTAAGTCACGCCCACATATGTAAACGGCTTTCAAATCACACATGTGAGGTATTGCCACATGCGTTAGAGCAGGGATCTCCAAACTACGGCCCTCCAGCTGCTGTGGAACTACACTTCCCATGAGGCATTGTAAAACTCTGACATTCGTAGACATGACTAGGCATGATGGGAATTGTAGTTCCTGAACACCTGGAGGGCCGTAGTTTGGAGACTCCTGCGTTAGAGCAAGAGCAACAATTCTAGCCCAAGACCTCCTCTGTAACTCTAAACTGGTAACCTGAAAAACAAAACTAAGTGTCGCCTATGAAGATTTTTAAGTACCAAAGCTTGGCGCTATCCACAAATGTATTAATCTGAATCTTTTCTCTCCTGAACGTTTATCAGAACAAATTTGCGGTGTGGTATGGCAAGGACAAACTGCCAACCAGATGAACATCTTTCATCTATGTTCCAGAATCCTCTCCAATCTTGCTCCACCAGGACTCTGGAAGTGAAAACAAGAGCAGAATCAAATTCTTATCCATAATATCTACTCGTTTGCTTACTTTATAGTTCTTTCCCTGGAACACAGGAATTTAGTATTCCTGACTTCTGAAACTCTGAACAATATATCAAAACTACCATGATTCCTTTAGGATGAACCCACTCTAAAATGGATCCCCATGGTACGAGCAAAATTTTTTAAAAAATGTGAACGTGAACGTTGCTTCTCAAAAATTCAAAATTTTAAGCATTAAATAGACAATGCATTTATCTGTACTTTAAGACCTATGCACTATGCAGATGGACACAGCCTAAACCCTTTGGAACTTTTTCCACCTGAATGAAAAGAAAAACAAAACAAGCAAAAAAAAACCTCTAGTCTTAAACAAATTGGGCCAGATTCACAGAGTGATTACGCCTGTCTATCTCGCGTTAGACTGGAGTACTTTCGAATTACGCACGTTTTTTCACTACTCTGAAACCTCAAACCATGAAATTACGGCTGCGGGCTTCAATCCGACTGGTTTACGTGTTCGCACGCCTTCGGATCTACGCTGCAATAAAATTGCGGCCGCTGGGTGGAGTTCCCGTCGTTTTCTGCGTCGGGGTATGCAAATGAGCTTTTGCCGACTATCCACGAAATTACGAACGTCTATCGCAATCTCTTACGGCATCTTTAGTCATCTTTTTGCTGAGTAAAACTATACCAGCTTTTTGCTGGTCTAATATTAGACAGCCCATGTTAAGTATGGCCGTCGTTCCCGCGTCGAATATCAACGTTTTCCGACGTCTTTTTTTATTTTTGACGTAAAACGTCCGGGAATAGGAATGTCCGTAAACGACGCTACTCAAACAACGAATGACGTATCGACGTTATTTCGCGCAATACACGGCGGGAAATTTCTGAACGGAGCATGCGCAGTTCGATCGCCGCAGGGACGCGCCTAATTTAAATGCTTCACGCCCCCTAATCGCGTATTTCGATTACGCGGAGAGAAATACACTACGCCGCCGTACCGTAAGGGACAAAATCTACCAGGATTTGTCGTACAGCCTGGTAAAATACGGCAGCGTAGTGTATCTCTGATACTCTGCGCCAATGTAATTGTATCTGAATCTGGCCCATTGTATTCAGCTGCTAATTGGGGACATAGTCAATGACCCCCCTTTCAGGTAGACAAAACCTATCAATTTTTCCATGTGAAAAAAAAAACAAAAATAGATGACTAAACAAATAGCAAAAAAAAAATTACAAATAAAAATAATAATTAAAATAGAAAAATTACAAAACTAAAAGTTAATAAAAAAATAAAAATATGTTTAAAATAAAACAATTACAAAAATAAAAAATAATATAAAAAAAATGAAGAAGACAAAAAATAAATAAAAAAACTTAAAAGGAAGAAAAATGACAGCAAAAAAATGAAAATAAGAGTATTTAAAAAAAATGACGATCCGAATGACGATCCAGAGGCTTATCCTCGGAAATATACAAAACTAAAAAAAATACCAAGGTCAGCTATAACATTCCAAACATGAAGGGCAAATCTCTAACTCACATCTAATGCTGCGTACACACGATCAGTTCATCAGACTAACCTATCGTGAGTGGGCCCCATCAGTTTTTTATCCATCAGTCAAAAAACTAGAAACTTGTTTTAAAATTATCTGATGGATAAAAAACCTATAAACGAGATTCCCCTTTGTAGTCAAACAGCAACTTGCTGATCCTGAAGGTCGTTACATTCTCCTCAAAGGTGAATGGGCAGGCTCCCCTATAACACTGGCCAACGTGTATTTCCCGAATAGCGCTCACATCACATTTTGCCGCAAGCTAATGGACAAATTGAAATGGTTTGCAGAAGGCTGTGTTGTTCTTGGAGGAGATTTCAACATACCCCTCTCCCCCCTCAAGGATATATCCACAGGTTACAATATCGTAACATACAGGATCCTTAAACGCATCAAAACTCTACTGAGTTTTTTCTGCCTAATAGACACCTGGAGGGCCATTCACACCACCGAGAGGGACTATACCTTCTTCTCCCCTCCACATAAACGCTACTCACGGATTGACCTTATTCTTATCACACAAAGGGATTTATGCAATTTAAAATCGGCCGAGATTGGCATTATCTCCCTATCAGACCACGCTCCCACAGCTGTCTCTTTGAAATGTTATCCTCCCAAGCAATCATCCTTTACTTGGAGACTCAATGCAGCACTCCTGACTGACCAAACTGTAAAAGACGAAATTCATGACACAATTAACAATTACTTTAAAACCAATGTTGACGCAGACACCAACCCCTTAAATAATTGGGAGGCCCACAAGAGTGTGATAAGGGGTAAATTTTTGGAAATGGGGGGCCAGGAAGAAAAAAGATAGAGAGAAAGAAATCGTTAGACTGACCTCACAAATAGCTAAACTGGAGTCGCTACACAAACAATCCCTCTCATTAAGTGTAGAAGAAGAACTAACACGCTGCAGGAACTCCCTGAAATTTATACTCGATCTTAAAACTAGAAAAGCACTCTTCTTCAAAAAAGGCATCTACTTTGAACACGGGGATAAGAGCGGGAAATTGCTAGCCAAAGCGCTTAAAGACACAACTACGGCAGGACACATACATGCCTTACGTGACAAAGATGGGATTCTCAGACACAACCCCACAGACATAGCAGACCTCTTATATAAGTTCTACTCCAAATTGTACAATCTACCAGAACAGCACAAACCTACACATCTGTTGTCTACAAGGCGAGAAACAATCTCTGAATTTCTATCTGAGAGCAAAATTCCTACACTCCCTCAGGAAGACACGATTAAATTAGAAGATCCCATATCCACCACTGAAATACTAGAAGCTATCAAAGATCTCAAGACTGGGAAAAGCCCTGGGCCAGATGGCTTCACCTCCCAATATTACAAAACTTCCACGCCTCTTCTTGTAAAACCCCTCCTGTCTGCATTTAATTTTCTAGCCAAAAACAAACTCTGATTCCTCCCTCATGGCACATATTGCAGTAATACCCAAACCGGAAAAAGACTTTAGGCCGCGTACACACGGAGGGACATGTCCGCTGAAACATGTCCGACGGACCGTTTCCAGCGGACATGTCTCCTCCGGATTTTCATCCGACGGTGTGTACACACCATCGCATGAAAATCACCTCGGCCAGGGAACACGGTGACGTGGCGGTAACGTTGACGCCGCCACGTCACCACTCCAGGGAGTAAAATACTTCCACGCATGCGTCGAATCCATTCGGCGCATGCGGGAGATTTCTGTCCGCTGGTTAGGCGTTCTAACCAGCAGACATATCCGACGGACAGGTTTGTAGCGGACAAATTTCAAAGCATGCTTTGAAATTTGTCCGCTGGACAAGCCTGTCCGCTAGATCGTACACATGATCGGATTTGTCAGCTGAAACTGGTCGGCGCAGTTTCAGCAGATATTAAATATCGACTTGAAGCTCTTAGCCAAAATATTAGCCAAAAATAAAACCCCTGCTTTCGAAAATTATCGGCCCAGAACAAGTAGGATTCATGCCAGGTAGAGAAGCCTGTAATAATATAACTAAAGCATTAAATTTAATACATTTCTCCCGTAACTCCAAAGCGACAGACCTTTTGCACTCTACTGATGCCGAGAAGGCTTTTGATAGGGTCTCCTGGGATTACATGATGGCCACTTGCTCTCATATTGGATTAAATGGGAATATGCTATCCTGGATCTCAGCTCTCTATCGAAACCCCCAGGCTAAAATCAAAGTCAACAATACTTTTTTTGACTCTATTAAAATCCAGAATGGCACGCGCCAGGGTTGCCCCCTCTCCCCTCTGCTTTTTATTATTTCCCTGGAACCACTATTTAGGAAAATAAATCTTTGTAATGACATTAGAGGATTCTCGGTTGGAAAGAGAGAATATAAAGTAGCCGCCTACGCAGACGATCTTTTGTTTTTTCTTTCGCAACCCTACCTATCAATTCCTATCCTTAAAAAACTTTTTGAAACTTTTGGCTTTATCTCCAACTTTAAAATTAACCAATCTAAATCTGAAGCTCTAAACATCAACCTCCCTCCAAACCAATTCAAATTAGTGAAGGACAATCATAATTACAGATGGGAACAAAACACATTGAAATACCTAGGAATATACCAGACTGATAACCCAGATTCGCTCTACCACCATAACTATAAACCTCTACTTTCAACACTGATTGGTGATCTACGAAAGTGGTCCTCCAAGACCTTCTCGTGGTTTGGTAGAGCTTCTATCTTGAAAATGACAGTCCTACCAAGACTGCAGGAGTTTTTTTTTAACAGCCTTCTTAGAGCGTAAAGACGATTTTTGTGGGCAGATAAAAAAAACAAGAATTAAATTCAATTTATTGACTCTACCCAAATGCAGAGGAGGAATCGGTTTACCTGATTTTAAGAAATACTACCAAGCTTCCCATATTACAAGAACAATTAATTGGCACTGCCATGGCCAGAATAAGGATTGGATGCAACTTGAACAAAACTTAACACCAACTAGCCTACTTTTTTTTATCCTTGGTCAACACACTCCAAATTAGATAAAAAACTGACACATCCTTTGGTGGCCAACACTCTTAACGCGTGGCATAAAATAGCAGGCAAACACAATCTCTCCTCAATACCTGGACCCCTAACCCCAATTACCAATAACCCTAACTTTGTTCCAGGCCTACACCTGAAGAATGCATGACCATGCACAGCCTCCCAATGTCTGACAAACTCGAAGGTCAAAACTTTTGACGATTTGCAGGTGGAATGGTACGGGCCATTTCCTGGCTTCTGGTTTTACATACAATTGAAGGATTTCTTGATTAATAGCAAACATAGGTCATCATACTGCCTCCCAATGTCTCCCATTGAGAATCTATGCTTCAAGAGGTCCCCGGTAGCAAATACCACTTCCCTGGCCTATTCCTGGTTAAACACAGACGATTTAAAACATAAAGGTAAATGGGAAAGTGATTTAAATGCTACGATCTCGATTAAACAATGGGAAAAGGCTTGTATTATGACTCACAAATGATCCTTGAGCTCAAAATATCAGGAGATTTCTTATATATTTCTTAATATATGGTGGGAATGCCCACAAATACTTAAATACTGGGACAAGGTCAGTAAATGGATAGTAGCCATCACAGAAACCAAATTAGAGCTTACCGAGCCTGCCTGATCAACGTCAACACCCTCCCCTTAAGCAGATACAAGAAGTCTCTCACTAGACATCTCCTTTTAGCAGCTAAAACACTCATTCCTCTCCATTGGAATACATTTCACACACCTTGTGGGGTGTCATATGAAGCAATTATGCAATAGTATTATACAATCTAAGACAGCCCTCAAAGAACCCACTCGCCTGCTCGCATTTTGCGAGTGGATTTTGAGGACTGACGAGTGTGGGCTGCCTGGGGACGGGACAGGGGGGGTGTTCCAGGATTGGACGGGTGATCTGTCTATCAAAGTGCACGGACAAGGGGGAGGGTCTGTATATGATGGTGAGTGGCGGGGAACACACAGCTATTGAAATGAAAGCTATTATGTATATCCCTATAATTGCTAGACTAAAGAGTCTGATAAGCACAATAATATAACAAACACATCTGCTTAGTAAACAATGCTACATTGAGAGAGAGAGAGAGAGAGAGAGAGAGAGAGAGAGAGAGCTGCTTTGTTGCCACAGCAGTCACACCTCATCCAACCCCCCCCCCCTATTGCCATCCCCACTCAGTTTTGGACAAATCAGAGTGTTCACAGGGCAGTCTTTCTCAACAGATTATCTTACTGACTGTCCTGCCATAATTGGCCTCTGGGTGGCAGTATTGCCCATATCCTCTCCAGGAGCCCTGGGCCCGTCTTCCTTTAAAACCATGGAACTGCATCAGCTAGTTGGTCTTGGGAATAGGAAATAGATATGTAGAAACTCCAGAAATATTATATTAACTCACGTTGCCTTCCAACACCCAGGTTCACACAGGGCTGCGGGAATGAAGCTGAACTCGCACAATTTAACTCCCGCTTGTCTGTCCCGATTTCGGCAGCGATTACAGAGACATCTGTGCAGTTTCTGCACAAATGTCAATGTAAATCGTGAGCCGAAATTGTAATAAGTAGTACAGAAACAACTTTTTTAAAACGGTGCAGCGATTAGAACGTTGCCATTGCCCGAAATTGCCATCAAATGCCACCGATTTGACATGTGATTTAACATGTCGAAACGCAATAGTGTGAACCAGGGCTCAGACAGATTTGTTAACGATATTTGAGAGAAATACATAGTGTACATAGAAAAAGTCATAGATCTTTGAGTTCAGGGCAAACGGAGAAGTGTTGCGTTCATAGTTTTGCTCAGTATATATATATATATATATATATATATATATATATATATATATATATATATATATACATACATGTGTATATATATATAGTATGTCTATATACTGTGTGTATATATAATATATATATATATATATATATATATCAGCCCTCAAAATTTCCACTCGCCTACTAGCATTTGGCGAGTGGATTTAAGCTGGGGGCGAGTGATGATAGGGCTACATGACCAATCTCCCTCCAATCTGTGCCTACACTTAGAGTCCCGATGAGATTGCCGGAAAAGAGGAAAGGTGCATGCTCGGATAAAGTAGTCTGGTGAGCCGCGCACAGGCAGAGCAGTACACAGGTGCTCTCCTTACAATTCTCATTAAGCCATGGGACTTAACAGTATGACCTCTCTGAGCCTGCCCCCCTCCCCAGACCAATGTGCCTGGAGAACAGAAAGTAA
Source organism: Rana kukunoris (assembly GCA_029574335.1). Classification (NCBI taxonomy): domain Eukaryota; kingdom Metazoa; phylum Chordata; class Amphibia; order Anura; family Ranidae; genus Rana; species Rana kukunoris. The sequence goes on from CM056051.1 coordinate 223,737,621, forward strand.
TGAGTGAGGTGAAGGATTGCGAAAATTACCACTCCGATGCAGCACTCACTGAAATTTGCCCTGACATGAGAGCGGCAGCCTTCCAGTTTGTGCAGTTTTCTTCTCCTTGTGCTCTATGTAAGTGTCCAACAGTTCAGCCTGAGCACTGTGAACAGACTGGTCTCAATGTTTGCTGTGCAGTGTCAGCGTGCGCTGTGCTATGGTGTCAATGGCTGTGTAGTTGTGTGGATCTCAGCGCTGGATTGTACTCCCTCCCGCTGTGCTGAGCGTGCTCACTGCCAGCCTGAATAAAAGGGGGAAGTGGGGACATGCAAGCGTGGAGCCACACACACAGGCTCCTGATGATGAGATGAATGGGAGAGAGAGAGCGAGAGAGAGAGAGAGAGAGAGAGAGATAGGATGGATGTGAGTTGCAGAGGAGACAGCAAGAGAATGGGGAAGAGACCCAGTTTTAGTGCCCTGTCCCTCTGGTCTGACCTCAGTGCCCTGTCCCTCTGGTCTGACCCCAGTGCCCTGTCCTATTTTGTTAAAGTTGTTGTTGGTAATATTTAATTTTGTAACTTGATTCTGCATAAAACATATAACAGTGTCATTCCATGAGTATGTATGTCTGTATTATATATATATATATATATTATATATATATATATATATATATATATATGCAAAATAAAATCTTTTGCATTTAAAAAAAATGGGACTTAATGAAAGGGCTTACTCTTTTTCCATGTCTTACTTTGCATAGAAAAAAAATAAGTCTTTCAAAGCAAATGTGTCTCTTATTCAGGCATTATAAGTGCATATTCTGTCATAACAAAGCTACACTGTAATTTTTTTCCCAGGCCTCCTGCTCCCATGTGTTGCTCATAAAAAGCGCCTGTGAAGCTGGAGTCTGAAAAGTCTATTTAAGTCACAGATAGTATGACCTCTAAGTCCTGTTCTTCAAACTAGGTTGAACACTTCAGTTAAGAGAAATGTTGAGCATTTGGTTAGGCTAGACCTTTTGTTTGCTGTGTTCACATGAATAACTTATAGCATGGCATCATGAACAGCAGAAGTGCCACTGTTGACATGACAACATTATAGACTGAATCTCGATCTGCCCTCCAGGATAAGATGGAATATTTACTCGTTTTACATTTCACCAAGTCCAGCTCTTCAATTTTTTATTAGTTGAACAGAAATTTCCACTACTTTACTCAACACACCTGACAGCTCTGTAGGAGCTAAGAGAAAAGAGGAGCACCTAAAGTAGTTAACTTCTGTTATTTGCATTTGGAAAAAATGTATGCAGGATAAGACAATGTAAAAATATATTGTTAAATCCTGATATATTTATTTATTATTGTGTAATAAAAGTCTATGCATGTAGGTGAACCATGACGAAAGCCATGTCACAAAATAAATTGTATTATGACAGAAAGAAGAAAGTGTTAGAAAATGCTGTGCTAAATTCATCATATATCATTGTATATACCCTATATAATTATTATGGTATGTGCATTGCGTAGTAAAATACATTTATATTTAAAAAAAATCTTCATCTGTAAATATAAGATTACCGTACAGTAAATTAATTAATAGTTAGATTCACAGACAAGGATGAACTTTTAAAAAATAACTGCATGCAAAGGGCCAGTCTGTGATCATTAATTATAGTCAATGTGTAAACATGTGTTTAAAGGAAAAATCTGGATTGGGGTACATTTTATAAATTTATTTTTTTAGAATGTATGATTGTTAACATACTTTATATATGTTTTTTCTATGTACATATGAGGTATCCCTAAAAGGTTTGGTGAATGGTATCAGAAAACAAACAAAAATAGAAAAAACAAACAAATTACCTTTATTATCTTTCAAAATAATCGCCATCCTTCACAACACACTTTTGGCACTGTTCAAAAAGCTTCTGGAAACTGTCAACAAAGGCCTCTTTATGAATCAATCACAGAACCACTGTCACACATTCTTGTATTGCCTCCACTTCCGCAAAACGTGCGCCTCTAATAACGCGATCAACATTGCCTTGACATTTGACTTTTGCATGCAACTCTTTTTGGGTCAGGTGGAAGACGGTGGCGGTGGACGACATTCCGTCAATTGCCACTTGGATTGCAGGTCAAACTGGTCAAGGTGGTTAGCAGAAAGGATGGATCCTGGTCACTCACGGTAATGAAATCCCCAGAGGTTTTCATTTGTTCTGCTTTCTGTTTGTGCGTCAGCTTGTGCGGCACAAACCAGGAACAGATCTTCCGCTTACCCAAATCTTCGCAGACGATGGTGCGTACTTTGTCCTTGCTAATGCCCAACTCCTCCGCCATCAATCGTAGAGTCAGTCACCAATCTTGCGCCAGCATTTGTCGGACTCGCTTTATCATGTCTGGGGTTCTTTTTAATACTCACTTTTACAGACCTGCGCAGTATTTTTTCCACATATTTACACGTTTTAGATACCTTTATACAGCAGCGGTCACTGCACTCTTTTAGAAGAGTGGAAGTATTTCACGTACACTTGGTTTGATTATTTTTGAGTTGAGTCACAAATATAATTCAATTTATAATTATCAAATATACATACTCATTGGATCATGGATGTATTTGAATACCGAGCTTCCCAGAGATTTTTAACACTGATGGTGTTTTTCAGATGTATAAAGAGGGGGATTTGAGTGGACAGTTCATTAGACTCAAAAACCTCACCATTGCGGAGGTACACACACAGTGGGATGTGGCTTTCCTGGATACCTACATCAAATTAAGTATGGTACCGAGAAGCCTTAGATGGCAGGTCAGCCCCCAGAAGGGAGACTTAGAACTCCAGGAGTGGTTCCGCTATTTTAATGATGCAGGGGTTAACTTTTTAAAGTTTTTGGTTTCCAAGAATCAAACCAAGTTAGCCAAATTAGATAGTGAAATTAAACTATTAAAATAAACCATGTCACCCCATAAGGAGAGATCCTCCAATCTTTTAAACATTTTAGATAGAGAGCAAAAGGAACAGAAAATAAAGAAAAAGAAAAAATACAATAGAGACTTCAGTGATTACCAATTGAGCTTAGTTTTTGAGTGGCAGAAAAAACTGGCGGCAGAGGAACAAACAGAAGTAAACTCTAAAATGGGGGCCATTATGCAGGGAGAGGAGACACCTAATGAGAGGGTCACCCTTCCACATAATACTTGGGTCAGAAATGATCAGGGTAAAACCCCTATGAAGAAAAAGGTGATGAAACAAGTGAAAAAGGGCATCTCACCCACCATCTAATAGGTTAACAGGCCCCCCTCCGAACAATTACCAACATGACAGTAATTCTGGTCGAAAAACAACCGCCCAAGGTCAAACATGTGAGCAATCCAGATCGGAATAACGGTTTTTATAACCAAGGCCAATATCATTATTATAATGATTCTCCGTGGAGGGAAAGAGGTACGGGGAGGAATGGGGCTGAGAGTCAATATTATGGCCCCAACCAAGGACAGGGAACTCATCATAACGTCCGCCATTATTCAGACAGAGGTCGAGATGATTATGATGATGACAGTGAATCTGATGTGAGAAATCACTTTTACCCCTTAAGAGACAGGGAGGGACCGCGCAATTCAGGTAGTGCTGACTATGAGCGGGTTAATCAGGCACAAGAGATTTATAGGCTAGGTCCCTCCAGGGATTTCCCCTTTGACCAACAGGCCATAGATGTTGGTGAACATTGGGGTTTTCCCAGGGTCAACCAAGGTGTAAAAAGGCCTGTAGAAAACAAAGAGGGTGCAGAGGGGGGAGGCGAACAAAACCAAAAGAAACCAAGGATGCAGGTGACATGGGCATTTTTAACCTTAGTTCCCACAATCTTACTCAGCCAGAACTGGCTTTGTTAGATAGAGGGCTCAAGTTTGCTACTCCCAGGAAAATTTCAAACGTACATGGACATTCATCGTTATGTACGTAAAGTCAACATTTGGCAGGCATTCCTAATTTGGATAGATCAACTGGCCAAAACACTTCAACCTATTAAGGATTAGCCAACGCTTCCACATGGAATCCCCCAGGGGTGTTGGCTCCTTCCCTAAAAGTCTTCAGGGACGTTGTTCTCAGAGATTTGGAGAAAGTCAAAGTCTCCAATCACAGAATGGATCAGAACTTGGTCAAGGGACTCGACTCCTTGTCCACCAACAATCAAATGGTGATACGTCCAGCAGACAAGGGGGAGGGATAGTTGTTATGGATCGTTTGATGTATATCAACAAAACCAAAAAATTGGTCGATGATCAAGATACCTATGCACTCCTCAGGGGGAACCTTGTCTATCAGTATCAAAGTACTTTGGAAATATTGGTTAAGAAAGGCTCTGACCTAGGCATACTCAACGAGAAAGAACAGCAATTCCTTATCCCTAGGGCACCTAGAATACCCATTCTTTATTGCCTTCCTAAAATTCACAAAAGTCTTACTTGCCACCCTGGACGTCCGATAGTAAGTAGTATCGATTCGGTTACGTCCAGGGTGGGCAAGTATATTGACCATTTTTTGCAGCCCCTAGTCCAAAGGATGCCTTCATACTTAAAGGATACGAGGCAGGTCATCAATCTGCTCTCTCAAATACAGCCAAATGAGGATACATGGTTAGTAACGGCTGATGTAAGTTTGTTATATACGATCATTCCACATCAATTGGGCATATCAGCTGTTAAGAATTATTTGGACGCTCTCTCTGATGTACCCCAGGGAAAGAAGGAGTACATCATTGAACTATTGGCATATGCCGCAGGGCACAACTACTTTTGGTTCGATCACAACTTTTATCGTCAAATTAGGGTGCAAAATATGCGCCGAGCTTGGCCAATTTATTTATGGCCAAGTGGGAGGAGGATGTCGTCTACAATGACCTTCGCCCACATATCTTGCTCTGGGCTAGGTACATTGACGACATCCTCCTCCTATGGAATGGCACCAAGTCCCAACTGGATGAATTCATCATTTTTCTGAACACCAATGATAGGGGGATCCGTCTTGTGCATGAGGCTGATCAAGAAAAGATTAATTTCCTGAACCTTACTATCACAAAAGAGGGGGGTAGTTTCAAAACAAAAACATTCTTTAAAAAAAACGATAGGAATTCATTCATTCCAGTTGGGAGCTGTCATCATCAGAATTGGCTTAACTCTGTTCCCAAGAGCCAGTTTATAAGAATGAGGAGAAATTGCACCACGTTAGATGACTTTCAATCTCAATCTGAAATCCTCAAAAATAGACTGGTGGAGAAGGGTTATGATCATAACTTGTTGGAAACCATCAGAGGTGAAGTGGCGGAGATTGACCGCACACATCTTTTGGATCCCGCTCCAAAGACACGACAGGTTGGTCCAACAGTACCATTCATAACCACTTACTCCACACAGAATTATCTTATCAAAAAGATAATCAAAAAACACTGGCATCTGTTAGGGAATGACAGGCTTATTAAAACTTTTCTTCCCACAAACCCTCAGGTCATCTTTAGAGGTGTCCCCTCGTTAAGGGACAAAATTGCGCCTAATGTAGTTGATCCACCCACTAAAAAGGTTTCCTTTTTTCAGAGAGGGATTGTGGGATATCATCAGTGTCGCAGATGTCAAATCTGCACATTAAATAAAGTCACTTAAAAAAAAACTTAAAATTTGTTTCAACAAGCACGTCTAGGGAACATTTAACCACTTGACCACTGGGCACTTAAACCCCCTTCCTAACCAGACCAATTTTCAGCTTTCGGTGCTCTCACAATTTGAATGACAATTACTCAATCATACAACATTCTACCCATTTGAAATTTTTGTCCTTTTTTTCACACAAATAGAGATTTCTTTTGGTGGTATTTGATCACTTCTGGGTTTTTTATTTTTTGCGCTATAAAAGAAAAACGACTGAAAATTCTGTAAAAAAAAAAAAAAAAAACTTGTTTCTGTCATATTAGTGGGTTATTTCTCACACACAGCATATGCATACCACAAATTACACCCCAAAACACATTCTGCTATTCCTCCCGAGTATGGCGATACCCCATGTGTGAGACTTTTACACAGCGTGGCCACATACAGAGGCCCAACATGCAGGGAGCACCATCAGGCGTTCTGGAACACCCAGACCAATTCTGACATTTCTCTCCTACATGGAAAAATCATCATTTATTTGCTAGAAAATTACATAGAACCCCAAAACATTATATATGCTTTTTTAGCAAAGACCCTAGAGAATACAATGGCGGCCGTTACAACTTTTTATCTCGCACGGTATTTTCGCAGAAATTTATTGAACGCGTATTTTTAAAAAAAAAACTGTTTTGTGCTTAAAACAAAACAGTAAAGTTAGCCCAATTTTTTTTCAAAATGTGAAAGATGAAGTTACGCCGAGTAAATAGATACCCAACATGTCACACTTCAAAATTGCGCGCACTCGTGGAATGGCGCCAAACTTCGCTACTTAAAAATCCCCATAGGCGGTATTGCAGAGTATTGGGGTATTGCAAAGTATCATGCAGGGTATTGGGGTATTGCCGAGTATTGGGGTATTGCCGAGTATTGGGGTATTGCCGAGTATTGGGGCATTGCTGAGTATTGGGGTATTGTTGGGTACTGGGGTATTGTTGGGTACTGGGGCATTGCCGAGTACTGGGGTATTGCCGAGTACTGGGGTATTGCCGAGTACTGGGGTATTGCCGAGTACTGGGGTATTGCCGAGTATTGGGGTATTGTTGGGTACTGGGGTATTGTTGGGTACTGGGGTATTGTGGGGTATTGTTGGGTACTGGGGTATTGTTGGGTACTGGGGTACTGTGGGGTATTGTTGGGTACTGGGGTATTGTGGGGTATTGTTGGGTACTGGGGTATTGTTGGGTACTGGGGTATTGTTGGGTACTGGGGTATTGTGGGGTACTGGGGTATTGTGGGGTATTGTTGGGTACTGGGGTATTGTGGGGTATTGTTGGGTACTGGGGTATTGTTGGGTACTGGGGTATTGTTGGGTACTGGGGCATTGTTGGGTACTGGGGCATTGTTGGGTACTGGGGTATTGTGGGGTATTGTTGGGTACTGGGGTATTGTTGGGTACTGGGGTATTGTTGGGTATTGTTGGGTACTGGGGTATTGTGGGGTACTGGGGGATTGCTGGGTACTGGGGGATTGCTGGGTACTGGGGATTGCAGGGTACTAGGGGATTGCAGAGCTGGGATGGATTGAGGGATGGCTGGATCTGTGACTGCATTTGTCACAGATCCAGCCACAGCTCAGCTGCTGACACCCCGCTCCCCCCCCCTCTCCCCCCCCCCTCTCCTCGCGCACACTGTACCGAACGGTACAGAGAGGAGAGGGAGGAGAGGGAGGAACCCGCGTTATCAAATGACGCCGGTTTGTTTACAAGTGATCGCGCCGTCATTCGACGGCGCGATCACGTGGTAAACGGCCGCTATCAGCGGCAATTTACCGTGATCCGTGATGCGCCGGGTCTTCTAGACCCGGCGAGCACGGACACTTTCGCGAGCGCGTCCCAGGGGACGCGCAATCGCGGAAGTGCACGACGACGTCCCAGGGATGTCGTGTCAAAGTAACTCCACCGCGCCGTAGCAGTAAAATGCTTATGGCGCGGTGGGGAAGTGGTTAATAGAACCCTTCATCACTAGTGTTGCTCAAGAATATTCGCATTGCGAATATTCGTTACAAATATTGCATATTCGAGTATTCGCGAATAACTCGAATATCGCTGTGAATATTCGCTATTGCTATTTTTTCAAATTTATTTTTAAAACAGATCACATCCTAGTGATCTCCATTGACGTCTAAAAGCATTGCTGGTATGATTAGAGACACTGGGCCGAGTAGCTGATGCGATCCTTTTATGCTGCCGAATATTCGCAATGCGAATATTCGGCAAAAGGAATATTGCGTGATTATTTTCTCCACCCTTCTTTTGCATCAGAGCCAATCAGAGTTCTCCTACCACAGTTGTCAGAGGTTAGCAACCTCCATAGCAACCAATAGGAACCTGCTTGCACGACCATTATATAAGATCACTCCCAGCAGTATTTCAGTGCAGATTCACAAGGTGGCTGGCTAGAGAGAGTGGAGTGTTTCTGTGCAATCTTAGAGCTTAGAGCATCAGCATTGTGCTTTCTATAGTGCTTTCAGTTCTGTGGTTCCTGCTTCTAAACTGCTTTTTTCAAAGCAAAAGACCCAACAGCTTTTCTAAAAGCTCAGATTTGTGTTGTTGTTATCCAAGTTAGTGTTGCATAGTGTTAGATAGATTTCTGTGTAGTTAGTGTAAGTGTACATTTCTTTAAGGTAGCTTAGTTTGGTGTGTGTTTAGTGTCTGTTTTTTGTGTATAAAAAAAAAATAGCTTTAGTTTAGTCATATAAGTTTGTGTAAGCAGAGTTAGTGTTGCATATTAGTTTAGTATTTGTAGTTCTCGTCTTTGTCCTTGTCAGTCAGTGTAAAAAAAAAAAAAAAGACCCAAAAAAATTTAGCTTTAGTTTAGTCATATAAGTTTGTGTAAGTAGAGTTAGTGTTTAGTGCATATTAGTTTAGTATTTGTAGTCCTCGTCCTTGTCTGCGTCCTTCAGTCTAAAAAAAAAAAAAAAACTTGTAGGTGTAGTAGTTTTATTCTAGTTTAGTAGCTGTCTACGTCTTTGTCTGCTTCTTTGTCTGCGTCTTTGTCTGCGTGCCTGTCTTGCTAAAAAAACAAACACTCTGTCATAGATTCTAGATGGACCAGGACTGTGTGCCTACACTGAGGAGACCAACACTGTATATAGTGGAAAAAGGTGTTTATTTACAAAGGTGAGAAAATAAGTGCACGAATAACACAAAAGCTATATACAAGTTCAGGGAGAATGCAATACTCATAAGCCAAAGCCAAGCCGGGGTCAAATACCAGGAGATCATTCAAAGAGGCTGCAGACAGGGAAGGGGCAAGAAGGAAATGTCCAGGAGAGGGATCGGGATCAGGTCAGGACAGATCGGATCGGGTCAGGTCAGAGGTCCAAAGCAGGTTCAGGGTCTGGTTAGTAAACAGATACCAGGGCGAGTTCTGTTTGAACTCGCCGGGTATATATAGGGAGTGTCTTAATTACGTTCAAGTCACACCTGAACGTAGCAAAGGCCAGGTGTTCCACACTGCCAGGGTCCATCCGCTGGTGGAGGTCAGTACTGCATCCCAAAGGTGATATACCAGCAGGGGGAAGTTCCCCTGACAGCTCCGAACTGCCAGGAGACCCCTGCTGGTGGGACGCAGCACTGCAAGACAGAATATCAATAGCACCAGCGGATGGACCTTTTCCTGACACACTCCTTTCTCACATTTCCCCCCCCCCAATAAAGTTTACCCCCCACCACATCAGCAAGTATGAGCAGCATACGTGGCCGTGGCCGTGGCAGCAGGGGTAGGGGAGTTACTCCCAGTGCTGGGTCGCTGCCAGCACGGGGTACCTCTCGCGCCCCTACTAGTGGTAGAGGATCAGGTGGAAGGGGAGTCCGCCTCATCCGCAAGTTTTTTCCCTCGGGCAGCCGCCCGATATTGCCTTCTCAGGCTCCAGTAGTGGTGGAGTATATGGGGCACAGCAGTGCCACTGAGTCGTCAGTCCCGACTCCCAGTAGCACCACCAGTACACCGGTGCCTTTAGTACCCACCCCCAGCCCCCAAGAGTCCAGCCTCTTACTGTTTGATGACAGCGACAGTGAGAGGGATATCTTGGGGGAGGCCCTGCATCAGGCAGACATCCAGTTCTGTCCTGATGGTCAGGAACTTTTTGAAGGGTTGATGGAGGAGGAGGATAGGGTACCTGCTGTCAGTATCCCAGAGACATCCCTTCCAAGTGGTGCTGGTGTTTTTGTGCAGGAAACACCCGCACCTAGTCAGACCCAGGCGTCGGTGAGGGGACAGCGGAGCCAGGCTAGCGGCTCCATGTCAGCTGTTTCCCTCAGACCACCACATTTCAGCCCTGGGTCTGACATATCTGGGGGCGAAGAGGAAGGTGACCCAACATGGGTGCCACCTGACTTGTCGGTTCACAGCAGCAGTAACGACGAGGAAGGTAGGCACCCTGGGGAAACGGTGCGCCAGGTCACCAGGGAGACCAGCGTCAGGGTCTCCACTGGTGATGGCAGCAGGAGGTGTCAGCAGCAGCAGCAGCAGGCAGCTCCACCTGTGCGCACCGAGTCCCAGCAGGTGCAAGTCAACGTCACCCCATCTGACAGGAGGGCGGCGCTGAAGTCACCTGTCTGGGCCTACTTCACCCTGGTAGCAGATAACCAGACCGTAGCCATCTGCCATATCTGTCGTGCCAGGGTGAAGAGAGAGAAGTGCTTGGCTCGGGTGGGTACCACAGCTCTGAACCAGCACCTGAGAATCAACCACTGGCGGGAGTATGACCAGATGAAGCATGGTGATGGTAGCAGCGCCACCACCACAAGTGTGCAGGGTACAGCAGCCCCTGCCACAGCTTCATCTGTTCCCAGCAGGTCATGCCCCTCCGCTCCCTCTAGTAGAGGTACTGGTACCGGCAGCCAGACCTCTACTTCCACAGCACCCTCCTCTTCGGTGTCCTGCACTGCCGTCCGGCGCCAGGCGTCGCTTTCCGACGCCTTCGAACGCACCACTCCCTTCCCCCCTGGAGACCGACGTATGCGTTCCCTCAATGGGCTCCTGGCAAGGGTTATTGCCCAACATCTGCTTCCCTTCAACATTGTTGACTGCAACCCCTTCAGGCAGATGTTGGAGCAGGCCCAACCCCAATGGCGTGTCCCCAGCCGCCATTTCTTTGCCAGGACTGGTGTCCCTGCCCTACACCAGCACATTGTGCAGAATGTAACCCTGGATCACGCTGTCAGCGACAGGGTGCATCTCACAATGGATGGCTGGACCAGCAGGCATGGGCAGGGCCAGTACATCAGCTTCACGGCCCATTGGGTTTCCCTCCGAGGCGCCGGGGAGGGATTGGCGGCATAAGATTTTGTGGTGCCGCCCCGGGGTGTCCAGGGGAGAACTGCTGGTCTCCCTCAAGCCACTGTCTCCGCAGCTGCTGAGCTTCCCAGCAAGCGCCCCCGTAGCTACTCAAGTGTGGGGCATGTGCGCTGTCAGGCCGTGCTCCAGCTTGTTAGTTTAGGGGACCGGAGACACACTGGAAAAGAAGTGCTGACCGCACTTCAGGCTCAGGTCCAGAAGTGGCTGACACCCCGAAGGCTCCAGGCAGGTATGGTTGTCTGTGACAACAGCAGCAACCTACTCTCCGCCCTCCAGGCTGGCAGTCTGACCCACGTGCCCTGTCTGGCACATGTCCTCAACCTCGTGGTGCAGAAGTTCCTGAGCACCTATCCCGGGTTGAGTGACATTGTGCTAAGGGTACGTAGGATTGCCAGCCACTTCAGGCACTCCCCAACCGCTACCGCATCCCTGTCCAAGTTGCAGCGGGACAACAGCCTGCCCCTTCACAGGCTGATTGTGGACAGTGTGACGCGGTGGAACTCCACCCTCCACATGCTGGAGAGGTTGTGGGAGCAGCGAAGGGTGGTGAAGGAATACCTGCTGGAGCAAGGCACTGGCGGACCATCACAAACACTCCCGTACATCACCAGTGCGGAGTGGGGGCAGATACACCAGGTCTGCCATGTGTTGGCCCCTTTCGAGCAGGCGACCAAGATGGTGAGCAGGGAGCATGTCGGCCTCAACGACGTGCTCCCTATAGTGTTCCTGCTGGACAGGGCACTAGATCGCCTGCTCGAAGCTGGGGAGAGTGCCTTGGTGGAGCAGGAGGAGGCAACACTGCTCCACCAAGACCAGGCCCAGGACGAGGAGGAGGAGGAGGATAATGATGACGAGGAGGTTACTGGTTATGTCCTGGAGTCAGGGCCTGGTCATGAGGGAGAGCCGGTGTTGGGGGCACCGATAGTCCGGGGGTTGGGCATCTCTGAGCGTGAGCAGCGGCGCCTCCAGCATGAAGAGTCGGACGTCATGGACCTGGGCAGCTATGAGGAGTCACAGCGGGCTGCCCACATGCTGAGATGCCTCAGGAGGGACCCCGGGTTCAGACTATCAAGGAGAGGGATGAATTTTGGATGGCCACCCTTTTAGATCCAAGATGCACGGGGAAACTGGAGCAGTTCCTCCCAGCCAGCCGGAGGCAGCACCGGAAGGAGGAACTGCAGGCACGCATAGTCAGCCGGTTGGAGCAGGCAACTCCCCGGCCTCCAGTTGTCCCCCCTCATCTCACCCAGCAGGTGGCTGCACCCAGCAGCAGCAGCAGCAGCCGAGCAGGGGACCTAATGGGTGAGATGAGGATGTTCTTCCAATCTGAGCGACCCAGTACCAGCAGCAGCAGCAGCAGCAGCAGTCACCACCAGCGGCTGGCCCACATGGTGGCAGACTACATGGGGTCCGTCGGTGCTTCTGACAGTATGAGCACCGACGACCCAATGGAGTACTGGGTTGCCAGATTGGACACCTGCCGCGAGCTCGCTCAGTATGCGCTGGAGTTATTGTCTTGCCCCCCCTCCAGCGTACTATCTGAGCGTACATTCAGCGCGGCAGGTGGGGTGGTCATGGACAAGAGGACCCGTCTGTCCACAGACTCCGTGGACAGACTCACATTCATCAAGATGAATGAGTCCTGGATCGGCGGTGACTTTCTGGCACCCGCCGTCGGTTCAGGGCGCTGAATGGTCCCTTGTCATTCATTACTTCTTTGATGTATTTATACCTTTGAAACTCATAGTGGGCAGGTAGTGTTAAGGGCATAAATATTTCCATGCTGTGTCATTAAGCCACTATAAGGAGTCCTGATGCTGCTGCCACATTATTTTGAAATGTAATTGCTCAATGCTCATCATGAATTTAAAAAGTCACGTATAGCATAGAAATGACGTTAATCAAACTTTTAAATTATGAGGCACTATGGTATAGTCAGGCTATGTCATTCTGCTTTTCAAATTTAATCACCATGCTACTGCAACTTCAAGCTTTTGTAATTTTGCCATGATATGGGCTCCTACTGCTAATGCCAAAAGTCTGAGTGATTATGTACCGATATATTACTCATACTGCTGCTGTCACCTTTTGTCCGAGAGATTTGCCACTTTCTATTACTACTGCTGCTGCTGCTGATGGCACCTCTTGCCCGAGCTATTTGCCATTTTTATTACTCTTACCTCTGCTGCTGCTGATGGCACCTCTTGCCTGAGTGTTTTGCCATTTTTATTACTCTTACCGCTGCTGCTGCTGATGGCACCTCTTGCCCGAGTGATTTGCCATTTTTATTACTCTTACTGCTGCTGCTGCTGCTGATGGCACCTCTTGCCCGAGTGATTTGCCATTTTTATTACTCTTACCACTGCTGCAGTTGATGGCACCTCTTTCCCGAGTGATTTGACACTATATCGTCTACTATTACTACTACTGCTGCTGCTCACGACACCTATGTCACGAGTTCTTTGCCACTATATACTACTATTACCACTGCTGCTGCTGCTGTTCATGGCACCTCTTTCCCGAGTGATAAAACACTATATTGTCTACTATTACTACTACTGCTGCTGTTCAGACACCTATGTCACAAGTTATTTGCCACTATATACTACTATTACCACTACTGCTGCTGCTGTTCATGGCACCTCTTTCCCGAGTGATAAAACACTATGGGCCAGATTCAGGAAAGGTTACGCTGGCGGATCGAGTGATCCGCCAGCCTAACTGTGGCTTTGAGCCGGCGTTTCTGTTTTCTGTAACCAGAAAACAAGAAACGCCGGGTTGAAGTTCCGATGCGAGCAGCGTAACTGAGTTTCGCCATCGCATCGTTACTTCAACTTAAAAATGGCGCCGGGGGCGTTCCCGCCGATTTACGCTCAAAAAATATGTTAATGAGCGGAAATCGGCAATTCACGATCGAAATCCGGCGCGACGCAATGACGATACGACGTTTCCGGACGGGATACGCGGCGCATAGATATACCTACATGGGGTTGGAGTATCCTATGTTAGGTATAGGCGTCGTCATCGCGTCGGAAAAAAAAAAAAAAAACGTCGCTTGCGTAAAACGGTCATGAATGGGAATGTGACGTCATTGACGTTCATTCACAGATTTTGGAGCATGCGCACGGGGATGTTTTGACACTCGACGCATGCGCAGTACGTTGGCGGCGGGATCGCGCGTAGTTAGCATACTACACGCCCCGTACCCGCTACATTTGAATTCCGCCGGCTCATTTGTGATGCGCTGCCGCAACTTTAGGAGCAAGTGCTTCGTGAATGACAGCACTTGCTCCTAAAATTACGGCAGCGCAACGCAAATGAGATGCGTTACTCCAGAGCAAAGATGCTCTGGAATACGTGAATCTGGCCCTATATTGTCTACTATTACTACTACTGCTGCTGCTCAGACACCTATGTCACAAGTTATTTGCCACTATATACTACTATTACCACTACTGATGCTGTCAAGTCTTGCCCAAGTGTTTAGATGCTATCTAGTACTATTACCACTACTGCTTGTAAATGTTGCCTGTGTGATAATTACATTATATTTTAATACTACTGCTGCTGCCTTCATGCTGAGTAATGCTTCATGACCTCTCTGGCACAGCGGATCCACCAACAGCCTCCGCTACAAGCTACCAGACCGGATCGTAACAGCAAGTGTGACTAAAACACTGAACTTTATGTTAAACCCTGGTTTGCGGCCTTTATACTGCAACCATTAGCCTGTCTGCAAGAGCAAATCTGCACCCTCTCTCTCTTTCTCGCTCTCTCTCTCTATATCTATATATATATTGTAGCTTTTGTTATATTAATTTTTCAACAGTTTAGTTTGTGTTAGTAGTGTCTGTGTCCGTGTATTTTAGTTTGTCTTAGGTTTGTGTTAAATAAAATAATAGTATAAAATGTTTTTGGTTATTATGAAGTTAGATGTGTTGATGTTAATGTTGATGTTGATGTGTTAGATGTGAAGTTAGATGTGTTGAAAAACCTAACAATCTCAATAAGAAAGGAAACATTTTAAAAGAATAACATTTTTTATTAAAAGAAAAAAAATTTAAATGTAATTTTGCATGAGCTTCTGAAGCTCAGTCATCGCGTCAAAATTCTTCCTCTGCTGTTGCTCCAGCTGTTGGTTTTGGAGGTCTAATATCTGCATTTTCCGACGATTTGAGAGGATTTTATCATTGGTCCTCTGGATGAGAATGTGGTTTTCTACCATCTTTTTTAAAACTGTTAGGATATAAGAAAAAAAAAATCGGATTTTAAAGACCGTTACCAAATATATAAAATATTTATGTTGCTTATTAAACAATCATTATCATGTCTATACAATTGTTATGTGTCTAGCACATATACTTCTATCATAAATACCATATTATTGTTCTGAAATCTGACGGGTGCGCTTTAAATGCTGTCCATTTTTATATCTACATCTTATTGTTGAAATGTTATTAATCTTTGTGCACATATTTACCCTCCTGACTGAGGCTCACAGGAACCGTCTCATCCTCCTGCTCCTCTTCTCCATCACCCGATTCACCAGGAGTTTGGGGGGGGGGTTGCAGCTCCTTCTCTTGCTCCTCAACAGGAGCTGGGGGTGGTAAAGACTGGGAGGGCCCTGGCTGCTCCTCATCCCTCTCCTCCTGTGCATCCTCCTCCTGCTCCTCCTGCTCCTTCTCTTCATCTTCCTCCTCCTCCTCTGCGGCCTGTCGTCTTGTGCGCTTGGGGCGCACAGATGGTAGAGGAGCTCCTATAATAACACAATGTTCATATATGTAAAAATGATTTCTAATAACGTATGCAAATTCTGTGTACTCTGCTGTATTGTATATGAATACAAATGTATTTATATAGACAGTTAACCAATGGGATAATGTTATATTAAAGGGTCTTGCTGGCACTACAGGGGACTGAGTGTGAGCTGGGCTGCCACCATGGTAAAATGAGCTGTTTGTGTTTCCTTTGTATTATTCTGATGATCTCATGTTAAAAAAAAAGGGCCTGATGGAGTACACGGGATTACTAAGATATCCCCACGCCTAGCACAGGAATTTAGTGGTAATTCAGTTATAAAATACCACCCCTTCTCCTTTAACCCACCACACCACCACTTTAATTCCATGGTTTAACTTGATGGAATAATGATAGAAAAGGGGGAGAAGGTTTCAATTCCCCCTTTTCTCATGGGAAAGCGGCAGGACCTAATAAAATTAGTAGTGACGGTTTAAAGTTCCCCTTTTGGGAACCTAATAGGGCTCTTTAGGTGTAAGCTGGTCCTCACGTGGCCTAGTTAGCTGGAAAATGTGTTTTTCCCGTTTTTTTGGTGAGCACGAGGTGATCACGCGGCCTACACATGCTTTTCCCGCACTTTTTAGGCCTGTGGGCCTGGTACCAGTTGGTTCTGGAAAAATCCAGTGTTAGTTAGGGGTATATAAGTAGGGTTCTGTCAGCCTTGCTCTCAGTCGCCTCAGTAGACAGGACTGTGGTGTTCCCCAACCCCCCCCTTTTTTTTCTTTTCTTTTTGCCGCGGCTGCTAATTATGTGGGATGGTCACCTTTGTTTTTTAAAAAAAAATAAAAAAAATTATACTAAGGGGGACAAATCTGTTTAGTTTAGTTGTTGTTGGATACATTTTAAAGTTGGAATATATTTATGTACAGCCCGAGCCGTAGTGACTAGTCTGTTTTTTTAAGTTATTAAAGTATTTATTTAAAATATATGTCTGAAATCCAATAATAAAGCAGCCTCGGCCAGTATTAGTCCATTAATGGTGTGTCTTGTTTATTTAGTTTAATTATAGTTAATAAGTGTTCCTGTCTGCTGTCACATGTCTTTTTTCAACAGTACTATGAATACCTTGGGTGGTGATATATGTTACCACAACATGGCGTCTGGGTTAACAACATCTGCCCTAAGGTTAATTACATATGACCTTACATAACTGTCACCAATAACTTACCTGGATGAAATTCATTACGGAACTGTGTGACCTGGGCCATGTGGCGCCTCTTTAGGTCAGACCACTTTTTTAAGATGGCCATGTGGTCATGTGTGCGGCCATGCACCTTGCGTAACTCCCGCAATAGGGAGTGGACAATTATTTTTTTCCTGCTGGCTCCGAATTTGGTCATATCCGTGTTGCAGGAACGTCTGCAAGGTGAAGAACAAAGTATATTATAATACTTTTGTTTAAACCCTTATTGATATATGACGTAAATGTATGGTATTCAACAATTGGAAGCATTCTCGCCTTATTAATCACTGACAGGGGTAACATGACAGATTTTATATCTTGCCATTTTGGTTGCCACCTTTTTTGCATAAATATAGCAGCCATTATCATTTGTATAATTATGTATATATGAGTAACATCACAGGATACACGTATAGGGGAGAAATTAGTTGCTATTCATCTGACCGCTATAATTATTTTTTGACCCTTATACAATAGATTTTTTTTTCCATCCCTATCTTTATATATGAACAATAATATGTTTGTTTCTTTTGACTTTTTGATGAATTAATTTTGAATAAATAATGGAGTTGATGTTATTTAAAAACTACAACTACCAGCATGCTCTGATACACCATGTAGCTCACTGTCACCAGCTGTACCACAATTATACTTTAACTCCCAGCATGCCTGGACAGTCAATGGCTGTCCGGTAATACTGGGGAGTTGTTTTGCAACAGCTGTAGGCTCCGTTTAGGAAACAGTGCCGTACCAGACGTTTTTCTTTTTTATTGTGGAGGGGAGGGTGGCTATGTAGGGGTATGTGTATATGTTGTGTTTTTTAATTTTTATTTAGTGTTTATGTAGTGTTTTTATGGTACAATCAGAGGGGCATGGGGTTCACAGTAGTTTCCCGCTGAGGGTTTGAGCTGCAGCGCCAAATTTGCTTCAGCTAGAAGCACACTGTAAGCCGCAGCCCATGTGAATGTACCCTGTACATTCACATTGGGGGAGAGGGGGGGGGGTTATTGCAGTCAGTTGCATGCAGGGAGTTGTAGTTTTGCAACAGCTGGAGGCACAATGGTTGCAAAACACTGCGAGTTTGTTACTTAACTCAGGGTTTCAAGACCAGTGCGCCTCCAGCTGTTGCAAAACTACTACTCCCATCAGGCATGGTCTGTCAGTGCCTGCTAAGAATTTTACTTTTGCTGCATCTAGAGTGCCACAGTTTAGAGACCCGTGTATAGTGGTCTGAAAAATGTGGGCCTGCAGAACTTGCAAAACTAGAAGTCCCAGCATGCCCAGGCATGCTGGAAGTTGTAATTCTGCAACATCTAAAGGGCAATATGTATTCGAACGTCCTTGGGCCTTAAGGACCCTGAAGTCAGGACGTTCACATACGTCCTATGTCCACAACATGTTAATTATGCTAAATAGCAAGAAAAGTGCCTAAATACACATTTACCAACCAGGGTGTCTGCAGCTGTCCAGGCATGCTGGGAGTTGTAGTTTTGCAACAGCTGGAGACACACTTTTTGGGAAATACTAATATCTGATCTTATATCCTAACTTTTAAAATAGTCTAAAATGCAGTTAAAGATAATGAAATAACAGTGGTGAAATTACTTACACTAATCAGCAGTTTTTCCTCACTGGATGTAAAGTTACTCCCCACCATCTTCGCTTCGCAGGGCAGCACAAAAAAGCGATCCCAAAATCGACTGCCAAAGGTCCAGGAAATGATCTCTGTTTTCGCGTGTTGGTCGCGCGCATGCGCATGCGCGGACGAGAATTTCGCAAACAATTTCGCAATCGCATTAGCGACATTTCGCAATATTGTTTTTTGGATAAAATATCACGAATATTCGATTTTAGCGAATATTTCTCGAATATTCTTCTATATATTCGTGATATATCGCGAAATCGAATATGGCGTATTCCGCTCAACACTATTCATCACCTGCAGTTCGACTGGCATAGTGTATTTATTACAATGCCCATGTGGGCTTCAATATATAGACTGGACTAAAAGATCGATGCAGGTGAGATTGGGGAAACATGTAGCTAATATTAGGTTGGGCTTTCCCCAACATTCAGTGTCACATCACTACAATTTACATCATAATCGAAACCCAGAGGGGACTCTCTTCCTTGGCATCAATAAATTCGATATCCATTGGAGAGGAGGTTTCCTTGTAAGGTAACTATCCAGGCTAGAAATGGCCTGGATATACCGGGTACGTACATACACCCCCTATGGACTAAATGTTGACATTGACGTTAATGCATTTATAGACAACAGCTAGGTCATTTTTTATTTCAGATGTGCTTTCAACAGTATTTGACCTGTATTATTGTTGTGAACTAGCCCTGACATCCGGGACTTATGGTTCGGTTTTTAGTTAGGATAAAGATTTTGTATAGATGTTCGAGACCGTTATCCATTTAGTGTTCTAGAACTTTTTGTGTTCTCCATCCATAAAGAAATGTAATGCCGCGTACACACGGTCGTTTTTTGCGATGAAAAAAAACGACGTTTTTTAAAACGTCATTTAAATTGATCGTGTGTGTGTCTTCAAAAAAACGACCAAAAAAAAATTCCAACATGCTTGAATTTTTTGTGTCGTTTTTCAAAACGTCGTTTTTTGTTTCACAAAAAGTCACCGTGTGTAGCAAAAACGTCGTTCAAAACGACGTTTTTCAACCCGCGCATGCCCAGAAGCTAGTTATGAAGCGAGCTTCAATGGAAAAGAATGGTGAACGTAACCTTGCTTTTTGTGAAAAAACGATGGTGTGTATGCAAAATTGTCTTTGAAAAGTGACGTTTCAAAAACGTCGTTTTTTACTTCACAGAAAACGTCGTTTTTTTTCATCGCAAAAAACGACCGTGTGTACGCGACATTATTCTTATGGGCTGCTTGAGGTGTTGGCCTTTTATTGGCTCTATTATTAAGGAGATTTTATATATAATAAAAAAAAAAAAAATTCTGTACCTTTATACATATCACTTTCTGCCACAAGTGATCAAATAATATTTATGCTACTGCCAACAGGGGTGAGAGTGGTGATCAATACAGTCTCATTTTTGTAACCATATAATATTATACCATTTTTTAATTAGAATTATTTTTGTTTTATATTATTTCCCCTTTAACACACGCTTATACAGATCATTGTCTACTTTTATTAGTTAGCGTGACTTAATACTTATAAAGTGTAAGTTAATACTTACTGAATGAGTGCTTTGTGTTAAGCGCTATTGCAAATATGAGTGTCATGATTTGTAATATGATGGAGGTGGTGCAATACTGATGTATTGTCGATAATTCGATTTACTGGTCAGTCCTTTAGCTTTTTATCTTTTTATTACTGTCTGCCCTTATTTTTTATCTCAATGCTCTTCTTAGTGGTTGTTTTTTCCATATCTATTGGTTACAATCATTTAGCGACAGCATGTACTATTTTTTGTATTCGGTTATGCAAAGTAAGGGCAAGGATCCCATTTTAAAGATGGCGGATCCGCGTCATTGATCCCCGGATGTCAGGACTGGGCGGTCTAATTGACGCTGCAATTGTATAACTAGTGGCGAGTCAGCGCGCCGCTCGTGCCCCTGGAAAAAGTAATCTCTTTGACGAAACGGCGTAGGGAGGAGCGGCACACTGACGTCACCACTGTTCACCAACCACCATCCGGAAGGACGGGCGAATATCTGAGCCGGCCAGCTTTTAACTTTTACACGCTACTTAATACAATTGGCATGTGAGTGCAATCTTTTTTAATAAATTGTAGGGCTGTGCAAATTAACTTTTAATCGATCGATTAATCTTTAATTTTTTTGATCGATCAAAATCTTTTTGATCGATTAAAAAATTCTTATGACTGGTACTCACCTCTCTGCCGGCTTCTGGGCCTTCAGGGAGTTCTGTCAGAGATCCGGTGACATCATGGACACCGGCGGGGCTTGCCGTGTCCATCTGAAGGGCTCCTTTGCTGTGCCTTCATATCTGCATGCAGGCGGGACCTTACTATCTGCCACACGCAAGCCAGGGCCGTTTTAATAGCATCTTGGGCCCCTGGGCAAAGAAATGCTCTGGGGCCCCTACAATAATGACAGTGCAGGTAAACAGACATCAAGTAGGTAGAAGGCAGACTGCCTCCCCTGTGTATCTATCACTCTCAGTGCCATCATGGGGCCCCCAATTTCGGGGCAGCGTAGGCTCAAGGACCAGCTGCTTTGGGCAAATTGCAGGGGCCCCCAATGCAGCTGGGGCCCCTGGGCAGTGCCCAGGTGTGCCCTCTCATTAAGACAGCCCTGACGCAAGCGCTGTTACACTTCCCTCTATTACTTCCCTCTGTCAACCTGGGATTCTACAACCATCCACTGGGAGTTGTGATAGTTCCCTTCATGGGACATCTACATGCCGATGGACTGATGTTAACCTCTCCTCATCTGGATTCAGCAGTGGTATCGTTGTACACATTTTTATACCAGTATCATACTTAGCTACAGGTTTTTATGACTGCTTTTGGTACCATTTGGTATTACTTGCACCATTTTTACAGTTTATGTAGCTACATCGATTTTATCTCCAGTGCAATATTTATTTTGTTACCTACTTGAAGACTATAAAAGTTTTAATGCTATTCCCATCGAGCGCTGCCTTTGTGTGTTTTTTGTATCCTGCTATCCATTTTTCCAGTGGTTGGTAGCTGCACTGGGAATCGGCCTGCAAGGAGATCAGCTAAAAGTAGTTGGATCTGTATGTGCGTTATAATTAATCGAAATTAGTCGATTAATCGATTAAAAAAAAAAACGATTAATCGAACACAAAAATTTTGATCATTCACAGCCCTAATAAATTGTTTTACTTCCTACAATACTGCTCTAAGTTGGCTTTTCTGTTTTTTACTCCCGGATTTGGAATCTGTGCGGGGAGACCTGGCAAGTCACTGTATAGTTTATCCTGTATGCGGAGGAGTGCAGCAGAGGAGCCATTTGAATGAGCTTGGCATAGAGCCACATGCGCAATTGATCTTTTTCTAATAAAAGATCCAAGGGAGTCGGTAAGCAGACCTTTTAATAGAGGTGGAGGTGTCTTTCTGTTCTGCCATCTGATTCTGCTCCCTGGACTTTCCATAAAAAGGGCCAGATTCAGGTAGATGGGAGCATCTTTGCTCCAGAGTAACGCTTCTCATTTGCGTTACGCTGCAGAAATTTTAGGAGCAAGTGCTGTTATTCAAGAAGCACTTGCTCCTAAAGTTGCGGCAGCGCATCGCAAATGAGCCGGCGGAATTCAAATTGGGCGGGTACGGGGCGTGTAGTATTTAAACGAAGCGCGATCCCGCCGCGAACGTACTGCGCATGCGTCGAGTGTTAAAACATCCCCGTGCGCATGCTCCAAATTCTGTGAATGAACGTCAATGACGTCACATTCCCATTCATGAACTTTTTACGCAAGCGACGTGATTTTTTTTTTTCCCGACGCGATGACGACGCCTATACCTAACATAGGATACTGCAACCCCATGTAGGTATATCTTCGCGCCGCGTATCCCGTCCGGAAACGTCGTACCGTCATTGCGTCGCGCCGGAATTCGCTCGTGAATTGCCGATTTCCGCTCATTAACATATTTTTTGAGCGGAAATCGGCGGGAACGCCCCCGGCGCCATTTTTAAGTTGAAGTAACGATGCGATGGCGAAACTCAGTTACGCTGATCACATCGGAGCTTCAACCCGGCGTTTCTTGTTTTCTGGTTACAGAAAACAAAAACGCCGGCTCAAAGTCACAGTTAGGCTGGCGGATCACTGGATCCGCCAGCCTAACTGTTCCTGAATCTGGCCCTTTGGGTGTATCTATGAGTCGCATGGGATATCCACAATTGTTGCAGCTGTGAATGTCACAACTTCTGGACTTTATATTCACGATATATTGTGTTCGGCTTCACTTTTGTTATTTCATGCACATAGTTTTCATTTTTGTTTTATTTGTGAATTCTTATTACCTTTGGTGGGATAAGTTACTTTGTTCACAATATTTCAATTTTCAGCGCAGCAAACCTTTTTTTAACTACAGTACTTGCCGACCGCCCACCGTCGTTATACGTCATCAGTTTAAAGATGGATATCTCGGTAACGGCAGCAGCTGCTGCCACAACCGAGATATCCATCTCTTCAGTGGGCGGTCGGTCAAACGATAACAGCGGTCTCCGCGGCGGTTTTGCCGCGAGATCGCCGTTATCAGTGGCGGGCGAGGCCCCCCCCTCCTGCTGCGCTCCCGCGCCCTCCGCCGTAGGTAGCGGCGGAGGCAATCGGGTCCTCCCCCGTGCTCAGTGGGGATGCGAGTGAGGGAAAAATTTCCCTCATCCGTCCCCATAGCTCTGCTGGGCGGAAGTGACGTCAAAACGTCAGTCCCGCCCAGCGTCTTAAAGAGACATTTTTTTTAATGTAATTTGAAAAATGACCTTTTACATTTTTTATTTATTTTCTTTGCATTTAAGCCTACATATGAGATCTGAGGTCTTTTTGACCCCAGATCTCATATTTAAGAGGACCTGTCAGGCTTTTTTCTATTACAAAGGATGTTTACATTCCTTGTAATAGGAATAAAAGTGATATTTTTTTTTTATTTCAGTGTTAAAAATTGCTAAAATAAATAAAAATAAATATGAAAACCCAATTTTTTTTTTTTTAATCGCCCCGTCCCGACGAGCTTGCGCGCAGAAGCGAACGCATACGCGAGTAGCGCCCACATATAAAAACGGTGTTCAAACAACACAAGTGAGGTATCACCGCGATCGTTGGAGCGAGAGCAATAATTCTAGCCCTCCTCTGTATCTCAAAAAATGCAACCTGTAGAATTTTTTAAATATCTCCTATCGAGATTTTTAAGGGTAAAGTTTGACGCCATGCCACGAGCGGGCGCAATTTTTAAGCGTGACATGTTGGGTATCATTTTACTTGGCGTAACATTATATTTCACAATATGTAAAAACATTGGGCCAAATTTATTGTTGTCTTATTTTTTTATTTTAAAAAGTGAATTTTTTCCAAAAAAAGTGCGCTTGTAAGACCGTTGCGCAAATACGGTGTGACAAAAAGTATTGCAATGACTGCCATTTTATTCTCTAGGGTGTTAGAAAAATATATATTTATACTGTTTGGGGGTTTTAAGTAATTTTATAGCAAAAAAAAAAAATGTTTTAGTCTCGTAAACACCGAATCTGAAAAACAGGCTCGAGGCTTAAGTAGTTATAGATGTCTGGGGTTCTGCTTGTCAACAGTTAGCCTGAATGTGGCTCATCCTTAGTCACAGTCGCACAGATGGGTGATCTGTCTATCAAAGTGCCTGGGCAAGGGGGAGGGGCTATACTTGTTGGCGCGGTGGGGAACTATTCAAATGCAAATGACAGCTGTTGTGTTCCCCCAGCACATAGTATGTAGATGTCAGCAGCAGCGGGAGAAGGGGGGGGGGATTGACTTGGTTTTGTTTTTGGGGACCATGGCTAAAATCAGGGGGACCATGGCTGAACAGAGGGACATGGCTGAACAGAGGGACATGGCTGAACTTAGAGGGACATGGCTGAAGAGAGGGACATGGCTGAACTTAGAGGGACATGGCTGAACAGAGGGACATGGCTGAACAGAGGAACATGGCTGAATAGAGGGACATGGCTGAACAGAGGGACATGGCTGAACTTAGAGGGACATGACTGAACAGAGGGACATGACTGAACAGAGGGACATGGCTGAACTTAGCGGGACATGGCTGAACTTAGAGGGACCATGGCTGAACTTAGAGGGACCATGGCTGAACTTAGGGGACCATGGCTGAACTTGGAGGGACATGGCTAATCAGAGGGACATGGCTAATCAGAGGGACATGGCTAATCAAAGGGACATGGCTGAACTTTGGGACATGGCTGAACAGAGGGACGTGGCTGAACAGAGGGACGTGGCTGAACAGAGGGACGTGGCTGAACAGAGGGACATGGCTAATCAGAGGGACATGGCTGAACTTTGGGACATGGCTGCATTTGGTGACACAAGGCTGCATTTGGGGACACATGGCTGCATTTAAAAAAAAAGTATCGGTATTCGGTATCGGCACATACATGAAAAAAAGTATCGGTACTTGTACTCGGTCCTAAAAAAGTGGTATCGGGACAACCCTAAATGAAGCCTAACAATTATGTCCCTGGCGGGACCATTAGGTCTACGTGGGGCTAAAGCCATGTGTACCCTGTCCTTTCCAGCCTTTCAACTGGGGTGCCAGGCAGGAGTTCTTGAAAAAGTGCAAGCATCATAGCCTGTAGGTCCAATACATGTTCAAGTATTCCTCTAATTCTTAAATTGGAACATCTGTCCATATTCTCCTGGTTCTCTAATCTGTTTTATAAGATAAGCTTTTCCTCTTTCATATATTCCAATTCCCCCATATGCTGCTGAGTGTAAGTTTCCAGTTCATCTACCCTCACCTCTAATTCAGCGGTTCTCTGCCCAATCTTCCTAATCTCTTTAGTGAGTTTGTCAGTTATGTCCACTGAAGTCTGTTTCAATGCTTTTTGTAGCATCTTTTTAAAATGCGTATAAGTATGCCAGATTGAAAAGTAGCTTGTGAATGTTCCTCCTCAGAGTCGGTCTCACCTCCACAGTGCTGTGCCTTTAAACTGTGTGGCTGAGAGGAAGTAGTGCGCTGTGTGCTGGATCGTGAGGTGTTTGGCGGCCCCATTTTGGAAGAAAACAGCCTGGCCGGCGTCTCCTTATGATTCCCAGCTTTTATTTTTAGTTTGGGGCCCCGCAGGACCATATTATCATCTCAGGCCCCATACACACGACCAGTTTTCTCGGCAGAATCCATCAAGAAACTTGATGGGAGACGTATTCTGCCGAGAAAACTGGTGGTGTGTACACTTTTCGCTGAGAAAACCGTTGAGAAACTCGTCAAGCCAAAAAGAGATAATGTTCTCTATTTCCTCTACAGCAATGGGAAAATTTGGCTCGACGAGTTTTTGGACAGCCGAACGAGAAACTAGACGAGAAAAACGATGGGTTTCACCCGATGAGTTTCTCAGGTCGTGTGTACGGGGCCTCAGACGTGTTCCCAGATGTAAGCAGCAGTATCGGGAATAGTTTCAGAAGCCGCTGTAGCTTTCAGTCCTCCGGTGTGACTAGCTAAGGAGCGGAGCTCTAAGAAAGCATGACTGCTCCCTCAGGCATCCGCACATGCAGCCCCCCCCCCCCCCCATGTATACTTTTTTTGTTATTTTTGATTATTTCAGACTTACTGACTCCTCCATTTAATCCAGTAGGTTGAAAAAAATGGTGTTAAATAGTAGGTTGTTGCCAACTCCAGGTCTGCCATGGCCTGCTGAGATTGCTCCAATGTCCATGTGGATATGGCCTAAGGCCTGGGAATCAGGCAAACTGAAAGAGTAGGCAATAAAAAATAGAACAATACAATATTGATAGGTGTGGCGATAAACACAAACACATAAGGTCACTGAGCATAGAAGAGCTGGGTCCTGGCACTGGACAGTCAGTAGGGATGTGCCCAACATGAGTACAGTCTCCAGTCCCCATCCAAAGTATAGAAGGAGGTCTAAAGCACTGTCTCAGTGTGACCTGAAAGAATCCTGTGAGGGGGATCTCTGCTGCTGATAAGTGAATAAGTGAATAAGTGAATAAGGTAAAGAGATCAAATAAGGAGTTGGTTTTGGTGCCAAGTGGTAGCAGATGTTTACAGCATTTATTTTCTGAAGTTTTGCTGACGCTGTTCTCTTTAGAGAAACTTTAGAGAAACCTAACCAGTTGACTGCCACATGTATAACCAGTAGACATGTGCACACTAAAATATTTTGTTTCTGAATTTCCTTTTCGTCCGAGAAATTGCCTTCGTCCGAAAATCTGAATGAATTAAGGTCGAATCTGTCATTGAAGGCTTATGGTGTCTGTCGAATGTTCAATGAAGATTCGACGGAGCAACAAAATTGTACAACACTGCAATCGTACATTTCCGGTTGAATGTTCCGCCTACAAGCTAGCTATAGTAGAATTCTAATGTTGTATGACTAGAAATAATTATGTTTATTAACCACTTAAGGACCGCCTACTGCACATTTACGTCGGCAGAATGGCACGGCTGGGCACATCAACGTATATATACGTTGATTTTAGTACCCAGCCGTGGGTCACGGGCGCGCGCCCGCGACCCGGTTCGAAGCTCCGGGACCGGGACCGCGTGATTCGCGGACCCGATCGCCGCTGGAGTGCGGCGATCCGTCCCTGGAGCGGAAGAACGGGGAGAGCCGTGTGTACACACGGCTTCCCCGTGCTTCTCTGTGGCCGCAGCATCGATCGCGTCATCCCTGTAATAGGGGGACGCGATCAATGACGTCACACCTACAGCCACACCCCCCTACAGTTGTAAACAAACACACATAGGCACACATCCCCTACAGCGCCACCTGTGGTTAACTCCCAAACTGCAGCTGTCATTTCCACAGTAAACAATGCAATTTAAATGCATTTTTTGCTGTGAAAATGACAATTGTCCCAAAAATGTGTCAAAATTGTCTGAAGTGTCCGCCATATTGTCGCAGTCACGAAAAAAATCGCTGATCGCCGCTATTAGTAGTAAAAAAAAAATAATTAATAAAAATGCAATAAAACTATCCCTTATTTTGTAAACGCTATAAATTTTGCAAAAACCGACCGATAAACGCTTATTGCGATTTTTTTTTACCAAAAATACGTAGAAGAATACGTATCGGCCTAAACTGAGGAAAAAAAATGTTTTTTTATATATTTTTGGGGGATATTTATTATAGCAAAAAGTAAAAAATATTGAATTTTTTTTTAAATTGTCGCTCTATTTTTGTTAATAGCGCAAAAAATAAAAACCGCAGAGGTGATCAAATACCACCAAAAGAAAGCTCTATTTGTGGGAAAAAAAGGACGCCAATTTTGTTTGGGAGCCACGTCGCACGACCGCGCAATTGTCAGTTAAAACGAAGCAGTGCCGAATCGCAAAAAGGGGCAAGGTCCTTTACCTACATTTTGGTCCGGGTCTTAAGTGGTTAATTATTATTACTAGTCAACCAACATTAGAATTTTTCTATAGCCTATGGGCATTTGACCGGAAATGTATAATTGCAGCTTCGTACAGTTTAGCTGCTCTGTCAAATCTTCTTAGAACTTTCGACAGACACCATAAGCCTTCAATGACAGATTCAGCGTTTGTATGTTTTTCGATGCTTTGTCGAATCTTCATCGTTCATGTTAAATTGTCAAGTTAGTTCTAGCTATTTTACTGCTCCTCCTCTTTGGTTACAATCAGCCAATAACATTCATCATCATCATTATTTTTATTTTACTTCCCCCACCCAATTCCAGCAGCAATCTTTTCTCTCTGTGTCGAATCTTTTCTCTCTATAATGTCGAATCTTTTCTCTCTATAATGTCGAATCTTTTCTCTCTATGTAGAATAATCATGGACTAATAGAGTTAAGGTTAGGCACATTCGACCACAGGTTCGATAGACACAGATTGTTATTGTCAGCTTCATGTCGAATCTCCTATCAATCTATCAATATTGAACTGTTGTTGCAAAGAAAATGAAAATAAAGCATTTGTTTATGTCGGATCTTTCGGTTTTCGTATTCTGCATATTCTTTTTCGTTTGTTAAAACGATAACGAAAATACCTGAATTTTGGACGAAAATGTATTCGGACGAAAACGAATGCACATGTCTAATAACCAGTCTGATTAGAGAATTAGCAAAATAGGCAACTCATTTGTTTGGTACATGTGTATTTTGGTAAGGTTATAATAAGATTTTTTTTTATCTTCATATCTTCCTTTACCTTAAGCAGGGGTGTTTTCATGTCCTCATTGTTCGTTTTTGCTCTCAAGTTGCTGTAATTCTTCTCTGATCTCCACACTTCCTGGTTGTCTGTTTCCTGATAACCACAGTACCGGGAGCTTTCTCTCTGTGGTCACTAATCAAGGAGGTGTGATTACTGTGTGTCTAAAACCTCACAGCACCAATCAGTTTCATTTTTCAAACCATCACTGCCCTGTATTGACTCTGTACAGCAGAGAAGCAGGAAACATGCAAAAACGAAACTAGAAACTACAGGTACATTATATGATTGATTTTTATCTATTTTTTAAAAGGAATCAGTTAACTATTATGTCTCTATACCCTGTAAGCAGTCATTTCAGCAAAAAAAAAAATGTATTTACAACTCCTTTAACCTCCCTGGAGGTGTGATTATTTCAGATTTCAGGTGCTGAAAACGGTAACATTATTTTGCAAGGAAATGTGGTGTTTTACATTGTAGGCCTGTAATTCTTAGGAATAACTCACTTAAATCTGTCCAAACAAGAGTCTAGTAGACATCTCGGGTATGATAAAGTTTGAAAAACAAAATCATAAATTTTAACCACTTAAGGACCCCCGCACGCACATTTACGGCCACAACATGGCTCGTACAGGCACAAGGGCGTAAATTTACGTCCTCGCCTTCGTGCGGTTCGGGGGTCCCATCGGGACCCCCTCCGTGGCGTGCGGCGGTCCCCCTGGCTCTGGGAGCGATCGCCGACGAGCGGGCGGATGTCCGTGTTTTCCGCCCCCCCGCGATCGCTCCCAGCCAATGGGAGCGCTCCCCCTTCGTGTCAGTTCCTCCTCCTGTGTTTACACAGGAAGGAGGAAATGATGTCACCTCTCATCGCAGTGGTGTTTCCCACCGCTGCTGATGAGAGAAGACATCCACAGTAAGTGTGCACCAACACAACAATGACACACACACACATAGGCACATTAACCCCTTGTGATCGCCCCCCCCCCCCCCCCCCTGTCACAGTGTCACTGAATGCAGTGATCTAATCACTGCATTTAGTGTCAGTGTGACAGGCAGTGTAAAAATCAGTTAGTGTTAGGTCCAGGATAGCCCCCCCACCCCCCCCTAATAAAGTTTTAACCCCCTGATCACTGCCCTAGTTAACCCTTTCACTCCCTATTGCCAGCATCACTAAGCGATCATTTTTCTGATCGCTGTATTAGTGTCGCTGTTCCCGCTAGGTAGCTATTTTTTTTATTGCGATTTTTTTTTTGTTACTAAAGACATGTGGCTGAATTAATTTTGGCCTAAATGTTGTACTAAAATTTCGTTTATTTGATTTTTTTTATAACAAAAGTAAAAAAAATAGTGATTTTTTTCAAAATTGTCGCTCTATTTTAGTTTATAGCGCAAAAAATAAAAATCGCAGAGGCGATCAAATACCACCGAAAGAAAGCTCTATTTGTGGGAAGAAAAGGACGCAAATTTTGTTTGGGAGCCACGTCGCACGACCGCGCAATTGTCTGTTAATAATAATAATAATATAATTATAATAAAAAGTATTCAATAATGTAATCAAATCAAAAACACTGAAATTTGCTCAGTTGCAGAATTGTCGCTGTCATTACTTTTATTTTTTTTATGACGAATTTCCCCACAAATCGCTATCGCTTAATTCTGCAAGTGATTATAATTTATTATCGCAGTTTTTGGTTGCTATGGACACTCTACAGTTTGCAGGCAGAAATAACAGTTTTTATTACACAAAAGTGCATGCAGGACACTGGGCAGACCACTAGGGACAAAGGGTGTGTGTATTTTTTACATACAGTACTGTAATCTGTTAGATTACAGTATACTGTATGTATTGTGTTTATTTACTTTTTTGAATTTGGCATCGTTCTCCACCCCCGTGCATCGTAACGTCGCAGAGAACGTAGCTCGGTGGCACATAGGCACTGTGTGAATCGAGCGAGGAGACAGCTCGATCACACAGCGGAGAGGATCGAGGGACAAGATAAGTAAACCATGCCTGTGTATGTTGCAAGGTGATCCCCAGTCTGGCTCGGGGTTACCGCTCTTGGTCCTGAAATCCCCCCCCCCCCGAGCCAGACTCGGGAATTCCCGCCAGGGGGGTTAACAACACATCTAGGTTCGAGAAACCACATTACAGGTATAAGATGCATTTCATTTCTACATGACTGTATAACCATTATTGTTGTGCATGGAACATTGCAAACCTGAACCATATGTTCAAGATAATAGCATACTTGTGTACTGCGTAGCATTTACCTGAGAGCAAGGAAATCTGGGGACAGTGCAACACGGCCCACATCACAGCACCTGCACCACTGCAGCAGGGTGACTGGTGAGAGGGTAGGCATCCATTTCTGATGCTGCTAGCAGGGCCACTGACAGCAGGACACCGAATATACAATCTATACTGCACCCATACTTCATTCTATACCACACTTATTACAAACCTAGACCGCACCTATACCTCATTATACCAAACGTTTAGCGTATCTGAACCACATCTTACTTGCACCTGTTCTGAGACTATACTATACTTATACTGCATGCAGGTTAACTGAGACTGTCAATAAGGGCACACACGCTCTAAAAGGGCCCAAATGATAGCCAGCAGAAGAACATCTCAAAGGATTGCCCCTTCAGTAATAATTGTTCTGTAAGCACCATTTGTTTCCTTTCCCCCTCCACTACCATCCTCCTTTTCTTTTAGACAGTGCATACCCAGTTGGTCTAGGACTAGCATTGCCACCAAACATGTGCCCTGGTAACATAGTTCCAGCACTTGGTAGATTAAACTGCTCACTGCTACACTTGAGGTGGCCTTACTACTGGTAATGCTGATCTGAATGCCAAATGTCATCTTATGCCTAGTCCCTACTGTTAATCACAAATTGAATTGTGTTATTCCCATTGTTAATCCATTTTATGTGTTATTCCCATTGTTATTCCATTTTATGTTTGCCTAGTTACCCACCTTATCGGGTGACAATATATTAAGTTTGACTTTACAACCTAGTTTGGTGCCTGTTTTATTTCAGTTTTATATTCTGTGATATTGTATGTTTGTACACTCAAACTGATGTGTCAGTGGGGCTGAGGTTCTCAAAAATGTTGAGGCAAAGAAAAGAGGAGCCATTCTATCCAGCGGACCCATACAGGGGTAGTGCTACATTTGTTTTATAGAGTACAGATTGGTTAATGTCACAGTTTTTATTGGTGTCTGTGTGCCAGTTTGGGAAATTTCCTTTGTTTTGCCATGAAGACCACAAAATAAGAAAGTCTTGTGAATTGGGTGGCAAACAATACAAGTAGTAAAACATGTAGGTTCTAACCCTTTCCCATCACATTAAAAAAGCGCTTTTATTTCTGTCTGTTTTCCAGTTGGAGAGATTCTGCCCATTTCTGGTCCTGGCAACCACTCAGGAAGCAATAGGGAAAACTATAAATAGTTGACAGTGATTCCCCACAATTTTTTGTTCTTTTAATGCCACTTACCAAGCTAGAGAGTTATTTTATTTAGTTATACATTATCAGAGATTTTTTTTTATATATTTAATGAAAATAGCCCAGAGCACTAAAAATAAATGTGTCAGTTTGTTTAAATGCTTTGCTTTCTATGGCAACCAAAATTGCCACTGAGATTTTCTCAATCAATATAAAGTTCCATATGCCACCTGCTCAGTTTACAAATGGAAGCCTAATGGTGTGAATTATCATAAATCTAATAACAGAAGGTTTTGAATGTTTTTTTCATCATGTGTACAATGAAAGGAACAATAGGGATGATAATCAAAACTTGTAAAGCTCTTGTGTGCCAATGTATATATGGAAGCACTAAGTAGCAAAGACAATCTGTGGTGTGGCAACAAGTAGTGATGGACAAACATCTGACGGGGCGGTTCGCGAATGCTAACCGCAAACTTTCTCAAATGTTTGCGAACCGCAAGTTCGCGGCGGGCCCTATTGACTTTAATGGCAGGCGAACATTAAAAACCTGCAGGTCATATTTTCAGCCACAAAATACTTACTAACTGTGCACAAATAGTCCCACAACATGGACACTGACCTACCAGAAGTATTAAGCGAAAAACTGGATACAGAAGTAAGTGTCGGCCATTACAGGCCCCAAAAATTTGCCGACAGGCGTTTACCTGACAGCAAACAACTTTGTATTCTGTGGCTGGAGGTACATTAAGCTATTCACCGGATACAGAAGTAAGTGTCGGCCAGTACAGGCCCCAAAAATTAGCCCACAGGCATTCACCTGACAGCAAACAACTTTGTGTTCTGTGGCTGGTGGTACATTAGGCATTCACCGGATACAGAAGTAAGTGTCGGCCAGTACAGGCCCCAAAAATTAGCCCACAGGCGTTTACCTGACAGCAAACAACTTTGTATTCTGTGGCTGGTGGTACATTAGGCATTCACCGGATACAGAAGTAAGTGCCACCCTTTACAGGCCCCAGAAATTAGCCCACAGGCATTCACCTGACAGCAAACAACTTTGTATTCTGTGGCTGGTGGTACATTAGGCATTCACCGGATACAGAAGTAAGTGCCGCCCATTACAGGCCCCAAAAATTAGCCCACAGGCATTCACCTGACAGCAAACAACTTTGTATTCTGTGGCTGGAGGTACATTAGGCATTCACAGGATAAATAAGTGCAGGCCCCAAAAATTAGGCATTCAACGGACATAAAAGGCCTTTTATGCCACTGGATTTACCTAAGACAGGGACCATGAATTGTTATGGGTGGTGGCAGATATTTGTGGCCTGTCACGATGAATTTGAATCAAACATGGTCTACTGGTCACATGTGTTGAATTCCTCTGAGATCCATGCCTCATTCATTTTTAGAAATGTGAGGTAGTCAACACTGTCGTAAGCTAGGCGAGTGCGCTTATCGGTCACGACCCCCCCTGCTGCGCTGAACGTCCTTTCGGACAGGACACTGGATGAGGGGCAAGCCAACAGTTCCATTGCAAATTGTGAAAGCTCTGGCCAGAGGTCAAGCCTGCCCACCCAGTAGTCCAGGGGTTCATCACTTCTAAGTGCGTCCACATCTGCCGTTAACCCGATGTAGTCGAACACCTGTCGGTCTAGGCGTTCCCTGATGCTGGATCCGGAGGACAGCTGACGATGGGTCGGCTGAAAGAATCATCTCATATCATTAGTGACCAACACATCTTCAAACCGCCCTCTTCTTGCATGCCCTGTTGGATTGGTACCCGCAACTGTTTCTCTGTGAGTGAAAATTCCTCTGCCAGCGCACGCAAAAGCAGAATGTAGCATTTCTCGAAGCAAGGCCTGGAAGTGCTGCATTCTGATAGTCCTCTGTGATAATGGTAACATTTCCGCCATTTTTTGTTTGTCCCGGGGGTCTAAGTACGTTGCCATCCAGTACTGGTCCTTGCCCTTTATGCTTTTTATACGGAGTTCCCTCTTAAACCACTGGAGCATTAAGGCCCCCATTTGCACATTTACGTCGGCAGAATGGCACGGCTGGGCACATCAACGTATATATACGTTGATTTTAGTACCCAGCCGTGGGTCACGGGCGCGCGCCCGCGACCCGGTCCGAAGCTCCGGGACCGGGACCGCGGGATTCGCGGACCCGATCGCCGCTGGAGTGCGGCGATCCGTCCCTGGAGCGGAAGAACGGGGAGAGCCGTGTGTACACACGGCTTCCCCGTGCTTCTCTGTGGCCGCAGCATCGATCGCGTCATCCCTGTAATAGGGGGACGCGATCAATGACGTCACACCTACAGCCACACCCCCCTACAGTTGTAAACAAACACACATAGGCACACATCCCCTACAGCGCCACCTGTGGTTAACTCCCAAACTGCAGCTGTCATTTCCACAGTAAACAATGCAATTTAAATGCATTTTTTGCTGTGAAAATGACAATTGTCCCAAAAATGTGTCAAAATTGTCCGAAGTGTCCGCCATATTGTCGCAGTCACGAAAAAAATCGCTGATCGCCGCTATTTAGTAGTAAAAAAAAAATAATTAATAAAAATGCAATAAAACTATCCCTTATTTTGTAAACGCTATAAATTTTGCAAAAACCGACCGATAAACGCTTATTGCGATTTTTTTTACCAAAAATACGTAGAAGAATACGTATCGGCCTAAACTGAGGAAAAAAAATGTTTTTTTATATATTTTTGGGGGATATTTATTATAGCAAAAAGTAAAAAATATTGAATTTTTTTTTAAATTGTCGCTCTATTTTTGTTAATAGCGCAAAAAATAAAAACCGCAGAGGTGATCA
The DNA here is from genome assembly GCA_029574335.1 of Rana kukunoris. Taxonomy (NCBI): domain Eukaryota; kingdom Metazoa; phylum Chordata; class Amphibia; order Anura; family Ranidae; genus Rana; species Rana kukunoris. Next base: position 223,772,718 of record CM056051.1, read on the forward strand.
AATACCACCAAAAGAAAGCTCTATTTGTGGGAAAAAAAGGACGCCAATTTTGTTTGGGAGCCACGTCGCACGACCGCGCAATTGTCAGTTAAAACGAAGCAGTGCCGAATCGCAAAAAGGGGCAAGGTCCTTTACCTACATTTTGGTCCGGGTCTTAAGTGGTTAATTATTATTACTAGTCAACCAACATTAGAATTTTTCTATAGCCTATGGGCATTTGACCGGAAATGTATAATTGCAGCTTCGTACAGTTTAGCTGCTCCGTCAAATCTTCTTAGAACTTTCGACAGACACCATAAGCCTTCAATGACAGATTCAGCGTTTGTATGTTTTTCGATGCTTTGTCGAATCTTCATCGTTCATGTTAAATTGTCAAGTTAGTTCTAGCTATTTTACTGCTCCTCCTCTTTGGTTACAATCAGCCAATAACATTCATCATCATCATTATTTTTATTTTACTTCCCCCACCCAATTCCAGCAGCAATCTTTTCTCTCTGTGTCGAATCTTTTCTCTCTATAATGTCGAATCTTTTCTCTCTATAATGTCGAATCTTTTCTCTCTATGTAGAATAATCATGGACTAATAGAGTTAAGGTTAGGCACATTCGACCACAGGTTCGATAGACACAGATTGTTATTGTCAGCTTCATGTCGAATCTCCTATCAATCTATCAATATTGAACTGTTGTTGCAAAGAAAATGAAAATAAAGCATTTGTTTATGTCGGATCTTTCGGTTTTCGTATTCTGCATATTCTTTTTCGTTTGTTAAAACGATAACGAAAATACCTGAATTTTGGACGAAAATGTATTCGGACGAAAACGAATGCACATGTCTAATAACCAGTCTGATTAGAGAATTAGCAAAATAGGCAACTCATTTGTTTGGTACATGTGTATTTTGGTAAGGTTATAATAAGATTTTTTTTTATCTTCATATCTTCCTTTACCTTAAGCAGGGGTGTTTTCATGTCCTCATTGTTCGTTTTTGCTCTCAAGTTGCTGTAATTCTTCTCTGATCTCCACACTTCCTGGTTGTCTGTTTCCTGATAACCACAGTACCGGGAGCTTTCTCTCTGTGGTCACTAATCAAGGAGGTGTGATTACTGTGTGTCTAAAACCTCACAGCACCAATCAGTTTCATTTTTCAAACCATCACTGCCCTGTATTGACTCTGTACAGCAGAGAAGCAGGAAACATGCAAAAACGAAACTAGAAACTACAGGTACATTATATGATTGATTTTTATCTATTTTTTAAAGGAATCAGTTAACTATTATGTCTCTATACCCTGTAAGCAGTCATTTCAGCAAAAAAAAAAATGTATTTACAACTCCTTTAACCTCCCTGGAGGTGTGATTATTTCAGATTTCAGGTGCTGAAAACGGTAACATTATTTTGCAAGGAAATGTGGTGTTTTACATTGTAGGCCTGTAATTCTTAGGAATAACTCACTTAAATCTGTCCAAACAAGAGTCTAGTAGACATCTCGGGTATGATAAAGTTTGAAAAACAAAATCATAAATTTTAACCACTTAAGGACCCCCGCACGCACATTTACGGCCACAACATGGCTCGTACAGGCACAAGGGCGTAAATTTACGTCCTCGCCTTCGTGCGGTTCGGGGGTCCCATCGGGACCCCCTCCGTGGCGTGCGGCGGTCCCCCTGGCTCTGGGAGCGATCGCCGACGAGCGGGCGGATGTCCGTGTTTTCCGCCCCCCCGCGATCGCTCCCAGCCAATGGGAGCGCTCCCCCTTCGTGTCAGTTCCTCCTCCTGTGTTTACACAGGAAGGAGGAAATGATGTCACCTCTCATCGCAGTGGTGTTTCCCACCGCTGCTGATGAGAGAAGACATCCACAGTAAGTGTGCACCAACACAACAATGACACACACACACATAGGCACATTAACCCCTTGTGATCGCCCCCCCCCCACCCCCCTGTCACAGTGTCACTGAATGCAGTGATCTAATCACTGCATTTAGTGTCAGTGTGACAGGCAGTGTAAAAATCAGTTAGTGTTAGGTCCAGGATAGCCCCCCCACCCCCCCCTAATAAAGTTTTAACCCCCTGATCACTGCCCTAGTTAACCCTTTCACTCCCTATTGCCAGCATCACTAAGCGATCATTTTTCTGATCGCTGTATTAGTGTCGCTGTTCCCGCTAGGTAGCTATTTTTTTTATTGCGATTTTTTTTTTGTTACTAAAGACATGTGGCTGAATTAATTTTGGCCTAAATGTTGTACTAAAATTTAGTTTATTTGATTTTTTTTATAACAAAAGTAAAAAAAATAGTGATTTTTTTCAAAATTGTCGCTCTATTTTAGTTTATAGCGCAAAAAATAAAAATCGCAGAGGCGATCAAATACCACCGAAAGAAAGCTCTATTTGTGGGAAGAAAAGGACGCAAATTTTGTTTGGGAGCCACGTCGCACGACCGCGCAATTGTCTGTTAATAATAATAATAATATAATTATAATAAAAAGTATTCAATAATGTAATCAAATCAAAAACACTGAAATTTGCTCAGTTGCAGAATTGTCGCTGTCATTACTTTTATTTTTTTTATGACGAATTTCCCCACAAATCGCTATCGCTTAATTCTGCAAGTGATTATAATTTATTATCGCAGTTTTTGGTTGCTATGGACACTCTACAGTTTGCAGGCAGAAATAACAGTTTTTATTACACAAAAGTGCATGCAGGACACTGGGCAGACCACTAGGGACAAAGGGTGTGTGTATTTTTTACATACAGTACTGTAATCTGTTAGATTACAGTATACTGTATGTATTGTGTTTATTTACTTTTTTGAATTTGGCATCGTTCTCCACCCCCGTGCATCGTAACGTCGCAGAGAACGTAGCTCGGTGGCACATAGGCACTGTGTGAATCGAGCGAGGAGACAGCTCGATCACACAGCGGAGAGGATCGAGGGACAAGATAAGTAAACCATGCCTGTGTATGTTGCAAGGTGATCCCCAGTCTGGCTCGGGGTTACCGCTCTTGGTCCTGAAATCCCCCCCCCCGAGCCAGACTCGGGAATTCCCGCCAGGGGGGTTAACAACACATCTAGGTTCGAGAAACCACATTACAGGTATAAGATGCATTTCATTTCTACATGACTGTATAACCATTATTGTTGTGCATGGAACATTGCAAACCTGAACCATATGTTCAAGATAATAGCATACTTGTGTACTGCGTAGCATTTACCTGAGAGCAAGGAAATCTGGGGACAGTGCAACACGGCCCACATCACAGCACCTGCACCACTGCAGCAGGGTGACTGGTGAGAGGGTAGGCATCCATTTCTGATGCTGCTAGCAGGGCCACTGACAGCAGGACACCGAATATACAATCTATACTGCACCCATACTTCATTCTATACCACACTTATTACAAACCTAGACCGCACCTATACCTCATTATACCAAACGTTTAGCGTATCTGAACCACATCTTACTTGCACCTGTTCTGAGACTATACTATACTTATACTGCATGCAGGTTAACTGAGACTGTCAATAAGGGCACACACGCTCTAAAAGGGCCCAAATGATAGCCAGCAGAAGAACATCTCAAAGGATTGCCCCTTCAGTAATAATTGTTCTGTAAGCACCATTTGTTTCCTTTCCCCCTCCACTACCATCCTCCTTTTCTTTTAGACAGTGCATACCCAGTTGGTCTAGGACTAGCATTGCCACCAAACATGTGCCCTGGTAACATAGTTCCAGCACTTGGTAGATTAAACTGCTCACTGCTACACTTGAGGTGGCCTTACTACTGGTAATGCTGATCTGAATGCCAAATGTCATCTTATGCCTAGTCCCTACTGTTAATCACAAATTGAATTGTGTTATTCCCATTGTTAATCCATTTTATGTGTTATTCCCATTGTTATTCCATTTTATGTTTGCCTAGTTACCCACCTTATCGGGTGACAATATATTAAGTTTGACTTTACAACCTAGTTTGGTGCCTGTTTTATTTCAGTTTTATATTCTGTGATATTGTATGTTTGTACACTCAAACTGATGTGTCAGTGGGGCTGAGGTTCTCAAAAATGTTGAGGCAAAGAAAAGAGGAGCCATTCTATCCAGCGGACCCATACAGGGGTAGTGCTACATTTGTTTTATAGAGTACAGATTGGTTAATGTCACAGTTTTTATTGGTGTCTGTGTGCCAGTTTGGGAAATTTCCTTTGTTTTGCCATGAAGACCACAAAATAAGAAAGTCTTGTGAATTGGGTGGCAAACAATACAAGTAGTAAAACATGTAGGTTCTAACCCTTTCCCATCACATTAAAAAAGCGCTTTTATTTCTGTCTGTTTTCCAGTTGGAGAGATTCTGCCCATTTCTGGTCCTGGCAACCACTCAGGAAGCAATAGGGAAAACTATAAATAGTTGACAGTGATTCCCCACAATTTTTTGTTCTTTTAATGCCACTTACCAAGCTAGAGAGTTATTTTATTTAGTTATACATTATCAGAGATTTTTTTTTATATATTTAATGAAAATAGCCCAGAGCACTAAAAATAAATGTGTCAGTTTGTTTAAATGCTTTGCTTTCTATGGCAACCAAAATTGCCACTGAGATTTTCTCAATCAATATAAAGTTCCATATGCCACCTGCTCAGTTTACAAATGGAAGCCTAATGGTGTGAATTATCATAAATCTAATAACAGAAGGTTTTGAATGTTTTTTTCATCATGTGTACAATGAAAGGAACAATAGGGATGATAATCAAAACTTGTAAAGCTCTTGTGTGCCAATGTATATATGGAAGCACTAAGTAGCAAAGACAATCTGTGGTGTGGCAACAAGTAGTGATGGACAAACATCTGACGGGGCGGTTCGCGAATGCTAACCGCAAACTTTCTCAAATGTTTGCGAACCGCAAGTTCGCGGCGGGCCCTATTGACTTTAATGGCAGGCGAACATTAAAAACCTGCAGGTCATATTTTCAGCCACAAAATACTTACTAACTGTGCACAAATAGTCCCACAACATGGACACTGACCTACCAGAAGTATTAAGCGAAAAACTGGATACAGAAGTAAGTGTCGGCCATTACAGGCCCCAAAAATTTGCCGACAGGCGTTTACCTGACAGCAAACAACTTTGTATTCTGTGGCTGGAGGTACATTAAGCTATTCACCGGATACAGAAGTAAGTGTCGGCCAGTACAGGCCCCAAAAATTAGCCCACAGGCATTCACCTGACAGCAAACAACTTTGTGTTCTGTGGCTGGTGGTACATTAGGCATTCACCGGATACAGAAGTAAGTGTCGGCCAGTACAGGCCCCAAAAATTAGCCCACAGGCGTTTACCTGACAGCAAACAACTTTGTATTCTGTGGCTGGTGGTACATTAGGCATTCACCGGATACAGAAGTAAGTGCCACCCTTTACAGGCCCCAGAAATTAGCCCACAGGCATTCACCTGACAGCAAACAACTTTGTATTCTGTGGCTGGTGGTACATTAGGCATTCACCGGATACAGAAGTAAGTGCCGCCCATTACAGGCCCCAAAAATTAGCCCACAGGCATTCACCTGACAGCAAACAACTTTGTATTCTGTGGCTGGAGGTACATTAGGCATTCACAGGATAAATAAGTGCAGGCCCCAAAAATTAGGCATTCAACGGACATAAAAGGCCTTTTATGCCACTGGATTTACCTAAGACAGGGACCATGAATTGTTATGGGTGGTGGCAGATATTTGTGGCCTGTCACGATGAATTTGAATCAAACATGGTCTACTGGTCACATGTGTTGAATTCCTCTGAGATCCATGCCTCATTCATTTTTAGAAATGTGAGGTAGTCAACACTGTCGTAAGCTAGGCGAGTGCGCTTATCGGTCACGACCCCCCCTGCTGCGCTGAACGTCCTTTCGGACAGGACACTGGATGAGGGGCAAGCCAACAGTTCCATTGCAAATTGTGAAAGCTCTGGCCAGAGGTCAAGCCTGCCCACCCAGTAGTCCAGGGGTTCATCACTTCTAAGTGCGTCCACATCTGCCGTTAACCCGATGTAGTCGAACACCTGTCGGTCTAGGCGTTCCCTGATGCTGGATCCGGAGGACAGCTGACGATGGGTCGGCTGAAAGAATCATCTCATATCATTAGTGACCAACACATCTTCAAACCGCCCTCTTCTTGCATGCCCTGTTGGATTGGTACCCGCAACTGTTTCTCTGTGAGTGAAAATTCCTCTGCCAGCGCACGCAAAAGCAGAATGTAGCATTTCTCGAAGCAAGGCCTGGAAGTGCTGCATTCTGATAGTCCTCTGTGATAATGGTAACATTTCCGCCATTTTTTGTTTGTCCCGGGGGTCTAAGTACGTTGCCATCCAGTACTGGTCCTTGCCCTTTATGCTTTTTATACGGAGTTCCCTCTTAAACCACTGGAGCATTAAGGCCCCCATTTGCACTAAACTGGAAGCAGTGTAGTGGCCTGGCTCCTGCTCATCACCCAGATTAATGTCGTCCTCGTTCTCCTCCCCCCATCCACGGACAACACCAGGGATCCCAGAAAGGTTTAAAGCATGCTCTTCTTTCTCCTCCTCATCCGCCCCACCATCCTTCTCTGACTCCTCTTCAGACTCCCATTGTGGACTTGTCTCAGGTGGAGTAGCCCCCCCTGGGAATTCATCCAGCATTGCCACTTCCTCATCTTCCTGCTTCTGCTCTTCGACGGCTTGATCAATGACACGATGCAATGCACGCTCCAGAAAGAAGATGTAAGGTACAATGTCAGTGATGGCACCCTGGCTGCGACTGACCAGTTTGGTGATCTCATTAAATGGCTGCAGAAGTCTGCATGAGTCGCGCATGAGCAGCCACTGGCGCGGTGAAAAAAAACAAGCTCAGTACAGGTAGTTGTTAACTGCACGTTTCTGCTGGAGCAGCCTATCAAGCATATACAAGGTTGAGTTCCATTGCGTCGGGACGTCACAAATAAGATGTCTGACGAAAGGCCTCCGAGTCCACCAGTTTATATGGCAGTAGTTGGCGGGCTATCAGTTCCAACAAGCCAGTGGTCAACTGTTGGGCAAGAGAGTTATCTGGCGTCATCGTTTTTTACGATCGAACTGTTGGGCCACAGAAGCGTGCCTTTTTGCAGAAAAACGTGAGGACGGCATGATGGAAGGTGGAGTGGAGGACAATTGTCAGTATAGAGAAGAAGGAGAAGAGGCTGGACGGTGAGAGCCTAGAGTGTGGCTTTGTGGGTTCTGATGGCGTTGCTTCCACTGGGCTTGGTGATGGGAGGCCAGGTGCTTTCTTAAGGTGGTCGTCCTTAGGTGAGTGTTGGGCTTACCGCGACTTATGCGTTGATTGCAAAGGCTGCAGATGGCAACACTTTTGTCTGCAGCGGACATATTAATAAAAGCCCACACTGCGGAGCCATGGGCCGGCATCCTGGGAGTGCCAGATGTAACCGTACATGTTTTATGGCTTGCTAATGATACATTAGCAGTCTGGGTTGTCCCTCCTGTGCAATGTAAGTTCAGCCTGCTTCCCCTCCCTATCTGCTGGTCCATCTCTCCCTCTGAACTTCCCTCCTCTTCCTCTCTTGTGGGCACCCACGTGATGTCTGTAGACACGTCATCATCATTGTCACCTTCCCCACCACTAACATTAAAGATCTCGGAGTAGGCAGCAACAGCGGGGACCAACCTCCTTGGGCTGATCTGGGTACTGTCATCAGACTGCTAAGTGGCGGCTGTTGCTACCTCCTCTTCCTGATCCAATGCCATGAATAGCTGTGCATCGGAAATGTCTTCTGATGGATCGGAAAATAATTCCTGTAAATCAAGCGGAGGGTATATGGTGGTGGTGGTGTCAGTGGTGAGACACTCAACCAAGTCTGGTCGTCCTTTGACGTAATCGAACGCACCTTGTGCCACTTCTCACTTTGGCTCCGGCCTGGTACTCCTGTCCTACCTCTACCACCCCTGCGGAAGGGCCTGTCTCTTCCTCTGTCTGTCATTTTTTAAATGACCCTGTGACAAAAGTCTCTAGAGAAGTGCAGTATATGTGGAAGAAGGTATATAACACCCCGCTTCATTCTGTCGTTTTGGGGGGCCACTTGTTTATCGCACCAGTTATAAAACTTTTTTTCCAGTAACGTTTGTCACTGTGTGTAGCAGAGTAAAAGCAGCAAAACAGAAAAAAAAATCTGCAGTACCCAAATACACTATTATAAAAGTATATTTTTATATAACATCCCGCTTCAATCTGTCATTTTGGGGGGCCACTGGTTTATCGCACCAGTTATAAAACTTTTTTTTTCAGTAAATGTTGTCACTGTGTGTAGCAGAGGTAACGCAGCGAAAGAGGCAAGAATTCTGCAGTACCCAAATACACTATTATGAAAGTATATTTTTATATAACACCCCGCTTCAAACTGTCGTTTTGGGGGGGGGGGGCACTGGTTTATCGCACCAGTTATAAAACTTTTTTCCAGTAACGTTTGTCACTGTGTGTAGCAGAGGTAATGCAGCAAAACAGAAAAGAGAATTCTGCAGTACCCAAATACACCACCAGTCACAATGCTGCACAATACAAATCCACTATAATATGCTTTCTATATTAGAAAGTATATTATAAGTGTATTACACCCCTATATACTGCACACCAAACAATAGTACATTTATACCAGTCCTTAAAAGGACTTTTGTGGACCTGTTAGCTAACGATTTGTGTCACTACAGTCTGTCCCTGCTCCACACAGCAACCTCTCCCTACACTGACAAAAAGCAGAATGTATCACACCAGTTATAAAACTTTTTTTTCCATTATCGTTTGTCACTGTGTGTAGCAAGAGGTAAAGCAGCAAAACAGAAAAAAAAATCTGCAGTACCCAAATACACCAGTGCACAATACAAATCCACTATAATATGCTTTCTATGTTATAAGTGTATTACACCCCAATATACTGCACACCAAACAATAGTACACCTATACCAGTCCTTAACCACTTCAATACCACACATAGTCATATGTCCCATGCCGGGTGGACGTCATATGACATCCTGGACTTTGTGCGGTGATATCTGAATAATGCCAGCAGCTAGAGGCATCATTCAGATATCATTGTGGTTTGGCGGCGATCCTGTGGTGGCGGGAGGGGACATCCCCCCTCCCGCCACCATCCGGTGCTTCTCTGGGCTCTCCCGTGCCATCGGGGGCCCGGAGAAAGGATCGCCCTGCGCCGGATAGGAAGCATAGAGATGACTGATGACCAGATGGTCACCAGTCATCTCTATGACCGTCGGAGGCCCGGGCGCGATGTGATGACGTCACGCCCGGGTACCCGGAAGTAAACAAAGCCGCAATTGCGGCCAGTAAGCATGAGATCGGTGATTTTTTTTTCACAATCTCATGCTTTCCAGACAGGAGGAGAGATGCAGGGTTTTATTGACCCCGCATCTCTCCTTAAACACTTCCATACCGGGTCATAGGGGATTGACGTCTGTAGCAACCCCTCGCCGATGAGAGTGGACGTCAAACAACATCCTTTGTTTCCTGGCGTTCTAGGGCGCGCGCGCCCGTGACACCACTCGCGATTACCACCCGCGATTACCACTGATCACGGCAGGAGTGTGGATCTGTGTGTGTAAACACACAGATCCACCTCCTGTCAGCGGTGAGGAGACTGATGTGTGTTGCCAGTACAGAGGAACACACATCGGTCTCCTTCCCTTGTGAGTCCCCCTCCCCCTACAGTTAGAACATAGTTTAGGTAATATTTTAACCCCTTCAGTGCCCCTAGTGTTAACCCCTTCCCTGCCAGTCACATTTACACAGTAATCAGTGCAGTTTTATAGCACTAATCGCTGTGTAAATGTGAATGGTCCCAAAAACGTGTCAAAAGTGTCCGATATGTCCGCCGCAATGTTACGGTCACACAAAAAAACGCAGATCGCCGCCATTACTAGTAGAAAAATAAAAATAAAACGCCACTGGGATTAAAATCTCGAATGGCACACTTCCGGTTCCGGCGCCGCATGGAGTAGCTGTGTGCTTCCTCAGCTCCCGCACACCGGCTCCAAAACCTGCCTGTAAAAGCCTGCAGACCCGCAACTGACCCCAGGGCTAACCATCTGCCATCCCCCCGGACGAGGATGGACAGGTTTTTAGAAAAAAACGGCGCGCGATCGTACGCCGCCGCCGCGGCACGGACGGGGCAGCCGCAAATCGAGGCCCCGGCTTCGGCCTACACGGATCCGGCCGTGGATCCGATCGCAGAAACGGCGCCTGCTATGGAGGTGAGTGCAACACCAGCCCCTCCAACCACCCCTCAGGCTGCCCACAACCCCCCACCTCCCCCACAAGCGGGGGATATGCACAACATAGAGCTGATTGCCCAGGCCGTGGCTGCTCTATTATCCCCCATGATAGCAACTTCAGTGGAAAAAGCTATCAATGCAGGGATACAGAAGATCCAGGCTCAACTAGGGGAGCATGCATCCCGGCTGAATGAGGCCGAGAATCGCATCGGTCATATAGAAGAGGATCTTTACCAGGCCCAATCCTTTGAACATGCGCAAGACAAGACGAACAAGTATATACTCGACAAACTGGACGACCTTGAGAACAGATCCAGGAGGAGCAATCTGCGCTTTATTGGCGTCCCCGAATCGCTGCAACCCCAGGCACTTTCAGATCTCTGCTCAAGACGCATCCCCGAGGCCCTGGGCCTGCCCGGCCCCAGCACGGTTGAGCGCGCCCACCGCATGGGCCTTTTCAAATCCCTCATCCTGCAGAAGTTCAGGCAGTCCAGGACCCTCCAGATAGATGGCATGAACATCTTGGTCTTCGCGGACTACTCCGTGGACGTTTCCAAGAGGAGAAAGGCTTTCCAGCAGATCTGCGCGGAGCTCCACCGAATGCAAATCAAGTTCACTCTGGCCTTCCCGGCCGTGCTTCGACTCAGAGCCCCTAACGGGGATCAGCTCTCCTTCCATGACCCTTCCGAAGCTGAGGCTTTCCTGAGGTCCCACCGCCAAGGCCCCCACCACAACCTGTCTCCTAGAGCTGCACCCTCCAACCGGGCCCTGGAACACGGGAGCCCGCGCAAGGACTCTCCTAAGAGATTCAAGGCTTCTGGATCCGACCGACAACAAGCCTCCTCCTCTTGAACCCCCCTTTTTTTTTTCTTCTTCTCTCTCTTTTTTTTGGATGCCACACCGTCCTGGTGCAACTCTGCTGCGCTTTGATCGTCTAAGACCACTCCTGGGTCATTCTCCTCCATTGTGCCTCCCCCTCACACGGGGAGCCACGGTAGGCCCAATGCTATTATGCTGTTATGCCATTGTTTTTTTTTTGTTCTATAATGCTGTTTTATTTTCACATTGTTTTATGTTCTTTTTACACGATTGGTAATAGTTGTTCTAGCTAGTACTTGTGTTTAATATTGGGTTTTCGCATACGTTTATATGACATGTGTGAGCCCCTCTGTTCTTCCGCAGGGATACCTGTTTAGCTTTTGCCTCCCCCACGCATTGCTCCTGCTGCCTACGCCCCCCCCTTCTGTCACTGCGGGTGAAGTGCTGCATAGTGAGCCCTGGGTTGGGAGTTGGCCTATTCAGTGGCTCCATGCGGAAAAAAGTGAAGTTCCCGAATATTGTTGTTCACTATGTTTCCCCCCATTGTCCCTCCCCCATCTCCCCTTTCCTACTTCCCTGCTCTCTCCCCGCACGTAGGGATCCGTTAAAGCCTCCGTTCTCTCTCCCAGTCAACCACTACTCCCCGTTTGCTGTCCTTTTATACCACTTCTGCCATACCCCATGCTCCCACCTACTTTGCCTCCGCATCCGGCTCACACCCCTCTGATGGTTTTCCCAACATGAGAATAGTCTCCTGGAACGTTAAAGGGCTCCGTTCCCCTAATAAGAGAATGAAGGTTCTGCGTCACCTTAAAAGGCTTAAGGCCGATATCGCCCTCCTTCAGGAAACCCATCTGTCCACTCCCGACTTCCCGCGGCTGCGGAAACTCTGGGTGGGCACAGTCCTCGGCTCCGACTCATGCGGTCGGAAAGCCGGGGTAATAATCCTAGTCCACAAGAACCTTCCCTGCAAAATACTGTCCTCAGACTCGGACTCTGAGGGGCGTTTCGCCTCTGCCCGTATCCAACTGGGACCCAGGGTTTTAAACATCACCAATGTGTATGCTCCCAACAGCCCCACAAGTACTTTTTTTAGCGACCTCACTTCTTGGGCACTTCGAGAGCCAGATTGCCTGCACCTGATAGCTGGGGATTTCAACTCCATTATACACCCGACAGATGACAGGTCCTCTACCAGACACTCCCGTCCCGTCCTCCATTGACTCCTCCCACCCAGACCTTGCTGGCATCGACTATAGAATCACTACACCTCCATGATATATGGCGACTACGACACCCAGCTGATAGGGAATTCTCGTTCTACTCCCACCCTCACAATGTCTTCACGAGACTGGACTACCTTTTCTGCTCTGACTCTCTCCTCCCACTGATCTCGGAAGCTGACATACACGACATCGCAATCTCGGATCATGCCCCGGTCTCGACCACTCTTGAAGATCCTGGCCTAGCCTCCAACCCCAAAATCTGGCGGTTTCCCTCCTATCTCCACAACAACTCCGATTTCCAACAACATCTGGAAAACGCCTGGTCGGGATACGCGTCGGATAATGCGCTACACGCCGACAACCCCAATCTTTTCTGGGAAGCGGGCAAGGCTTTCCTCAGGGGCTGCATAATAGCCTACGCCGCCACCTTCAAAAAACACACACTTAGACGCTACAAACTGGCCAGCGCAACACTGCATCAGGCCCAGCGGGTCCTCTATACCGATGACTCCCAGCCAGCAACCGTAGCGCGTGGTTTGCTGCTAAGCAGGCAGGCTTTGATAATTTGGCGGCCACCCTCGAGCGTACCCAAAAGGCACATCTAGACGCCTCCCTCCACAAGTTTGGCAACAAGGCCGGTAGACTCCTTTCCAGATTAAGCAAAGGACCCAACCGCCCGACACATATCTTGTCTCTGAGAGATCCGTTGGGATCCGTACACAACACCCCCGAAAGACATCAATCGTATCATGCGCCAATTCTACTCCTCCCTGTATGCCTCAGACCCTATTGATAAGCCAACGGCCCTCAACTTCTTACAACGTATATCCCTAGATCGGGTGACCCCCACCCAACTCGAAGCCCTCAATGCCCCTATCTCAGTCCTGGAGGTCCAATCCGTCATCAAACAACTTGCCCCCTCCAAAGCTCCAGGCCCAGATGGCTTCACTGGAGAATTTTATAAATCCTTTAGCTCGACTGTGTCTCCCCCCCTCCACGACGTCTACCAGCATATATGGTCGGGTGGGACCTACCTACCAACGGGCAATCAGGCCATCGTAAAACTCTTGGAGAAAAAGGGCAAAGACCCCCTAGAACCTGGCTCTTATAGGCCCATCTCACTTTTAAACCTTGACGTCAAGATCCTATCCAAAATAGCGGCCACTAGGTTGGCATCCATTATACCCTCCCTGATCCACCCCGCACAATCAGGCTTCGTGAAGGGTAGGACGGCCACCATGAACATCAGGAAGGTGATGCTGGCTCTCGAACATGCAAAAAATAACCCGGCAGGTGATCATGCCATCATCACTTTAGACGCGGAGAAGGCCTTCGATAACGTCAGTTTCGAATGGCTCTCCATGGTCATGTCCAAAATGGGCTTCTCGGGCCCCTTCACGCACCTCATAGAGGCCATGTACACTGCCCCTGCCGCGAGAGTGGTCGCTGCGGGCCTCCTCTCTGAGGAATTCAGGCTGCACAAAGGCACGAGGCAAGGCTGCCCGCTCTCCCCCGCTCCTTTTCAACATAGCGCTTGAACCCCTGTCCCGCCACCTAACCCAGATCGCCCCCCTTCATGGCATACGTGTCGGAGACCACGACCTTCGCACGTCACTATTTGCAGATGATGTCCTTATTTTCACATCCAGCCCCTCACTTGACATGTCCACAATCAAGTCCACTTTTGACGAATTCAGGCAATGCTCTGGGCTTCGTATTAACTATAATAAGAGCGAAATACTCCCCATAGGTTCTCTATCTGCCCCCTCTTGGTCCCAGAGCTCGCTGTTCACTGTTGCGAAGTCTCATATCACTTACCTGGGAATAAAAATAGGTAAATTACCCTCCTCCCTGTACCAGCTCAATTACCCTCCCCTGTTCACCAAAATATCCCAAGAGCTGGGAAACTGGATGGACCTGCCTCTCTCACTGCTGGGAAGATGCCACCTGGTCAAGATGGTCAGTTTCGCTCGCCTGTTGTACCCACTTCAAACCGTCCCACTACTTCTGCGCCATAAAGACGTCAAATCCCTAAATTCGGCCATTTCCAAGTTTCTCTGGCGTGGTAGGCGGGCGCGCATAGCATTTGCCAAACTGCATCTTCCCAGGCGAGAGGGGGGCATTGCCCTTCCCAACATCAGGCTATATAACCTGGCTTGCCTATTGAGAACGGGCTTGGATTGGATTTCCCAGTCCTCCAGATGCTCAAACTACCCCTTAGAATCGGCGATGGTCCACCCCTTCTCCCTTACGGCCCTCCTCCATTGTCGCTGGAAATCTGCCCCCCCTCCCCTCCAACACAATCTCCTTCTCCGGGACACGGTCATTGCCTGGAGAGAGGTCAGGAAAGCCCTCAATGTCCCATCCTCTATCTCACGATATCTTCCAATCCTGGGTAACCCTAGCTTCCAACCTGGCCTAGATAACCAGCCTTACCTCGACTGGCATGATAAGGGTATCAAAATCTTTTATTCATTGTGTTACCCCCTTTCAGGCCGCCCCATGGGCTTTAGAGCCCTGGCGGACAAATTCTCTCTCCCTCTGCATCACATATGTTCCAGTATATCCAATGCCTCAGTTTTCTGAAAAATACTTGCCGGGACGATAGAAAAAGGTTCCAGAGCTCCCTCACCGACACCCTTATCGCCCGGGCCTCGTACAAGGTATCGGACATTTACCGCCCCCTCCTCCTGCACAATACCCCCCCCCCCCCCCCTGGCATCAACGTCAGCGGCCAACTGGTCGAAGGACTTCCCCGACCCTGAGCTGGTGGGGAAGCTCCTCCAAGGCCTCACCACCGTCCACAAACTTATCCCTAACGAGACATGGAGAGAGACGCAGATCAAAATTGTCCACCGGGCCCACATCCCCTTCAGCCGAGCCCATCCCTCCCCAGAATGCCCCCTCTGTAAACAACCCAAACCCAACTTGGCTCACAGGTTCTGGTCCTGCTCCCACATAGCCAGATTCTGGGACCAAGTCATCCAATACATATTTGACGTCACCCTGTTGCGCATACCCAAGGACCCGCTACTACTTATCTTCGGCTATTGGGACCCCCTACTGCTCCCCTGGTCTTCCCCTACCACACCCCCGCGCAGGAAGAATTGGATCCTGATATGCCTATTGCTCGCCCGGAGAGCCATCCTCCAGAAGTGGATATCTGCTGACAGCCCAACCACTGCTCAAGTCAAGAAGGAACTCCTACAACTCTTATACAAAGACAGGCTTAACACGGACTTGACCCACGAACGGAACAAAAGCCGCTTCTATCACCTTTGGAATCCCTTTCTGTTGCACACTTTACTACTCCCGCGGAGAGACTGAACTTTGAGAAAATGTCCTTTCTTTACCGAGATCCCTCACGGGACTGAAGATTTCTACCCATACCCCCTCCCTCCCCCCCCCCCCCCACCCCCCCCCCCCTCTTATTTTGGAAGGACTATTCAGTTTTACTCCATATACCCCTAAGCCTATGCCCTCCCCTTAATTTTTTTCTTATGAGGACTTCTCCGTATACAATTCTTCTACCATGAATGTCCTCGAATAATGTCTACATGTCTTGTTATGTATTTTCTCTGATGTGTGAATTCTTTAATAAAAACATATTACAAAAAAAAAAAAAAATCTCGAATGGCGAGAATTTAAAAAAAAAAAAAAAAAAAAAAAAAAACGCCATAAATCTATCACCTATTTTGTAGACACTATAACTTTTGCGCAAACCAATCAATATTTATTAAATAAAAAAGTAAAAAATATAGTTTTTTTTTTTTAATTGTCGCTCTTCTTTTGTTTATAGCGCAAAAAATAAAAACCGCAGAGATGATCAAACACCACCAAAAAAAAAAAGCTCTATTTGTGTGGGGAAAAAAACATAACGATTTAATTTGGGTACAGTGTTGCATGACCGCGCAATTGTCATTCAAAGTGCAACAGCGCTGAAAACTAAAAATTGGTCTGGGCAGGAAGGGGGTGAAAATGCCCTGTATGGAAGGGGTTAAAGAGGACATGTCACACACTATTCCTATTACAAGGGATGTTTACATCCCTTGTAATAGGAATAAAAGTGATAAAAAAAAAATGTAAAAAAGTGTAAAAAATAAATAAATAAGTAAAATAATAAATAAATAAATAAAATTAAAACACCCCTGTACCCGTAGCTCGCGCTCAGAAGCGGACGCACACGTAAGTTCCGCCCACCTATGTAAACATTGTTTAAACTACATATGTGAGGTATCGGCGTGTGCGCTAGAGCATGTGCAACAATTCTAGCACTAGTTCTCCTATGTAACTCTAAACTGGTAACCTGTAAAAAAATTCAAAGCGCCGCTTATGGAGATTTTTAAGTAACGAAATTTGGCGCCATTCCATAAGTGTGCGCAATTTTAAAGCATGACATGTTAGGTATCTATTTACTCGGCGTAATATCATATTTCATATTTCACAAAAAAAATTGGCTAACTTTACTGCTTTGTTAATTCATGAAACCATTTAAAAAAAAAAAAGGCGTTTGAAAAAGTATTGCGCAAATACCGTGCAAGATAAAAAGTTGCAATGGCTGCCATTTTATTCCCTAGGGTATCTGCTAAAAAAACATAAATAATGTTTGGGGATTCTGAGTAATTTTCTAGCAAAAGAATGATGATTTGTACATGTAGGAGAGAAGTGCCAGAATAGGCCTGGTATGGAAGTGGGTATAAAAGCCCTTTATTGAAGTGGTTAAAAGGACTTTTGTGGACCTTTTAGCTAGCGATTTGTTTCAATACAGCCTGTCCCTGCTCCACACAGAAACCTCTCCCTACACTGACAAAAAGCAGAATGTAAAATGGCCACCAGATCAGGTATATTTATAAGGAAGGGGGTATGTCCGTGTGCTGAAATGTCTCAATTGGCTGTCCTGTAGCACCTGATGGATGTGTCATAGGTCAAAGTTCTTCTCAATGTAAAATTGCGGACTAGTGCACCGCGAACGAGCAAAGTTTGCCGCGAACCGACCACCGGGCGAACCGCCAGGCCATCTCTAGCAACAAGTATGAACCACAGGGGAAGGTATTAGGTCTGAACAAAGCTGACTGACTGACAAGAGGTATGGGAGCAAGGATGAAGGATGGTTCAGAAGTGGGCACATGTAGAAAGGTTGGGTCTTCTTTGGTTTATTCTTTTTCACAGAAAAATAAGAAGTATATATGAGAATATTTGCCTTTTCAATGTATTTAATTTAAAATGGCAATGTAAATGAAATCAGCTTGAATAAAAAAAAAATCCTATTAGTGTGTTTTAAAAGTTGTACAGTTGTACTCCAGGGTGATATGAAAAAAGGATAATTTTGTTCACCCACGTATCAGTTAAAAATAATTAAGGGGAATGGCAACAATTTTAAGTGCATTTTACTTTAGTTTTAATTACTCAAGAGGGAAACATTTCTTCTACAATGGGGAATGTTAAGTCAGAAATGAATTGCTGTATGTTTCCATACGTGGAAACGTTTTCCTCATTTCCTGTCCACATAAAAGTTATAAGATAGAGCAGAAGAGCAGAACAGAATTTCCTCTATGGGCACAAAGACAATTTCAAAATGACAGCAAAATCACTTCAACTGTAACATAGATAGCATTTAAAATTTGGCAAAGTGAACCCTCTCTCACACTCTATCCAAAACTGGAGTTCATCTTTAATATTTTACTAACAATGAATACAACAAAATATATATTCAATGTAAACAGGATATAGTATACCTTTAAAGTCACTGGGCCAGATCCACAGAGAGAGTACGCCGGCGTATATACTGATACACCGGTGCACTTTCAAAGTTCCCGCGTCGTATCTTTAGTTTGAATCCTCAAACCAAGATATGACGGCATCTGGGTTTGATCCGACAGGCTTACGCCTTCGTACGCCTTCGGATCGTAGATGCAATACTTTGGCGTCCGCTGGGTGGAGTTCTCGTTGTTTTACGCATCAAATATGCAAATGAGCTTTTTCCAACGATCCACGAACATACGCGCGGCCGTCGCATTCTCTTACGGCGTCTCTAGTCGGCTTTTTCCAGCGTATAGTTAAAGCTGCTTTTTTTGCAGCCTAAAGTTAGACTTGCCATGTTAAGTATGGCCGTCGTTCCTGCGTCGAAATTTGAATTTTTTTTTTATTTTGCGTAAGTCGTCCGTGAATAGGAATGTACGTAATTTACGGCAGTAAAAAAAATAACGGCGTTGCGCAGTTCGATCGGCGCGGGGACACGCTTCATTTAAATGAATCACGCCCCCCTAATCGCCGATTTGAATTCCGCCACCAGAAATACACTACGCCGCCGTAACTTACGGCGCAAAATCTTTCAGGATTCAAAATTACACCAGGTAAGGTACGGCGGCGTAGTGTATCTCTGATACGCTGCGCCGATCTATTTCTATGTGGATCTGGCCCAAAATGTTTCATTTTACATGTAGCCTAATTTATTGGACACACTCTTGCTACTTAGCGGCTGCCTTTTTCAATATGTTATAAACGAGTGTCCAAAACCCCTGTACTTGCAGATATCTCAGCGTCTTGAAAAAAACCCATAAAATAACTGCAAAACAAAAAAAGCTTGCAGCGCTCCAATAACCAATCAAAAAGGTCCACGTAAATATTTAGTAATTTACAAGTGTTTCAAGAGTATTTATTTGATTTTATGGTAACCTATATATATTTTTAAAAACTAGATACTGATGACCTTATCACGGAGGAACTACATTTAACTGCAGTCTGCTGGCATAAATTGTAAAAAAACATCTTTGCCATTCTGAAGCTTCCCTCAAACCACTTTGCTGATTATTTTATATATACTGTGATTCTGTACTTGCCAAATATGGTGCAGAAATCTCCCTCCACCGAGTCTGACTGCATCCATTTTAACTGTGGACAGCTGAAGCTGCTGCCTGTTCACTTCCTGAATTTACATAGAGGCACACCCCCAGTTCTGCAGCTCTCATTGGCCCTCTTATGACTCTTTTCCTGGCAAACTCTCATGAGAGTGAGAGGGAGAGAGCTGTGAATGATGTCATATTCTTAAGCCACGTACACACGCCCATTTTTCATGCCATGGAAAAAAAAAAGGTTTTCTCGACATGATTCTTGTCAAGCCTGCCTTGCATACACACGGTCGTGAAAAAAAATGCTCTAGCAAAGCACAGTGACGTACAACACGTACGACGGCACTATAAATGGGAAGTTCCATTCGAATGGCGCCACCCTTTGGGCTGTTTATGCATCTTTCCCTTCTCATAACTTGCTTCTGAGCATGCAAGTTTTTTCCCCGTTGTTAAAGTGTACACACGACATAAAAAACGACGACATGAAAAACGTCTAAAAAAAATAGAGCAGGTTTTAAATTTTTAATGCCCATTTTTCTTGTTGAGAAAAATGTTCTGGAGCCTACACATGATCTTTTTTAATGACCAATTTAAAAAATTGAATTTTTGTCATCATGAAAAACATTCGTGTCAGAAAAGAAATGCTTTACAATCCAAAAGTTAAAACAACAAGGGCAGAAATGGAAAGTTGAAAAAATGACTGAAGTTCTGCTTTAAGCATTTGTGCTGTTCAGTCTCTGGTTCTGGTGATTTGCTACTTCTCCTGTCAGACAAATTTGAAGATGTTTTTCTTGAGACTTGAGAAAGTCTGTGAAACACAATCTGACCTGAAAACCTAATTGAAGTCTATAGTCAGTGCAGATTAACATTTAACAACGCAAAGAAAATCTATTTTAAACTACTGTATAACAGGGAAAGGGTTCTTTTAATGCAACTTCAAGGGCGACATTGAAAAAACACAAAGGCCCAGATTCTCGTAGATTGGCGTATTTTTGTTCTGGCGTAGCGTATCCCATTTACGCTACGCCTCCTCAACTTTTACTGGCAAGTGCTGTATTCTCAAAGCACTTGCTCCATAACTTGCGGCAGCGTAGCGTAAATGGATTGGAGTAAGCCCGTCTAATTCAAAGTAGGAAGGAGGTGGGCATCTTGTATTTAAATTAAGCGCTCCCCCGCGCCGAACGAACTGCGCATGCGTCATCCGTGGACGTATTCCACTGCGCATACTCCAAATTACGCCGCAAATACATTGGTTTCGACGTGAACGTAACTTACACAAAGCCCTATTCGAGAACGAGTTACGCAAACGACATAAACGACGGAAAAACACAATGCTCTCCCGACGTCCATACTTAACATGGCGTATGCCGAACCTACGCAAGGTTACCCCTCATATAGCAGGGGTAAACTTACACTTACGCAAACAATATAAACTACGATGATGGGGCGCAAATACGTTCGGGAATACAGGTATCTAGCTCATTTGCATATTCAACACAGATATCGACGGAAACGCCACCTATCGGCCAGCGTAAAATTGCAACTTAGATACGACGGTGTAAGTGACTTATGCCAGTTGGATCTACGCCAAATCTATGCGTAACTGATTCTAATGCCGCGTACACACGATCATTTTTTGTGATGAAAAAAAACGACGTTTTCTGTGAAGTAAAAAACGACGTTTTGAAAAACGACACAAAAAATTCAAGCATGTTGGAATTTTTTTGGGGTTTTGCCCACACACGATCAATTTAAATGACGTTTTAAAAAACAAAGTTTTTTTTTACATTGCAAAAAACGACCGTGTGTACGCGGCATAAGAATCAGTCGCATAGATACACCGCCTCAGAAACAGAGATACGACGGCGTATCTGGAGATAGCCGTTGTATCTCTTCTGAGAATCTGGCCCAAATTCTTTAAATTACATGCTTGGAAGATGCATTTGTGTGTGTGTGGTGTTATGGAACAGTATGCTGTTAAGGGACAATGTCACTGTATTATTTTTTTTACTTTTTTATTTAGCTTGGCCATCAAAATTATCGGCAAATTTAACTGAACTTGAACAGTTCTGCAAAGAAGAATGGGCTAATATTGCAAAGTTTATTTGTGAAAACTTAGTAGAGACATATCCCAACAGACTAAAGACTGTAATTAATACAAAAGGTGGTTCAACACAAAATACTGACACAAGGGGTGATCCTTTTTCCAACTCAGTAAATCAACTCAGTAATTTTTTTTCTGACATGTTAGTGTTATATCTTTCACTTCGATGTTATATGTTGCACTAGTAATTACAGCTGGATAAAACAAAACTGTGTCTGTCTTTATTTCAGGCTGCAAATCAAAAACATTACATTATTTTGAAGGGGGTATCTATTTTCTCTGTCCACTTTACATCAAGCAGCAGCATCCCAATCTGATTAATTTCAACTTGAAAAAAATCTTTTTAGGTAGCTTTGGCAGCAACGCCTGATTTTTTTGTTGTTGTAGGACCCTGAGACACTTTAGGGGGAAAGAGACCAATGGTATGCTTATTGTGCCACAGTGAAACATAGGTGTGGTTAAACAATGCTGAATATTATCTGGTTAGTGAGAGGCAAAAATGCCAAGGTGTCAGTGGGAAGAAAAAACACAAAGATCTTTGTGGTCAGTGGAAGTAAGAAATGACCATGGTCAATCTCAAAACCAATGTTTGGGAAGGGAGGAGGAATGAGGTCAATTCACTGACCGCCAATGCCTTGAGAGGAGTAATTATCCTTTCCACTGATGAAGATGCTTGAAGGGATCAGGGCATTGCCATAACGCAGAACAAATATTTCCCAGCTCTATCAAAAAACACCACCTCAAAAATTCACCCAGCACAACTGCCTCTTCCTTGCACACCCTATCCCCAATAAAAATATCAGCAAAGAGCTGCCCATTGCCATTACAAAACTCTTTAGGTAACTAACAAATTTTCATGATATTTTCACGTTCTGTACTTTTAAAAGATAACTTACTCTTTTACTTAGAAATTAAGAAGCTGTTTTTCCCACAGACAACAAAGACCTCAGATACTGAGCAGTATGTGGCACACGGTGTGGGTAAGTTGAAGATTTCCTCTTGGTTGAATCAAGTGACATAGCCAAGCAGGAGCCTAGGGGCCTTTCTCTGTCTGACACCTGCATTGTGCGGGCATTGCTAGGTATAGAGCCCAGTGCCGGAATGGAAGTTCTATCACTTGGCTGCAGGACACAGCCCAGATCATTGAGACACAAGGATTTTGTTTAAATCCCAGGACACTCCCACACAATCCAGGATGCACAATTATAGGCTTGAATTGACCGGCAGAAGCAGGCTTCATTATAACATTATAATAATGTTAAAAAACAAACAAAAAACAACAAACTTAAAACATAAGAAAATTGTGGTGGCAGGTGGGAACTTCTTCTTCTCTCACTTCTTTTATAAGACCAAATCTGTTTTACAAATCAGAAGCAAAGCAGATCTGCTATGTGTGGTTCTTTTAATATGTGGTCTTTCTTTCCTTGTACACCCTGCTTTGTACCAGGACTGTAAGGTGTAGGCACTACAAGAACTTGAAAGATAACTTACATGGTCCCCACACAGCCTATCAATCAAGCTAACTTTTTGGCTTAGACTGACGTCTGTTGCCTGAGCATTAGGTTAAGTTCCTTGTACCAGGCTGGAGTTCATGTTAGTTCATGTGATTCTTACCAACTTCCGCTTGTATTTGGCTACTTTTGTTTTCCACCTTATCTAACCTTTTGCCTGTTCCTGTTTCTGACATTGCCTGTCGACTGTGTGCCCAGCTCTGGTTCTATTTCTGATCTACTGACATCTGAACAGGTTTGTCTAAGGGGTGCAACCTGTTACACCCACCAGGAAAGTCCATCACATCTTGTGGGATGCTCTGGTTAAAATCTGGTGTGTGGGTTTAGATGCTGGCTCTTGGCCTTTTAATGGACTCACACCCTCTTCAAAGTGCAAATAGCACAGACGGTCTATCTTTTTTTCTGTAGAAATCTGGTTCTCTTTGCATTTCTACCCAAGGCATGCTGGGAGTCCTGTAGACAGTCAGTAGGCACATTGGTCTAACAGGCGGACGTGTGCCTAAGAGCTCCTCTCACCTGACCTCCAGTGACTCCATCCTCCTCGCAGCAGACAGCTAGGCAGGCAGGTGTTTTTTCTCCTCCAGTGATCCAGAACCAGGACAGGACAGCTGCTCTCTCCTCCGCCTTGGGCCCCACTCCTTCCCCCTGCTACTTCCCCAAGGTAAGGAGCTCCCCGGCAGCTCTCTCTCAAGGCTTCCTTGCCTGGTCTGTCCCCCTTGGGTTTGAGTGCGGCCGTCCTTTTCAGGATAAGCCGCGGTCTCCAGCCCTGGGAATCGGACGACCGACACCCCCCGCCGCATCTCAAACACTATACCTTCCCCCCCTGCCAGTTGCACCTTTTCGGGTGGTTTTCGGGTGTTTTTCACCCCTCCGCGCCAGCCTGGAAGCAATCTCGGCAGCCTCGATTAGGAAAGGCCGCAGCTTCAACCGCGGCCTAGCGGCGCGCCGCTCCTCGCCATCCCAAGCTCTCCCAATCTCCTGAAACGGCCCAGATACCCCCCCCCATAGCCCTAGAAAGTAGCTCCTACCCTCACTCGATCCCTCCTGGCCCTTACAGCAGCACCGATCCACCCAATTCTGGGAGTTCACCAGCCTGGATCTTGCTGCTGGTTCAGTGGCCATCTCTACTACACTCAGCCCCAGGCCCCCCCTTGGTGAACACCGTAATACTTGATCCAGGGTTCGTCCGATCGCCTCTTGAGGGGTCAGGAAGGAATTTTTTCCCCTGCCACTGCATATTGGCATAGCATGATCAGGGTTTTTTTTGCCTTCCTCTGGACCAAGTCAGGATAGAGGATTTGGCTAATCCTTGACTATCCTTCCATCCCCCCTCCCCCCCCCCCGGTGTTTGGCGACCATGATTAATCTGCAATACTCAGCAGAGACCATCTGGGGTTTGAGGCGATTTGCTGCAATATTACCAGCCATCACCAAAAAAGCCCTGCAAGCTGAGCGACTCTTTAGAACCGATCGACGATCGGCTATCAAGAGTCGCAGCCGCTTGCCACAACCGAAGCACATATCATGTGCTTTGATTAACACTAGATCGGCAGTAAAACACTGACTGGAAATCCATGACTTCATCCTGCAATACGACTTAGACTGCCTCTTTATAACAGAGAGCTGGCTCACAGCCGACTGCAACACCATTCTAGGAGAATTGCATGTGTTAGCATACAAGGTTTGTATTATATGAGCAACATCTACTAAATGTCATTGCTGTGTGCCTATTACATTATATGATCACTAGATGGCAGTGTTACGTTTGCTAGTTCATGTTTTGTCTATGTACAAGAAGTAATAATAAAGTTCAGTTCCTGTTTCCACGACCTACAGACTGTCTGCCTGTAATTTGTTTAGCTCCAAAAGCTTATGTCTAACTGGTTATGGGCCCAGATCATGTTACAGAAGCCCAGGATATAATACAGATCACCCCTGGATATAGCCAGATACAGTGAGCTAGAGCAATTCAGTGCAGAAGACAGCAACAGAAAGACAAACAGCAGTAATGTTCTCCATTGCAAATCTGACAAATCAGAACTACCAATCTTGGAAATTCAAGATGAAAATGCTGCTTATAAGAGAAGGTACGTGGAAATGCATAAATGAACAAAGACCTGCACAGCCCACGGAGGAGTGGTTAGACAGAGATCAGAAGGCGCAAAGCACAATCTCCCTGTGCATAGATGATGATCAAATCATACATATATGTAACTGTCAAACTGCTAAAGACATGTGGGAAGAGTTACAGAAAGCACATGAAAGAGTTAATCTCAGCAATAAACTGTATTTAATCAGAAAGCTCTATCAGACTAAGCTACAGAAAGACCAGGACATGCAGGACTATATAAGACAGACCTTAGAGATGGTGGAGAGACTGCGAGGGATTGGAGAAGAGATGAAAGATTTTCATGTTGCAGCGCTATTATTAAGTGGACTTCCTGAAAGTTATGAGACACTTGTCACAGCACTAGATGCACGTCCAGATGATGATCTGACACTGGAATATGTTAAAGGCAAGCTTGTGGATGAATACAAGCGCAAAACTGAAAGCATGAGTACTGTGAGTGTGTGTTCAGAGACGGCTTTAAAGACAAGATAAAAAAAAATAAACACAGTAACGTGCAGCTAGAAAAGCGGGAATGCTTTGTGTGCAAGAAACCAGGACATCTAAAAGCAGATTGTAGAATCTGGAAAGCTAGAATGCAAAAACAAAGTGCATTCCAACAAGCTAAGAATGTCATAGAAACAAAGGAATATGCATTCGGATCCAAAAATTGTGTCACCACTGTGCAAGCATGGTGTGTGGACTCAGGCGCTACAAGTCACATGACAAATAACCAAAGTTTCTTCGCTCAGCTTGATGAAAGCAAAACAGAAGGGATAACTACAGCTAATGGACAACTCATGAAATCAGTGGGAATAGGAGATGGCTTTCTATACTGTCCTATCTCTCCAGATATCACTAAAAAGATCCATATGAGGAATGTTCTGTATGTGCCAGATCTTGAAAGCAACCTTTTGTCAGTAAAGAAACTCACTAACCAAGGCAATGTAGTCACATTTCAGGGTGACAGTTGTATCATAACAAAAGGGGATTGCTTGCTTGCAAAGGCTAAAATCATAGATGAACTATATCAGTTGAACTGCAGTGAAATGGTTAAAATAGCCAAAGAGGATAAACATTCAAACTGCATCCACACTTGGCACAGATGATTGGGGCACAGAAATTCTGATACAATAAAGAAAATAGTTGAGAATAACTATGCAAGTGGTAGTAAGATAAATCCATGTGATCACACAATGATTTGTACCAGCTGTATTAAAGGAAAAATGGCAAGGACACCTTTTCCCAAGCAGACAAACAGCAAAGTTCAAAAACCTCTGGACTTAATACATTCAGATCTTTGTGGTCCAATGAAAACTATGACTCCAGGAAAGAAAAAGTACTTCCTGACCTTCATTGATGAATACTCCAGATATACCACAGTATTTCTACTTCACAATAAGGATGAAGTGCCAGAGAAATTAGAAGAATATCTCGCTCAAGTAAATAATATTTTTGGCAGAATGCCCAGAGTACTACGAACAGACAATGGCTCAGAATATACAAGTGGTAAAACACAAGCCATTCTCAGGAAGCATGGAATTATGTTCCAGACAACAGTTCCATATAACCCGGAGCAAAATGGAGTTGCAGAGAGAATGAACCGCACACTGTGTGAAAGTGGGAGGAGCATGCTATTTGATGCTGATATGCCAACTACATTCTGGGGAGAAGCTATCACAACTGCATGTTATCTTCAAAATCGTTTGCCGGGAAAAGCAACAACAAAAACTCCATATGAACTATGGAACAAAAGGAAACCAGATTTAAGACACATCAGAATTTTTGGAAGTAAAGCCTATGTACACATTCCAAAAGAAAAACGTACAAAATGGGATGCATGTGCAAAAGAAGGTGTACTTGTGGGGTACAGTGAATCTCAAAAAGGATACAGGATTTTACATCAAGACACGAACAAGGTAACAGTCAGCAGAAGTGTGATTATTGATGAAACTTCTATGTGCTCAAAGTTTGAACAACAGACACAAACTATTCAAACTGAGAAAGAATCAACATCAGTCACTCAAGAAAATAAGGAAAGGTTTTTAAAACCAAATGTAACTCTGAAGGGAAAGTCTGTCGGTACAAGGCAAGGCTGGTTGCTAAAGGTTACTCACAAGTAAGTTACTCAAGTTCGGTGAGGACTATGATGCTACTTTTGCTCCAGTTGCTAAACAAAGTACTTTCAGAACACTAATGACAGTGGCTGCCATGCGTACAATGATTGTGAAACATCACGATATTAAGACAGCTTTTCTTAATGGTGATATTGAAGAAGAAATTTACATGTCACAACCAGAAGGATATTTGAAAAAGGGACAATAGCATCTTGTCTGCAAGTTGAATAAATCTCTTTATGGCCTTAAACAATCAGCTCGAGCATGGAACCTGAAGATTAATCAAGTTCTACTAAATGAAGGATTTACAAGAAGCAAAGCTGATCCGTGCCTATATGCTAAACAAGTAGACACTGAGTGGATGTATCTGCTAATTTATGTTGATGACCTGATCATTGCTCACAAAAATAACAATGAAATTGCAAAATTAACAGGAGTACTCAACAAGCATTTTGAAACTAAAGACCTAGGTGAAGTGACATATTATCTTGGAATTGACATCCAGCGTGAGAAAGATGGAAGTTTCCTGTTGAATCAGAGCGCAAAAATTGAATCTATTCTTCAGCAATTCAACATGACAGAGGCGAAAGGAGCAAGCACACCTATGGATACAGCCTATCCAAAGTTAGAAGGAGAAGATGATCTTCTCACATCCAATGAACAATACAGACAAGCAGTGGGGGCACTTCTCTACATTGCAACCACTACACGTCCAGACATTGCAGCCAGCATGTCTCTTCTTTGCAGGCGAGTTGATAAACCACGTCTAAGAGATTGGAATGCGATCAAAAGAGTTATGAGATATCTGAAACAGACAAAAGACTTAAATTTGAAACTGTCAGCAAGTGGTGATTTAAACCTCGTGGGATATGTGGACTCCGATTGGGCAGGTGATCACAGCACACGCAAATCCACAAGTGGTTACTTATTAAAATTGGGAGACAGTCCTATATCATGGTCCAGCAAGAAACAGATGTCAGTGGCATTGTCCTCTACAGAAGCTGAATACATATCTGCAGCTTATGCCAGTCAAGAACTTGTGTGGTTACAACAATTACTCAAGGATCTTGGAGAAGCAACATCAGAACCTACTGTCTTATTTGAGGATAATCAGGGTTGCATTAAGCTTGCAACAAGTGAGAAGATTAATGGAAGAACCAAGCACATCGATGTCAGACATCATTACATTCATGACTTAGTTGATCAGAAAGTGATTGAACTTGTGTATTGTGAATCGGAAAAAATGATTGCTGATGTTTTGACAAAATCACTAGCTAGAAACAGATTTGTTGATCTTAGATCAGAAATGGGATTGACATAGATAGTAGTTGTTGAGTGGGGGTGTTAGCATACTAGGTTTGTATTATATGAGCAACATCTACTAAATGTCATTGCTGTGTGCCTATTACATTATATGATCACTAGATGGCAGTGTTACGTTTGCTAGTTCATGTTTTGTCTATGTACAAGAAGTAATAATAAAGTTCAGTTCCTGTTTCCACGACCTACAGACTGTCTGCCTGTAATTTGTTTAGCTCCAAAAGCTTATGTCTAACAATTGGTGCCAGAAAATTATCGTATTATTACGGAAAACAGAATAGGGCAAAGAGGAGGAGGACTGGAGGTGATACATAAGATTCATCTAGCGATCACAAAACCAGTCTTTCAAAACCCTCTTCCATTCATGGAAACCCTTACTCTACAACTGCAAGCAAACTCCCAGGAGACTGTCCGGATTCTACTCTGCTATAGGCCACCTGGCCCAAAATTGCAGCTTTTTCCATTATTGACGGACTTTATCTCCACCTATACCCTTAACAGCAAACACCTTTTGCTGCTCGGGGACTTCAACCTCTGGGCCAACTCCTCACAAGACCCCGTGGCCGATGACTGCATTGACCACCTGGAAGATCTAGGGCTACAACAACTAGTATGTGGGCCCACACATGCTTCAGGTCATACACTTGATCTCATTTTCAGACAAAATCTGGAAATAAAAATCTTGGAAAATGAACCGTTGCCATGGTCAGATCACCATGCCATCAAATTCATTCTTTCCAACTTCCCCCCCTTAACAAAAACATCAAATCCAGTGACTACACACTGGACTAGATGTCAGAAGAAGCTCCACTCGGAATTCTTCAAAGCCGCGTTAAGGAAAAAAATAAAAACAATTCAGCCGCATCAATCGGCTGAAGAAACACTGGATTCCATTAACACAGCCCTATTACAGTCAGCCGACTTAATAGGGCCGAAACGTAAAACCAACATCCGGAAAAAACAACAACCAACTGGCGTTACTGAAGCAAGAGCGCAGAAGGGCGGAAGCCGCCTGGAAGAGAAGCCCATTAGATGAGAACCTCTCTATCTACAAGGCAATAACTAAGAAATATCACAAAGAAACCTTCAAGGCCAAGAAAAATTATTTTTCTGAGGCCATCAACAGCGCCCTGAATCGCCCCCACGAACTCTTCAAGCTGGTCACTGCGACCATGAATCCAGGATGTCTTGAAGCCCCCAATTCGAACTCACAAGAATTTTGCAATGAATTATCGGATTACTTCATTAATAAAATCGAGGGAATCCGGCAAAGCATTCAGCAGAACAATTCCCTCCGTAGCCCCCCCTGTAATAATTTACACAACACCTGTAGTAATTCACCTCAACCAGGTAAGTTCACGCTGGAACCTATCACTATCCAAGCCACAAAACATATCATCGGTACTCTGCGTAACAGCACTGCGCCAAATGATATCATCCCCACCAAACTGTTGAAGGAGTGCGCCGACATCCTGGCACCTCCTATCACACAGCTTATTAACCAATCTTTCATGGAGGGCATAGTGCCCTCCCAGTTGAAGGAGGGTATAATTAGACCCATCTTGAATCTACCCTGGACCCCAAGGATCCACTCCACCGCCGCCCTATAACAAGCTTAAACACTTTTTCCAAGATTATGGAGAAAGCAGTGGTGCAACAGCTGCAACAGCATCTAGACACCCACAACCTACTCGACCCATTTCAATCAGGTTTCCGCCCTGGACACGGGACCGAAACAGCATTGCTCAAGATATGGGACGACGCTCTCGAGGCCGCAGATGAAGGAGAATCTTGTCTTCTGGTTCTGTTAGACCTGAGCGCAGCTTTCGACACAGTAGACCATAAGCTTTTATTGATCCGGCTAGCTGAAGTAGCCAGAGTCGCAGAAGGCGATTTATCTTGGTTCTCCTCTTTTTTGGAAAACAGATCGCAAATAGTGAAGTTAGGACCTTTCTTTTCGGAAAAACGCACGGTATCATACGGAGTCCCTCAGGGATCCCCGCTGTCGCCGGTGTTATTCAACATTTATCTCCGTCCGCTTTTTGAGATCATCAGCAGTCAAAAACTGCTCTATCACTCATAGGCAGACGACACGCAACTGTATTTCCACATTTGCAATAAAAAGGATCACCACCTCAATCTAGAGACATGTCTCTCTTTGATAGAGCACTGGATGACAAAGAGTTATCTAAAACTCAACGGAGCGAAAACAGAACTCCTTCTGTTTCACGCCAAACGTAAGAATCTACCTGCAACAACTTGGACACCCCCGCCCATTTTGGGCAAAATCATCACCCCTAGCGCCAAAGTCAACAGCCTCGGGGTAATTTTCGACTCCTACATGACTATGGACGCACAAATAGGGTCAGTAGTCAGCGGATCTCACCATCTGCTGCGCCTACTACGCAGGCTTATCCCTTTTATCCCCAAAGAAGACATAGCGGTCGTGGTGGGAGCAATTGTTAACTCCAGATTGGACTATGCAAATGCCCTTTACCTCGGACTCCCAAAGTACCAAATCGCTCGTCTACAAGTCGTTCAAAATACGGCCGCTAGACTTGTGACTGGGAAAAAACCCTGGGAATCAATCTCACCCTCACTGAGATCCCTTCACTGGTTACCAGTAAAAGACAGAATCACTTTTAAAGCACTCTGTCTAACGCATAGATGTATCCATGGGAATGCTCCCCATTATCTACGCGAAAAAATAAAAGCCCATAACCCCAATCGCGTGCTGCGATCCACTGATCAAAATCTCCTGCAGATACCGAAAGCCGGATATAAATCCAAAGGAGATAGAAGATTCGCGGTCCAAGGTCCCAGACTATGGAACGCTTTGCCAACCAGTATTCGGTTGGAGGAGAACTACTTAGCATTCAGGAGAAAGATCAAGACTCATCTCTTTTGATACCAAAGGAGACAGGAACAACAAGCGCCCAGAGGCGATTCAGTTCACATGTGCCGCGCTATACAAGTTTTCATTCATTCATTTCAAAAACAGAGTATTAACAGCCTTGTTTTTAGCTGCAGGTACTGAACTATGGAGATTTTTAAAGCATTTATCTGACTCTTCCATGCTGCTGCCTTCTAGCAGTTTCCACTTCATCTGATCTGAAAATTAGAAAGCTGGTTTACTTCAGAGAACCACATGCAGATAACACCATGAGAACTTGTTGTTAAGTAAAAGCACCAACACAATGTACACAATATCCAGTCTATGGTAGATGATGTCATGATCCAGATTGCCTCTTAGATTTGTGCAGCAGAAAGATTTTGGGAAGCCTGTGGCTGGGATAATGCTTAACTTGTTTCTGCTGCCTCTCCTTTCCCTTGGCTATATCATTTCCTCCTTCCATTTTCTGCTGCCGTCCCTTCCCCCTGCATTGTAAAAAGGTGGCCAGGCTTTCTTTTTTTGGCCAGCACTCAAGACCTTCTCCTACTAAGGTGTAATTAGCAGAAGAAGAGGAGGAGAAGAAGAGGAGAAGAAATCAGTAGTCCTCC
Organism: Rana kukunoris; assembly: GCA_029574335.1. Classification (NCBI taxonomy): domain Eukaryota; kingdom Metazoa; phylum Chordata; class Amphibia; order Anura; family Ranidae; genus Rana; species Rana kukunoris. Next base: position 223,804,569 of record CM056051.1, read on the forward strand.
CAAAAAAATGGGAGGAGAAAAAGAGGAGGAAAATTACACATTAGCAGTCCAAAAAAAAAATATGGATTTACTGTTGAGTTGGAGGAGGAAAAAGGAGCATTAGCTGTTCACAAAATAAAGTTGCTACTATAGGCCCTTAAAATTAGGATGAAAAAAATGCATTATTAGCACTCTAAAAGAAAGTAGCTGCTTCATGCCCTTCAGAAAGAAGAGGAAATAAAATACATATTAGCAGCACTATAAAAGAAAGTGGCTGTTGTATGCTCTTCAGAAAGAGGAGCAGGAAAATGGCACATTAGCAGCACTATAAAAGAAAGTGGCTATGTGTGCCCTTGAGGTGTAAGATGACTTGTCTCATTTCAATGCTGCTCCCACTTAGCTCTTTGGTTTAGAGCAGGGATCCTCAAACTACGGCCCTCCAGCTGTTGTAGAACTACACATCCCATGAAGCCCTGTAACACACTGACATTCACAGACATGACTAGGCATGATGGGAATTGTAGTTCCTGAACAACTGGAGGGCCGTAGTTTGAAGACCCTTGGTTTAGAGCCATGTGTTTCATCTGGCATGAGGTACCTATATGGCTGTTAAACCGAAAACAAGCGGGGATCAGGGGTACACAGACTCCCCTAAAAGAATCTGTTTTTACAGAGATATACCCTGAATGCGTGCCTCTGTGATAAGACTACTGTCTTCTGACTTGCATAGCAGCACGTCACATTGGCTACAATAGTTTTAATGGGGGGAACTCATGCACTGTGCAATGAATGAAAAAAATGTAGTCCCAAGGAAGATTGATAATGATGGGAACGTGCACTCCCTGGCCAAAACTTCAGGGAAGCAGCATTGAGACAGTGAGTGAATGTAGCTTAAAAATGCTCAAAAAATCATCTATTCTGGACTCCATTATAAGCAAACATTTACTACAATATGCTGATTTAACCTATACTACTAAATTCTTCATTGTTGGACTTCACTTGTTTTATAGTAAGAGGATAAGAGAATGTGGGGCCTGCTGCTATACTGGCACCATCTTATATGTTTGACAAATGCCCCAGAACGAAACCCAGACATATTTGTGCAGCCCTTTGAGAGAAATGATCAGCAACATTTCAAGATTCAAACATGATCCAGCTGATTAATGTGTATGCTTGAATATCTGCTGATTTGCTTAATAGTCCATAAAATGTTTTTTACGATTTTTTAACCCCAGGTTACTGTTAAGCAAAAATATGTTTTCATTACATTTTATTAAGGTGTTAAACAAGGCCTTCTTTAAAAACAGTTTTTGTCTTTTTTTACTAGCCCTTTGCTAAATTGGTAAGGGGTCCAAAGGAGAGCCTTTATAAGTGCATTATGGCATTGGGTGGCTAATCATAAAGTGTAGGGCAAATTGCCTATATATCTCCCAAATTTAACCTTGCATTTTATAATCCTATTCATTAGACATGTTTAGTTTCGTAATTTCGTTTTCGTCCAAAAAATAAATTTATTTAGTTACTCCTGAAATTCGTTTTTATTTATTTAGTTTTTGGTTAAAAAAATGCATTCGTCCGAAAATCCAAATTAAGGTCGAATATGTCATTGAAGGCTTATGGTGTCTGTCAAATGTTCTAAGAAAAAAAAAATCGAAGATTCGACAGAATCTTTAAAAAAAAAAAAACGATTTTTCATGTCTCCCTATGTTGAATCTTCAAGTCTCTCTATGCCGAATCTTCATGTCTCTCTATGTCGAATCTGTCATTGAAGGCTTATGGTGTCTGTCGATTTTTTTTGAAAAAAAAAAAAAAAGATTCGACAGAATCAAAAAAAAAAAAAACTTGACTCTTTATGTCCCTCTATGTCGAATCTTTTCTCTCTATGTCGAATCTTTTCTCTCTATGTCGAATCTTTTCTTTTTATGTAGAATAATATTGGACTAATAGAGTTAAGGTTAGGCACATTCGACCGCAACTAAAACGAAAATAAAGCATTTGTTTATGTCGGATCTTTTTTCCGTTTTTAGTTTTCTGTGCTTTCGTTATCGTTTGTTAAAACGATAACGAAAATACCAGAAATTCGGACGAAAATGCATTCGGATCAAAACGAATGCACATGTCTACTATTCATAGGCACCCTTGAATGCTGGAAACACCATCGACATATAAGATGGTGCCAGTATAGCAGCAGGCCCCACATATTGTCTTATCCTTTTACCAGGGCTCAAAATTTCAAGTCCTGAGCTACTAGCCAGGGCTTAAGAGTTACTCGCCACCAATTTCCCCACCAAACCCTTCCCCTGCCTAGCTTCTAAGTCAGCCCCGAAACACGCCTCACAAATTATCTCATGAAATTACACTGTTAAATCTTTTATGCAGAATTAGGCTACAAAAATAAATATTAACAAAAACAACTTTAACAATATTAATGCATCTGGAAACGCATAAAAAATGAGCATGCAGAAATGCAATTGGAATGAATCTGGAGGCCGCTTTTGTGGTGTAATTGAAAACTTAAATCAAGCTGCCTCCTCCTAAAATAAAGCATCAGCATGAAAAATGAATAACAAATGCACAGACTGGATGTAAATTTGCCATTGATATGAGAGGTTGGAGTGCAGAGGAAGAAATCCCTGACCTGGAACAAGCCTGCAAACACAGGTCTGAATGAGGACATGCCACATAACTGAGTGGGCCCGCCCCCTGCCCGAGTTAAGCCGAGCTGAGCCGTCCTGCCTCCCCGTCTGAGAAGACACGCCCCCCACCTGAGTCAAGCCAAGCTGAGCTTGCGCGCCTCCCTGCCTGAGCAGACACGCCCCCCCACCGAGCCAACTGCCTGAGCCAAGCAGACCCGCCCCTGCCCGAGTCAAGCCGAGCTGGGTCGGCCGACTCCCCACCTGAGCCGAGGGAACACGTCCCCCCCCCCGAGCCAAGCCGAGCTGTGCAGACCCACCTCCCTATCCGAGTCGAGCAGAACCTCCCCATCTGGAGCCAAGCCTCCCCACCTGGTCCCGCCCCAGCCAAGCCAAGCTAAACCAGCCCGCCTCCCTGCCCGAGCCAATCGGACCTGCCTTCTGCCTGAGACAAGCAACCTGACATGAAGGTACACTTTTTGAGGGCTGCTCTTACAATAAAACAAAGTCTTTGTGCCAGGCTGATATCTGAAGGGAGACAAGCAGTCATTCCAAAATAGAAACTTCAAAGAGAGGTTAAAGAGAAAAAATGTCAGATTAGCATATCCGAACCCAGGAAATAGGATCATGGGAGCAGATTTTACAAACCGTTGGTGGAATCAACTCCCTTATCTCTACTTAGAGTAAACCAGAAAAAAATGAGAAAATAAGGCGTATTTACCTAAAGTGAAATGCTCACACAGAACTAGTATGTGAGTACTGTAATCATGCTCGGTCTTCACAATGCTTGGGTTATATAGAGCACTTGACAAAGGATAGTAATTATCAGCTGCCACTGATCTCAAGTGTTACTTCTACACTAGCACGCTTTGTCAGCTTATAATCTGAAAGCAAAGTAGAAACCATTTTAGGAATATTTGGTAAAAAACAATGTTATTTGGGAATATACAACTATTGAGCCATTAAGTAATTTATATATATATATATATATATATATATATATATATATATATATATATATATATATATATATATATGTTTATTTTACTGTGTTAAGAAAGCAGGAAATTATAGTCAAGTGATCCTATTACATTTTACAGATCTTTATTCTCCTAGACTCACTGGCCCAGATTCAGAGAGAATTAGATTATCGTAGCGTATCAGAAATACACTACGCCGCCGTTTTTTACCTGACTCTACGTGGAATCCAGGTAGATTTTGTCCAGTAAACGACGGCGGCGTAGTGTATTTCTCCCGTCGCAATCCATCTACGCGAGTAGGGGGCGTGAAGCATTTAAAATAGGCGCGTTCCCGCGGCGATCGAACTGCGCATGCTCCGTTTGCAAATTTCCCGCCGTGCATTGCGCGAAATCACGTCGTTACGTCATTCGTTGTTTGAGTAGCGTCGTTTACGGACATTTCTATTCCCGAACGACTTACCTAAAAAAAATAATAATAATTAAATTCGACGCGGGAACGACGGCCATACTTAACATGGGCTACGCACCGTTAGACCAGCAAAAAGCTGGTCTAACAGTACGTAAAAAAAATAGACGTAAGCGATTGCGAAGACCGCTCGTATCTTCGTGGATCGCCGTAAAAACTCATTTGCATATCCCGACGCATAAAAACGACTCAAACTCCTCCCAGCGGCCGCAAAAATATTGCAGCGTAGATCCGAAGGCTTACGAAGACGTAAGCCTCTCGGATCGAAGCCCGAAGCCGCCGTATCATGGTTTGAGGATTCAAACTAGTGATACGGCGCGCGAAATTTGAAATTACTCCTGTCTAACACCAGTTAGACAGGCGTAATTGCTCTATGAATCTGGGCCCCTGTTTTTTATTTTCAGTTTTCTCTATCTATGACTAAGCGTGCACATGTTCTTTTATATTTTTATAGTTCCCAGTCTAACACATTCCATGTAAAATGGTTGAAATTAGCTGACAAATCAGTTGACATATGACTAGCATCCTATGCACATTGTTAAAGAAAATTTTTCAGCCTCTCTCCTTCAAACACAAAGTTTTTGACTTCTGATTTTTTTTTATATTGTGTTCCCAGCTGTTCAGTCAGATACATATTGGTGTTAATTAATAAAACAAAATTCCAACATATTTTTTTGTTGGAAATCTTACAAAGCAATGACTTCCAATATTTGCAAGTCCTTTGTGTGTCTTTATTATTAAAGTGTTACTAAACTCAGGGCCTTGCATTCATTATATCTGGTCTCCCACAGTACTAGGGATGAGCCGAACACCCCCCTGTTCGGGTCGCACCAGAACTTGCGAACACACCAAATGTTTGTGTGAAATTTAGAACCCTGTTAAAGTCTATGGGACTCGAACATTTGAAATCTAAAGTGCTAATTTTAAAGGCTAATATGCAAGTTATTGTCCTAAAAAGTGTTTGGGGACCTGGGTCCTGTCCCACGGGACATTTATTAATTACAAAACAAAAGTTTAAAAACTGCCGTTTTTTCAGGAGCAGTGATTTTAATAATGCTAAAAGTGAAACAATAAAAGTCAAATATTCCTTTAAATTTCGTATCTAGGAGGGGGGTGTAAAGTTAGCATGTGAAATATTGCATGTTTCCCGTACCTAGAACTTTCTCTGCACAAAGTGTCATTTCTGAAAGGAAAAAAAACTATTTTAAAACTGGACTTGCGGCTATAATGAATTGTCGGCTCTGGCAATTCAGAGAGAATTCATTCTCTCCTGAACCATACCAGGCCACATGCCCTCAACATGGGGAGGATGGGCCTCTTCCCCACAACCCTTGCCCAGTGGTTGTGGGGGTCTGCGGGCGGGGGGCTTATCAGAATCTGGAAGACCCCTTTAACAAAGGGGACCCCCAGATCCTGCCCCCCTATGTGAATTGGTAATGGGGTACATTGTACCCCTTCCATTTCACGAAGGAAGTGTAAATAGTTTAAAAAAACACACACACACCGTAGAAAAAAGTCCTTTATTAATAAAAAAATAAATTAAAAAAATCCAGCGCTGGTAATCTACTCGGTCCAGGCTCCCTGCTCCAACATTGTCTGTATCCAGCGACGAGTGATCTCCTCTCTGGTCCAGCGATAAGAAGATCCATCCATCCAGAGCGCAGCTTTGCCGACCTTCTCTCTCCGCTGGTCACAGCCCAGCGGAACGACGCGGCCGGAGCTTTGATATTTCTTATATAGGGGAGGCGGGGCCACCCATCACGTGACCCCGCCCCCTCTAAAACACCCTCTGCTACGTCACTGGGAAAGCCCAGTCTCCCCCCTTGCATCAGAGGGGACGGAGTCATGTGACGGGTGGCCCCACCTCCCCTATATAAGAAATGTCAAAGCTCCAGCGCGTCATTCCGCTGGGCTGTGTCCAGCGGAGAGAGGAGGTCGGCGATGCTGCGCTCTGGATGGATGGATCTTCTCATTGCTGGACCGGAGAGGAGATCACCCGTCGCTGGATAAAGACAACTTTGGAGCGAGTGGATTACCACCGCTGGATTTTTTTTATTTATTTTTTATTAATAAAGGACTTTTTTCTACGGTGTGTGTGTGTGTTTTTTTCAAACTATTTACACTTCCTTCGTGAAATAGTAGGGTACCCATTCACATGTGGGGGGCAGGATCTGGGGGTCAACCTTTATTAAAGGGGTCTTCCAGATTCTGATAAGCCCCCCCTGCCCGCAGACCCCCACAACCACCAGGCAAGGGTTGTGGGGATGAGGCTCTTGTCCTCATCAACATGGAGAAATCCTCCCCATGTTGAGAGCATGTGGCCTGGTACGGTTCAGGAGGGGGGGGCGCACTCTGTCCCCCCCTCTTTTCTGCGGCCGGCCAGGTTAACGTGCTCGGATAAGGGGTCTGGTGTGAATTTTTGGGGGAACTCCACGCCATTTTTTTTTAGATTTGGGGTGGAGTTCCCCTTAAAATCCACACCAGACCTGAAGGGTCTGGAATGGATATTTGGAGGGAACCCCACGTCATTTTTTTTTTATTGAAGGCGGGGTTCCCCTTAATATCCAAACCAGACCTGAAGGGCCTGGTAATGGAATTTGGGGGGACCCACACGCTTTTTTTTTTATATGAATAAATTCTCTCTGAATTGCCAGGGCCGACAATTCATTATAGCCGAAAGTCCGGTTTTAAATGACTTTTTTCCTTTCAGAAATTACACTTTGTGCAGGGACAGTTCTAAGTATGGGAAACATGTGATATTTCACATGCTAACTTTACACCCCCCCCCCCCAGGTACGAAATTTAAAGTAATATTATACTTTTATTGTTTCACTTTTAGCATTATTAAATTCACTGCTCCCGAAAAAACGTCAGTTTTTCAAACTTTTTTTGCATTGATACATGTCTCCTGGGACAGGACCCAGGTCCCCAACACTTTTTAGGACAACAACTTGCATATAAGCCTTTAAAATTAGCACTTTAGATTTCTCCCATAGACTTTAACAGGGTGTTCCACGGCTTTTCGAATTTGCCGAGAACACCCCTAATTGTTCATTGTTCGCCGAATAGGCGAACAGGCAATGTTCGAGTGGAACATGAGTTTGACTTGAACTCTAAGCTCATCCCTACACAGTACACAGTACATGCAATTATTTTAGTAAATATAAACTGCTAAATACCCTTTCTCATCAGCAGTATGTAGCAGTCTTATGACTTCTATCAGTGTCTGGTTTAAGCTTGTGTCAGGGAAATGGCCGTGGAAGTACTGGCAATCTTGCCAGTAGAAGAAATGGCCACCAGAGGCACATCATGTGACAGGTGGATCTTCCTGCTGGTCTATAAAAGGCTGCCATTGTCTGATACAAATTGCTGGATTGTCTTCAGGTTTCCTGTGTCTCCAGTGTCTCCTGTATCCTGTTTATCCTGAATCTCTGGCTGACCCCTGGCTTACGTCTGAACCTGTTTATCTCCTCGCATCTGACCCCGGCTTGGATGACTACTCTATATCTTCTGCTCCTGTGTATGACCCGGCTTGTTCTAGTACACTCCTTTGGACTGATTCCTGTGTATGACCCTTGGCCTGGCTCCAGACTTCGTTCTTGTCGTACTTACGGTACCGCACCTGAACCCTTCCCTGCACGGCTACAGAGTCCGCTCTTCCAGCACACCCCAGCTACCTTGCCTGCATCTACCTAGTCAGCAGCAGTACTGGCAACCCATGCATCTTTGGGCCCCGCACTCCCTGTCTCATTCCCAGGGGTGCAGTGCACTTAGCCGCAAGGGGCGCCCTCTCAGCAATCCAGCCTCACACCAGAGACTTGATAGCTTGTAGGAGGAGCTTTCATTTTCCTTTGACTGTCCTATGAGGCTGCAGGACCCCTGACCCTCTGTCTGGATAGTGCTGATTGGCCCTGTGTTGATCACATGCACCCTCCCAAGAAACAAATACTCTCTAGCAATGCACACCAAACTGAGCATGTGCAAAGTGCTCCCAAGGCTCTGTACTATCAGAAGATGAATTGGGGACAGTGGAAGAAGTGGAGCATCAGAGAAGACACGATCAAACATCCTATTTACACAATGCAGAAGATTTACCCCTTGGGTTCCACAGTGAGTATAACAAGCATGCTCTACTGCATATACAGATTTTACTGTTGTGGTTTTGGTAACACTTTAAGTGTAAATTGCTTAGTCGTTTCAATCAATGATTAAATTATCCACATTAGATGCATAGATTGTGCTTCATAGGGCTGAAATTTGGAGTACACCACTGATTACAACACATGAAAAGTACTTATATTGCTTACTTTGCATTATTTTACAGCCATGACAGCCAAGTTTCAGTGTTCACCAATGCTAAACTTTTCTAGGCTGACACATGTATTAAACACTTTTTTCTGTCACTTCTGAAATTAGTTGGAAGGTTTTCCGCCAGAAGCTGCAAATGTTATTACAGGTCCAAGAAATATGCATAAGGGTACCCGAGTCACTACAACCTTACCAACACAGTTTTAAATATTTTTGATAATCTGTAAGGGGTAAGATATCACCGATGCAGAATTTTAAGTGCAAGTTCCTAATGGTTAACACAGTGTGTGATTGTGTAGGTAAAGTGTATGGCTTGTATCCACTGGGCATCAGAGAAAGTAGAGTGCAGGTCTTTTTCCCATTTTTGCATTGATTTTGTTCTGTGAAAAGTCCTCTTATCCTGTAATGAGTTGTATATTAGAGATGTGCCTTTGGTTGGTGTGTGGGGATTCATATAAAACTGCCAGATTTTGGGATGCACTTTAAGCATTGGGAGAGGGAATGAAGACTGTAGATGCGACTGAGGGAGAAGTGTGAAGAGCGAGGGAGGTTGAACGTGTCAATAATAACCTTTGGTGTGCTTGGAGCCCCGTTTGAGGAGAGGTCATTTAATCAGCTAAGTCCTCTCTTTTTCCATCCCACAATGTTCAAGTCTTTGATGTGATGTGTTGGGGTAGTGAGTTGTAACTCCACTCTGTGGTGAGCAGAGGATTGTGGAATTTTTTGTGTGATTGTCCTCCACGCTAACAAAGAAGCTGTTGTTGAGGGTGAAAATGATGTTAGTTTCAACAGTTTCCACAGGTCAGCGAAGAGCATGGAGCAAAGGTTAGAGGTTTTATTCAGAGCTTTCTCAATGTCTAGCCATAGTGGTTCAGCTGCTTGTGTAAACCAGTGTTTTAAATGATCTGCATGGACAGTTGTGTTGTATTTCAACCATTCCCATGCCTCCAATGTATCCATGCCTAATTTAATATGTATGGGGGCAGTGAGCCCTCTTTCCTTGCCATATAAAAAATTTCAGAAGAGAGTTTTCAAATATGTTTGTTTTTGTTTGTAAGGCCCTAAATATATATATATATATATATATATATGTATATAGAGAGAGAGAATTTGAGGGAGCATCATCATTTTGTAGGCTGCCGTTCTTCCCACCCAGGACAACTCAACATGGGCCATTTTTTTTAATTCTTTGTCAATTTTGGCTAACAGTGGTTTATAGTTAGCTTCCCCTAGGGAGGTACACAAGGGTGTTATTGTGATCCCTAGATATGTTAATCCCTTATCGACCCTTGTGTATGGAAGATTGTGTTTGAGGTTTGATAGTATTGTTTTGGGAATGTTGAGGTTTAAAATTAGGGATTTAGAATGATTGACCTTGTAATATGACAGCTGGCTAAATTCGGTCAGGATTGCATGGGCTCTGGGAAGGGAGGTTTGAGGCCGCGTCAGCATTAAGATGATATAATCTGAAAATAAGTTGACGATGTGGGGTCTAGCTTTAAATAGGAACCCTGTTATTAGTGGATCCGAACATATGTTTTCTGCTAGTGGCGTGATCAGTAAATTAAATATCATTGGGGAAAGCGGGCAGCCTTGTCTTGTACCATTGGAGATTAATAATGGTTAGGACAACATGTTCTCCGTGTACATCTGGGCCGATGGGGAGGAATGGGGATCTAAGGTTGCTGATACTATAGACCCTTGGATCCCAAACTTGCGTATGGTGAGTGACATATAATTCAAGTGTTTGCAGTCAAGCACTTTCCCCGCATCAATAGACAGTAGCAGAAAGGGCGTTCGACTACGCTCAGCAGAATATGGAATGTTTGATCACGCGTCATGTTGCTTCAGAGGTTTGTCTACCAGTTACAAACCCCATCTGGTTTAATTAATTTAGGCAATACACTCAGTCTTTACGCGAGAAGTTTGGCATATAGCTTGACATCCACATTAAGTAGAGATATTGGTCTGAAGTTGGCGGGGCAGTTAGGGTTTTTTCCAGATTTGGGAAGTGTGACTATATGCGCTTTTTAACTCTAGTCGAGTTAAAAAACCCAGAGAGCTTCTGGAGCTGCGGCTCCTCTCTTCGTCTGTGGGACATCTGCGGGTGTTTCCAATGTCGGTTGGCACTATTGCGGGAGCAGGAGTTGTTATAGGGCTTGTGGATGGGCCGTTGCAGCAAGCAGCAGGGTGGTGCTGAGATCTTATGCGGCCATCTTAGATGGCGGTCGCCATGCCCCCCCTCAAGCGTAAAGATTTTCATTGATATGACTTAACACTGATCTATTTAGCATGTGATTGAATAATACTTTTTTTTTTTTTTTACATATCTATTATATTGAACTGTAAGCCACCATATTGCCAAGTATATCCAGAATTGTAGATTTCCTTCCCAGAAGAATGCACATATGCACTTGTAGTCACACATATAACCCCTTCCATACAGGGCATTTTCACCCCCTTCCTGCCCAGACCAATTTTTAGTTTTCAGCGCTGTTGCACTTTGAATGACAATTGCGCGGTCAGGCAACACTGTACCCAAATTAAATCGTTATGTTTTTTTTCCCCACACAAATAGAGATTTCTTTTAGTGGTATTTGATCATCTCTGCGGTTTTTATTTTTTGCGCTATAAACAAAAGAAGAGCGACAATTTAAAAAAAAAACACAATATTTTTTCCTTTTTATTTAATACATATCACAATATTTTTTTTAAAAAAACTTTTTTTCCCCTCAGTTTAGACCGATACGTATTCTACGTATTTTTGGTAAAAAAAAACGCAATAATCGTGTATATATTGATTGGTTTGCGCAAAAGTTATAGCGTCTACAAAATAGGTGATAGATTTATGGAATTTTTTTTTTTTTTTACTAGTAATGGCGGCGATCTGCGTTTTTTTTTTTTGTGACCGTGACGTTGCGGCGGACATATCGGACACTTTTGACACGTTTTTGGGACCATTCACATTTACACAGCGATTAGTGCTATAAAACTGCATTGATTACTGTGTAAATGTGACTGGCAGGGAATGGGTTAACACTAGGGGGCGCTGAAGGGGTTAAAATGTGTCCTAAAGTATGTTCTAACTGTAGGGGGAGGGGGACTCACAGGGGGAGGAGATCGATGTGTGTTCCTCTGTACTGGGAACACACATCGATCTCCTCACCGCTGACAGGAGGTGGATCTGTGTGTTTACACACACAGATCCACACTCCTGACGTGATTGCCGGAAATCGCGGGTGCCCGACGGCAATCGCAGCCGTCGGGCACGCGCGCGGGATCGCGAGTGGTGCCGCGGGTGCGCGCGCGCCCTAGAACGCCGTGAAGACAGGACGTTGTGCACGTCCAGTCTCATCGGCGAGGGGATGACCATAACGTCATTCCCCTATGGCCAGGTAAGGAAGGGGTTAATGTTTGCAAATATAGTAGAGCATTATTTTTATTGTGTCCTGTGTAACGCTTAGGACTCTATTTGAAATGCAGTGGCATGGCCTTTCAAAGGTCATACTGCTGGTTATAAACAAGGCACATTTCTGAAGCTAAAGTTATGTGGCCAGCCTCTACTTCTACTTCTCTGACATACAGAAGGCTCCACATCCTGGCCTGCATTTTATGAATGGCGTTTAAAACACAGGTTGCAATGTGGAGTATAACAATATATTCTCTCTATTGTAAAAATGTTAACTTGACAAAACCACAGCTGATGTTTCTAACCTACTTCATAGCTTCCATCTTGGGTCAAATATGATTGTCTTAGCAGAAATGATTATAGCCTATAGAAAATATGTCAGAGATCAAATGTAAAATGCACCTCTCTCAGGGATTCCCTAAAACCTTTTGTAATATTGTCCAGTGATTTTGAATTGATTTTTGCAAGACTGTAACCTATGGCTATCGCTAAACGATGTCTTTAAACAGATATCTATGAGATAAATTGTACCTATAGACTTACAATAGTTGTCAGATGATGTGACCATCACACAATCATTCTGTAGCATGTTTGTGGCCGCTTATATCTCATAGAGATCTCCCTTGCTGTAACCTTATCAGTGACTGTCCAGGAAAATCCATCTTGGACTACAATATATGTGCAATACCGGAAAGACAACTTGTAAAATGAAAACAAAAACCACACACATGGCAAGGTAATCCATATCTCAGTTTTTGGCTGCAGTGAAGGAAAGTTAAAGAACAGAGGTACTGTAGGCCACTTCAGCATATAGGGAATTGTTTAAGAGCTCAATTTGTATTTTAGATGCAAGCTGAAAATATAGCAATGACCCAAAAGTGTTTTGTTTTTTTTTAGACGTTGGAAAATATTTTAATATTTTAATATACTTCTGGCTGCTTATTTTGGAAATATTTTAATCATAATGACATTCCTGTGAGATTTTTGCATAGGAATAAAAATTATTTGTTTGCGTATCTACCAATATCAATGCACCCTAGCTATTCAAACTTGAATGCAAATTTACTATTGTTGTTTCTATACATGGCTTCTTGTTCTATACATGACTGCTTGAAAGAATTACATTATATTATAACTGCGTCCTTTCTGGTACAATATTTTTTTATTAAAGTATGTATAGAAAAAGGAGGAAACACAGACAACAAGTTCCCATGCATGGGATATGGACATAAAACATAAGCATACATAAAAGCACATAATAAAATATATACTATTAGAAGAACAAATTATAAACTACCACCATCTCCCGGGGGGCAGTGCGTTATGCCTGAGCCAGAAGATCCAGGGGCCAAGGCAGATGAAAAAGGGGGGGGCGGAGTTATCCGCAAAACAGAGGAGAAAAAAATGGGAAGAAGTATAAGTAAACCAACAAAAATAATAAAAGAAGAAGAAAAAGAGCGAAAAAAAAACTAAACATGCAACAGAGGGAAAAAGAAGAAGGGAATAGAGCAGAGCAGCGAGCAAAAGCTCATAAACAAAGAAAAAGAAAGAAAGAACCCTCAGGCTGGAAGTAGGGACAAATTAAAGGATCACTAAAGGAAACATTTTTTTTTAGCTAAATAGCTTCCTTTACCTTACTGCAGTACTGGTTTCATGTCCTTATTGTTCGTTTTTGCTTTGAAGTTGCTGTAATCCTGCTCTGTTCTCCACACTTCCTGCTTGTCTGTTTCCTTATAACCACCATACTGGGAGCTTTCTCACAATGGTTTAAGCCAGGGATCCTCAAACTACGGCCCTCCAGATGTTGTAGAACTACACATCCAATGAGGCATTGTAACACACTGACATTCACAGACATCACTAGGCATTATGGGAATTGTAGTTCCTGAACAACTGGAGGGCCGTAGTTTGAAGACCCATGGTTTAAGCTGTCATTACTGTGTGTCTAAAACTTCCCAGAACCAATCAGATTCATTTTAAAAACAAAACACTGTCCTGGATTTGTTTGTTTTTGTTCTGTGTGTCTATTTCTACTTTGTAGAAACATGAAGCCAGTTCAAAAGTGAAACTAACCTGCAGGCACATTATATGATTGATTTTTATCTATTTTTAATCATTTTGAAAAGGAATCAGTTGACTTTTATGTCTCTATACCCTGTAAACAATCATTTCAGCAAAACAATTTTTTTACTTTGGTGACCCTTTAAATTTAAAGCCCCAGACTAGACGGGTGCAAACTAGGAAGTGTATAGGACCACCACGGGGCCCATACCTTAAGAAATTTAGCATGAGAGTCGTGGAGGACGCTAGACATCTTCTCATGGATCATAAGAGTCGTCAGGGTATTCTTGACCTTTGGGAATGAAACAGAGTTTTTTTTTTCCAGGCCCTCGCTATTGTCCGCTTGGCAGCGATAAATAGATATGTGGCTAATTTCTGCTGATGAGAGGAGAGGCCCGGGATTGGGCAATGGAGTAATGCATATTTGGCGTCCTTGCAGAAGGGGACATGAAATAGGGAGGATAATAGGCCAAAGACCCTTGACCAAAATCTAACTAGGCGGGGGCAGGACCACCATGTATGCAGTTCATCTCCTCGTTGACCACAACCTCAAAAGCACCTGTCTGTACACGAAGGGCTCGACTTGGCAATGCGAGCTGGGACCCAGTACCAGCATAAGAGGACCTTATAAGCTTCCTCCAACGTGGCAGTGTTGAGGGAACATTTTGCTATGCTGGACCAGGCCTTACTCCAATCTGCAAGATCTATAGGGGATAGGTCACACTCCTATTTAAGCCTATAAGTAAGGGTAGTAGACGAGCTACCGGAAGCCAGTAAAAAAATAAATCATAGAGATAGTGCCGCGAGCATCTGGGCAATGCTGACAAATGCACTCAAATGCAGTTATTTGGTATGGGAAGGAGCCAAGGCGCAGAAGGGAGGTTATCCAGTGTCGCTGCTGAATATAGTGAAATAATTCGGTAGACGGAGCATCATGGGTCTCACGGATCGAAGACCACAAGGGAAAGGCTCGGGTGTGAAGAAAGTGATGAACCAATGAGAAACAATGAGCAGGCCACCATGAAAAATGTGGGGATGTTCTGAGCCCGGCGGGAACATGGGATTATTCAAGAGGGGGAGTAGAGGCAGGAATGTAGACATAAGTTTGCCCGAGTAGCAAATCGCGTCCCATAGATTCAGACTGTGAAGCATTTAACTGTGTCCTTTCAACAAGTCTCTTAAAATGTTTAAAGTTTGCTTTAAAAAAAAAAGAAGTAAGAGGTAGTTAGCAAACTTGGTCCCTGCATTTTTGGTATATATATTATATTATATATATATATGTAGCGCCTGGTTACTTTTCAGAACCGGTGCTTGTGTAAATTTAGAGGGGTCAAAGAGTTAAGTGACTCTGACCAGGTTAATCTGTTTAAATTTGAAGCCTCTGTCCCAGCTTTGGCTGTGCTGTGGGTTCATGCTGTAGATTTTGGGGTGCTGACAGGTGGCAGCAGTGGAGTCTAGGGTTTGGATGCCTCTTCCCGGCAGCCTATCAGGAGGAAGTTTTCCTCACTGTGCATGCTGGGGAGGGGTATTTATGGGGCAGACACCATTTTCTTGGGTCTTCCCGTGTGGCACCCACCTTCAGGGTAGCCATTCTACGGCACCCCGGCAAATTGCCTTCCAGGCTGGGGTGTGCGTGCTATGCAGTGATCCTGGTTCTAGGATCACGTTGGCTCAGAGCATCTGATCTACCGTTGGGGCCCAGTGAACGACTGGGTTCCCAATTTGATGAAGGTCCTGAGCTGTCCGTCCTGTTGGAGGAAGCTGTCCGGTGGATAGTCTGCCTGAAGAGTGCGCCCCTCATATTTTTGTAAATATTTTATTATATCTTTTCATGTGACGCTGAAACACTGAAGAAATTATACTTTGCTACAATGTAAAGTAGTTAGAGCTTCACAGGATGCTTAATAGGGTTTAGGTCAGGAGATATGCTTGGGCAGTCCATCACCTTTAACCTCAGCTTCTTTAGCAATTCAGTGGTCATCTTGGAGGTGTGTTTGGGGTCGTTATCATGTTAAAATACTGTTCTGCGACCCAGTCTCTGAAGGGAGGGGACATGCTCTGCTTCAGCATATGCTCTGCTTCAGCATATGTTGCTGAGCATGTGCACTCAACTTCTTTGGTTGACCATGGCAAGGCCTGTTCTGATTGGAACCTGTCCTGTTAAACTGCTCTATGGTCTTGGCCACTGTGCTGCAGCTCAGTTTCAGGGTCTTGACAATCTTCTTATAACCTAGGCCATCTTTATGTAGAGCAACAATTATTTTTTTTCAGGTCCTCAGAAAGTTCTTTGCCATGAAGTGTCATGTTGAATTTCTATTAATCAGTATGAGGCTGGGTTCACACTGATACCACACGACAGTCATAAAACTTTCATTCTACTTTGCTCTGCGACATCAGTCCTACATAGGTCCTACATTCATCCAACTTTCATGAACAGGATACTACTTTGATCCGACCTTGTGATAGTCTGACTTGTTCTTTGACCAATCAAAACAATCCCAGTGTGAGATAAATTTATTTTACTGCTGCTGTAATCACAATGTCGGATGTCAAAATTCGGATGGTGAGGACAAGGATCCTACTTTCATCCGACTTCAATGAAATTCAATGGGTTGATTTTCCCCCGTCATTCGACATGAGCTTCCAATGTCAGAGCGTTTGTCGGACCAGTGTGAACCCGGCCTGAGGCTGGGTTCACACTGGTATGACACCACAGTCATACAACTTTCATCCTACTTTGCTCTGTGACATCAGTCCTACATTGGTCCTACATTGGTCCTACATCCATCTGACTTTCATGAATAGGATACTACTTTGATCCAACTTTGTGATAGTCTGACTTGTCCTTTGGCCAATCAAAACAATCCCAGTGTGGGATAAATTCCTTTTACTGCTGCTGTAATCACCATTAGTGATGAGCGGAATACGCCATATTCGATTTCGCGATATTTCGCAAATATTTCGAAGAATATTCGCGAATATTCGTTAATATCGAATATTCGTGATATTTTATAAAAAAAAAAAAAAATGCGAAATTTCACCAATGCGAAATTTCGCTATTATTTTTGGGATAAAATATCACGAATATTCGATATTTACGAATATTCGCTATATTTTATAAAAAAAAAAAAATAGCGAAATTTCGCATATGCGAAAGCGAAAATGATTGCGAAATTTTGCTATTTTTTTTGGGATAAAATATCACGAATATTCGATATTTACGAATATTCGCTATATTTTATAAAAAAAATAGCGAAATTTCGCATATGCGAAAGCGAAAATGATTGCGAAATTTCGCTATTTTTTTTTGGATAAAATATCACGAATATTCGATATTTATGAATATTCGCTATATTTTATAAAAAAATAAAAAATTGCGAAGTTTCGCTAGTGCGAATGCGAAATTGATTGCGAAATTGATTGCGAAATTTTAAAAATACGAATATTCGAAATAGCGAATATTCGCCGCGATATTCGGGTTATTCGCGAATACTCGAATATGCAATATTCGTAGCGAATATTCGCAATGCGAATATTCGTGAGCAACACTAATCACCATGTCGGATGTCAAAAGTCACATGGTTAGGACAAGGATCCTACTTTGATCCGACTTCAGTGATATTCAATGGGCTGAAGTAGAATCAAAGTCGAACCAAAGTAATACAGGGAGCATTTTCAAAGTCGGACTGACTTGTGTCGGACCAGTTAAGACGGCTCTCATAGGGAAACATTGATTTTCACACGTCATGCGACATGAGCTCCCAATGTCGGAGCGTTTGTCGGACCAGTGTGAACCCAGCCTGAGAGAGTGAGAGCAATTACACCAAATTTAATACACCTGCTCCCTATTCACACCTGAGACCTTGTAACACTAACGAGTCACATGACATCGGGGAGGGAAAATGGCTAATTGGGTCCGATTTGGACATTTTCACTTAGGGGTGTACTCACTTTTGTTGCCAGCAGTTTAGAGATTAATGGCTGTGTGTTGAGTTATTTTGAGGGAACAGCAGATTTATACTGTTATACAAGCTGTACACTCACTACTTTACATTGAAGCAAAGTGTAATTTCTTCAGTGTTGTCACATGAAAAAATATAATAAAATATTTACAAAAATGCGAGGGGTGTACCCACTTTTGTGAGATAATATATATATATATATATATGTGTGTGTGTATATATATATATATATATATATATATATATATATATATATATATATATATATATACTATATTATATTATACTATATTATATTATATTATACACAGAGATGTGGGTAGCCTTGCAGTTAAAGTACATTACTCTTCAGGCATATTAGACATACTGCTATGAAAGGATGTATTATAAGACAGATCCACATGGTGATGCTGTTCTGCCAAGGCCAAGACATTAGCAAAACACTGAAGGAAATACCTGTAAAACAAAGTCAACTATTCAACTTCCATAAACCAGTAAAATGAAAGATAAACTGAATGTAACATTTATGCAGCTGATGATATCTGGAATAAATGTTTTGTACAACACATAACAGATAGCAGATTTTCAGTCACCACTGACTTTTACATGTAAAAGAATAATTTGAGAAAATAAAAAAGAACAAATTATAGAAACACATTCCCAGTTTACAAACTAGTTTATCTAATCTGTTGAAGACAAGCTGATGGTGAAAATACTAGGAAATATTTACTTGTACTAACTTTTCTGCATAGCAAATCGCAAAACTTTACAGGATTTCCAAATACTTCTCTAAGAAGTCTACTAATACAGTACAGTATATACAAGCTGATATATGTACAACATTCCTTGTACATTACTTTAAGCAATATGAACAACAACAACATTCTGCAATATTTAAAAACAATTGAACAGAAATCCGGTATACTAAAAAAAAAATGGTGGACTGGTTTTTAAAAGTTTCTGAGAAAAGTTGAATATTGTTGAACATTTTTAAACACAGATAATGGGCTGAAAGAAATAAAGGATAGGAATCAATATACCAAATCATTTTGTACACCACTGTGATAGTAATACTATTCCCAAACAATTTGTACTGTTATTGAGTAGTGTGGAGACAACATTGTTTTATTTTACCACTGTGATATTAACAAACTAGTCAACCCAATTTTTTTTCAAAGTCTGTATATATTGACAAATGGCATCTGAACAGGTGGAGAATGCATTCCCCTGGTAAACAAAACCATTGAACAAGCCTTTCTAACTGGGACAATCACCAATTTGCCAATGATGAATACAGCTATTCAGCCCATTAAAAATAGCTTCCTAAAAGTTTCTAATGCTCACCAGAATAGCTTTATTAAGACTAACGCTGAGAATAGGATTGGTCTAATTTCTTTGCAAAAACAGGAAGTTGGCATTGGTCATCACTCACCTGTTATTTGGCTTTTATTTTTAGTAAGCATTCAATCAGCACTACATTTTCATCTCCTGCTACTGCTTCTACTGCTGTTTCTGTTGCTTCTTTAGGTTCTCCTAATGCACAGAAAAAAAATGAAATAGTTTCAAACAGCCCTTCTATAGACTGGCAGGTTCATTTTTAAATGCCAAGTTGCATCAGTAGTCTTTCCAGATTTTGGATGTGCTATGTGAACCAATTTCATGTGTCGTTCAACCTGGTTGCCCATTATAGCATTTGCTTTGCTCATGTTAGAAATATTTTGCAGCAGGGCCAACAAGGGGGCCTGGGCAGCTGACAAGCAGGGGCGGACTGACCATTCGGGCACTCGGGCACTGCCCGAGGGCTCCATGTCACTAGGGGGCCCCATCAGGGTTGCCAGGCCCCAGTAAAACCAGGGACATTATGTAAAAATCTGTGTTTTAAAAGAAATCCCAAGATTATAGCTTCCCCGCCTCTCCGGTGCCTTTTCAGTGTGTGTATGTGTATTCTGTGTGTATGTATACTGTGTGTATATACTGTGTATGTATACTATATGTGTGTGTATACTGTGTGGCCCCATAATCTCCTTTTGCCCAGGGGCCCCAAAATCTTCTTTTTCCCGGGGGCCCCATAATCTCCTTTTTCCCGGGGGCCCTATAATCTCCTATTGCCCGATGACCCTATAATCTCCTATTGCCTGGGGGCCCCATAATCTCCTATTGCCCAGGGGCCCCATGAGTTGTCAGTCTGTCCCTGCTGACAAGCATAAGGAAGTATAAAGTGGATAGAAGGGACAGTGAGGGCAGCATTTACTGCTGCCCCCACCACTCCTCCTGTCCAGGTTCCCTCTCCTTCTGCTGCCTAGGCCCCCCTGTATAATCCCCTGGGAATCACCCAATGGCCATAGAAACCCCCCAAAAAAACTTGGGATTATGTGAGCCCAAAGTGTACGACGAGAGTAACAAGAAATGTATATAAAACAGTATCACAAATTGTATTATTCCAACAAAATTAAAAGAAGAAATTAATGGTTGGTGTAATAGCTAAAACATCCATAAGGCAATAAATACAGAAACGATACACATATGTTGTTGGTCTCATAATTAATGAGACTTGGCAGCTACATGCACAACATTCCAACGCGTTTCAAAACTATGATTCATTCTTCAGTGGTTTACAGTCATTTCTTCTTTTAATTTTATTGGAATAATAAAAATTGTAATACTGTTTTTTTACATACATATCTTGTTACTCTATGTGTACACTTTGGCCCACATAATCCCATGCTTTTTCGGGGGGTTCCTTCCTTGTATACACTTTTAAAATTAGGACCTGTTACTGTTCCCACAGCTGCTGTGTTCCTATAGCTTAACATAGACTGTCTGCACACAGCTCCAGCCACATAGAATAAAACAATGCTGATTCACAATGTACAGGCCACAGCGTCTATGTGAAAGACCCCCAAGACCAATGGGACGCATCCTTCCACAAGTCAAATTTCAACACATCCAACTGTAATAAAGAGTTCACATGTGTCCTAATTACCATAATCTAAGCTATGCATGCCTGAAACTTGAGGGCTGGGTCCAGTCTAAAGAGTCAGAAAAAGAGAAAACAGCCATAAGAGCAATAAAGAGGAGGGTGGAAGGTGGTAGGAGAAAGGTTTAGGGAACTACGTCAGGTAGAAGGAAATCAATACAGCCAGTGGTCGTAGAACCCTATAAGCTTTAGGCGGCGTACACACGACCGAGGTTCTCGCTGGAAACCAGCGAGAACCTCGCTGGAAGCTGCATTCCAGCGAGGACCTCGGCCGTGTGTACGCTCTCGGCGAGCTTCCGGTCGGGAAGCCCGTCGAGCAGAAATAGAGAGCACGCTCTCTATTTGCTCGACGGCCCGCCTGGAAGAATGGCTGGTTGCCATTCCCGACGGGCGGGTCACCGATTTCGACGGCCGGCAGGGAACCTCGACGGGCGGAACGATGTGTTCTGCCCGTCGAGGTTCTCTGCCGTGTGTACACGGCCTCAGGTAGCCAGAGAGGTTCGACAAGATATTAACATAGGGAAAAGGTATCTACGGGTTCCACTGTACTTGGGAGGGCGTATCACCCAGTATATGTTTGTATTTTGCTGAGATGTGACTAGACCTGGGGCTTAGAAGGCCTTTGCAGCTACTTGGTGCAAAACTAGGAGCAGAAGAAGCTACCTATCCATAACTTCCAATTGTCCCTGATTTCAAGGAACTGTCCCTGATTTGAATCAATGTTCCTCTGTACCTCTTTCCTCCTCATTTGTCCCTCATTTTGGTTTGATCTATTTAGTTGTATATAAAATGCACTATTTATCTATCAAAAGGTGTTTCCCAGTGCTAAACCTTTCATCCAATTCGTAAATGGCTGCATTTGTAAATTCCAAAAGCCAATATAAAGGAATAGTAGCGTTAAAAAAAGAACTTCAGGTTTATCGAAAAAAAAAAATTGTACAATTCTTGTTTCCACTTTCTTACCGCTGTACGACTACATACGCCCTCTCTTTGAAGAGGAATGCCGTTGTTATTGTAGCAGCAAGCAATTCCGGCCTTCAAGATCTGGTCCTCTTTCAGATAAAAGTGGTCTCTGCAGTGGATCAATTTTATTGGTGATGGGAGAGGCCCACACCCATCACACTCCGTGGCCGTCGGCAGCAGTGGAGGCGATCGGATCCTCTTCCTAGCCTGACATGGAGATGAGTTAGGGAAAGATGGCCCCCACCCATCTCCAAATTACTGCAGGGCAGAAGCGACGTCAAAGTGTCACTTCCCCCCATAGCTCTTAAGGCCTGGTTCACACTGGTAAGATTTGAGATGCGATTTGAGATGTCAAATCGCATCTCAAATCGGCGGCATTTGCCGGCAATTGTCGGCAATGGCACCGTCCTAATCAGTGCGATGCCGCATCTGCGGTGCTGCACCGATTTCAAAAAGTAGTTCCTGTACTACTTTTTGTGATTTCCGGCCGTGATTTACATTGAAATCTGTGCAAAAACCTGCATAGATGTCTCTGAAATCGCGGCTGAAATCAGGACTGCCAGTGGGAGTGAAATCGTGTGAGTTCAGCTGAACTCGTACGCTTCAATCCCACAGCCCAGTGTGAACCTGGGCTAAAGGGCCATTTTTTTTATTGCATTTTTGTGTAAATATGAGATCTGAGGTCTTTTCTTATCACTGCATACCTTTTGCTAATAGGCGTCCCTCATTCCCATTTTAGAAAGTTGGGAGGCATGCCTGTCCAGTGTGGTCCTGCTGCTGGAGGCAGAGAAACTGGCAAAGGACAGGAGTCTGCAAGAAAAAGTGATACCTGGGGGGTGGGAAGCGTTATCTGAGGTGACTTCAGTTGGAAATCCTGAGGGTGAGGAACTCACATAGAGTATAACAGAGGCTTTACTACTGGAGATGCAGTGTTTTTCTGGAAAATAACTTTAAAGAGGGAGTCTGTGAATATACAAGGCAGTAAGGGCGTTCTAAATTACATACCCCTCCCTCTCATGTGTTGCTGCAAGAAATACAATCTTTAGAAAGACCTTTAAAAAGACCTTTAAGTGACTGGTACTCAACAGTTATAAGCACACCCCACCATCATGGACTCAGCTCTGGGAAAATGCTAGCTCAATAGAAAAGAAAGAAAGAGGGTGCACCAACCTTGTGCATTATCCTTAGGTGTGTTTTATTAAAAAATGAAATAAAAAACTACTCACAAACAAATGGAAACATTTGCGATATACTGTAAGTGATCTCCAAATGACAGCAATTGATCTGAAGATGAATGACTCCAGATGGTACCAGAGGAGTAACAGGAGCCACTGGTGGCTGACATCTTCTTCTTCAGAGCCTAGCAGTGTTTCCCTCGTCATGACGTATGTATATATAGGTGCAGACTCTCACACAGGCACCAATGTGCATTCAGGGGACCCCTCCCAGAGGAGTCAACAGGCACCACAAAAGAGTTGGTGCACCCTCTTTCTTTCTTTTCTATTGTGATTGCTAGGATACCCATATCCTTGAGGGCAGCAAAGCCTGTGACACCGTCCCTCCAAACCTTAGTCTACCCGGTACCCACTTGTGCGCAGGAGTGTTTGTCTTTCTGCTATCAAAAAATGCTAGCTCACCTTGTCTCCCGGGATTCCCACACATGCCTTCAGGGTTCAGAGAGGTACTACACTTACCTTGTTTGAAATAATGCAGGCCCCCTGATGTTTGTAGTTAACTAAATTATCTTCAGTGCCAGATATTTCATGTCCACATTGATTTTAATAGATATGTATACCTAAGGATCTCAAGTTTTGATATATGGTCCCATTTTAGTATGGCTGTTAACTAATATTTTCCAGCATTTTTTAGGTATATTTTGAAATTCCTTCTCTTTGAAAGCCAGCATCTGATATTTCAAATGGCTGCTGGCTTTCAATCCCAGTGGGTGTCCCCACTGACTATTGGGAACCATTTAAAATGGTTCTCAATCATAGAAACACTAGCACTATGCATCATTGACCCATGGCTATGGAAAGGTGAAGGAAGAAGAAACATTTATCTAGGTAATTTTTATTCAGGGATGCGTGGCTGAGTAATAGCTATTTGCTTAAAGTGGATGTAAACCCCATTTTTTTTTTTAATGTCACAATGTAGAGTATAAGATTTCCTATCATCTGTGCCCAGTCTTGCCACACAGATTTAATCCAGCGCTGAGTAATCCTCTTGTAATGTTCAGTGCAAATTAACAGAATTCCAGATAAAAACTTGCCAAATTATAAAGTCTGTTTCTCTCTTCTTGCTTTCAGTGACAGG
Source organism: Rana kukunoris (assembly GCA_029574335.1). Taxonomy (NCBI): domain Eukaryota; kingdom Metazoa; phylum Chordata; class Amphibia; order Anura; family Ranidae; genus Rana; species Rana kukunoris. The sequence goes on from CM056051.1 coordinate 223,828,620, forward strand.
TTATTTACATATCTAGCTTGGACATGTTTATCATATGCTATGTTATGTTTATTATAACATGAGGTGATCCAAAGTTCATTGTATATTACCAGGATGTGTTATGTGGGGGAGGGGTGGATTTCTCACTTTTTATACCTCATGCTATGATAAACATAACATAACATATGATAAACATGTCCAAGCTAGATATGTAAATAACCTGTCACTCAAAGCAAGAAGAGAGAAAACTGACTTTTTATTTAGGCAGGTTTTTATCTGGAAGGCTGTTCATTTTCACTGAACATTAAAAGAGGATTACTCAGATCTGGATTAACTCTGTGTGGCAAGACTGGGCACAGATGATAGTAAATCTTATACTCTACATTGTGACATCAACTTTACATCCACTTTAACCACTGGTCCACCGCCCACCGTCAAATGACGGCAGGCGGAGGACTTCAATCTTCTGACTGCACGTCATATGACGTGCAGTCATTTGAATAGGAAATGCGCGCGATCGCGTGCGCTCATCCCTATACTGTCGGTAGCGGCGTGTCACGGAGACACCGCTTGTTACCGACAGGGGTGAACAGCGCCGCGGATGCGCTGTTTATCACATGATCGGCTGTGATGAAGTCACGGCTGATCACGCATGGCAACACCCCCAAAGTACACGGCGCGTGTTCGCGATCGCGTCGCGCGTGCCCGTCGGTGGCAGCGTGTTCCCGGGAACACTGCTCGTCACCGACAATGGTACACAGCCATTGGTCAGGTCTGTGTACCACGTGATCAGCTCTGATAACTAGTGTAAACAAAGAGCTGTAACTAACTGTTACCAGCTCTTTTCCCCTCAAACATCGTTTCCAGTGTGAGGAGAGAAGAGCTAGAAGCAGTGAGTTACAGCTCTTTGTTACTGTAGTGTCTGCACAAACACCAAATCTGTCCCTTTGCCCCCCCCCCCCCCCCAATTGTCACCAGTCACCCAACAGTCACCCATAAAGTGCACCTGTCACATAAATAGACTGCCATCAGCGGTGCAACCGTCACCCACCAGTGACCGTACCCTGTCACCGTCACCCACCAGTGACCTGCCCTGTCACCCGTCACCCACCAGTGACCTGCCCTGTCACCCGTTTATGAAGAAAAAATACTAATTTGCTAAATTTTATGACAGAAACAAAGAAAAATGCAATTTTTTCACAAAATCTACCGTCTTTTTTTATTTATAGCGCAAGAAATAAAAAACCCACGAGTGATTAAATACCACCAAAAGAAAGCTCTATTTGTGTGAAAAAAAGGACGCAATTTTAATTGGGTATAGTGTTGCATGACTGAGTAATTGTCATTCAAAATGTGAGAGCACCGAAAGCTGAAAATTGGTCTGGGTAAGAAGGGGGTTTAAGTGCACTGTATTGAAGTGGTTAATTCACAACACTTTTAATATGAGGATAACAATTCTTATAGTCAACCAGGTGACTCTCATTTTCAAATCTCACTGGACTTAGCAGAATGTAGCTGTCACAAATTTTCGAAATCACTATACTTATCCTGTTGTGTTGGCTTTGTGAATTGAGCCTATGGGGGTTATTTACTAAAGCTGGAGAGTGCAAAATCTGGTTCAACTCTGCATAAAAACCAATCAGCTTCCAGGTTTTATTGTCAAGGCTTAATTGAAAAATCTGAATTTAGAAGCTGATTGGCTAACATACACAGCTGCATCAGATTCTCAGTGCTCCAGTTTTACTAAATCTCCCCTATTGTGTATAATGTTATGGAGGTACCAGGAATGTATAACTATAACCAAAGTGCACATATGATTTCTCTAAAGACAATAAAGCTAAGAAACATAACGCTAATTCGAATTTCTCCCTAGGGCTTCTTGATAATTTAATTTCAATATTTTTTATTAGTTTTAACATTTTTAAACATGGATGACATGAATTGAGAGAAAATAAAAAAATTGTTAAATACAAAGAAACACATCAGTGAGTTGGGTCATAGGGTGAGGATGTATCTTATTCATACATCACATCATAAAGGCCATTTTTCATGTAGAACTGAGACAATATAACATCTCCAAACTCACCACATCTGAAATGGGATAGTACAACTGAAATGGTAAAAACAAGAAAAGGAACAGAAAAAGAGACAAAAACAAACGAAGTAGCAGCCTGAAACTTGGACATCAGGAACATACGCAGTCAATCCTCCTTAGTGGGCAATGTATCTCCCGGTAAGAGCCAACTCATTTGGAGCCAGGGCCGGGTTGAACCCTATACCATTCGGTCCAAGGTACCCAAACTTTCTGAACTTTTGTATACTTTCCGACCCTCGAGGCAAATTGCTGCTCATATGAGCCATGGGCATTAACTATCTGGATAACTTCAGACAATGTAGGTCGAGGAGCGGTCTTCCAATGTCTGACCAAGGCTAGCCTAGCGGCTAGAAGAATGTGGGATAGAAGGGTCCTAGAGTGATAAGGGATATGATCCATACCCAAGGAGAGCAACGCCAGCCCAGGGGACAGGGTCAGATCAAGTTTGAGGACTTGTGCTACTAGGTTTTGGATTAGTTGCCAGTATTGCATTATCACTGGGCAGGACCATAGGATATGGAACAGTGTACCCGTTCCCCCGCACTCCCTCCAGCACCCGGGGGATATACCCTTGCCTATTTTGGACAGTCTGAATGGGGTGAGATACCACCTCAATAAGATTTTTTGAAATAGTTCCCAAAGATTAACACATTTGGTGGAGGAGTACGTTACCCTTAGGGCCGTCTGCCATTGATCAGCTGAATACACTGTATCAAATTCTTTCTCCCAGGCTTGCATATCAGAAGATTTGGCGAATGTCAACTTATCCTGTAAGTACGAGTAAAACACTGATATACCCTTAACATTCGTACGTTTCGTTGAGTAATATTGAGCTATATGCCACGGGAGGTGGGTATATAGGTCAGTCTGTCGTTTTAGTAGGTGTGAGATCTGCGCATACCGAAAGCTTTCAGTCGTGGGTATAGAGTACTCCAGTTGGAGAGCTCTAAATGTTTTAAGTGCAGGTCCCACATACAAATCTTCTATATCCAGTACCCCACCCGAACTCCAACTCTCCACAGAGATATCAGGGATAATACAGGATATAGCAGTCAGCGGAAATCTCATAGGGATAAGTCTATATTGTGGGGAAATTTGCGAAGTCAGTATTCGCCATGCGTCAGTAGACGCTCTAATAGTCGGTCCTATGTCCGGGGGCGGGTTTGGGCGGAGGTTGCTCGTGATGAGATAATTGTAAAGATTCCGGCCCGGGACCTGCTGTTGTTCAAGAGCAGTCCACAGGGATGAAGCGGAGTTAGGAAACCAGCCTTTCAGCTGGGCTAAGATCGAGGCTGTATAGTAATCCTTGATGTGGACGTGGCCTATACCTCCCGCCCTTCTATGTTTGACAATTTTGCGGAATGCGCATCGCGCCCTTTTGCCCCCCCAAAGAAACTTGTTGAGAGTAGATTGCGCTGATAGGAAGAAGGAGGGTGGGACTGGGATGGGCAGAGTCCTAAAGACATATAGTAGCTGCGGGAGGACCTGCATTTTGAAGGCGGCCAGACGCCCCGACCAGGATAATTCGAATTTCGCCAGAGCCTCTAATTTAGTATGTAACATTTGCAAAAACGGGGTGTAGTTTTCTCTCACCAAATCAGAGGGTGAAGATGTGAGAGTTATACCTAGGTATGAAATACCTTTCTCCTTCCATGTGAAAGGGAACTTTATGCTAAGGGCGTGTCTGGTCCGGGCAGGAATACCCAACCCTAAAATATGCGACTTGGTTTCATTGACTTTGTAATATGACACTGTCGAAAATAGTTGCAATACCTGGTGAGCCGAAGCCAGAGAGGACTCAACATCGGTGAGCATCAAAATGATGTCATCCGCAAAGAGGCTTATGGTATGGTGTACTCCTCCAACCATGAAGCCACTTATCTGGGGGTGAGTGCGTATGTAAGTTGCTAGGGGTTCCATAAGGAGATTAAATATAAGGGGGGACAATGGGCACCCCTGACGGGTTCCATTAGAAATATTGAATGCCGTGGAGAGCGTCCCCGATATATACACCTGGGCCGAGGGAGTCGTGTAGAGTGCCATAATAGCCGAGTCAATTCTGCCCTCGAACCCAAATTTGGAAAGCACTTTGGCCAGATAATCCCAGTGGATTCTATCAAACGCCTTCTCTGCGTCCAAAGCTAGGAGCAGAGAAGGCGTTTTTGTTCGATTGGCCAGGTGTACGATATTAATTAGACGCCGGGTGGCGTCAGATGTCTGTCGGCCCCTTGTGAACCCCGATTGGTCCAGGTATATCAATGACGGCAGCAAGTCCACCAGTCTATTGGCGAGGAGTTTGGCAAATAACTTTAAATCGTTATTGAGCAGAGAAATGGGCCTAAAAATTTGGGGTGTGTCAGGGTCCTTCCCAGGCTTCGGCAACGCTACAATCATAGCCTTAAGCATTTCAGATGGAAAGAAGGACGAGGAGGCAGCTTGGTTAAAAATACCTGCTAAATATGGGACTAGTTCTATTTTAAATGCCTTATAATACTCTCCGGTGAAGCCATCAGGCCCAGGAGCTTTGTTGTTAGGAAGGGAATCTATTGCTTTGGCGATTTCAGTTTCCGAAAAGGGAGAATTTAAGTCTTCCAGTTGATCGGATGATAACTGGGGGAGTTCAATCTTGTTCAGAAAGTCTGATATAGCGGGCCCCGTGGGTTGAATTGTGGAAGGATCGTCTTTTAAATTGTAGAGTGAGCTGTAATAGCAACTGAATGCGTCAGCTATCGCTTGTGGGTGAAATAATTTATCTTGGGTGAAGGGGTGGCGAACAAAGGGGATAGTGGTCTTATGTCTCAACCCTCTTAGGCGGTTGGCCAAGAGATTCCCAGCCCTGTTTCCGCTTACATAGTATGTCATTTTAAGGCGTTTGGAAGATTTTTCAAAGTTGTCGAGTAGAATCAAACGGAGCTCGCCCCTAAGCTGTGTTAATCTACTAGAAACTAGCGGGGAAGCATTTTGTTTATTCTGGGATTCTAGGGTGTGTATATTAGAGATAAGAGTTTGTATCTGCTGCCCCCTCATCCTCTTAGCCCTCGCCCCCATCTTAATCAAAACCCCTCTCATAAATGCCTTATGGGAATTCCATAATACCATAGGGTCCGATACAGAGCCGACATTGCAAGAGAAAAAATCAGTCAGCTCCTTCTGCAAGGTCTTTCTGGAGTTATCAGCTTGGAACAGTCTCGGGCTGGAACGCCAGACGAATGTAGTACCCACGCCCGGCGAATCAGCAACCGAGAGAGTCACAGAGGCATGATCCGACCATGTGATAACATTAATTTTAGTATCCACAATTTTAGGCAACAACCACTTGTCAGTAAGAAAAAGGTCTAATCTTGTATAAACGCCATGACTCGGTGAGAAGAAGGAGTAGTCCCTCTCTGTGCTGTGGAGACATCTCCAAGCGTCATAGAGATCTTGTGAGTGTAGCGTTGATTGTAGAGAATGATGGTGTCTGCGTGAGCATGACGTGGAGTCCATCTGAGGATCAGGGGGGAGGTTGAAGTCTCCACATAGGAGAAGAAAACCTTTTTGTATCGGTCTAACACTTCTGAGGACTCGTTTCAAAAAAAGTATTTGGTGGTCATTAGGCGCATAAACATTAACCACCGTGTAAGTGGTAGAGTTGATGTCGCACACAAGGATGTGGTAGCGGCCTTGGGAGTCAGCAATTTCATTGTGCAGTTTGAACGCAACAGAGTCCCTGATTGCTGTCATCACCCCCCGTTTTTTAGTCGAGGCGCTTGCTTTAAAGATGTGTGGATACTTTGGATGGGTGCATTTGGGTGTTTTGTCTCCCTGAAAGTGGGTCTCTTGAGTGCAGAGAACATCACAATTAAATCGAGTCGCCTCAGCCCACAATGATTTTCTCTTGGCTGGGTGGTTGAGGCCTTTAGCGTTAATAGTTAAGAAAATGATAGTCATCCCGGGATAGCGATCTGAGTTGATAGGCAGTATGAAAAATAAGTATCACTTACATCAGGTGGTTTAGTACACCATACCGGTGATCCAGGAAGAGTCACCGTCAATAGAGTTCCAGCGGGTAGGAGGATGCCCACGAGATCAACTGCATAGCGGGGTGCCAGACTGCAATGAGAACCAAACAAAAACAAGAAAAAAACACAAAAATAAAGAAAACAGTTCCAAAACAGGAAAACATAGGTCTCTGTGACCTGAGTGCAGCTCATGGCTGCAAGTAACCAAAAGGGTGTAAGGGAAGTTCAGCTAGGTGCCTCCAGAACAGGGCAATCAGGAATAGTAAAACGATATTGGCAGCACACAACGTCCTCAGTGGTGTGAGCGAGCATTCTTGGAGTTGACTACATTCCAATCCCCTCCAATGCGATCCGGATTGTGACTGTTAGACCCACCGGGGGGATCATCTGGGATGATATTCCATGTCTTGAGCAAATCTAAGCCTTTAGCTAGGGAATCCACTGTGTGTTCTTTTCCATCATTAGTGATAATGAGTTTGGTTGGAAATCCCCATTTATAGACTATCTTGTGGTTACGCAATGCCTTGGAAATGGTGTTGAGATTTCGCCGTTTCTGCAACGTAAATTGAGATAGATCGGAGAAGAACTGGAGATCTTTGTATTGCGGGGGGATGAGATCTTTATTACGCACCTTGGACATCAGGCGTTCTTTTACGTGGAAAAAATGCAGGCGTAGAATGATATCCCTCGGTACTTTATCTGGAAGGTAGGAGGGTTTTGGTAGTCTGTGGATTCTGTCCATTGTTATGTCCATTTCAGTGAGGTCAGGTAGGATTGAGGTAAAGATCGTGGAGACATAAACGCGCAATTCCGATTGTTGAATGGACTCGGGAACCCCGCGTATTTTGAGGTTGTTCCTTCTGGAGCGGTCCTCCATGTCTGCAATTTTAGCCTTGACTGCCTCCATTTCCTCGTCCCTAGCGTCATGGGCATCTACGAGGCTGTTGATTGTGGTGGCAAATTCCCCCATCCTGTTTTCCACATGGTCTACCCGTGATGCCACAGCCTGCAGTTCACTCCCAAATTTATGGACACACGCCATCATGTCGCTGTGGAGGGAGCTCCTCAGAGATACCAGCATATCTTTAAGCGTGGTATCCAACACTGGTTGGTTACTCGTGGGGAAACGGTCAATGGAGTCCGGGAGCTCCCTGGTGTCATCTCCAGATTCGAGGCTTGCACTCACCTCATGGGAAGGTCCCGTGTTGTCCCGCTTAAACCTGGCCTTCTCAGGACTGCCAGATGCAGAGGAAGAGACAGGAGAGTGTCTATTGTTCGTTGGAGACATTCGTTTTGAGGGTTTGTCTTTCCTCTGCGGTAGATGAGGGGTGCTGGCTGCAGAGGGCACAGGTGTGCCGGAGCCACCCTGCCTCTGCTCTAGGGCGAAGTATTCGGTCAGCCTTTGTGGCTTTTGAAGCCCCTTTTGTTTTCTGGTCATGGTTGCAGGAATCAGCTAAGGGTAGGTATAAAGGCAGTTTCTCTCAATCACCTCAGTGTGGGCTGCTATGTGCTAAGTATTCCCTGTGGGGCCTGGAGCACCATTTTTATGCTGCCATTGTGGAGCTTAGCAGGTCTAGCTTCAGGTAGATCAGGTTAAGTGGTGTAGAGAGCAGGCCATCTCCACCCCTTCCAATCATAAGAAAAAGGGCTCCACTCCAGCCTCCCTCTGAGGTGCAGTGCTGTTAGGCCCGGATGGTCTGTCAGTGAGGCAGGAGCTGGCCTGGTTTGCGGGAGGACTACAGGTCTCAGGCGAACCAAGATGGCCGCTGTGAGTCTGCTGCACAGCAGGTGTGTAGATGCTGTAGACCTGGATACTGTCCGCGGGGTTGAGAAGGGATTGTGGGTGCAAGACGGCGCCTGTATCGCCGAAGGTGCGCTTCCGCGGGGCACAGCGCCAGGAAAGTCCGGGGATGCACGGGCCTAGCTAGGCCGCACCAGACCGCGGCCGCTGCGGACGACTCCGGGAGCCGGCGAGGCCTTCAGGCAGGACCGGGTAGGTGGCAAGGAGGGGGGTAAGGGCTGGATGTGGTCCCCTACCTCCAGAAGCAGTGGGAACCGGCTCCTCTGGCAGGCAATATGGCGGCGACCTCGCGGGTTGATGCAGGGATATCTCCGGCTCCGATCGGTCAATCTCCTCCAGAGTACCGGCCCCAAACTCCCCGGGGATCAGGGCTAAGATCGATGCAGGTGTTGTGGCTTAAAAGAGCGAGGAGACACCCCGATGGCTGCGGATTGCGGTAATGGCACTCGGAGCTCCTCTCTGAAACATCCGCCGCCGTCCACGCCAGGCCACGCCCCTTCTTGATAATTTAGCCGTTCACTCTGTCATTATTTTATTAAGAATTTTTTAACACAATCTTACAATAATAGTCTGAAGGAGCAGGGTGGAAAATCTTTAGGACAAAATAAAGATATTAGGTGTAAATAAGCTTGTATAAGGTGTTCTCTAATGACAAGTGCTGCATTCCTTTACACATATTTTACATTTTCCTCTGTACTACAGCATGTTACTGATAATAATCTGTAGCGTTTTCTCTGGCCTTTACTAACTGTGTTAACTGTTAATGTAAGCACCTGAGTTAGTTGATATGCTAATTTATTTCATGTGACATTAACACATTGTGCAAAATACAGTTAGGAAGATAACATTTCCCAGTAAAGAAAGGGGGACATGTAGAAGTTAATAGGAGTTATAGCTGGAGACAATATATCAAAACCAGGATGTGTGCATTGAGGCTGGTTTACTAAAGGAGCTGGGAATGTTCACACAAAAAAGTGTGAATATTAATTTATACCATCATATGCAGATGAAATATAAACTAGGAGTTTCTTTTTACATGTTTTGACTATAGAATTTATTAGCTTGATTTACTAAAGAAGTTGAAAAATTGTGTAAATATTTCCTTTCTTTTTATGTGAAAACCTTATTGGAATGGTGATCCCTTTGAACACCCAATCATGTGCAAATGCTTTTGACACGATTTAATTATCAATGTAAATATTCACACAATTTTTTTAGTGAAGATTCTTAAATGCTTCAATAAATCAGTCCCATTGCATAAACAAGCCTCAACTACTCTAGTAAATCAGTCTCTTTGTTTATGGATCAAATGGCCCGGAGAGGATGCAATTAGAGAATTCTTGCCAAAATATTTTATTTGATATCAGCCATGTTGTTCATGTTTTTCATTAGAAGTTAACATCTCTATATACGTTAAGGAAAAACTATAATTCTGTCACTTAATGCTAAGCAGAAGTTATTATACGAGACACGTGTCTAGGCTGCTTCCTTTTGTGCATATTAGTTGCATACCATAAATATCCTTCTAACATCCTCTGTAATGATCCTGTACAGATTATGACAACCCAGTAACTTTATTCTTTCAGCCTTTTGGTGAAAAGCAAACATTTGTCATACAAATCTCCCCTCCAGGAATCACTACAGGAGTGATTTCTATAGTAGCTTTCCTAACAGATTGCAATGCATGGAATCCATCTGGGAATAACATGGCATAAATATGCATTGCCTATGTTGTCCACATGATCATATTGTGTGCTTATCACAGAGGTTATTGCAAAAGTCCTATCCACATTGGTTTTCCATGACTCAATCATATTTTCATAATGTCTCCTTAAAATGATACAACAATTGACCTTCTTTATAAATACTTCCAAACTCCCCATGTCCATGCATCTTCTAGCACATACAGTATCTCACATTTTATTATATCTTTTCATGTGACATCATTGAAGAAATTACACAATGTAAAGTTGTAAGTGTGCAGCTTGTATAGCAGTGTATATTTGTTGTCCCCTCAAAATAACTCAACACACAGCCATTAAAGTCTAAACAGCTGGCAACAAAAGTGGGTACACCCTTAAGTGAAAATGTCCAAATTGAGCCCCATTAGCCATTTTCCTTCCCTGGTGTAATGTGACTCATTAGTGTTACAATGTCTCGGGTGTGAATGGGGAGCAGGTGTGTAAAATTTGGTGTTATCGCTCTCACTCTCTCATACTGGTCACTGGAGGTTCAACATGGCACCGCATGGCAAAGAATTCTCTGAGCATCTGAAAAAAAGAATTGTAGCTCTATATAAAGATGGCCTAGGCCAGTGGTCTTCAACCTTGTCCTCAGGGCCCACTAACAGGCCAGGTTTTCAAGATAACTGAAATACATCACAGGTGATATCATTTGCTGCTCAGTGATTGCAGTATTCTAATCTTCATCTCCCAAAGGTAATACAAAATACCTGACCTGTTAGGCCGCGTATATACGATCGGTCCAACCTGATGAGGATTGTCCAATGGACTGTTTTCATCGGGTCACCACTGAAGTGGCCTGATGGTCTGATGTGCGTACACACCATCAGTTCAAAAACCGATCGTGTTAGAACGCGGTGACGTAAGACACAATGACGTGCTGAAAAAACAAAGTTCAATGCTTCCAAGCATGCGTCGACTTGATTCTGAGCATGCGCGGGTTTTTGAACCGATGCTTTTGCGTACTAACGATCAGTTTGGACCGACGGTCAGGCGTCCATCAGTCCGATTTTAAAGCAAGTTTTAAAACTTTGGGCCAAAGGACGACAGATCGATGGGCCGTACACACGGTCGGTTTGGAACGATGAAACTGGACTTCAGTCCATTTTCATTGGGTTGGACCAATTGTGTGTACGCGGCCTAAGTGGGCCCTGAGGACAGGGTTGATGACCACTGGCCTAGGCTATAAGAAGATTGCCAAGACCCTGCAACTGAGCTGAGGTGGCCAAGACTATACAGCAGTTTAACAGGACAGGTTCCACTCAGAACAGGCCTCCCCAAGGTCAACCAAAGAAGTTGAGTGCACGCTGCACACTGCATCAAATTAGTCTGCATGGCTGTCATCCCAGAAGGAAGCCTCTTCTAAAGATGATGCACAAGAAAGCCTGCAAACAGTTTGCTTAAGACAAAAATACTTTTGTTTGGATTACTGGAACCATGTCCTGTGGTCTGATGAGACTTATTTAGTTCAGATGGTGTCAAGTGTCTGCGGCGGCAACCAGGTGAGGAGTACAAAACAAGGGTGTCTTGCCTACATTCAAGCATGGTGGTGGTAGTGTCATGGTCTGTGTCAGAGAACCAAACGTGGAAGAACTAACAGACCTGTCCTGCACGGACCAACGAGCACGATGCGCATGCGCACGCAGACGAGCAACAACTCTGTGAATTCAGTAGTCTTCACTACGCATGCGCGCGCGCCAGTACGCACGCAATGCGGGCGGGACTCCTGGCGTCAGTGCCCTATTAAAGGCTTGCTGCAGCAGTGACCAACTGCTGCGTGATCTTCAGCCCTTGGTGTGATCCTAAGTTCCTTGTTCCTGTTTCTCGGTGTTCCTGTTGACGACTCGGCTTGCCTAACCAGACTTCTCTGTGCATGACCCCTGGCTTGTCTCTCGGCTTATCCTTTTGTCCTGTCCCAGTCTGCTTGTTCCAGTAGATGACCTCAGCTTGCCTTCTGACCTGTTCCAGTCACTTCCTGCTTCCTGTGCATGACTACCGGCTTGGCTCCTGACTCCGCCCCTGGGTTTTCCTGCCAGTCTACTTCATCTGGTACTTCCGTGGTACCCTCTGCCTGACTACGTATCCTGGCGTACAGCTGATCCCCAACATCACTCAGCAAGTCACAGCTGGCAACCCTTGCATCTTTGGGCCGAGCACCCCCTGTGTCACCTCCAGGGGGCGCTCTGCACTTGGTCGTACGGGAAGCCCTCTCAGCACTTCGGCCTCTGGTAAGGTACGTGACAGTATCATGCAGCCAGAAGTGTCAGAGGCCGACAGAGGTGCTTCCCCGCTTGAGACTTTGTGCCAGCAGGTCGCAGCCCTTACGCAAGTGGTGACGAGCCTACAGGACCGCTATTCACAGCAAGGAAGCGACCTTCTGCATCAGATGATGTTCCCTCCTCCGGAGCCCCGTGTACCCATTCCAGAACGCTTCTCAGGCGACCGAAAGAAGTTCAGAGCTTTCAAAGTCTCCTGTATCCTGTACCTGACCCTGCAGCCAAGAACTTTTTCCCTAGAAACTGTTAAAGTGGGGTTCGTTATCACTTTGCTGTCTGAGGGACCTCAATCCTGGGCCCATCAGTTATTAGAACAAAAGAGCCCCGCCATCAACACTTTGGACTACTTTTTCGAAGCTATGGCCACTTTATATGATGATCCTCTACGTCCAGCCACCGCAGAGGCAGCCCTCCATGCCCTACGACAAGGACCACGCCCTGTAGAGGACTATAAGGTGGACTTTCGTAATTGGGCTGCAGACACGGGATGGAACGAGGCCGCCCTCAGGCACCCATTCCGCCTTGGCCTGTCTAAACCTATTAAGGACGAATTAGCACGAGTGGAGGCCCCTGCCACCTTGGAGGGGTTTATTCGACTGGCCATTCAACTTGACAGGCCTTCTCACTTACAGTCTATGGCCCCAGCCGCTCATGCGCCCTCCTCTTCGGTCACGACCAATAGGGGGCCTATGCAGGTTGGTATGGTTCGCCCTGCCCTGACTCCCAATGAAAGACTTCATCGCCGACAGGCGAACCTCTGTTTCTATTGTGGAGCGGCCGGACATCTTCTCTCTAGTTGTCCAACCCGGCCCTGTAGACCCTCTCCCCGCAACCTGTTGCATCTACGAGTCCCGAGACCCTCCTCAACTCACCTGGTTCTCCATGTCATATTACAGTTGGCAAGAGGAGAGGTCAGATTCCCAGCAATAATCGACTCCGGAGCTTGTAGTTGTTTTTTGGACATTTCCGTTGCTAAGGACTACCAGATTCCTCTGCGGAACAAAGAACAAAGACTTGAGATTCATTTGGCCGATGGATCGACACCTTGTTCTGGGCCTGTTACCCAAGAGACTTTACCTATCTTTACCTCAATTGATTCTGGCCATCGAGAGTTCCTCTGTCTGGATGTTATTTGTTCACCGATGTTTCCTGTGATCCTGGGACTCCCTTGGCTGAGGGCACACAGCCAACAGATAGACTGGAGCACAGGGAGTATCTCCTTTAAATCAAGTTACTGCCGTCAACACTGCATAAGGCCTGAGACTTCAGCCTCTCCCAGTTGTCTCACCGTCCAGCCAGCCTCCACTTCCAACCCAAATGTTCCTTCAGTCTACCATGATTTCCTCGATGTCTTCGACAAGAAGAAAGCCGATACCTTACCACCACACCGTCCTTACGACTGTCCTATCGAGTTGTTGCCTGGTGCAGAAATCCCCTTTGGGCGAATATTTCCACTTTCAGAGACTGAGCTTGAGACCTTACGTCAATACATTGACGAAAATCTGGAAAAAAAGTTCATCCGCCCATCTTCCTCTCCAGCCGGTGCCGGAATCTTCTTCGTGGAGAAGAAAGATCATTCCCTCAGGCCTTGCGTGGATTACAGAGAACTCAACAAGATCACCATTAAAAACAGATATCCTCTACCTCTCATTCCCGAACTTTTTCAGAGATTCCGTACTGCACGAGTCTTTACCAAACTGGATTTACGAGGTGCCTACAATCTTGTGCGCATTCGGGAGGGGGGTGAATGGAAGACCGCCTTTAGGACCCGTTTCGGTCATTTTGAATATCTCATTATGCCCTTCGGCCTATGCAACGCCCCGGCGACCTTTCAACATTTTGTGAACAACATCTTCAGAGAATTCCTGGATTACTTTGTAATCGTTTACATAGACGACATTCTCATTTTTTCTGCTACCCTGGAATTACAAAGAAGCCATGTCCTGAAATGAATTAACCACATTAAGGTTGCACGGGCTCTACGCAAAAGCGGAAAAGTGCGAATTTGAAAAGTCATCCATACAGTTCCTGGGTCTAATCATTTCCACATCTGGAATCTCCATGGATCCTCAGAAAGTATCCGCTATTCTGGAATGGTCAGCTCCTACTGATAAGAAAGGCATTCAGAGGTTCATCGGGTTCGCAAATTTTTACAGGAGGTTTATTAAAGACTTTTCCGGCATTATTGCTCCCATTACCCAGCAGACCCGCCAGCATACCCGTTTTCAGTGGACCCAGGAGGCCCAGGAAGCCTTCGATAAACTAAAGACTCTGTTCACTTCGGCCCCCGTTCTACAGCACCCGAATCCAACCTTACCTTATGTCCTTGAGGTCGACGCATCAGAAGTCGCCATAGGGGCTGTCCTGTCTCAACGACAAGGTCCTAAAGCTTTGTTACATCCAATAGCTTTTTTCTCCCGAAAATTGAGCCAGCCGGAAAGGAATTATGATGTGGGGGATCGGGAGCTACTGGCGATAAAAGCTGCGTTAGAGGAATGGCGGTATCTCCTTGAAGGTGCCGCTCACCCCATCATGGTATTTACGGATCATAACAATCTTGAAAAAATCTTGAAAAAATCTTGAAAAAAATAAGATTTTTGTTCCAGAGGGAGCCAGACTTCAGCTTCTCAAAACCCTTCATGAACACCAGCTTGCCGGACATTTTGGGGTCCATAAGACTTCTGAGCTGATTCAGCGATCCTACTGGTGGCCTGACCTGAGAAAGATTGCAAGGACTTTGTAAGTTCCTGTACAGTTTGTGCCAGAAGTAAAGGAAGCCGCACACAAGCCTGGGGCCTGTTAAGACCATTACCTGTCCCTGACCATCCATGGAAAGCAATATCTATGGACTTCATAGTGGAATTGCCCCCCTCTGAAGGGTTTACCACGATCCTGGTGGTGGTCGACCGGCTAACGAAGATGGCCCATTATTTGCCCTTATTAGGTACCCCCTCAGCCATGGATACGGCTCATACATTTATCAAGGAGATTGTGAGATTGCACGGCCTACTCAGCAGTATTGTATCCGACAGAGGGGTACAATTTACTTCAACATTTTGGAAAGCTCTCTGTAAAGCCCTAAACATCGAAGTCTGCTTGTCATCCGCTTATCACCCACAAAGTAATGGCCAAACAGAGAGAACCAACCAGATGCTGGAGCAATACCTCCGCTGCTTTTCCACCTCCTCTCAAGATAATTGGGTAGCCCTACTTCCATGTGCCGAATTTGCATACAATAATTCGATACACTCCACCACTAACCAGTCTCCGTTCTGGGCAAATTACGGATTTCATCCGTCCTTCTTGCCCAATACCGTTCCTGAAGCAACGGTGCCTGCCATACAGGATAGATTGGCCTTTCTCCAAGAAAATGTACAAGTTCTGCAGGAAACTATGCGAAAGTCCCAGGAGGACTATAAGAAATACTATGACAGGAAGAAGAAGGAGAGTCCGACTCTGGAAGTAGGAGACAAGGTTTGGCTTGCTACTTTGAACCTCAAACTGTCCTGCCCGTCCCGGAAACTGGGCCCTAGGTTCATTGTTCCTTTTGAAATTAAGAAAAAAATTAATCCTGTGGCCTTTGAATTGTCCCTGCCGAACTCTTATAAGATTCATCCAGTCTTTCACATCTCACTTCTCAAACCAGCCATTGCCGGTTCCTTTCCTGGAAGAGAAGATCCACCTCCAGTTACAGTGGGTGAGGACACGGAATTCGAGGTGGAAGCCATTTTGGATAGTCGGAAAAGGGGTAGACAAACCCAATATCTAGTGAAATGGAAGGGCTATCCTCTCGAAGAAAACTCTTGGGAACCCGCAAAAGATGTTCATGCCCCTAAACTGTTGTCCGAATTCTTCAGAAAGTACCCAGAGAAGCAAGTACGTTTGGGCATCCGGAGGCTGCCCCTGAGGGGGGGGCACTGTCAGAGAACCAAACGTGGAAGAACTAACAGACCTGTCCTGCATGGACCAACGAGCATGATGTGAAAGCGCGCAGACCCGCACACGCGCGCAAGTACGCGCACATGCGCGCACACGAGCAACAACTCTGTGAATTCAGTATTCTTCACTACGCATGCGTGCGCACCAGTACGCACGCAATGCGGGCGGGTCTCCTGGCGTCAGTGCCCTATTAAAGGCTTGCTGCAGCATTGACCAACTGCTGCATGATCTTCAGGCCTTGGTGTGATCCTAAGTTCCTTGTTCCTGTTTCTCGGTGTTCCTGTTGACGACTCGGCTTGCCTGACCAGACATCTCCGTGCATGACCCCTGGCTTATCTCTCGGCTTATCCTTTTGTCCTGTCCCGGTCTGCTTGTTCCAGTAGATGACCTCAGCTTGCCTTCTGACCTGTTCCAGTCACTTCCTGCTTCCTGTGCATGACTACCGGCTTGGCTCCTGACTCCGCCCCTGGGTTTTCCTGCCAGTCTACTTCATCTGGTACTTCCGTGGTACCCTCTACCTGACTACGTATCCTGGCGTACAGCTGATCCTCAACATCACTCAGCAAGTCGCAGCTGGCAACCATTGCATTTTTGGGCCGAGCACCCCCTGTGGCACCTCCAGGGGGCGCTCTGCACTTGGTCGTACGGGAAGCCCTCTCAGCACTTCGGCCTCTAGTAAGGTACGTGACAGTCTGGGAGTACATGAGTGCTGCTGGAACTGGGGAGCTACAGTTCATTGAGGAAACTATAAATGCCCACATGTACTGTGACATACTGAAGCAGAGCATGATCTCCTCCCTTCGGAGACTGGGCCTCAGGGCAGTATTCCAACATGATAACGAACCCAAGCATACCTCCAAGATGACCACTGCCTTGCTAAAGAAGCTGAGGGTAAAGGTAATAGACTAGCCAATCATGTCTCCAGACCTAAACCCTTTTGAGCATCAGTAGGGCACCCTTAAATGGAAGGTGGAGGAGCGCAAGGTCTCTAACATCCACCAGCTCTTTTTTGACATTTTCCCAATTTGGACATTTTCACTTAGATGTGTACTCACTTTTTTTGCTAGCGGTTTAGACATTAATGGCTGTGGGTTGAGTTATTTTGAGGGGAAAGCAAATTGACACTGTTTTTCAAGCTGTACACTCACTACTTTACATTGTAGCAAAGTGTAATTTCTTCTGTGTTGTCACATGAAAAGATATACCGTATTTTCCGGTGAATAAGGCGACTTTTTGCATCTAAAATCATGCCCCAAAAGTCGCGGGTCGTTTTATACGCCGGGTACCTGTCTGTCAGACGACGGCCATCCATTATTCAAAAGCCGCGCCTCCTCCTCTGACTGTTCCGTGATAGGCGGAACACTAATTTTCCCAGCAGAGCCTCTGTTCAGTGTTCCACCTATCACGGATGCCTTCTCATCCTCAGCCTCGGACGAGAGGACATCTGTGATAGGCGGAACACTGAAAAGAGGCTCTGCTGGGAAAATGTGTGTTCCGCCTATCACGGAACAGCGGAGGAGGAGGCGCGGCTTTTGAATAATGGATGGCTGCCGTCTGACATCATCTGCAAACAGGGGAAGGTAGGGAGATCGTCGAGGCAGCGAATGGAATGGCACAGTGAGGCATTTATAGATGGCACATTGAGGCATGTATAGATGGCACAGTGAGGCATGTATAGATAGCACAGTGAGGCATGTATAGATGGCACAGTGAGACATGTATAGATGGCACAGTGAGACATGTATAGATGGCACAGTGAGACATGTATAGATGGCACAGTGAGGCATGTATAATGGCACAGTGAGGCATGTATAATAGCACAGTGAGGCATGTATAATGGCACAGTGAGGGGTCGTCTTATACAGTGAATATATCCTAAAACCAACATTTTAGCTGGAAAATTAGGGGGTCGTCTTATACGCCCAGTCATCTTATATGCCGGCAAATACGGTAATAAAATATTTACAAAAATGTGAAGGGTGTACTCACTTTTGTGAGATACTGTATATATTTACATGATTAGAATTAGTATTACATTTTATATATAATATTATATACTAATGTGTACTTGTATATATTCAGTACATCTAGCATTTTTACAGTACTTAGGCAACCACTCAAGTTCTAAAATACTCACCTATTACTGCAGTTTCTGTTTGCAGAATTTGTATGTGCAAGATTGTCTGCAAAACATGTCAATTCTTAGAGTATATTGCATCAATAAAACCAGCTTATCAGTGCTACAAAATGCTGTTTGATAGTTTGACCTTTGGAGCGGAATATACTAATGGAAGTTCAAGATTTTCCATCATAAAATGGAATATGCAAACATATTTACAGCCCTTTCAAGAACAACTACCTAAAATGTTAGTAACTGGTTCAATTTTACAATCATTTACTATATATTTTAACTTTTTCTTAACATTATTACTTTGTATATACAATTTGATTTAAATGTGTTTTCCCTTTGAAGAATGTCAGTAAACTAATGCTTTAATAAACCAGATATATTGATAAACAAAGGTTGTTTTTTTCAACAGCTTGCACATGTATGTGTCCATCCACATTGCTGCTGATAACACATTTAATGTGTTATTTAAAGTGGAACTATAGGCAAAGTAAAAAAAATGATATATTTGATATTTGTCATTAGCATTAAAGAGTGTTCCAGCCAAATGTAGTGTTTATTAAAAGTCAGCAGCTACAAAAAGTGTAGCTGCTGGCTTTTAATAAACACACACTCACCTGCTCCACGATCCAGCGACGCGCCGGCCGGGGGGTCCGCTCCTCTCCCCCCCTCCCCGGCCGGCGTCTTCATCCTAAGTGTGGGCAACCGACTGCGCATGCGCGAGCGGTGCAGCCCGCCACTGATTGGACAGGCGATCGCATGGGACCTGTCAGTGTCCCATGCAATTGCCTACAGGGAGGGGCTGCTGTAGGCGATTAAGCTTAATCGCCTAACCAGCCCCTCGGCGGAAGCAGGAAGTGGGACAGGAAGTCCCACTCCTCCTGAAGCCCCCATTCCCCCCCCCAAAAAAATTACATGCCAAATGTGGCATGTAAGGGGGAGGGGAGTGGGTTGAGCGGAAGTTCCAATTTTGGGTGGAACTCCGCTTTAACATAGTGTTTTTTATTTTTTTGTGTCCCCATGTAAAATAGTTTTTTACCTACCAATAAATCTTTTTTTTTTTTTCATCTTTCAATTGGTAGACTAAGCTGTTCACCAAAAGTCGTATTTAGAAGGTTGAGAATACCCAATTACACATATAGGCATGGGCTTCCGCAGGTATGGGCAAGGGGGGTCAAGTGCCCTACCCCTGGCAGGGCTGGTGCCACCTATAGGCAAGTGTGCATATCATTCGGGGGCACCGCACTGCCTGTCCCAGAGCCGTCACATACACAACATGAAGTGTAAGGGAGTGATGGTGTTTGCAGCCCCTAAACTGGGGGGAGGAAGCACTGGCAGTAGCTGGAAGCTCTCCCGCAGCTTGCTTGTTACCTTTTATATGCCGCAGACAGTGTCTGCTAATGCTCAGCTGGACCAGATCACTAATGATTTATCTCCTCTCCTCCTCCTGGGCTCGGACTGCTGGCTGTGTGTGCTCTGCCTAGACACGTGTTAGAAGCCCAGCACTCCCTTCTAGATAGGGGCCCCAAGAACACCCATCGCATGGGGCCCCAGCCTCATCTGAGCTGCTTGGCATGTGCAGCAGTTTTTGGAGCATTCCATCTGTATTTTCTGGGATTATTAATCCATTTAATTCTCTCTAATGTCATCTGAAGCTTGCAATATACAAATGTATTGGAGGGGAGTTCTCCATACTAATGACTGTGTGTATGGGGGTGTAATGTATCTGGGTGTAATATGTGTGTATGCGGGTGTAATGTATCTGTGTGTATGGTGCTGTAATGTATCTTGGTGTAATATGTGTGTATGGGGGTGTAATGTATCTGTGTGCATGGGGTTATAAAGGATCTGGGTGTAATATGTGTGTAGGGGGGTGTGATGTACCCCGCTGTAATAATATACATTCAACTGTAACCTATAGTATAACTATTGCATCTACGTATTCATTGTATTTGTATGTCCCTATAATTAGCTAATATATAAGAGTATGCTAGGCCTATGAAGACAGACATCGTTGCTCAGTAAATAATGTTACATTTATTCCTCCAGAAAAATAGGAATATACTAAACAGCAGATATCTATAACACATAGCAACAATCAAACATCAAACATACTTAACACATCCCCTAGATACTCTTCATCGGCTGGTCTCAGATGTTAAAGAAAGAAGGCCTCGGCCGCATGGTTAGGCCCAAGTCATCAGGCCTTCCAGAGAGCCATGTGGCTTCAGCAAAGGTCTTCAACGAAAAAGAGACACAGCCTCATGGCAGGCTTGCATCGAAGAGAGAGAATGAATTTCTTCTTTGTGAGCTTGCTACCTGATCATACATTCCCACTCATAATAACCACCCCCTCTTGCATCTTGTCCAATGAGATATTTGCCAGAGATATTGTTCTCTAGGTGGTAGTATTGCCCATATCTCCATGAGCCCTGGATCTCTTTGCCGCTTGCTTTTAGAATCACTGATTCCCATCTTATTGTCATAGACACAAATAAGCCAGGCCCCCCTGCTATGCAGACTTGGGACCATCTGGCTGTAACCAGGAAGCGAACTTCCAGATTATCCCAGGTTGCTTCCAACATATGCCACTGTGCACCTAAAGAGCGCATATCACCCTTCTTCAGACATGGCTTCCATTGAACAGTCCATATGATCTTAACACCCAACATGTGTTCTTGAACAGTCCTTAACTGTCTTAATGTGTTGTGTTTTTTAACATGCGCCTCAGAAACAGCTCCTATGGAACAGTCCATAACTGTTTTTCAACATGTGCTTCAGAACCAGTACCTCTGGAACAGTCCATAATGGTTTTACCGTGTTGGGCATCTCAACATTGGCTTCCGAACCAGCTCCTATGGAACAGTCCATAACGGTCTTAACGTGCTGTGATTCCCAACATGTGCCGCTTTGCTACTGGGTGACACACCAACATCATTCTTCCGTGACAGCTTCCATGTCACTGTTCAGTATCTTCTGTATCTTCTTCTTCCTGACATCTTCATGAAGGGGTATAGTACCGGCAAGGGGTGTCTTTTTACTCATCATTCACCAGCACACACTCAGAGCAATATCTCAGATATAGAGTCTTGAGGGGGGCCTTTCTTGGACATATTACTAGCCTAAATATATACTGTACCTTCATCACACTATACCATGACATAAATCAACCCATCATCATGATATATGCATATATATGATCCATCCAACTACAACACCTCCCGTTCCCAACCTCCTACCTTTAAAATAGGAAGATAATATTCTAACAACAGATATCTATACAGTCTATAACAGGGGCCTCAAAGTACTGGCCCGCGGGCCATTTACGGCCCGCGGACCGGTAATAAATGTCCCGCGACTCGCGGTAAAACCCCGCTCAACAACTCCGAGCCGTGGAACCTGCCCCCGCTCAACAACTTTGACCTGCGGACCCCCCCTTAACAACTCCCAGCTGTGGACCCCCCCGCTCAACAACTTTGATCTGCGGACCCCCTCCCCCGCTCAACAACTTTGTTGGGAGGTACACTTATTTGTCCCTCATTTTGAAGTTGAAAAGTTAGGAGGTATGCCTGATGTGCTCTGATTGTGCCCTGATGTACCCCATGTACCCTGATATGCCATGTGCCCCAGGTACCCTGATGTGCTCTGATGTGCCATGTGCCCCATGTACCCTGATGTGCCTCATGTACCCTGATGTGTCCCTGATGTGCTGGGCGCTGTACATCAGGGTACCCTGTGCCCTGTACCCTGATGTGCCATATGCCCTGTACTGATGTGCTGTGCCTGATGTGCTCTCATTTGCCCTGATATGCCCCATGTGCCCTGATGTGTGCCATGTACACTGATTTGCTGGGCTTTGTACCCTGATGTGCTGTTTCATGTGCCCTGTACCCTGTGCCTTGTCCTGATATGTCCTGTCCTGATGTGTCGTGCTCTGTACCCTGATGTGGCCTGTTGTGCTGTACCCCTATGTGCTGTGCTCTGATGTGCCCTGTACCCTGTTGTGCTCTGATGTGCTGTGCCCTGTACCCTGATGTGCTGTGCCCTGTACCCTGATGTGCTGTGCCCTGTACCCTGATGTGTGCTGTGCCCTCATGTGCTCTGTGCCCTCATGTGCGCTGTGCCCTCATGTGCGCTTTGCTCTCATGTGCGCTGTGCCCTGTACCCTGATGTGCTGTGCCCTGTGCCCTGATGTGCTGTGCCATGTGCCCTTATTTGCTGGGCTCTGTGCCTTGATGTGCTGTACTCTGATGTGCTGTGCCCTGTACCCTGATGTGCTGTGCCCTGATGTGCTGTGCCCTAATTTGCTGGGCTCTGAGCCTTGATGTGCTGTGCCATGATGGTGAGTGGTCAGTGTGTAGTGGTCTGTCGGCAGTGTAGTGGTCTGTCGGCAGTGTAGTGGTCTGTCGGCAGTGTGCAGTGTAGTGGTCAGTGTGCAGTGTAGTGGTCAGTGTGCAGTGCAGTGGTCCGTGTGCAGTGGTCCGTGTGCAGTGGTCCGTGTGCTGTGGTCCGTGTGCAGTGGTCCGTGTGCAGTGGTCTGTGTGCAGTGGTCCATGTGCAGTGGTCCGTGTGCAGTGGTCCGTGTGCAGTGGTCCGTGTGTAGTGGTCCGTGTGCAGTGCAGTGGTCAGGGGTAATAATGCGTTTGCTGACACCAATACTAGGGTTTAATAATGTGTCCGCTGACACCAGTACTGGGGGTTAATAATGTGTCCGCTGACACCAGTGGTGGGGGTTATTAATGTGTCCGCTGACACAGAGCTGGGGGTTAATAATACGTTCGCTGTCACCAGTACTGTTTTTGAAGTTTGAAAGTTTGCATGCGGCCCCCCATGGGATATGAAAACTTGTCTTGCGGACCTCAGGTAATTTGAGTTTGAGACCCCTGGTCTATAACAATATTAATAATAATGAAAGATACTTATCCACTCCTATAGGTAAACCATCACTGGCTGTGCTCAGATGGAACAGAGTTAGGCCTCTATAGTCCTTTTGTAGGCTTCTGTAGGCCGCATGTCTTAGGCCCAAAATGCCAGTCAGAGCAAAGTTCCAGCAAGTTGACATAGAGACAACCTCATGGCAGAGACCCTTGCAGCCAAAGAGGCTGAATTGATTATTTGTAAGCTTTTTACCTGATCATACACTCCCACTAATAACCACTTCCACTTGCATCTTGTCCAATGAGATATTTGCCAGAGATAGCCCTTGTAATATATAGTATTGGCCTCTAGGTATCAGTATTGCCCATATCTCCATGAGCCCTGGATCTCTTTGAAGCTTCTAACCCACCAGGTGGGCTGGAGACAAGTCCTGTTGCTATGCAGATCGTATTGTGTTCCAAAGCTTTGTATGCCCTTACAACTTTACAACTTGGGGTCATCTGGCTGTAACCAAGAAGCACAATTCCAGACTAACTCATGTTGCTTCCAACATATGCCACTTTGCGCCTAAAGAGCGCATATCACCCTTCTTCAGACATGGCTTTCATTGAATAGTCCATATGGTTTTAACGCCCAACATGTGTTTCCGAACAGTCCTTAACTGTCTTAATGTGTTGTGGTTTTCAACATATGCTTCAGAAACAGCTCCTATGGAACAGCCCATAATTGTCTTCCACCATGTGCTTCAGAACGAGTACCTCTGGAACAGTCCCTAACCGTCTTCCAACATGTGCTTTAGAAACAGTTCCTAGAAACAGTCCATAATGGTCTTAACGTGCTGTGCTTCCCAACATGTGCTGCTTTGCTACTGGGTGACACACCAACTTCATTCTTCTGTGAGAGCTTCCATGTCACCATTCTGTGTCTTCTGTGTCTTCTCCTTTCCGATATCTTCAGGACGGGGTGCAGTATAGGCAAGGGGTGTCCATTCACTCACCAATTACCAGCAACATCTCAACCAGCTCAAAGATATAGGGCCAGATTCAGGTAGATGCGCGCATCTTTTCGCCAGCGTAGCGCAACGCATATACGCTGCGCTGACGCAAACTAGCGAGTGAAGTACAGCATTCACCAAGCGCATGGGCGTTACTTTGCGACGGAGTAACGAAGATGCGTTGGCGCAACCCGATGCAAGTGGAAGTGGGTGTTATCATATGTAAATGATGGGCGGAGCCCAGTGCAGAGGCTTACGTTCAGCGCATCATCCACGGAGCATGCGCAGTGAGTGAGGCTTCACTCGGCCCCCTGTGCGCATGCTCACAACTTCCGTCGGCACCACTTCACGGGAAACGCCAGCGCAATGTGTTCCGTTGCGCGTATAAAAGCGACAGCGGAAGCGGCATTCCGGCGCAAAAGTATTTCCGTTTCCCCCCACCCCAGGGAAGTTACTTTTGCTCTGTTTCTGCATGGGAAGAAAAGTAGGAAGACCAGCCGGGAGAGGAAGCAGGCCATCCTGGACACCATTGCTGGCAGGGTGAATGTGTTGGGGTACTCCACCCGGACTGCTGGTGATATCCAGAAAAAGATAAATGACCTGCGGGGGCAAGGTCCGTGGCAAGGTGGCCACCATTCGGAGCCATGAGCGGGGCACAGGTGGTGGACCCCCATGTCCGGTCAGCCTGACCACAGAGGAGGAGGTGGTCGCCCGCTGCCTGAAGAGGGAGCAATTGGAGGGGGTACCAGGCTATGATTCTGTGGAGGAAGGCTCCAGGACAGGTAAGTGATTTTTATCCCCTATTTGGTGTGTTGCATGTGGGGGGGGGAGGGTACATGTGCCAAGTGTGTGGGACCACCAACATGTGTCTGCTTTGTGTCATCCACAGATGACGGAGCTGGGCCATCATCTGTTGCCGGCCATTCCACCCCAACCCCCCAACGGGATCCTGAGGACGAGCCCCTGGGTGCTGAAGACACCGAGGTGGAGGAGAGTGCCCACACCACTTCTGTGGAGATGGTTGAGGAGGAGCCTGTTCCTCAGCAGGAGTTTTTTTGGTGTTATCTAAGTCCTCCCCTTCTGCAGGCCCCTCTGTCATCCCCTCACCCATCCTCGGTAGCCCCTCAAGGGCGACTCCATCCCCACGGGGACAACCTTCTCCTGGCCCCAGGAAGGCGACCCGTAACACCAGGGGGGTGTCTGATCTGGTCCAGGACCAGGTGGCGATGGACCATGCCCGGCAAACACAACAGATGGGGGAGATTGCTGGGCACTTGGACCGGCTCGCTGACAGTCTGTGCTCCGTATCGCAGCTGCCCAGTGGTGTGCAGGACGTTGTCACCAGCCTGGGGGAGGTGCAGGCTGATGTACGGCACCTCACAGCAGCCGTCCACGCCAACACAGCTGCCATCCGGGAAGAGGGGAGGCAGCGGCAGCGTGCCCAGCGGCATAATATCACCCGCCAGATGAGAATGCAGGCCCAGACCAATCATTTTCTGAGCCGGATTGCCGTGGCCTTGGAGGGCATGCAGCCAACAGCTGCCAGGAGTGGCCCACCCGGGGATCAGCCTCCTCCAGATGCCCCCCCACCCCCACCCATTACCTCCAGGCAGCTGAGGAGCCCGAGAGTGCCCACAAGGAGGAGCCCCCGTCATCCCAGATGAGGGGTTTTTTTTTCGTTTTTTTTTTTTTATTTATTTTATTACTCAGGTTATGAGTTTATATTTTATTTTATTACTCAGGTTATGAGTTTATTTTTTATTTTATTACTCAGGTTATGAGTTTATTTTTTATTTTATTACTCAGGTTATGAGTTTATATTTTATTTTTAACTGCACACGGTCAGGAGTGCAGGGGACAGTGTGAATGGTGTGTGAATGTGAGGGGGTGGCACTCCTGCCAGTAAGGGGTGTCACCCTCGGCCGTGGTGGAGAAGTTATCCCCACGGCTGTATGAATGACGTGTGAAAGGTGCATGAATGGACAGCGACATCATTGGGGCCTTGACGCTGGCGTTGCTGCTCCCAAGTCCTACATGCTGGACTTGGGCTAATCCAATGCGAAGTGCATGTGGTGTGTGTGATCTAGGGACATCAGTGGTGTGCATGCATGCATTGTCTGTGTGATTAATGTTTTAGTTTAGTGTCCAAAGATGCCTACGGCGAGGACCCTCCTGACTGCTTTTTCATCAGCAGACTGGTTCTCCTCTGGCAGGTGGGGGCTGTGTGGGTCAGGGGTCAGGTCATCACGTATGTCAATCTGCAAGCCTTTTCTCATAGCAAAGTCTATTTTGGTTTGGTGGGTACGGCCACATAGATACGACGGCGCATATTCACAGTTACGCGGCGCATATCGAAATACTCCAGCGCAAGTCTTGCTGAATCTGGCCCATAGAGTCTCGAGGAGGGCCATTCTTGCCCATCTTATTAGCCTAAAATACACCTTTATCACACTACACCATGACATAAATCATCCATTGTCTTAATATATGCATATATATGATCCATCCAATTATGCCTCCCGTTCCCAACCTCCTGTAACTCTTTATTGTAGATACGGGTCGGGATTAGGCAGGCTTGCTCACAGTGGTCTTTCCTACCGCAACTTGGCCTGTCTGCGGTACCTCAGGGATCAAAATTGGCAGCAAAGTCTCCAATTTGTACGAAGAGACCCTACCGTCATGGTGTAATGTATCTGTGTGTATGGGGGTGTAATGTATCTGTGTGTAATCTGTGTGTATTGGGATGTAATGTATCTGTGTGTAATCTGTGTGTATTAGGATGTAATGTATCTGTGTGTATGGGGGTGTAATCTATGTGTACTTTGTTTGCAGTCTCTGACCATCTCCTGTAGTATGTCTGCAGTCTCTGTCTGTGATGACATTGACGAAAAAATCACAACAAATACTTTAAAGTCTGTTCTCGGTGGATTTGTAACAACTTACAAGCATCTGGTGTTTGCTAAACAGGCTGACAGGCTTAGAAGTTTCTACTTTCCATAGAAAACAACACCCATTCACACCTGAGCTGAATATTGTTCAGACAGCTTAAGGCCAGGCTCACACATATGCGAATTGGATGCAGTATGTCAACATCCAATTCGTATGACAGGCAAATGTGTCCAGCAGTCAATGGACATGGTTTACACATGTCCGGGGCAGCCATGTTCCGGATTTAAAAAGGGTCCAGTGCATCTTTGGGTCCTTGTGCTAAAATATTGTATCCGAATCGCACCTGAACTGGTGTACAGGAATATACTGGACCCTAGGTACGAACTTTTTTTTTTCATCTTGCATATATAGATGTGCATTTTTAGGTAGGTGATTTGCAAGTTTTTTTGCACTTGCATGCACTCTGAGAAGATAGGAGTTGTTCAGGCACAAAAACGTGTGTGCTTAAGTGCTTCCATTAAAGTCTATGAGGTCAAAAATGTGCAGCATAGCTCCTAAGAAATAAATATTAAACTCAGCACTTATGGTAAATTCCAACTATTCATACTCTAGGTGAGCTGCTGAACACTTTTCTATAGCCTCAGTTAGGAAAATAGTGATATTTAAACTGCACTGGTATTTGTAAAATGTGTAAAGCTCAGAATATGAAAGAATGAAATCCTTGATGTTGAGTATAGTGGATAGTGAAATGTACAAAATTATTATTTATTTTCTCAATTTTTTACAACAAAATGTAAGTGCCCCATTAGGGGCCGTTGGTGAAATATTTGGGGTCTAAAGAGGAGGATTATGCTCCACAGGGGGTAATTAGGGTGTGCCTGGGCACACCTTGCACACCCTGTGTGCACGCCTATGGAGGCATGGCAGGCTGGGCCTCACTGAGAAGACCTAAATTCTGCTGAAATAGCTATTTTTTAACCAGACATCTCTAGCTAAGATACATTTTTTACCATGCTGTCTTTTCTATAAATGGGCTATCATACAATAGCATTAAAACTAATCTGCCTGGATTATGTGTTGAATATTCTATATATCACCATAGTCGTGCTGTTGATAAACATCATTACATTGAAATTACTAAACAAAAATTAAATCAAACTTAATTTTAAATATCCCCTGTTTTGATAACATCCTGAAGCAATTACACACGATTCATCCACAAATGGTAAATCTATGACAGTACTGTACTTTAAACATATGTTTGATTTTAGTGAATGTGGGCAGAAGGTAAAAATGTCAGTGAAAGGAATGCATTTGGCTCCCATGTCTGAAAGTGATCCTATGTCCTGCTGTCTTAACTCCCACTTAAACACATAAGGAAAGTGATGTCATAGGCATCACTATCCCTAAGCCTTACAGAGGCTTGTAAACCAATATGATATGATCACTGGGATATGTAGCATGACAACATATTGCTGATGCTGTTTTCTGTCTGAAGTAGGAAGATAATAGCAGTTTTACAAAAATAACAATCTACATATCCAAATTAACACCATAAATGTGCTCAAAATCAAAGATCTAGCTGTGACTGAAGAAGAGGCTTGCAGTAGAAATTAGGTGCTTGTCTACATCGAATCATGTCATGAAAATGGAATCCAAAAATATTACACATGTGATGTAATAAGAATAAATTATACCTGAGGTAAATTGTTATACTTGCTTCAGCTATGAGACATTACCTTGAATGTTTTGGCAGTCTACCTTTTCTAATCTTTCAGAAAACATAAAAAAATTCCACTCTGTGACGTATACAATCCCCCAGCTGTATCTGCCCTGCATATGTACTAAAAGGCCCCTTTCACACGTGTGGACAGTATGTCCGTATTTCATCCATCCATTTTCGGATGAAATACGGACATACATGTATCCTTATGGGATAGTGGGTGTCAACGGATGGACTTACATCTCCCACCTGGGAGTAGGAGTTGTGGTGAGACACCTGTTTGGAGGACAGTGAGTATGCTGGAACTGCCAAATAGCCTGACGGGGACCATGCTACACCCTGGGGCAAAGCAATATTTGCAAGGATAAACGGACAACGTGTGGAGATGGCTAGCTGCTGCAGGCTTGGATATTTGGCATATCTTGAAGGCTTCATACATCTGGGTGTGAGGTAAGCGCTCTGTGAGCATTTAGGATTAATAAGACGGTCCATAGAAGATCTACTTGACACTAGGTTTAGAAGATTGGGGGACACTTTTTAAAGAATTTTTAAATATTGGGACAGAGAATTATCAGTTCCAGCACTCCCATCTTATTTGGATTTATTATTTATGTGGACTTATTTTGCACTTTTGTTCACTTTTTACACGTGTTATTCACTAGTTGCACTGATCATTATTTACATTAATTTCCTTATGCACCACATACTAGCACACTATGACAGACTTACCTGTAGACAGAGCCCTCCAACGCTGTGCTGTCACGGCTCCCTGGTGCTTCCATTTTCATCGGGTCGTCCTTCTGGGTTCATGGGATCCAACTGTATGAATGGCCTGGGTTGCGATGATGTCACTCCCACACATGTTTGCTTTTATTTTCCTTTCTATGGTCAATTTGCAGCATCACAAACATTTTGGACAAGCCATAGAGATATTAAGATGATTGAAAACAAATCTGGGGTTTGAAGGTATAAAGCAATGTATTATGGCTTTGGCAGAACTGAAAGCTACTACACTGGGCCAGTGAAGGACCAATTATACCTATGACCCTATAGGGCTGATTTATTATATCATATAGTCAAAAACCTATCTATTAATTTCCCAGCTGCTAGATAATAATATTATCTATTGCATAATGAACATTTATTAATATAAATGAGTGACTACTCTATTGATTTGTTAAAGGCAAATAGGATGTTCACTTTGCAAGGACAGTTGCACTTTACAACGGAATCTTCCCTGAGGCTTGGTGAATGAGGTGCAATTTCACTTTGCTGAGAATACCAAAACACATACAAGCAAAATAAAAAAAACAACCCCACATGATTGGATGATGGTAGATAGCAGAGCTTCACAACATTCACATTGCAAGGTACAAAAAACTTTTTTACTTTAGTATATCAACCCCTAATGTAGGGCTAAAAGGGAAATCTACCGTAAAGAACTTTTGTCAAATAAAAGCGGGTGTGGACCTCCTTGAAGGCTGTACCCTTGACACACTGCACAGTACAGGCATACCCCACTTTAAAGTACACAATTGTGTTTATTTACTAAAGCTGGAAAGCGCAAAATAAGGCTCACTTCTGCACAGAAACCAATGAGCTTCCAGGTTTTATTACCAGGCTTAATTGAACAAGCTGGAGTTAGAAGCTCATTGGTTTCTATGCAGAAATGAGCCTGATATTGCGATTTCCAGCTTTAGTAAATAAACCCTATTGTGTACTTAAAAGCGGGGTATTCCGGTCTCGGCTACATGTGAATTGAGTTTGGTGGTCTCAGCCCGGCTCCCGGTGGGTGTGCTATGCAAGGTACGCCTGTGCTTAGTACGCCCACCCCCTCCCCCCCCACAAAAAAACACCACACTTGCACGCACACGAAATTGGTTTAAAAACACACGCACTTTGGCCATGCGGTCTCCTAAAATAAAGAGAGGCGAAGGACCTACGGGGCTGGCTGGGTGGGCTAGGCCCTCTCACTCCCTCATAGGGGGAGTCCCTCTGCCCCATTGGGGTCCCGTTGGGCCCCAGTTGGGCTCCCAAGAGGAGCAGGTAGGGCGGGGTGAGTGGGAGGCGATTGCCTCCGGGGGGAGGGTCTGCCTACTTCCAACTCCTGCAGTCCGGCTCCTCTCTCTCGAGTTCACGCACAAAAATACACAAAAAAATAAAAATGATTTAAAAAAAAAAAAGCGGGGTATGCCTGTACCTGGAAAATGAGTAGTCACTGGAGTAGGGGTGCCTACTATAGTGCGTTTTCAGATTCTAAAGAGATCCCACAGGTATGGTATATACAAGCTGGACCAATGTAACTATGTAAATATATCCTTGTCAGGAATTTTTCTTTAATTATTACATTATTTATAACATCTGACAAATAATAGTATTGATTAAAAGTTATTATTCTGTGGTCTTGTGGTGCTAATTCTGTTGATGATGAGGTTACCTTCTCAATTTTGTTTTGCAAGTTAACTTGCAATAACAAACTAATGATATGTTTTCACATATACTTTATCTATGACTTCCGTACTTACATTCCAGAACATCTGTTATTATATATATTACAAGATTCCACAGGAACAAAAGGACCAAAGTCAGGTTTTTTTATGCTGTCAAACAACTAGTGATTCTGAATAACAACAATTTTTATATTCTAATTTTTGAATTTTCATGAGTTTTTTCATGCTCAAAAAAAAGTCTACTTTGTATGCTTGAATAAATAACATGTATATTTTAAAATAACTTTTTTCAGGAAACATTTAAACACATATTAACACTTTATCTTGATAAACATTAAACACATGGTTTGTTGCTCTGTATATACAGTATATGTAGCAAAGTCCCAGGCCCCCAGAGGCCTAATTGTGACCTCAAGAGTTAGGGAGAGCTGGTATCCTTCCTTGTAAAGTGGGTTACCAGGCTTGGTGGATGTAATGCAAAATGAAATGATGGGCACCCCTTAACATTTTTGAATGCGAACAACAGATTTATTGTTTCTTAACAATAACTGTGGGAGGGCGGTTTAGGGCAGGACTCCCTTAGGTAGATGCAATGTTAATTTGCAGACTCGAAGACATAGGTAGACAGCAATACAGGAAAAGGCCTCCAGCTGGATGTCATGTCTGTAAAAGTAGGACTGCTGTCTCTTATGGCACTGAACTTGTAACAGTCCCTAAAGGTAATTGTACATAATTCTTGGTAATACAGAACAGTGTTTTTTATCTCATAGTATCCCACTATAGGTCTTCAATTACTGAGCTCCCAGTCTCTCGCTAGACTTCTAGATCCCAGTTGTCACCGGATCTCCTGAGCTCTTCCACATCTATCCCATCCCTGGCTGGTGAGAAGACTGCTCTGGTACTGGCTCAATCTTACTCACTGTAGTCTCAGTAATAAGGTGGATGGTCCCTTAGTGATGACCGCTTCCCTTTTACCTCTGACCACAACAGATTCCCCGTCCAGCTGAACCTTTACAACTCGGCTGGACTCCAATCCTGTAGTCCCAACCCTACGCTGCTTCTCCTGCTCATGTATAGGCCTCAGGCAGCCTAGCAGCCAGGTGTCCCTGGGAAAGGCCTCAGGCTTACGGCCTCGCAGCTGGGGCTACATAACGCAAGTCCATCTAGACAGCCGTTTAAGTGGCACAGAACTCTGATCACCTAACTCCACTTAAATAGATAGTCTCTGTCAGCAAGCCAAGGGACTAAAGAAACCCCTGCCTATTGGCTGAAACATCCCATTCATTCACTATCTGTCCTTACTATGCCTCTGTCGATCTAATGTCACTAGCCACAATGCCACTTAGTGACAGAAGAGAAAAGTGCAGCAAATCCAGAATTAGGGGAAAGTCAGTCAATATATGGACAGACCTAAAGATTTAAATATGCCTAGTGGGGAACAATTTCATCCTAAACACTATGTCAATTGCAGAACCCCTGGCATAGTATAATTACTCACATGCGAATTTGGGTGCTGCTATGTTGGTAAAACCAAAAACTGACAGACTGACAGGCTGACCCCCGCCCCTTCAACCTCTCCAGCAATGCTGGCAGCACTCATAGTTCTATTTCCCAAAGACAACCTCTGGATATGACGCTGAGCACATGCACTCAACTTCTTTGGTCGAACTTGGCGTGGCCTGTTCTGAAGGGAATCTGTCCTGTTAAACTGCTGTATAGTCTTGGCCACCGAACTGGAGCTCAGTTTCAGGGACTTGGTAATCTTCTTATAGCCTGGGCCATCTTTCCATCTTTATGTATAGCAACAATTATTTTCTTCAGATCCTCAGAGAGTTCTTTACCATGAGGTGCCATGTTGAACTTCCATTGACCAGTATGAGAGAGTGAGAGCGATAACACCAAATTTAACACACCTGATCCCCATTCACATCTAAAAACTTGTAACACTTATGAGTCACATGACACCGGGGAGGGAGAATGGCTAAATGGGCCCAATTTGGAAATTTTCACTTAGGGGTGTACTAACTTTTGTTGCCAGCGGTTTAGACATTGATGGCTGTGTGTTGAATTATTTTGAGGAGAAAGCAAATTCACACGGTTATACAAGCTGTACACTCACTACTTTACATTGTAGCAAAGTGTCATTTCTTCAGTGTTGTCACATGAAAAGATATAATAAAATTAGGGCTGTGACTGATTAAAATTTTTGTGTTCGATTAATCGTTTTTTTTTTTAATCGATTAATCGACTAATTTCGATTAATTAACGCACATACAGATACAACTACTTTTAGCTGATCTCCTTGCATTGCAACTCTGCATTATTCAGTGGTAAATGTGATGGGGGCAGATGTGTATATTTTTGCAGTATGGGGGCAGATGAGTATATTACAGCATCTACCCCCATGCTGTAATATACACATCTGCCCCCATGCTGTAATATACACACACATCTGCCTCCCATACTGCAAGAATAAACACATCTGCCCCCATGTGTACATTACAGCATGGGGGGCAGATGTGTATATTCTTGCAGTATGGGGGCAGATGTGTATATTAAAGCATGGGGGCAGATGTGTATATTACAGCATGGGGGCAGATGTGTATATTACAGCATGGGGGCAGATGTGTATATTCTTGCAGTATGGGGGCAGATGTGTATATTAAAGCATGGGGGCAGATGTGTATATTAAAGCATGGGGGCAGATGTGTATATTACAGCATCTGCCCCCATGCTTTAATGTACACATCTGCCCTCATACTGCAAGAATATACACATTTGCCCCCCATGCTGTAATATACACACATCTGCCCCCCATGCTGTAATATACACACATCTGCCCCCCATGCTGTAATATACACACATCTGCCCCCCATGCTGTAATATACACACATCTGCCCCCCATGCTGTAATATACACACATTTGCCCCCCATGATGTAATATACAGTTTGCCCCCATGTAATTGAACTGTGAAATAATGGGTGTCTCTAAAGAAGGGGGTGATATAAGGACACACTGATCCTTATATCATAATGTGGGTCTCTAAAGGGGGTGCTTGTATAAAGAGTTTCCCTTATCTAATAGAGGTCTCTAAGTAGGGGGGTGCTGATATAATGGGGGTCTCTAAGTGGTCAACAGCAGTCAGAACCCCCCTCCCCACAAACTCTCCCCATTAGCTCAGATCCCCCTTCCCTTATATAGGTCCGCCCCCATGATTAGATCAGGGACACCCCCATCAGTGTCCCCTGCCCGGAAAGACCCCCATTAGACTGCCTTACCAAGAGGCGGGAAGTGTGGGAGCTGGAGCATTCATTCACAGGGCTGCTGTTAGAAATTATTAGGGAGGTAAAAAAGAGGAGGAGAGAGAGAGGGGGGGGCAGGACAGAGAGAGAGAGGGGGGGCAGGACAGAGAGAGAGAGAGAGAGAGGGGGGGGCAGGACAGAGAGAGAGAGAGGGGGGCAGGACAGAGAGAGGGGGGGCAAGACAGAGAGAGAGAGAGAGAGAGAGAGAGAGAGAGAGAGGGGGGGGGGCAGGACAGAGAGAGAGAGAGAGAGAGGGGGGGCAGGACAGAGAGAGAGAGAGAGAGAGAGGGGGGGGGGGGCAGGAGAGAGAGAGAGGGGGGGCAGGACAGAGAGAGAGAGAGAGAGGGGGGGCAGGACAGAGAGAGAGAGAGAGAGAGAGGGGGGCAGGACAGAGAGAGAGAGAGAGGGGGGGCAGGACAGAGAGAGAGAGAGAGAGGGGGGCAGGACAGAGAGAGAGAGAGGGGCAGGACAGAGAGAGAGAGAGAGAGAGAGAGAGAGAGAGGGGGGGGCAGGACAGAGAGAGAGAGGGGGGGGCAGGACAGAGAGAGAGAGAGAGAGAGAGGGGGCAGGACAGAGAGAGAGAGAGAGAGAGAGAGGGGGGGGCAGGACAGAGAGAGAGAGAGAGGGGGGGGGCAGGACAGAGAGAGAGAGAGAGAGAGAGGGGCAGGACAGAGAGAGAGGGGCAGGACAGAGAGAGAGAGAGAGGGGCAGGACAGAGAGAGAGAGAGAGAGAGAGGGGGGCAGGACAGAGAGAGAGAGAGAGAGAGGGGGGGCAGGACAGAGAGAGAGAGAGAGGGGGCAGGACAGAGAGAGAGAGAGAGAGAGGGGGGGCAGGACAGAGAGAGAGAGAGGGGGGGCAGGACAGAGAGAGAGAGAGAGAGAGAGAGAGAGGGGGCAGGACAGAGAGAGAGAGAGAGAGAGAGAGAGAGAGAGAGAGGGGGGCAGGACAGAGAGAGAGAGAGAGGGGGGGCAGGACAGAGAGAGAGAGAGGGGGCAGGACAGAGAGAGAGAGAGAGGGGGCAGGACAGAGAGAGAGAGAGAGAGAGGCAGGACAGAGAGAGAGAGAGAGAGAGAGAGAGAGAGGGGGGCAGGACAGAGAGAGAGAGAGGGGGGGCAGGACAGAGAGAGAGAGAGAGGGGGGGCAGGACAGAGAGAGAGAGAGGGGGGGGGGGCAGGACAGAGAGAGAGAGGGGGGGCAGGACAGAGAGAGAGAGAGGGGCAGGACAGAGAGAGAGAGAGAGGGGGGGGGGGCAGGACAGAGAGAGAGAGAGAGGGGGCAGGACAGAGAGAGAGAGAGAGGGGGCAGGACACAGAGAGAGAGAGAGAGGGGGGCAGGACAGAGAGAGAGAGAGAGGGGGGGCAGGGCAGAGAGAGAGAGGGGGGGCAGGACAGAGAGAGAGAGGGGGGGCAGGACAGAGAGAGAGAGAGAGAGAGAGGGGGGCAGGGGGGGCAGGACAGAGAGAGAGGGGGGGCAGGACAGAGAGAGAGAGAGAGGGGGGCAGGACAGAGAGAGAGAGAGAGAGAGGGGGGCAGGACAGAGAGAGAGAGAGAGAGAGAGAGAGAGAGGCAGGACAGAGAGAGAGAGAGAGGGGGGCAGGACAGAGAGAGAGGCTGACAGAGCAGATGGGAGACAGACCTTTAGAAGACAGCGACACAGCGCGGGTTACGACTCTGGAGCATGCAGGGCAGGCGTGATTATACAAAGACAGCCCTGCATCCACATGTGACCACTGAGCAGCAGCTACGGCTCTAGGCGAATCCTTCATCACATACCCTCATGTCCGCCGCGCTGTCCGATCCATCACGTCCCGCACAGCGGCACATGACATCATGTCACATGCAGCCTGCTCGGCCAACCACAGGACACCCGCTGCTGCCCTTTGCTGAGCTGGGCTCAGACACACAAAGCGCACCGTGCCACCACCGATGTTTAGGCAGTGTACATTGATATCACGGCGGGTGATGATGACGTCAGCGCGCCGCTACTTGGTTGCCGCCGGGTGGACCAAGATGGCCGCGGCTCCGGAGCTAGGCCGAAGCCGCGGTCTTTCCTATCGGCGAGACCGCGGAGCTCACTCCGCGGATCGTCGATCAAATTTTTTTTAGTCGATCAAAGAAATTAACGATTAATCGAACAATTAATCGTTAATTTCCGCAGCCCTAAATAAAATATTTACAAAAATGTGAGGAACGTACTCACTTTTGTGAGATACTGTATATTGATTGCACTGGCTTGTAGAACCATTGCACAGAAAAGAACTGTTTGGATGTACATACATTTTGTTTAATAATAAAATACTAATATTACAAATTCTGTGGCTTCATGTATTCAAAAGGTACATGGCTGAAGATTTATACATCATTCTGTCATTTGCTCAATTGCTCAAAACGAAAAATCTTGAAAGAGCTGAAAGAGTTAGTGTAACACAGTAATTTGTCTATTCTATTTTTATCTTGAAAACCATAGAGCTACATAACATTGCCATGCAGAAAATGAATTCACTAGCAGCCAGTTGAAATCAATTATCTAAAGAACAGTAGCAAACTGACAAAAATTTTCCATGTCAAAGATCACTAACCTACTTATAAAAAATCTTATTAGCAAAAAGATAAACGTTTGTGATAAAAAAATAAATAATTAAATACTGTATTAATAAAAGGTGGTGGTTTTTCAGTGATGTGGCATGAAACAGATAATACAGGTATGAATAGCTGTTCTGTTTTAGGTAGAATTTATGTGGAAAACATACACAATGCCATGGCAACATATGTAAGAAATGGAAAAGCATGATGTAAAAGTGATACAAAGTCCGTGGGCACGGGTAATTGAGTGTGATAATAACAGCTTGAAATCGTATCACTTTCTGTGATTTCACAGCGGAAGAAAAAAAAAAAAGAAAAATTTAATCAAATGCCCTAGTCATTAAGCACTGACAGAAGTGCAAAACTGTTCCTTATTTACAGTAGGTGTATAAAATTCTTAGACCTCACATGTGCAACATATTACAGCATTTATAGACAAGTGCACTGTAAGCAGCAGCAAAACTATAGGCATACAGAAAAGGAAGATGACACAGCCCAGACTCCCACTGTTCTTTCTAAATCATGCACAAGTCTGATCATAGAAAATAATGACATCTGTTTCATGAAGGCACTAAACTAATGGACGGACATTATTTTCCATTGCATGTCCTGGAGTGTGTTCAAAGATCACAGAGTGCTAAAGGAGAAAAATACTGCACTAGCCTTGGGAAGGCTGTATTATCTTAATGTTCTCTAGAATATATGTACAGTAGATGCTCTCATATACATTTTTTCTGGGAATTCTGATTTATAATATACTGTAAAGGGGCACTTATATTTTGTACAAACACACCTTTATTTTCAAAATCAATAAATCAGCACTGTAAAGGGCCTAAAATAAATAAAATTAGCAATTTAAATGCTATACATTTTTTCCAAATAAACTGCCTGTAAGCAAGGCCTTGGTTGGCCCATGCTGGCCAAGGGCACCCTCCCACTTTCCTCCTGTAACAGGCTCGAGATAAAGTACCACGCACCTAGAACGATTAATTTTCTTGAGGCTACAGGCCTTCATGGTAGTATAGTGAACCCATTAACCTTTGCCCCAAGCTCTAGATCAGTCATTCTCAACCAGGGTTCTGTGGAACCCTGGGGTTCCTCCAGAGGTTGCTAGGGGTTCCTTGAGCTGTGGCTGATGAACCACCTATTTGATAATACCTACAGAGTTTGAGGTTCAGCACCACTTAGCAAAGCCAGCAGCATGACCCCAAATATCTTTTTAGCTGTCTTCAAGGGTGGCACTCTGAAGCCCACTTTAAGGGGGACATTCTTCCCATAAGGAGCATAAGCCCTGATGTTTTGGTTTTAGTAAGGGTCCCTTGAGACATGAAAATTATTTTTGGGGTTCCTCTAGGATTAAAGGTTGAGAAAGCCTGCTCTAGATTATAAGAGACTAAGCTAGCCCCACTCACAGTATTCACTCGGAGAGAGGTCACACTAAAAGGGATACTAACTCCAGCTTACATGCCTAATTATACTCTGTTGGATGAGGAAAGCCATTCCCATCCTTTCACGCTCTGTTCATCTTGCTAACCTGGTAGCCTATTAGTTGAAATGCTAAACAGAATTAGCAGTATTCAAGCACCCAGTATTCTACTTCAGTAGCACTGAACAGGAGAACAATATGCCAGTATCTGCCATTCCACAAGCGAGTAAAGATAACAATACCCAGTAAGCAAACAAGTCTTTTTACTATTAACCACTTAGCAACCACCTGCCGAAAAATAACGGCGGCAAGGTGGTTGCTTAACCCTGGGGCGCGCACACGGGAATGTCTGATAGCGGCGGTTTACCACGTGATCGCTCCGTCCAATGACGGAGCGATCACATGTAAACAAACCGGTGTCATTTGATGACGCCGGTTCCTCCCTCCTCTCTCTGTACCGATCGGTACAGTGTGAGAGGAGAGCGCGGATGGCAGCAGCTGTATCGGATGGATCTGTGACTATTGCAGTCACAGATCCATCCATCCCTGCTCAGCCATCCCTGCATTAACCCCTTCCTTCCCTGCGCAATACTCTGCAATACCCCCCTGAGCAATACTCTGCAGTACCCCCCTGAGCAATACTCTGCAGTACCCCCCCTGAGCAATACTCTGCAGTACCCCCCCTGAGCAATACTCCCGCGTGCAATACTCTGCAGTACCCCCGCGTGCAATACTCTGCAGTACCCCGGCACAATACTCTGCAGTACCCCGGCACAATACTCTGCAGTACCCCGGCACAATACTCTGCAGTACCCCCGCACAATACTCTGCAGTACCCCCGCACAATACTCTGCAGTACCCCCTGCGCAATACTCTGCAGTACCCCTGTGCAATACTCTTAACAATACTCTGCAATACCCCCACACAATACTCCCTGCGCAATACTCCCTGCGATCGTTTTTTTTCAGGCTTCCCAGACTAGAAGTGAGATGTGGGGTCTTATTGACCCCATATCTCACTGAAGAGGACCTGTCATGCTATATTCCTATTACAAGGGATGTTTCCATTCCTTGTAATAGGAATAAAAGTAATCAAACTAAAATAAATAAAGTAAAATTAACAATAAAAAAAAATGTTTTTAAAGCCCCCCTGTTCCCGCGTGCTCGTATACAGATACGACCACACACGTAAGTCCCGCCCACATATGAAAACGGTGTTTAAACCACACATGTGAGGTATCACTGCGAACGTTAGAGCGAGAGCAATAATTTTGGCCCTAGACCTCCTCTCCAACTAAAAAGATGTAACCAGTAAAAATATATTTAAAGCGTCACCTATGGGGATATTTAAGTAGCAAAGTTTGGCGCCATTCCACAAGCGTGTGCAATATTGAAGGGTGACATGTTGGGTATCTATTTACTCGGCGTAACTTCATCTTTCATATTATGCAAAAACATTGGGCTAACTTTAATGTTTTTTTTTTTTTAAAGCACAAAACTGTTTTATTTCCAAAAAAAATGCGTTCGAAAAATTGCTGTGCAAATACCATGCGCGATAAAAAGTTGCAACGACCGCCATTGTATTCTCTATGGTCTTTGCTAAAAAAGCATATATAATGTTTTGGGGTTCTATGTAATTTTCGAGCAAATAAATTATGATTTTTCCATGTAGGAGAGAAATGTCAGAATTGGCCTGGGTCCTCCAGAACGCCTGATGGTGCTCCCTGCATGTTGGGCCTCTGTATGTGGCCACGCTGTGTAAAAGTCTCACACATGTGGTATCGCCATACTCAGGAGAAATAGCAGAATGTGTTTTGGGGTGTAATTTGTGGTATGCATATGCTGTGTGTGTGTGAAATAACCTGCTAATATGAAAATGTTGTGGAAAAAAAATAAAAATGAAAAAAATCTTGATTTTGCAAAGAATTGTGGGGAAAAAATGACAACTTCAAAAAACTCACAATGCCTCTTTCTAAATACCTTGGAATGTCTTCTTTCCAAAAAGGGGTCATTTAGGGGGAATTTGTACTTTTCTGGCATGTTAGGGTCTCAAGAAATGAGAGAGGCTGTCAGTACATCAGATGTGATCAAATTGATACATTTTCAGTAATTGGTACCATAGCTTGTAGACTTTCACCCAGACTAAATAATATCCATTTTTTTTTTGTTTTGTTACCAAAGATATGTAGCAGTATACATTTTAGGCCAAATTTATGAAGAAAAATTACTTTTTTGCTAAATTTTATAATAGAAATGGAGAAAAATTCCTTTTTTTACCAAATTTTCGTTCTTTTTTCATTTATAGCGAAAAAAATAAAAACCGCAGAGGTGATCAAATACCACCAAAAGAAAGCTCTATTTGTGGGAAAAAAAAGGACAAAAATTTGTCTACAGTGTTGTATGACTGAGTTATTGTCATTCAAACTGTGAGAGCACCGAAAGCTGAAAATTGGTCTGGTTATTAAGGGGGTTTAAGTGCCCAGTGGTCAAGTGGTTAAAGGTTCTACCAGTTGCCCCCCCCCTTCTTTATCCCACCCATCTATTACTTTATTGGTTGCTTGAATTTTCTCAGGTACATTGAATGCTGGAACTTGTACTCTTTCCTTCATAGGTCAGTTAGTCATGATGTAAGCAGACAGAATTTTGGTTGATTTTAGCAACATGATTAAACACCAGAGGATCTTGAATGTAAGAGATAAGGAAATACAATCTTTTCAATTTAATAAATATTATAAGAATAAATTAGAGTATATTATTTGAGAGCGTTCTAGGAGATGCGCGGTGTAAGTCTAAATCTGTGCATGCGTATCGATGCGCCGCATCCCCAAAACAAAATACGCATGAAATCTACTTGTTTTGGACCGGCGTAATTTCGATAGACCGGCGTATCCGTGTGCGCAAAACTGTGCTAGACACACCATTGATTTGCTATTCAAATATGCAAATGAGGGAGTTACGGGGATCCACAAAAGTAAGTTGGTGCAGCGCAGGCTACGCGCTGTGCGCAACAGCTGCACGTCCTGTCTAAAATTAGACCATATAAAAGGTGAAATAAAATTAGACAATCCGTCTACATGTCAGCTAAAGCAACACTGTTAGTGAGGAGCTGAGCAGTCACACTTGCAGGACAACAATCTGTATGCCAACATCCTTTTGAATTCCCACGATTCTGAGGAGGGCTGCAAGACTCTGGAAGATACTTTTTAATTGAACTGTATGACCCCCACTAGTAAGAAATACCGGAGCGCAGGAGAATTATCATTGTATGCCAACATGCCAGGGGCATCCTTGCTCATAGCTATACTACTGACTTTAGAGGAGCAAAGAAGGAGGAGGGCACGGAGGAGGGCACGGAGGAGGGCACAGGAGAGGATATACCGCACACACATAGACCTCTTTGGCATGAGTGATTCTGAGGTGTATCTCATCTTCAGATTCACCCCTCATGCCATCCTGGAATTAACCACAACCCTGCAGGAGGAGATCACCAGCCCAACACACTGCTCACATGCAGTGCAGCCACTGGTCAAGGTCCTGGCAACACTCCATTTCCTTGCCAGTGGCTCTTTTCAAATAACAAGTGGAGTGGTGGCTGGGATGTCACAATCCTCCATGAGCAGATGTGTGCACCAGGTTATCCCTGCAATCCTCAGAAGCATGGCCAACCAAATCATCAAACCAACCACTGAGAACCTGCGGCTGAAGGCAATGACAGATTTCTACAGAATTGCCAGATTCCCACGCACCGTGGGGGCCATTGATTCAATCACACATGTGGCACTCCAGCCCCCCCGTGAGACAGAACACATATACCGCAATCGTAAGCATTGGCATTCCATCAACATACAGGTGATAGTCGATGCCCAAGGCCTCATATGGCACATCCGTGCCAAACACCCCGGATCCAGCCATGACAGCTACATATACAATCAGAGCCCCATCCCAATGGAAGTCGAACAGAACGTGTATGGGGACACCTGGCTGGTTGGTGAGTGACATGGGTGGCAGGCATGACTGTCCCCCCAATGATGCACACATCACAAGGGGCAAAAAAAAGTCCAGCACCAAAAAAAAAAGGGGGAAACCAAATTAATGCCGCTGGCGTGACCCACGCCTGGGGCGCCCACGGCCACGGCCCCGGCTCCTCAGGGGAGACTCATGGGGGGGGGTAATCCGAGGAAGGAGGAGCAGCCCCTGGTCTCTGCCCACCTGGCGGCCTGCCCTCCAAGGCCACGGCAATTCTGTCCAGGCCAGCATTTAGTGTTGTCCTATTGGCCTGGATAGCCTGGGTGAGGGCCCTCACATCCTGCCCAACGTCTGCTGTAGTAGTCTGCAGTTCGTTTAGGCAGTTTGTAAGAGCCCGGGAGTGGCAGTCCAGGTCCACAAGCGTATCCTTTATGGAGGACAGGCTCTCCTCCATCCGCACAAAAGTCTGGCTGACCTGTCCCAGATCGTGGGTCTGAAGGGCCTGGTCCCTTCTGAGATTGGCAGGCAGAACTTCGGCCACCCCCCTGGTCTTCTGGGACGACTTCCTGCCTCCAGCTGATGCTTGTGGCCGGGGAGAAGGGGAGGCCCTTGGGAGGGGAGCCCTGTTGGGGGAGGAGTGGGAGGGGCTACCCATTATGGAGGGCTGGCTGCTGCCAGCCAGAGGGGAAGACTCCTCCAAAAATAACAATCCACTGGCGGACATGACCTCCTCCTCCAACTCAAACTCCTCCTCCTCAAACTCCTCCAAGGACTCCAGCCTTGTCTGGGGGTCCTCATCAAGCTGGTGTCCCGGGGATGGTGCAGTCAGGCCAGATGGCCCAGCACCCTCCTGCACATCTGTGGATGACACAAAACATTCACAGGTTGGAGGATCCACACGCTTGCCACATATTCCCTCCCCCCCCACACATGCTACACAACAGATAGGAAAAAAAACCTTACCTGTCATCATGGGCTCCTGACTGGAGTCATAGCCAGGCAGACCATCCACTTGTTGCCTATTAAAGGTCTGGGCCACCACACGCTCCTTCGCTGTCAGCCTAAAAGGGCATGGTGGGCCCCCTCCAGTGCCCCTGGCATGGGCTGCCATTTTGGCCAGCTTCTTTCGCACTAGATGCCGGAGATCATTGATCTTCTTGACGATCCCCTCGCGTGTCCGTGTCTCCCCCCCCGGGCAATTATTTGTTTCTCCCCCAAAGTAAAATTGCTCTTGCGCTTCCTCTCAGTCATATTCATACAACAACTCTCTCCCAAACAATCACCAAAAATCACTCAAAAAAACAAGCAGGAAAAATCAAGCAACAAAACAAACAAACCAAAATCTATCAACCAAAAAGTCTCACAACCAGTCACCGAAAGACACTATCAAATATATTCTACAAAACACTAGCTCAACCAGTCAACAAATATCACAAAGACAAGTCACAATGCAACAAACGCGAACACACAACAGAACAAAAGCACCTTGCTGTGTAGGAAGGGATACAAAGGGATGTACTTTTGCAAAGGAAGGGCGTTTGTGTCTGTCTATTTAAGCTCTCTGTGTAGTTCACTAACTTGCCCGGGTCCACTTCCAATTTCACTGATTGCGCCATTCCAGAGTTGTGAGCATGCGCAGAGAGGTGCTGACCATGGTCTGCTTCATGTGCGCATGCGCGATGCGGCCGGCCCTTCATTTGCATGGGGTCACGGCTCATTTCAATGAAACACGCCCATGTCCTTCCCAATTTGAATTACTCCGCCTTACGCCTCGGAATTTACGTTACACCGGCGCAAATTTCTGCGCAAATACTACGAGGATACGGTGATTGCGCCTCTACATTGCACCAGTCTAACGTAAAGAAGGTGCTCTGCGCCGGTCAAAATATGCGCCAATGTACGTGAACCTGGCCCATTGTACTTACTCAATACACAACATGTAAGCTTTTTTTTTCTAGGCCTAAGTTTCACATGGACACAACAGACAGCTTTTAAGCAAGAAATCAAAATAGTATATATAATTTCCCTGAAAAAGACATAAATATTGCACAGACGCAATGCACATTATGTAAGCAAGACAAAGTTCTTTGATTCATCTCTTGCATCCTGCTGCTATCACTGGCAATTACCAAATGTATAAATGACAACTGGGAGTTGCTTTGTAGTACACAGCAGGAGCAGCTGTCAAGAC
Source organism: Rana kukunoris (assembly GCA_029574335.1). Classification (NCBI taxonomy): domain Eukaryota; kingdom Metazoa; phylum Chordata; class Amphibia; order Anura; family Ranidae; genus Rana; species Rana kukunoris. The sequence goes on from CM056051.1 coordinate 223,872,983, forward strand.
ATAGCTTCTCCTGTGTAAATGTACACTTGCAGATAGCCTGCAAGTGCCATTAAGTGCAGGCTAATCCACTTTACACTACGAGTGCACTGCAAGTGCACTTGGAAGTGTACTTGCAGTACACTTGGAAGTGCAGTCACTGTAGATCTGAGGGGATAATGTGAAACGAGGGGAAGCTCTGCTGATTTTATCATCCAATCGTGTGCAAGCTAAAATGCTGTTTTTTTATTTTCTTTGCATGCTCCCCTCAGATCTACAGTGACTGCACTTCAAAGTGCACTTGTAGTGCAAAGTGGATTTGCCTTTCGTAAATTACCCCCTATGTATTCAATAATACCGGTGAATTTACTAAATGCAAAAAGACTGATCATATTGCAATTACATTTTTGCCTTTAGTTAATCAACCCTATTGTATATACTATTTTATTTATATGAAGACCAAAGGTGTGACCCTTGATCTGCATATGGCGTCAGTTAAAGACTTAAATAAAATGACTAACAAAAATAAATAAAATATATTTATATTAAACCCCTAATTAACCCTTATGTTTTTTTTTTTAGTTTTACATAAAAATAAAATGTACATAAATAAAACACATTACTTTGTCATACTTTGTACCAGAAACATATTTTTTGTGTCATTTTAGAATAAAATGCATACCTTTTATTTACAGTTTTTCAGTAAAAAAGTATTTGAAAAAAATAATTTGCATTTTTATTTTTTTGCCTATAGGTTACATTCATTTTTGTAAGACAATATTGCCAAAAGAAAGCCTAGTTTGCCCCCTGAAAAACAATGTATTACATTGTTATCTACAGCATATACAGGCCCATAGTGAAATTGGAATAATTGCTCTTGTCCATAAAGGGTATAAGAGAGCTGGAGTGGTTATATTAATCAGAGCATAAAAAAATCCTAGTTTATGTTAAAAAAAAAAAGCATGGAATTTATGTCACAGATATAATGTTTTAGGGGCATTAAAATATTGATATTTAGTAAGATCAATAATTAAAATTGAACTTCATGAAACTTCAAAATTCTCTTTTGCAGTGGGGCTTGTTAAATAAACCGGTTTATGTATGTTTGTAAGATGTGTGGGAATAATATTAGAAGTTAAAAAATACTTGTACACTTGACCCACAGTATTGCAAAAGTACAATTTAATGTCATTCAATGCACTGAACTGTTTTCATTACTACATTATCCAGCCAATGTGTATGCTGTGATATACAGTACTCTAGTATGACTGTCTTCCTGCAACACGGGCAGCTGCATTGCTTAGTAATGGAATTGGTTCATTTTGTCATCTTTGCTCAAACAAATTATTTAAAGAGCATTGAAACTTGAAATTCTTCTTTAAAACAAAGTTGCTGTTGTATTTTTAAAGAGTAACACGATTTTTGTTGAGAAAAGAGCAGTCCCATCTGGGTGATCAATGGCCATTGCAAGGATTTCAACAAACTTTTGGATACTGATTCTGAAGGAATGGACTGGTTTCTTATAATTAGTCTGCATCCCTTTAGAAGTATTTAACCTGGGGGATTTTCTCACCAAAACTTACATTTCAGGGGGTACCTAAAATTTGACTTATCTCAGGCTAGGTTTACACCTATGCGTTTTGCAGTGGATTTGCAGATTTTCAGAAATGCACTACAGACCATTTAACATAAGTTCCTATAGGTCACATCAACATCTATGCAATTTCCACTGGTGCATTTTTCGAAAAGGTGCAGGGACTTTTTTACACGCAGCGCAGTGCATTTTTGGCTCCATATGCTTCAAAGCACCAATGCAACCTGAATAGTTGTGAACCTAGCATAAGTGCCGACTTCTGGGAAAATCAATCATCCAATCACACAAGCAGAAAATTTCATTTTTGGGGGCATTCTGTACACCAGCTGTGTACAGAAGGCCTACAGGTTGTTATATTGCATGCAGGATTTTACAGAAAATAATGACGGTTGTAGGTCATTTTCAATAACATTAAGTTACAACAAGGCTTATATTTTTTTTTGTATTTGTTATGATATTTGTTTATTTGGTTTATTTTTTTATGTATGTGGAGTTACCCTTTAAGGTATAGATATAAGACATCTTTAAATACCAGTAATATTTGAAGGCCCCTACACATTATGCATTATGTTACCGCATTTATTTATTTTGAATGGGCTGGCAGCATACCTTAAATTGTTTGTTACCCAAAAAATAAATAAATTAAAAAGATCCTGTTCCCTTAAAGCATAAATAACAGAACAGTGCTTGTGCTGTTCATCCCCCCCCCCCCTCAGTATAGCAATAGTATTTATATATTTAATTGCTTATTCTGTTCATTTAAAACCTAGCTTTTAGATCATTGTTTGTTAAAGATTGTAGTTTCTGGTTTTTATAGATTTTATTATGAAATGTGTTTAGCCTGGTTCAATGCCCTCCTCTCTGTAAATGCTCAGTTTATGGGCTCATGGCTGCTGACACTCAGTTATGCCCTGACACCCATCTAGTCAGTGCTTGTCTCTGTACGTTATTTACATCATGCTTAATTTATCATATATATATTGTTTTGCTATAATACATTTCCCTGCATCTGTGCTCTCTCTCTGTAAACTGACCATGGTTTATCATGGCTGCTCAGCCCTGACACCGTGGTCAGTTTACATGCCTCCGTAATCCACAGCTCTCCTGTCCTCCTCTGTCCCCTCTCCCCCTGCCCCCTCCCATCCTGCTGCTGAAATAACTTTTAATCTTATATAATCACCTTTGTATCCTTATGATAGGTGCTCCTGTGTCTGTGCTTTATAGAAAAAATGCAGACTATATCTGATTTCAGAGCACCGTTCAGCGCTCATGTGACCAGCTGGCTCTCTCCTCCTCCCCTCCTGACTGACGTCAGTGGGGGAATCTCAACCTGGTCGGTCATGTGAGAGCTGAGCGGCGCTCTGAAATCAAGTATAGCTGGCATTTATTTTTGTTTTTTATAAAACACAGACACAGGAGCACCTATAATTAGGAAACACACAGGATTATACAAATTTATCAGAGTGGGTTAACAACCACTTTAACACATAACAAATGTAGTATGATCTGCTTTTTAATACAGCAATCCACAATGCAAAGGTATGTGCTCAGTGGTGCGCTGCAATACAAATGTGTGCCTTGTAGTAGTCTTTGAGGCTGCCATTCAAAATAAATAGCACAGCAATGTATAAATAGGAATGGTCACAAAACGAAAATAGCCCAGTACAAATTATTTGATTTGACAATCACCAATGTAAAATGTAGTAAAAAGGTTGTTAAAAAAATTCTAATCCTGTCACAAACAACATTTTTTAGCCAAAATCTTACCTTACATATTCCCAAAGCAGATATGAAAACATTGGGCCAGATTCACAGAGCGATTACGCCGGCGTTACAGGAGATGCGCGGCGTAAGTCTAAATTTGTGCATGCGTTTCGATGCGCCGCATCCCCAAAACGAGATACGCAAGAAATCTACTTTTTTTTGACCGGCGTAATTTCGATAGACCGGCGTATCCGTCCGCGCAAAACTGCGCTAGACACACCATTGATTTGCTATTCAAATATGCAAATGGGGGAGTTACGGGGATCCACAAAACAAGGTTGGTGCAGCGCAGGCTACGCGCTGTGTGCAACAGCTGCACGTCCTGTCTAAAATTAGACCATAGAAAAGGTGGTATAAAATTAGACAATCTGATACAAGCCCCTCACTCTTCACTTGATATATCACACACATGCATAGACATCTTTGCCATGAGTGATTCTGAGGTGTCTCGCATCTTCAGATTCACCCCTCATGCCATCCTGGAATTAACCACAACCCTGCAGAAGGACATCACCAGCCCAACACATGACACCACTCATGACACCCATGACAGCTACATATACAATCCTAGCCCCATCCCCACAGATTTCGAACAGAACATGTGTGGGGACAGCTGGCTGGTTGGTGAGTGACATGGGTGGCAGGCATGACTGCCCCCCCCCATGATGCACACATCACAAGGGGCACATGCACTACTAACATCCTCCTGTCTTATCCCTTCAGGGTGACTCTGCATATGCACTGGGACCCCATCTCATGACTCCTATACGGAACCCCCCATGGTACCCTGTTGTATTCCCCAAACTTTGTATGCCAGATCATCGGTGCATGTTGCATGCTGCACAACTTCACAGTGAGAAAAGGCCTGGAGATTTACATAAGTGATGACCTGACCCCTGAACCAGACAATCCCCCCCTAACCAAGTCTACCCCATCTTCTGACAGCAGACAGCTCACATTAGGCATCTTTGCACGTTAAACACACACATTAATCATGGCACAATGAGAATGCATGCATGCACAACACTGTGGTCCCTAGATCACACACACCACATCCTCATTACATTGGATTAGCACAAGCCCACCATGCAGGACTTGTGAGCAGCAACACCACGGCTCCAATTATGTCACTGTACATTCATACACCATTCACACTGACCTGGGGATCACTTCTCCCTGGTCCTGGGGATCACTTCTCCACCACAAATGAGGGTGACACCCCTTTTCCGGCAGGAATGTCACCCCCACATTCCAAAATCATTCACAAACAGAACAAAAAAAATGACCAGCCAAAAAAAAAAATTGCCCAGCAAAAATATAATTTAAAAACAAAAAAAAACTAAGAAATCACAGAAAAGACAAAAATCACTCTCCAAAACAGTCCCCAAATATCTCAAAGACACGTCACAAACAAACAAACGGTAATAAACAACCGAACAGAAGCACCTTGCTGTATAGGGAGGGATACAAAGGGATGTACTTTTGCAAAGGAAGTTTGTGTCTATTTATGCTGTCTGTGTAGTTCACTAAGTTGCCCGGGTCCACTTCCAATTTCACTGATTGCGCCGTTCCCAAGTTGTGAGCATGCGCACAGAGGTGCTGACCATGGTCTGCTTCATGTGCATGGGGTCACGGCTCATTTCAATAAAACACGCCCACGTCCTTCCCAATTTGAATTACTCCGCCTTACGCCTCGGAATTAACGTTACTCCGGCGCTAATTTCTGCGCAAATACTATGAGGATACGGTGATTGCGCCTCTACATGGCGCCGGTCTAACGTAAAGGAGGTGCGCTACGCTGGTCAAAAAAAGCGCCAATGTACGTGAATCTGGCCCATTATGTCTACCCCAAGTTGTAAAGAGCTGCGTAAACTGTCAGCACTATACAAAATCCTGTATAATAATGTAAAAAATAATAATAATAATAATAACATGGTATGTGACACTATTTTTAAAAAGGAGAAGGAGATCGGGTGATCTTTCTCCTTCCCAAACCTATAGCTCCCAACTGTCCCTGATTTGGAGCAATGTTTCATCTGGTCTGATCCATATACAGTAGTTGTATATAAAATGCACTTTTTAGCTTTTAAAAAGTGTTTCTCAGTGCTAAACCTTTCAGGTCATTAATGAATTTCTAGATTCTATATCGCTTCCAAAATTGTCTCAAGAGGCATTAACCAACCCTTCCCCGAGTCAGAGGTAGAAAGAATTATCAAGTCCTTACTACTAAATAAGGGTCCTTTCACACGGAGCGGACCGTTTTTCGGTCCGCTCCGTGTGTCCGTCAGCTCAGCGGGGGGGTCTCCGCTCAGCTGTCGGTGGATGGGGAGTCAGATGGAAACGGACCGTCTGTCCGTCTTCATCCGATCCGTTTGGGCGGACGGAAGAAAAATAGGACATTCTTCCGTCCGCAAAAACGGATGCGGATCTAACGGACGTTAGCGGATGCATCATCCGCTAACAGATCCGCTCCCATAGGGAAGCATTGAGGTCCGTTACCGGACGTCCAAAAAACGGACGAACGGAACGGACCTGTGAAAGGACCCTAAGTCGCCAGGCCCAGACTTTTTCTCAGACGAATATTTTAAACTGTTCCCAAATCAGCTTTCTCCATATATGGTCAAGATCTTTAGCGCGGCTGTGTCTTCGGCTTTGCTGTGTCTTCGGCTTCCCTCCCACCAGAAATGTTGTCCGTGACTATAGTTACATTGCCAAAACTAGGGAAAGAGCTAGATTCCCCCCAAAATTTCCACCCAATCTCTCTACTTGTAAACCTGAAAATATATGCAACACTATTGGCCAACAGGATTGCACAAGTTATAAGTAATCTGATTAAGGTAGACCAGATTGGATTTATCCTGGGTAAACAAGCCCCTAATGCTCCTAGCGCATCATAAATTGAATGCATCTTGCAGAAACCACAGACACACCATCTCTGTTTCTTATATTAGATGCAAAGAAATCCTTTTCACAGGATACATTGGGGCTACCTGGCACTAGACAAATTTGGCTTCTTCTGTGGTAATCATGCAGCAATTTCTTCACTATACACCAAGCCTTCTGCATATGTCTTTGTCTATGGAATGCTTTCAACCAATTTCAACCATCTCTAATGGTACAAGACAAGTGTGCCCCTTTTCGCCCCTGATAATTGCTCTTCTCATGGAACAATCGGCTGAAAAATTTGGCACTGATCCGCAAAATAAAGGAATTCATGGCAAAACTCATACTATTTCACTATTTGCACTATGTTAATGTTATCCCAACCTGCTCTCTCCCTGCCCACGGCATATAACATTTTTGAACAGTGTAATCGGGCTTCCTACTACAAAGTTAATGCTACAAAACCAACATCTAATGCCTTGTACACACAATATTCACAATATTCTTCTGATGAAAAAAGTCCGATGGAATTTTTTCATCAGAAATTCCCATTGTGTGTGGGCCCCATAGGATTTTTTATCCTTTGGAGTTTGAAAATAGAACATGATTTATTTTTTTCTGATGGAAAAAATCCTATGGGAAATTCAGATCATCTGTGTGGAATTCCGACGGAGAAAAAACCCTGCATGCTCAGAATCAAGTCGACGCATGCTCGGAAGCATTGAACTTCATTTTTTTCGGCTCATCGTAGTGTTTTACATCACCGCATTTTGGACGGTCAGAATTTAGTCTGACAGTGTGTATGCAAGACTAATGGAAGACAGCTTTAACGGAATTCTGACAGAAAATTCCATCAGATTTTAGCCCATGGGAAATTCCTCCTTGTCAAAATATTTTATTGTTGGATCAACAAGTAAATACAAGCAGTTGTAATAAATAATACAACAGTAAGCAAACCATGTTTAACATAAATGGTAGAATTTTATGGTCCACTAAGAAGCTACTGTTAGGTAGGTTATTTGCCCATAGGAAATTCCTACGTGTGAACAGGTCATAAGGGGTTAACATTAACGATAGTTTAAAGAAACATCTACAAAGTCCCCTTCCTTTTCCCTGGGCGCAGGGTTCTAATAAATATTTAGGATTCAATGTTACATATGTATCCACTCAGATGTTCTTTTTACTATGTAGTAATGTATGAGAGATAATGTTAAAATAAATGTTTTCTTGTTCTTCTCGAAAAACTAAATTAAAAACATTCAACATAAAAGAGAAGTTAAAACTTTTGGAATGACAGATCATATAGAAAAAAATGGCTCTTAACCCTTTCATATCCAGTGATAATTAAAACCATTTAGATTCAAACCAAATGTTGAGGTTTTGGCATGCATCCATTTACAACTATGTTTTAACAACTGTGCATACCGAAATGATTTTCACATGGCCTTTTCTTGTCAGCTCATATGGGGCCTTCATTTAGTATTTTTTACCAATACCCTGAATATATATTTTTTCACAATATGAACAAAACAGTTTTAGTTTACTAAATGCTTAAGGTAATTTGTATGAAAAACACAACACCAAATATTTTGACTAAATAATTGTATGTTTTTTCCAAGTACAGGGAGCTCAAATATGTTTAGATTTCGATTCATGCCTTAGAGATGTATGGTCGATAAACAAGTGTGTATTTTATAAGTGTATAGAGATTAGGCAATTTCCCCTGAAATTAATTTACTGACCAGCCTAGAGAAAGTTAATGTGAAGTAATGCCTTTGTAAGCAGGTTAAATAGAAAGGATGATGCTGCGTTGACTTAAATAACAAATATTTTCAGGATCCAAATTGTGTAAAATTGTGAGAAGCAAAGATATCCAAAGCGAAGGGTTTCCAAATAAGCAGCCATCTTGCTATGTTTGGTCCCTGTGTAATACTTTGATTCTACATTAATTTTATAAGCTGTATGTTTTATCAACTTTAAAACTAAGCACTTTGTTGAAACACCATAAGTTGTTTTTCTATGCACTAAAATGCACTTTATTGTCTGGAAGTGGACATCACGGGGAACCATCTGTGAATATTGGATCAGCTTTTGGACACTTAAAAAAATGAAATTGTTGCACTATTTTAATACATGAAATTGTTGCACATTTTTTTCCTTTATTAACATGAACACTAAAGGATGATTTATTATATAGATGGGGATATCACTATAGGAATTGTTCTGAGCACTATTGTATTACTTATGAATTGCAGATTTTGTACATAGATAGCGCTTTAAAAATCTTTACAGCCCATTACTTTAGCGTTAAACTAAAAAGAGAGCCTTAACATTCTTTTTTTTATCTCTGGTGTGCCCTGGGATTTTTCATACATAACATGGAATTGCATAAATGGAATGTATATGCTTATGTATGTCTGTATGTCTAGTAATATTATTATTGTTATTGTTATTAATCAGGAGATATAGAGCGCCACCAGTTTGTACAATGCTTTGCAAAATAAAATGAGACAGTACAGGTACAATGCAATTAAAACAAGAAGGTTAAAAGAGCCCTACTTGTGAGAACTTTTGTATTATATATTGTATGTACATGTATGTATGTATCTGTGTGTGCGTGGGGGGGTTTAATGTTTATATATATATATAATGCTGGTCCGTTTCCCCAGAAATTGGGGAAAGAATGTTCCTAGATTTCCTCCACCCGCAGCAGTTTTCATCATTTCACTTCCTCGCCATAACACAAATACCTGTATACAATTTATACACACAATACTATATGTCAATTCATGTAGTTCATATCACAGTGCAATACAATAAACATGATGAAAACTATACTAAATTAATAAAAATAAAATGTATAGATCAAATGAACCATGGGCGTTTATAATAGAGTATGAAGTGAGACTGACATACAGTACATGAACATGTGTCTATATGAACAGATGTTTACATTCTAGAAGGAGCCATGCATTGGACAAATGCAGGTTGTAGGACTTGACACTTTCACTTTTATTAAAGGACTTGTCCCAACTTTGTGTGTTTTTTTTCTCACCTCGTTACCAATTCACATGGGGGGGGGCGGCATTTGGAGCTCCATGTTTCCGATAAGCCCCCCACCGCAGACCCCCACAACCACCGGGCAAGGGTTGTGGAGATGAGGCCCTTGTCCCCATCAACATGGGGACATCCTCCCCATGTTGAGGGCATGTGGCCTGGTACGGTTCAGGAGGGGGGTCGCTCTCTCATCCCTCCCACTTTTCCTACGGCCTGCCAGGTTGCGTGCTCGGATAAGGGACTGGTATAGTTTTTTGGGGGGAACCCCACTCCATTTTTTTATTTTGGAGCAGGGTTCCCCTTAATATCCATATCAGTAGAAAAAATGTAGTTGCGCTGTAATAAATTGAAAAAACTATATGAACTATAGCAAGTGATAAAAAAAATACAAATGAAGCAATAACAGCTGTGTAAAATCATGAGTTCAGTGAAGTCCAAAGAAAAAACACAATTGAAATTAATTCTTCTGTAGTTCAAAACTTGAGGAAATCCACCACCAAAAGTGAAGACTCACATGACCTTCTCCCACAGAGAGGTCCATCTTTTCTGGTAAGCACATTGTGTAGTGGAGGATTCTGTTGTCACGTTCACCAGCAGAGGATTAAAATTCACCTTTTTCACGAGGGACTTACTTTGGTCTTACTATTGGGACTTTTATATATATATATATATATATATATATATATATATATATATATATATACAGGTATATATATATATATATGTTGTGATTTGCATATCACTGTTTCATTTATTACTTTATTTGCGCTGCACATACCCACTGTTTTTGTAATGTTCGAGTTGAACCCATGTTCGACCCGAACATAAAGCTCATCCCTAATTAAGATAACAAAACCTTCTGTGTGCAGCTTACCCTGAGCCCCCTTATACTTACCTGAGCCCCATCTTAATCCAGCAATGTTGCATGAGATTCTCAGCTGTCCGGGACTCTCCCACCTCATTGTCTGAGACAGCATTGTGCGCCATTGGCTCCTGCTGCTACATAGGTACATAGTTTCATAGTTGGTAAGGTTGAATAAAGAGAACAGTTCATCCATATCAACCTGTGTAGGTGCGTGTGTTTTTTCATTTCCCATATCCCTGTATATTGTTTTTGCTAAGATGCCCATCCAAGAGTGTTTTCATACTATCCATACTTCCTCCCTCCCGGGAGTTCCACATCCTTACCGCCCTGACTGTGGAAAACCCCCTATGTAGCTTAAGGTTAAACCCCTTCTCTTCCAGTCTCATCGTGTGGCCCAGAGTCTTAAAAAGTGGTTGGATTTTAGTTTAATCTTTGTTGCAAATTCCCTTATTAATGCATGCTAATATTCAGCTGGGTTTGGTAGCCTCAGCTTGACACGGCATGCTATTGCTCAGTCTGTCTTCAAATAGGACCCCTAGATCCTTCTCCATTCATGAAGCCCCTAATGGTTCTCCCAGTAATGAGTAACTTGTGTTTATATTTTTCCCACCCAAATGCATTAACATACATTTTTCAATGTTAAACTTAATTTACCATGCATTAGCCCACTCCATAAATGTTTTCAGCTCCTCTTGTAAAGTTTCTATATCCTGCTGTGTTGTTATTGCCCTACATATTTTTGTGTCATCAGCAAACACTGAGATCGAGCTGTTTATCACACCCTCTATATTATTTATAAATAAATTAAACAGAATTGGTCCCAGGACAGAGCCTTGGGGTACCCCGCTAGAGCATTCTGACTACACGTTATTTATCACAACACTTTTGACACGACCCCATAGCCAGTTTTCAATCCAAGAACAAACCTTATGGTCCATGTCTACAGACCTCAACTTGGAAATTAAATTGCTGTCAATCAAAGTCAGTGAACCAACAAGAAGAGATAAGGGGTGGTGCCAAGCCGCAGCTCCTTGTCTGAAAGGACACACAGAACAGCGGCTCAGCTCGGGTGCCCCAATAGGAAGCTGTTTGCTGTGGGGGTACTCGGCAAGAGGGAGGGGCCAGGAGCACAGGAAAGGGACCCAACAAGAGGAAGATCTGGGCTGCTCTGTGCAAAACCACTGCACAGAGCAGGCAAGAATAACATGTGTGTTATTTAAAAAGCACTCACAGTAACTATACTGTGAGTGGGTGGCAGGTACAGGCACAATCACATACATGTATGTGTACGTGATTGTCCTTCTTGTGGGTTTGGAGCAAGCATGAGCACCACCCCTACCGACATGTGCTATGATTGGACACAGCAGGAGTTTGGTAGCTGATTACAGCCAATGATTTCGGCTGAAATCAGCTGATCAGCTTTGTCCAATAACACACAGTGTTCTGCGTTTACAAAAACACGGAACTCAGTGTACTGTGAACAGCGATCTGGCTGTTTGTTTCTCTCTGAGAAGCAGGGAGAAACAAACAGCCAGATAGTAAAGTAAAAGCAGCATACATTACACTCATTACACATTGTTAGGCACACAGTTAACCCTTTGATTGCCCCTAGATGTTAATCCCTTCTGGCCAGTGTCATTAGTACAATGTCAGTGTTTTTTAACAAAAAAAGAAAATAGTTTCAGTCTTTTTTCATTTATATAATATTAATAATAATTAATTAATAATCAGATAACACCAAAAGAAAGTTCTACTCGTGTGGGGAAAAATTATATAAATTGAGTTTAGGTACAGTTTTGCATGACCACACAATTACCAGTTAAAGCAGCGCAGTGCTGAATAGCAAAAGAAATGCCCTGGTCATGAAGAGGGTAAAACATTCCGGAGGTTAAGTAATTTGGTTATCATGAACTGAAGGCAATTATTTTTTAATTTAGTGCATAATTAGTGCCATTTTGTAAAAGTGGTGCTATTAAAAACCACCTGAATCTGCCACACGTGTTCGTACAGTTACTGAAACTGACAGCTGGGGTTTTTTGTATTTGGCACAGGCCATTTCAAATGCCTAAAGCACCAGAAAAAGGTTAATACAGATTTATTGAATTCCCGTGAATGATTTCTATTACTGAATGGCTATGGAAAATACACTATTTTATTAATATGCGCTTGAATAAATAATGTTGAGGAAGGAGATGAATAATAGTACGTTGTGGAACAGAGCAAAATAATCTCTTTATTGTATACAGTTTAATGCAGCAAGAGGGTGGAGCAGTCTTTTATAAGCTTTACTTAAGTAAACACTAGGAATTAAAGTGATTATTCTACATATTGACCACAGGATTATTACAGATTCCATCATACAATGTATGTGATTGTTTTCATATGCTCCTAATTCTATGTTTCCATGTACACTATAAAGCAGTTCTGTTTTTGTTTCTAGTCCATTGCACAGACAGTTCCAGATCAACGATAATAAGTAACAATGACACAGGCAACAAAAAATTATGACATTTACTTTTAACATTTTGTATTGTCTTACTACTGCTGTAATCACATACAGGTGCATTGCTGGCATATTCAGGCACAAGGACACAGAGGACACTGTGAGAAAGAAAAATCAAAACGCTGTTCAGTGCACTAGAGTATATCACAGATTACAGTTAGGTAAGTATGACAATTATTTGCAATAAAAAAATTATTTACCCTACTATTATGTTCTTCTATTTGGGGAAAGGCAGGTTAGCTACCAGCTACTTTCCTGCCAGGGTCTCCCTGACCTACCCGCTTGCTTTTCTCATTATAAAGGGGGTCTCTGATTCAGTTGGTAACTGAGTTGATGAGATCTGCTAAGTTAAAAAGCAATCTAACAAAAGAGTGTTTGAACTAACCTATTAGCGCCCAAAGACTCATTTTAATAGACTGATTACCTAAACTTTGCTATATTGCAAAATAAAGAAACTGCAGAGTTCAGCAAAATATCCATGAGACAAGTATGCAAAGAACTCATAATGGAGGGGTCACAGTCTCAGTATATACACATTTCACTAGACCCTTGAGCTGGGGACAAATTCTGGCCAACGTTTTAGCTTGCAATGTATTATATTTTAATTAAAGTGGCTGTAAACCTCAGACATATAATATGGTCTAGGGATATCCCTCTATTTATAGTGTGCAGTTGTCTCAATTAAAAGTGCTAAATGTAATTTCTGTGTGCTGCTTTGTTGCTCTGCTGCCAGCAAGAATCAATTGTGACAAGTTTTCCTGTGTGACAGGGGAGGGAGCTCCAGCTGATTGACAGCCTCAGTTCTCTTCCTGTGTGCTATTTGAAGGGGGTGTGTCCCTTCCTTCCAATCAGCTCTCAGAGATCTCCTCACTGAGCTCTGCAGGGTGTAACTTCAGTTCTCCACCACCTGTTTCCTTTCAGCTCAGACAAGCTTTTTTTACATTCTGGACTTTGAACATATGTAGAGAAGAGAAGACTGCAGATGAAATGGAAAACGCTTATGTAGGAGGATATGTTTCTTCTCTTTGTATCACTTAAAACCACTTTGGTGAACCAAGACATCTAAGCTTGGACAACGCTGTCTACTCCCCTGAACCCCCTCAGTATGAAATTGGTGGCACTAGACATCATGTGAAGTGCCACAGGGGTGACTCAATTACACTTGAGTACAAAGTAAATGCAGGGAATGCTGTCCTGATTTATTAAAAAAAGGTGAGATTGTTCACCCAATACATTGTATGATTATTCTCTTGCAAGCATATGCAGATGAAATCTGTAAACAGGAATTTGCTCTTTGCTCTTTGCATAACTGAACAAATTGAACTCAGGAAACTGAATGTTCACACAATTTATTATGTAAAGGATATCAAGTGCATTTGGAAATCAGCCATAATGGACAAGCAGAAACCATCACTATGATGGACTGCCTCATTGAGTCAATAGGAATGTATGGGAGGCAGGAAGGAATCAGAATGTTTCTACCAGGAAAAGGCTTTGCCTTTTAAAATGGCTGGGGATTCAGTCATAATGCCAGAGTTTTTGCTGGCAGCTACAGATATATACTGGCACCTCTAGATGCTCACACTGGGGATTTTTTGGCTATGACAGTCTCTTTAAACTGCTCACTACCTGCAGAAAAGGTATGGGGAAGCATAAAGTTTACCCAGGTTATGTTGTACTCTCCACGCACACAAGAGTAGGGCAGAATGGTAAAAAAAAAATGGGGCTGGAGGGCTATACTGGTTTTCAAGGCTGTTTGGGTCAATGCCATAAATCTAAATCTAAAAGAACACTAAAGACCAGCATTGTTTAAAAATGTGTGCTGTACAAAACATGTTGATGTGTGTTATTGATTATTAGGAACAATTACCAACATTTAATATTATTGAAAACAAATGCTTAAAGTCATTTTTCAGTTTATAATTAAATCAGTCAGCCCATCATTAGACCCACCACGAAGAATATATATGCGATCTTTGAATATTGTGGGATAGCAGCTAAAGTGGTTATTGAGGTTGCTTAATCTGTTCCAAAATAATTTTGCTGACAATGATTTTATTTAATATCCAATAAAATATAAACATACACACTGTCATTCAGTTGTTAAATGGGTTAGCTGTACAAAAAGCAGATGTACTATATATAATAAATGCATATGTGGATTTAAAGAATAATAATGGTGGTGAAAGGAACTTGGCAAAGGTTACAAGGATTTTAATTAGCCAGCAAATAATTAATAATAATAGAATGTACTCTGGGATAAGAAAAATCTGACTAGGGATACGATTAGAGCTTGCTGCCTTTAAGAGTTGGAGCCAAACTTTACATGTTTACAGTTTGCAATGGTCAGTTCACATAGCTGCTGCAGCTGCAAGAAATTAATTTAGTGGTGGTAGCACTATAGATACAAAATTAATGACTTCCCACTCCTTGGTTGCTAGCATGCTTACAGATGCCTGCCTACCTTTATGTCCCTGTTGAAGGCTTCTATGGCCGAAATGCGTCGGATGTTGCCATTGAGCACCCCATATTGCTTTCCATGTGATCACTTTTATCCATGTCATATTTTTGTTTATGACTTTTAAATAAAACCTTTATTGGTTTAATTGAACTGCCCAATTGGAGCCCCTTTTTTTAATCTTCTATATCACTCATCCCATGGTCCTATTGGAGCTTCGGCCACTTTTATCCCTGCACTCCACGATCAATGGCTTAGGAATTCATCTGGATCCTGGGGTGTCACCGCAGCACGCCATCCAAGCATTTGCTGGTTCCTGTCATCCACGCCACTTGGAGTTCCAGTTATAACTACGGTCCCATCCCAGTTGCAGTGGTCCCGGTTCCAAAAGACCACAACGCCTTAGGCCTCGTACACACGAGGCAATCTATTTGTTCAAATCGGTCGGACCGACCGATTTGAACAAATCTGTCTGATAGGATTTTGGTTTGCTCGCGTGTACACATGAGCAAACCAAAATCCCCGCCAGCAGACGGCACGCTGACGTGTCGGTGACGTGGCGGTGACGTTGACGCCGCCACGTCACCGCACCAGGAAGTAAAACACTTCCGCGCATGCGCAGAATCCATTCGGCGGCGGTGCGGGACGACATGTCTGCTGGTAAGTGTACTAACCAGCAGACATGTCGGGCGGACGGATTCCCACCCGATAGATTTCAAAGCATGCTTTGAAATCTGTCGGGTGGCCAAATCCGTCGGCTCGGCCGTACACACGATCGAATCTGTCTGCTGGGACGGTCTAGCAGACCGTTTCCAGCAGACAGATTTGATCGTGTGTACGAGGCCTTACTGACTCTCTGCTGTACAGCATTAGAGTCCAACTCATCTGGTAAGCGTGTTTATACTCATCTCATACTTCTGATGTGATTGTGATCTCCATAGATCCCTACAGACAACCTGAATATCTGTTTGCACCAATCATCGGACAGAAGTCCATTTAACTTTTTGCACCAATCATCGGACAGAAGTCCTTCTAACTTTGATGTTATAGACTTTGTAACGTTCAAACATTACATTGAGCACTGTTTTGGCTACTTGATCACTTTTGTTGGTAGTTCACGTATATGCACATACTATGAATGTTGCTGCCTCACGTGGTACCATACATTGTATTTCTTTAGTTCGCTAGCGCTACATTTCTTTGTTTACTAGAAAATAAGGATGTTGTGTGGGCTAACCACTGATGAAAGAAAAAATAAATGTGGGGTTCTCCCGAAATACACACCAGACCCTTATCCGAGCATGCAGTCTGGCTGACCAGGAATGGAAGGAGCAGTTAACATGTGTCCCTCCCCCATCCTGAGCCACTTGTCCACATGCCTCTAACATAAGGAGGATACATTGCCAATTAAAGTAAAGAGCCTTGTCTCTGCCATGTCCCACAATGTAAATGCATAGTCAATCACATCGTTCATTGATGTACACCCACGTCAAATATGAAATGACAACTCACCAAGGCCAAACTGCTTCTGGTAGACTCTCACCATGAATGGCATTTCCCCAGCAGGAAGTGTATTGAAGGGACAAGGGATGCTGCGTACATTCATAGGCAAATAGGCTCCTGACTATGTTTGATTAAGACTGAAAATGAGAGCGAGATACTGGCTGAAGAGAGCATCTGGCAAACAGGAAGTGCAGAGACATAGGTTAAATGGAAAAGTTCATTGGAGGAGCAAAGAGTTAAAGGTTCAGCAGAAGTCAAGGCACAAGTGAGGTTTGACCAATGGATCAGACAGGGCACTGTACAGAATCTCAGGTAGCTCAGTGAAAAGAGTCATTGCCAAACACACCAGGTTCCAGGTCCCATGTTCAAGTTCAGGCCCTGACAGTACTCCCCTCATCCCAGGATGCCCCTTGAATGTCCTAGGGTCAGGTTTATGAGGAAATCTTTAGTGGAATTCTCTTGTTAATCTAGGGGCATGAACATCCTCCTTCAGGCTTCCCAAAATTTTCTTCTGGTCCATATTCTTCCTATTAAATCAGAGATTGTAATTTGTTTCTAAAGATTCTGAAATTAAGATTTTTCTCCGCCACAAATTCTTCTTCACCCTATACATTAACAGGTGGAGGAGGTGTAAGAACTCTTCCAGAAAAAGGATTTTCATGAAATGTTTTAACCACTTAAGGACCACCTCCTGCACATTTACGTCGGCAGAATGGCAGGCGCGCACCAGCGACCTGGTCCAAAGCTCCGAGACCGTGACCGCGGGACCGGTGGACCCGATCGCCGATGGAGTCCCGCGATCGGTCTCCGGAGCTGAAGAACGGGGAGAGCTGTGTGTAAACACAGCTTCCCCGTTCTTCACTGTGGCGCTTTTATAGGGAAACACAATCGATGACGTCATACCTACAGCCACACCCCCCTACAGTTAGAAACAGACATGAGGTCACACAAAACCCCTTCAGCGCCCCCTTGTGGTTAACTCCCAAACTGCAATTGTCATTTTCACAGTAAAGTTTGCTGTGAAAATGACAATGGTCCCAAAAATGTGTCAAAATTGTCCGAAGTGTCCACCATAATGTCGCAGTCACGAAAAAAATCGCTGATCACCACCATTAGTAGTAAAAAAAAAATGCAATAAAACTATCCCCTATTTTGTAAACGCTATAAATTTTGCGCAAACCAACCGATAAACGCTTATTGCAATTTTTTTTACCAAACATAGGTAGAAGAATAAGTATCGGCCTAAACTGCGGAAAATTTCGATCAAACACCACCAAAAGAAAGCTGTATTTGTGGGAAAAAAGGACGCCAATTTTGTTTGGGAGCCACGTCGCACGACCGCGCAATTGTCAGTTAAAGCGACGCAGTGCCGAATCGCAAAAACTGTCTGGGTCCTTTAGCTGCCTAAAGGTCTGGGTTTTAAGTGGTTAAGTAATAATATGTGAAAAACAGGGTGAATCTTCAGGGAAGTTTTCAGCAAAAGGTTACTGTGTTGATTTAAAGAAGTTGTAAAAGGAAAAAAAGAGACATAATACAGTAGTTAACTGATTCATTTTAAAAACGATTAAAAATAGATAAAAAATCAATCATATAATGTACCTGCAGTTTCAGTTTCGTTTTTGCATGCTGTTTCCTGGTTCTCTGATGTACAGAGCCACAGAGCCAATACAGGGCAGTGATGGTTTGGAAAACTAAACTGATTGGTGCTGAAGGGTTGTAGACACACAGTAATCACACCTCCTTGATTAGTGACCACAGAGAGAAAGCTCCCAGTACTGTGGTTATAAGAAAACAGACAACCAGGAAGTGTGGAGATCAGAGAAGAATTACAGCAACTTGGGAGCAAAAACGAACAATGAGGACATGAAAACAGCACTGCATTAAGGTAAAGGAAGCTATTAAGATAAAAAAAAAGCCTTTACAAACCCTTTAAGCAGAAATCTGGAAGTGTCCCACAAACTATTGGCCCAACTTTGCAGATGGAACATGGACCTTCAGATTTTTTGGTTGATAACCGAACCTTGTCACCCACATGAAAGGTAGGAAGTCATCTGCGATTTATATTAACAGCCTTCTTGTAACATTCCTGAGCCTCCCTTAAAGTCTTGATCAATTTCTCCTGAAGCTCCTGCAATGTAGTTAATCTGTTGGTAACAGAATGAATTGGAGTTGAGATAGGGAGATCAGAAATAAAAACTGGAAGATACCTGTTGTTTAAACAAAAGGGACTTTAAGAAGTGAAGCTATGTTTAGAATTGTTATAAGCAAATTCTGCTGTAGAAAGATAATCCACCCAGTCATTCTGGAGATAACTGACAAAAAAAAGATGGTACTGCTCCAAGGCTAATTGGTCCTCTTGGTCTGACCATTAGTCTGAGGACAGATTAACTGTTACACCTAAAGCTAAGCAAAAGCTTTTCCAAAATGCTGATGTAAACTGTACTGTCACATCACCAGGAATCAGGGCCGTTTAAAGAAATTTGGGGGCCCCAAGCAAAATGGACATGGAGGCCCCCAAAACCCAGAAACCCCCCCCCCCCCCCGCACGCACACAAAGCCTAAAGGAACCACAGCATAGGAATACAGTTTAAGTTCACGCGTACGTTATATAAATAAAAAAAGGTTTACAGTGCAAATACTGCGGTTGCAAATAATGTGCATAAAATTTGAACAATTTCAACAATTGAACATTTGCAAAAAACACCACTGTACCATAAAATCAATTAATATACATAAAAAAGTGCACAATAACTAAATCCAACATACTTATTACTCCCCCCTCCCCCTCCCACCCCATCCCCATCAGAGCCCCCCCACAGCAGGTGTCCCCATCAGAGTGCCCCTACATCAGGTGTCCTCATCAGAGTCCCCCCTACATCAGGTGTCCCCATCAGAGTTCCCTCCTACATCAGGTGTCCTCATCAGAGTCCCCCCACATTAGGTGTCCCCATCAGAGTCCCCCCTACATTAGGTGTCCCCATCAGAGTCCCCCCTACATCAGGAGTCCCCATCAGAGTCCCCCCTACATCAGGTGTCCCCATCAGAGTCCCCCCCCACATCAGGTGTCCCCATCAGAGTCCCCCCTACATGAGGTGTCCCCATCAGAGTCCCCCCACAGCAGGTGTCCCCATCAGAGTCCCCCCTACATCAGGTGTCCCCATCAGAATCCCCCCCACAGCAGGTGTCCCCATCAGAGTTCCCCCCACAGCAGGTGTCCCCATCAGAGTCCCCCCACAGCAGGTGTCCCCATCAGAGTCCCCCCACATCAGGTGTCCCCATCAGAGTCCCCCCCACAGCAGGTGTCCCCATCAGAGCCCCCCCACAGAAGGTGTCTCCATCAGAGTCCCCCCCACAGCAGGTGTCCCCATCAGAGTTGGGGATGAGTGGCTGTGCTAGTGGGGGGTGGAATTAGTGCAGCACATGGAATGCTATGGAACATGGAAGACAATATATGGAAGCCTATGGCACAATTAGAGTACAGAAAGGGAGGAGATATTACTCACACAGGCTGCATTGTCTTCAGAGGCACAGGCATTCAGGCAGTGACATCAGGTAGGATCACTAGCTGGTTGGTTTGAAATCTCCCGCCCACACCCCCTTCCCAGGCACAGATTGGCTGCACGAAAGGGGTTGTGGGCATGGGGAGGAGGTGGGACAGACCTAGCCTATCTCCTCCTCGTACGTGCAGAATATACAACAGCCGCCGGGCACGAGGGGGGCCACCGGGAGCGAGGGGGGGTGCCGGGCGTGAGGGGGGGCCCCCAGCACACTCAGAACTGACGATCAGGAAACCCTTGATGCATCTTAGTGAGATGATCAACGATGACCAAGATAGTGGTCATTTCTTTTGAGGGAGGTAAATTTAATACAAAGTCCATAGAGATTGACATCCATGGTCTTGATGGAACAGGGAGTTGCTGGAGCAATCACAAAGGAGAAGCTCAGGGAGTCTTATTGTGTGCACAGGTGAGGCATGAGGCCACATAGTGTTTGACATCTTTCTTATAGCCAGTCCTTCAAAAGAAATGTGACAAAAGTTCTTCAGTCTTAAAAACCCCAAAATGCAAGGTTTGAGTCATGAACCAACCTAAGGCATTCAACCCGAACAGATTTGGGTACATAGAGATAATGTGCGGGAGTCCAAAGGCCAATCTTGTACTCAAGGTTAATATCTGTACGAAGGTGATTGAGAAGTGGGTCATTTTCATACCTCTCCTTGAGAAGACTCAACAATGTCTTGAAACTCATGGCCCCTGGGAAGTTCTTTTTAGGCAGGATTGTACATTTAGAGAGTTACTTTCCTTTAGAGCAGGAGTCTCCAAACTATAGCCCTCCAGGTGTTTAGGAACTACAATTCCCATCATGCCTAGCCATGTCTACTAATGTCAGAGTTTTACAATGCCTCATGGGAAGTGTAGTTCCACAGCAGCTGGAGGGCCATAGTTTGGAGATCCCTGCTTTAGAGATTCAGTCAACATCCTTGATAAGGCATCGGCCTTACCATGCCTTGACCCAGGTCTATAGAAGATAATAAAATTAAACCTGTAAAAGAACAGCGACCAATGTGCTTGTTTAGAAGACATCCTCTTGGCAGAAAAAAATAAATTCTAAATTTTTTTGATCAGTGAGAGCAGTTACCGGATGCTTAGCCCCTTCCAGCAGATGCCTCCATTCAGAAAAGGCTTTCTTTATTGCTAGCAACTCCTTATTCCCAATGTCATAATTCTTTTCAGCTGATGACAATAAGTGAGAGAAATATGCACAAGGGTGAAGCTGCACCTTTTCTTCTTTACTGAGAAAGGATAGCTCCCACGGCAGAGTCTGAGGCATCCACGTCCACTTTAAAAGGAATTTCAGTATCAGGGTTTACCAATATTGTTGCAGAAGTGAAAAGAGTCTTTAGCTTAAAAAAGCTTAAAGGTGGCAAATCCAACAATTCATTGTATTTCCTTTACATTTCTAGGGGCAGGCCAATCCGCCACTACTTTGATATTCTCAGAATCCATGCTCACTCCAGTAGGAGAAGTAGCATATCCCAAAAAATGCATCTGGGTTCATTCAAACTCACATTCATATAATTTAATATAAAGTCGATTCTTCCTTGACCTTTCAAAGACAGTGCAAATATGCCTGCAATGCTTCTGCAGGTTAGTAAAAAAGATGAGAATATCATTCAGATAAGTAATCACAAACTAATTAGACAAAAACACAAAACAATGAACAGAGGATTCTACACACCCAACTGAGTTAAACTACACAAAGTATTCCCAATACCTCCCAAAGAAACCCCCTCCTTGGTTAACCCAAATACCTCACCTTGTATGGGACAAAAATGCACCACTTCTAATGACTTGATATTGATTGGATTTGTAGGTTTTCTGTCCTAGTTTTTGATCACCATTGTCCCATACTTGACTGACTGACCTTTGACTGTGCAGGTGTCCCAATGGGCTTAGTAGGTTGTGGTTTTCATATAGGCTTATGTACCCCATTCCAGTATGGGCAGTGTACCATACGCCCATTGTGGCTTTAAGGTGGATCACTGTACCCCCTAGGGAATGGGTTATAGAGATCTCTGGCAGTTTGGCTTAGATAAACAGGTATGTTTGCCACTTTAATGAAATAAACAGTAAATAAATAATATAAACAAGTGAGTCCAGGAGTAACAAACGTGACACACTAGTAAAAGTTTGAATGTTGTGTCACCAACTGACGTGAGAGGATCCGATCGCCTCCGCCGCTGCCGATGGCTCCGGTAAGTGGCTGAGGGCACGGTAATAAAATCGCAGATAAAAGTAATCTTGAAGTTGGTATCGAGGTTATGGTAGCTAGCTGCTACCATAACAACGGTATTCCTCTTCAAAGTAGCAACATAACAGGTGGTCAATAATTGGTTAATCTGAGGGTTCAGATATACTTTAAACTGGTTGCACATCTCATCGGTGAGAGTGACTTATCTTAATGCTATGTACCCACCTCCCCTGATTCCACAACCCTTTATTTCTGTCTGAATCTGGAGATTTTCTCTAATAAAACAACTGTTTATTCAGGTTTTGTCAAATGCTCAAGAAAATGTACTGTTAAGTCTGTGTGTTAACCTGGAAAAGTATGAAAATACTGTTACATTAGAGATAAGATGACATCATCAATACAAGACATAGAATAATACAAATATTATGACATCACTGATAATTGGTCTAATGTATCAAAAATGTTTCTAGATTCATAAAGTTATTGTTGTAATATATTTCGAGTAAAAGAATATGCTACCCGGAGAAAAAGTTTAATTTTAGGAATAACTGCTATTATGAACTATTAGCTTGGATTCTTTTTAATTGCTTATTTGGAACATTTTTTTTTTTTTTAATTTAGCACTACTGAGTTTTAAAATGGAACTACCTATTATCTATTCTTCTCCTATTGTGATCTATTATGACCGCAACTTAATATGAAGATGTATTTAACCCCGTGCAAAGAATGTAATAAGATGAATATAATGTAATGAATTGAATGAAATGGCTTGAATAAAATGTAATGTGCATGAAAGTGAAGTCAGTTTCTCACATGTTAAAGGTTAGAGCAAAGTGTTGTTAGCAAGAAAAGATTTTGGGTAATTTTTATATTCATGCCTCAATTGCTGAGTAATATTAGTAACACTGGTACAGTCTATTTAAAGGTTCATTCACACTATAAAGCTTGCAAATGATTTTACAATATGTTGTATTGTGCTATGCTGTGCTGCAATATGTTTTAAACAAGAGTTAAGATGCTGTTTTTCCTTATATTTTTCAGACTTTTTTTTGGCCTTCTATCCCTCTAGCAAGCACAGATGCATGTATAGCACTACCCCCGGAGGAGCTGCTGTTTTTTTTTGGGAGGCACATTTACGGCGTGGCTCTTCCGAATTCCCAGGGGTGTATGGTGCATATAGCAGTAGTAAAGGAATGTCCGCAACAAGTGTCTTTTCTGTGCTCTTTATTACACAGCCGGGTAAAAACAATGAACCGGTGATAAAAGGATAGAGTTTGGAAGAAGGAGAACAGCAGATTCAGGCGTAGAATTTGGAACAGTCCTGCTCCCATACATAACACTCTCTGTACCACTCCTGCCTGAGTGGACTTAGCGTACCTGGACAGGCCTCTCTCACTGACCTGGCAGTCGGAGTATCACTCAAACATTTTGAGGAAAAGTCTCTGCCACAGACCCTCCTTGGAATGAACTTGGATTTGAGGAAAAGTCTCTGCCACAGACCCTCCTGGAATAGACTTCAGGGAGACACCTCTGCCACAGGCCTTCTCTGATTGCAAATGCGGAGGCAATCCTCCTCGGAAGAATTACGCCTGGATCTCCTTATTAACGTCACCCAGGTACCGACTGACAGGTGATCAATCCTGCAGTGTCCGGCTACCTTGATCCCCGGTGGTTTGTCGAAATCCTTTTGGACAGCCAGCCTCTCATTGGCACTCCTCAGACGGACTCCCCACTGAACAGCTCTACTGCTTGGGATCTTCAAAAGTCTGAACCCAGTCGATCACTGGATCACCGCCGTTGCTCAAATGTTTCGGACCAACATGGTCCCGGAACCAGGAACACCACATGGCACACGCGGGCCCTGGCTAGGTAGGCCATAACACCAGGTCGCCGTGATGTGGTCACCCTAAAGGTGGGTGCCACACTGGAAGAAGAAGACCCAGACTCAATGGGGTCTGTCCCATAAGTACCCTGTCCCAGCATGCCCAGCGAAGACACTCCCTCCTGATTGGCTGCTGGAAAAGAGCACCCAAGTCTCGACTCTGCTGCTGCCACCCGTCGCCCTGGGGTGGGATAGCACCCCAGTAACAACAGAATGAGCCCATAGCACAGCCAAGCTGAAACAGAGACTTCATTTGAACATTATAATTTGGATCAGAGTCATTAGTACTCTGATCGCCCTCTAAATTTCAATAGCACCGGTACTTGGAAGTAACCAGGTGCTACACATGTTACAATGCACTGTGCTGCAATAAAATGAAAACTGTCAAAGGCATTGATTTGATGGTACCGATTAAAAGAATCATATTTGTATGATCTTGTGTTGAGTAGACCACATTGAGCAATGAAAGAAAAAAAGCCTAAAAATAAAACAAATGTAGCCACTACATCTAAAAACTGGTATGCTGCGCTGCAATATAATACATTTTGTCTTTGGCCTGAAGACCACTTTAAATCACAATACAATAAATAGTGGTGCCAGTAATCAGCATCCTGGAACAGGAAGCTAGTAATGTGCACAGTAAAACAAGGAAACATTCAAGTACATTCTTTGCCCATGCTTTTTTCTTTAGGGAAACAAATTGTGACTTCAGAGCCTAGCCAGCTACCTTATTTTACCTTATCAGGATGTTGTACTTTGTGTAGTTACTACATTTCCCCTAACAAAAGTACTTAGTGCTGCATGTAGAGTATCATGGCACTTAAAAGTTTGATACAGACCTTCCACAAAAGCTCCTGTAATCACCAGTGTTAAAGGATATATTTAGAATAAACAATGGTGATTAAATACTTGAAAACTCCACAAACAACACATGCCTCATCTGGTGCAAGATAAGTACAAAGAGGGATACAGTGCACGATTCTATACATACAAATATGTGTTAAAAAATGCACAAATGCTGTTTAATATATTTTAAATATATGTATATGTGTACATGTATATACATTTTATATACACAGCTATGTGAAAAAGTGAGTACACCCATGGAAATTGTTCTTTTCTTTTTTTTAACATATTCGAACAGGTATCTGATATAACCACTTGAAGATTGAAGATTGAATTGTTACACCCCTTTCCAGTCTGGGCAATTTTCCTCTTTTCAGCATTGTCACACTTTGAATGGCAATTACATCATGCAACACTGTATCCAAATTTATTTTATATCATTTTTAGATAGATAAATAGAGCTTTTTTTTTTTTTTTACACATCAGTCTTAACCGGATAAGTTGGGGAATGAGGGATGCTCACGGTATTTCCGCCCTTAGCATTCCCTCCTCGGTTTCGCATCATTTGTGCTTTTTTTTTTTTATAATCCTCTTTTTTTTTGCTCTTTATTTCCCTCCCTTTTTTTTTTCTCTTTCCTTTAGTCAGATATCGTAAAAAGGGATTATACAAAAAGAAAAAAGAAAAATATATATATTTCAGTACGACACCCCTCTGCCCGTAATCTTCCCTTTATCCTTATCGCCTATCCCTTCATCCCCTTATTGTACCTTTCCCTTCTGATGTTCCCCCCTCCCCCTCCCTTCTTCCGAGTTCGTTTTGCTTAGCGGTTCTGTCCATCCCTTTCCACCTTTTTACCTACTGTTTCCTTGGTCTCCTCTGTCGGTTTCTGTTGATATCTGAGCATATTTTTCTGTGGTTTTGAATAGACTCCATTTGTCCCAGACAATTCTACTGCTACCCCCATCTTTGTCTCCCGAGTCGACCCTCCTTAGATATTTCATCTCTGAGACATGATTAACCCGGTGTATCCATTCATTTAACGTTGGCTTTTTTGGTTGCAGCCAAGATTTCGGAATTACGCCCTTTGCTGCGTTTAGCAGAACCGGGACCAGTGTCAACCCGTAATTTTTTGTTGATTTTGCCGACCCATGAAACAAACACGATAAGGGGTTTTGGGGTACCCCTATTCCTGTTACTTCCTCTATACACTCTAAGACCTCTTTCCAGTATTCCTGGATCATCGGGCAGTCCCACCAGATATGCTTTGTGGTGCCGACTTGGTTACAATTTCTCCAGCAAAGGGCTGGGTTGGATGGATGTATTTTATTCATTTTGACCGGTGTCAAATGCCATCGCATCATACATTTGTAGTTAGCTTCTATGGTATTTATATCTTGTTCGTAATTAAACACCGCTCCTATCATAAAAGTATCTTCAATCCTTTCCCCAATATCTTGTCCCCATTTCTCTATGTTATTCAAAGTTCCCTTAGACCATATATCTGTTAATATCCTATACAGCTTCGTAATGCCGTGTTGTAATGGTGTTTCAGTGGAACATACATTTTCTATCGAGTTCTGTGCTTTATCCTCTCTTATTAAAGTTGGGAGTGTGCTCACAAAGTGCTTTAATTGTATATACTCCCAGTCGCTTAACTGTTTAACTTTTTTTTCCTTGATTCTCCCTAGTGAGACCTAGTCTTTTACATCCTAATTTCCTACATAGGTTCGTCCTATTTCCTGGTGGGAAAAATTTAGTATCCGCTAATGGGATTAACGGGGAATTGTATTCCCATTTTTCCCGCCTAAACAACAAATCCCATATCCTAAGTGCGTTCTTTGTTATGCTGTGTGTGTCTGTGTTCACTATTCTAAATTTAGGTGGGATCCACACGTGTGTCTAACTGTGCCAAGCCTATTTCTCTCTCTATCTGTGCCCATTTTTTTTGCGTGTTTCTATTTGTCCATTCCACCAGTCTAGTTAGTATAACAGCGTGATAGTATCTTTTTATGTCGGGGAGCGATAATCCTCCTTTTTTTTTACTCCGGGAAAGGATTGAGTAACTTATTCTCCTTTTTTGCCCTGCCAAATACATTTTGAAATTATTGTTTTTATTAACTTAAAAAAGCTTTGTGGGACATTTACTGGAACCATTTGAAATGTATAGATTATTTTTGGTAGGACCATCATTTTAAATACGTTAATCCTCCCTATCCAGGAGATCTGTCTTTTAGGGAGATTTTTTAGGTCTTGTTTTATTTCATTAACTAACGGGATATAGTTGGCCTCATATAGTCTGTCTACTCTGGGTGTAATCTTTATCCCTAAATACGTTATTGATTTGTTTTCCCACGTAAAGGGGTATGCTTCCTGTAGTGCTACTTCCTCCGTGGTCTCTATACCCAGGTTCAATATTACAGTTTTTACTGGGTTTATTTTGAAATTGGAGAGTTCTCCATATTTTCTTATCTCATTCATTATTATAGGTATGGAGAGTCTTGGTCTAGTAATGTATAAAAGTATGTCGTCGGCATACGCTGCCACCTTATGTTCCTTCTCTCCTACTCTCACTCCCCCTATATCTGAGTTATTTCTTATCTTGTTCAGCAATGGTTCAAGAGCTAGTACATACAGGAGAGGCGAGAGCGGGCAACCCTGTCTTGTTACATTATTCATTTCTAGGGCGGTCGACATACTACCATTTACCTTTACTCTTGCCGTCGGGAAGTTATAAAGGTTTCCCACCCATTTCATATATCTTGGGCCTAATCCTACACTCCGCAATGTTTCCATCATAAACCCCCAGTCAACCCTGTCAAAGGCTTTTTCAGCATCGATTGACATGAGTATGACTGGGGGTTTCTTCTGTTTGTCTTGCAATAACAAAATCGTTTTTAGGCTATTGTCCCGCCCTTATCTCCCTTTTATAAACCCTGTCTGGTCTTCATTAATTAAATTCGGCATATGAACTTTTATCCTCGTTGCCAATATCTTTGCATAGGTCTTTATATCGGCATTTAATAATGCAATTGGACGGTAGTTAGAGCATATAGTGTTATCTTTTCCTGCTTTAGCAATGATTGTGATATTGGCAAGGAGGGATTCTTTCCTAATCTCCTCTTCTTCGCCCAATTTATTAAAGTAATTACACATCTCCGGGGCCAGCAGATCCTTGAATTTTTTATAATATTTAATGGGCAACCCATCTGGTCCTGGGCTCTTTCCCCCCGGTGTTTCTAAAATTGCTTGCCTTATTTCCCCCAGTGTTATCGGTTCTTCCAGAGATTCTACAGTTTCTTGCGTCAATTTTGGTAAATTGGCTTCTTCGATATATTCTCTAATTTTCTTTAACCTAATATCCTTCTGATCTTCCGGTTCCGGCGCCGCATGGAGTAGCTGCTCCTCTCCTCGGCTCCCGCAGCACGACCTAAAATCTGCCTAAAAAAACGGCCTGAGGCTCCCAGCAGATCCCCCTCTACCCCCGGGCCACCCCTGCCACGCGATGGACCGGTTTGTGGAAAAATCGGGCGCTCGCACCCAAACGGCCCAGACGGCGCCGCCGGCTCTCCCGCAAATCGAGGCCCCGGTCTCGGCCTACTCGGATCCACATGCGGCGGCGCCGCAAACGGCGCAAACGGCGATGGAGGTAAGCGGCACCTCACCTCCCCCTCCTCCCCCTCACTCCTCGGGGACACAACCAATGGGAGATGACGCTACGGACTGCATAGCCCAGGCTGTAGCAGCCCTCCTGACCTCCATGATCGCTGCCTCCGTTGAGAAGGCAGTAAATGCTGGGATAGCGCAGATTAAATCGCAGCTCAGTGAGCATGGCACCAGACTCAATGAGTTGGAGCATCGCTTGTCAAATGCAGAGGATGAACTATACCAGGCTCAAGCCACCGAGCACGCACAAGACAAAACAAACCAATACATCTTGCAAAAACTGGATGATTTGGAAAATAGATCCAGACGCAGTAATCTACGTTTTGTGGGGGTCCCGGAAACACTTCAATCGGCCGCACTCGCAGAATTATGTTCCCAGCGCATGGGGGCCTTTAACTCTGACCGCAATACACCCCGGCCTATTATTGCTAAATACTTGAATTACTCCGATAAGTCCCTTATACTACAGAAATTCAGACAGGCCCGGCAGGTCCAGATTGACGGTCTAAGGATCTTGATATTCGCCGACTATTCGATTGAGGTATCTAAAAAGAGGAAAGCCTTCCAACAGATATGCACAGAACTTTTTAAGCAGCAAATCAAATTCACACTGGCCTTCCCGGCCATTCTCCGCCTCAGGGCCCCGAATGGCGACCAGCTATCCTTCCACGATCCCTCTGAAGCTGAGGCCTTCCTACGCTCCCACCACTCCGGACGTCAACATCAGACCCCCTCGAAAACCCCTCCGCTCAACCGCTCCCTGGATCAGAGAAGCCCTCGGAAGGACTCACCTAAACGCTTCAAGGGTACGGCCACGGATCCCTCCCGACCCAACCCGAACCACACCTGATCTGGCCTCCATGCCATGGATTCTGGCCTCCCCTCCGTTTTCCATCGGATCTCGTCTGAGGTTCTGCTCCGACCTTGCTACTGCTGTTCGCTGCCTTTCATGCATCCCTTGCTCCCCCAGCGGGGACACGTTGATTCCCCCTCCCTACCTGCAACAAAGCGCCCCTAGGCGTCTTCCCTGGGATGCCACCCTTGCCATTTTGTCTGCCTGACCTGACACTCACCCAGTCGCTAAGGTCACAGTTTATCCCTAGCTCTGCTTATCTACTGTGAGTAATATCTTGCACTAGCTATACGGTGACTTTGTTCTGTTTATTCATAAGTGTCATTGTAATGTCTCTTTTGTACTGGTGCCCCCCTGGCCTCGCTGCTTTCAACCATGACTCTAGTCCTCCCCTCTTATGACCCCCCCCCCAGTCGCATGACAGCTTTTGCCCTACATCGGGTCCTCAGGTCTCATGCTGATGTGGTCGTGACATGGGAGCCGGCTCTCGCAGTGATCCCATGCGGAAAAAAGCGAATTTCTCACATTTACTGTTATATTTGATGTTATTTTTGATGTTTTTGTTCCAGGCTCTTCCTTTGCCCCCTCCCCCTCCATCCCTTGTTATCTCCCATCTACCCGGCACTTACATACGCTCATGCCCGCTGACTCCAACCCCCCGCAAAACACCACCGACGGTCCCCCCCCCCGTCGCTTCATTCACCCCCCCCACGAACGGAACAATGCGGCGCATACTCATATGTAATACCTTCACAGACCCCCCCTCCCGCTAATTTTATAACATGAAAATAGTCTCCTGGAACGTGAAGGTCCTTAGATCCCCTAATAAAAGGATGAAAGTCCTCCGTCACCTCAAACGACTCAAGGCTGACATAGCACTTTTGCAGGAAACCCATTTGGCCACTCCCGATTTTCACCGCATGCAGAAATTATGGGTAGGCACAGTTCTGGGCTCAGATGCCATTGGCCGCAAGGCCGGTGTCCTACTACTGATCCATACAAATATCCCATGCACGGTCCTCGCGGTCCAATCCGATGCCCAAGGGCGTCTTCTGTCGGCTCACGTAAAACTAGGAACCAAGGAACTAGTAATATCTAATGTGTATGCCCCTAATAGCCCTGGCAGGACCTTCTACGGCGAACTATCCGCCTGGCTTCTACGAAACGCGCACCTTCCACATTTAGTCGGAGGCGACTTCAATGACATTATGCATCATTTGGACGACAGATCCTTCCCTAAACGCCACAAGTCAGGGACCGACCCCCTCACCCCAACACTTTTCGCATCAACTATGGACTCCCTCCTCCTCCGAGACCTCTGGCGCCTACAACACCCCACAGACCGGGAATTCACCTTTTACTCCAATCCCCACACCGTTTTCACTAGGATCGACTACTTGGCTCTGACGACTTAATCCCTATGCTATCTGCTACTGACATCTCTGACATTGCCATCTCGGATCACGCCCCAGTTCTAGTACACCTCGATAACCTTGACTTACCCCCCAATCCCCGGATATGGCGCTTCCCCTCTTATCTTCATAACCTGGCCGACTTCCAACAATTTATGGAGGGGGCTTGGTTGGAATACTCATCAGCTAACGCCTCTCACTCTGACAATCCCAACCTCTTCTGGGACGCCGGAAAGGCGTTCCTCAGGGGTCAGATTATCTCCTATGCCTCTTCCTTTAGACGAAACACCTTATCCAAATACAAATTAGCTAGTGCCCGACTACACCAGGCCCAAAGGGCTCTATATTTCTCTGACTCCCCAGATGACAGAAGGGAGTGGCTGGCGGCTAAGAGTTCTTTCGACACATGGGCTGACACTCTCGAACTGATTAAGAAGTCAAACCTAGACGCTACTCTCTACAGGTTTGGTAACAAATCGGGCAAACTGCTTGCTAGGCTCTGTAAGGGCTCTTTCCGTCCCACCCATATTACGTCCCTATAGGATTCCAAAGGTGTCATACATAGCGCACCTCACCGGATAAATGAGACGATGCTCAAATTCTACTCCTCTATGCCCCGGACCCTATTGATAAACAGGTGGCCGATACATTCCTAGAAAAATTGGTAATTCCCAGAGTCTCCCCTTCCCAGCTACAAGCCCCCAACGCTCCCATAACCTTACCTGAAATATCGGACGTTATTCGCAACCTTACCCCCTCCAAGGCACCTGGCCCTGACGGATTCACGGGTGAATTCTACAAGACCCTTCAAAAAATAGTGGAACCTACCCTCCACAAGGTTTATGTTGGCATGTGGTCCGGCGGCCCTTATCTACCATCGGGATCGCAGGCCATCATTAAACTACTAGCTAAAAAAGGCAAGGACCCCCTAGAACCAGGATCTTATAGACCCATCTCCCTACTAAACCTAGATGTCAAAATCCTCTCCAAAATCATAGCGAATCGTCTATCTGACATCATCCCCTCCCTGATCCATCCAGCACAATCGGGCTTTGTGAAAGGCAGAACAGCCACTCTGAATATACGCAAAGTTATGCTAGCCCTAGAGCACGCAGCCCATCACCCAAAAGGAGACTTCGCCATTATCACGCTTGACGCCGAGAAAGCCTTCGACAACGTCAGCTTCGATTGGCTTGCTTTGACTATGTCGAAAATGGGCTTCTTGGGGCCGTTCTCCCACCTCATTGACACTATGTACTCGAACCCCTCAGCCAAACTAGTGGCCGCGGGCTTACTCTCTGACAGCTTCCGTTTACATAAAGGCACCCGCCAGGGATGCCCTCTATCCCCACTCCTGTTTAACATTGCCCTAGAACCCCTGTCCAGACACCTCTCCCAAATAGCACCCCTTCATGGTATTCAAATCGGAAACCACGATCTGCGCACCTCCCTGTTCGCGGACGACGTCCTTATTTTCTCAGCCGACCCCTCCTCCGACATGCCCACCATTAAAAAGGTATTTGATATATTCCGATCCTGCTCGGGCCTTCGAATTAATTACGCCAAAAGTGAAATCCTTCCTTTAGGAATCAAGCCCACCCCCTCCTGGTCCCTTAACTCCATCTTCACTGTGGCCAGGTCCCATATCACCTACCTCGGTATTAAAATCGGGAAGACGCCCTCCTCCCTATATTGTCTGAATTATCCCCCTCTGATAGCGAAAATATCTCAGGAACTGGTGAACTGGATGGATCTACCCCTTTCGCTCCTGGGAAGATGTCACCTCGTTAAAATGGTTAGTTTTGCTAGGTTGCTGTACCCAATGCAAACCATTCCACTGCTCCTCCGCCACAAGGATATTAAACAAATTGAATTGGCCATTTCCAAATTTATCTGGCGGGGCAGAAGACCTCGTATTGCTATGAAAAAACTCTTTCTTCCCAGGGGCGAAGGGGGTGTCAGCCTCCCAAATGTAAGAACATATAATTTAGCATGTTTGCTCAGAATCGGCCTGGATTGGATCTCTCAATCTTCACGTTACTCCAATTACTCTCTGGAATCTGCAATGGCTCACCCATTTACCCTCACAGCCCTCCTCCACTGCAAATGGAAATCTGTCCCTCCCCTGTACCAACACAATCTCCTGCTAAGAGACACTGTTATTGCTTGGAGAGAAGTCAGGAAAAGCCTCCGGTTGTCCCCTTTTATATCCCGACACCTACCAATTCAGGGAAACCCGAGCTTCCCCCCAGGAATGGACAACAGACCCTTCCAAATCTGGCAGGACAAAGGCCTCACTAAGTTTTCATCCCTATGTGATGCTTCCTCTGGTTGCCCCCTGCCCTTTGAGACGATTGCCGCAACCTTCTCACTACCTCCATCCCACGTGTTTCATTTCTGGCAATGTACCAGCTTTTTAAAAGCCACTTGTGAAGATGCTGCAAAACGTTTCTCCCCCAACTTTGCTGACAAGCTTCTTGCTGAGGGTTCCTACAAGATCTCTGCCATCTACACACCACTACTCCTGCAAACTACCCCCTCCTTACTCTCCTCATCTGCGGCCAATTGGGGAAGGGACTTCCCAGATGACGACCTGTTGGACAAACTGCTGCAGGGGCTCAACAAAGTCCACTGCTTGACTCCTAATGAAATCTGGAGAGAAACCCAGCTAAAGATCCTCCACTGGGCATTTATTCCTTTCCTACACTCGGCCACTGACCAAAGCTCCGCTACTTGCCCCCTGTGTCACCAACAGAGGCCCTCCCTAACCCACTGCTTCTGGTCTTGTTAATTTATATCCTCTTTCTGGGATAAAGTGCTGGCCTACATCTTCAAAATCACTTTGCTAAACCTACCCAAGGACCCTCTGCTCCTTATTTTTGGCTACTGGGACCCCCTGCTACTGCAACGATCGCGGCTGACAGGACCCTCCACATCAGACTTCTCGCCCCCTGCTGCTGTCAACAAAGACTGGCCTCTGATTTGCCTCCTTGTCGCACGCAGGGCTATTCTGAAGAACTGGACCTCCTCAAACTGCCCCTCTGAACCTCAGCTACAGCGAGAGCTCCTCCTTCTTCTGTATAGACAACGTTCCACCACGGACTTCAACCGCGAGACCGCCAAATCTCGGTTTCTGTCAACCTGGGGTCCCTTCATGCACTCTACTCTCTCCCCAGAGGAATGCTCCAACTTTGAGCATTTCACGTTCTCCTACTTCAAATCTCCCCCGCCATCTATACCTAGAAGGAATAACCTCCCATAATGCCGTGGAGGCCTCACCGCTCTGTCACGATATTGTAATGCAGGTTACTGTTCCATTTTGTATCCTCCCTCGTACCTCTCCTCTGGTGCTCGCAAACCCACAGTGCCCCCCCTCCCCCCTAGAGGGTACCTTCTACGAAGCGCTACAGATAACTTGTTTTCTGCTCATATAGTTTCTTAGGTCCATACCTGTGTCTAAGATCTACCTAGTTCACCAGAATGTTGTTTGCTGCTATTTGTTGAATATTGTTTTGATCGTATCCTTTCTACGCCTGCCTGGAAGGTACTAGGGTATATCTTCGCGCTGATATCCCCTATTCATACACCTTTCACCGCTACAAAGTATATACTTTACTTGTATCTTGATTGCTACATCCGCCAATGTCCCATACCCTCTGGCTATTAGGGCTGCGCATCTTCACCGGTCTCACGATTCGATGCGATTACGATTATCAAGGCCACGATTCGATGCGATTCCGCGATGCATCACGATGCATCACGATTGCAGCGCAAGTGCGCATGGCTTTCATTAAAAAAAAATTAAGTACTCCATTTTTTTTTCTATCTGTTCTTAAAAAATAAAAAAACACACAATAACACTTTCTGCATGTAGCAAAGACTAAACACAGCAGACATGCTACAGGAGATGGTCAGAGACTGCAGAACTACTACAGGAGATGGTCAGGGACTGCAGAACTACTACAGGAGATGGTCAGAGACTGCAGATATGATATAGGAGATGGTCAGAGACTGCAGATATGATAATGATATACAGTAGGTGACTGGGATATTGTGTCAATCTCGCTCCCTTTCTCGGCGAGATTGAGCACTTGCGAGCCCCATCGCGGGAGCCAGCGCCGAGCTGGCTTGCCGCGATGGAGACAAAGCCGTCATAGAAGCGACGGGGATCCGACGCGGATTCCCGCCAATTCTACACGTGGGCGGAGTTTGTTATGAATCCTGAAGGAGAAATCCCCGCCGGATTTTTAAAAAAAAATCCGGCATTGGTTCCCCCCTCAGGAGCATAACGGGCCCTTAGGTCTGTTATGGGTTGTAAGGAGACCCCCTACGCCGAAAAAACGGCGTGGGGGTCCCCCCACAATCCATAACAGACCCGTATCCAAAGCACGCCGGCCGGCCGGTCAGGAAGCGAGCGAGCGCCCCCCCCTCCTGAGCCGTACCGGGCAGCGTGCCCTCAACATGGGGGGGTTAGGTGCTCTGGGGCAGGGGGCGCACTGCGGCCCCCCACCCCAGAGCACCCTGTCCCCATGTTGATGAGGACAGGGCCCCTTCCCGACAACCCTGGCCGTTGGTTGTCGGGGTATGCGGGCGGGAGGCTTATCGGAATCTGGAAGCCCCCTTTAATAAGGGGGCCCCCAGATACCGGCCCCCCACCCTAAGTGAATGAGTATGGGGTACATTGTACCCCTACCCATTCACCTGCAAATAAAAAGTGTAAACACAAATAAACCACACAGGGTATTGAAATATTTTATTAGTTGGCCGCCGGGGGGGGGGGTTGTGTATGATCGCTTTTATAAAAGCGCCCCCCTCCGGCGGGCTTCTGTGGGGGGTGGGTGCCGCCGTCTGGTTCTCTTCCGCTGCCGGGGGGGGCGCTTTGATAAAAGCGCCCACCACCCGGCGGGCTTCTTTTGACGTCTTTGGCGGCTGGGGGGTCTTCTCCCACTCTCCGGGGTCTTCTCCTGCTCTCCGGGGGTCTTCTCCGCTCTCCGGGGGTCTTCTTCTTCTTCAGGACTCGCCGCTGCTAACTTTGTGTGTTAGCTCAATTACTAGCGGCGGCGAGCCCCCTCCTCTGTGACGTCGTCTTCTTCTTCTTTGCAGGTGAATGGGTAGGGGTACAATGTACCCCATACTCATTCATACTCAACTTTGCAGGTTGTCGGGAAGGGGCCCTGTCCTCATCAACATGGGGACAGGGTGCTCTGGGGTGGGGGGCCGCAGTGCGCCCCCTGCCCCAGAGCACCTAACCCCCCCATGTTGAGGGCACGCTGCCCGGTACGGCTCAGGAGGGGGGGGGCGCTCGCTCGCTTCCTGACCGGCCGGCCGGCGTGCTTTGGATACGGGTCTGTTATGGATTGTGGGGGGACCCCCACGCCGTTTTTTCGGCGTAGGGGGTCTCCTTACAACCCATAACAGACCTAAGGGCCCGTTATGCTCCTGAGGGGGGAACCCATGCCGGATTTTTTTAAAAAAATCCGGCGGGGATTTCTCCTTCAGGATTGATAACAAACTCCGCCCACGTGTAGAATTGGCGGGAATCCGCGTCGGATCCCCGTCGCTTCTATGACGCACTCGCTGGAATGTGCTTTTACTATTCCAGCGAGTGCGAGATATCGGCAGCCTGTCGCCGAGATTCAGCGCGATGCTGTCATGCTAAAAACACATTCTCGGCGGCAGGCACTGTAGGAGATGGTCAGAGACTGCAGACATAGTACAGGAGATGATCAGAGACTGCAGACATAGTACAGGAGATGATCAGAGACTGCAGACAAAGTACAGGAGATGGTCAGAGACTGCAGACAAAGTACAGGAGATGATCAGAGACTGCAGACAAAGTACAGGAGATGATCAGAGACTGCAGACAAAGTACAGGAGATGATCAGAGACTGCAGACATAGTACAGGAGATGATCAGAGACTGCAGACATAGTACAGGAGATGATCAGAGACTGCAGACATAGTACAGGAGACGATCAGAGACTGCAGACATAGTACAGGAGACGGTCAGAGACTGCAGACATAGTACAGGAGACGGTCAGAGACTGCAGACATAGTACAGGAGACGGTCAGAGACTGCAGACATAGTACAGGAGACGATCAGAGACTGCAGACAAAGTACAGGAGACAGTCAGAGACTCTTACATAGGACACTGTTCTGAGGAGGATGGATAATCAGGGATATAATGAGGCGAGTGTCGGAGGGGCCCCTGCAGACATAGTACAGGAGAGGGTCAGAGACTCTTACATAGGACACTGTTCTGAGGAGGATGGATAATCAGGGATATAATGAGGCGAGTGTCGGAGGGGCCCCTGCAGACATAGTACAGGTGACGGTCAGAGACTGCAGACAAAGTACAGGAGACGGTCAGAGACTCTTACATAGGACACTGTTCTGAGGAGGATGGATAATCAGGGATATAATGAGGCGAGTGTCGGAGGGGCTGTAACCCTTTCCTGCACTCAGAGGAGAGTTGACCCCAATACACAGGACGGGGGAGGGGGTGTCACCCTCGGCATAGAAGGATATGGAGAGGTCTGGGGGGGTCACCCCGGAACTATGACCCTAATTTCTCAGATTCTGCTGAGAACAACCCCCCCCTCTGTCACATGATCACAGACCCAGGATGAAGTGCACACTGACCTGGGAGGGGGGGGGGGTCGTGTCCTCACTCCACTTCCCCCACATTCCTATCAATAACAGGCAGTCTGAATAGATTGTGAGCTCCTCTGCAAAATCTGAACAGAGACGTATCCCCTCACCCCACCATCTTCACTGCTATGCAATCTTCTATGAGATTTCTGCTGGAATCAGCACCCGGGACCCAGCATGCGTCATCGACCCCCCTGAAAATATTTGCACCCTTTCCAGTTTTTTAGACCTAAATGTGATGCATTAGAGGTAAAAAAAAATGCATGTCTGTTAGCATCCGCCTACCTTTAGACCTATCATGGGTCTATTTCAATATGAAAGAAAAACCTTAAGGCGGCGTACACACGAGGGGATATGTCCGCTGAAACCGGTCGGATGGACCGTTTCAGCAGACATCTCCGCTCGTGTGTATGGGCTAGCGGACAGATTTCTCCACCCGACAGATTTCAAAGCATGCTTTGAAATCTGTCCGCTGCAAACCTGTCCGTCGGATATGTCCGCTGGTTAGTACACCAAACCATCGGACCAAAATCGCGCGCATGCTCAGACAAAAGGAGGGGACGGGAGCGCTCGTTCAGGTAAACCTCGTGTTTGTTTGTGAGTTGGCACATTCGTCATTGTAACTATCTATATTGTATCGTTTATTGCCTTTCTTCGTTCTCTTGCTATAATCAAGCTGTTCTATTGCTGATGCCATTTATATAGACTGAGTTGTCCCAATCTAGCAAAGTTTGATTGTAGTATATCGCGTTGTCTTTTTATAATTATTTTTTTGCTGCATCTCCTAATTGTTTTGAGCTTTCCTCCACATGACTATAATTTTTATTTGGATCTATTTTTTAAATGCATTTTTTTGTTTATTTTGTACCTTTTTTTTCAATGTTTTTCTTTATTCTTTTAGAACAATTTTTTCAATGCATTTTTTTGGATTTTTTGTACCTTTTTTTCAATGCATTTTTATTTATTTTTTTTGATCATTTTTTTCAATGCATTTTTTTGGATTTTTTGTACCTTTTTTTCAATGCATTTTTATTTTATTTTGTTTGATCATTTTTTTTAAGGCATTTTTTTGGATTTTTTGTACCTTTTTTTCAATGCATTTTTATTTTATTTTGTTTGATCATTTTTTTTAAGGCATTTTTTTGGATTTTTTGTACC
This sequence comes from Rana kukunoris, assembly GCA_029574335.1. NCBI lineage: Eukaryota > Metazoa > Chordata > Amphibia > Anura > Ranidae > Rana > Rana kukunoris. Next base: position 223,911,803 of record CM056051.1, read on the forward strand.
TTTTTTTCAATGCATTTTTATTTTATTTTGTTTGATCATTTTTTTTAAGGCATTTTTTTGGATTTTTTGTACCTTTTTTTCAATGCTTTTTTATTTTATTTTGTTTGATCATTTTTTTCAATGCATTTTTTTGGATTTGTTGTACTTTTTTTTCAATGCATTTTTTTGTTGTTTTTGTTGCTTTTTTTTCCATGGGTTACCAAGTTGTCACTCCTAACCTACCCCCCCACCCAGGAGTTTGTGTCCTTCCAAAATTCCACATTGTAGTTTTAGTAGGTTTGGGGCATAATCACCACAGTAGAAAACACAATAGACAAGGTTTTAACGTAAATACAAAAAGCCATTTATTTTGGCAAGAAAATAAATTAAAATAAACATGATCTGCACCACTTGATCAGATAGCAACCTACATGCAGACTTGTGCATTCCACAAAACATGATGAAGGATAAAATGAACAATCTCAGGAGACACAAAACAAATCAAATCTGAATCAGCAGCAAATGAGAAAAGAAACCCAAGCTGTGGTACTCCAACAAGCTTACATTTTAGAATAATGAACTGGAAGGCAGGTAATCACCTTCTCTTCTTACTTCCAGCCTTCCTTCCTGGCTGCCTTGCAGCGAAACGTCCACGGGCCCATCCATGGCCCCTTGCAGGTGCTGATGATGTGGCAGCAGGAGGCAAAAGATGGGGAGCAGGCTGGGCTGGGTCACTGAGGTCTGTGTCCCGGGTCAGCATGCCCCTGTGCATCCAAAAGATGACCTTATTTATTAAGTCCTTAGCCAGGTCCCTTTGATCCTCCTCCGCTCGGCTCAGTTCATGAGCCACAGAGGCACTGAAGGCTTCTGTGGGGTTGAGGGGGGCCCGCATTATTTCAGCAGCCTCCCTCATCATTTTGAGGCTCTCCTCCTCCATCTGCCTCATCCGCCTCTTTTGGCCTGGTCGCCTCATCTGGAGGGGAGGGACCTGGCTTATGGTGCTGAGCCTGGGGACATGCTGACTTCCACTCGGCCCAGCCTCCTCCTGGCTGCCACTCACCCCTTCCCCCTGGCTGACATGGTCCTCAGGAGCTGCCACCTCCTGGCTGGCCTCTTCCTGTATCAAAAAAAGGGACATGTTGTAATATTTTGCTCAATCAAGCACACACACACATTATTTGGCTCTAGACTCTTTTTGTTTTCTTAATTTAAATAGACCTGCCTGTCCTTCAGACCCCTCAGTTGGCATCCCTGAGATCCCTATTTTTTTGCACACGCCTTTTTTTGTTGGTCCAAACGTTACAATTTTAACAATACTAACTCAAGAATCAAACCCAAATTAGAAGCAAATAAATATTTATGAAACTACTATACCTCACTGAAGATCGCCAGATCTGGGTCCATGTCAGCCAGGCCCTCCTCTGGCTCTGCAGGGGCGTGGGGATCCTGGGAAGTTCCGCTGCAAGGAAGCGTGGGAGGAAGGCTGGAAGGAAGATTGGAAAGTGATGGCCGGCCCTCCAGTTCATCATCCAAAAATGCAAGCTCGCGGAAGTACCACAGCCTGGGCTCCTTTTGCGCATCTGCTGCTGATCCAGATCGTTTGTTTTTAACCTCTTTATATACCTTACGATAGGTGCTCCTGAGATTGCTCATTTTATCCTTCACCATGTTTGCTGTGCAGGATGGAACCCACGTCTGCATGTAGGTTGCTATCTCTTGTAGAGTGTCTGTTCTGAGGTTCTTATTGGGGTAGCCTGGGTGCCTGGTATCCCATAGATTAGCCTTTTCTCTATATATTTCTATTAATTTAAGTGTGTTTTCTTGAATAGCCAACTGGTCCATCTCTCTCTTTTTTTTTCTAGGTTCAGATTAATGCTCTAGAATATACAAATAAAAATGTATTAAAACCCACAAGAAAAATGGCTCAGCTTTATCATTTTCTGAATATGTATGTGTACAATCATTGTGGAACTAGTATACAAACACATTGGGGGTTATTTACTAAAGAAAAAATCACTTTAGCACTGCAAAAGCACTTGAAAGTACACTGCCTGAAAGTGCACTTGGAAATGCAATCGCTGTAGCCCCGAAGGGGACATGCAAGAAAAAATATATATTCAATTTTAGCCTCCACCTGATTGGTTGATAAAATAAGCAGAGCTTCCCTTCATTTCAGATCTTCCCCTCCACATCTATGGAGAATGCCCTTCCAAGTCCACTTGCAGTGCAAACTGGATTTCCCTTTAGTAAATAACCCCCAATGTGTCCTGCTGATACAATGCTGGCCAGCTCCACTCCATTGTTGTGCAATTCATTTTTGGAACATGCAGACCCTTTGGTAACATGAAAATAAATACATGCCATCTCTTTAATCATCCACAATTTTTTTATTTTTCCAAAAATGAAGCCACTAGTTATTGTGTAGATATCATGCACCTCACACAGCATTGAGGAGCTAATACACAACCTAATTACCTCTGCCCAAACAATACAGAACAATACATGCATGATGTGAATCCACAAGACAAAAATAAAGAGGTAGAGCATTGTCATATATATATGTAGTGATGTGTTCAATCATTTTTGTCCAAAACTTGCATTGGTGGCCCCAAGCTACCTAAATAGCGCAAACGCTCCTAACAACATTCCAAACCCCCACCCCCACATGGGGTTTCAAAGTTGAGACGCCTCTGCTGATCCCATGTTGTAATTTACCTTCGTGTCTGTAGCTCCTCGCGTACGCTCGAGTAATCTCCGCGTAACCGACGTAATCACGTCGATCTCCTTATATAGGCCGCGCAAAGCTATACTGCCGCCCTCTTCGTTCGCAATGTCTCCGCCCGTTTTTAACCCCCCCATTTCAACATCCAGGGCCTCATATTGCAAGTTACCGGCATATGTGTATGTCATCGTTTTAACGCGCGCGTAAGCTCCGCGTAAACACGATGTATTCATCCGCGCATGCGTGAAACGCCGCCTTCGTCCACGCCCATGACGGAACTTTTCCTCTTTTCCACGCCCCTTATCAGTGGGAAACGAAAAGATGGCCATGTCCCACGAGCGAGCATTACCCGCTCATGAGGATCAGGAAGGGACACAACCAGGAACGTCACGCTCAAGGAGCAAACGGTACAAGGCCACAAATATGAGTTTGGAGGAGATGGTGGAGATGGTACACATCCTGCGCAGGAAGGATTATGATGGGGATTATGGCCCATACAGCACCCCGAACCGCCGTAAGGCCAAAATTATGGACAAGGTGGCGAAGAGGCTTACTGAGATCTTTGGGGTGAGCAGGTCCAAAGAGCAGCTACGCAAGCGCTGGTCCGATTTGAAGTTGCGTGAGCCACACCAGTTTCGGAAGATAAAGAAAATCCTGGATAAAAGTAGGTATTATTTTTGTGGGGGGGGGGGGGGTTTTGCAATTGTGTGATATCATTGTTTGATATGTATATTTATGCATGTGCCTTGTTGGAATGGTTGTACTTTGGAAGAATTATTTTTGGATATTTCCTGTAATATGAAAAAAAAACACACACACACACACCAAATAAGAAGTTATGCACGATCGTTCTTTAGAAACATCGGTCAATCACCTCGTTTCATCCACATACTATGTCCTAAGGAACAGCACACCAGGACATGGCTATTTGGCATTTATAGAGAAAAGTTATTACACATTTTGGATAAAATTATGTAGATTTCCTAACTGATTTGAATGTGAAAAGACAAACAGGATTCATTCACATTCACACAGTGATAATAAGCAGCTGGATTCACATCTGGACTCAAGAGCACCTGTGTCTCCCCCATAATGAGATTCATTTTTAACAGTCTGTGACACCTAATTTTTAGGGAGGGGCATCCATGCAGGGGCAGACTGACCACTGAGGAAATCGGACACTGCCCGAGGGCCCCATGCCCCTAGGGGGCCCCATCAGAGATGCCAGGCTCATTTCAACCAGGGACAGTATGTAAAAATCTGCTAATTTAGCTCATCTGTCCCTGATATGTCCAAAGCCTACATGCTTTTGATGTGAAACTACTGACTGAGATTGTAGCTGCCCCGCCTCTATACTGCCACCTGGCTTAGTGGGCATTTGTAAGCCTGGGGGCCCCTAATATTCTATTGCCCGGGGGACCCATGAGTTGTCAGTCCGGCCCTGCTTCCATGTGTGTCCCTTCGCTAAAAAGGGTAATTAGCACAGCTTGGGAGAAGTCATTAGAAAAACAAAGGTTAAGGTTTGGTGGCGGAAGACAATAATCCAAAGTTTATAAAACACTTTGACACAATGATTATGATTTATTAATGCCCTCCTCAAATATCTGTGTGCTGATAAGTATACCTTTTGTTTTCTGATATTTCTAGGGGAAAGAACAGGACAGAAATTGGAGGACGCAAGGAGGCCCAAACTCTCTCATAAGAAAAAATCTAGCCATGTGGAGGAGGAGGACCAGGTAGAAGAAGGAGTGGTGGAAGGGAGAGATGAGGAAGACGCAAATGTGGAAGGAGTATTTAGTGAAGAAGAAGGAGTTGGTGAAGAAGAAGGAGTTGGTGAAGAAGAAGGAGTTGGTGAAGAAGAAGGAGTTGGTGAAGAAGAAGGAGTTGGTGAAGAAGAAGGAGTTGGTGAAGAAGAAGGAGTAGTTATTGAAGGAGTTGTTGTAGAAGAAGGAGGAGTTATTGAAGAAGGAGTTGTTGTAGAAGAAGGAGGAGTTATTGAAGAAGGAGGAGTTATAGAAGAAGGAGGAGTTATTGAAGAAGGAGGAGTTATTGAAGAAGGATTGATTGTGGAAGAAGGCGAAGTTGTGGATGATGGAGAGGTGGAGATTAGTAGCACAACAGGTCAGTGTCACCGCAGCTTCACACAGGGAGAAAGAGATGTAGATAGGCCTGCACATTACTAATGTATTTTTATTTTATTTTTTTATAGGGGATGAAGATGCTGCAAGCACATCCAGTAGTCCACCTTTTTCACGTGCAAGTGCACAAATTGTCATCCAACAAATTATGGAGTGTAGCACAGAGATGGATAATATGAGGCAAACAATGGTTGTAATTGAACAAAATTACAAAAATATTATTGATATGATGGGCCGTATCAAAGACTAAATCCCCCTGCCCGGCCCCCCCCCCCATCACCCATCCGTCTTGCAAACAAAAAAAAATGTTTTATAAAAATAGAAAGATGCACACACAGTGTGTCCACATGTGCTATCTGCCATCACAGGTTATGGATTGTCTTTGCTTTGTGGGTACACCCCCTTCCTCCCTTCTCAAGCAGGTAAGAGGGAAGGGTTTGCACCCACAAAACACATGCATTGATCACCCATGATGCCAGATAGCACATGTGGACATTTGATATAATCCTCATTTTTGGGCCCTCTCACTCACACACAAGAATGTGTGCATCTTCCAAGTTTGTTGTGTTCCGGGGTGACATTGGGAGACTGTTGTAGTAATGACCTTGTTGTACTTAGTATTTTTAGTGGTTTTGAAAAATATTTTATATTTTTTCTAAAAAAAATGTTTGGTATAATCCATATTTTTGCATAAAAAATTTAAAAAAAAAAAAAATGTTTTTACTCCAAAAATGTTACATGGTGGCAAACCCAAAAATTGTTGATAAAAAATTTTGTACGCTAACATGAGTGGCTTGTTGTTTATATATGCTGAATACCCAGTTTGTAGATGAGTGACTTGTAACTACAGCCATAAACCCGGTTTTAAGTACACACTAGCGTTTAGTTCTTACCGCTGCAAATCACAATATCAGCCTCACTTCTGCGTAAAAAACAATATTCTTCCAACACCAGCTTGTTCAGTTAAGCCAGATTTTATAAATGCTGGTATCTCATTGGTTTGTGTGCAGAAGTGACCCTTCTATTGTGGACTTAAAAGTGGGGTATGGCTGTAATGTCCAATTGTGGTTATTTACTAAAACATGACAACTACATTTGGCACTAGAAGTGCACTAGTTTCAGAACCAAGAAGACAGAGATAAATAGAAAAAGCAATAATGACAAACAACTGTATATAGAGTCCAATGGTCAAATTATTTATTATATTTTGTAATATTTCTTTCTTTTGGGGGCCGAATTAGAAAGAAATATGATCTGGCATAGCTATGGCCCCCCGGCCCATGAAGTACTCAACATATTTGTCGCGTACCTCACGAGCAGATTGGGTGACCGAGCCAGCGCGACCAGTGTCCAGCCCAGGAAGGGTATCTGAGGGTAGTCCTGCCTCAGCACCGATGTTGGGTAGGTACGTCTGGGAATGCCTGCGTAAAAAATTATGCAATATGCAACAGGCAAAAACAATATGGTTCAATTTATATTCCGCCATATTTATCGCTGTCAGGAACAGGCGGAACCGGCTGGCGAGTATCCCAAAGGCATTCTCGACTACCCTCCGGGCCCTGGCTAGCCTAAAATTGAACACCCTCCTCTCCGGGGTAAGAGTCCTCTGGGGAAAAGGCCGCATGAGGTGAGGTCCAAGCCCGAAAGCTTCGTCCGCTAAAAAAACAAACGGAAGTCCTTCCACATTGTCTTCATCCGGTGGCAGTTCAAGACCACCAGTTTGTAGACGGTTGTAAAATTCAGTCCGCGCAAACACTCCCCCATCAGACAGCCGGCCGTTCTTCCCCACGTCCACATACAAAAATTCGTACTGTGCCGACACCACCGCCATCAACACGATACTATGAAAACCTTTGTAGTTAAAATAGTAGGACCCCGAACGGGCTGGTGGCACTATGCGGACGTGTTTCCCATCTATTGCTCCTCCGCAGTTTGGAAAATCACAACGCAGGGCAAATTGGGAAGCCACAGTCTGCCATTCCTGTGGCGTGGAGGGAAACTGTGGGGACAAAAAAAATAAACATAAATAGTACTTAGGCACATAAACATTGCAAACACAATACAAAAACCATACTTGTGCACCATCACACAGTATTAACAATTTTATCTTATTATTGGGGTGGAGTTGTGGCCACTAAAAAAAACCACTTATTATCACACTCCCCACCCCTCTGATGGGGCAACATTTTAGGGGGGGTTGGGGTTGAACTACAATGCAGCAAAGAAAAATATGCCACACACACCAAAAAAAAAAAGGCTAGGTGTGTTTGTCCCTAGGATAGCATGCTGGACAGGTTAATAGTCATGCAAGGAAAAAATATGTAGGTAGGCCAACAAAAAGAACATGGAAAGCTTAACAACATGCATGCATGGGGAGAAAAGGCAACATTCAACACTCAGCATGGAAAAAGCATGGTCATTATAGGGAACAAATGCCAAACCAAAAAAAAATAATCACATTTATAAAGACAGAGAATGTGAGCTTCAGAAAAGAGGAAACATACCTTCAGATACTCCTCCTGCATGACTTGTATGACAGCAGAACACGTCTCCGGTATGATGATCCCAAGCGCCTGGGGAGAGATGCCTGTTGAGAACTTGAGGTCCTGCAGGCTCCTCCCAGTCGCCAGGTACCGCAACGTGGCAATAAGCCTCTGCTCGGCCGTGATCGCTTGGCGCATCACAGTGTCCTGCCTCGTGATATAGGGGGACAGAAGATCCAGCAGACGGTTGAAAACGGGGTCCGTCATACGGAGAAAGTTCCTGAAGTCATCAGGATTATTCTCCTGGATTTCCCTAAGCAGAGGCAAATGAGAGAATCGGTCACGCTGGCGCAACCAATTCTTGGCCCAGGAACTCCTCCTCCCCCTGTTCCTGGCCAAAGGTCTGGAATAATTATAACATCCAGAAGCAAGCCCATATCCAGCACGAACTCTAGCAAAGTTACGCTGCTGCTCCATAATGGCTTCAAACCGGCCGGCTGGTCAGTCAAGAACACACTCACAGAAAGCACCCCCTAATCCAGCAAGACCTGCAAAATACGCTCGACAAACAGATACCCGCGGACAGAACGCCACTGCAAAGCAGAAACGACCTGACAGCCAGCACTGACTGCCAAATACGCACCCACAAGCACACACTGAACCCGAGAATACGACCTGTAAAGCGCGGAGACCGAAAAGCGCGAATCGGCTCTAACCAAACCTTTGCTAACACGTTACTAGCAAAAGAGGAACAGAGGGCGGCGCCGTAAGCTTTGGTCTTCCCCTTTATAGTGACGTCGTACGTGGTTTACGTGCACGCGTTCTGGTCCGGGGAGATTTCTATCCGCTCGTGTGTACGCACAGCAGACCAACAGACAGATTTGCTGCGTCGGCTGGAAACGGTCGGGCCGACACATTTGAACAAATCTGTCCCCTCGTGTGTACGCCGCCTAAGATACGCATGTCACAAAAGTCTATCCAAGATCTCCTGCTAATTGGAATGTAAGCTGCCTGCGTGACACTTCTTTAGCTTTTTTGTTATATCCCTAAGGTACAGAGTGTGATTCACGTACCTCTAGAGTAGATTGTAAGCTCCTAGGGACAGTGCGTGACTCTGCTGCTCTTACGTCCTCTCCTGGCGTCAGCCCCTCCCGCCTTTTTACTGATCTGATAGTTAGACAGTGGGCGGGGCTGACGCCAGGACGTAAGAGCAGAGTGGACATAGGAGACATAGGACATAGGAGAGAGGCGGGCCGTGCACTACCCGCCTCTACTAACTTCTACTGAAGTTCTAGTCAGTGGGCGGAGCTGACGCCAGGAGACACGGAAGAGCATGCAGACTGGACATAGGAGAGAGGCGGGCCAGACAGTCACACGAGCTGTGTAAAAAAAAAAGTACCATAACGGAGCGCTCTCCCGGGAGGGGCGGGAACGGGGCGGGGCTAGGCATTGATTATGAATGAATGAATGAATGAAGAACTTGTATAGCGCAGCACATGCGAAGTAAATCGCCTCTGGGCGCTTGTTGTTCCTGTCTCCTTTGAGATCAAAAGAGATGAGTCTTAATCTTTCTCCTGAAGACTAAGTAGTTCTCCTCCAACCGAATGCTGGCTGGTAAGGCGTTCCATAGTCTGGGACCTTGGACAGCAAATCTCCTGTCTCCTTTGGACTTGTATCTGGCTTTCGGTATCTGAAGCCGATTTTGATTGATGGATCGTAGAATACGATTGGGATTGTAAATTTTTAATTTTTCGCATAGATAATGGGGAGCATTCCCATGGATACATCTATGCGTTAGACAGAGTGCTTTAAAAGTGATTCTGTCTTTAACTGGTAGCCAGTGAAGGGATCTCAACGAGGGTGAGATTGATTCCCAGGGTTTTTTCCCAGTCACAAGTCTGGCGGCCGTATTTTGAACGACTTGAAGACGAGCGATTTGGTACTTGGGGAGTCCGAGGTAAAGGGCATTTGCATAGTCCAATCTGGAGTTTACAATCGCTCCCACCACGACCGCTATGTCTTTCTTGGGAATAAAAGGGGTGAGTCTACGTAGTAGGCGCAGCAGATAGTGAGATCCGCTGACTACTGCCCCTATTTGTGCATCCATTGTCATGTAAGAGTCAAAGATGACCCCAAGACTTTTGACTTTGGCGCTAGGGGTGATGACTTTGCCCAGAATGGGCGGGGGGATCCAGGTTGTTATCGATTGATTGCTACGCTTGGCGTGAAACAGAAGAAGTTCTGTTTTCGCTCCGTTGAGTTTGAGATAACTCTTTGTCATCCAGTCCTCTATCAAAGAGAGGCATGTCTCTAGATTGAGGTGGTGATCCTTTTTGTTGCAAATGCGGAAGTACAGTTGCGTGTCGTCTGCGTAAGAGTGATATAGCAGTTTTTGGCTGCTGATGATTTCAAAAAGAGGACGCAGATAGATGTTGAATAACATCGGCGACAGGGGAGATCCCTGAGGGACCCCGCACGATAATGTGCGTTGTTCCGAAGTGAATGGTCCTAGCTTGACTATTTGCGATCGGTTTTCCAAAAAAGAGGAGAACCAAGATAGATCGCTTTCTGCGACTTTGGCTATTTTAGCCAGCCGAGTCAATAACAGCCTGTGATCAACTGTATCAAAGGCTGCGCTTAGGTCCAGCAGAACCAGAAGAGAAGATTCTCCTTCGTCTGCGGCCTCGAGAACGTCGTCCCATATCTTGAGCAATGCTGTTTCCGTCCCGTGTCCGGGACGGAATCCTGATTGCAATGGGTCGAGTAAGTTGTGAGTATCTAGATGCTGTTGCAGCTGCTGTACCACTGCTTTCTCCATTACCTTGGAGAGAACATTTAGGCCTGTTATGGGGCGCCAGTTAAGTGGATCCTTAGGATCCAGGGTGGCTTTCTTCAAGATGGGTTGAATGAAGCCCTCCTTCAGCTGGGAGGGCATTTTGCCCTCCCTGAAGGATTGGTTAATAAGCTGCGTGACAGGAGGTGCCAGGATGTCGGCGCATTCCTTCAGCAGTTTGGTGGGGATAATATCATTTGGCGCAGTGCTGTTGCGCAGAGTGCCAATGATATTTTTAGTGGTCTGAATGGAGATGGGTTCCAGCGTGAACTCACCAACCTGTGGTGAATTGCTGCCGGTGCTGTGTAAATGACTACGGGGGGGGCTGGGAGAGCAATTGTTCTGCTGAATGCTTTGCCGGATTGCCTCAATTTTGTTAATGAAGCAATCCGATAACTCATCGCAAAATTCTTGTGTATCCAAGTTGGGGGCTTCAAGACATCTTGGATTCATGGTCTGAGTGACCAGCTTGAAGAGTTCGCGGGGACGATTTAGGGCACCATTGATAGCCTCAGAAAAATAGTTTTTCTTGGCTTCGAAGATTTGCTTGTAGTATTTCCTGGTTATTGCCTTGTAGATCGAGAGGTTCTCATCTGAAGAGCTTCTTTTCCAGGCTGCTTCTGCCCTTCTACGCTCTTGCTTCAGTAACGCCAGCTGGTTGTTGAACCAGCCGGAGTTATTTTTCCTGATCTGGGTCTTTCGTTTTGGCGCTATCAAGTCAGCTGACTGCAATAGTGCTGTGTTTATGGCCTCTAGTATTGCTTCCGCTGTTTGGTGCGGCTGAATTGTGTTTATTTTTCCCCCTAACGTGGTTTTGAAGAGTTCCGAATGGAGCTTCTTCAGACATCTGGTCCAGTGTGTTGTCACTGGATTTGATGTTTTTGTTAAGGGGGGGAATTCGGAAATAATGAATTTAATTGCATGGTGATCTGTCCATGGCAATGGTTCATTTTCCAAGATTTTTATTTCCAGATCTTGTCTGAAAATAAGATCGAGCGTGTGACCTGAAACATGTGTGGGCCCACATACTAGTTGCTGTAGCCCTAATCCTTCCAGGTGGTCAATACAGGCGTCGGCAACAGGATCCTGAGAGCAATTTGCCCAGAGATTGAAGTCCCCGAGCAGCAAAAGGTGTTTGCTGTTAAGGGTATAAGTGGAGATAAACTCCGTCAATGATGTGAGTAGCTGCGATTTTGGCCCAGGTGGCCTATAGCAGAGAAGAATGTGGACGGTCTCCTGGGAGTTTGCTTGCAGTTGCAGGGTAAGGGTTTCCATAAATGGAAGAGGATTTTGAAGGACTGGTTTGGTGATCGCAAGATGAATCCTGTGGATCACCGCCAGGCCTCCACCTCTTTGCCCTATTCTGTTTTCCGTTATAATACGGTAGTTTTCTGGCACCAGTTCTCCTAGAATGGTGTTACAGTCGGCTGTAAGCCAGCTTTCTGTAATAAAAAGGCAGTCTAAATCATACTGTAGAATGAAATCATGGATTTCTGATCGGTGTTTTACTGCCGATCTTGCGTTGATCAGAGCACATGATATGTGCTTGAGCTGGGGTAAATGGCTAAAGCTCTTGATAGTCGATCGTAGATCGGTTCTCAATAGTTGCTCTAATTTTAAGGCCTTTTTGGTGACGGCTGGTAAGACTGTGGCTGATCGCCTCAGACCCCAAATGGTTTCTGCAGAATATTGCAAAAGAGCCATAGTTGCAGTCATTGGGGGGGCTGTGATGTTTAAATGGCAATGGAGGGGGGATTCATTGAATCCTTCTCTCCCGGCTTGGTCCAGAGGAAGGCAAAAAAAACCCTGGCCGTGCTGAGCCAATGTGCAGAGGCCAGGGAAAAAAAATTCCTTCCTGATCCCTGGGAGGCGATCGGAGAATAACCCTGGATCAAGCAATATTGGTTGTGAAGGAGGAAAAGGAGGGGGGGTGAGAGGTGACTCTGCTTCTGGGGTGTACCAAGATGGCCACCGACCAAGACACAGGGCATATGCTGGGGGGCTGTCAGCTGGGTGGATGGATGGCTATCGTGAACTGGATGGTTCACTGGGGGGTAGATGGGATCCTCCAGGGGTAGGGGGGTATTTTGGGCTGTGCAAGGGTCTTATCCTGGGCGTAGGAGCGGCGCACCGCTAGGCCGCGGCTGAAGCCGCGGTCTTTCCTAAGCCGCGGCGGCCGCGAATGTGAGCAGGCCGGCGCGGATGCCGGCGGAATCGGGAAGAAGCCGCAGAACTGAGCCAGAGAGGCGGCGGGGGTTGCTCAGACTGTGGATGCTAGCGTGGGTGGCGATGAGGGGTAGAAGGAGAGGGGGAGAGCCCCAAGATGTAGCGGCTTGTCCTAAAAAGGACGGCCGCCAACGGTTTGCAGGGGAGGTAGAGTGCCCTAAAAAAGACAGGGTCCTACCTGGGGAAGAAGGAGTCCAGGGGGAGGAAGGAGCTGGTCCTAGGGCTGCAGATTGTATCATGCAGCAAGGGGTTTGCAGGAGCCTGCCTAGCAGCCTAATCTGTGCTATCCCTGGGAGAGAGCCGACTCGTGGGAGAGCGTCCTGCTCTCTCGAGAACTGACACTGACTGATATGAATACGTGTTCCAGGTCTGCAATTCAGAAATCAGGGTCGCATGCATCGGTACAGCATCGGGAACACCCGAATCGCGATGCACCGATGCAGCGATTATATTTGACACCCCTACTGGCTATGTTACTGTTTTATTGTGTTTTCCTTAACTTCCCCCTTGTATGACCTTTTAAAACTCAATAAAAATTATTTGAAAAAAAAAAAAATATATATCCTTCTGCTCCAGTGTTTCTCTCTTTCTAATTGAATACAGTGTATTATAAAAAGTCCGAAAGGCCTCAGCAATTTCAGACGTCTTATACTTCATCTGTCCGTCTTGATTCTTTATTTTTTCTATATAATTTATATTCCTTTTTTCCTTTGAAATCCTGGCCAAATATTTCCCAGGTTTATTCCCCCAGACATATCTTTCTTTTGAGACGTTTCTAAGTATGTTCCTTGTTTCAATTGCCATTAGGTCTCTTAGTTCGGCCCTTTTCGTTACTATTTCCTTGTATAGTTCGATTTCTTTTGTATTTTTGTGTTTATTTTCCAATTCTTGGAGCTCCCTGATTATTTTCTTCTTATTAGCTTCTTTTACTTTTTTCTTCCCTGCCCCCAAAGAAATAAGCTTTCCCCTAATGTAAGCCTTATGGGCTTCCCATATAGTTGCTGAGCTCACTCCCTGTGTATTGTTTACTGCAAAATATTCCTCTATGTCCGCTTTTATTATATCGCATATTTCTGAATCCTCTATTAGATCTTCGTTTAAGTTCCAACTTCCCTTTCTCTTTTCGATGTCTGGAAAGTGGATTCTCACCAGAGCAGGGGCATGGTCTGATATTGAAGTCACTCCTATCGAGGTTTTGTTTACGTATTCCAATATATCATGGTCCACCATTATATAATCTAATCTTGAATACATATTATGAACTGTCTAGTAATATGTGTAATCTCTTTTATTTGGGTTTGCGATTCTCCAGGGGTCTATTAATTGTTGTTTAAAAAGTTTTCTCTTCAGCGAACGCTGTTGCTTAGTGTTTGTTATGTGTACCCCTGATGCCCTATCTAGATGGTGTTCTAGAGTAAAATTTAAGTCCCCTGCCAGTATTACGTGGCCCTGTTTAAAGTCCATTAGTATGTTTAGGATCTTCTTTAAGTATTTTTGGGGGTGTTTCCCCGAGGCGGAGTTCCAATCGCCACGGCCTCATTCTCCCTGTTTCCAGGGGAATCGCCCCAAGGTGGTCGAACGCACCCACTCCTACTCCTAGGTCTCACCATTATATTTCACCTAGTTAGCTTACTCCCTTGTTTGCTCCCATCCCCCCCCCCATCTCCCACCCTCCCTCTCCCCTCCACTCCACCTCCCCCATACCCCCAGTGCTTCCCCCCCCCCAACTCTATAATTTCACGGTATTGGGATCTCAAGTTTTTGGCAGAATTCTGGAATTTCGTCTATAAATCTTAGTCTTGCAGTAACCCCATTTTTTCTGCGATCAGGCATGCCGGGAAGCCCCAATTGTATTGAATTTCTTGTTCTTGCAGCACCTGTAATAATGGTTTCAGATTTCTTCTTCTTCTAAACGTCTCTTGAGATAGATCCTGATAAATTTGGATATTCTGTTCCTCAAATTCATTGGGGGACTTTCCTCTCAGGTTTTTCCATAATTGATCTTTTTCCTCCCAATTTTCAAAGCTGATAATAATATATCTGGGGCTCTCCCGGGGGATTTCTCTGGGCCTCCTGATCCGGTGTGCCCGCTCAATCCTTAGTGGGGAGGTTATTTCTCTTTCCAGAAGTGGGTTGCATATTTTTCGTATAATTTTGGGCAAGTTTTCCGGCTGAGACTAATCTGGTACTCTGCGTATTCTAATATTTTTCCTTCTGTCTCTGTTTTCCTGATCTTCTAATTTATAAGCTTGTTCCCTTTGTTCTTTTTTAATTTCTTTAATTTCTTCCTCCAGTTTCCTAATAATATTAGAATTGTAATCTGCTTTCTTTTCTACTTCCTCTAATCTTTCCAGCATGAAGCCCATGTTTCTCTCCATTCTCTCCATTTGTGCTGTTGTGATTTTTCTAAGGCCGCAAACATTCCCTGCATTTCCATTTTTGTTGGTAGTGCCAATCTGTCTTGTTGTTCTTCGGTTATCCTTTTATCGTGTATCGGATCCATGTCATGTTCGGTCACCATCTCAGATATAGTATCAGTGTCTGTTGGAATATTTGGTGCCGATTTTATCTTTTCCTTTTTCTTCTCTTTCGCCGCTTGAGAACTTCTGCCCCCCTGCTGCTTCTCAGCTACAGGTTTTTCCCCATTGGCCCCTTGGGTTACGTGGGTTACATATTTACTCATAGGGCCAGGGCTTTGGCTTCAACGTGGGGTTGAAGCTGCCCCCCCTCTTGCTCCCCTTGCTCTTGTACTCATGATTGTGCCAGAGCTGGGGCGAGTTGTTTCCCTTAGATATCGTTTTTACGCTCTGTATTTCACTCTGTGATACTCTCAATCAAGTCAGATGCAAAAGAACCCACCCGTTCACAATCCCCAGTCCGGTCGATGTAAAAATATCCTATGTACGCTAGGTATGGAGCAGGATATAGGTGCTTTTAGATCTGATATCAATTGTACACTGACTTTTAGCTCCCTCTGTCCCCACCGTGTCACTCACTGTGCACCCATGTTTTAATTCTGCAGACAGATTTTAAGTACTGTGATATGTATTTATTTTGTAGTAATGTTGTAGTAATTTCTGCTGATAGAGATAACCCCGTAGCTACCCGTAGGGCTATTGGTATATGGGGAGAGAGGGGAGGAGGAACCTACCTCTCTGCCTCCGGCTTCTGGATTCAGATTTAAATTTGTTTTTACGTTTACTTTAATATCCTTTCCTTTCAATTTATTTAATTTTTACAGAATTTGCAGAACTTACAAGGCCTCCTTTCTTACCCACCTCCTGTCTGGAATCTACCAGGTCAGGACGGGGAGGGGAGGAAAGAGTGGAGGATAGAGAAAAAAAAAAAAGAGGCCACACTCTGTTTCAGCTCTACTCAGCTTCTGCTCAGCTTCTACTGTTTTCATATATTGTGTGGTTTTGCTTTAGTCACTGGCACTATATAGTGACTTGATCCGTCCTGCTAACCATTGTTATCTTGTTGCGCTTTTACCAGCAGAGCTGTCCGCATTTTCCCCCCATAGTTTCTCCCAGAGTTTTTTTTTTTCACATGCTCTGATAATGCTCTGGAAAAATTGACGCCGGCCAAGTTTCACCCCCAGAGGAAAAAAATTCTAGGGTGAATATTGCTAATTAGTTGGCTGGTACATCTGGGCAGGCTGTTTTTTTTTATCTCTTAACTGATAACTGTCCCTTCCGTTGACTGATTACAGCATTAGAGCATGAGAGCATTTGCATTTGCATTAAACTTCAGATACCAGATACCAGGAAAGCATAACATTGCTCAGTGAACCAAAGTTTACTCACAGTTTACTCACAGTTACCGTCTGGTGCTATCTTCTAAAGTCATCATTCAGCATCAACTTCTGACATATATGCACACTGTGGATTTACTTACATATTGTTGTGGGGGTTAACGTCCTGATTCTGCAGATTTTTACCCCAAACGAAAAGGGAAGTTTCACTGTTCTGCTGCTGCTGCTTATAGAACGCGTGTAATAGCGTTGCCTGCCCCCCGTTGGGGGTCTTTAGACGCATGGAGTGGCTCTCAGGGTGGCGGGGGGGGAAAGGCCCCGGAGTTCCCAGAGTCTCCGGGGGACTCTCCACTACTGCCAAATGCTGCCAAGTGCTGCCGAGTACTGTATGCTGGGTTCCTTAGCGGGATCTTACAGGATGGGATGACAGGCGGGATGACAGGCGACAGGTGACGGGTGCGGGCTGTCTCACTTCCTCACCCGCTCTCTCCGTGTGGATGTTACCCGCTACCGCTACCACTAACACCGACGCTTGCATCCACTAACCCCCGTAGGGCACTCAGGGCGCGCTCGTTTGCCTGTATCGCCGTTGCTGTGCGCTCCGAACTTCCGTCGCCACACGCTACACGCCACACGCTACAGGCAGCAAAGCAGAGGGGAGAGGAGGGGAGGGGAAGGAGGGAGTCTTCATCAGCGGGAGACCGGGCGGGCCGTGCAGAAGCCGACGGGGAGTTTAATTGTCATAGCGCGGTGAGACCTGCCGGCTGGGTCGCTCCTCTAGCTATTAAGCTTTCATCCTTTCTCCTTTTGGGATTAATTAGACTTTTATTCATGAATTTTTGCTTATTTTCACATCTTCCAATGTGATCATGCATAATATGGACAAACTTTAAATCAGTGATTGTGACACAAGTGTATGTTGATTCATATATTTATAAGCGCTGCCTGGTTAATATACATGCCGCATTGTTGTTGTCAGTAGCAGGAATAATGCCTCAAGGGCCAGATAAAACTAAGAAAAGGGCCACACCTGGCCCCAGGGCCGCAGTTTGGAAAAAATTGGCTTAGATGCGTAGAAGGACCCAAAATCCAAGGAGCACCTTTGAGTTTTCAGGGGGCATAAATTATGTATCTAATTTCCTGATTACCTATCACATTTCTTGAGTCTCCGAAGAGCCATGACAGAAGAAACAACCACAAAAATTACATTTTGGATAGCAAACACCCCAAGGTATTTGGAAGGCAGAGTCTTAAAAATGTAATTTATTTTATACAGGTTTTTGGAAAATGTGGGAAAGAACATTAATTTAATTTTTATTTTTACGCAAAGCTGTCAATTAATAAGATATGTCTAACACATAGCATAGGCATACTTAGAAGTACACCTCAAAACACATTCTGCTACTCCTCCTGAATATGGAGATACCACCACATGGAGGGAGCAAAAACCCAAGGAGCACCTTTAGGTGTTCTCAGGCATAAATTACACATCTACTGTAATTTTCAAGAAAGCACACACATTTTTTGGAAAATTTGACTGACTGGTGGTATGGCATGATGGATAACTATCTGCCTGTAATTGTCAGCATTAAAGACACCATCAATCCTGACACAATCTCCAACTCCATTTGCAGAAATGCAGTCCCAAACCTGCAAGGAACCTCCACCATGCTTCACTGTTGCCAGCAGACACTCATTATTGTACTGCACCCCAGCCCTTCGGTGAGCAAACTACCTTCTGTTACAGCTAGATATTTAGACTCATCAGTAGAGTTGAGCGAACCCGAACTGTAAAGTTCGGGTTCGGTACGGACTTTGGGTTTTTCCCAAACCCGGACCCGAACCCGAATAATTGCTGAAAGTTATGGTTCGAGTTCGGAGTTCGGGAAGAAAAAGGCGCGGGGTCCCCCCAAATTCAATAACCAGACCCTTTAGGTCTGGTATGGATATTAAGGGGAACCCCGTCGTCAATTAAACCAGCGACGGGTGATCGGTCCAGCGATGAGAAGATCCATCCATTCAGAGCACAGCTTAGCGAATGACGTGCCGGAGCTTTGACATTTCTTTTATAGGGGAGGCGGGCCACGCGTCACGTGACCCCTTCCCCCTCTGACGCACACTCTGCTACGTCACTGGGACAGCCCAGACATGCCCCTTGCGTCAGAGCGGGACAGGGTCACGTGGCGCGTGGCCCGCCTCCCCTATAAAAGAAATGTCAAAGCTCCGGCGCGTCATTCGCTGAGCTGTGCTCTGAATTTTCACCGCTGGATTTTACTTCCAGAAAGTAGATAAGTGTACGCAAGTATGATGTGTCTTTCATCTGCTGCATTAAGTTTCTTTGCCCAACCACTACATCTACAATCTTAAATGTTGCCCATTTCTTTGTGTTTCTTCAAAAGAGCTTGAACAGCACATCTTAAACTAATCTCTTTTGAAATCTTTGCCTGGGAGAGACCTTTCTGATGCATTGTAACTACTTTGTGTCTTGTCGCTGTGCTCAGTCTTGCAATGGTGTATGACCTTTGACATGAAACTGTAACCTCACCTTACCAGCAGAGTTTGGCTGTTCCTCACCCCATTTTAAGCCTTCTACACATCTTTTCAGGTACTGTGTTTAATCCTACACATAAAAAGATAATCATTAGCACCTGCTTGGTATAATTGTATAATCATACACCTGACACTAATCCTACAAAATCCCTGACTTTGTGCAAGTTTATGAATTGATGCTGGTTTAAAGCCAAAGAGTAGTCACAATAAATATTTATGTGATTTTGACTTTTCTTCTGTTCACTCACTTTTGTAAATTGATAAAAAAATAAACAATTAAAATGGATATTTTTGAAAGCATTCTTACTTCACAATGTTTCTTCACGCCTGCCTAAAACGTTAAAGTATATAAAGTATATTAGAGAGAGCAGTGCAATTTCAACATAGTGATACTAAACTGCTTTTTGTTTTACACTTTAACCGAGTACTACAATCCTGATGACTGTAGTAAGCTGTCCGTTTCCTCTCACAGCGGATTTCTGTGGGAGAAAATGGCTTAAAGGCTGCAGGCATGCAGCTTACTTGTGTGAATGATGTGATTGGTCACAATGATCACATGGTGCAGGGCACCTTTAACAGGAAGTACTGTACATACTGACTACAGTTAAAGGTAATATAATTGAACAAATGACATGATATATTAATTTATGGTCTACATCTAAAATCACAAATAAAGGTCCATCATCAGTTATGATGAACAGGGTCGCCATCAGGGGGGTATAGGCATTACACAAGTAAGGGGCCCGAATATCCCCAGGGGCCCGGCCGACCAGGGCACATTCCCCCAACAGCAGAGAATCATCAAGGAGATGGAGGAGATGACACTTTCACTTTCGCCAGCACCTGCCCCAAACCCCCCCCCCCCCACACTTTGAGCTGTCCAGTGTTTGTGGACACATTCAGCAATTTAACTGGACGTGCACGGTACTCGAGCAACAGCCGACACCGTTTTTGAGGTTGGCATTGTTAACATACATCCCCAGCAGCAGGTAACCACGGCCAGCACTCTCTCCTTATCCATCACCTGCAGAGGCAGGGCCTGATGGCTGCTGCAAGGTTTGCTTGGACTGTGATTGGCCAGGACAGGGACAGGGGGAGTGGTCAGCTCGTCGACAGTGCACAAGGAAACAGACAGAAATAACAGATCGGAGAGTGCAGCATGGAGGGTAAGTCGCAAAAATGCAACGGGTGCTGCTGACTGTGCCCCCTGTGCTGTCTGTAGATTTGACTTGGACTTTATTTATCTCCTTGTTTTTGGATGGGAAACCTTTAGGATGACTAGGTGCCTATAATTGACTTGCATTATAAAAATGGATAACTCTGTGGCTGCCTGCCTCTTCACTATGTAATTCTCATACCCACCCACAGTCATCCTCATCCATTTTTACAATGCAACTCAATCATATTCATCCCCACCCAGCATCTACTTCATACCTCCAGTCTCCACAATGCACGCATCCCCACCCATTCTGAGCACCATCCATCCCTCCAGTCTCCTCAACGCACGCATCTCCACCCACGCCGTGCACCATCCATCCCTCCAGTCTTCACAATGTTGGGGGTCGGGCCCTAGGGGGCCCAGACCTAAAGCTGTTTATGGGGCCCCAAAATTTCTAATGGCTGTCCTGATAAATGATGTCCCCCTGACCCATTGACACAAGCACAAAGACCTACAATAGACAGCTCCTTGGCTGGAAGCTATATTTCAACAAACCTGCTGGATAATGACCATATTTAGCCAATGATGTCACTCGGGATGTCCACTAACTTGTTTAAAATTTGAAACACGATAGCGGGTGAGCAGCTGGAAGTCTCATTTAGTATCACATAAAGGAGGGTTTCTGACTGTGGGGCAAACTGGCCAAATCTGGCCATTCAGTTCTCTAGTACAGCAAGTTGTGAATAGCGTGAGTTTGTAACAAACTAATGTTGGACCAAATCTAAAGCTCATGCCAATTTACCGTTAATTTTAATGCCTATGCATGCAGGCAGGTGATGATGAAACCGCCTCCTGTCCTAAAGTTCTAGTAGTGTGCCCATGATGACCTAGATGAAGGAGTTGGGCAATGATGGGTGTCATTGAGTTAACGGATGACAGATCCATGTCCGCTCTGCATATGCAGAGCGGACACGGACACAGACACAGCCCACTTTACTCTATGGGCCCTCCAATCCAATCCAACCAGATGGAAGGTGACAGATCCCTTTCTGTTTTTTTTTTTAGTGGATCAGATTGGAGGTAGGTGGGTGCAAATGGACACAAGTCCGTTTACACCTGCCACTCCATAGAGAGGAGTTGGGGATCTAATTGGGTTGGACCGATCATGAAAAAAGATGCCTAAGGCTGCTTTCACACTGATGTGCGGCAGTTTACCTGCACCGCAAATGCAGCACAGTGCACCTGTGGCTTTCCTGTAGCTTAGCTGCACTTTTCCATAGACTTCTATTATACTTCTATTATATCCTGGCACACTTCCTGAAAACGCACCAAACCCACAGGCAAGAACAGAAATCTATGACTCAGTGCGGCTAACCCGAAGGTGCACTGTGCTGCATCTGTGGATCAGTTTGGAAGCAGCCCAGTAACCACTATAGAACAGATATGCCCATATATACACAGAATTTAGTAATCAAAAAGTATCTTTAATAACAGGCTTCCATTCAGGTACCACTGGTTATTGCTGCCCCAGATAGAATACATTTGGTATCACTCTGCTTGTGACAGGAGTCGGCGCTATACAGAAAACATTAGCAGAAGCGGCTGTGCTCCCTCTGCAGCCACTTGCTTCATCTACCGCCAGCTTAATTCAGAACACTGATGCTCTGGGATGGCGGGTTGGCAACCCCTGATCTGGGCTTGTCAACCTGCTATTCCAGAGAAGGAGGTCGCGAGGGCACATCAGAGGGCTCTGCGGGCCACACGTGGCCCCCGGGTCACTGGTTGGACACCCCTGCTGTACAATATGGCTGTATAGTCTAAAGAGACAGCCTTTTTCTGAGACATGACATTTTTCTAAAGATTCATAACCACATTGGTGATGGCTTCATTTCTCTCCATTTTGCAAGCCCCCTAAATATTTCCCCTTCTGCACCATCAGATTATAAAAAGACACTACCATTGCACACCTGGAAGCGCACTAGAACAGTTTCAGATATATATATATATATATATATTTTATAGAAAGTAAGCTACTATGATATCAGTAGATGATTATATTCAATATCAGAGCCCTCGTATGCCAGTAAATTGCTGTTCAGTCATGGGTTATTGCTTCCTTACACAACCTGTTGTGTATTTTCAAGCGGTGTGCCATGGCAGAAAAACAGAATCATAACTACAAGAAGAAGATATGATTATAACAAAATAACATTGAACTGCACAGACATCCATCTGTTCTTTTGTAATGCATACAAATGAATTCACACAGGCTGTTACATTTCTGCAGAATCATGCTATTTACAAGTAATTTTGCTTTTCTTTTCAACTAGAATTCACTTTCACTCGAGTGGGTTGGAAATATGGGATTGTCATATGTATATTAACTATCTTGTTGGCTTATTTACACTGGACAACATTAGACAAATAATACAGATAATTAGATGCTACACAACATGAGTTAATTTCAAATTAGCAAAACACTGGAAAAAAAATCTAGCACAAAAACATTTTAGATCTGGAGGGAGTGGGTGGAAGAACAAAAAAGAAAAGGAGGAAATAAAGTTGCAGACAGTGACTTAAACTAAATGTAAACCATAAATGTCTTGCAGCCTCTTTGCTGTCATCTCTAAGGTGGCGTACACACGACCGAGGTTCTCGCTGCATTCCAGCGAGGACCTCGGCCGTGTGTACGCTTTTGGCTCGCCCCGCCCGTCGGGAATCCCGTCGAGCGAAAAGAGAGCACGCTCTCTTTTTGCTCGACGGCCCGCCTGGATGAATGGCTGGTTGCCATTCCCGACAGGCGGGTCGCCGATTTCGACGGCCGGCAGAGAACCTACTGTGTTCTGCCCGTCGAGGTTCTCTGCCGTGTGTACGCGGCTTCATATGCAAGCACTAAAGCGATGGCTGTATAGCATTTCACAGGGCAGGTTTTATGATAGTGATCAGTCTCTTGTAGTCTTCTTTTGGACATGGTGACAACCCAGGAGCACAATTGAAAGACAGGGACAGAGCATTGTCACCCTATACCAAGAAGTGCCTGAATAGGGATCTTAATGACAGGCTCACCAAGTATTTTAAAGCTGAATTCCAGGTACAGCAATTTTTATAAAATGACGTTGTTCCAGCTTGGATCAAAATAAATATCCTTGTGCCATGCCTGTAGGATCCATATGGAAGCTGAAAATCACTATTGTAGGCTTCTGCTACTACAGTTATTGCCAGCAGTTTCACAGTTCTGCTCCAAGTACCTGACCATTGTAAACAAAGTAGATACCTTGATCGGCGCAGGTGCCATTCAGGGAAGACTTTGAATTTCCAAAATGTGAATGGAAAGCGTTCTCTGACTGAACGAGGTGAAAAGATGATGATATTATAATCTCAACCTTGTCCAATCAGAGAGCACTTTGCATTCATTGAAAAAATGCAAAGTGTTCTCTGAATGGCGCCCATGCAGGCCCGTAATGCAGGGTGCAGGGGCGTTGTTCTCCTACTCCATGCTTCTGGACCCTAATCTACATGCGCGGAACTGGAAGCTTGGATTCCAATGGGATTTTTTTTTTTTTAGAAGCACGTGATTAGAGCCAGAGGATCACACCCTCTCCAGAAGTTATATGCCAAGTGTACACACATAGACCAGGTTACTCTTTTAAGTTAGTTGATGTCTTTATAGAGACTTTAGTTACACCTATTATAGCTTAATTTATCTTTACTATAGTCTTTTGAGTGCCAGTTAGTCAGTCATTGATTATTCATATTTCGTAGTATTCCTAAGTCTGTATACTTATATGTTCATTGAATCATGCCGTGTTTGATTGCAATATTGTCTTAATACATTAAAAAAAATGTACCTCCAAGTTGCTGTGGCTTATTTCGTGTGCACTATTATAGAGTAGTGGCTCACATATTTTTTAATCCAAAGAAATGTTTATTAAAAGCAACATAGACACAGATCCAGGCTTAATGCGTAATCAGTTACATAGCATATCTTTCAAAGTCACTTTGCAAATTGGCTATATCCAAATCTCCGGTGTAGCTCACTAAAAGACTATCCTTCCCATCAGAGTCTTGCCCCTCCAGTGCCACTCTATGTTACCCTACCCGTATTATCCATTCTATTATTTTGTGCAAGTATACTTAACCAGCATTCATACCTAGCAATCTACCCATGACCAAATCCACTGGGATGAGTCATCTAGCCACGGGCTCCAAAGTTTCTCAAACTTCCGGGTGCACCCCCTGTGTAGGTATACGATTTTCTCCATTCTGAGCATTCTGCTGTGACCCATTCCTTAACCGTAGGAGGGTCTTCTGACTTCCAATGTAGCATTATCAACATACGTGCCAAATTCAGGGTTCTGGTAATTGCTATTCTGACACATTCATCCCATTCAAATTCCTCCAGCACATTTAGTAAACAGTGTTTTGAGTCCGTGGGCATATTGACCTGAAATATCCTGTTTATGGTGTCCACCACTCCCTTCCAATAGGAGTGTAGCTTCAGGCACCTCCACAGTAGATAGATCAGATCACTATGGTCTCTTTTACATCTAGTGCACAACGGGGTGGGCCTAAGACCCATATTATATAGTTTATGTGGTGCAAAGTACACTCTTAATAAATTATACAGTTGTATAAGCCTTTGTGATACATTCAACAAGCTTGTGGGCACTGCCTGCAAAACTTCCTCCCACTGGTCGTCATCCATCTGCCCTACATCTCCCTCCCACTTGTCCAGCATTCTCAGTGGGTGTTTGTTCACAAAGTTCTGCAACAGCATAGTATAACATTGGGGCATAAATCCTTTGGTGTTGGATGCTCTCAGGACCAGGTTAAACAATGGTGTCGGTGAAGGAGACCAGTCAGAAGCTCTGCGCTGAGCCTTCACAGCATGTCTTAGTTGCATATGATAGAACTGCATGGAAGGCGGCAAGTCGTACTTCTCCTGCAGAGCCTCAAATGAAAATAGAATGCCATTACGGAAAATATTTCTAACATACATCACCCCATATCTCTTCCATAAACCCCTATGCTGCAACTGGGCAATTTCAGGATAAGTCTCATTGGACTAGATTGGGCTAAAATCCGTGTAGCCTGTCACTCCCTGCAGATATCTGATTTTGTTCCATACATTCTGAAGAAGATTATAAGTCGGGTATATCTTATGTGGTTTACCAAAGGCTAAAGCCTCAAGGGCCACCAGCACTGATTCGCTTTTTACTGTGTGTAGCGTCACAGTCTCCGAAGAGCTGCGGGTAGCACTCCTCCTGTCAGTTTCCCCACCCATTACTCCAATCAGGTGTTGAAGCTGTGCAGCTAGATAATATAGCTAGGGATTCGGCAGGGCAAGCCCCCCTCATTTTTAGGGTGCTGTAAATGTTCGAGCTTGATCCAGGGGGGGTGATTCTTCCATATTTGTAGGCAGAATAGGGAGCTCACTATTCTAAATGTCTTCAGGGGACCACTACTGGTGGTTGTGGAGCACGTAGAGTAACTGGGGCATAAGGATCATCTGGATCAAATTCACCCTACCGGCTACCGACAGGCAGAGTGAGTTCTACGTTTTTATCCGCTCCCAGAATTTTTTCAGCAATGGGGAGATGTTCAGTCTCCCATAATCTCAGACCATAGGCGTCACCTGGACCCCCAAATAGCTAAAGGATGTGGCCAGGAGTATGGAGCTGGCATTGGGAGGCATATCCCTTTGTCAATGAGCATTAGGGAGGACTTAGTCCAGTTAATCTTGAGCCCTGAATAAGTGCCAAATTCCGTTATGGTGGACATGGTTTCCTTGAAGGCACCTTCAACATCCCCAAGCAGAATTATAGTATCATTCGTGTAGAGCATCAATTTCTCTAGTCTGTCTCTATAACGGAAGCCTGTAATACCCGGATAATCTCTGATTTGGATTGCCAGAGGTTCAATGGCTAATGCGAAGAGCAAGGGTGACAGTGGACACCCTTATCCCATGCCCGTACCTAGGGCAAAAGTATGGGACATTCTGCCCGATGCCCAGATAACTGCCTGCGGGCAGCAATACAGCAAGCCTACCCAGGAAATGCATGTTTCCCCAAATCCAAACCTCTGGAGAACCCCCATAAGTACTCCCATTCGATGCTATCAAAGGTCTTCATAGCATCCAATGAGAGCAGGGCCCTCTGTCCCATGTTGCCGCCCTGGGACTGCATATTCAAAGAGTCCCCTGAGGTTCACTGCCATGGACTTGTTTGGCATGAACCCAGCATGGTCTTTGTGTACTATGGATGTAATAACCTTGTTCAATCTGATTGCCAGGATTTTAGCGAGGAGTTTGATATTGCTCTGTAGCAGGGAAATGGGTCTATATGAGCCTAGGTCTACAGGGTCTTTCCCGGGTTTTAATATTAGGACAATGTTAGCTGTGGACAGGGGGCAGGGCCTGATTTTTCCGTTGCTACCAGCAGTTTAGGAAGAAGGATATCTGCATATCTAACAGAGTGCCTAGGGCCGTCCTATGGTTGCTCGCGGGTTGTGGGAAATTGATGCTCTGTAGGTATACTGTTAGCTCCTCCATGGTGTATCCACTGGTAGGGAGATACAGTTTCTCATAAAAACTTGCTAGTTCCTGCAGAATTAGGTCCGGAGAGCTCACTAGTTTGCCCTCAGATGTTCTAATTGCTCCAATGGCGGGGAAACACTGCTGTGAACTTGCAATCCTAGCCAAAAGGCGTCCCATGCTCTTGCCCTCTTCTCTAAAGAATGCTACTTTAGAGAATAATTTGTTTTTCTCTGCCGTGGAACAGCCACGGAAAGCAGATTGAGCATGTCTCCCTTGCCTAGTCTGTGGAGTCCGGTACGTACCATTCCTCTAAGTCCTGCACCAGCTTCTCAAGTTCCTCCCTCTGCCCAGATGAATGTCTCTTAACTTTGACAATTTCTGAAACTATTAATCCTCTTAAATAGGCCTTGAAAGCTTTGCACTGTGTCAAAGGAGAGTTGGCAAAATCCTGGCTAGCCAAAAACTCCCTCATGCTCTGCTCCAGCTCTACAGGAGACAAGTATAGCTTCAGCCAAAAGACATTACATTTTCAGGGTGCCTTGGGCAGCCTGGACAGTGGGGCCACAATTAGGCTAATCACCATATGTGAGTGGTCTGACAAACTGCAGGGTTTGTGTATCGCCTTTGAGACGGATGGGAGCATGGCTGGGTTACAGATTGCCAAATCAATCCTGGATAGCGTTCCATGTGTTTTGGAGAAGCAGGAAAACAGTTTCTCCAAGGGATTCCTATGTCTCCAAACATCTACCCAGCCCACCTCATTGAGCAATCTCAGCAATGGTGACTCCCTTGATGAGACAGAGACCCCAGAACCTGGGTGTCTGTCCATGGAGGGATTCAGCCAGCAATTGAAGTCATCCACTATCAGCAATGGCAGAATTGGCCTACTCGCCAAATAGGCCAACAAAGTCCGGAGCACCAAAACCGCAAATGGGGGAGGGATATATATGCAAGCCATAATACAGTGCAGCTACCCAATACGACAATGCAGGAAAATATATCACCCTTCAATATCTATACTTGCATCAAACTCTTGGAAGTCTATAGAACTGTGCACCAGCACACTCAACCCCCTAGAGAAAGAGGTGTGTGTGGAATTGTATACCCTTCCCATCCAAGAATACTTAAGACAGATCTGAGTTTCTGCAGTCAGATGTGTCTACCGGAAACACAATATGGCTGGATGAAATTTTTTTCACGTATCTCACGTAGAAAGATCAAAACATTTTTTGCAACTTCACAAGATAGCTCAAGGTTCACATGTTAATATTATGTCTCCCAGCAAAACAAAGCAGGAACAAAGATTGTCTCTGGACAGCCACACTCTGAACAACTTGTAGCCTTTTATTAAAAGAAGGACAGCACTACAAGTCACAGCAAAATAAAACCTGACTGCTGACGCCTTTCGCCCTGAAACTAGTGCTTAGGCATAACTATAGCCTTTAGCTATGACTAAGCACTAGTTTCAGTGCGAAACGCATCAGCAGTCAGGTTTTATTTTGCTGTGACTTGTAGTGCTGTCCTTCTTTTAATAAAAGGCTACAATTTGTTCAGAGTGCGGCTGTCCAGAGAGAATCTTTGTTCCTGCTTTGCTAAGTGCATTGGGCCAGATTCAGGTAGAGTTACTCTGGAGTATCAGTGATACTCCAGCCTAACTCTCACTTTGAGCCGGCGTTTCTGTTTTCAGTAAGCAGAAAACAAGAAACGCCGGGTTGGAGTTCCGTAATTGTATTTCGCCGTCGTATCGGAAATGCAATTTTAAAAATGGCGCTCGGGGCGTTCCCGCTGATTAACGCCGAGAATATGTTAATCAGCGAGAATCGGCAATTCACGATCGTATTCGGGCCCGAAGCAGTGACTTTCCGACGTTTCCGTAAGCGATACGCGGCGTAAAGAAAAACCAGCCCCCTAGTGGAGTATGCTATGTTAAGTATGGCCGTCGTCATCGCGTCGAATTTAAAAATTTTCGAGTCGTTTGCGTAAAACGTCCGTGAATGGGGATTGACGTCATTGACGTTCACTGACAGAATTTGGAGCATGTGCACTGACAGTTGACGCATGCGCAGTACGTTCGCCACGGGATTGCGCCTATTTTAAATACTACACGCCCCCTACCCGCCCAATTTGAATTCCGCCGGCTCATTTTCGCTACACCGCCGCAACTTTAGGAGCAAGTGCTTTGTGAATACAGTACTTGCTCCTAAAGTTTCGGTGGAGTAACATAAATGAGAAAAGTTACTCCAAAATAAAGATTCGCCCATCTACCTGAATCTGGCCCACTGCCTGCACCTAAATTGTCTGCAACATAGGATATTCATCTGGGTTCCCACCTGGAGCGGCTATTCCCTTTTCCCAGCAAAACAAGGCATAGGTTTTCCCTTTATACGAGATCAATCTACCGTAGGATCAAAAAAACAGTGACTTATACAACCATAAAAGGAAAAAGAAGCAAAAAGTGTAAAAACTTGTAGGGATGCTCGTTTGGCCAGGAATCTGGTGCAATAGCTTGCAGTATCGGCCAGCGATCAATCACCTTCCTCTTCTCCTTCACGGTGGCGTAGAGCTTGCTCGTTGCAATCTAGCCATGA
Organism: Rana kukunoris; assembly: GCA_029574335.1. Taxonomy (NCBI): domain Eukaryota; kingdom Metazoa; phylum Chordata; class Amphibia; order Anura; family Ranidae; genus Rana; species Rana kukunoris. The sequence goes on from CM056051.1 coordinate 223,940,770, forward strand.
TGCAGCCTCCTGGGCTGATTCAAAGAAGTGGATCTGCCAGTTAGCAGTGACTCTCAGATTAGCGGGGTACAGCATGTCGTAGGGTAGTTGCAGTGATCTCAAATGCCTCTTTGCATCTGAGAACTTGGCTCAGCATCACTGCACTTCTGCAGAAAAGTCTGGATAGAAGGACACCCGGACCCCATTTACCTGGACATTGGCCCGCTCCCAAGCATTTCCCAGCACTGCTTCCCTGTCTCTGTAGTGTAGGAGATGGGCAAGGATGGGTCTGGGGGGTGCCTGGCTGTGGTGGGCGGCCTGGTGTGGGGTGAGCCCTCTCAATAGTAAAGAATGGGGAAAAGGCATCCTTTTCAAAAACTTCCAGCAGCCACCCTTCAACAAAGGTGGTGGGGTCGCTCCCCTCAGTTTTCTCCGGCAACCCCACTATGCGTATATTGTAACGTCGCAGACGATTTTCCATGTCGTCGCCTCTGTTGTTAGTATCTTTGGCCAGCTTATGCGCTACATGGGCCTCCCGAGCATCCTGTCTTGGGCCCCCAAACTGCCTTAAGGGTATTCATTTAAGCTGTGCACACATGCACTGCTCTAAATATCTCAGCCAGAGTTGGTTGCTCGGGGTCATCTGTATGTACTGTGTGTAGTGGAGGAATCTGCTCTGCTATATAGTCAGACTCACCATATCCCTCTGTATCTTCTGCAGATTACCCGGCTGTGCTGACATGTGGGATTATTTCACGCCCCCCTGGATGGTCTGGTCCAGGGGTCCCACAGCTTTTGGGTGTAATATAACATATCCCATGGGTACACCTTACCCTGGTTCTTCTGTGACCATTTGCTGGCCCCCTCCTTTGATTTCTCAGCTCCCCTCAATGTTTTTTTATAAATCTATCACCTATTTTGTAGGCGCTATAACTTTAAAAACCAATCAATATACGCTTATTGTGATTTTTTAACAAAAATATGTAGAAGAATACGTATCGGCCTAAACCGAGGAAAAAAATATATATAAAAAAAATGGAATATTATAACAAAAAGTAAAAAATATTGTCTTTTTTGGTTTATAGCACAAAAAATAAAAATCGCAGAGATGATGAAATACCACCAAAAGAAAGCTCTATTTGTGGGAAAAAAATGATAAAAAATATAATTTGGGTACAGTGTTGTATGACCGTGCAATTGTCATTCAAAATGTGTCAGCGCTGAAAGCTGAAAATTGGTCTGGGCAGGAAGGGGGTTTAAGTGCCCAGTAATGAAGTGGTTAAATCACACAGGGATATTTGCTTTCAGTCCATGACCAAGTGTGTCAGGGGGATTAAGCAGTTGAGAGAGTTGTGGCAGAACAGAGAACCTGTCAACACCAGTGGCTGCAGCAGGGATAAGCGCTACATATATACACACTTACAGTGGTCAAAGCTTAAACAATATAACTACAGTATGTAAAAATCGACATACCTAAACTTCAGCTTTAATGAGCAGCAGATTTAAAAAAATTACATTAACTTGTTAAAACATATAGGTTTGTATGTACTGTATAGGACATAAGGGGAAAACAAATTTGCATTAAATGTCTTAAAGGGCAGAAGATGAAATGTACGGAACATAGATTAAGGGAGATTGCCATTATACCAAATTGTTTACCACAATGCATATAACTCGCCCTGAAAACTGGAGATTTTCCGTTCTGACTAATAACACTGCATGTGGAATTCATATAATAAACTGGAGTATGACTATGTTTTTTTACTAGCTGCTGTGCCATTAAGAACATGGTGCCATTGGCAGTCACATTAGCAGCAGCAGGCTGACTATGAGTCACAGTGCATGTTCATCCTTTAATTTCTGTTATTGTTCTGAATACAGATAATGGCCACTATAGCAGCAGCTGCTCCAATTATTAGCCAAAAAAAATTCTGTGATACATGTACACCATGAAAATAATTATTAGAACTAAATTTAAAGAAAAAAGACATGTTAGCTAATGGTCCAAAAATATGAATCAAATAAATCAAAGCAGGTGCACTGGCAGTAAAACATTGCTCACAAAGTGGAAATAATGCCAGTTCCTAATGAAATTACATGCTATACTAAGTCCATGTTCAATTTTAGGCAGCTGTGGGTTATGTGGTCTAAAAAATTTCATTATTTTGTTGTTCCTGTAGTCTGTTAAATCTGACCACACATATCACAATCTGTTTGTACAATCTACATACGATTCACAGACAACTGTGTTTTATGAGGACCTACCTAAGGCCTTGTTTTACATACAACAGAGGGTTGGTGTAAAAATGAGGCTGTTACATGGTTTTTACCGTCCCTCGACTGCCAAGCCAATTACCATGGCCAGCAATATGGTAAAATGTATACAACATACTGACTATGCCAAGAGAAACCATCACGAAACATGATGCATTCAAGGTAATGGTAACATGCCAGGTCCAAGCTAATGCATGCAGTTGCAGTGTAGTGTGGCAGGCTTTCATTGGTTAAAACTGGTGATCTGGAGGTCCTCACACTATGCAACTGTAAATATTGCTGATCTAAAAAATGAAATCTTAAGAAAATGTGAGAGTGTGTGCAGTCAGCTTAGCCACTTTCCCGACCAGCCACCGTCATTATACTGCAGCAGGTCGGCAAGATCCCTCAAACCACCGTAGCTGTACGTCGGGCCCATTAAGCGGGATAGCAGGCGCGCGAGCGCTCCATTGCTTGGGTGTGATGCTCATGACCGGGGGTCGCGATGACAAGCGATTGTGGACCGGCCACATGCGATCGTGGGCACGCGAGCAACGCTGTCTCCTGGCCTAGGCCAACAAGGCCTAGGTCTAGGGCAGCACTTTGCAGGGGGGCAGCACGGAAAGAGTCCCCGCCGGCTTGCGCTACACTGTTAGTTTAGCGCCAGTCTTATGGGGTTTACTGGGCTAAGGGGCAAATTAGTCTAGTGCCCCCATAAAGCGGCCACACTGTGTGTGGGGGGGTGCTGCTTGTAATTTTGACTGTCCTATCATCATGGACCACAAACCTTCCTCACTGTGCTATATGTTTTCTGCTACACCATTGGCATGGTTATATCTTCTTAGTCCTCTTCATAAAATTATCTGAAATTTTTGCTTAAAGAAGTTGTAAATAAAAAAAAACTTTGGCTGAAATGACTCTTTACAGGATATAGACACATAATAGTTAACTGATTCCTTTTAAAAAGTATTAAAAATAGATAAAAATCAATCATATAATGTTTCCTGCCTGTGTTGTACAGAGCCACAAAGCCAATACAGGGCAGTGATGGTACGGAAAACGAAACTGATTGGTGCTGAGGGGTTTTGGACACACAGTAATCACACCTCCTTGATTAGTGACCACAGAGAGAAAGCTCCCAGTACTGTGGTTATCAGGAAACAGACAACCAGGAAATGTGGAGATCAGAGAAGAATTACAGCAACTTGAGCAAAAACGAACAATGAGGACATGAAAACAGCACTGCATTAAGGTAAAGGAAGTAAAGGAAATTCCTTTACAAACCCTTTAAAGTAGAACTATAGGCAACACTTTTTTTTAAATTTTGGATAGAGTAAGGGAGGGTTATAGCCCCTGTCAGTTTACTTTTTACCATCCCTGTCCCATTGCAGAGATTTCCCTTCACTTCCTGCCTCATAGCCAAACAGGAAGTGAGAGGAAATCTATGCAAATTAAGGGAATCCATTGCCCCCCAGGCCCTCAGAACTATTGTCCCCATTCGAAAACAGAAATAGGTGTGGCCTAAACAGGAAGGGGTGGGTCATATTTAAATTAGGGAGTGCACAAGTTTAGTCAGGCCTAGGGCAGCAAAAAACCTAAATACACTACTGCACGAGAGGCAGAACAGGGACGTGTGTGTGTGTGTTCTGTGAGGAAAAACAGATCATGAGTTCCTAATAGCTAGGAATCATGATCTGTAATTTCCTCTAGGTCAGTCCCATCCCCCCACAGTTAGAAACACACCTATGAACAGAATTAACCCCTTGATTGCCCCCTAGTGTTAACCCCTTCCCTGCCAGTGACATTATTACATTAATCAGTGCATTTTTATTGCCCCGATTGCTGTATAAATGCCAGTTACTTGTAAAAAAAATATATAATAATAAAAATGCTATAAATCTATCCCCTATTTTGTAGACGCTATAACTTTTATGTAAACCAATCAATATACGCTTATTGCAATTTTTATTACCAAAAATATGTAGAATACTTATCGGCCTAAACTGATGAAAAAAATAGCTTTTTAAAAACATAAAATTGGGGATATTTATTATAGCAAAAAGTACAAAATAAGCCATTTACACTACGCCGCCGCATCGTACTAGAGCAAGTGCTTTATTCTCAAAGCACTTGCTCCGTAGTTTTCGCCGGCGTCGCGTAAATCGCCCAGCGTAAACCCGCGCAATTCAAATGGGGCGGCTTGTATTTAAATTAAGCGCGCCCCCGCGTCGAACGAACTGCGCATGCGCCGGCCGGGGAAAAAGCCCAGTGCGCATGCTCCAGCTCACGTCGGAAAGCGTCGTTGAAACCGACGTCAAAACGACGTGAGCGTCATTTACGCAACTCCCTATTCGCGAACGAGTTAGTAAAACGACGTAAGCGACGGAAAAAGCCTACGCTGACCCGACGCCATACTTAACATGGCATCCGACGGCACCCGACGGCATCCGACAGAACTTCGTAAGGTTACTCCACATAGAAGCTGGGGTAACCTTACGCGGACGAAAAACGACGTACGCGACGACGGGGCGGCGTAAAAGCGATCGGGAATCGGCGTACTAGCCTCATTTGCATAGGCAAATGAGAAAACAACGTAAAGGCCACCTAGTGGCCCGAGTTGTCATTACACCTACGATCCGCAAGTGTAATGGTTTTACACTTGTCGGATGTTGCAGCGTATCTATGCAAAAGTGATGCTAAGCATCACGCGCATAGATACGAGGCAAAAAAAACAGCGATACGACGGGGTATCTGAGATACTCCGTCGTATCGCCGCTGAGAATCTGGCACACGGTGGTTTTTTTTTCAAAATTGTCCCGCTTTTTTTGTTTATAACGCAACAAAATTAAAATCGCAGAGATGATTAAATACCACCAAAAGAAACCTCTATTTGTGGGGAAAAAAATGTCAATTTTGTTTGGGCACAGCATCGCACAACTGAGCAATTGTTAGTTAAAGCGCCGCAGTGCAGAATCGCAAAACATGGCCCGGTCATTGAGCAGCCAATTCTTCTGGGGCTGAAGTGGTTAAGAATGTTTGTATCTTGTGTTTTGGGCAGGGAAGGACTAGTAAACTGTCAGGGGGAATGGGGGGAGGGGGGTTGGTTGACACAACCAACTAGCTGTTTTATGGTAGCAAAAGATTTTGGCTAGAGAAAGTGTAAAGTGTGTCATTGTTCCTCACTGAGTAGTGGTCATAGTGAGAGGTAAATATAAGGACACGGTTTATTGACACACTTTTTCACATCTTTCAGCATCAGCTTCCTTTGTGGCTTTTGGCATTCAATGTTGTGATATTTCAGAACTGCAAATGAAATTGTTGTTGGATGACTTCCCTCTGCTAGGTGCTGTCATCCCAGCTTTAAACAACGAGAAGGTAGCTATATGCTGCACACCATGCTTCACTATCTGCCAGTTCCTTTCTGATTAACCACATGTTCTGGGCACTTTTACCCCCATCCTGCCCAGGTATTTTTTCAGCTTTCAGGGCTGTCATACTTTGAATGACAATTGCTCGGTTTTGCAGCACTGTAACCATTAGAAAATATATATTTTTTCCACAAAAATAGAGATTTTTGATAGGCAGCACTGATTGACACTAATAGGCAACGCTGAAGGGCACTGATAGGCCCCACTGATGGGCACTGATAGGTGACACTGATGGGCACTGATAGGTGACATTGATGGGCACTGATAAGCAGCACTAATGTGCACTGGTTGGCACTGTTGGAGCAACACTGATAATTAGGACACTGACGTTCAGTGGCACGATTATCAGTGCAGATGTCCCCTTTCACACTGCACAGTTACCTGCTCTCTCCTCACACTGTGACAGCGTGAGGAAAGGAATGCAGATAACCAGCAAGTGTGTTTACATCAATATCAGCTGTGCATGCTGTATTGTCAATCGATGTCCTCCTAGAACTGGAATGCCACGCTGTAGCCGCCATTTGGCTATAGCGTGGTCTGCAAGTGGTTAATTTCCATGCAGTGCCACCAGCTTGAATAAAACCTATTAGACGACCAGTCCTCCCTTGGTTCTGGCACAAGCAGTTGCATCTTCTTTCTGTGGTGAAATCTTCATGAGGAAGATCCAGTATGTTTATAGTTGTACACTGAAGCCTGTTTACCATCAATGGGGAACATGTGCTCAGAGGGGTGCAGTTAGGGAACATATGTACATGGAGGTAAAGGAATGCAACATGTGTGCAGAGGTGTACTGTGATGTAACATGTGTGCAGAGGTGTACTGTGATGCAACATGTGTGCAGAGGAGTACTGTACTTCATATAATGGGGGGGGCCCTGTGTGTCCTGAGCAGGAACAATGTACTCAGAATAGGCGGCCCACTTTCATGTCATGTCATGTGGATGGGGAGATGTAACACAGGGGAGGAGCCAGGGGTGGGGCTGAAGGCGGGACCAGGGGCAGGGTTGAAGGAGGCCCTGTTAGGTGGGCTGTAGGGGGCCCCATGATTTCTATCAGTGGCCCTGAACACATCTGCCTGCACTCCCCAGGATCCCCAGGTCTCATCTCGGCTCGCTATGCTTCTCTGAATAATTGTTCATCTCATACCTCTCTCACTTATGTGGCAACAAGATTTGGCGACCAAAATATTCTTGGCCGACTGGAGCGGGGCCTGGTCTTCTGTGGCCAAATGCTCATTTAATACTGCCACCTTGGAGCCGACCTCCCTCTCTTCAGCTTCTCCTATCTGCCTAACTTTCTTCAGTTTTCTGACCCTCTATCCTTGTTAGTTCAGTTTTGGCTGAACTATGAAATGAAAAGTGAAAAAATGAAACTTACCATTTAAGTGACGGTGATCCCCTGACATGCCACATTTGGCTATTCATTTTTCTGGGGGGGGGGGGGGCGGTTCCAGCTCCCACTTCCTCCCGGGGCTCTGTGGCGCCGAAAGGAAGTTCACCTATCCCCCCTTCCTCTCGGCAATCATCTGGAACAGGTCACAGATGATTGTCCGGCCAATCATGGCGCACAGCGCGGCTCGCGCATGATGAGCGTGTGCCCGGCTGTGGTTTTCACAGCCAAGATGCCGGCGCCGCAGAGAGGAGGGCGAGATGAGAGGGGCTGTCGTATGCACACATCGCTGGAACCTAGGACAGGTGAGTGTCTGATTAATAAAAGTCAGCAGCTACCCTTTTTTTAGCTGCTGACTTTTATATTGGTGGAACTCCGCTTTCAGTTCTGTTAACACAAATCTATATGTGCCATTATTTATACTGGGAAATCGGATATCAGATTTTTAAGCTGGCCATACAGCATTAAAATTGTATCCGAATTCACACAAAAAAATCCAAAAAATTGTTCATCGGAGCAATCGATCAACTAAAAATTCTGACCTGCTACTTGAATGAAATCTCAAATGTACTAAACAGGTTTCTTTTATGACTAGAACATACCCATTACAATATGTATGTTTAGGGCCATCTTAATAGCAGCATGGGCCCCTGGGCCCCTACAAATTTGTCTCAATTTACGCACTTACTCTCAAGAATTTAAGTATAAATAGTTGATAGATTCATTAAATTTGTTATTAGATTATGAGATTTGATAGGTCTGTGGTGCAACTACCCCGCAATGCATGTGGTTGTGGTGGGGTGATGCAGCATTTAGTTAGTTGGTGAAGAAGCGATATCGCTTCTTTGGTGCCTGAAAAGGTGGCTTTAAAAAAAAAAAATTCATGTGTGGATTGTTTTTAGAGGAGTGGTAGCCTTTTCAGGCTGTATTTACACATACACACTCTGGTAGCTCTGCATTGCTGGTCTGTTGTGGGGCACCATTCAGCACATCACATGGCTCCCATTTTTTTGTATGAACTTTATTTGGAGTGTAAAAAATATACACTTCATTCACGGCCGCAGGAGATGCGCATCGACCCTAATCGCTGGTGTGAGTGTAGCATAAACCCTCAATCAGAGGAGCAGAGGGAGTCAAAGGCCATCTGCAATTGTCAAGAGGGGGTCAAAGGCCATCTGCAATTGTCAAGAGGGGGAAGGGATTTAAACACACAATTATCCAGCCAGGATCTACCTGCCTGTTGTAGTGTGTGTACTCCTATTTAGCATCTGTCCTACACACCTGTACATACACACAGAAAGCCCTTTCGCAGTGCTGTGTTACCCGTGTACACGATCGGATATCTAATGGAATCTAATCCGATGGATTTTTTTGTCGGATATCCGATGAAGCTGACATTTATTAGTGTTGCCTACACACCATCAGTCAAAAATCCGATCGTGCCAAAACGCGGTGACGTACAACACTACGACGAGATGAAAAAAAATAAAGTTCAATGCTTCCAAGCATGCCTCGACTTGATTCTGAGCATGCATGGATTTTTGACCGATGGAGTTCCATACAGACGATTGGATTGTCTATCGTTTTTTTATCCATGAGAAAAATTTAAATCATGTTCTATTTTTTTACACCAATGGAAATAAAAACGATGGGGCCCACACACAATCGGTTTGTCCAATGAAAACAGTCCATACGTTTTCAGCGGACAAACCGATCGTGTGTACGCGGCTTGTGTGTGCACAGTGCACATCAGGGGGTGGAGTATAGGTGGTGTTGCCAGGGCAAGCAAGCAGGGATAGGATGGATCATGAGGAGATGGAGCAGAATCAATGGCCTGTTTAACACACTGTGCTGTGTACTCTTATTCTTGTGTTTCTCAATATTAGTGAATGAATTAGGCAGGTAGTTTGTGTATAGTGCAGTCAGTGTACTATATATAATATAGTTCAGAGTATATAGTGCAGTCAGTGTAGTATTTATAATACAGTTCAGAGAATATAGTGCAGTCAGTACAATATATAAAAATACAGTGGAGAGTATATAGTGCAGTCTGTGGGCTTGCGATTTTAAAGCCTAAGTGCAGCCAAAATCACAAACAGAAAAATCAGCACAGGAGAAATAACATCCTTTTCTGCACATGCCCCTCCGCAATAAACAGGATCTATAAAAGTAGATGGCAGACATTTAAATTGTCCACCTGTCCTTCATTCATAGATACTGTTTTATTCACAGAAGCTGTAGTACTGAGGTGAAAGGGCAAGCATAGTCAGGTACTCTTGATAAGAGCCTGTGACAGCCCCTTTATTTTTTCAACCCCCCTCCACACTGGAGGATTACAGCGGTGTGGGGTCATGGATGAAGGAGGGTTTTAGCTAATTGGAAGCATCAACACAAGGGGTACATCCTACTGAATGAAAGTTATGTCCCTTGTGCTGATTTTCATGATTTTTATTTTTTTTTTGGGGGGGGGGGGGGGGGGGCTTTGGTTGCATTTAGATTTTAATAGGCACAAGAGGAGAATTATCTGTACTTGCTATCCTATGTTTAGAGGCTGAGTTTTAAGTGCTTGACAGCCAGAAGAAATATGACTATGATATTATATTATTGTGCCGACAAGAACTTTTTAATATTGTGTTCTGGTGCATACAGTATAATCTCTTTATTGTCTGTGTGCAGGATGATTGATATTTTTCCTAGACTAACCTATTTTTCTCTTTTATGACAATTCAGATGATACCAGTATGGTACACCCAACATTTGGTCTTGTTTGCAGGCCCCATTTTTTCCTTCAAGCATTGCATTAAGGGGAGTGGTGTTAAAATATTGGCAACCTATAAGCCCCATTCCCACCTATGTATTTTATAGGTGTATTAGGTTCTGTGTGTTAAAACAAGTCCTGCTTGCTGCATCTTTAATGCGCTTTCATCAAAGTGCATGTTATGTAGCATTCAGTGGTAGTGCACATAAAACACACAAGACAGATGTTGAACCAAGCCTTAATGCAATGTGCCTCTAAGCAATGTCCATGAAATATAAAAGTGGTTTCAGTTGTGCTATAGTTTGACCAAAGCACAGTGCACCCACTATTTTCATGCTGTTACCCTACATTAGGCCTCTTTCACACTGTTGCATTGTGGGTCGGCCACAGCACAGGTGTTCCCCTGGTTTTTAAGAGGGTTATCTATGATTTCCCACAGACTTTCCATCATGGTCTGCATTTTTAGCACGTTTTCTAAAAGCGCAACAAAGATGGAGCATGCAGGCCTTTCAGTGCACTTTCAGAGCTCCAAAAATATGGGAAACCGTAAATAACCTGCACAAAAACTGCCGGTACACCTGTGCTGTGGCCAACCCGCAGAGCAGCAGTGTGAAAGTGGCTAATGTAGGGCCAGTTTTTAGGGCCATGCTGCTTATCTGCCCCTTCCCCATGGACTGATAAGGACATCATCCTTTGAACCTTTATGGTTTCTTGAACTAATGATATAATGATACCTGAAAACCTGAACACTGTATTTCAAATTCAAACGTCCCTTTGTTTACTAATTTAATAAAAGCGGTAAACAAAAACTGACTGGTAATCTAAAGCCCTGTACACACGATCAGATATCTGATGAAATCTAATCCGATCGATTTTTTCTGTGGGATATCCGATGAAGCTGACTTTCATCAGTCTTGCCTACACACCATCGGTCAAAAATCCGACCGTGTCCAAACGCGGTGACGTAAAACACTACGACGTGCTGAGAAAAAAGTTCAATGCTTCCGAGCTTCGACTTGATTCTGAGCATGCGTGGATTTTTGACCGATGGACTTCCACACAGACGATCGTTTTTTTCTATCGTTTTTTTTTATCCATAGGAAAATTTTATTTTCATTTTTTATTTTTTTTCACCGATGGAAAACAAACCGATGGGGCCCACACACAATCGGTTTGTCCGATGAAAACGATCCATCGGTCTGTTTTCATCAGACGAAAGATCGTGTGTACAGGGCTTAACTGCACCATTCCTGGCCATGTCTATTTTCTTTAAATAATCCCAGTCTAGGGTTAATTTTGGGAGAGCAATGTTATATTGTGTTAAACACTTGCTGCTAAACTGCTACTAAGTGATTCTTTATTAATCATTCAGTACGGTCGTCCTGCAATGTGAATTATAGAAGAATGACATACTGTCAATGTTAATACATTTATTCAATTAGGAACTAGCTTTTACAGACAAAACATTGTAACTGCTATAGTTTCCAGCTGAATCAGGTAAGTCATTCAAATTAAAAAACTGTGAATCTCCCATGATTCCATTGCCCAGACTACTGTAATGTAAGATTCAGAGAGAAACATGGAGCGATGGCTTAGCAGTTGCATTGACATTGCTATTCCAAATTTAACCCTTAGCAATTTTATTTCAAGATAACCTAAAACAGCACCGGACAGTGAGGTTCATTTACCAAAGGAATAAAAGCCGCTCACCTAGCAAAGTGAATGTTAAAACATTGAAGTTATGTCCAACTTTGAATATTAAATAACGTATTAGCAAATATCCTGTTTTTTATCCTGTAAGCAACTGTGCAAAAAAGGTGGTCAACAGATGAGTAAAAATAAACTGTAGTGCTACCCTGTAGGAGCTGATTGATATGATAGGCCCTCTGTTCTTTGCCTCAACCTTTTTAACCACTTCAGCCCCAGAAGAATTGGCTGCTGAATGACCAGGCCTTTTTTTGCAATTCGACAATGCGTCACTTTAACTGACAATTGCATGGCCGTGCGATGCTGTACCCAAACAAAATTTACGTCCTTTTTTTTCCCCCCACCAAAAGAGCTTTCTTTTGGTGGTATTTTCTTTTGATGTATTTAATGTCGATTTTTATTTTATTTTTTTGCGCTATAAACAAAAAAGGAGCGTTAATTTTGAAAAAAACCTGCAATATTTTGTACTAATTGCTATAATAAATATCCCCAGCAGTTTAGGCCAATATGTATTCTTCTACATGTTTTTGGTAATAAAAATCACAATAAGCGTGTATTGATTAGCTTGCACAAAAGTTATAGTGTCTACAAAATAGGGGATAGATTTATGCCATTTTTTATTATTATTTTTTTATTAGTAATGGTGGCGATCTGCGATTTTTATCGTGATTGCGACATTATGGTGGTCACATTGTTACACTTTTGACGCTATTTTGGGACCATTGTCATTTATACAGCGATCAGTGCTATAAAAATGCACCGATTACTGTGGCAGGGAACGAGTTAAACACTAGGGGGCAATGAAGAGGTTAAGTGTGTCCTAGGGAGTGATTTTAACTGTGGCGAGGATGGGATACAAGTGACATGACAGTGATCACTTCTTCCAATGACAGGGAGCAGTAGATTACTGTCCTGTCACTAGACAGAACAGGGAAATGCCTTGTTTACATAGGCATCCCATTCTGCCTATCCGTGACAAGATCGCGGGCCAGCGGCATGGTCACGGATGACGCGACGGTCACCTTTTTAAAGGGGACATACAGGTACGTCCATTTGCCAACCACTGCCATTCTGCCAGCATATATCGACGTGTAGCAGTCAGCACATGATTGAGAACCTCAGCCCCTCTGACACATCAGTAGAGAAACAAAATTACAGCTCAGTAGTCTTCAAGAAACCAAACCATGGGTGCTGGCAATACAATGGTGATGCAAAAATACGAAGAGAACTTGGACAGCCGCACTCCAAAAATGTTCTTTTAATTAAAATCGATCACAAAAATAAACATGCCACAGCAAAAAAATTTAAACAAAAGCTAACGTTTCGCACTGTAGCTTCAGTGCTTAGTCATAGCTAGGGGGACATGTATCAATGAAAAAAAGTTAACAGTGATTTATTGACACTTAAAGTGAAAGCATAAAAATTAAAAAAATACTTTCAATATAGTGCATGGGGGGGGGGGGGGTGTCTCCTTAGTCTACCTGTAAATTGTACTACAGCAATACTTGCATTTATACAGTAAAACCAAAAGATGACATTTTCCCTGCAAGCTTTCTTTATTTTGCATGCAACGGCTTGTGGATCCAGTCTGTATGATAAGGGCACAATGTAGTTAACTGGGAACAAGATTAGAGATTTTTGGGATAAATTCTGGTGTCTTCCACAGACTTTGGGTAGAAGTAACAGGTGAGGTAAAATTGGTCTTTGGGTGTAGATGGCGCCTTCACACTGTAACCCTGAGGCCGCGTACACACGATCAGACATGTCCGATGAAACATGTCCGATGGACCGTTTTCATCGGACCGCGCTGAAGTGGTCTGTTGGTCTGATGTGCGTACACACCATTGGACCAAAATCCCCTCGGACCAGAACGTGGTGACGTAGAAAACGACGACGTGATGAAAAAGCGAAGTTCAATGCTTCCAAGCATGCGTCGACTTGATTCTGAGCATGATTCTGAGGTCTGCGGACCGTTTTCATCGGACATGTCTCCTCGTGTGTACACGGCCTAAGAGTACTCTTGATGAAAGCAAGAATTGGCCTTGCTGTCAAAAATGTAACTGATATGCACCTGCCAAACAGGTGTGGAAAAATTGGTCTTTGGGCATTAATTGTGCCCATGAAACCTAAACCAAAAAAAATCTTCCAGATGAAATCAACACCCAGAACTCTAGGCAGCCTGGAATTCCTGCAGAGATTCCACATCCCAAAAACACTTAATCAGCGACATCAGCATCAGGGAATTCATAGCTCTTGATAATCCAGGACTGATTAATTTGGATAAATGTCAGACGGTGCACAGAATCTGTTCTCATGACCCAGTAAGCCAGTGGATTGTTGACTGGAAAGCTCTCCATTTCTGATTTCGCCCCTAGATAATCGTCCACCATGTAAAACAGATGTTGCCGATGGGATTTGGAAGCTGACAAACCTGGGAGGTGAGGACTAAAAAAATTGTGAAATGTACCACTTAGACAGCTGCCTTCTCCACCCCTCCTCGTGTCGGGGAAAATCGTTGGATAAATTCATCTTTAAGGTGTGCTCAAGAGATTTAATCTTCTGAACTCTCTGTGGGGACGGGGTGAGTTCTGAGACTTTCCCCTTGTAACGATTCAGGGTCACTGAGCATTACAGTAACTGGAACTGCCTCCTCCCAGCCACGTACTACTCCCAAGTGTTCTTCGGGTGGAAAACTATCTCTTAGGCCGCGTACACACGAGGGGATATGTCCGCTGAAAACGGTCCGATGGACCGTTTCAGCAGACATCTCCGCTCGTGTGTATGGGCTAGCGGACAGATTTGTCCACCCGACAGATTTCAAATCAAGCTTTGAAATCTATCCGGTGGGGATCTGTCCGCCCGACATGTCTGCTGGTTAGTACACTTACCAGCAGACATGTAGTCCCCCACCGCCGCCGCGCCGCTGCCGAATGGATTCGGCGCATGCGCGGAAGTGTTTTACTTCCTGGTGCGGTGACGTGGCGGTGACGCGGCGGCGTCAACGTCACCGCCGCGTCACCGCCACGTCACCGCGCCGTCCGGCGGCGGGGAATTTGATCCGATGGTGTGTACACGCCATCGGATCAAACTCCCGATCGGACATATCCGATGGAAATGGTCCGCGGACCGTTTTCATCGGATATGTCCGATCGTGTGTATGGGGCCTTACTGTTTCATGTATGTCTTTCTCTGCTTCAATGCCTCCAAAACTGCCAAAATCCCTCTCTTCCTCCCTCTCTTCTTGTGTGTTCTTTGGTGTAGGAACAATGGTGTCTGCATAAAGTGGGCCTTGAGAGGAAAGGAAGTCCTCCTCTTCCTCCCACTGCAGGAACACAACAGGGATTGTGTCACCGATGCATGCATTGTCATGGATCACCGTTCTTGTGGCCTCCTCACATGGTGACAGTACAGTGCATGCATCCTTTATGAGCAGCCATTGGCATTGGCGGAAAAAAGCTGAGCTGGTCTGAGCAGGTACTCATTGACAGCCCTCTGCTGCATGTGCAGCCACTGAAGCATGTGCAGCCGCCGCAGCATTGCCAAAGTCAAGTTCTACCTGGTGGGCATATCACAAATCAGGCGGTTTATGAGCAGGTGGATTTCCTGCTGAATTTCAGCCAACTGAGCACTGGCTGTATATGACCGCCTGAAATGAATACAGACTCAGCTGGTATGCTTTAGCAGATCTTCCAACCCTGGGTACCTATTTAAGAAGCGCTGCACCACCAAATTGGGGACATGTGACAGGCAATACACATGTGTTGACTTTCCCTGTTTAAGGGCGGACAGGAAGTTTGTGCCATTATAGCACACCACCATTCCTGGCTCCAGCTGGCATGGAGTAAACCACCTCTGAGCGTGCCCCTGCAGAGCTGTAAGAATCTCTGCTACGATGTGGTTCCTGTCCACTAGACATACCAGCTGAAGCACTGCATGAGACCTTTTAGACCGACTTGTTAAATAGCCCCTTGAACGCTTAGGGGATACATGTGGTTCACAGGACAATTGAGCAGAGGAAGGCATGGAGGAGAAGGAGGGGGTAGAGCTGAAAAAACTTGCATCATCACCACTAGCTGTATGGAGACGTGGCAGCACAACAAGCTGCAGCACTGAGCCCTGTCCTGCTTCCTTCCTGTAACTAGACCCTTGCTCGCTCGGTTCCACTCTCCCGACACTCCTCTGCTGCTATTGAATCAGATTGCAGATCGCAACGTCTGATGGTTCGGTCATCCAAGGCTTCGGAATTCGAACTACAGCTATGTGCCATTTGAAATCCATCAGAACAAACACCAGGCAGGCTGTATGTAGGTTCAAACAGGACTCTCTTTTAATGCATTCACACAACACACTTTCATACAGCAGTTTACACACCCCGCCCCCAACAACCGCTTTCCTATTGGTCAATTGTAAAGTACATTGTAGTTCTCAATTAGGTCCTCTTAGCCATGCAAATGAGGACTTGAAACAGGGTCAGCAGGGATTGGTCTGATAGCTTGAATAGAAGGACTGCTATTTGTAATGAGACAGAAGCCCCAGGGGGCAATCAATGTACACAAACAGCCAGACACAGAACAATGCTTTTCTTACAGACCATGGAGCCATCTGCAGGGGCGGGGGGGGGTTAGCCTTAAGACAGGGCAGAAGACCCCCCACTGTTTAACAGATTCAAACACTTCAGCATTCCAAGGTCCATGACAATACCCCCCGCTGAGAAACAGTCCAACAGCCACAGTGGGACCCCGAACGGGTCAACTCAAGGATGTTGGAAAAGTAGTCTTAAGGTTCCAGGTCTGTCTGCTGGAATAACCCACCCGCCTTCCTGTTTTGAGGCCCTGGCCCATAATCAGAAGGCAATAGGCCCGCATTTAGTCCTCTCCAAAAGCCTCTGTCCCGGCTAGGTCTGTCACACTTCCAAGTTGCAAGCAGAGTTATCCAGTGTGTTGTGAACCAAATATATCATCCCTAACCATGCTTGATGGACCACATGTCAGCAATAACGTGGACTTTGCGGCTGACTGCCTTGTCCACTGATGCCACAACATTGTCTTCCATGTGATGGTACAGAGCTGGAATGGCTTTACATGAAAAGAAATAGCAACTGGGAACCAAACCTGCCATTCTGATACAGAACATTCTGCAAATTTAAGGAAGGGGGCAGAATCCACCAGACAGAAAGGCAGAAGTTGCAGAGCCAGCAGCTTTGACAAGCTTGCATTTAGACACTGGGCATGTGGTTGGCAGTGACTGTATTTGCCAGCTATAGTCTACAGCTGGTGGCGTGCTACTGGCAGATATGCTGCAAGGACCAAGGACACCCTGCGCTATACAATCATCCCTGTCAGTGGAGGCTGCTGAGAGGTCATGAGGTATAGCAGGGGCACACTGAGGTGAGTAAAGACCTCCTCTTTACCCACCTCAGTGGGAGGAGGTTAAAGTGGAGGTCCACCCTAAAAATAAAAAATTACATAAAAATGCAAAAAAATAAATATATATATTTTTACTTGCCAGAAATGGTGGTTGCTAGGCAGATCTTCCTAATCTGCCTCTTCCTAGTCCACGTCTGGTTGTCCTGTCCTCCTCCGTTGTCTTCTGGGGAATGGGGCTCGCTGTCTTCTGGGAACTGTGTGTATCCCAGAGAACAGCCGCCCATTCATAAAGCGCCACGCGAATTGCACATGCGCAGTAGGAAACAGGCAATGAAGCTGCAAGGCTCCACTGCCTGTTTCCCTTAGTGAGGATGCCTGCCATGCCATGATCGAGGGATTGGCCTCGGAGAGCCAACATTGCGGGCGCTTAAGACAAGTAAGTGTCCTTATTAAAAGCTTTTTTTTTTTAAATGGTGGCTGCACCTCTGCTTTAAATGCCTTGTCAAGCATCTGGTACCGAAATGGCTGGTGTTTTTGCCCTGCTTGATGTGCTTGAGACAAAGTTTGCAAATTGCAACGGTGCAACCGGCTGCACATGCGCTAAAAAAGACCCAGACAGCTGAGCTGTGGGAAGTCGGCTGGGTGATAACAGCTCCACAATGTGATGGAATAGGGTGGCTGCTCTCTACTCTTCCATGATAGCTGCCTTGTTGGGGGTTGTGCCTTACCCTCACTTTTTTCCTGTTCGCCATACGGCACCCGAGTCATGTCAGTGACTTCATCATCTCCTCCATCCTCATTACCACTGGAGACAACTTGGCAATATGCTGCGGCTGGGGGAACATGACAGCCAATTTGTGTACCAGTGTTCTCTCCTCTATGTAGGCTCATATTCCTGCCTTCCTCAACCTCAGAACCAACATCTGAATCAAGTAATGGCTGTTCATCGTCAAGGAGTAAGTGGCTGATGCTGTGTTCAAATAACTCAGCTGTGTTCAAATAACTCAGCCACAGTTGATTATGCTGGCACTGACAGCTCATCCCTATTATTAAAGTGTATGTCTGGGTATAAAAATAAATAAAAATTCAGTACATTTGTACAATACATGCACTTTTCTCCATGTTTCATCTTTTTAAAAATGCCAGAAGTAGTGGGTGAAAAATTACATAGCACATGTGGTCAGTAGGAGTAGAAAGAGTGCCCCGTTGCTTACCTTTATCTGGCCCTTGGGGCACTCTTCCTCCACTGATACTAGGCACTATTACTTCCACTAACACCAAGGATGGGGCACCATCGCTTCCACTAACACCAACAGTGGGGAATTATTCCTCCCAATAATGGAGCATAATGCCTCCCACTGATATAAATGACTGGGCACTATTCGTCCCACTAATACCAATAACGGGGCACTATTTCTACTCCTACTGACCACATGTGCTATGTAATTTTTCACCCACTATGCCTGAGACATTTTCTACTCACCCTAATGCTGCGGGACATTTTCTACTCTTAGTGGCACAGTCTGACACCCCCCCCCCAACCCCCCCCAAAAAAGGGACAGTAAATTGGCCCTGTGTTTAGAAAGTATGGAGAACCCTGCCTTACTGTATGGATAGCACTGTAGTGCAACAATGCATGTAATGTACATTACTGCAACACAATAATGTGAACACAGCCTAA
Source organism: Rana kukunoris (assembly GCA_029574335.1). Lineage (NCBI taxonomy): Eukaryota > Metazoa > Chordata > Amphibia > Anura > Ranidae > Rana > Rana kukunoris. Next base: position 223,959,330 of record CM056051.1, read on the forward strand.
GGATATAACCAGACAAGGCATACAAAGATAGATCAGCTGATAATCACAAAGATGAATGCCTAAAACAAAAAGATGTTTAATTGCCTTTATAGAATGCTAACAGTTTCAGTTACTATACACAGCAGGTGTCTTATTTGTGAAAATACTATTTTTACATACTGATATTTTGATGTATGATGGCAGAAAGCAAATGATTAATCTTTATTAGTCTACAACAACAATATGTCATGTTTTGACTGATTATGAATGCACACAGAGGTTACAGATGACTGCTGCGAAAATGCTAGATAGTAGTCCGATCCTCTACTGCAGGTTTTTTCTAAACAGACTAGTTGATTTATATGTAAAATTTAACCACTTGCCGACCAGCTCCTATAGATATACAGTGGCAATGTGGCTCCGGCCTGCGAATCGCCGTACCAGTACGGCAGCTCCTTTAAGAGCCATAGCAGGCGCGCAAAGCCCTGCATGGTGGGCTCTGATGCGTGTGGCCAGCAGACACGATCATCGTCGGCCAGCCTTAATCTCGGGCAAGAGAGCCAGAATGGGGATTTGTGTATGTAAACACACAAATTCTCGTTCTGACAGGAGAGAAGAGACGGATCTGCTGTTATTACGAAAAATGATATGTCTCCTCCCCCAGTCAGTCCCATCCCCCTACAGTTAGAAACACTCCCTAGGGAACACATTAAACCCCTTGATCGCCTACTAGTGTTAACCCCTTTCCTACCAGTGACATTTATACAGTAATCAGTAAATTTTTTATAGTGTTAAAAAGTGTCCGATCTTTCCGCCGTAATGTCACAGTCACAGTAAAAATTGCAAATCACCGCCATTACTAGTAAAAAAATAATAATAATAAAAATGCCATAAAAATGCCATAAATCTATCCCGTATTTTGTAGAAGCTATAACTTTTGCGCAAACCAATCAATATACGTTTATTGTGATTTTTTTTTTACCAAAAGTATGTAGAAGAATATATATTGGCCTAAACTGATGAAAAAATGTGGTTATATATATATTTTTTAATTGGGGATATTTATTATAGCAAAAATATATGTATTTTTTTGTTTATAGCACAAAAAAAAACCTGTACAGGTGGTCAAATACACCCCCCCCCCCCCCAAAAAAAAGCCCTATTTGTGGTAAAAAAAAGGACGTCAATTTTGTTTGGGTACAGAGTCGCTCGACTATCAGTTAGGCCCCTTTCACATTGAGGCGTTTTTCATGCGGTACAGCGCTAAAAATAGCGCTGCTATACCGCATGAAAAATCATGCCCTGTAGTGTTCAATGTGAAAGCCCGAAGGCTTTTACACTGAAGCGGTGCGCTAGCAGGAACGCTCCAAAAGTCCTGCTAGCCGCATCTTTACCGCGGTATAGGAGCGGTGTGTTCACCGCTCCTATAGCGCGCCTTCCCATTGGAATCAATGGGAAACCGCGGCAATAGCGCGGTAATACCGCCCGCAACGCGGGCGGTATTAACCCTTTTTCGGCCGCTAGCGGGGGTTAAAACCTCACCGCTAGCGCCCGAATATCGCGGTAAACACGACGGTATAGCGGCGCTACAAATAGTGCGGCTATACCGTCACCGCGGCTCCACGCCTCAATGTGAAAGGGGCCTTAAAGCGGCGTAGCGATGTATCGCGAAAAATGGTCTGGTCATTAAAGGAGTAAATCCTTTCAGGGCTGAAATGTTTAAAGTGCACCTGTTGTGAGATAAATATCAAGGCTGTCATAGCTGTTCTTCCTTTTGAAGGTTCTAGATGACATTCAGTGTCTGGATTCAATGCTTCCAAAGTCAATCACCTGAAACAAGCAAATGAAAGTCAAAGAAAAGTGAGAATTCTTTAACTTCATACTTAATGAATGAAATATATCTATCAGTGTATGACCAGCTTTATCAGTTTTCTTAAAACAAACCATCAGTATCACAGCCAGGGCAGGTGCAAGGATTTTTGTCTACTTAGGCAAAGGTGCCCACTTCCCCAGTCTTTCAGAAGCCTGGAAAGCATTGATCAGTGGATTTGGGGTGCAGTGTCAGGCTCAGACAAGCCCTGCAGCTTTCCACATGTCACTCTATATGGACTGACTGTTTGCAAGCTTTGCGGCTTGTAAATAAACTACCAGAGTGCTCATCAGTGCATTTAGAATTACAAGCAATCAGCCTCTACTTGTAGCCCAAGTCATTCACAGAAAACTCTGAATGAATGTCAAGGACATGTGGGTGGAGCCCTGCACAACTGTGCTGACTTTAAATTGTGACAGCGGGTGCAGGGAGAAGATCCTTGGCCCACTGTCACAATTAGGGGGGGGGGGAGACAGCAGCAGCTTGAACATGTCACATGTTCTACCCTAAATATGGGTGGAATGTGTAACATGATCTGAAAGATGAACTTAGCCTTTAAACATCTCCCCCGATTGTTGGTCAGTGGTGGCATTGAAGCATAATGATAATCACTTCCCTGATAACACTCTCCATACACAGCTCGACACTCATCGTTCTGAACCCCTGCAGCCCCAATCAACAGTAAGCCAGCGGTGAGAAGGGTGAACTGCTTGCTCACCATCCACTCATCTCCATCCTAGTTTCTGACAAGATGACTGCATACTGGGGCCCCACAACCTCATCACATGGCTGGGCTCAGCTCCAATCGCCTGGCTCAGATACACCATGTTGTACATTATATACAGACTGATCTGTATCCTGGCACCGTACTGCACATTATATACACTGGAGGGGGGCAGAAGTACTGATCGCCTACTTGAGGAGATGAAGGACCCGAACAGGCTGGAGTTGTTGGGCGCTGCCATGCAGAGCCTAGGATTGGTCTGCCCATGTCAAAGCGGATCCTGCACGGTGCAGTCCCCAGCCTCCTTCAATTTTTCTGCATTTTCCACTCTGCATGCTCAGCTCTATACTGCTCCTTATCCTCCCAGGTGTCACTGGTCCCACAGCCTTGTCACCCCAATGTCCTGGCTCTGCTAGACTGCACAATGAGTGGTGACAGCACAGACAGGGTGCTCGCGGGAGCCCCCCCTCCCCCCAGTCCACAGCTACTGATCATAGTGGCGGGTTTTTGTACACAATCCTCTCCTCTCCCCCAGCAAGTGGATGGGAATTCAGATGTTACCAACTCCCCCCCCCCCTCACCCTGGTGCCATAATGTGGCTGCCTAACCTACCTTTCTTTATCGTACATCACGGGACACAGAGCGCATAGCCATTACACATGGGTTATATGGGTACCTTCAGGTGATGGACACTGGTGTAATCGATTTCACAGGAAGTCTCCTCCCTATATAACCCCCTCCCACTGGGAGTGCTTCAGTTTTTTCGCCAGTGTCTTAGGTGTTGGTCACGTCTAGCTGTCCCTCGGAGGTCTCGGGACCCAGGATAGCTAGCCGGATCCGTCCGAAGTGCTTCAAAGCCAAGGTGTACGGTACCCGGGCCCTGCTTGCGTGGGGTTTTGCCTATAATGCCTCTCCTTGGAGGGCTGGATTCTGGGCTCCAGTGCCTTAGTCTCTTCCAAGAACTAAACGCTACTGATGCCAGGATGCTATATAGGTCCAGGGGTGTGGGTTCCTTAACACAGGACCCCGGTCCCTGAAGGTCCAAGACAATACCCACGGAGATGGGGGAAGATTGGGCCTCTTGCATTTTGCAATACCCTGCGGCGTGGAGCAGGTAAGAGGGAGCCTGCGGGACTTGGTTCGACAGTAGGTATACCCCTGGGGGTTCTGGGTCGGCTAATGGTATGCTTGTGCATCAGCCACTATCTCCACTATGTCTTTTGAGGCAGGATGGGATGCACTAATGTTTACCCAGATAACATGTAGGTATATGTATGCTTTTAAAGATATGTATTTGCTACTCCCCCCAGATCTGCCTGTTAGCATGATACTGCAGCCCCACGTGCTATAAGGAGGAAATGCTGGCAAAACTCCTGTTTCTTAGGAAGCCTATGGGGACAGCTTCCTCTGTGTGTGCACTACAATAAGATTAGTGTCTTGCCTGGTGTCTGTTGGGCTGCTAGCGCTGGTCCATGCTTCTCCTCTGCTTTCTGCTTCCTCCATGTTGGTTTCAGCGTGGGGGGGGCGCGCGCACGCCGCCTTTTACATCGTCGGCGTGCGTGGGGGGGGGGGGCGGGCCAGCAGCGTCAGGTCTCAGTTAAAGCAGCAAAGCATTTCCTGGCTGGTCATTCCCTCCTGAGAGCAGAGGAGGCTGAGGACACAGAGCGCGCAGCTGAGCCATTTCGGGCTATACAGTGACACCTAGTGGTGGTTTGTGGATCTTCAGGTCTGGACTTAGCTCCATACTGACCAGAAAAAAAAAAAGGTTTTTTTTCTTAAAGGGACTCAGCCTTAGATCTGGCAGTATCTGAGTCGGTGCAACCTTGGGCTCCAGCTAACGGGCATTGGTGTGGCAATACTCACAGGACGTCCTCGGTATTGCCGCCTTCTCGGGCGTATGGAAATTTGGAATTTTTTTACCATAGCCTGTTCTTATTAATGGTTCACTTCTAGCTACAACAGTTGGGTGTTGGCTTTAGGGGTGTCTCAAGGTTGTGCAATGGCTCCCAAGGGATCAGGACCAGCTAAGGCTGCAAAAGGTACCAAAAAACTAAAGGGGTCTCCGTCGGGTCAGAGGATTTGGGCCAGGCTCCAGCGGTCCCACCCTCACCAGATAGACCACCGAACAGCATGTTGCAGGAGCCATTGAGGGTGCTAGGGGCAGAGGCGGCCCCCAATCAACCCATTCCCGTTTACGTTACGGAAGAAATGCTAGCGACCACCCTGGGTGGGCTAGAGGAAAGGTTAACTGCTTTAATTGCCCGCTCTTTGCCAGGTGGCAAGCGGGCTAGATCCCTGTCACCTAGATTGGTGTTTTCAGATGCAGAGGTCCTCTCTTCGGAGGAATTGGACTCACAGGGGGATCAAGCGGACCCGAGTCCCGACGGTTCAGACATTGAGGGTTCCACTGTAGATGAATTTTTTTCGGCTTCTCAAGCGGAGAGCCTGTGGATCCAGTCTCTGACAGATATGGTTCGCACTGCTTTTAAAATTCCAGTGTCAGAACAATTAGCCCCCGCGGTATCCTCTTTAGGTTCCTTGAAGGCACCGATGAGTTGTGCGTCTTTTCCGGTTCACCCCCTTCTGGAGAGCGTGATTTTTCAGGATTGGGCTCGACCTGATAGGATTTTTATCCCTCCTAAAAGGTTCACTATTCTCTATTCTATGGAAGAGGAATTTGCAAAGAAATGGGCACTCCCTACCGTGGACGCAGCCATTTCCTGCGTGAATAAATCCCTGACCTGTCCGGTTGAAAATGTCCAGATGTTTAAAGATCCGGTCGACAAAAAGTTGGAGACCCTACTGAAGGCTTCTTTTACCACAGTAGGTGCCGTGGTTCAGCCAGCGGTGGCAGCCATTGGCGTTTGTCAGGCTTTAAAGGATCAGACTAAACAAATATTAAGGGACATACCGGCTCAGCAAGCTCGTGAATTGGCTGACCTCCCAAGGGCTCTCTGCTTTGCAGTAGATGCTATTAAGGACTCCATTCAACAGGCGTCCCATTTATCTCTGCTATTGGTTCATATGCGTCGCCTTTTGTGGCTGAAGAACTGGTCAGCAGAGGCACCCTGCAAAAGGCTTTTAGCAGGATTTCCCTTTCATGGTGGGAGACTATTCGGTGAAGACCTAGATAAATATATCCAGACCATATCAAGTGGTAAAAGTTCTTTCTTACCTGTCAAGAAAAGACCGCGTGGGCCCGCGTTTAAGCGACAGGCCTTCGCAGGCTCGGCCCCTTCAACTTCCCGTCAGTATCGACGGCCTCCCGGGCATTCAGCATTTAATAGCCGCCCACAAGGACAAGCCACGGCAGGCAAGAGGCCATGGTCTCGCAAGTCGGTTAAACCAGTCATCAAGTCAGATTCATGAAGGGGCGCCCCCACTCTCTTGGGTGGGGGAAGGCTTCGGTTTTTCTCCGAAGTGTGGGAGGCCAGAATTCCCGACTCTTGGGTACGGTCCGTGGTAGCCACGGGCTACAAGCTAGAGTTTCGGGAAGTCCCCCCTCCTCATTTTCAGGGGTCAAATCTTCCAAGCGACCCATTAAAGAGGGCCTCTCTTGTAAAAGCATTGGATCGCCTCTTGCTCCAAGGAGTAATTGTAGAAGTACAAACCCAGGAATGGGGTCTGGGATTCTACTCCAACCTTTTCATAATACCAAAACCCAATGGCGACGTCAGGCCTATCTTAGACCTCAAACGCCTAAATCGCTTTCTAAAGATTCAGACCTTTCGTATGGAGTCCATACGTTCGGTGGCAGCCAGCCTACATCAAGACGACATTCTAGCATCTATAGACATAAAGGATGCGTATCTGCACGTGCCGATCTACCCGGCACATCACAAGTTTCTTCGTTTTATGATAGATCACCGTCATTACCAGTTCGTAGCCCTCCCTTTCGGGTTGGCAACAGCTCCGCGGGTATTCACAAAGGTGTTAGCCCCGGTGCTAGCCGTCCTAAGGACAGAAGGCATTTTGGTCCTGGCATATCTGGACGATCTTCTGGTTATCGACAGATCAGCTTCCAACCTCAATCATGCAGTAGTTCGCACAGTTCGGCATCTAGAGGAATTCGGGTGGATTGTGAACCAAGAAAAATCGATATTGCAACCCCCAAAGCAGTTGGAATATCTAGGCCTTCGGCTAGATACAGACTGCCAGAGGATATTTTTACCTCAAGCAAAGGTCAGATCAATAACTCAAGCAGTTCAAGTGGTCTTAGGCAAGAAGAGGCCGACTATTCGCCTATGTATGCGACTGCTGGGGAAGATGGTGGCCGCCTTCGAGGCAGTGCCCTACGCCCAGATCCATACCAGATATCTCCAGGCAGCCATTCTCTCTGCTTGGAACAAGTCCATTCAGGCGTTAGATCGTCCGTTAGTTCTCTCCCCAGGGGTGGCGCAGCCTGTTCTGGTGGCTGGTCCCTCAAAATTTGTCAAAGGGGAAATCCTTCTGCCCCATCACGTGGAAGATAGTAGCCACGCATGCCAGCCTGTCAGGTTGGGGGGCAGTTCTAGAAGGACAGACCCAGCAAGGGCAGTGGTCGGAGGCAGAAAAACTGCTTCCCATCAATATCCTAGAGATCAGAGCTGCTCGGCTGGCCCTGGTCGCCTGGACTCTTCCCCTTCAGGGTCTGCCAGTAAGGATACAGTCATAAACCACCAGGGGGGCACGAGGAGCCTAGCGGCCCAAAGGGAAGTAAACCTGATTTTCTCATGGGCCGAAGCCCATGTACCCTGCATCTCGGCGGTGTTCATTCCAGGGATAGACAATTCTCAAGCAGATTTTTTGAGTCGTCAACAGTTGCTCCCGGGGGAGTGGTCTCTTCACCCCCAGGTATTCCAAGAGATTTGCCAAAGATTCGGAGTTCCAGATGTGGACATTATGGCAACGAGATCCAATAAAATAGTTTGGCTATTCTTGGCCTTACGGTCTCCCTCCCTTCATAGAGCATTGCTTTGGGACATCCCATGTGTAATGGCTATGCGCTCTGTGTCCCGTGATGTACGATAAAGAAAAAAGGATTTTTAATAAACAGCTTACCTGTAAAATCCTTTTCTTGAAGTACATCACGGGACACAGAGCTCCCACCCCTCTTTTGGGGAACATTGTGTAACCTCGGAGGAATTGCTTGCTACAAAACTGAAGCACTCCCAGTGGGAGGGGGTTATATAGGGAGGAGACTTCCTGTGAAATTGATTACACCAGTGTCCATCACCTGAAGGTACCCATATAACCCATGTGTAATGGCTATGCGCTCTGTGTCCCGTGATGTACTTCAAGAAAAGGATTTTACAGGTAAGCTGTTTATTAAAAATCCTTTTTTTGCTGGCGCCGGACCTGATCACAGCTATTCAGCTAGTTGTTTTATAGTAGGACAAATCAGCAATAGCAACTTATATTTTATCATTATAGGCTGACCTAAATACAACTGTGCTATTACATGGGAAGCTGAAAGACAGGGCTTTAAAGTGGGCTACTGACCTTGACAGGTAGAGGTATAGCTTTATTATGTCTATATGTATGAGTACATTAAATAAACCATCTGTGAAGATAAGCAAAATGCGGCGCCTGCGCACAGACCTAGGAGCTGACTGCGCAGGCGCCGTATTTCTCCGAGTCCTACGGCTATGGCGCGTCATGCCCTCCGAAATAGGACTCGGAGAAATACGGCGCCTGCGCAGTCAGCTCCTAGGTCTGTGCGCAGGCGCCGCATTTTCGCCGAGATTACCCGAGTCCATATTGGGTATTTTCGGAAGATGTGACGCGCTATACTGGCGCCGTCCACCGCGGGGGAAAAAAATGAAATTCCAGGATAATACAGTAAGTGTGGGATTAAAAAAAAACCCAGCATACTGGCGCTGACGCCAGTATGCTGGATCACATGGGAGATCTTATATTTAGGGTGAAACTCCGCTTTAAGTACAGATAGACAAGAGCACCATTGATAAGGTTTCTTTAGTAGTGCAGTAACATTTGATTCTTAAATCCCATTAGCAGCTTTACAGTAGGCCTGAACTCAAAGAGTAAATATTTGCTATGTTATATGGAATTAAAAATGTAAATTGCATAGTTATGCTGGAAGCATTCTGCGTTCCCATTATAAATATGCAAATGAGTAAGATACGCCGATTCACGAACGTAGATGCGCCATATACGCGATTTGCGTAAGGCTTACGTCTGACGTAAAGTTACCCCTTATATAGCAGGCGCAGCTAATGCTAAGGTATGGGCCAGGGAACGACGCCGTTGAATTTTACGTTGCGTACGCCGTTTATGTAGTACTACGTGAATAGGGAAGTGCGTAGGTTACGTTCACATCGTTGGCATTGCGCTGATGTATCTTAGTGAGTATATGCGACGTGATTCTGAGCATGCGCGCGCATGCCCAGTTTGACCGGCCATTCATTTGCATGGGGTCACGCTTAATTTAAATAGATGACGCCCACCTCCTTCCTACTTTGAATTGGGCAGGCTTACACAAACGTAGTTCTAGGCCGCGATTCAGATACATTGGCATATCTTTATGTGGGCGTAGTATATCTTCTTTACGCTACGCCGCAGCAACTTAGAGAGGCAAGTGCAGTATTCACAAAGCACTTGCTCCGTAAGTTGCGGCTGCGTAGCGTAAATTGGCCGGGGTAAGCCCGCCTAATTCAAAGTAGGAAGGAGGTGGGCATAATCTATTTAATCTAAGCGTGACCCCATGCAAATGAATGGCCGGACAACCTGGGCATGCGCGCGCATGCTCAGAATCACGTCGCATATACTCACTAAGATACGTCGGCGCAATGCCTACGACGTGAACGTAACCTACGCACTGCCCTATTCACGTAGTACCAAGTAAACGTCATACGCGACGTAAAATTCTACGGCGTCGTTCCCTGGCCCATACCTTAGAATTAGCTGCACCTGCTATATGAGGGGTAACTTTACGCCGGACGTAAGCCTTACGCAAATCGTGTATATGAAGCGGCCGGGCACATCTACGTTCGTGAATCGACGTATCTTACTCATTTGCATATTTTTTAATGGGAACGCCGAATGCGTCCAGCGTAACTATGCGTCCACGATACGCCGGCGTAGGCAAGTTACGGGCGGAGGAAGCCTATTTATCGACGTATCTCGCTTTGTGAATCGGCGTAAAGATACGACGCGCACATTTGAAATTACGGCGGCATATCTGGAGATATGCCGGCGTAAATCGTTTCTGAATCCGGGCCCTTTTTTAATACAGCTTGTTTTCTCTTTGTTATATTTAGTACTAGTTCTCAAAAAACAGCATGCTCATTTACCTAAACATTATAAGCCAGGTATGTCAAGCATATGTTATCCTACCCCTGTGGACAGTTACTACCATGATTTTCTTTCACAGTTGGATATATAGGTAGCTACAATTTATTTTTATTTTTGTAATCCAGTAGAGGTTATTTTTGCAGCATTAATAATGGTCAACTAGTGGCCATTAGACAGTATTTTCTGCTTCAGTAAAGTAAACTCAATGAAAGAGATTAATGCTGATGGGACTTTTATCAACATATCTGTGTTTTGTTCTTTCATTTTAGAAATTCTGGAAAATGTTCATTCACCTTTGCACATTTTCCACACATAGATGTGGAAACTATAAACCAGCAATTGCATAGTCATTGTTACCGTTTTATGCACACCAGGCTTGTAAAAAAATATCTAGCTCTACCTAGCTTCTAAGAAAAACAGGGACTGGCAATCTACTTTAATCATTTATCTGTAAATATATTGTGATTTGTGTGTCATTTTAGTTTGTCGGGTAGAAGGTGCTTATGTTAGCAAATCACCACAGGGCAGATGGTGAAAAAAGCTTCAGATGCTCGCATTTATTACACTCCTGTGTATTCTGTGAATACACTCCAAGTAGGGCATTACTAACTCACACCTGTTCATGTTCTCTACATCGTCTGGTCTATGTTTGACGTAAAGTATATTTTTTAAATCACGCATGCATAAAAAATTAATGTGTTGTGAGCATTTTAACAGCCAATCCAATTAGAGGCTCTTTGACACCAGCATGTTTAGAAAATGCATATATTTTTATGTGCATTTTTCTGCAGTCAAAACATTGATGCTCCCCGCTGAAACCACTGCCTGTGGAAGAGAATTCCACATCCTTACCGCTCTTACAGTAAAGAACCCTCTACGCAGTTTAAGGTCAAACCACTTCTCTTCTAATTGTAGTGAATAGCCATGTATCTTTTTAAATTCCCTTTCACAGAAAAGTTGTATCCCTATTGTTGGGTCACCAGTACGGTATTTGTACATTGAAATCATATCCCCTCTCAAGCATTTTTTCTCCAGAGAGAAAAGGTATAGTGCTCCTAATTACGGTTAAGCGAACCCGAACTGTAAAGTACCAGACTTTTGAGTGAGTGAGTGAAAAACTTATATAGCGCAGCACATGCAAACTTAATCGCCTCTGGGCACTCATTGTTCCTTTCTCCTTTGTAATCAAAAGAGATGAGTTTTGATCTTTCTTCTGAAGGGCAAGTGGTTCTCCTCCAACCGAATGCTGGTTGGTAAAGCGTTCCATAGTCTGGGACCCTGGAACGCAAATCTTCTTTATCCTTTGGACTTGTATTTGGCTTTGGGAATTTGAAGCAACTTTTGGTTAGTGGATCGCAGAATGCGATTGGAGTTCTGAGCTTTTAATTTCTCGCATAGATATTGGGGTCCCTTCCCATGGATGCACTTATGCGTCAGACAGAGCGCTCTGAAAGCAATTCTGTCTTTTACTGGCAACCAATGAAGGGATCTCAGCGAAGATGAGATTGATTCCCATCGTTTTTTCCCAGTCACAAGTCTGGCGGCCGTATTTTGCACGACTTGCAGACGAGCGATTTGGTACTTCGGTAGACCGAGGTAAAGGGCATTTGCATAGTCCAGTCTGGAGTTGACTATTGTTCCCACCACGACTCCTATCTCTTCTTTAGGAATAAGTCTGCGTAGTAGGCGCAGCAGATGGTGAGATCCGCTGACTACTAACCCTATTTGTGCCTCCATTGTCATGTAGGTGTCGAAGATGACTCCAAGACTTTTGACTTTGGTGCTAGGGGTGATGATTTGGCCCAGAATGGGCGGGGGTGTCCAAGTTGTAAGACGTTGATTGTTTTTTCTGTACCCGGACCCGAACAATTTGCTGTATGTTCCGGTCCGGTGTTCGGCTATGTAATGGTGCGCTGCAGGGTAGCCAATCACCATTTGTTTTACTTGTGTGACCTAGAAGCTATCACAGCCATGCCTACTAATGGCATGGCTGTGATTGGCCAGTGCAGCATGTGACCCAGTATGTGACCCAGCCTCTAGATAAGCTAGAGGGACATCGCACAGCTCGTCACTCTGCTTAGCTAGGGTAGGGAAAGGCTGCCGCTGCTGCTCTCAGGGAGAGATATAGATAGGATTGTCCTGCTTCAGAAATCTAATTACAAAACTCAGCGATCTGCATAGCATTAGCTACTTTAGGGAAAGGTTCCTGATTGTGCTTATGAGTGAGTGAGTGAGAAACTTATATAGCGCAACACATGTGAACTGAATCACCTCTGGGCGCTTAGTATCCATTCCCTAGGCCCTCAGAAGAGATGGGTCTTGATCACTCTCCCAAAGGTCAGGTGATTTACCTCCAACCTGATGTTGGTTGGTAGAGCTTTCCATAGTCTGGGTCCTTGGACCGCAAATTGCCGTTCTCCTTTGGACTTGTATCTGGCTTTGGGTATTTGGAGTAGATTTTGGTTGTTGGATCGCAGAACGCGATTGGGGTTGTAGGCTTTTAGTTTTTTACATAGATATTGCGGGGCATTTCCCAGAATACACTCATGCGTTAGACAGAGTGCCTTGAAAGTGATTCTGTCTTTTACTGGCAACCAATGAAGGGATCTCAGTGAAGGTGAGATTGATTCTCATGTTTTTTTCCCTTTTACAAGTCAAGCGGCCGTATTTTGAACGACTTGCAGACGAGTGATTTGGTACTTTGGGAGTCCGAGATAGAGGGCATTTGCATAGTCCAGTCTGGAGTTGATAATTGTTCCCACCACGACTGCTATGTCTTCTTTTGGGATAAATGGAATAAGTCTACGTAGTAGGCAGAGCAGATGGTGAGATCCGCTGACTACTGACCCTATTTGTGCATCCATTGTCATGTCAGTGTCGAAGATGACTTTTGACTTTGGTGCTAGGGGTGATGGTTTGACCCAGAATGGGCGGGGGTGTCCAAGTTGTTGCGAGATGAATCTTTCAATTGGCCTGAAACAGGAGAAGTTCTGTTTTTGAGCCATTGAGTTTAAGATAACTCTTTGACATCCAATTTTCTATCAGCGAAAGGCATTTCTCTAGTCTGAGATAATGATCCTTTTTGTTGCAGATGCGAAAATATAGTTGTGTGTCATCTGCGTAGGAGTGGTACAGTAACTTCTGGATACTGATGATTTCAAAAAGAGGACGGAGATAGATATTGAATAGAACCGGCGACAATGGGGATCCCTGAGGGACTCCGCATGACACTGTGCGTTTTTCAGAAGTGAAAGGACCAAGTTTCACTATTTGTGATCGGTTTTCCAAAAAGGAGGAGAACCAAGATAAATCACATTCCGCGACATTGGCTACTTCAACTAGCCGTGTCAGCAATAATTGGTGGTCTACCGTATCAAAAGCTGCACCAGAAGACAAGATTCTCCTTCTTCTGTGGCCTCTAGAGCTTCATCCCATATTTTGAGCAGTGCTGTTTCTGTCCCATGACCAGGACGGAAACCGGACTGGAATGGGTCAAGAAATTTATGGGTGTCCAAATGATGTTGTAGCTGTTGTACAACTACTTTCTCCATTACCTTGAAGAAGACATTTAGGCCTGTTATGGTTCAACGATGGTTTGGGTCTTTGGGGTCCAGGGTGTTTTTTTTTAGAATTTTTTTGATTATATCTTGTTTCAGCAAGGATGCACCATGCCTTCCTTGAATGACTGGTTTATGAGCTGTGTGGTAGCCGCTGCCAGAATATCGGCACATTCTTTCAGCAGTTTAGTGGGAATGATATCATTGGGTGCTATGCTGTTTCGTAAAGTCCCGATGATGTTTTTAGTGTCCTTGTTGAAATGGGTTTTAGCGTGAAATTGGCTGATTGCGGCGAGATTATGTGGGTGTTGGGTTTGTGATTTGGGGGGGGGGGGGGGTAGAAGGGGGTTCTTTTTTCTTTCCTAATGTAATTTTGAAGAGCTCTAAATGGAGCTTCTTCTGGGATCTAGTCCAGTGTGTTGTCACCGTTTTTTGCGGGTTTTTTTGAGGGGGCATTTATGGTAATGGTGAATTTAATGGCATGGTGATCTGTCCATGGCTGCGGCTCATTTTCCCGGATATTAATTTCCAGATTTTGTCTGAAAATGAGAGCGTGTGGCCTGAGGTATGTGTGGGCCCACATACTAGTTGCTGCAGACCTAATCCTTCCAGATCGTCAATGCAGGCGTCGGCGATGGGGTCCTGAGAGGAGTTTGCCCAGAGGTTAAAATCCCAGAGCAGCAAGAGGTGTTTAGTGTTTAGGGTATAGGTGGAGATGAACTCTGTCAATGACATTAGTAGATGCGTTTTTGGAACCAGTCGTCTATAGCACAAGAGTATGTGAACGGTGTCCTGGGGGTTTGTTTGGAGTTGCAGAGTGAGGGTTTTCATGAATGGAAGAGGTGAGTCTTGTGGATCACCGCCAGGCCTCCTCCTCTTTGCCCCACTCTGTTTTCTGTTTGAATGCGATAATTGCCTGGCACCAGTTCTCCTAGAATGGTGTTACAGTCGACTGTGGGCCAGCTTTCTGTGATAAAGAGGAAATCTAAATCGTTTTGCAGAATTAAATCATGGATTTCTTGTCTGTGTTTTACACTTATAGGGAGAGAATTAGATAGGAGTCAGTCCTACTTCACAAATCAAATTGCAGCAGCACTGCATATGTTCCTGTGAGATACTCTGCATATTACACCAGCACTGCATATGTTCCTGTCAGATACTCTGCATATTGCACCAGCACTGTATATGTTCCTGTCAGATACTCTTCATATTAGACCAGCACTGCATATGTTCCTGTGAGATACTCTGCAGTAGATAGTTTAGGGAAAGGTTACCGATTGTGCTTATAGGGAGAGAAATATATAGGAGTCAGTCCTACTTCACAAATCAAATTGCAGCAGCAATGCATATGTTCCTGTTAGATACTCTGCATATAGCACCATCACTGCATATGTTCCTGTGAGATACTCTGCATATTACACCAGCACTGCATATGTTCCTGTGAGATACTCTGCATATAGCACCATTACTGCATATGTTCCTGTGAGATACTCTGCATATTACACCAGCACTTCATATGTTCCTGTCAGATACTCTGCATTAGATAGTTTAGGGAAAGGTTCCTGATTGTGCTTATAGGGAGAGAAATATATAGGAGCCAGTTCTACTTCACAAATCAAATTGCAGCAGCACTGCATATGTTCCTGTGAGATACTCTGCATATTGCACCAGCACTGCATATGTTCCTGTGAGATACTCTGCATATGTTCCTGTCAGATACTCTGCATTAGATAATTTAGGGAAAGGTTCCTGATTGTGCTTATAGGGAGAGAAATATATGAGTCAGTCCTACTTCACAAATCAAATTGCAGCACTGCATATGTTCCTGTGAGATACTCTGAATATTCACCAGCACTGCATATGTTCCTGTCAGATACTCTGCATATTGCACCAGCACTGCATATGTTCCTGTGTGATACTCTGCATATTACACCAGCACTGCATATGATCCTGTCAGATACTCTGCATTCGATAATTTAGGGAAAGGTTCCTGATTGTGCTTATAGGGAGAGAAATATATAGGAGTCAGTCCTACTTCACAAATCAAATTGCAGCAGCACTGCATATGTGTAAGGTACCTGTAAAAGGTAGTGTCCGAAGTGGAAGTATAATGCTGGAGATCCAGGCAAAGCGTCGTCAGGCAGATATGGTCGGCAACGGATCAGGCAAATAGTTCACAATCGAATTCCGGAGAAAGGTCAGGCAGGCAAAGGTCATACACGATCTGGCGGTAAGGTACAAAATCAGCAGGCTGTAGAATAGTCGGGATATCAGGCAGGAGTTCAATACAAGGAAGATCACTGAAGCCAAAACACCCAGGAAGTAATCCAAATAAACGGGCGCTGAGTGATGACCTCACTTCCTATTTAAAGGCTGTCCAGAATGAGAATTGTCCACAGCTGGCAGCAGGTGGAGCTAGTGAGTCCGAGGTAGTGTTGAACACAATAAGGATATTCCCAAGGTCTAGATTAGGTATGAGCCGAACACCCCTGGATTCGGTTCGCACCAGAACCTGCGAACAGACCAAAAGTTTGTGTGAACTTTAGAACCCTGTTAAAGTCTATGGGACTCGAACGTTTGAAATCTAAAGTACTAATTTTAAAGGCTAATATGCAAGTTATTGTCCTAAAAAGTGTTTGGGGACCTGGGTCCTGCCCCAGGGGACATGTATCAATGCAAAAAAAAGTTTTTAAAAACGTCAATTTTTCAGGAGCAGTGATTTTAATAATGCTTAAAGTGAAATAATAAAATTGAAATATTCCTTTAAATTTCGTACCTAGGGGGGTGTATGTATGTCTGCTTGTTTCCTGTGCTTAGAACTGTCCCTGCACAAAACTGCAGTTTTTTTGGCAGCAGTGATTTTAATAATTCCTTTAAGTTAACCAATAAAAGTGAAATATTCCTTTAAATTTCGTACCTGGGGGGGGGGTGTATAGTATGCCTGTAAAGTAGCGCTTGTTTCCAATGCTTAGAACTGTCCCTGCACAAAGTGTAATTTCTGAAGGAAAAAAAAAGTAATTTAAAATCACTTACGGCTATAATGAATTGTCGGCTCCTGGAAATACAGAGAACAGTCATTCATAAAAATAAAAAAAATGTGTTGCCCTTAAAATCCATACCAGACCTGAAGGAGAATGGATGTTTGGGGGGAACTCCACATCATTTTTTTTTTATTTGACACAGGGTTCCCCTTAATATCCATACTAGACCCTAAGGTGAGTGATTTTAAATAATTTTTTCCTTCAGAAATTACATTTTTAAAACTCTTTTTTGCATTGATACATGTCCCCTGGGGCAGGACCCAGGTCCCCAAACACTTTTTATTACAATAACTTGCATATTAGCCTTTAAAATTAGCACTTTAGATTTCAAACGTTCGAGTCCCATAGACTTTAACAGGGTTCTAAAGTTCACACGAACTTGCCGCGAACACCCCAAATAGTTCGCTGTTCGGCGAACAGGCAATGTTCGAGTCGAACATGAGTTCTACTCGAACTCGCAGCTCATCCCTAGTCTAGATCTCTTCTGTGGCACAGCAGGTAAGGCTATGGTTTAAGCGACCAGGAAGACCCAGGTTCGAATACACCCCGGGACATGACAATATGTTCCTGTGAGATACTCTGCATATTACACCAGCACTGCATATGTACCTGTCAGATACTCTGCATATTGGACCAGCACTGCATATGTTCCTGTCAGATACTCTGCATATTACACCAGCACTGCATATGTTCCTGTCAGATACTCTGCATTAGATAGTTTAGGGAAAGGTTCCTGATTGTGCTTATAGGGAGAGAAATATATACAGTAGGCGTCAGTCCTGCTTCACAAATCAAAGTGCAGCAGCACTGCATATGTTACTGTGAGATACACCCTTTATATACTTTTCTTCTATTGTGCTATTCAAAAAACAACCATTTAGGGAAAAAATAAAAAAATTGCAGCGTTTCCTCCAGTGTTTCTCAGGCCGCGTACACACGACCAAATCTGTCTGCTCGAAACGGTCTGCTAGACCGTCCCAGCAGACAGATTCGATCGTGTGTACGGGCGAGCAGACGCATTTGGCCAGCCGACAGATTTGAAAGCATGCTTACCAATCTGTCGGCTGGGAACCCGTCTGCCCGACATGTCTGCTGGTTAGTACGCTAACCAGCAGACATGTCTTCTCGCACACGCGCCGAATGATTTCGACGCATGCGCGGAAGTGTTTTACTTCCTGGTGCGGTGACGTGGCGGCGTCAATGTCACCGCCGCGTCACCGACACGTCAGCGCGCTGTCTGCTGGCGGGGATTTTGGTTTGCTCGTGTGTACACGCGAGCAAACCAAAATCCAAGCAGACAGATTTGTTCAAATCGGTCGGTCCGACCAATTTGAACAAATAGATTGCCTCGTGTGTACGAGGCCTCAGTGTTTCCTCCATATCTGTAGGTGTGAGATAAACACTTTAGCTAGTGTTCTTCTATTGTTGTATTCAAAAAACACCCATTTAAGGCAAAAAAATATATTTTACAGTTTTTCCTCCAGTGTTTGCAGTCTTGCCTGCATTACTGTACGTGTGAGATACACACTTTGCATACTGTTTTCTATTGTGCTATTCAAAAAAACAATTATTTTTGGGCAAATAATTTTTTTTGGTGCATTTCCTGCATATCTGTAGGTGTGAGATAAACACTTTAGCTAGTGTTCGTCTATTGTTGTATTAAAAAAACACCCATTTAGGGCAAGATCCTACATTTGAGAAATATGAGGAGAACGTCAAATAAGGGATGTGGCCCCGGTTGTGGTGCTGCTGGTAGAGCTCCTTTTACAGGGAGAGGACGTGGTCGATCTGTGCCAGCTACACGCACAAGTGAAACACCTTTCTCAGGTGCGAGTAGGCGACAGAGCCTGCAGCGGTAGTTGGTGGGGCCTAATCCGGCTCTACGAATGTTGAGGCCAGGAGCAGAACAGGCGATAGTAGATTGGGTTGCTGACAGTGCCTCCAGTTCCTTCACATTGTCTCCCAGTTGCAAGTTTGGACTTGCAGCCGATGTCCATCAGTCTTTCACCTCACCCTCTTGCAAATCAGCCAAGCAGTCTGAGCCCCAAATAATGTAGTAGTCTCTTCTGCTTTTTAATGACTCTGTTAGCATGTTTTCCCAGGGCCATCCACCTAGTCCTGCCCCAGAAGTGGAAGAGATTAAGTGCACCGATGCCCAACCACTTATGTTTCAAGATGAGTACATGGGGGGACCATCACAGCACGTCTCGGATGATGAAGAAACACAGTTGCCAACTGCTGCTGCTTTCGCAATTGTGCAGACCGACAAGATGGGCAGTGGTGAAGACTAGTGATGAGCGGAATACGCCATATTCGATTTCGCGATATTTCACGAATATATACCGTGTTTCCCCGAAAATAAGACGTACTCCGAAAATAAGCCGTAGCGGGATTTCGACGCAAGATAGAAATATAAGACACCCCTCCGAAAATAAGACGTAGCGATGTAGTGTCGAATATCCGAAAATAAGATGTAGTGTCGAATCTCCGAAAATAAGATGTAGTGTCGAATCTCCGAAAATAAGATGTAGTGTCGAATCTCCGAAAATAAGATGTAGTGTCGAATCTTGTAGTGATAGGCTTGTCGTATGCGGCGCGGCGCGGTAAACAACACGTCATAGGTGTATGTTACTGTACTGGTGCTCAGGAGCTGTGAGGAGAAGAACACTCTGTAAAGCAAAAAGATTCTCCCAGCATTGACCAGCAAACCCCTCTCTCACCCCACACAAACAGATCACCCCAGCTCCACTGTGCTCCACATCAGCTTTGCTGGCCTATCTTTTTGTACAACCAGACAAGATGAGTGCAAAAAGAAAGAGTTATTCTGTTGAGTACAAGAAAGGAATTGTGGAGGACTCCCGAGGCAAGAATCTTACGGCTTTTTGCAAAGAGAAGAAGTTGGATATCCGAATGGTCCAAAAATGGCGTGCAGAATACGATAATCTCAGTCTACAGGTGGACAGAGGAAATGCTAAGAAGCGCAAGTGTGGTTCAGGTAGGCAACCTTTATTTTCTGTAATAAAAATAAGACACCCCCCGAAAATAAGCCATAGTGTGATTTCTTGAGGAAAAAAAAAAAATAAGACGGTGTCTTATTTTCGGGGAAACACGGTAGAAGAATATTCGCAAAATATTCGTTAATATCGAATATTCGTGATATTTTATCAAAAAAAAATTTTGCGAAATTTCGCTAATGCGAATGCGAAATTGATTGCAACATTTTCGTCAATACTCGAAAACGGAGATCATATCCTGGATTACTAAACTAATATGCACTAAACACTAACTCTACTTACACAAACTTATATGACTAAACTAAAGCTAATTTTTTATTTATTTTTTATACACAAAACACAGAAGGGCAGAGAAAGTATTCGCGAATATTTGGCAACATAAAACGATCGCCTCAGCTACTCGGCCCAGGGTCTCTAATCATACCAGCAATGATTTTAGACGTCGATGGAGATCACTAGGATGTGATCTGTTTAAAAAATAAATTTGAAAAAATACGAATATTCGCAATAGCGAATATTCACCGTGATATTCGATTTATTCGCGAATACTCGAATATGCAATATTCGAAACGAATATTCGCAATGCGAATATTCGTGAGCAACACTAGTGAAGACTGGGTGGAAGATGATGTGGTGGACGATGAGGTCCTCGACCCCACATGGAATCAACCTCATGCAGGTGACCAATGTAGTTCGGAGAAGGAGGCGGTGGTCGCACAGAGCCACCAACAAAGCAGAAGAGGGAGCAGGGTGCCAAAGCGGAGCCTCCGTCCCCTAGACAGTACGCCTGCTACTGCCCAAGGCAGCAAGGGACCGAGCACACCAAAGCCAGGTCCAAGGAGTTCCCTAGCGTAGCAGTTCTTCACACAATGTGCTGATGACAAGACACGAGTGGTTTGCACGCTGTGCAATCAGAGGCTGAAGCGAGGCATAAACGTTCTCAACCTGAGCACAACCTGCATGACCAGGCATCTAAGTGCAAGGCACGAGCTGCAGTAGAGTAGACACCTCAAAAACCAAGAAAGGTCTCTGGCTCCTCCTGCGTCCTCTTCTGCTTCAGTCTCGGGCCTCTCGGCCTCTTTATCCACCTCTGTAGTGACAGTGCCACCTGCCATCCCACAATTAGAGGACCGGCAAGCAACACTACCACCTGGGTCACCAAACATCTCCACAATGTCCCATGGAAGCATTCAGCTCTCTATCTCCCAAACACCGGAGCGAAGTACCCCCCTACCCACCCGCGATCCCTGGCCCTGAATGCCAGCATTTCAAAATTCCTGGCCTTTGAAATGCTGTCATTCCGTCTGATGGAGACACAGAGTTTTTAAAGCCTGATGGCATTGGCTGTGCCCAGCCGCCACTACTTTTCCAGGCGAGCCATCCCTTCCCTGCACAACCAAGTGGGGGGCAAAATCAGGTGTGCACTGAGCAACGCCATCTGTGCCAAGGTCCACCTAACTACGGATACGTGGACCAGTAAGCACGGTCAGGGACGTTATATCTCCCTAACAGCGCACTGGGTAAATGCAGTGGCTGCTGGGCCTGAGGTGGATAGCAGTTTGGCACAATCTCGGATGATGTTTGGGCAAAATCTCGTAGCATCTCTGGGCCTAGCCGGTTTGACTCAGATCCGTTGCCTGGCGCATGTGCTGAATTTGGTGGTGCAGAGGTTCCTGAAAACTTACCCCGATATGCCACAGCTGCTGCAGAAAGTGCGGGCCGTCTATGCGCACTTTCGGCGTTCTCACCCTGCTGCTGCTCGTCTGGCAGTGCTGCAGCGTAACTTCAGCCTTCCAGCTCACCGCCTCATATGTGACGTGCCCACAAGGTGGAACTCCACCTTGCACATGCTGGCCAGACTGTGCGAGCAGCAGCAAGCGATAGTGGAGTTTCAGCTGCAACACGCACGCGTGAATCGCTCTGCGGAACAGAACCACTTCACCACCAATAACTGGGCCTCCATGCGAGACCTGTGTGCCTTGTTGCACTGTTTCGAGTACTCCACCAACATGGCCAGTGCCGATGACGCCGTTCTCAGCGTGACTATTCCAGTTCTATGCCTCCTTGAAAAAACGCTTCGGGCGATGATGGAAGAGGATGTGGCACAGGAGAAGGAGGAGGAATCGGGATCATTTCCAAGGCTTTCAGGGCAGTCATTCACAAGTAGCTCCGAGGGTGGGTTCCTGCACCAACAAAGGCCAGGTACACAATTGTCCAGCAAGGGCACAGATCTGGAGGATGACGAGGTGGAGGATGAGGCGGAGGAGATGGAGGAGGAGGAGGAACCATGTTCACAGCATAGTGGCACCCAGACCAGCTCATGGCCATCACTGGTGGGTGGCTGGAGGGATACAGAGGACACAGATGATACACCTCCCACAGAGGACAGCTTTTCATTGCCTCTGGGTAGCCTGGCACACATGAGCGATTACATGCTGCAGTGTCTCCGCAACGACTGTTGGGTTTCACACATTTTAACAGGTGCTGATTACTGGGTGGTCACGCTGCTGGATCCCCGTTACAAGGACAATGTACCGTCCTTAATTCCCTCACTGAAGCGTGATCGCAAGATGCGCGAGTACAAGCTCACGCTGGTAGATGCGCTGCTGGGGGAATTCCCACCTGACAGCGGGGGCACAGTGGAAGCACAAGGCGAAGGCAGAGGAGGAGGAAGAGGTCGCCAATGCAGCAGGGGCACTGCCAGCACCTCAGAAGGCAGGGTTAGCATGGCCGAAATGTGGAAAAGCTTTGTCAGCACGCCACAACAAACAGCACCAAAACAGCACCACCAGCTGATATGGAACGTTTTAGCAGGAGGCAGCATTTCACCAACATGGTGGAGCAGTATGTGTGCACACGCCTACACGTACTGAATGACCCCTTAAACTTCAGGGTCTCCAAATTGGGCACATGGCCTGAGCTTGCCCTTTACGCCTTGGAGGTGCTGGCCTGCCCTGCAGCCAGTGTATTATCTGAACGTGTATTTAGCACGGCAGGGGGCATTATCACAGACAAGCGCAGCCACCTGTCCAGAGCCAATGTGGACAAGCTCACGTTCATTAAAATTAACCAGGCATGGATCCCACAGGACTTGTTCGTACCCTGTGCAGAATAGACATGTATAAAGGCCTTACCCAGCCATTCTTGCATTTCTGATCTTTCTAGGGTTGCCACCTCATCCCTTTAAATGCTAAAACATATTAATCACACAGGTTCTCTGGCTGATTAAGGTGCTAATTAAACTCACTTGGTGCCTTATCGACATTAAATTAGCCCCAGAACCTGTGTAATTACTATGAGGTGGCAACCCTAGATCGTTCTCACTCTTTTGGGATGTACCCTAATTTAAAAAAATAAATAAATTAAAAACAAAAAGCTGTGTTGGCTACCTCGTCCTCCTCCACCGCCGCTTCCACCTACACCGCCACATCCACCGCCACCTCAACCTCCTACTCCATATGGACCTCGTCCTCCTAGGTCAGTGATGGCAAACCTTGGCACCCCAGATGTTTTGGAACTACATTTCCCATGATGCTCATGCACTCTTCAGTGTAGTGGAGCATTATGGTAAATGTAGTTCCAAAACATCTGGGGTGCCAAGGTTCGCCATCACTGTCCTAGGTCAAGATTTTTTTTTCTTATTTTTATTTTTTTTAATGTTATTTTAAGTTATTTCCCTATCCACATTTGTTTTCAGAGTACTTGCCATGCTCTTACTGACATTTTGCTGCCATTTGCAGCCCTCTAGCCCTTTCCCTTTCCCTAGTTTTTTAGAGACATTTTAGTAGTCAAAATGGTCCCCATTGACTTCAATGGGGTTCGGGTCCCGGACTTTTTTCCAAAGTTCGGCCGAACCCGTCGAACCCGAACATCCAGGTGTCCAGGTGTCCACTCAACTCTACTCTTAATCTTTCCTCATAACTAAGGTCCTCCAGTCCCTTTATTAGCTTTGTTGCCCTTCTCTGATCTCTAGTTCCAGCTCATCCTTCCTGAGGACTGGTGCACAGAATTATGGTGCAGCTGGACCAGAGTCTTGTAGAGTGGGGGAATTATTGTTTTATCTCTAGCGTTAATCCACTTTTTAATGCATGCCAATGTTCTGTTGGCTTTTCAGCAGCTTGGCATTGCATGCCATTGCAAAACCTGTCATCTACTAGGACACCTCAGGTCCCTTATCATCCTAGATTCCCCCGGAGCGTCTCCCCCTAGTGAGTAGGTTGCATTCATATTTTTGCCACCCAGATGCATTATTTTCCATTCTGTTACACTAAATCTCATTTGCCATGTAGTTGCCCACTACATTAATTTGTTCAGATCTTCTTGCAAGGTTTCCACATCCTGAAATTATTGCCCTGCTTGGGTTAGTATCATCCGCAAATATTGAGATTGAGCTGTTTATCTCATCCTCCAGATTTTTTATGAATAAATTAAATAGGATTGGTCCAGGACAGAACCCTGGGGGCCCTGCTTTCCACACCGGACCATTCTGACGACTCCCAATTTATCACTACCCTCTGAACTCGCCCCTGTAGCCAGTTTTCAATCCATGTACTCACCCTTTGGTCCATGCCAACAAATTTTAGTTTGTACAGTAAAGTTTTATGTGAAACTGTAATAAATGCCTTTGCAAAATCCAGATACACCACGTCTATGGGCCTTCCTTTATCTAGGTGGCAGCTCACCTCCTCATAGACGGTTAATAGATTGGTTTGGCAAGAACGATTCTTCATGAATCCATGCTGATCACTGCTAATAATACAGTTTTTATTACTAAAATCAGTGCCGATCCTGACCTCCCTGGGGCCAGGATATAATTCCCAGGAATAAACCTTGGCCCTTTTTTAAAATAGTGGTGCTACATTGGCTTTTCTCCAATCTGGTGGTACCATTCCAGTCAGTAGACTGTTGGTAAAATTAGGAACAATGTTCTGGCAATTACCTTCGGGTCCAAGTGACTTATTATTGTTACATTTTTCAACTCTATTTCTAATTCTTTCCTCTGTTAGCCATAAGGGTGCTTCCTGTGATGTGTCATGAGGATAAACATTGCAGTTTTGGTTACTGAAGCCCCCTGTTTACTTAGTAAAGACTTAATTCAATACCTTCAACATCTCTCCATCCTTAGTACCCAGTTGCATATTTCCACTTAACTTTCACATTATTTTGTAAATGCTGTGCAGGGTAAAAAATGTTACACAGTGTATTTTTTATTTATTTTTTTGCTGCTTAGCTGGTAACTGTGCTTATAGATATACTTTGTTTTGTTTGCTATGTGCAAGCCCTTCCACATGCATCTCTTTTTAACCACTTGTCCTCTGCCCACCGTCAAATGACGGCGGGCGGAGGACTCCATTGTTCTGACATCACGTCATATGACGTGATGTCTTTTTAAAGCCGCGGGCGGGTGCTCGCGCGCCGCCGGCGGCGCGCGCGCGCACCCGCCGCTCTGCGGGGATCCCGTGCGAGTGGCGGGCACACGCGATTGCTTAGTAACTGAGCGGGGACGTGGAGCTCTGTGTGTAAACACAGAGCTGCACGTCCCTGTCAGGGAGAGAGGAGAGCGGTTGTGTCCCTTGTACATAGGGACACAATCGGTCACCTCCCCCAGTCACCCCCCCTCCCCCTACAGTTAGAACACTCATAGGACACACATTTAACCCCTTCCCCGCCCCCTAGTGGTTAACCCCTTCACTTCCAGTCATATTTATACAGTAATCAATGCATATTTATAGCATTGTTCACTGTATAAATGTAAATGGTCCCAAAAATGTGACAAAAGTGTCCGAAGTGTCCGCCATAACGTCGCAGTCCCAATAAAAAAATCGCAGATCGCCGCCATTAATAGTAAAAAAAAAAAAATGCCATAAACTATCCCCTATTTTGTAAACACTATAAATTTTGCGCAAACCAATCGATAAACGCTAATTATTTTTTATTTTTTTTTACCAAAAATATGTAGAAGAATACGTATCGGCCTAAACTGAGGAAAAAAAAATTTTTTTTATATATTCTTGGGGTTATTTATTATAGCAAAAAGTAAAAAATATTTCATTTTTTTCAAAATTGACGCTCTATTTTTGTTTATAGCGCAAAAAATAAAAACCGCAGAGGTGATCAAATACCACCAAAAGAAAGCTCTATTTGTGGGAAAAAAAGGACGCCAATTTTGTTTGGGAGCCACGTCGCACGACCGCGCAATTGTCAGTTAAAGCGACGCAGTGCCGGAAGCTTAAATTTCGTCTGGGCAGGAAGGGGGTGTAGGTGCACAGTAGGCAAGTGGTTAAAGGTTGTTATAAATTGGGTCTGATTTAGTAAAGAAGTATTTTTCACTTGTGTGGTGGGCCGGCAGTAAACACCCAGAATCCAGTTGTTGAGAACAGAACTTGTATTAATATAGAATCCATTAATTCACAACATACCTAGCTGGAATGCACTGGACCGGGAACACTCACAGTATCTGACAGCAGTGTGTAGCTGAGCAGGTCTCAGATGTGCTGAAAGTGTCTGTCTTGAGGGGTAGAATGCTTTCTGACCCGTTCATGCCCAAATGGGGAGATTTCCAGGAAGTATGACATATCCCTATGCTTTCTCTAGTATTCTGGAAGGTCTAATCACTGTCCTTGTCAGATAAGTGACCTGTCTCTATACTACCCACACATGAAATGCAAGCCAAACCTTGGTTTCATGGACTTAAATGGACTCTGCCTGACCCAAGATGGCTGCCAGTGTCACATAGATTGGCAGCAATCAATCAGATAGCTATCCCAGTCACCCAGGAAACCATAGAGGAGCAAAGTTTCTCTTGACTTCCCCTTCAACTGCAATGCTGCTACGGTCGAGCGCCACCTGCAGTGGAGAAATTAGGCTGCACCTGCCTACACGCTTGAGAAGTGAATCTGACATTCAGCAAACTTTTCTAGGTTAATGTGTTTTAAATGACAGTGGTCAATTAGCCACCAGAAGGTTTTTTGAAAGTCAAACTCACTGTTTCATAAGTAGACCCCTCTGTGTAGCTGTGTTGACTTTAGTTATTCAATCTTGGGCAAAATGTAATTTCTTTGTTTTATTTTATTTTTTTACTTTTTTGTTTTGCAATGTATATAATGTGCTGTATTTCACAGCATACTGCCTTTTGTTTTACTACCCAAGGTTTATTGCATTATTTTCACAGTTTCTTCACTGAAAGGACAAAAACCACACAAGAAACATGCGTAACAAGATGACATGCCCTTGTGTTTATTTAATTTGCCTTTGGCATCTGTTAGGCCGCGTACACACGATCAAATCTATCTGCTAGAAACGATCGGCCCGACCGTCCCAGCAGATTCGACCGTGTGTACGGGCGAGCCGATGGATTTGGCCACCCGACAGATTTCAAAGCATGCTTTGAAATCTGTCGGCTGGGAACCCGTCCGCCCGACATGTCTGCTGGTTAGTACGCTAACCAGCAGACATGTCTTCTCAAACACGCGCCAAATGGTTTCGACGCATGCGAGGAAGTGTTTTACTTCCTGGTGCGGTGACATGGCGGCGTCAACGTCACCGCCACGTCACCGCGCCGTCTGGCGGCGGGGATTTGGTTTGATCGTGTGTACACGATCAAACCAATATGTCCCCAGCAGACAGATTTGTTCAAATCGATCTGCCCGTCCGATTTGAACAAATGTGTCTGCTCGTGTGTATGGGGCCTTAAAGGCAATCTGTCAAGAGTAAAAATACCTGTCAAAGGATTCAGGACAAGCAGCTATAGTCTACCCCCTACTTCCCCTAAGATCTGGGGCAGTCAAAGTAATTATTGACAAGTGATGAAACTGACCCAAAGCAAGCATGCAATCTGGTCATTTCACCAGCTGTACAGTACACTTGTTCTAGGTAAGTCAAATGGTTAGTTTTCAGCTTTGGAACAAGCATAAGATTAGGGCTACAGTGATGATTTATCTTTTTCTCAAACACTTATGACGCGTACACACGATCGGACATTCCGACATCAAAACCGTGTTTTTTTTTCTTACGGATTGTTCGCTTAAACTTGTCTTGCATACACACGGTCACACAAATGTTTTTCAGAAATTCCGAACGCCAAGAACACGGTCACATACAACACTACGACGAGCCGAGAAAAATTATGTTCAATGGTTCCGAGCTTGCGTCGAATTGATTCCGAGCATGCGTATGATTTTTGTGCGTCGGAAATTGGCTACAGACGATCTTAATTTTGTTGTTGGAAAAATTGAGAACCAGCTCTCAGCAAATGTCCAATGGAGCATACACACGGTCAGATTTTCTGACAATAAGCTCACATCAAACATGTGTATGCAACATTAAACTCCATGCACACTGGTCTTAGAAAAAACATCTGTTCTCTTGGCAGTAAAAAACGCTCATATAGGGCATTTTTTGTACAAAGTTTAGATGAGTTTAGGAGAGTTTTAATTTTTTTTTCGCCAGAAAGCTCCAATCAGAAATGCAAACCAGAATGTTTTTTTTCCTGCCTCTAAACCACGGGTCCCAAACTGGCAGTCCTCCGTCTTTTGCGAAATTAGAAATTCTGTCATGCCTCTGCCTGAGAGAGTCGTGCTTGTAATTGTCAGCCTTGCAATGTATCATGGGACTTGTGGTTTCACACAAGCTGGAGGGCCGCCAGTTTGAGACCCCCGCTGTAAACGTTTAGCTCAAAATATGCCTGTAATTGTTCATAAACATTGCGTAGCTTCTACAGGAAAAACACAAAACTCCTATAGAAACAAATTTTTTTAAGCCGATGTGCATGGAGCCTTTGAAAGAATTTACCTGGGCCAGGTGGAAAATTGTTGGCATAACACACTTTGTGTACTTCCAGCATTATTCATTGCAGGTAATTGCTGCCTTTGGCACAAGCTTCCTATTTTGTGTGTTTTTTTTTAGTAGGTCTCCATAGGCTTCCAGCAATTTTGATGTGCATCTGTTAAGATTTTTCCCAATTCACTGTTTTCTTCGTTTTCTTCTTATGCCATGTACACACAACTGTTTTTCCTGCCATGCAAAAAAACAAAGTTTTTCTCTACGTGGTTCGTCGTGATTCCTCTCAAGCCTGGCATACACACGTTCATAGAAAAAACGCTTAAGCAAAGTGCAGTGACATACAACAAATACGACGGCACTATAAAGGGGGCATTCCATTTGAATGGCACCACCCTTTGGGACACTTTTGCTAATTTCTGAGCATGCGCGTTTTTTTCTCCTCAGAAAAGCATACACACGATCAGTTTTCGTGCCGAAAAAAAATGGGAAAAACGACGAGAAAAAATAGAGCAGGTTCTAATTTTTTTGCGGGCAGTTTTCTCGTCGAGAAAACTGCTATGGAGCATACACATGACCAATCTAAAAAATGGCGCTTTTATTGTCATGAAAAACGGTCATGTGTACGTGGCATTAGGTTCGCAGATTAGAAGATCGCATGCTGTGATAGCTACCTCTCCATAATTTGCAGTTGACATCCACAATATTCTCCTACTTTCAGACACTGCTTGATTCCTTATCTCTGCAATATTTAATTCTAGGTTGTGTAGCGGTGTGTTGTCACTAGTTACTAACATCCACGCATATTAACCCTGCTGCCAGGCATTCATACGTCACACTTGTAGACAATGAAAAGTCTTTTGATTTGTTTTGTTGTTTTATTTGGGGGATTGAACTTGGGTGGGGGAAGGGATATGGAATGCCCATAGCAAAAAATTGGTACAGTATTTGCAATGTTATAGCGGCACTGACTTTACATTGAAAATGTCATTGAGATTTACTAATTACCTTTGCAAATGTTATAGCGGTTATGCTTTACAGTTCCTTTGCTAGAACAAAAAATGGTGGACTCTAAGCTTCACAGCGTTACTTCAAACCATTCTCCTACTCTGCACTCTCCCTACAGACTTCTACCTCCAGGACACTTCTCCTCCTGCACATCACTTTCCTGTCACAGCATTAGACATCCTGTCCCACCATCTTGAGCTGACTAGGCCTCACACTGAATAAGTTCTAGGAGTAGTTTCCCTTGATGATTCTTAATAGGCCAGGGGCCTGCAGTACCCCAACTTGATGGCCTTGAACATTTAATTAGAAAGAATTTTTGATGATGGACTACTGATCCCAGCAAGCCCGACTTGCAAAGGCACCTCACGCTGCAATGATTAGGCACAAACCTCACAGTCTGTCCTTTGGCTCTGCATCCAGCTCCCCTGGCATGCCTCTTCCAGATCTCCACTGTGCTTCACTCACTGACTCCTGCCCTGAGTCCTTCCTGACGGACTTACCCAGACTGTGTGGACCAACTGCTTATTCAGCTCCTGTTCCAGGACACCTCTCCATAAACGTGTAAGGAGAGGCTCCCTCCCAGCTCCCGAGCTCCTCCGTTGAATGGGGGTGTTTCTCGTGCACATAGTCTAGAACTCCATCCTTCAGTTCACTCAGCTGACAACTCCCTCCCAGCAGGCTGGCCATGAGTATATGTAGGAGGCCTGCCCCCTGTCAATCCTAGTTGGGGATTGGTCAGGGCTCCTCACATGTATATTCCACTCAAACTCTCAGCCCTGCCCCTCTTCCAGAACATGCTCACTGAAAGCAGGGGAGGTGCCCAAAAGCTTAAGTACATGTCAGTCACAACCACTGCTACACTAACCACTCCCTGCCCCCAGATCGAAAACAAACAGGCCCAGCTTGCAGCATAGGCCTGCTTAAATTTACCTGCACTGGCAGAACCTACAAACACTAAATCTCTAGCAAATACCTATGGTAGAGGGTGCTACAGTTGTGTAGGACAGTATTATGGAAATATCTTTTTCAAAATGACTTGTATTTTACCATTGTATTCTTAGTTCCTTCTTTAAAGTGTATTTTTTGCAATTTGCAGGATAAGTTTCATACCTGGGAAAGGTGTCATTCAATATTCTCTGGTACTTCACTGTGTTACAGAACATAGTGTATATTGAATGAAAATTGAGAAAATATATTTGTTTTTCGCAGTAAGTTAATTAAATTATTCAACCGCATGGATCAGTTTTTATGCCTCTAGAATGCTAACATTGAGATAGCAGCTTTATTGTTGCAGGATTCACATTCCCAAGATCTCTAGGTGTGGATACAGCTTACATATTTTTCCTCTTTGGCAGAGTTAGCCAATTCATTGTAGA
This sequence comes from Rana kukunoris, assembly GCA_029574335.1. Classification (NCBI taxonomy): domain Eukaryota; kingdom Metazoa; phylum Chordata; class Amphibia; order Anura; family Ranidae; genus Rana; species Rana kukunoris. The sequence goes on from CM056051.1 coordinate 223,989,970, forward strand.
TCAGCTCGTATTTTAACTTTTGCAAGTGTGCGGATCATCATTGTCAGTTGTACCCTTTAAATGCCATGACATTGCATGTAGGGTGAGCGTGTTTTTAATGTCTAGAGTAGCAGACATACTAACCTGCAAAAACTAATTTCAGGGAGGTGGCAAACCCAATTCAGGGAGATCGCGCTCCGTGCACCGCACACCACCTCCCCCCACAACAATTTAACACAACTAGACGGATGATCAAATCAAATGGAATCAGTATACAGTGGGGCAGAGCAGTGAGCAGTATACAGGGGAGAATAGTGAGAAGTATATGGGGATGGCAGTTGGTAGTATGCAGTGGGGGGAGCAGTGAGCAGTATATAGTGGGGGGGGAGCAGTAAGGAGTATATGTGGATGGCAGTTGGCAGTATACAGTAGAGGGAGCAGTATACGAGGATGGCAGTGGGCAGTATAAAGTGGGGGAGCATTAGGCAGCATATGGGGATGGCAGTGGGCAGTATACAGTGGGGGAAGCAGTGAGCAGTATATGGGGATGGCAGTGGGCAGTATACAGTGGGGGGAGCAGTGAGCAGTGTATGAGGATGGCAGTGGGCAATATACAGTGAGGGGAGAGCACTGAGCAGTATATGGGAAAGGCAGTGGGCAGTATACAGTGGGGGGAGCAGCGAGCAGTATATGGGGATGGCAGTGGGCAGTATAAAGTAGGAGGTGTAGTGAGCAGTATATGTTGATGACAGTGGGCAGTTTACAGTGGCAGCCGCTGGAGCAGTAGGAGAGAGGAGGGGAGCCTCGGGCATGTGCAGTAGGGTTCCTGGCGTGAAGCCATAAGGCTTCACTGCCGGACTCCCTTACTCGCAAAGGAGGTGGCATGCACCCAGTGGCGTATCTAGGGTATGGCAGCCATGGCAAGTGCCATGGGCGCCATATGAAGGGGGCGCTGTTGAGTGGCTGGGCAGCAAGACACTTACCAGGATCTCTTCTTCCCTCCTCCCAAGTATAGGCAGGATCTCCTTTTCAGCACCTTTTCTAATGGACAATGGCAGCACTATCCCTGCAGCGTTCAGCCACAGCCCTCCTGTTCTCCCATTCCATCTGGTAGGATTGGCAGCGCACAAAGAAGAAGAAGGAACATCAGTTTCTCCATCTCCTCTGTGAAAACTGAGGCCTTAAGTGATGAAGATTTCATCACTTCCAGTATTGGTTCTGCATTTACCTGGCTTTAGAGGGTAGAGGAGGGATCAGGGTTCTAATAAACCCCAGATTTCTCCATAAAGAGGATATGTCACTACCCAAGGTGTCACAAGGGATGATAAATATCACTAGTTTTGTTAGCTGTTTTTTTGTTAGGTTATCTGAAAGATGGGTTTCAAATGTCTCAACAAGGGCGCAGTCTCAGTGCTTGCCATAGTTGCTATTTTCGCTAGATACGCCTTTGCATGCACCCAACAGCTGATGGAAACATCGGCTGCGGTGCCGACATCGCTGGACTCCAGGACACTTAAGTGTCCGATTATTAAAAGTCAGCAGCTGCAGTACTGTAGGTGCAGCTGCTGGCTTTTAATTTTTGTAGCGGTGGACGGACCTCCGCTTTAAGGGCTCGTTCACACATAATGTGGTAACTGCTATAATCCTGCCCAGAGATACAGAGCAAAGTGTAAAAGAGTAAAATGTGGTCATACACAGCAGCGCAAAGTATCATAGTCCTGTGTGGAGACATAAATGAAGGGACATTTTGTGCACTTCAAACAAAGCTAACAAAAAAAGTAAACCGTGTTACAGCATGAGCTGAAATGCACATCACATCGCCTCTTACCACCCCCTCACTGCAGCCTAAACTGACAGCTGCTTATACACTAATATGGAACATTTAACATGTGGGAAGTGTGAACAGGCCCATAAAGTATGATTAAACCCACATTAAAAACTATCAGTACATGCTGTATTACATGCTGCTCATACTCAGTCACTATAGGATTCATTTCTGTACTCTACTGCTTTTCACTGTCCCTCCCTCCCTGTCTGTGTCCCACTGCAGCCTGAGATGTGTAGCCCAGCCATTTGCACATCTATTGAGTGTGCTCCAGTTTCAGTTCCTTTCTGTTTCCTCCTTTTTCTTATCTGTGCAAGCAGTGAGCAGTATATGGGGATGGCAGTGGGCAGACTATCTGGATAAATAACCAACCACTCCCTCCCACCTCCTCCATGCCCACTAAACAGCTAAACACAATAGGGGTGAGATATTACATGTTAACTGATGGAGATATCACCTATAACTAGTCTTCACAGCAAGGAGCACCGGAAGGGCAAATGCATGTCAAATAAAACCAAAGAATTTCCAAGCTAAGCTTACCAACCAGCCTGTGACCAACCAAATTAACCTGTCTAACAATATGCTTTAAAAACTGGGGTTTTTGCAAATACATACGTTAGCTGCAGGCCAGCAAGGCACCCTGTATCCTCCAGACCCTAACTCAGACTTTGAAGAGTCTCCACAGTGGAAACACATGTATTCTGATGGATCGATGCAGGACAGATGGCTGGAGCTCAACCCTCCTTAAAGGCGCTGGAACACACTGAACACCCAGCACATTGCACAGTGGCAGCAAAGGTGTCAGTGCGTTGCCTGACCAAAATGTCAACAATACAGAAAAAGGTCACTGCCCCCACCTATAACTAGTCTTCACAGAAAGGAACACTGGAAGGGCAAACGCATGTCAAATAAAACCAAAGAATTTCAAACGAACCTTTTTTCATATTGTGTGCAACTAAACTTTTTAAAACGCATACTGTTATGCCGCGTACACACGGTCGTTTTTTGCGATGAAAAAAAACGACGTTTTTTGTGAAGTAAAAAACAACGTTTTTGAAACGTCACTTTCAAAGACGATGTTGCATACACACCATCGTTTTTTTCACAAAAAACGAGGTTACGTTCACCACACTTTTCCATTGAAGCTCGCTTCATAACTAGCTTCTGGGCATGCGCGGGTTGAAAAACGTCGTTTTAAACGACGTTTTTGCTACACACGGTGACTTTTTGTGAAACAAAAAACGACCTTTTGAAAAACGACACAAAAAATTCAAGCATGTTGAAATTTTTTTTTGGTCGTTTTTTTTAAGACAAAAAACGACGTTTTGCCCACACACGATCAATTTAAATGACGTTTTAAAAAACAACGTTTTTTTTCATCGCAAAAAACGACCGTGTGTACGCGGCATTAGACAGGTTAATTCGGTTGACCACAGGCTGGTTAGTGAGTTGAGCTTGGAAATGTTTATGTTTTATTTAACTGGAGATATCACCTCCCTGTTATTCTAAGAAGCACATACAACCAATAGACACAGTCAGGAGGGGCACAAAACAGGCTGTGATTGGTAGAACTTGCCTTAGATAGCCTAACCATGTTTTTGCACAAAAATGATAAAGATTTGAGTTCAAATTTGTATTTCAAAAGCTGTTATGCGCATTTTTATAAAAAAATATGTAACTGGCAGCAAAGGACTAGAACCTCTGCATGTGTTTCCCTGCAGATGGGCTAGGAAAGAGCTGGGTCACATGACAGCTGTGTAATTTATGAAAAAATCTTGCTTTGATGACCTAGCTCTCAAGTCAAAGCTGAGGTCAAAGCTTGAGCTGAGTGAAAAATTAGGGTGTACCCTCCTTGGAGTGAAAGGTACAGTCAATATAAGTGTCCTCTATGACGTAATCAAACATAAGCATGCACCAAGACAAATATGCAGACTGCCATTGTTTACCTCACCTTCTGAAAATGCATGGTTATCAAGCTGATTCAGTGGTGTCAATACTTCATGAACAGCAAGGTGGCCAATCAGAAGTCCCAATTTAACTCATACTTTACTGGCTACATGCTCGTTCCAGGTTAATGACGCAAAGTACTGGATTCCGAGACCACTAAGCATAGCATTTACCAAATTTGGTTCCTACTAGCAGTCTACAGGTTTTCTTTTAACATTTTTGACCTTTTGTTAGTTAACCACTTAAAGCATCCCACCGCTGCTGATGAGAGAAGACATCCACAGTAAGTATGCACCAACACTACACTGACACACACACACATAGGCACATTAACCCCTTGTGATCACACCCCCCTGTCACAGTGTCACTGAATGCAGTGATCTAATCACTGCATTTAGTGTCAGTGTGACAGGCAGTGTGAAAGTTAGTTACTGTAGTGTTAGGTTCAGGATAGCCCCCGTACCCCCCCTAATAAAGTTTTAACCCCCTGATCACTGCCCTAGTTAACCCTTTCACTCCCTATTGCCAGCGTCACTAAGCGATCATTTTTCTGATCGCTGTATTAGTGTCGCTGTTCCCGCTAGGTAGCTATTTATTTTTTATTTTTTTATTGCGATTTTTTTTTTTTTACTAAAGACATGTGGCTGAATTAATTTTGGCCTAAATGTTTTACTAAAATTTAGTTTATTTGATTTTTTTTATAACAAAAAGTAAAAAATAGTGTTTTTTTTCAAAATTGTCGCTTTATTTTAGTTTATAGCGCAAAAAATAAAAATCGCAGAGGCAATCAAATTTCACCAAAAGAAAGCTCTATTTGTGGGAAGAAAAGGACGTGAATTTTGTTTGGGAGCCACGTCGCACGACCGCGCAATTGTCTGTTAAAGTGACGCAGCGCCGAATTGTAAAAACACCTTGGGTCATTTAGCAGCATATGTGTCTGGGTCTTAAGTGGTTAAAGGTTAAGTTCACGGTTTGGAACATGTAACGTGTTCCCGCTCCTGCCGACAGTTCCCCCTCACCCCCCATCGGTGTGTAAGCGGGCGGGGGATCCTTCTGCTGTCACAATTTAAAAACAGCATGGCCGTGTGGGCAGTGGCGGACTGACAACTCATGGGGCCCCGGGCAATAGGAGATTATGGGGCCCCGGGCAATAGATTATGGGGCCACACAGTATACACATACACACATACAGTATGTATACACAGTATACACACACAGTATACATATGAATGAATGAATGAATGAATGAATGAATGAAAACTTAAATAGCGCGGCACATGCGAACTGAATCGCCTCTGGGCGCTTGTTGTTCCTGACTCCTTTGGTATCAAAAGAGATGAGTCTTGATCTTTCTCCTGAATGCTAGGTGGTTCTCCTCCAACCGAATGCTGGTTGGTAAAGCGTTCCATAGTCTGGGACCTGGGACCTGGGACATACACACAGAATACACATACACACACTAAAAAGGTACTGGAGAGGTGGGGCAGCTATAATCTTGGGATTGTTAGACCAAAAGGAAGTCGGTAAGGGACATTTTAGGGACAAAAAAAACACAGATTTTTACATACTGTTCCTGGTTATACTGAGGCTGGCAACCCTGATGGGGCCCCCTAGTGGCACAGGGCCCTCGGGCAGTGCCCAAGAGCCCCAATGGTCAGTCCGCCCCTGCGTGTGGGGCTCTGCCCATGAGGCCGCATCTGTCATTCACAGTTTAAATGACCTTCCATTTTTGCACACAAAGGATTTACACGCTGCATTCACATTACAGTTCACAATTTATATTCCAGACTTTAGTTTCATTTTTCAGATTGTGCTTTAGAAACATTTTGCTGTTTGCTCTTTCTGTTTTACTCTTTTATTAATCTACAAGCTATCTTAATACATCACAGCATCATCTCAACATCAAAATGATCATCTAGGGTTGTGCCAAATATTTCATCGCTGTCAAGGAAACCATTGACTAGCAATGCTGCTATATAAAAGTATTTTATTTCTTTTCACAGGCATATCTCTTATGTAGTAATTATTAGCTAAAGCTAGCCATGCACAGCTCAATTTTCTCTTGTTCAGCCCTTGGAACCAGTTGATTCCCCCATCCACTCTAAACAGTATGAATAGAGGAAATGGGAAAGCCAGCTATTGTATTCAGCAGCCACTGTAGCTGCCTGAGTGCACTGATGATTCCTAAACATCGACTGCATTTAATAGGATGAATTCACCACTCGGCCAATAATTTTACACCTAGTGTAGTCAATTTTAAAATTTTGTTGAGCTAGGTGATGCATGCAGGGCCACCCATGGCTTGAATAGGAATTGGCAGAAATGTGAGCTGTCTATGGCCAGCATTAGTCTGGTACTGCTTTTACCTAAGTACAGTTTATTTTTGAGATTTGCTAAGTGGAATTCTCATCAGTGTTACAAAATTACATATGTAATTCGGTTTAAAAATAACACTAGTCCATCCAGTTCAACCAACATAATAAATAAATAAATAAAACAATCACACACACAAATAGAAAACTTTGATATACACTATCCTATGCTTGCAGTTGATCCAGAGGAATGAAAAAAAAAAAAAACAATAAAGCATGGTCCAATTTGCTCCAGCAGGGGAAAAATATCCCTTCCTGATCCCTCAAGAGGCAATCAGATATTCCCTGAATCAACTTTACCAATCAATAGTATTATCCAATTACATCATGTGTATCTAGAAAATAATCCAATCTACAGAGCTGGTCACCACCAGCTTATGAGGGACTCTATTCCATATTTTCACAACTTACTGTGAAGAAGCCGTTCTATATTTGGAGGTTAAATCTCTTTTACTTCAGACCTAAAGAGCGTCCCCTTGTCCTTTGTGATTACCTTAAAGTGAATAACTCAACATCGAGTTCACAATATGGACCACTTATTTATATATGTTGATCATATCCCCCCCTTAATCTCCTATTCTCAAGAAAGAATAAAGTCAGCTAATCTTTCCTCATAGCTGAGCTCCTCCATGCCTCTTATCAGCTTGAATAACAGCAAAAATATTGCGCTTGTGTATTTGAATATAACGATAAGCAGCAACAAACATGTGAAAGATATACACAACAAACAAATAAGGGAAATAAAAAAGTTGCGCTATGTGAACAATGTTATAGACATGATTAAAGTCCAACATATAATTAAAAGAGGCGTCAGTTCAAAAATCCAATTTCTTGAAACACGTGCTGAATAAAGTGCTGAGTGCTAATGAACTCCAAATGGTATCCTTCACCAGGTGAGTCACCAACATAAAGTAAGAATGTACTCTGACCCCACACGGTGGGCCCTCTATTATGGAAGGTCAAATGAGAATTGGATATTGTCAGCTGCTGACAAGGGAAGCAATGGTATAGGGAATATCCGTCTCTCCAACCGTCCCTCCAACAACCAGATCAGACCCTAATGTCCGTCGATCAAAATCCCAAAGAAGTAAAAAAGGGGCTTCCAATAGTGTAAAAAAACTTTCACAAGGCATTTATTAAAGCACTGTGCACATATTGCATCAACGGTGCATCAAAAGACATTAAAAAGCTGCAGCAGAAAAGTTTTAAAAATCGTAGTGACTGGGTAGCGTCTCCTCGCCTGACCAGTTTCGTCACTAGAGGACCTCTTCCGGGGCATCGAGGTCGCTTCATTTGCCACACATTTGCCCAATTAAACAGTAAACGTGCATTGAGGTTGGCTTGTAAGTTGGAGACATCCTGTGTTGAGGGGGATGCTACTTAAGCCTTTTGATTAATCTGTAGGTATGCTTGTCCTGAGTACTCTTCAACAGCATATTCATTTCAATTTTCTAAGACTGGTAGAGCTCAGTATTTGTGTGTGTGTTTGTATATATATAAATATATCGATAAATAGATAGATAGATAGATAGATAGATAGATAGATAGATAGATAGATAGATAGATAGATAGATAGATAGATAGATAGATAGATAGATAGATAGAAATGTGACAACACTAAAGAAATTACACTTTGCTACAATGTAGTGTGTGTACAGCTTGTATAACAGTGTAAATTTGCTGTCCCCTCAAAATAACTCAACACACAGCCATTAATGTCTAAACCGCTGGCAACAAAGGTGAGTACACTCCTAAGTGAAAATGTACAAATTGGGCCCAATTAGCCATTTTTCTTCCCTGGTGTCATGTGACTTGTTAGTGTTGCAAGGTCTCAGGTGTGAATGGGGAGCAAGTGTGTTCAATTTGGTATTATCGCTCTCACTCTCTCATACCAGTCACTGAAAGTTCAACATGGCACCTCATGGCAAAGAACTCTCTGAGGATCTGAAAAAAAATTATTGTTGCTCTACATGAAGATGACCTAGGCTAGGGGTAGGCAACCTCGGCCTTCCAGCTGTGGTGAAGCTACAAATCCCATCATGCCTCTAGGAGTCATGCCTGTAATTATCAGGGTCTTGCAATGTCTCATGGGACGTGTAGTTTCAAAACAGCTGGAGGGCCAAGGTTGCCTACCCCTGGCCTAGGCTATAAGAAGATTACCAAGACCCTGAAACTGAGCTGCAGCATGGTGGCCAAGACCATACAGTGGTTTAACAGGACAGGTTCTACTCAGAACTTGCCATGGTTAACCAAAGAAGTTGAGTGCACATGCTCAGCATCACAAACAGAGGTTGTCTTTGGCAAATAGACTTATGAGTGCTACCAGCATTGCTGCAGAGGTTGAAGGGGTGGAGGGGGCCAGCCTGTCATTGCTCAGACAATACGCCGCACACTGCATCAAATTGGTCTGCATGGCTGTCATCCCAGGAGGAAGCCTCTTCTAAAGATGATGCACAGGAAAGCCTGCAAACAGTGTGCGGAAGACAAGCAGACTAAGGACATGGATGTCCTGTGGTCTAATGAGACCGAGATAAACTTATTTGGTTCAGATGGTGTCAAGCTTGTGGGCCGGCAACCAGGTGAGGAGTACAAAGCACTATTAAGCATCTGTGGGGCATCCTCAAATGAAAGGTGGAGGAGTGCAAGGTCTCTAACATCCACCAGCTCCATGATATCGCCATGGAGGTGTGGAAGAGGACCTTAGTGGCAACCTGCGATGCTCTGGTGAACTCCATGCCCAAGAGGGTTAAGGCAGTGCTTAAAAATAATGGTGGCCACACAAAATATTGACACTGTGGGCCCAATTTGGACATTATCACTTAGGGGTGTATCCACTTTTGTTGACAGCGGTTTATTAATGGATGTGTGTTGAGTTATTTTGAGGGGACAGCAAATTTAGACTGTTATACATGCTGTACACTCACTACTTTACATTATAGCAAAGTGTAATTTCTTCAGTGTTGTCACATGAAAAGTCACTTTTGTTTATATACAGTGGAAATAAAAAGTCTACACACCCCTGTTAAAATGTCAGGTCTCTGTGATGTAAAATAAGTAGACAAAGATAAATAATTTTAGAACTTTTTCCACCTTTAATGTGACTTATAAACTGTACAACTCAATTGAAAAACAAACTGAAATCTTTTAGGTGGAGGGAAGTAAAAAATTCTTATTTGCCCACTTTTCTTTAAAAAAACACTCCAAATCCCCACAGATTTTTAATCGCACTCAGGTCTGGGCTCTGGCTGGGCCATTCCAAAATTATAATCTTCTTCTGGTGAAGCCATTCCTTTGTTTATTTAGATGTATGCTTTGGGTCGTTGTCATGCTGAAACATGGAGTTCCTCTTCATGTTCAGCTTTCTAGCAGAAGCCTGAAGGTTTTGTGCCAATATTGACTGGTATTTGGAACTGTTCATAATTCCCTCTACCTTGACTAAGGCCCCTGTTCTAGCTGAAGAAAAACAGCCCCAAAGCATGATTCTCCCACCACCATGCTTCACTGTATGTTGTTCTTTTGGTGATGTGCAGTGGTGTTTTTGCGACAAACATATCTTTTGGAATTATGGCCAAAAAGTTCAACCTTGGTGTCATCAGACCATAACGCTTTGTCCCACGTGATTTTGGGAGACTTCAGGTGTGTTTTTGCAAAATTTAGCCGGGCTTGGATGTTTTTTTTCTTAAGAAAAAGCTTCAGTCTTTCCACTCTACCCTATAGCCCAGACATATAAAGAATACAGGAGATTGTTGACACATGTACCACACATGTACCACACAGCCAGAACTTGCCAGATATTCCTTCAGCTCCTTTAGTGTTGCTGTAGGCCTCTTGGGAGCCACCCTGACCAGTTTTCTTTGTCTTTTCATTAATTTTGGAGGGACATCCAGTTCTTGGTAATGTCACTGTTGTACCATATGTTCTCCACTTGAAGATGACTGCCTTCACTGTGTTCCATGGTATAGCTAATGCCTTGAAAATGATTTTGTACCCTTCTCCTAACTGATACCTTTTAACAATGAGATCTCTTTGTTGTTCTGTTCTCGCTACAAGTTTGCCCTGGCGTGTATGTAACTCAAAAAATTCTTACACGTTGTTTATATTTATATGTAATTAGTCTTTGTGTATATGTACTCCTCCTGGAGAAATGTTCTAACAATCATAATTCATACTTATATAGATATATACTACATTAAATACTTATACATGTACTCTCTTGTTTTTAAATATACCAGCACATACCCAGTATCTGTCCTGAGGAAGCTAATATTTCAGTGGAACGTGTCGACGAGCACGTCTTTGGAGGCATTACTGGATCAGAAATTCTTCTCATACCTCATACATTATTAAAAAAAAATTGTACTGTAGGTCCAGTCCTCCATAACTGAATTATTGGGTAACGGTAACTGTGTCCATACAGGGTATTGTTTGTATGTTGTTTATGTGTTTTTTAACTATGTTGTAATACAATTTATACTTTTTTATTGATTCTCCCTCTCATTGTGTGCCCACAAAGTCCACACATTTTTTGACTTGGCCAATCCCTAAATATTTTGGGCCAGATTCACAGAGCGATTACGCCGGCGTTACAGGAGATGCGCGGCGTAAGTCTAAATTTGTGCATGCGTTTCGATGCGCCGCATCCCCAAAACGAGATACGCAAGAAATCTACTTTTTTTTGTCCGGCGTAATTTCGATAGACAGGCGCATTCGTCCGCGCAAAACTGCGATAGACACACCATTGATTTGCTATTCAAATATGCTAATGAGGGAGTTACGGGGATCCACAAAAGAACGTTGGTGCAGCGCAGGCTACGCGCTGTGCGCAACAGCTGCACGGCCTGTCTAAAATTAGACCATATAAAAGGTGGAATAAAATTGGACAATTCGTCTACATGTCAGAGAAAGCAACACTGTTAGTGAGGAGCTGAGCAGTCACACGTGTTACACAACAATCTGTATGCCAACATGCCAGTGGCATCCATGCTCATAGCTATACTACTGACTTTAGATGAGCAAAGAAGGAGGAGGGCACGGAGGAGGGCACGGAGGAGGGCACGGAGGAGGGCACGGACGAGGGCACGGGAGAGGATTTTTTTTTTTTTAACAAAATATTTTTCTTTGCTTTTATAAACATTTTGACACAAAATATACATACATATATACATCAATACATAACATACATACAAATTACAAACACAGTCTCACTATCTTTCTGTAAAAAAGAATCTTTCTGCCCTGTAAAACCTTTATGGATATAATTAGGGTTGTCCCGATACTACTTTTTTAGGACCGAGTACAAGTACCGATACTTTTTTTCAAGTAGTCGCCGATACCGAATACCGATACTTTTTTTAAATGTGTCCCCAAATGCAGCCATGTCCTCCACATATTGCAGCCATGTCCCCCACATATTGCAGCCATGTCCCCCACATATTGCAGCCATGTCCCCCACATATTGCAGACATGTCCCCCCACATATTGCAGACATGTCCCCCCACATATTGCAGACATGTCCCCCCACATATTGCAGACATGTCCCCCCACATATTGCAGACATGTCCCCCCACATATTGCAGACATGTCCTGTCCCCACATATTGCAGACATGTCCTGTCCCCACATATTGCAGACATGTCCTGTCCCCACATATGTAGCCATGTCCTGTCCCCACATATGTAGCCATGTCCTGTCCCCACATATGTAGCCATGTCCTGTCCCCACATATGTAGCCATGTCCTGTCCCCCATACCTGATGTTCTTCAAAGCCGCCGCTGCTGCCGTTAATCCCAGTGCATGACAGCGGCGAGCATTACAAGCTTTCGCTTGTCTACTTGTAAAGCCCACGCTGCCGTGTATAGACACTCCCCCTCTCGTGATTGGACGGATCCGTCCAATCACGAGAGGGGGAATGTCTATACAAGGCGGAGCCGGCTTTACAAGTATACAAGCGAAAGCTTGTAATGCTTGCCGCTGTCATGCACCGGGATTAACGGCGGTATGCGGCGGCTTTGCGGTGGCGGTAGCGGCGGCGGGGGGAGGGGGGGTTAAGTATTCTATTTCGGTATCGGGGGTATTTGCGGGAGTACAAGTACTCCCGCAAATACTCAGTATTGGTCCGGATACCGAGTATAGTATCGGTATCGGGACAACCCTAGATATAATAATCTAATCTGACACAAGCCCCTCACTCTTCACTTGATATATCACACACGCATAGACATCTTTGGCATGAGTGATTCTGAGGTGTCTCGCATCTTCAGATTCACCCCTCCTGCCATCCTGGAATTAACCAAAACCCTGCAAGAGGACATCACCAGCCCAACACATGACACCACCCATGACACCCATGACAGCTACATATATAATCATAGCCCCATCCCCACAGATTTCGAACAGAACATGTATGGGGACAGCTGGCTGGTTGGTGAGTGACATGGGTGGCAGGCATGACTGTCCCCCCCATGATGCTGAAATCACAAGGTGCACATGCACTACTAACATCCTCCTGTCTTATCCCTTCAGGATGACTCTGCATATGCACTGGGACCCCATCTCATGACTCCTATACGGAACCCCCCTAACCAAGGCTACCCCGTCTTCTGAGGGAAGAGCAGCCAGGAGCCAGCTCACATTAGGCATCGTTGCAAGTTAAACACACACATTAATCATGGCACAATGAGAATGCATGCATGCACACCACTGTGGTCCCTAGATCACACACACCACATCCTCATCACATTGGATTGGCACAAGCCCACCATGCAGGACTTGTGAGCAGCAACGCCATGCCACGGCTCCAATTATGTCACTGTACATTCATACACCATTCACACGGACCTGGTGATCACTTCTCCACCACAAATGAGGGTGACACCCCTTTTCCGGCAGGAATGTCACCCCCACATTTCAAAATCATACACAAACGGAACCCCAAAAAAAAAATTGACCAGCAAAAATAAAAAATGCCCAGCAAAAATATAATTTTTTTATAACAACAACAAAGAAAACACATAAAAGACAAAAATCACTCTGCAAAACAGTCCCCAAATATCTCAAAGACACATCACAAACAAACAAACAAACGCTAATAAACAACAGAACAAAAGCACCTTGCTGTATAGGAAGGGATACAAAGGGATGTACTTTTGCAAAGGAAGTGCGTTTGTGTCTGTCTATTTATGCTGTCTGCGTAGTTCACTAAGTTGCCCGGGTCCACTTCCAATTTCACTGATTGCGCCGTCCCCGAGTTGTGAGCATGCGCACAGAGGTGCTGACCATGGTCTGCTTCATGTGCGCATGCGCAAGCCGGCCGGCCCTTCATTTGCATGGGGTCACGGCTCATTTCAATGTAACACGCCCACGTCCTTACCAATTTAAATTACTCCGCCTTACGCCTCTGAAATTACGTTGCTCCGGTGCTAATTTCTGCGCAAATCAAACGAGAATACGAAGATTGCGCCGCTACATTGCGGCAGTCTAACGTAAAGGAGGTGCGCTACACCAGTCAAAAAATGCGCCGATGTACGTAAATCTGGCCCTTTGTTTTCTTATTTATTTTACTTTAAAGGAATTTTTTTTTACACTGTTTCAAAAATAAATAAACAATTGGGTCACTTTTTTTTCTATTACAGGGAATGTAAACACCCCTTGTAATAGAAAAAAGCATGACAGGACCTCTCAAATATGAGATCTGGGATCAAAAAGACCTCAGATCTCATATTTACACTAAAATGCAATAAAATATATATATATATATATATATATATATATATATATATATATATATATTTATGTCATTTAAAAAAAAAATGTCCCTTTAAGGACATGCAAAGATATTGAGATGGGTGGGGGCCATTTTCCCCTCACTTGTTTATTATTGTTTATTGTTTGTTTCTTATACAAGGCGCATAATTCACAAAACATGTTTGCATCGATGCGCCTGCTTCCCATCCAGTCACGTTACCAGAAACATACCAAAAAGAACAAACTTTAAAAACAACATAAAATCGAGTGGCGGTTACAATAAACATATAGACATTCTAACACTCGGTACTACATGTATACATTATAAAAACGTTAAAAACTGCATAAAAACAACAAAAAAGGAAGAGGGGGGAAAGGAAGGAAAGGAAAAAGGGGAAAAGATAGAGAAAGAGATATCTCACCCCAAACCACTAAAGGCCCTAGTAAACAACAGAGTCTTCAGATCTTTTCTGAATACCTGGTACTTCTCCTGTTGTTGCAGGTGGCATGATTCCATAACTGGGCAGCTTGAACTGAAAAAGCTCTGCCCCCCCATTTTTTCAGCCTATAAGGCCGAACCACTTGTCTCCATTTCAGCCCATCAGGGACAGGACCCGATCACCTCCGCCGCTGCCGACAGCTCTGGTATGTAGCAGAGTACACCGGAGAGCGGCAGGACCCCTCTCCTGCTGACGATAAAAGTAATCTCACCGCAGAGACCACTTTTATCTGTAAGCGGACCGCCCACGCTTGAAGAGGGTACCGGGGCTATGGTAGCTAGCTGCTACCATAACAATGGTATTCCTCTTCAAAGTAGCGACGGCGGGTGGTCCAGAAGTGGTTAACAGGAGTGTGTAGACTTTTTATATCCACTGTATACTGTATATGCTCAGTTATATCAAACTCTCAACCATTCCATAAGCCTACTCTCTTGGTATCATGTCTGATAGACTTGAGATATTTTTTCATGGAGTTTTTCTCAACCCTCCTTTGGCTTGGAAAGCAAAAGGAGTTTTGGGACTTTAAATGTGGTGCATGATAACATGCGCCTCCATCCCTGAATCAGAAATATGTAAGGGGTTTCGAGATTTTGAGTGCGGCACAAGACACATGGTAGGAGAAATTGTAAGAAAATAATAACAAAGCCAATCACTGCCCAGCAGTAACACCTGTCAGTACTTCATTATCAGTGATGCCCATCAGTGCCACCTGTCAGTGACACCTGTCAGTGACAATCAGTACCGCCTATCAGTGCCAATCAGTGCCATCTGTCAGTACCCATCACAGCCGCCTGTCAGTGCCCATCAGTGCCCCCTATCAGTGTCCATCAGTGCTTCATATGAGTGCCCATCAATTCTACATATCAGTGCCTCCTCATCAGTGCCCATCAGTACCACTTTATCAGTACCAACTCATCAGTGCCCATCAGTGCCGCTTCATCAGTGTCCGTCAGTGAAGGGGGAAACAACATTTTATGACATAAACAAAACAAAAACAATTAAAAAAAAAAAAATTAGTTTGTTTAGCAAAAAATAAAAACCACAGAGGTGATCAAATACCACCAAAAGAAAGCTATATTTGTGGGAAGAAAAATTAGTTTGGGTACAGTGTTGCATGACCGCACAATTTTCATTCAAAGTGTAACAGCGCCAAAAGCTAAATATTGTCCTGGGCAGGAAGGGGCGTAACTGCCAGGTATTGAAGTGGTTAAAAATGTTTTTTCTTCTTTTTTTTTTTGACCAAGAATAGGTGAATGAAAAAGTCAGCTGTGTACTGTATATACAAAGCTAGAAAAATGTACGTAATAAAAATGTCCTGTCATGTTCCATAAATAATTGTTTGGCTACTGTCCAAAGAAACCAGAATAACTATTTGTTTGACATAGTGTTTTATGTATGCTTTTAGTTGCATGTATAAATTAACTCAGGCCTTGATTATGCCTAGACACTAATATTTGGATCATCAGACACAAAACAGACCATTGAGAGCCTTGTAAAATGCAACATAAAATCCATTCAGCTGCTTGGCTGTGATTACTAGGTTTTATTCTTAAAGGAAATTTAAACTCTCATACACATTCTTATGTCAATGAAGTGTATGCTGTGCACGACAAGCAACACTGCCAAAAAGTGTTCAAAAAATAATTTTTTGTTGTTTTTTTTTTTTTCAATTGATTTTATGAAAACCCTGGCGCTATGTGCATGCACTGCAGGGAAAGAGTGACAACAATGCTGAATTTTAGTAGTGATCTTGTATGGCTGTAAATAATCTCCAAGAAATTATGTAAGTTTCTGAAAACTTGCTGGCCCACCAGGTAAGTAGTTCCCTAATTAAATAAATGTCAAATTTAAATTTAGGTGACTGCGATGATAGAGAAAAGGACACTTTTCTTTTCTTTTGCTTGGACATAAACTTTAATGAGAGAAAAAGTTAACCGCTCAGAGGTCCCAAGGAGCTAAAGCTGAAAGGTAGGATCCAACCCCTGGGTGCAGGCACTGCAATAGTATGCAAAATTGTATGGAGAAAAACCAGGACGGCCGCACTCCAAAAAATGTTCCTTTATAATAAAACAGATCACAACATCAACATGTCACAGCAAAAAACAGAAAAGAACTGACGCGTTTCACACCAAAATACAGTGCTTATTCATATGAATAAGCACTGTATTTTGGTGTGAAACGCATCAGCTCTTTTCTGTTTTTTGCTGTAACATGTTGATGTTGTGATCTGTTTTATTATAAAGGAACATTTTTTGGAGTGCGGCCGTCCTGGTTTTTCTCCATACAATTTTACATAAACTTTAATGCTTATCCTGTGCCCAAAAATGTGTTGAATGAATGCCATCATTTAAAGCTCCCATTAAAAGACTGCCACCCTTCTATTACATTCTGATTGTATTAAAAGCTACCTAAAAGCTTTTTTATTTACCTGAATCTGGGGTCATGAAACAAACTGGGTCCCAAGACGTCTCTTCTTCATAAAGCAGAGCAGAAGCATCCTTCTTTGGTGACTATGTTGCTGCCTGAGTAATTTTATTTGTATTTATTTTTATTGAGGTTTTTTTAAAGCACACAAAAAAATAACATTACATTGTCAATAAGCATACAAAAAAGTTCTACAATTAAATATATTCATCATTTCATACACATGTTTTACAACAATAAAACAATTATACATACCACAACCATATCGGACAGTAGGGATGAGCCGAACACCCTCGCGTTCGATTCGCACCAGAACCGTCGAACAGTCCGATCGTTCGCACGAACATTTAGAACCCCATTGAAGTCTATGGGACTCGAACTTTCGAATTCAAAAACGATCATTTTAAAGACCAATTTTCAAGTTATTGTTGGAAAACGTCTTTCAGAACCCGGGTCTTGCCCCAGGGAACATGTATCAATGGAAAAAAGTCTTTAAAACGGTCGTTTTTTCAGGAGCAGGACTCCTGAAAAAACTACTGTTTTTAAAACTTTTTTTTCCATTGATAGTAGTATCAATGGGAAAAAAGTTTTAAAAACGGTCGTTTCGTTTCACTCGACTTTGCCGCGAACAATCGTTTTTGTTCGAAATTCGACGCACCCAACCCCCCCCCCCCCCCCCAAAGCCTTTAAAAAAAAAAACTTTTTTTTTTTTTTTAAAAGGTCCCCTTTAAGAGCACTGTGTTAGGGGTGTGGGGCGGGCACCGGGCGCCGGGCACAGTGCAATTTTAAAGCGTGATGCCAATGCAATCCTGTGATTGCAGGCAAGATGCTTCATTTGCGGTGATTTTTGACTCCCTGTGGCGTTCTCGACTGCGCCTCTGATCGCTCATTGGGTCATTCTGCTTCATGGCTTCATGTCTGGGCGGTGCTGTCCCCGGGCGGTGTGTCACTTCCGGTTTTTCGGCTCTGGGTGAATGGAGAAGCCAGGTAATGTTTATTACGAACAGGCTGTCAGTTATTGCCTATTCACCTTTTTTGCTGCATGTATTCTCAGTCTGTGATCAGACTGAGAGTGGATGGAGCCGTGCTTCACCTCTCTGCCCTGCCTGGAATCACCTCCACTCAGCCCTTCACCTGACAGTCTGCTGGGAGCCTTCATTACACATCTCCAGTATTTGTGTAACACGAGGGCTCCCAGCTCTGCGACCTCCTAGAGTCATGCAGCTCACGCTGTGTATAGGTCTGTATTCTCTCTCTCTCTCTCTCTCTCTCTCTCTCTCTCTCTCTCTCTCTCTCCAGGTGCAGGCTGGTTAGGAAAAATACAGCATACCTTGGATTCTATATATAGCTGATTGATTGACAGGTCTGTGCTGCAAGAAGTTCTGCAACAGATCTGGCACTGAGACAAGTTGAAGATTGCATTTGGTGATACCGAACAGTATGTTAGATAGTTTCTTGATTGGCAGGTCTAGTTTTCAAGAGGTTCTGCAGCAGCTTTCTTGTAACTCTAGGTCACTCTAGGCGGAGGCTGGTTAGAAAAGCACAGAGCGGGGCGTGGCTACCGCGCGAAGCTGTATTGACAGCTCCAGGCAAGGGAACCGCCGAAGCTAGAGGCACGATCACCGCCCGTGAACCACCCACAACGCCGCATACTGGTCCCTAGACACCCGCGGCATGACCCGCAAGTGGAAAGAAACGACGGCGACAAGGAAGTTAGAGGAGTTTTACCCGCCGAAGGGTCGCGGCCTAGGCCAAGATGGCGCCGGAACGGAGACTGTCTCCCCCTCCTCCTCAGGTGGCTCGGGATCCGGAGCTTCCAGCCCGGGAGCTCAGACAGACCAGCCGCGGCACTCTCCAGCGGCATCCACCCCTCTCTCCAGAAGCCTGGCGAAGTCCAGACCACGCTTGGAGGAAGGCGCCAGGAAAGGGAGCGCTGGGCAGGAGTCCATGGAAGACACGAGGGAGCTGGTGGATCCGTTCACTGCATTCCCCACATCAGGTAAGGCAGTCTCGGACACCACTCTGAAGGACATGTTGGTCTCCCTGCGCAGTTCCATGCACGCTGACATGATGCATTGTATGCGCAACTTTAAAGCTGAAATAGGAGAGATGGGGGAGCGGGTCACACATGTTGAGGAAAAAATGGGGGAGTTTGCCAGCTCTCATAATACCCTCATTGATGCTCACTCAGAACACTCAGAGGAACTGGCCTGGCTTAGGGCAAAGGTGGCTGACCTCGAAGACAGGTCAAGGAGGAATAATGTAAAAATTAGGGGGGTCCCTGAAACGGTGCTCCCAGCACAACTGCACCAATATGCCCGGGACTTAATTCAGCAAATCCTCCCATCTGTTCCAGAGTCAGAATTGCAAATAGACCGCATACATAGGCTCCCTAAGCCGGCCCACCTGCCCGACAACATAGTGACGGATATAGAAGAAGGTCTTGCACTGCTTAGAGCTATGGATATTCTCCCAGACCAGACACAGGCTGGACCCTCGCCTCCTGAGAAGCTCAGAGCTCAATTTGAATGGCAAAAGGTGACAAAGAAAAAAAGTGGTAAAAAACGCAATTCTTAGACTGCCTCTTTAAAGCTCAATACACTCCTCAAGGTTCCCGCCATGGCCTGGTATACTTGTACGCAAGTTTTTTTTTTTGTCTACCCCTTCAGTTATGGGTAGAGATTCTGCCCTCTGGTTCTTGATTGGACAAGTCTTATTTTTTATTGCATTACCCATTTTTCTTTTCTTTTTCCCTATTTTTGTTTTTGCTCCCTACCTCCCCTCCTTCCCCTTGGATCGGTCTGCTCTGCGATGGTGCCGTCCTCCCTGCACAGCTCTGGAATGGATTGGTCGGCGCCTCCCTGCCTGCTTTCGACGCCGCAAGCCTGGAAGTTTTTACGTCTTTGAGAACAAGGTACTGTTATCATCTGCACCCACACTATGCCTATGGCGCTTAAAGTAGTATCTTTCAATGTAAATGGTCTCAACCACCCGGTCAAATGGGCCTCGGTCTGGAGGGAGGCGCTCAAGCTCCAGACCGACGTTCTTTGCATTCAGGAGACGCACTTTCTGGCTCTGGAGCCGCCTCGTTTTCAACACAGGAACTTCCCACATATCTTCTCAGCATCAGCTTCCACTAAGCAAAAAGGGGTCCTAATTGCAATTAGAGACACTGTTGCCTTCAAGTTAATAGAGTCCCATGCTGACCCCGAAGGACGCTATCTTGTCTTGCTCGGTGAACTCAACAACAAACCCTTTACAATTGTCAACCTGTACGCTCCAAACTCCCACCAATTTCGTTTCTTGAAGAGACTGTATCGTAAGGTAGCTACCCTTAGGCGTGGATCTTTGATAATCTGTGGAGATCATAATTTGACAGTGGATCACTCTTTGGACTCCTCTTCTGGGGTGAGGCGCCCGCCGCCTCAGCTCCAAAGCTTAATACATGCTGAAGACATTTTTGATGTGTGGAGGTGTCAGCATGAAAATGAGCGTGATTATACTTTTCATTCTGCTAGACACAATTCCTACTCAAGGATCGATCTCATTTTGGTTGATAAAATGCTCCTGCAGGCGGTGTCCTCCTCCACCATCCACGACATTTCGTGGTCTGATCACGCCCCTGTCTCGATAACGGTGGTGGAGGGGCACACCCCTAGTCCTGCGTATGTGTGGCGGGCTAATTCCCGAGTGTTTCAGTCACCTTCCCATGTGGCTTTGCTAGCTAAAAGTCTGTCTAATTTCTTTGCCGAGAATACAGGCTCGGTCTCAGATCCTGCAATGCTGTGGTGTGCCCATAAGGCTTTTGTTAGAGGTGTTATTTTACAGATCTGTGCGAGGGAGAAAAGGCAGAGGACACAAAAAGTAGACAACCTCCTTAAAAACATTAACATTTTAGAAACTCAAAACAAACTCAGAGCCACCGCCCAACTAGCGCAAAAACTTTCTCAATATCGGTCTGATCTCAGACTCCTGCTTCATGGAACGTTATGACAAACATCTCCAGAATCTGAAATTGTCCCACTATTCCTCGGGCAACCGAGCGGGTAAATTCCTGGCCCAGAGGCCTAAAGCGGCAAGGGTCAAATCTAAAATCCCCTTCCTGCTAAAATCATTAACCCAAAGGAAATAGCGAACTCTTTCGCGGAGTATTACTCCTCTTTGTATAACCTCAACACTGATCCCAACACCCCCCAGCCCTCAGAGGCCAACATTCAGGCCTTTTTTGCCAAAATAAATCTCCCCTCCCTTTCGGGGGACCAACTCCAGTCTTTAAATGCACCTATTGAGGAGTCTGAGATTAGGAGACTTATCAAAACTGTCCCACTGGGCAAGTCCCCGGGACCTGACGGTTTGCCAAATGATTATTATAAGGCTCTTCACGACAACCTAACGCCCACCCTGCAGGCCGTTTTTGCCAATGCTGTGTCCTCCGCCTCGTTCCCCTCTGAAATGCTTAAGGCATATGTGGTCACGATCCCCAAGCCGGGGAAGGACCCCTCTACTCCAGCTAACTTCAGACCAATATCATTGCTCAACACTGACGTTAAGTTATATGCAAAAATTCTAGCTCACAGACTTCTTCCTGTTCTCCCGACTCTTATCAGCTCTGACCAGTCTGGTTTCACCCCGGGGAGGCAGGCGTCGGACGCCACCAGGCGGGTGCTTGGGGTTGTGCAGTGGGCTAAATCCTGTCGGACGCCTTCTCTGCTATTGTCCTTGGACGCGGAGAAGGCGTTCGACAGAATACACTGTGGATACATGAGACACACTTTACATACATTTGGCTTTGTGGGGCCCACCCTATCGGCCATACTGGCTTTGTATTCCTCCCCCTGTGCCCAGGTATATACATCTAATCTGTTGTCGAACGCTTTTTCTATCTCTAATGGCACAAGGCAGGGGTGCCCTCTGTCCCCTTCAATTTTTAACCTCCTGATAGAACCCCTAGCGGAGAGGATTAGATCCCATCCGCACATCGCAGGCTTCCCTATTCAGGGCAGGTCTCATACTATTAACTTATTTGCAGACGACATTATAATATTTCTCTCTTCCCCCTCGGTCTCCCTTGCGCATGCTCACGATACCCTAACAGCATTCAGCAACATATCCTACTATAAGGTGAACTTCTCAAAGTCAATTATTCTTGACCTGGGCATTCCACTACCTATGAAGGCCCATCTCCAGAAAGCTTTCCCCTACACCTGGAGCAAGTCCTCCATTACCTATTTAGGAATCAAGGTTTTGGCGTATGCGAGCAAGCTTGCGGACGCCAATTACTTGCCACTCATCAACAAACTGACCACCGACACTAAAAGACTCTCTAACACAGAGTTGTCATGGACTGGACGTCTGGCCACGTTCAAAATGATGATTCTACCTCAGATGCTTTATATTTTTAGAACGCTTCCAATTCCCATACCCAAAACACACCTCAGAGCACTTAGTATGATACTCTCCAAATTTATATGGAAAGCAAAAAGGCCACGATGTGCAAGAGCTTTGCTAGTCAGACACAGAACGGCGGGAGGAATGGGACTGGTAGATGTCCGAGATTATTTTCGTGCGTCTGTTCTGACGCAATTGAGAACTTGGCTGACTACATCAACAGGCACAGACTCAGACTCTATCTGGGCTGACATTGAAGCGTCCCTCTGCCCGACCAACAACCTTAGGCTCCTTCTTTTGCTAGACGCCTGGAAACCGCTTCCCATACGCACCTTGCCGCTCACACTTCAGGCCTCCCTTGAGGCTTGGAGGGAGCTGCGTGATGCACCCCCCCTTCCCTCTGGGTATATAATGATTCCCGCCCCTGTAGAGATTCTCACCCTGGCTATCCCGAACCTCTCAATGTCTGGCTGGCGGGACAAGGGGATTCTGACTGTTGATGATCTATATCACAGAGATACCCTCCTCCCGTTCGCCTCACTCCAAAGTAAATTTGCCCTACCCACCACGGATTATTATACATACCTCAGAGTTGCTCACTTTCTCGGATCTCTGCCCTCCCACCACATGCGCTTCCACAAAGAGGTTTGGAATTTCTACACCTCCTACCCAGCCCCATCCAAAGGCATCTCATTTTTCTACAATTTTTTCCAACACAAGATGCATTTCATAAAATCTCAACCTTTTAAAAAGTGGGAGCAGGACTTGGGAGAAACTATATCGGAGGAACGATGGCAACAAGCGTTCCGATCGATATACAAGGCATCTAGTTGTGTTAACCACTGGGAACTAGCCCAAAAAAAATTGCCCTTAGGTGGTATATGACTCCCTATAGGCTCTCTAAGTTTGTACATCTTGGATCCCCGCTATGCTGGAGGAACTGTGGAGAATCGGGTAACTTGTTACATATGTTTTGGTCATGTAAACACTTGACAAGCTTCTGGAACTCCATATTTTCCTACATCTTCAGGATTACTGGATTTCTGACTCGCCCGACCCCTGCCTTGGCAGTACTCCATGTAGACATTGAGAAGTTTCCACCTGACCTCAGAGTAGTGGTCACACATATTCTGCTAGCGGCTAGGACCCTCATTGCGAGGCATTGGAAAGCAGATAGAGCCCCCAATGCGTCAGATGCTTTGGAGATCACGCGATCGCACTATGTATACAAGTCCTTAATAGCAAATAGGAGGGGTAACAGGCAGAGGTTTGACGCTATTTGGCAGGTATGGACTCGGCACTTCCAGAACGTACCTTAGGCATGCCTTTTATATGTATGTTTGTATTATCTGCCGTATGTTATTTTTAGTATGATTACTGATTAAACGATAGACAGACCTTCCCCTCCCCCCCCTCCCTTCCCTTCTCTTCTCCTTCCCAATCCCCTCCCTCCTTTCTCCCCGTTTTTTAAGTTGACCAGTTTGTATCTCATTTATGGCTCCCTGCAGGGATTTAATTCTACTGTCTTGAGCTGTGTTTGTACCTTTGTAGTTATGGTTCCCGTGTGGAGAACTGCTATACAGTTGACCCACTTGGTCTCCTTAATCTCGTTTTTGTATTTACCCTGTTTACAAAATTTTCTCTCTCAATAAAAACTATTTGACAAAAAAAAAGAAAAGCACAGAGCGTTCCTTGGATTCCCTATGAGCTGATTGATTGACAGGTCTGTGAAGCAAGAGGTTCTGCAGCAGTTCCGTTGTAGCACAGGGTCTAGATGGAGGTTGGTTAGGAAGCACATTGCTTATCTTGGATTGCCTTTGGTTCCAAGATGCAATAAGTAATAAGGAGATGTGTAGCTGACAGGTCTAGATTGCAAGAGGTTCTGCAGCAGCTCTCTTGTAACACTGGATCTAGGCAGGGGCTGGTTACTGGTTAGCAAAGTACAGAGCATTGCTTGGATTCCCTATAGAGCAATAGATGAGCTGGTGATTGAAAGGTCTGTAAGAGGTTCTGCAGCAGTGCTGGCAATGAGACATAGTGAAGATTGTCTCTGGTAATGTACAGCAGTAAGTCATAATGACTTATATAACTGGTGTCATTTGCAAGAGGTTCTGTAGGAGCTCTGTTTTAGCACATGATCTAGGAGGGGGTTGGTGAGGAAGCACATGTCTTACCATGCTTTGCTTTTGGTGCCAAAATGCAATAATTGACAAAGAGCTGATTTGACAGACAGGTCCAATTTGCAAGAGGTTCTGCAGCAGCTTTCTTGTAACACTGGATCTATGATACCTTGGATTCCCTATATAGAAATAGTTCAGCTGATTGACAGGTCTGTGCTGCAAGAGGTTCTGGAGCTGTTCTGGCAATGAGACAAGTTGAAGATTGCTTCTGATGATACGGAGCAGTAAGTTATATCAAGTTATTTGATTGACAGGTCTAGTTTTCAAGAGGTTCTGCAGCAGGTCGCTTGTATCACAGAGTTTAGATGGAGACAGGTTAGGCAAACACAGAGCATTGCTTGGATTGCCTACAGAGGTCTGCGCTGCAAGAGGTTCTGCAGCAGTTCTGTCAATGAGATATATTGAGGATGGCAGTGCAATGGGAAGTGTGATATATTTGGCACAGTATATGGGTATAGGCACAGTGGGTATGGTGGGATAGTGTACATACTGGAACCAGTTATAAAGAGTCTGGGAGCCATGGGCAGACTTGGTCTGGAGAGGTCAAGCACATAATCCAGCAATGCACAGTAGGTGCAATATAGAGACTATAGGTACAGTGCCATTGGGTACATAATCTATTAGTGCACAGTAAGTGCAATAAAGGAGTTATAGGTGCACAGAACAGTGATTTTTGGGGCCAGGTGGGTGATCTATACAATAAAAGAGCTATACAGTGGCTTGAAAAAGTATTCATACCCCTTGAAATGTCCCACAGTTTGTCATTGTACAACCAAAAACGTAAATGTATTTTATTGGGATTTTATGTGATAGACCAACACAAAGTGTCACATAATTGTGAAGTGGAAGGAAAATGATAAATGGTTTTCAACGTGTTTTACAAATAAATATGTGAAAAGTGTGGTGGGGGGGTACATTTGTATTCAGTCCCCTTTACTCTGATTCCCCCAACTAAAATCTAGTGGGATTAATTGCCTTCAGAAGTCACCTAATTAGTAAACCATGATGGGGTAAGTGCCGGTCAGACAGCGGGCGGTGGGGCTGCATTTGATGTTTTTGTTTCAGTATTTTTCAGAAATTTTCAGTTCTTTTGCGCCCCCCAAAAAATGTTGAGCACCAGCCGCCACTGATTTGAACACCTGAGAAAATCAATGTTAATATTTGGTACAGTAGCCTTTGTTTGCAATTACAGAGGTCAAACTTTTTCTTGTAGTTTTTCACCAGGTTTGCACACACTGGAGGAGGGATTTTGGCCCACTCCTCCACACAGATCTTCTCTAGGTCAGTCAGGTTTCTGGGCTGTCGCTGAGAAACACAGAGTTTGAGCTCCCTCCAAAGATTCTCTATTGGGTTTAGGTCTGGAGACTGGCTAGGCCACGCCAGAACCTTGATATGCTTCTTACAGAGCCACTCCTTGGTTATCCTGGCTGTGTGCTTCGGGTCATTGTCATGTTGGAAGACCCAGCCTCGACCCATCTTCAAAGCTCTAACTGAGGGAAGGAGGTTGTTGCCCAAAATCTCGCAATACATGGCCCCGGTCATCCTCTCCTTATTACAGTGCAGTCGCCCTGTCCCATGTACAGAAAAACACCCCAAAAGCATGATGCTACCACCCCCATGCTTCACAGTAGGGATGGTGTTCTTGGATGGTACTCATCATTCTTCTTCCTCCAAACACGGTTAGTGGAATTATGACCAAAAAGTTCTATTTTGGTCTCATCTGACCACATGACTTTCTCCCATGACTCCTCTGGATCATCCAAATGGTCATTGGCAAACTTAAGACGGGCCTTGACATGTGCTGGTTTAAGCAGGGGAACCTTCCGTGCCATGCATGATTTCAAACCATGATGTCTAAGGCCTCGTACACACGATCAAATCTGTCCGCTGGAAACGGTCCGCTGGACCGTTTCAGCAGACAGATTCGATCGTGTGTATGGCCGAGCCGACGGATTTGGCCACCCGACAGATTTCAAAGCATGCTTTGAAATCTATCGGGTGGGAATCCGTCCGCCCGACATGTCTGCTGGTTAGTACACTTACCAGCAGACATGTCGTCCCGCACCGCCGCCGCACCGCCGCCGAATGGATTCGGCGCATGCGCGGAAGTGTTTTACTTCCTGGTGCGGTGACGTGGCGGCGTCAACGTCACCGCCACGTCACCGACACGTCAGCGCGCTCTCTGCTGGCGGGGATTTTGGTTTGCTCGTGTGTACACGCGAGCAAACCAAAATCCCAGCAGACAGATTTGTTCTAATCTGTCGGACGGACAGATTTGAACAAATCTGTCTGCTCGTGTGTACGAGGCCTTAGTGTATTACCAACAGTAACCTTGGAAACGGTGGTCCCAGCTCTTTTCAGGTCATTGACCAGCTCCTCCCGTGTAGTCCTGGGCTGATTTCTCACCTTTCTTAGGATCATTGAGACCCCACGAGGTGAGATTTTGCATGGAGCCCCAGTCCGAGGGAGATTGACAGTCATGTTTAGCTTCTTCCATTTTCTAATGATTGCTCCAACAGTGGACCTTTTTTCACCAAGCTGCTTGGCAATTTCCCCGTAGCCCTTTCCAGCCTTGTGGAGGTGTACAATTGTGTCTCTAGTGTCTTTGGACAGCTCTTTGGTCTTGGCCATGTTAGTAGTTGGATTCTTACTGATTGTATGGGGTGGACAGGTGTCTTTATGCAGCTAATGACCTCAAACAGGTGCATCTAATTTAGGATAATAAATGGAGTGGAGGTGGACATTTTAAAGGCAGACTAACAGCTCTTTGAGGGTCAGAATTTTAGCTGATAGACAGGTGTTCAAATACTTCTTTGCAGCTGTATCATACAAATAAATAGTTAAAAAATCATACATTGTGATTTCTGGATTTTTTTTTTTGATTATGTCTCTCACAGTGGACATGCACCTACGATAACAATTTCAGACCCCTCCATGATTTCCAAGTGGGAGAACTTGCAAAATAGCAGGGTGTTCAAATACTTATTTTCCGCACTGTACATACATACATGGGGGGGGTGGGGTAGAGGGGGGGGGGTGGTGCTGGCCTTTTCTCACCTTCATCTCACCCATTGTACTTAGGCAGGAGGGAGGGGAAGGTCTCCAATCATACCTCATGCCCAAACCGGCAAATATTACCTAAGTACTTTTCTCATTACTCATGTAGCCTATGTACACCATAGATTGTCTACACCTTTCCCAGCCTCTCCAATTTCCAGTATCGTGCTGCCTGAGTAATGATGTCCTAATGAGGGAACTCATCAAAGGAGACAGGCAGTGATGATTCTCCAGTCCCCATTCCCAGAAGAGAGGGGCACGGATAGCAGATTTAGGTAGGTGAAATTGACTTTGAGGATAGATTTAACCCTTCTTTTTGTTCTAGTGACCATTTTCATTGAGGCTGAAAACTAGAAAATTCCAAATTTTTGTGCTGTTACTGTAAGGCCGCGTACACATGATCGGACATGTCAGATGAAACTGGTCTGCAGACCGGTTTCATCAGACCAGTTCGATGGTGTGTACGGCCTTTCGGACCGTTTTCCATCAGACCAAAGTTTTAAAACATGCTTTAAAACCTGTCTGCTGGACACCTGTCCGTCAGACAGGTTCGATGGTTAGTACACAAAAGCATTGGACCAAAAACCTGCGCATGCTCAGAATCAAGTCGACGCATGCTTGGAAGCATTGAACTTCGTTTTTTAAGCACGTCGTTGTTTTCTACGTCACCGCTTTCTAGTCTGATCGGATTTTCGATCCGATGGTGTGTACACACATTAGACCATCAGACCACTTCAGCCTGGTCCGATGAAAACGGTCCGTCGGACCAGTTTCATCGGACCTGTCTGATCGTGTGTACAGGGCCTTACAGGTCAAGTTTGCAATGGGGACACTTGTTGTTTTGGTGACTGTTATGAAGATCACATTCGCCTCAGAAAGAGTTCCTTTTACTCCCCAATAGAATGCTAAAGGCAAAGAAAAACCTTGCAGCCGTTTTGACCTTTCCCCACTCTGCCCAAATCTGTATGAAAATAACATTTAGGAAAATAGATCTCCCTGCAAAAAATAAACAAAATATGTATTTTAATTGTGTCCTGTGCCACTGATTACCACAATGCAGAGAAAATCTGCCCCCAAAGTTTCAACAGAAATTGACACTTCCTGGAATTTCAATCTCCTGTGGTTCTCATTGGTTGTTCCTGTTGACTCCCACTTTACGACAGGATATAGTAGTGACTTAGGGACCAAAAAAACCTGTAGGACTCAGAAGGGGATACAGAAAAGTTCATAAAATCCAGTGGTTATCAACCCTGTCCTCAGGGCCCACTAACAGGCCAGATATTATGTATTACCTTGGGGAGATGCAGACTAGAATACTGCAATCACTGAGCAGCAAATTATATCATCTGTAATGTATTTCAGTTATCTTGCAAACCTGGCCTTCTAGTGGGCCCTGAGGACAGGGTTGATGACCACTGATATAAGGGATTATTTTCATAAAGGTATTAACCCAACAGCTAGAAGAATACAATAGTTTCAATATAGTGGGCCTTTAAAGTAAAAGAGCCTGATACCCTTACTCTTATTATAATGATACCTATTCCTCGATGCATCACTGCATAGTTGTTATAAGTTCACAATTTATACGTACGACACTGAGTCGCATGTTCCGTCAGACTCAAAACTGTCAAACATACTAACACACGGAGGGACATATCCTCAAAATCCCCGCCGGCAGACAGCGCGGTGACGTGGCGGTGACATTGACGCCGCCACGTCACCGCACCGGGAAGAAAAATACTTCCGCGCATGCGTCAAATCCATTCGACGCATGTGCGTGAAGATATGTCTGCTGGTGAGTGTACTGAGCAGCGGACATATCCAACGGACATGTCTTGAACGGACAAATTTTAAAGCATGTTTTAAAATTTGTCCGCCGTTCAGACATGTCCGCTAGCCCATACACACGATCGGATATGTCTGCTGAACTGGTCCATCGGACCAGTTTGAGCAGACAAATTCGATTGTGTGTACGCGGCCTAAGACATTTGAATAAAATCCGAAATAAAAGAATAAAACTAAAAAAAAGAGCCTGATACTCCTGCATGATGTTTTTTTTTATCGTACATTACAACCCAGGAAACACAGTGTATCTTCATAGACATAATGATAAGTTTATAATGCCACGTTCAGGCAATTGGACACTGGCAAAAAAAGATAGGATGTTCCCTCCCAGATATAACCCCACCCCTATTGGCAAGGCTTCTGTTTTCTTTTTTTTGTATGTCTTAGCAGGACACCAAGGTGAACCTCATACTGGCTTCTGTTCTGTCTGCCCTATATTTTCCAGACATGCTATCAAGCAGTTGAAATCTGAAATTAAAGTCAGTTTCCTGTTTGTGTTTCCTGATGGCCAAGGAAGGGTCACGCGGCTTCCAAATCTCTACCGTTTCTTCATGGATCCGTTTGCTTTGCAAGCTTATGGCTTAAAAGAAAAGATTACACCTTTTTTAGTGACAGATCATTCTACTAGGAGGCCTGAAAACCTGGACTATTCATCATTGGGTTGCTGTAGCGCAAGTTTGTAAAGCTGCCACTTGGTCTTTAGTTTATACTTTTCACCAAGTGGATGTTCGAGGATGCTATTTTTTGCTGACGCATTTTGCATCCTGCTGCATGAGTTTTGTTTTACTTTTTCTACTATCCTAGTTTAGTTGTTGGCGCTAGTTGGCTTGTTTAGTTCTTTGGGACACCTCTATCACTATGAATATGAAGATGCTCCGTGTACAATAAAGAAATCAGAATAATTGTTTTACCTATAAAATTATTTTCTTGGAGTACATCACGGGACACAGAGTTTCCACTCTTCTACCACTGTGGTTTATGGCTTGCTACACCTTGTAACATATTTGCACACAGTGATTTATTAGGGTTGTTTCATTTACACACGGTATTGCACTTTATTTTATTTGCTGCTGAGATTCACACACACACAAGCTCTCAGAGAGAGACACGGCCTGTCAGCTCCTGTGAGGAAATCCTCCCCTCCCTCTCCTCTTCTCACTGTGCAGTGAGTAAGAGACATACACAGACAGGGAAGCTCACTCTGCTCCCTCCATTGATTCCTCATTGACAGGGAGAGGGAACCAATGGCACCCAAGGAGTACTGCAGCAATACATCTTGGGACATATAGCCCCCATTACAAAACAAAACAGATTATAGAGCACACATGCAAAAATGACATTTATCCTGCAAGGCTAGTTAAAAACACCTTAACATATTCAAAAATACAGGGGTTTGGTCACACTATATGGTCATATAGTGCTAAGCCCACTTACTGCGACAAAGTACCCCGAATTAGTGGGTCCTAACCTGTTAATAGAATGAAAGAACCTAGTGTCTCAACCTTGGGAGATAAACTCCTCTATATGGGAGAACTGAAGGGATTCCTCCTATGCACTGGTGGCCACTAATGTGAGGAAACATATTGGGACTTATAGTCCCCATTACAAAACAGCCCCATAGCTTTCTATGGGAACAGAACTACACAGATCAGCTGCCCTAAATATTAAATAAAGGAAAGGACTCCATCTTGTCTGCCTGGGGGTAAGGGAGTCCAGGAGGCAGGGAAGGAAGACGGATATGACCTGAGAGGCTGCAGTTATCAATCAGGGCAAACATCCTGCCACAGCTTCAGGTGTGATGTTTCCTGCCAAAGGGAGGACCCAGGTGCATCTCCAGGTGTCACTAAAGGCGTGAGGCGTTCTGTTTCCTAGGGCAGCCAGTCAGGCACCCTGAAGAAACTGCCTGCCAGGATCTCCCTTTGGGCCTTAGTCGCAAGATTGGTGAATGGGCACTTGCCCACCTTAAAGACACTGTATGCAGGCAACATTGCCTTACCTGTGCCCACAATTGTAGGACCACTTATACCCTGCTGAGTAGTCACAGTATCCATCTTGCTTATCAGGATACTGCCAGTTTTCTGCACATCACTTTGCCTTGTGAGGATACTTCCAATTACACTTTGCTTATCCTGCCCAACAGGACACCTCCATTGTGATGACCTTCCTGTTTCCCCTTCAGTAGCAGTGATTTGGTGGTCCTAGTAATTCTGAATAAGAGGAACTCTATGGTGAATCCTAAAGTTGATCATTTACACTGTTGTTTATTTCTTCATGTGTTTATTGCCTGGGTCTGTGATTTCAGGATTCGAGGGAAACAGACCTACCGTGATCAAGCCAGATCTGTTCCGCTTCATGTCTGAGCACATAGGCTGCATTAGAGCCATTTAGTTTGTTTTGTGCTATACCATAATAAGTCAGAGTTTTGTTAAATTTGACTACTAGTTATCCATTTACTGTTTGCTGTCTGGTACAGGGTCTTCAGTAAACATACCTTCTAATTTACCACAGTTTACACTAACACTGTTTGCTAGGTGTGCCAGAGGGGCTGGGACTGTTTTTGGGGCGGAAAGGCAGAGTGCAGAACCAAACATACTTAAGCCGCTCCTTCGGGGGTGGTACTAAATTATAAATGCCTATAGCCCTGTATACTACTTTTTTAGGCATTATAGATATCAAGGTGGTATCATAACAGAGCAGCCAAGCATTTGAAGGACTTCCTGTCTTTTGTTGCCAGTGTCCAATCCCCTGAAGGTGGCAGCATAACCCTATCATTATGAAAATGAAGCTGCTCTCTGTTTCATGATGTACTCCAAGAAATTGATATTACAGGTAAACCAATCTTTTTTATTTATTTTTTACACAATAACAGGAAGTATGAGACACTTCCTGTTCCTTTGAGCAAGTCGTTCATTTTTATTATACACTATCATACAACTTTATAAGGACAGTGAATTCACTGCAGGTTTCAATCATATCTAATAAATAACAACTACCTGCAATTTGGATTTATTATCTCCTATTTTATGTGTCAGTACTCACAGTAATTTTTTTATTTTTTTTTGAAAAGCAAGATGTAGAGAATTTGGAAAAGCAGACAATACTAAACTGTGGGAGAATCTAACATCTTGCTCATTAATCTTTCAAAAGAACAGGTGGTTGTCCTTCCTGCCAGTGCCACAGAAAGAGCTGCACTATTTTATTAGGCATTAGTCAGTAGAAATGTATTATGAGGCCAAAAGACTGAATAATGTTCAGCATTACACAAAGAAAGATGTGGATCAATTTTGCTAATTAAAATTAAAATTAAATACAGTAATTAAAATTGTAATGAGCTTTATATGTTTGCACATTTTTGTATGTTTTTATGTTGCAACTTCTTTATCACCTTATGAACCCAAGCCAAGCAAAAGTTGAAAGCATGCCCACTTTCCTTCTTGCATCAGATATGGAATTATCAGATAAAGGCAATGGAAACATACCATCTTTAGAGCTGAGGACAAAACAGGCATACAATGTACTAGTAGGTTAGAGGTCAGTCTTTAAGTACGTAAAGAATGCAGATGTACAATGTGCACAATCACTAGGATATTTAAACAAAACATTTCTTAAGTTCTTAAGTTAAGTATTTTCCGTCATTATTATCTTACAAGAAAAAAATGTTCATGGTTCTGTGCATTGCAGTGTCATTTATTTTAAATGAAACCCCTTTACAAATATCCAACGCACCATAACGCACATGCGTATTATGGCTTCAGCATTCAGATGTGAATTACCTGTGGGCTGTGGTGATCTCCTTTGTTAAATCATATATTATATTATAACGTTAGGGTTTATTTGGTACTAGCCCTGAGCTTTGTTTTTTTACATGGCCCTCAGTTGTTTTTTTTTTTTTTCTATTTTGTTTTTTTATTATTACTTTTCTTCTTTTTATGTTTTTCTCTTTACAGATACACTGAATATGCATACCATATATCAAATGTGATTACAGAGAGTCTCCTTTTATGTGAAGATATCAAGAGCCTTTTGCTTGGTAGTAATATTTGCATGAATACTAATTTATATAGATGATTTTTTTTATAAGGTTTTTTTTTCCATTCAAAATTGGACTGAGACAGACTTAATTCGCAAAAATTGACTACCGTATTAGCCGCCGTATAAGGCGACTGTGCGTATAAGACGACCCCCTAATTTTCCAGCTAAAATGTTGGTTTTGGAATATACTCACCGTATAAGACGACCCCTCACTGTGCCGTTGCCTGACCTCACTGTGCCATTGCCTCACCTCACAGTGCCATTGCCTCACCTCACTGTGCCATGCCTCACTGTGCCTTGCCTCACTGTGCCATTGTCTCACTGTGCCATTGCCTCACTGTGCCATTACCTCACCTCACATCGGCGATCATCATTACTTGCCTTACGTGATTCAGGCTGTGGGCGTCCGTTTTTTAAAAGCTGCGCCTCTTCCTCGTGCTGTTCTGTGATAGGCTGAACACTCAGTTTCCCAGCAGAGCCTGTGTTCAGTGTTCCACCTATGACGGACGTCCTTTCGGTGGCTTTTCATAAATGGACGCCTGCAGTCTGCATCCGGTGTATAAGACTACCCCCGATTTTTGAGCCAAATTTTTAGGTACAAAAGGTCGTCTTATACGCCGGCAAATATGGTACCTGTAATGAGAGAAATTGGGGCTTAAATCTGATATTACTATACTATGTCTGATAAAATGAAAGTTTTGATATCCTGGAATATTAGGGGTCTTGGTGATCCAGTGAAGAGACAAACTTTCTCCTTTTATTATCTGCCTGCAGGAAACACATCTAAATTTGTCTACTTTGAATGGAAAGATCCCCCAGTGGGGCTGTGGGGCGGCATGATGTACACAATATAAATAGTATTGAAATTGTTATAATAAAATCTTTACTTGGTTTGTACAATACAGCAACAATACAACATGGTAAGAACATTTAAAAAAATAGTAAACATAGTACACTCTGGTTTGACATAAATAGAAGAAAAGTATCAACAGTGGCAAACAATCGGTAACAATACAATACATGATGGACCATAGTTCAATAGAGTTCCACATGAGTACCCCGACGCGTTTCGACCAATTATTGTCACGGTCTTCTTCAGGGGAATTGTACTCTAATGAAACATGTTAAAAATATATATTAGTGAGGTTCAAACCCTCTAAAAAAGATGCAAACATCCGTTAGAGGGATAGTGTTAGAATTATATTTACCACTTGAGGATTTATTGGAATGGCAGCAAACCAGAGATCATTGCTAGGGAGTGTAAAATGATCCATATACCCTCACGGACAAACCTCCCATTCCACCGGGCGGGAAACAGCCAAATGAAAAGGCTATACAAGGAGTCACAGATGTAGACCTTTGGGGGGGAGAGAGGACCGAATGGAACCTGTAATGGTTAAATATTTAAATAAGTGTGGGGAAGGTTAATGTAAGTCCTTGGATAATTGCAACAGCGTGAGTAACATATATTGGACTACAACCTCACCCACATCTGGTGATCTGGTGGGATCATCAGGGTGGGCATATATGAAGAGTATGTATTAATTGGTTATAATTGGTGTTGTCTACATACACCAATATTGGTGTGTACTGTATACCATCCTTGGTGAGGTAACCTTTTCTATATCAGTACTACAGTAGGTGGGTTAGGCTTCATACTGGTAACGGAGTGGTGAATGTGAGAAAGGGTGTGTGTTGGATGTGTGTGGAAAGTGAGTGAAGTAATTGAAAAAGGATTGATGAAAGGGAAACAAAAAAGAGGTGCTAGTGTGTGGGGTGAAGGTAAATGGGCAAGAAAAGAAGAAATTAAAAAATATATATATGTGTATATGTGTGTATGTGTATTACTAAAGCTGGTGAAGGCAAGTGAATGAGATGGGTGAATGTGAGTGTTAATTGGGAATCGGTGTTAAACACTGAGTATCAGTAATGAGTGCCTGTCCCAGTGTTGGTTAATTACATAGAGTATAAATGTGGATGGAATGTGCCAGATTGTTAGGAGTATAAAATAGGAAAAAAGGTTAAAGGAATGATATAAAATGCGCTGGCTATAGGTACTTACTAGTGTTGCTCACGAATATTCGCATTGCGAATATTCGCTACGAATATTGCATATTCGAGTATTCGCGAATAACGCGAATATCGCGGCGAATATTCGCTATTTCGAATATTCGAATGTTTTAAATTTTTTTTTAGAACAGATCACATCCTAGAGATCCCCATCGACGTCTAAAAGCATTGCTGGTATGATTAGAGACCTTGGGCCGAGTAGCTGCAGCGCTCATTTTATATTGCCGAAAAATCGCAATGCGATTATTCCGTAATAGCGATATCGCGCGATTATTTTATATTGTAATATATCACGAATATTCTGAGCCAATCAGAGTGCTCCATTTCGCATTTCTCGAAATTTCGCAATTATTGTATATTGTAATATATCACGAATATTCTGAGCCAATCAGAGTGCTCCTTCCGCATTTGCCGAATATTCGCAATTTTTGTGTATTGTAATATATCACGAATATTCTGAGCCAATCAGAGTGCTCCTTCCGCATTTCTCGAATATTCGCAATTATTGTGTATTGTAATATATCACGAATATTCTGAGCCAATCAGAGTGCTCCTTCCGCATTTCTCGAATATTCGCAATTATTGTGTATTGTAATATATCACGAATATTCTGAGCCAATCAGAGTGCTCCTTCCGCATTTCTCGAATATTCGCAATTATTGTGTATTGTAATATATCACGAATATTCTGAGCCAATCACAGTGCTCCTTCCGCATTTCTCGAATATTCGCAATTATTTTGTATTGTAATATATCACGAATATTCTGAGCCAATCAGAGTGCTCCATTCCGCATTTCTCGAATATTCGCAATTATTTTATATTGTAATATATCACGAATATTCTGAGCCAATCAGAGTGCTCCATTCCGCATTTCTTGAATATTCGCAATTCGCAATTCGCAATTCGCAAAAATTCGCGAAAAATTCGCAATCATTTAATTTCCAAAAAATATCACGAATATTCGTATTTAGCGAATATATGTCGAATATTCGACTATATATTCGAGATATATCGCGAATTCGAATATGGCATATTCTGCTCAACACTAGTACTTACATAAGCTCCAATTCCAATATGTGTATGGAGAGAGCTCTCCCAGGATCGCAAACAGATCCACAGGAGATAGCACTTATATATAATCTAAGTGCATGATTATCAGGTGTCATTCGCTCCCTCCCACCCCGTGATCAGATTTACCGAGTGGGCAAACACTCTGCGACTCCCTCGGCGTTCCTGTGAGCTTCCGCCCCGACAACTGCCGTCACCTCTATCGCAAGTGCGTGACGTCATTGCGCTGTAGCACACGTCGGGCCGAAGCCGTACATGCGCACAGCGCCATACAACGTCTAGTGGTGATCAAGGAATGCCGCCGGCGCGTAGTGCTTCCCCTGGTGGCCGGAGATGGAACGGCTCGTCATTGGGAAAGCAATATAAAAGGGGAGAAATGTAAACATGAAATTGGAGCCTATGTAAGTACCTATAGCCAGCGCATTTTATATCATTCCTTTAACCTTTTTTCCTATTTTATACTCCTAACAATCTGGCACATTCCATCCACATTTATACTCTATGGGCCAGATTCAGGTAGATGGGCGAATCTTTATTTTGGAGTAACGTTTCTCATTTACCTTACTCCGCCGAAACTTTAGGAGCAAGTACTGTTATTCATATAGCACTTGCTCCGAAAGTTGCGGCGGCGTAGCGAAAATGAGCCGGCGGAATTCAAATTGGGCGGGTAGGGGGCGTGTATTATTTAAACTAGGCGCGATCCTGCGGCGAACGTACTGCGCATGCGTCGACTGTCAGTGCGCATGCTCCAAATTCTGTCAGTGAACGTCAATGACGTAAATTCCCATTCACGGCCGTTTTACGCAAACGACGCGAAAATTTTTAAATTTGACACGATGACGACGGCCATACTTAACATAGGATACTCCACCTAGGGGGCATGTTTTTCTTTACGCCTCTGCGATTTTTATTTTTTGCGCTATATACAAAAATAGAGCGACATTTTTGAAAAAAAATCAATATTTTTTACTTTTTGTTATAGGAAAAATCAAATAAACTAAATTTTAGTCAAACATTTAGGCCAAAATTTATTTAGCCACATGTCTTTAGTAAAAAAAAAATCGCAATAAAAAAAAATTAGCTACCTAGCGGGAACAGCGACACTAATACAGCGATCAGAAAAATGATCGCTTAGTGACGCTGGCAATAGGGGGTGAAAGGGTTAACTAGGGCGGTGATCAAGGGGTCAAAACTTTATTAGGGGGGTACGGGGCCTACCCTGAACCTAACACTGACTGCCTGTCACACTGACACTAACTGCAGTGATCATACTGTACATATAATCACTGCATTCAGTGACACTGTGACAGGGGGGAGGGGGTGGGGGGACGATCGGGGGGGTTAAATGTTCCTATGTGTCCTGGTGTCAGTGTGCTGTTGTGTACACTTACTATGTGATGTGATCTCTCCTCAGCGGTGGTCGAAAAAAACGCTGAGGGAGCGATCACATCACTTCCTCCTTCCTGTGTTTACACAGGAGGAGGAAATGACACGCAGGGGGAGCGTGCGGATTGGCTGAATCGCTCGGCCAGGTAAGCGGACCGCCGCATGAACGGGGGGAGGTCCGATCGGACCCTCGAACCCCCCCAAGGCACCAACGTATATATACGTTGATGTGCCTGTCGGTGCCATTCTGCCGACGTAAATGTACATGCGGCGGTCCTTAAGTGGTTATACTATCTAAAACATGCACAATTTAGCATGCTAGATCACTCTAATTATACTACATGTTCTAGAGGTGTACCTATATTGATTGCAAACAATGTTGATTTTCCCTGCACACGGATACAAACGGACACTAGAGGTCGCTATATTTTCTTGTATTGTGTACAGAAAGCTATACGTATTAGCTAATATATATATATATATATATATATACCCTCTCCATATTCATTGGAGGTACTTAAAGAGTTTCTGTATTTTATCTCCGATAAATCTGATGTCCCCTGCTTATTAGTAGCAGACTTTAATAATTATTATAGATCCCTCCTTAGATAAATATGGTACAGTTAAGGGTAAAGCGACTTCAGTTTGTACTCCCTTTGCTGGTTTTGTATGGGAGATTGGCCTTATGGATGTCTGGAGAATGTTACATCCTTATGATAAAGCCTTTTCCTGTTTTTCCAGCACCCATGGGGCCTTATCTAGAATAGACCTGGCATTAGTTACTTCTTCATGTTACCTGTAGTATCTAAGGCAACCTATGCAGCTAGGGGGTTATCAGATCATTCCCCATTAGTTCTTAAGCTAATTTTGCAAGCAGCTCAGACTCGTACTTCGTGGAATGTAAACACTTATTGGTTTGAACTCTTTCCATCCACAGAAGATATTGTACGTGTCATATCTGACTATAATATTGTCAACAAGCCTTCTGTATCACTGCAGGTTTATTGGGACTCTTTAAAAGTCTATATTAGAGGCATATTTATATCTCAAATTTAAAAAATGTAAAATAAATCGAAGTCTTGGGTCTGTTCTGTAGATGAAGATGTCCTGAAACCTCTGACTTTAGAGGAACTCCAGACCACTGCTGTCAATCTGCCTAATATTAAAGCTCCCGGTAGCGATGCAATTTATAAATGGTACGCAGCTAATCTGCCTAATATTAAAGCTCCCGGTAGTGATGCAATTTATAAATGGTAGGGAGCTAACTTGCTGCCAGAATTATTAGAGATATTTAAGGCAGCATTTGAGTATGGCCATCTTCCACCCTCTATGAACAAAGCGATAATTGAAGTATTTTTTAAACAGAGTAAGGTCCCTAATAACCCAGAATCACTTGTCCAATCTCATTTTTTACATCAGATGTAAAGATATTGTCAAAAGTATTGGCCACTAGATTGACGAAAGTAATATCTAAGACCAATCAGGTTTAATTTTAAATAGAGCTACAGCAACTAATATTAGATGTTTATTTCTTAACTTGCAGATCCCATCTGATAACGTAGGTAACAGAGCTATTTTCTCTCTTGACGCAGCAAAAGCTTTTGATAGTATAAAGTGGAATTTTTTATTGATTTGCTTACAGAAATTTAGATTTGGATCCCAGTTTATACTCTGGATAAGGCTTTTGTATGCTGTTGCGGTAGCACGGGTTCAGGTAAATGGATATGTATTGCCCCCTTTTCCATTACAGTGAGGAACAAGACAGGGGGGCCCATTATCACCTCTTTTTTTTTTCTATTGCCCTTAAACCTTTGGCTGCTGCGGTCCAGCACTCATTGAATATTATTGTAATTCATAGATTCCTGGGAGAGGACAAGATTGCTTTATATGCCGATGACACGCTGCTGTTTTTGGGAGATACTGTGTTGTCCCTAATAGCAGTGATGTCTTTAATTAATAAATACGGTTCTTTCTCAGGGTTCACAATAAACTGGGATAAGTTGGTTCTTTTATCAGTAGACCTGTTTGTAGAAAATTTACCAAGGGTGAAAAAGCAGTAGTATCAACATTTAAACATCTAGGTGTCCAAGTTACATCACAAGTGACAACATACAGTATGTAGAAAGGAATTTAGATCCACTGGTTAGGCGCTTTAAGCAAACAGGGAAAATATGGAGTAAGTTGCCTTTAACAATAGTCAGTAGGGCTAATTTGATAAAGATGATTTGATTTGGATTCCACAATTGCTTTATCTCCTGCATAATTTTCCAATATGGCTACCCCAGAATTTTTTTCGGCAGGTAAATAACCTATTCAGAGATCTCATCTGGAGATATAAAATTAGATTGGAAGTCTTGCAGATGCCTAATGATGGAGGCAGCTTAGCTGTTCCTAATACCAAGTTGTATTACCTCACATCTCAAATTCAGCAATTAAGTGGCTGGAATGTTGTAGATTCCAAGGACCCTATACAACAAATTATATTATCCCAATTTTGGTGGAGCTATTGGTACAGTTAATAGTAGCCCATTGTTTCTATAGTAAACGCTGTCTTCCTACAATCAACTTAATTGGTAAAGTATGGAATACTGTTCAAAAACATACAATTCATGAGGGATATACGCAGTATATGCCTATATGGAACAACCCACCATTACCTGAGGTTTGAAACTTGAAAACGTTGGTTTATGGAAAAGGGTTGGTATTACGCTCCTTCGTTAGCTTTTTGACAATGGGGACTTACAACCATTTAATAAACTGGTATAGAAATATAATTAGTCTAATAAACTATTTTATCAATACCTGCAGTTATGACATGCTCCAAAAAGCCAAGCAGCTACCCTCTTTTTTAAATATAATGTGGTGACTCATATTATTCTTTGCAAACAGCTAGCATAAATACAGGATAGTAGCGTTGAGGGGTGGCATTGGGGTCTGCATACTCTCACTGAGGAGGAGTGGGAGCAAGCTCTGAAGAATTTGTCCAGAGTCTCCCTATCCCCTTCACAGTTGTTTAGTCAGTTATTTATTCACAGATCTCACTACACTCCCTTAAAGTTATATTCCTGAGGCAAATCATCCACGTTAAATTGTCCAAGATGTACTACCAATACGGAAACATTAATTTATATGATGTGGCGATGGCCTAAATTGCATAGATATTGGGGGAACATATTTGATATCTTAAAAACCCTATGTTCTACACGTGTCTACTCTGACCTAAAAATAGCTCTATTGGGGATCATACCGGAAGATGTAATCCCATTCTAAATGCATTAATTGAGGTTGTGGACATTGTATATAGCCCGCAAACTTATATTGCAGAAATGCATACCAATAAACCCTCCAATAATCGCTCAATGGATTGAGGCAAAAAAATGTTTTATTTAAAATTAATTTGCCCCCTTAATGACCAGGCCATTTTTTGCGATACGGCACTGGGTCACTTTAACTAACAATTGCACGGTCGTGCGACATTGTACCAAAACAATATGTATGTGATTTTTTTCCCCACCAATAGAGCTTTATTTTGGTGGTATTTGATCACGGTTTTCAGTTTTTGCATTATAAACAAAAAAAGAGCGACAATTTTAAAAAAAACACAATGGCCCAGATTCACAGAGTGTGGGCGCACATTACTCCACAGTAGCGCAAACACCGTACGCCACGCCAACGTAGCACTTAGAGGCAAGCATTGCATTCAGCAAGCTATTGCTCCCAACGCTGCGTCAGCGTGGCGTAGGTTTGGAGGGCGCAGGCCGGCATAGGTGGAAGTGGGCGTGACCCCATGCAAATGATGGTGCAGTGTTTTACGCCTGGCGTATAACGAACTGCGCATGCGCCATGATGTGGACGCATGCACAGCACCCTAAGTGCCTAAGCTACGCTGGATCACCACGTACGCCGTGAACTTAACGTATGCCCAGCCAGACACACGTCCATCACACAATACGCCGGCTTGTGTTCCCTGGTGCAGACCTTTGCATGTCTGTTGCCGGGTTGCACCTCATCTATGGGGAATAACTTTACGCCGGACGTACAACTTACGTGCACCTCACGCAGCATGCGTCGGGCGCACGCACATTCATGAATCGCCGTATTTCCCTCATTTGCATGTTTGAATGCCTAATCAATTGGAGCAGCAACATGCGTCCAGCCCATATTTGCACCCACACTACGCTGGCGTGTGCAAGCTACATCGGTGTAGGGTGGCCAGTTTTTAGGCGCATATTTGTTTGTGGGTCTGGCGCACACATACGCTGGCGCACATTTGCACTTACGTCGGTGTAACTTGATTTACGTCGGCGTAAGTGCTTTGTGAATCTGGGCCAATATTTTGTACTTTTTTGCTATAATAATAATCCCCCAAATAAAATAAAAAAATCTAATTTCTTCATCAGTTTAGGCTGATATATATTCTTCTACATATTTTTGGTGAAAAAAAAATCACAATAAGCACATATTGATTGGTTAGCGCAAAAGTTATTGCGTCTACAAAATAGGGGATAGATTTGTGGAATGTTTATTATTATTATTTTTTTACTAGTAATGGCGGCGATATGCAATTTTTAGTGGGACTGAGACATTGCAGCGGCCCTTTTTAGGGATGATTGACATTTATACAGCGATCAGTGCTATAAATAGCCACTGATTACTGTATAAATGTCAGTGGCAGGGGTTAACACTAGCAGGTGATCAAGGGGTTAACAGTTTTCCCTATGTGTGTTCTAACTGTGCGGAGGGATGTGGCTGACTAGAGAGGGAGATAGATCATTGTTCCTACTTAGTAGGAACACACAATCTCTCTCCTCTCCCCTGACAGAACCGGGATTTGTCACAAGCGATTGTGCATGCCTGGCCTTCATCACGCTCGCCGGGCATGTGCATTGGCTCCAGGGACACGCTGTGGGCACTGAGGCATCTTAAAGAGCCGACGTACAGCTACGATGGCTCATGCAGGGGAGTCAACCTGCTACAGTATAACTGCGGCGGCTGGTCTGGAAGTGGTTAAGAAGAGAGGAATTGGCATATAAACATAAAAAATGCCCCAACAAAATAATACTTAATGGTATGTTAAATTGCTATGTTAGATTA
The DNA here is from genome assembly GCA_029574335.1 of Rana kukunoris. Taxonomy (NCBI): domain Eukaryota; kingdom Metazoa; phylum Chordata; class Amphibia; order Anura; family Ranidae; genus Rana; species Rana kukunoris. The sequence continues at coordinate 224,032,880 of CM056051.1, forward strand.
AGCTAATTAAGAAACTGTATAATTAATCTTAGATAGTGGTGTGTTTTTTTTTTTTTATTGTTTTTTTTTTCTTTTCTTTATTTAATTATGACTTAAAGGGTCACTAAAGGAAAAAAATGTTTTGCTGAAATGACTGTTTACATGGTATAGAGACATTATAGTTCTCTGATTCCTTTTTAAAACGATTAAAAACAGATAAAAAGCAATCATATAACGTGCCTCTAGTTTCACTTTCGTTTGTGCATCCAGCTTTTTTTTTTTTTCATGTAATTTAATGCCTCTGTGCTGGACAGTGCCATAGAGAGTGATGGTTAGGAAAAGAAAACTATAATCTCCCAGTACTGTGGTCATCAGGAAACAGACAACCAGGAAGTGTCCAGAACAGAGCAGAATTACAGCAACATCAGAGCAAAAACGAAGAATGAGGACATGAAACCAGGACTGCAGTAAGGTAAAGGAAGCTATTTAGCTAAATAAAAATCCTTTAGTGACCCTTTAAGTTTTTTTTTTGTGTTGTTTGTGTTGTATGCTTGTTTGGTTGTAAACTGTAAAATATCTTTCAATAAAAATTATATGATTGAAAAAAAAAGCATATCTAAACATAAAAACAAAAATATATTACAGCTTCCAAGTCCTTAGATGTAGTTGCTGCCTTGGTTTTCATGTTTCAGGCTATGATCAACTTTAGCAAGTACAGAAAATACCTGTTGATCTTTTAAGAAATGCAGTGTTCTTTCACATCCCGAAACTATAAAAAAAACACAAACATCACTCAATGTGTAAATTATTAGTCCCATCAATCCACCATGTAACATAGATGAGCAGAGCCGAAGTTCTGCCTGTATGTCAACCATGGCTGTCCTCATATAGTGATTTGAAAAAGTATTCATACCCCTTGAAATGTTCCACATGTTGTCATGTTACAACCAAAACGTAAATGTATTTTATTGTGATTTTATGTGATAGACCAACACAAAGTGGTACATAATTGTGAAGTGGAAGGAAATTGATAAATGGTTTTCATTTTTTTTTTTTACAAATAAATATCTGATAAGTGTGGTTTTTAATCAGACCCCTTTACTCTGATATCCCTTACTAAAATCTAGTGGAACCTATTGCCCTCAGAAGCTACCGAATTAGTAACTAGAGTCCAGCTGTGTGTAATTTATCCTCACTATAAATACAGACATTTACTCACAGCTACCCACTGCACTTCATGGATGAGTTCTCTCCTGAAGCTTTCCCAGCTACTTCACAGTCCCCGGCTGATGAAGAATCTCATTTGGTACTCCTTCAAAACTCCATGCCTTTCCTTTGCACCTGCCTCTGCAACAAGAGTGGTTGAGTCCTTGCCTCCTAGCAGGGATCAGGCTCCCCTCAGGCCGACCCCCTTTACACATGGTTAGGCCCCAGGCTTCAGGCCTACACCTGCTCCACACACACCCACCCAGGCCTCATAACCCTGATTACCTGATTCCAAATTAATAGACTATCTCAGCAGCCTCAACGACCAAAGAAACGCCTGCTAATTGGCTAAGGGAAGCATATTCACTCATGACATGAATTCACCGTAATCTAATAATGCCAAAGGTAACAGTGCCACTTATTGACAAAAGAGAGAAATCACAGTTAAACTCAAAATTAGGAAAAACCCATTTGATCGAAGACTACAAAATAGCCAGGCTAGTTATCACCTGGCACCACAACATTTTTTAAGAGCCCTGTTTAGGACAAGAGTGCTACACTAAGCTCTGGAGCAACTGAACTTGCAAACTGCATAGTATATTTGCCTTTAGTAAATCCACCCCAGTGACTGCTTGCTAGAAGGGTATAGACAGACTGTACTTCAGTCATAGCTCTAATAAATTAAATTAATGTGCTCCCATACTCAATATTCTTATGAAAGACACTTCGCAACTCAGTCCCGAACATTACCTCTATTTAACAGTACGTGGAAACCATGGATATCTAGACTTGTCACCTTGGGTTGCTCCTTACCATGAATTGCCTGTATACTGCTGTGTCAACTCCCCCTGATTCTTAGGATCTGCAAACGTGCCTTTTACTTACACTTACTGTTGTACCCCCAGGTGCGGTTTACCCATTTTGATTTGATTTTTGTTTTGATTTTGTTCGGTTTGATTTGATGTCCTCTAATTTTATTTTAGTCTTATCTATTTTTTTTTGGTTATTATTCTTCGTTTCCTTTAGGTGGCTTTAAGTGGCTGGAAGAAGTATAGGCATAAAGTCTGATTAAAGGTTATTGAATTGATGGTCATTCCTAAACTGTATATGCAATGGTTTAGGACCATATACCTGCTTGCGTCCACTTGTGGGACCGACGCATCCACATTTAGCAGTAGGATGCTAGGCCCCTGATATTGTTCTAGTATGCAGGTATGTCTCCTTTAAATATGTTTCTTTCTTTGTGTATAGTCTGAACTGTTGTACTATTGGTACTTTATATGTTGATAACGTTTTATAGCTTGTACCTCCTGTCTGATAAAACTAATAAAAATATTTGAAAATAAATTAATGTGCTCCCATTGATTTTGTATATGGTTTATTGTAGTGTTTTATATACTGTGAGGGATTTTCTCGGTAGCGGGTGTGTGTGACCCCCTGGACGGGTTCACTACACGCTGAACTGCACAAAAAGGCAGTTGAGGATGATTGAAAACAAATGATATGGTTTATTTTTCCATATTGCTGGATACACATGCAAGCATCAAAACATCATAAACAAAACAAAACATAAAATAAACCCTTGCCACTTGGGGCGTCTACCTTCCCAACACAGTAACCTACCTATGGAGTCTGGCACAGCCTACTGCTGGGCAGACACTGATGGTCCTACAGCAGAAAACAAAAAAGTCTCTTTAATATTTCTCACACAGAAATATCCATCAGCACCTCACCTCTTCAGTAGGGTTTGTGACTGCTCCTTCACTCACACAGCCTCAGGATGGAGCAATCAGTCGTCATCTTAAGGCTGTTTTTATAGGTGCTTTAATTGCCTAATTCTGAACAGCTGAAACCTTTTAACGCCCCAAACCTCTCTGGCCATCTCTGCAGCCGACGCCCAATAGTAATTGGTGTATTGTCTAAACAAGGCAGCAAAGTATCTCCCGTCTGGGACAACACACAGATTTACCTGACTTCCTGTCACATACCCCCCCTCTTGTTTCAACCCTAGGGTTGGGACACAGGTTGCCAGGCACGCATGCACTCAGGACAAACCATCTGCATTCCCCATTTTAACACCGGGGGCGATGCGTTACGACAAAACTAATTTCCTGAAGGGCCAGGAACCACCTATTTATTCTCCTATTGGTCTTCAAATTTCGGCTGAGGTACATAAGAGAGTGTTCCTTGCTCTGTAATATACTCATTTTCAGTTGTAAACCATGCAAAACCTTAATTGGTTTTTGAGTGGACCCAAAGGTTTTCCTCGATAGCTCAATCCCTGAAGAACTCAACGAGTCATAACCAATACCAAGAGCTGATAACACTGTGCTCTGCAATGGATCATCCATGTGGATGCCTTCTTCAGATTAAAACACACTAAGACTGGAATCCTCCAAGACATGGTGACACTCAAAAAAATCTGTTCTTCTATGAACTGGACTAAAGTCTGACGCATATGACCTCTGATAAACCGATGTACTAGGCGGTTTTTCTTCCCTTTGGTGCTCTAGACGGAAATCATTACTTGTCAATTCTGTATTTCCAAGTTTCTTACTTTGTGATAGTTCAGACTCACAAGTATGGTGAAAATCTACCAAACCCAATGTACAGTAGGTGACTGGGATATTGTGTCAATCTCGCTCCCTTTCTCGGCGAGATTGACCACCTACGAGCCCCATCGCGGGAGCCAGTGCCGAGCTGGCTTGCCGCGATGGAGACAAAGCCGTCATAGAAGCGACGGGGATCCGACGCGGATTCCCGCCAATTCTACACGTGGGCGGAGTTTGTTATGAATCCTGAAGGAGAAATCCCCGCCGGATTTTTAAAGAAAAATCCGGCATGGGTTCCCCCCTCAGGAGCATAACGGGCCCTTAGGTCTGTTATGGGTTGTAAGGAGACCCCCTACGCCGCAAAAACGGCGTGGGGGTCCCCCCACAATCCATAACAGACCCGTATCCAAAGCACGCCGGCCGGCCGGCCGGTCAAGAAGGGAGTGGGGGCGAGCGAGCGCCCCCCCCTCCTGAGCCGTACCGGGCAGCATGCCCTCAACATGGGGGGGTTAGGTGCTCTGGGGCAGGGGGCGCACTGCGGCCCCCCACCCCAGAGCACCCTGTCCCCATGTTGATGAGGACAGGGCCCCTTCCCGACAACCCTGGCAGTTGGTTGTCGGGGTATGCGGGCGGGAGACTTATCGGAATCTGGAAGCCCCCTTTAATAAGGGGGCCCCCAGATACCGGCCCCCCACCCTAAGTGAATGAGTATGGGGTACATTGTACCCCTACCCATTCACCTGCAAATAAAAAGTGTAAACACAAATAAACCACACAGGGTATTGAAATATTTTATTAGTTGGCCGCCGGGGGGGGTGTGTATGATCGCTTTTATAAAAGCGCCCCCCTCCGGCGGGCTTCTGTGGGGGGTGGGTGCCGCCGTCTGGTTCTCTTCCGCCGCCGGGGGGGGCGCTTTGATAAAAGCGCCCACCACCCGGCGGGCTTCTTTCGACGTCTTCGGCGGCTGGGGGGTCTTCTCCCACTCTCCGGGGTCTTCTCCTGCTCTCCGGGGGTCTTCTCCGCTCTCCGGGGGTCTTCTCCGCTCTCCGGGGGTCTTCTTCTTCTTCTTCAGGACTCGCCGCCGCTAACTTTGTGTGTTAGCTCAATTACTAGCGGCGGCGAGTCCCCTCCTCTGTGACGTCGTCTTCTTCTTCTTCTCCAGATGTTGACGCGACGCTTCCTTCCGCTGTTATGCCGGGCGCGCGGCTCGCAGCGAGTTATATAGGCCTGTCTTGTGACGTCGCAGTCCCATCATGCTCCGGTAGGTAGGCGGCGAGTCCTGAAGAAGAAGAAGACCCCCGGAGAGCGGAGAAGACCCCCGGAGAGCGGAGAAGACCCCCGGAGAGCAGGAGAAGCCCCCGGAGAGTGGGAGAAGACCCCCCAGCCGCCGAAGACGTCGAAAGAAGCCCGCCGGGTGGTGGGCGCTTTTATCAAAGCGCCCCCCCCGGCGGCGGAAGAGAACCAGACGGCGGCACCCACCCCCCACAGAAGCCCGCCGGAGGGGGGCGCTTTTATAAAAGCGATCATACACACCCCCCCCCGGCGGCCAACTAATAAAATATTTCAATACCCTGTGTGGTTTATTTGTGTTTACACTTTTTATTTGCAGGTGAATGGGTAGGGGTACAATGTACCCCATACTCATTCACTTAGGGTGGGGGGCCGGTATCTGGGGGCCCCCTTATTAAAGGGGGCTTCCAGATTCCGATAAGCCTCCCGCCCGCATACCCCGACAACCAACGGCCAGGGTTGTCGGGAAGGGGCCCTGTCCTCATCAACATGGGGACAGGGTGCTCTGGGGTGGGGGGCCGCAGTGCGCCCCCTGCCCCAGAGCACCTAACCCCCCCATGTTGAGGGCATGCTACCCGGTACGGCTCAGGAGGGGGGGGCGCTCGCTCGCCCCCACTCCCTTCCTGACCGGCCGGCCGGCGTGCTTTGGATACGGGTCTGTTATGGATTGTGGGGGGACCCCCACGCCGTTTTTTCGGCGTAGGGGGTCTCCTTACAACCCATAACAGACCTAAGGGCCTGTTATGCTCCTGAGGGGGGAACCCATGCCAGATTTTTCTTTAAAAATCCGGCGGGGATTTCTCCTTCAGGATTCATAACAAACTCCGCCCACGTGTAGAATTGGCGGGAATCCGCGTCGGATCCCCGTTGCTTCTATGACGCACTCGCTGGAATGTGCTTTTACTATTCCAGCGAGTGCGAGATATCGGCAGCCTGTCGCCGAGATTCAGCGCGATGCTGGCGTGCTAAAAACACATTCTCGGCGGCAGGCACTGTAAGGTTTTCAGAAACTGAATCCTCGTCACTTTCTTGAACCAACTGCTTACTCTGTGCATCACTTGTTCGCACACCCCTATTCTCACCAAGAACTTGACAACTGCTATCGGACACATCATTAACTGAGCTAGACAACATTTCCTGTCTAGCAGCTACAATCACTTTTGAACTTATGTTTATGGCTAGTTGTTCAGCTATCTTTGCCTCATAGTCTCCCAAAAATGTTTTAGTATTTGTTTCTTTGAAACCATCGACTATTGGACACGAATTCTCATATTCTTCATTCCTTTCAAGACATTTAGAAAAAGCATCCATTAAATTAGTATATTTAGCCTCTCTGACCACTTCAGTGATGGAGGTTTCACAACGTTCAGAGGGCTCACCTGCCATTACAGATTCTACACTTTGAAACATAGATTTTACTTGCTCTGACAGAACACTTTCTAAAGACTGGGTTTTGCAGAATGTGACATTACCTTTATATTCAAATCCGATTTCAATAACATAAAAATTAACACACTGCTCTTCAACATGCAAATAATTCACAGAGGCAAAAATAGCTTCAGTCTGGGTGCATATTTCTTGCAATTCAGATTCCTCAATGACCCTGCTCTGCTGATCACCAATTATGGGAAAGTGAATATGACCTGCCTTACTACATTCACAAGGCTCAGTGGATATTGGACACACTTTTTCTACATCATTTAGTGCAGTGTCAGAATTAAGTTTTTCAGCTTTATTTCCATCAAGCAATTGACTGAGAACTGAAGATGTGCAAACCCCTACTTCCTGCACTTTAGCCACTTAATTTGCCCTGAAGCGGTTAGGGATTTCACTTTCAACATCACTTCCAGAAAGTTCAGCTTCATTTTCCATAAAGTCCTTCAGATTTTTCTTTCTAAGAATTGCCTCCTCCTCATCGTCGTTATCTTCCACACAGTCTTCATTATTTATTGTTAGTCCATTCTGAGTGTTGGCTGTTTCCGTAGGACAATCATCAACTTTAACATCTTCATGTTCTGTTTCTGCTTTGGTAATCTTGGTGACACCAGGAACTCCTAACTTGGCAGAGTAGGCCCAAAGAAATGAACAGTGATCCATACAGCCCTGGCACACCATCTCATGAAACTCAACGTGCTCCGATGGAACTGCCCCTAGGTGCCGACCATGAAACCAGTCCACACACACCACACACTGGATCATCTCATCTGGGGTCTCATCCTCAGGATCGGGGTACGGTCTCTTACATGTGCAGAACATGCCAAAGAAATTGTCATTGTAATTATTAGCCAGGTTTTTCTTCTCTTTATCCGGATATAACTTGCACTCCAGCTGTTTAAATTTGGCATTTCCACAATCGCAGCGAAAGTTCCTCTTGGTGTAGAGCTCAAACAGGTCGTGGCCTTTATGACACTTGTATGCACAGGCCAGACATATCCCAACAGGCTCCTCTTTATCCAGGGTGTAGGTACTGCAGGCGTACAGCGCTTGTCTCTTCACATAACCCAGGGGGTAGGAGCACTTTTTGGAATCGCTCCCCGCCAGCACAGCAGACGCCTCATCCTGCAGGGCGTCATCCTCCTCCAGGACATCCATTTCCACCTTTACTTCCTCCTTCACTTCCTCCTCTTCATCTTCTGCACCACTTTCAATTTCTGCAAGCTCTTAGCTGTCAGAATCATCACATGGTAGAAGATGGAAATCCTCAAGCCCCGTCTCATTTTCTTCATTTTCTCTGTTGGTGAAAGAACCGGAACAGAGAGCAACTGCTTCAGACATTAGGTAATTTTTCTCATTTTTAGCATGAGCCTTTGTACAACTAAAAGATTCTTGATTTTAACCATCATCTTGACAAACAAATTTTCCAGAGCAGAGTCCCAGCAACTCATCCATAACCCCTATCTTGGAGCCATTTGCATCAGGCTGGCTGGTGTTGGATTGTAATTCCTGAAACTTTCCTGAGCAGAGATCTAACAGTTCGCCCATATTTGCATGCATAGCATTCTCATCCATAATGTCCATCACAAGTCTTTGCTTGGCAGAGCTGTACTTGCTCCTGTTGCGGCCAACATTTAGAAAACCATCAGCATGCGTGACAATGATCTCTTCGTTGTAATCCTCATCACTCCAAAGTAAGCTTTCCGTGCAAGAATCGCTGAGCGTCTCCTCATCATTTAGTCTTGTATATGTATGGCATCCATGATCGCTGCTTTTACCGGAACACGGGGCCTTATAATCACTGTTGAGCTTTGAAAGTTGTAATTTTTTTGGTGAGAGCTCCTTAGAAACCTCTATGTTCTCTTCACTACCAGACAGCTCTGGCTTTGCTTTCTTTTTCTTCTTTTTTTTCTTTGACTTCAGACTCAAGAAATCTTTGAACTTTTCTCTTACTTTTTCTTTAACACTTTCAGACAGCTTGTCTGGCTTGCTTTTGTCTTTTAGGGACGGTCGGGGGGAATTTGAACTGGTTGTGGTGCGTCTTCTCTTTGAGCTTTGCTGACTGGCCTTTTCGTGAGCTAAAGAGCCTCTTGTCTGTATATGCCTCGTGACAGGACTCTGATCCTGCTCTGACTTGTCAACGCCATGGAAATACTTTATATGGCAACGCAGCAACTTGGCCTTGTGAAAAGATCTGGAGCAATCTAAAATCTTGCCCTTAAACTTGTTGGGTTCCAGTTCCAAGGTAACAGCTTTGGTAGCTGGATCATCAAGTTTCTTCAAAGTATTTGCTAAAGGTTCTCTACTGTATTTAGCAGAACTGTCAGACCGTCGATTCAGCTTCATAGGAGCTGCTACTGCGGGGACAGCCGGGACCTCCTCAGCATCTTCTTGTACATGAGGGTCTTTCTCTTCTGGTTTGGTCTCGTCTGGTTTGACCTCTGGAACGCCATTCACAACATTGGATTCAACAGGCTCTACAGACTCTTCTACTACTAATGGCGCCTCCTTCACTTCGGAAGTTTCAGGCTCTGCCAGGGCACACTCCTCTGGCTCCACTTCTTGTTCCTCTGGTGAATTACTACACTCCGTGATGATTCCGTCTCAACAACAGACGTGGTAACCTCCATAGCATTATGGTCCTCTGGGTTCTCAATCAGAGAGGGATTGCTATCCTTTTCCTCTGTTCTCTAAAATAGTTTCAGGAGGGCCTCCATTTGCTGCTGTGTTTCTGTTTCCAACCTGCCATGCTCTCTTGGTGAACCTGTTGTTGAGCTGCAATGCTCTGTTGGTGAGCCTGTTGTTGAGCTGCAATGCTCTGTTGGTGGGCTGCAAGGCTCTCCTGGTGAGCCTGTTGTTGAGCTGCAATGCTCTGCTGGTGATTTACATTTGCTATAACCAGCTGTTTTAGGATCTCCTCCATTTTGGGTTTACTTTAACTGCCCGCATTTTCCACCATGTGTGAGGGTTTTGCTAGGTAGCGGGTGTGTGTGACCCCCTGGACGGGTTCACTACACGCTGAACTGTACAAAAAGGCAGTTGAGGATGATTGAAAACAAATGATATGGTTTATTTTTCCATATTGCCGGATACACGTGCAAGCATCAAAACAGCATAAACAAAACAAAACATAAAATAAACCCTTGCCACTTGGGGCGTCTACCTTCCCAACACAGGAACCTACCTATGGAGTCTGGCACAGCCTACTGCTGGGCAAACACTGCTGGTCCTACAGCAGAAAACAAAAAAGTCTCTTTAATATTTCTCTCACAGAAATATCCATCAGCACCTCACCTCTTCAGTAGGGTTTGTGACTGCTCCTTCACTCACACAGCCTCAGGATGCAGCAATCAGTTGTCATCTTTAGGCTGTGTTTATAGGGGCTTTAATTGCTTAATTCTGAACAGCTGAAACCTTTTAACGCCCCAAACCTCTCTGGCCATCTCTGCAGCCGACGCCCAATAGTAATTGGTGTATTGTCTAAACAAGGCAGAAAGGTATCTCCCGTCTGGGACAACACACACAGATTTACCTGTCACAATACACAAATAGTAGTTGTGCACTACTACTTGTGACTACCACTACTCTACCTCTTGGACATGCTGTGTGACATGCACAAGGCTATGTAAATGGGGAATTTACTGGATGAGCCTTGTAAACAAGTAGACAAACAACCCTGCCAAAGCATATTTTTAACACATAGGGCCAGATTCAAGATTAGTTAAGCCGGCGTATCAGTAGATACGCCGTCGTAACTCAGAATCTGCACCGGCATATATTTAAGCGTATTCTCAAAGTGAGATACGCTTAAATATTGTTAAGATACGACCGGCGTAAGTCTCCTACGCCAGCGTATCTTAACTGCATTTTTACGCTGGCTGCTAGGGGCGTTCCCGCTGATTTACACCTAGAATATGTAAATCAGCGAGATACGCCTATTCACGAACGTACGCCCGGCCGACGCAGTAAAGTTACGCCGTTTGCGTAAGGCGTTTTCCGGCGTAAAGATAAACCACCAAAAAGATGGCGGAGCCAATGTTAAGTATGGACGTCAGGATCGCGTCAAATTTTTCAGATTTTACGTCGTTTGCGTAACTCGTCCGTGAATGGGGCTTTACGTCAATTACGTTCACGTCGAAACCAATGCGTCTTAGTGTCATAATTTGGAGCATGAGCACTGGGATAAGTCCACGGACGGCGCATGCACAGTTCAAAAAAAGCGTCAAAAACGTGGGGTCACAACACATTTCCATAAAACACGCCCACCTCATCCACATTTGAATTACCCGGGCTTACGCCGGCCCATTTACGATACGCCAACGTAACGTAAAGATACGGCGGGCTTTCTGAATCTAGCCCATAATATTTATGTTCAACTAGGGTCCACTCCAAGGGCAGATATTGGATATATCCCAGATAAGCTTATTCCATTCCCTCTATGAGGTGCAGTTGTTGGTCGTATTACCTATATCATGTTGTATTTGAACAATTTATATATCTACAACAGAGCTTGACTGTAATTATCTTCCTAATGAAGTGGGCTATTGACCCGTGAAACACGTTGAAGTCACAGCAAGCAACCCATCACCCAAATATGGTACTGTCAGGAACGTGCTGGCCATAGTGCAGCTAAAGCTCTGAGGCACATGCAAATGTGCAGGAGTGGGCCTGCTGGTATCTTTCTAACTATGCTCAAGGAAACGCATTTGCACATGCGAACGCAAACCAATGAACATGCGTGAGCGCATTAACCATTGACACTGGTGCCAAGTGGCCTATATAAGTGCAGTAGCTGCACTAGTTCGTTGCTGTTTGATCTGCAGGTGTACCCATGTTCCTGCATCTGATTCTGTTGACTTCTGTGTTTTGCCTTGGCTTGTCTCTGGACTTTGCTCTGCCTTCTGCTTATCTGTGTGATCTTGTGTTGCCAACCTCTGCCGGTACTCTGACGATTCCTTGTCTGCCGTCTAAGCCTACATCTGACCATCTGTTGCCGACCTGGCTTGTCTGACTTTGCATCCAGTTGTTCATTGGCACTGATTGCAGGAGCTTCTTTTACTGTGAGTAACCAGTCTTCCTGCACCCACTACAGCTGCTTCCTTCTGCTGGCTGCTGTCTATCAGGCCAGGGTCTGCTGCTACCGCTGTCATCTAATGTTCCATCTATCTGGCCAACTCTGGTGATGCACCGGCTACACATCACTACATCCAGTAGAAGACTATGTAGGCACTCATACCTCACCACGCTCTGATGACCACTGTTGCAGCATCAGTGGTCCCAATGCCCGGCTGTGACATAGAGGAACCTCTAAGTGTAGCAAAATGGTTACATTTCATGAAGGTACAACATTTATCAACTTGTTGCTACACTAATGCCTTGTATTAGGGCAGCACAGTGGTGTTAGTGAGTAGCACTTTCGGCTAGCAGCAAAAAGGTCGCTGGTTCGATTCCCGACCACAACACCATCTGCCTGGAGTTTGCATGTTCTCCCTGTGTCTGCATGGGTTTCCTCCAGGTACTCCGGTTTCCTCCCACACTCCAAAGACATGCTGGTAGGTAAATTGGATCTTGTCCAAATTAGCCCAGTATATATATATGTATATCTGTGTGTATGACTGTGTGTCCCATGCGTGTCGAGATCCTACGGGGTGAAATAACCGCACCAGCCAAGCAAGCACTGGCTGGAAAAAGTGCCTAGAGGCGATTCAGTTCGCATGTGTAGCGATATACAAGTCATTCATTCATTGTACACACAATCAGAATTTCCGATGAAAAAAGTCTGATGGAATTTTTTCATCGGATATTTCGACCATGTGTGGGCCATATCAGACTTTTTTTCTGTCGAGGTTTAGAAATAGAACATGAAAAAATCCTATTGGTAATTCTGATCGTCTGTGTGGAACTCATTGAACTTCATTGGCTCGTCGTAGTGTTTTACGTCACTGCGTTTTGGATTGATGAAATTTGGTCTGACAGTGTGTATGCAAGACAGCTTGAACGGAATTCTGACAGAAAATTCCATCAGATTTTATCCCATTGGAAATTCTGATCGTGTGTACAGGGCATTAGAGGTGCCTCTCTTTTCTTTTATACCCTGTAAAAAAAATGTTTTGATATACAAGTGCTTTAGATTACAAGCATGTTTCTGGAACGAATTATACTCGCAAACCAAGGTTTTACAGTATATGATATATAATATGTACATGTGATCATGTTTTGTATTATTCTAGATTATTTATGCTAAATTGTTTTAATATGTGTATAAATAAAAACTTGATATTTTACTCTTTTTGCTTTTGATACCGTTTAAGTCTTTTAGTTCGTTTTTTTTTTTTTTTTTTCATATATTCCCATATAGGGTGTGGTACCAGACACGATTAGTGTCGGAAAAATCAAAGGTTCCTATTGGTATTTCTTTCCTCCCACTTATTCAATACTGTTACTTGTGCGTCCTTTAGTGCTGAAGAGTTTGCTAGCAAGAACCGCTGAGTGCAGTGAGGAAGAGATTAACACTCAAGATTGTGTTGGTTTCTCATCAGATTTCAAAGGAAGATTTTTCTTCATATGAGCTGTGTTCCTCAACACAGGCGGCAGCAGAGGTTAATAAATTCTCTCTTCTTCCATATGGATAGCTTTGTGGCCATTTTTTACCCAACGTTATTATTTTACGCTTAATTATTGCTAATTATTGCAAATGCTATAACTACATTCATTAGATTGTTTTTAAAAATTCAGCTTTTACGCTTGTACATGTTTGACTGTGACACTCAATTTGAAATGTTTCTGTAAACAATGTTATAAATTGTTATAAAGATAAAAGTCCAATACAATTTATTCTGTTGTTAAAGGAAAGAGTAAGCTTTTGGCAGGTCTTGATTGAGAGAAATAAGGCAAATATTTGGAAAGACCTGTACAACAGGCTTTCTTGACATTTTGACCTTAATTACAAAAAACAAACATGTCCGTCAAGATGCTATGGGCTGTTTCTATTGTTCAAACACAAGGACCCTGACTATATTCACACAATGTTAAAAGTCAATTTTTTTTGTTTTTTATAGTTTTAGTAAGATGTTTTTCAGTAAACTTTTCGCATTTGGCAGTACATTTTTATTGTTTAAAGTGTATATATATTAAACTCATTTAGTGTCGGTTCACACAGGGGCAACTCAACTTACAGCGCTACTTTGCAAGGCGATTTGGATGCGACCTCAGCACGACTTCAGCCTGACTTTGAGCAACTTACAACGCGACTTAAAGTTGCCTCCAAGACAGGCGACGTTGGCTATGGCCAATCACAGAATAATCAGCTCGTGGGAGGGAGGGATTTGCCTGGGTAAACTATTTTCTTTTCTTGTAAAATTGCTTCAGTTAAGATGGAGCTCCGACTTTGGAGGCAACTTCCATTGACTAGAAGTCACCTTGAAGTAGTAAAGGAAACTTTTCTGAAGTCGGAGTGACTTCAGTAGTGTACATTAAGACGGCTCTCATTAACTATAAAGGAATTTCTTATGTCAAGTGACTTGGGGCGACTTGAGGTCTGACAAGTTGGATCCCAAGTCGCTGTAGTGTGAACCGGCACTCAAACTGATCTAAGAAGTATAGAATATTCACACAATCAATTGTCTGACTATTCTTGTAAAATATCCAGTTACATGAAAAGCTAATTCTTATTCAGTTTGAATACACTATTACGTTCAAGTGAAATAACTAAACAGGAATTTAAGGGGTTAGACTGAGTTTTAGTGTGTGGCTGAAGGGGCGCATAAGAACCGCTGCACGACTATATACTTCCTTACTTTGAAGATGCCACAACCAAGGTATCCATTTCTTCAGGCGGTGGTCCTGTAAATGATAATGGTGGTCTCTGCAGCGGATTCGTCACGAGATCACCGTTATTGGCAGAAAGAGAGGGGCCCCCTCCCACTGCTCTCCCGCACCCTCCGCTGCTTACCGGAGGCGATCGGGTCCTCACTCGTGCTAGGCATGGATACAAGCGAGGGCAAGATGGCCCTCACCCGTAGCTATACCATACCAGGGCGGAAGCGACGATTTTTTTTATTATTATTGCATCTTAGTCTAAATATGAGATCTTTTTGACCCCAGATCTCATAAGAGGACCTGTCATTTTTTTTTCTATTACAAGGGATGATTACATTCAATGTAATAGGATAAAAGTGACCCAATTAAAAAAAAAAATCAGTGTAAAAATAAATATAATCTAGTAAAATAAATATTTTTTTTTTTTAAAGCGCCCCATCCCGACGAGCAAATGCATATTGAGCATATGAAAACGGTGTTCAAACCACACATGGTATTGCCGCGATCGTTAGAGTGAGAGCAACAATTCTAGCACTAGACCTCCTCTGTAACTTAAAACATGCAACCTGTAGAATTTTTTAAACGTCGCCTATGGAGATTTTTAAGGGTAAAAGTTTCATAATATGAAAAAAAATTGGGCTAACTTTACGGTTGTCTTCTTTTTTTTTATTAAAAAAGGTTAATTTTCTTTAAAAAAAAGTGTGCTTGTAAGAACGCTGCGCAAATACGGTGTGACAAAAAGTATTGCAATGACCGCCATTTTATTCTGTAGGGTGTTAGAAAAGTAAACACGTACCCCAACAAGTTTTGGAAATTTCTAAATAAAATAGCTGTCAAAAATACTAAGCCATTGAATCTGATTTAAAGCACCTGTGCAGGACCAAGCAAAACCTGCAAACATGGCCTGTTGGGGGTACTTGAGGACAGGGTTGAAAACCACTGGGTTAAAGGATAAGTTCACCTTTTAAAACGTTACATATTACACCCATATCTAAGGTGTTACATGTTACTAAATGAGCATTCCCTGCACCCCCTGAGTCCCCATTGTGACGACGAGTGGGGGATCTTGTTCCCGAACCTGCTGACACTAATTTTTTTAGAACAAAACACAGCGGGGCTCTGTCCACCTGGTCATAACATTTATTCACAGAGTTCTGTGAATCGGAGAGCTACACCTAGACGTTAGCCAATGTGACTGACTGCTTGTAGTTCTCAATGAGCCGAACACCCCCGCGTTCGGTTCGCACCAGAACCGTCGAACAGACCGACCGTTCGCGCGAACATTTAGAACCCCATTGAAGTCTATGGGACTCGAACGTTCTAATTCAAAAACGATAATTTTAAAGACCAATATTCAAGTTATTGTTGGAAAACATCTTTGAGAACCCGTGTCTTGCCACAGGGAACATGTATCAATGGAAAAAAAGTTTAAAAAACGGTAGTTTTTTAAAGAGCAGGACTCCTGAAAAAATTACCGTTTTTAAAACTTTTTTTTTCATTGATACATGTTCCCTCGGGCAAGACCCGGGTTCTCAAAGACGTTTTCACAGGCAAACTATAGACACACAGCAGGTACAATATTTAAAGGAATTTTTCTTTTTTTTTTTTTTTTACGTTAAGCATCATTAAAATCACTGCTCCAGGAGCATTGATTTTATTGATGCTTAAATAAAAATAAAAATTCCTTTAAATATTGTACCTGCTGGGTGTCTATACCTGTGATAACGTCTTTAAATAGCACAATCACCTGCCTGCCAGTAAATTAGGAAGAACTGATCTATCTAAGCTATACAGTGTATAAATATATGTACAACTCCTAGGGATGTATATATATTCTCTACACACTGTAAATTAAGCTAAACTGACTAGTCTGCCTGCCTGCTCTATCTAGCTATCTAAAAAGACAATCTCTCTGTCTCTCTGACTGCTTTCATTAACAAGCCGGAACACACTACACAAGGCCTCCCAGCAGGCGGCCTTATATAATGTGGGGCGAGTGCTAAAGCCCTGAGCCATAATTGGCCAAAGCCACCCAGGCTTTGGCCAATTATGGCTCTTCGTTTTTTGCACGCTGTGATTGGCCAAGCATGCGGGACATACAGCATGCTTGGCCAATGATCAGCGCGCAATGCCGCAGTGAATTATTGGCCGTTTTGCGTCACTCGAATTTGGTGTGAATGACCGCTTTCGTTCGAATTTCGTCGAACATACGAACAGACAATGTTCGAGTCGAACATACGACATACGATGTTGTATCGAACACGAAGCTCATCCCTACTGGTGAGTAGCTTTGATTCTTCCTGTCATTCAGTAACTGCCTGCCCATATCATAAGGTGATCAGATTTTTAACCACTTCGGGTCCGCGCCATTGACAGAACACGTCAACAGCGCGGACCTGAGGCGCCGGGGTCACGTCTTTGGACGTGATTTACTTGTAATTCCCGACGCGTGGATTCGATGCGTGTACCCGGCGGCCGCGATGTCCGTCAGGTACACACAATCGGCGGTGACAGAGCAGGGATGTGGAGCTCTGTGTGTAAACACAGAGCTCCACGTCCTGTCAGTGAGAGGCGACTGATGCTGTTTCCCTTGTACATAGGGAGACAGCATCGATCACCTCCCCCAGTCACCCCCCTCCCCCCCACACAGTTAGAACACACCCAGGCAATACATTTAACCCCTTCCTCACCCCCTAGTGTTAACCCCTTCAATGCCAGTCACATTTATACAGTAATTAGTGCATATTTATAGCACTGGTCGCTGTATAAATGTGAATGGCGCCAAAAATGTGTCAAAAGTGTCCGATGTGTCCGCCGCAATATCGCAGTCCCAATAAAAATCGCAGATCGCCGCCATTACTAGTAAAAAAAAAATATTAAAAAAAATCATAATTCTGTCCCCTATTTTGTAGGTGCTATAACTTTTGCGCAAAGCAGTCACTTATTGTGATTTTTTTTTTTTTTACAAAAATACGTAGAAGAATACGTATCGGCCTTAACTGAGAAAAAAAAAAAAAAAATTTTAAAAAATTTAGATATTTATTATAGCAACAAGTAAAAAATATATATATATTTTTAAATTGTCGCTCTTTTTTTGTTTATAACGCAAAAAATAAAAACCGCACGGGCGATCAAATACCACCAAAAGAAAGCTCTATTTGTGGGGAAAAAAAGGACGCCAATTTTGTTTGGGTGCCATGTCGCACGACCGCGCAATTGTCAGTTAAAGCGACGCAGTGCCGGAAACTGAAATTTTGCCTGGGCACGAAGGGGGTTTATGTGCCCAGTAAGCAAGTGGTTAAAATGAAATCCGGGGACATATTTTTTCTTTACTAGTAATGGCAACAATCAGCGACTCTCTTACCGTCGCCGCCCGCCTCACAGCCTCTCAAGTCTTACTCTTCGGGCCCCGGCTACTACTGGATGGGGAGTGGAGGAAGATCACTCCACCAGGGAAGGCAAGGAGATAAGCTAGTGGCTGGCCAGAATTTGAGCCAAGGCAGAAGAACATGCGAGCGGAGCTGAATGGGCATGAGCCCAAAACTGAAGAAATATTCCCTCCACTCCGACCAGCACATGATCATCAGAAAAGGGCACAGATAATGGGAAAAATATAACCCCCCTATGCTAGTAGGCACCGTGGAGCGGGGGGTGTAATTCTAATTTTTTTATTTTAATTCTGCACTGACTGTCTTTGAAATTGCCCCTGCCCCCTATTAAATCCAATCTGGGGACAAAACCAGGGACAGACTTGGTCCAGGGACAGTGTCCTCAATCTGGGGACTGTTCCCTGAAACTGGGGATGTCTGGTCACCCTACCATATGAGGTATGGGCAGACAGCTACACTGACAGTCTGCAGAAGCTTGAGATTGCACCCATTATCTGCTGATCATTGGGTGCAGTACTTTACAGGCTCCTAATAAAAAACATCCACTTGTTTTACCTGCATGAAGATGTGCATTTTTTTTTTTTTAAGGTACATTTATCCATTAAGCTATATGTATAGGCCATTTTTGAATAGAGTATAGATTAATAAAAACCCCTGTGGCTATTTTTTGCTAATTGGAGAGATTTCCCTTACACTTCCTCTTCCACAGGGCTAAGCACAACCTGTGGTCTTATGCCTTGGGTGCTCCAGTATGCTGTGAAAACTGGTCCCTAAAAGCTTTCGTGATTCCTGCATGGCACATAGCTGCAAACAGTATTATTTGCTTGAAGAGCATAATGCCAGTTTTACAGAAATGCCAAGCAAGGGAGTAGGTTGGGTACAGTGTCCTTAGATTACCTCAAATATACTGTTTACTAAAAGTCAGGAGACAAAAGCCAGATGAAATTGTCTTCCCATGTGCACCTTTCAGCAGCTTATAATTAGGAACTTTTGTTAGCTGGTGTATAGTACAAGCAGTTCAGATAGATACCATTATGGCTATAACTACTAATATCTTGTAACTTGTACTGTCCTGTAACTAACCTGTACTTGAACTTAACTCTGGCAAAATCATTTTTTATCTCTTGAACTGATCTACGCTGACTACTGAAGCATGGGATTGGATGAAAAAACTATCAGTCAAAATATACTGTGAAGCCTCGTACACACGCTCGGTTTACTCGGCAAGAACCATCAAGAAAACTGCTGGCAGAGCTTTCTTGCTGAGTAATAGTGTTGCTCACGAATATTCGCATTGCGAATATTCGCTACGAATATTGCATATTCGAGTATTCGCGAATATCTCGAATATCGCGGCGAATATTCACTATTTCGAATATTCGTATTTTTCAAATTTCGCAATAAATTTCGCAATAAATTTCGCAATAAAATTCGCAATCAATTTCGCATTCGCGAATTTCGCAATAGCGAAATTTCGCAATAGCGACATTTCGCAATTTTTTTTTTTTTTTATTATTATAAAATATAGCGAATATTCGTAAATATCGAATATTCGTGATATGTTATGAAAAAAAAATCGCGAAATTTTGCATTAGCGAAATTTCGCATTGGCGAAAATTCGCAATTTTTTTTTTTTTTGATAAAATATCACGAATATTCGATATTAACGAATAATCGCGACCGCATATGTGAAATTTCGGTTTTTTTTTTTTTTTTTTTTATAAAATATACCGAATATTCGTAAATATCGAATATTCGTGATATTTTATAAAAAAAAAAAAAAAAAAAATCGCGAAATTTCGCATTAGCGAAAATTCGCATTAGCGAAAATTCGCATTGGCGAAAATTTGCAATTTTTTTTTTTTTTTATAAAATATCACGAATTTTCGA
Source organism: Rana kukunoris (assembly GCA_029574335.1). Classification (NCBI taxonomy): domain Eukaryota; kingdom Metazoa; phylum Chordata; class Amphibia; order Anura; family Ranidae; genus Rana; species Rana kukunoris. The sequence continues at coordinate 224,052,438 of CM056051.1, forward strand.
TATTAACGAATATTCGCGAATATTCTTCGAAATATTCGCGAAATATCGCGAAATCGAATATGGCGTATTCCACTCATCACTGCTGAGTAAACCGAGCGTGTGTACTAGGCTTTCAGGTTTCTCAACAAGAAAACTGCCCAGAATCTAGATGAGAAAAATAGAGAACATGTTCTCTATTTTCTCGTTGTGATATTCTCTGCAGTTTTCTTGCTGAGAAACCCGAGAGGGTGTATACTTACCTGGTCGCCATGGAAATCTTTTGTCTTTTTCTATAAAAAAAAAAAAGAAACCTGCGCATGCTCGAAATGACTTTGAAGCATGTGCGGTAGCTTCCTAGGCATAGGTAGGGTTCGGCGACGGCATCAAATTCTTTTAAAGAGAACTTGAAAGGTCTTTGTGTACACTTGGGCAGCAAGAGATTGCCTAGAGATTGCCTAGAGGCACCCTTCCATAACCGGGGATAACGCCCCTAGCGGTCCTCTAAACCTCCCAGTATACTCTAGGTCTATTACGACCAGTATAGGAAATTTGCCCTAGGATTTCCATGGGCACCTGGGCAGGCCAACATCTGGCTGAACATACACCAGCAGGTCTTGGGCTCTACTGAAGTCCCGTTTCTCAGGAGTGTTCACTTGGAGGCCATTAGTATCAATCTTCTCCTGTACACAACTATGTTCATGAACGACTCTGGGGAGATCTACATATAATCTATTAGCGAATGTTAATTTCGCAATAATCCACTCCTGAAGCCCCTGATGATGGTTTATCCGAGCACGCAACCTGGCAGGCCGCAGGAATAGAGGGGGGGCGAGAGAGCACCCCCCTCCTGAACCATACCAGGCCACACGTCCTCAACATGGGGAGGATGTTGATGGGGACAAGGGCCTCATTCCCACAACCCTTGCCCGGTGGTTGTGGGGGTCTGCGGGCAGGGGGCTTATCGAAATCTGGAAGCCCCCTTTAACAAAGGGGGCCTCCAGATCCTGCCCCCCTATGTGAATTGGTAAGGGTACCCCTACCATTTCACAAAAAAAGTGAGAAAAAAGGAAAAAAACACACACACACACAGATGAGTCCTTTAATTAAAAAAAAATCCAGCACTGTAATCCTTCTACGAGTCCGACCCGCTGCTATGAACGATACAGCCTCCTCCAAAGGAGACATAGGGCCGAATGACGCGCGACCCGTCTGACAGTTCTTTTATAACCGAAGGCTGGGCCACCCTTCTCCCTCTGATGCAGCGGGAAACCTGTGTTGCGTCAGAGGGGGCAGGGTTACCCGTACATGTCCCTGTTGCATCAGAGGGGGTGGGGGTCACCCATCCACGTGATGGGTGGCCCCGCCCTTGGTTATAAAAGAACTGTCAGAAGGGTCGCGCATCATTCGGCCGGGTGCCTCCTTTGGAGGAGGCTGTATCATTCGTAGCGGCAGGTTGGACTCGTAGAAGATTATGGCGCTGGATTTCTTTTTTAGTATTATTATTAAAGGACTTGTCCCAAGCTGTGTGTGTTTTTTTTTTTATCACTTTTTTTGTGAAATGGTAGGGGTACAATGTACCCCTTACCAATTCACATAAGGGGGAATGGGATCTGGAGGTTCCTTCTGTTAAAGGGGGCTTCCAGATTCTGATATGCCCCCCATCTGCAGACCCCCACAGCCACGGGTCAAGGGTTGTGGGGATGAGGCCCTTGCCCTCATCAACATGGGGACATTCTCCCCATGTTGAGGACATGTGGCCTGGTACGGTTCAGGGAGGTGGGTGCGCTCTCGTCCCCCCTCTTTTCTTGAGGCCTGCCAGGTTGCCTGCTCGGATAAGGATCTGGTATGAATTTTTGGGGGGAACACCATGCCATTTTTTTTTGGTGTGGTATTCACCTTAAAATCCTTACCAGACCTGAAGGGTCTGGTATGGATTTTTGGGGGGAACCTCACGTCATTTTTTTTGTTTAAATTAGGGCTGTGCAAATTAACTTTTAATTAATCGATTAATCTTTAATTTTTTTGATCGATCAAAATCTTTTTGATCAATCAAAATCTTTTTGATCGATTAAAATTCTTTTGATTGGTACTCACCTCTCCGCCGGCTTCTGTGATTCAGGGAGTTCCGTCGGAGAACCGGTAACGTCATGGACCCCGGCGGGTCTTGTCCATCTGAAGGGCTCCTTTGCTGTGCCTTCATATCTGTATGCCGACGGGACCTTACTATCTGCCACACGCACTTCCCTCTATCACTTCCCTATATCAACCTGGGATTCTACAACCATTCACTGGGAGTTGTGATAGTTCCCTTCACAGGACATCTACATGCTGACGGACTGATGTTAACCCCTCCTCATCTGGATTCAGCAGTGGTATCGTTGTACACATTTTTATACCAGTATCATACTTAGCTACATGTTTTTTGAGTGCTTTTGGTACCGTTTGGTATTACTCGCACCATTTTTACATTTTATGTAGCTACATCGATTTTATCTCCAGTGCAATATTTATCTGGTTACCTACTTGAAGACTATAAAAGTTTTAATGCTATTCCCATCGAGCACTGCCTGAATGAATGAATGAATGAAAAACTTATAGAGCGCGGCACATGCGAACTGAATCGCCTCTGGGCGCTTGTTGTTCCTGTCTCCTTTGATATCAAAAGAGATGAGTCTTGATCTTTCTCCTGAAGGCTAAGTGATTCGCCTCCAACCGAATGCTGGCTGGTAAAGCGTTCCATAGTCTGGGACCTTGGACGGCGAATCTTCTTTCTCCTTTGGACTTGTAGTTGGCTTTTGGGATCTGTAGTAGGTTCTGATTGGTGGATCGCAAGATGCGATTGGGATTGTGAGCTTTTATTTTATCGCATAGATATTGGGGGGCATTCCCATGGACACATCTATGCGTTAGACAGAGAGCTTTAAAAGCAATCCTGTCTTTAACTGGTAGCCAGTGAAGGGATCTCAGTGAAGGTGAGATTGATTCCCAGGGTTTTTTTCCAGTCACAAGTCTGGCGGCCGTATTTTGAACGACTTGCAGACGAGCGATTTGGTACTTGGGGAGTCCGAGGTAAAGGGCATTTGCATAGTCCAATCTGGAGTTGACAATTGCTCCCACCACGACCGCTAAGTCTTCTTTGGGGATGAAGGGGGTAAGTCTGCGTAGTAGGCGCAACAGATGGTGAGATCCGCTGACTACTGATCCTATTTGTGCGTCCATTGTCATAAAGGAGTCAAAGATGACCCCGAGACTTTTGACTTTGGCGCTAGGGGTGATGATTTTGCCCAGAATGGGCGGGGGTGTCCAGGTTGTTGCAGGTTGATTCCTTTGCTTGGCGTGAAACAGAAGAAGTTCTGTTTTCGCTCCATTGAGTTTAAGATAACTCTTTGTCATCCAGTCCTCTATCAAAGAGAGGCATGTCTCTAGATTGAGGTGGTGATCCTTTCTGTTGCAAATGCGGAAATAAAGTTGCGTGTCATCTGCGTATGAGTGATACAGCAGGTTTTGGCTGTTGATAATCTCAAAAAGAGGACGAAGATAAATGTTAAACAGCACTGGTGACAGAGGCGATCCTTGAGGGACTCCGCATGTTACTGTGCGTTTCTCAGATGTGAAGGGTCCTAATTTCACTGTTTGCGATCGGTTTTCCAAAAAAGAGGAGAACCAAGATAAATCGCCTTCTGCGACTCTGGCTACTTCAGCAAGTCGCGTCAGTAACAGTTTGTGATCTACGGTGTCGAAAGCTGCACTAAGGTCCAACAGAACTAGAAGACAAGATTCTCCTTCGTCTGCGGCCTTTGTGTGTTTTATGTATCCTGCTCTCCCCTCAGTGGTTGGTAGCTGCACTGGGAATCGGCCTGCAAGGAGACCAGCTAAAAATAGTTGGATCTGTATGTATGTTATAATTAATCGAACTTAGTCGATTAATCGATTAAAAAAAACGATTAATCGAACACAAAAATTTTGATCAGTAACAGCCCTAGTTTAAATTTGGCGCAGGGTTCACCTTAATATCCATACCAGACCTGAAGGGCCTGGTAGTGGAATTTGGGGGACCCCTATGCATTGTTTTTGTTCATGGTACCCCTTAATATTGATACCAGACCCAGAGGGCTTGGTATAGGACTGGGGGGGACCCATGTCATTTTTTTCAATGACTTTTATCTGTATTGCCGGGACCCGACAATTTATTTTAGCCGCGAGTAGTTTTAAATTACTTTTTTTACTTTAGAAATGTCATTTTGTGCAGAGACTTTTCTAAGTATGGGAAAAATGCGCTACTTTACAGGCATATTATAGACAGCCCCCAAGTACACAATTTGATGGAATATTTCACTTTAAGCATTATTAAAATCACTGCTCCCGAAAAAACTACTGTTTTTAACCACTTAAGACGCGCACCAATATGCAGGTAAAGGACCAGGCCCCTTTTTGCGATTCGGCACTGTGTCGCTTTAACTGACAATTGCGTGGTCGTGGCTCCCACATGAAATTGGCGTCCTTTTTTTTTCCACAAATAGAGCTTTCTTTTGGTGGTATTTGATCACCTCTGCGGTTTTAATTGTTTGCGCTATAAACAAAAATAGAGAATTTTGAAAAAAAAAAAATTTTTTTACTTTTTGCTATAATAAATATCCCCAAAAAAAGATATAAAAAAACATATTTTTTCCTCAGTTTAGGCCGATACGTATTCTTCTACCTATTTTTGGTAAAAAAAAATAAGCATTTAATAAGCATTAAATAAGCATTTAACGATTGGTTTGTGCAAAATGTATAGCTTTACAAAATAGGGGATAGTTTTAGGGCATTTTTATTAATAATTTTTTTTTACTACTAATGGTGGCGATCAGTGATTTTTTTTGTGATTTTTTTTGTGACTGCGACATTATGGCAGACACACATCGGACAATTTTGACACATTTTTGGGACCATTGTAATTTTCACAGCAAAAAATGCTATAAAAAATGCATTGATTACTGTGAAAATTTCAGTTTAGGAGTTAACCACTAGAGGGTGCTGTAGGGGTTAATTGTGACCTCATATGTGTTTCTAACTGTAGGGGGCGGGGCTGGACATGTGATGTCATTGATCGTCTTTCCCTGTATCAGGGAACAGACAATCAATGACACTGTCACTGTGAAGAATGGGTAAGGTGTGTTTACACACACCTCTCCCCATTCTTCAGCTCCTGTGACCGATTGCGGGACACCAGCGGCGATCTTGTCCGCGGCTGTGGTCACGGAGCTTCAGACCGGGTCGCGCACGCGCCGACCCACGGCTGGGCACTTAAAGAGGACGTACCCATATGTGATTGTGCCCAGCCGTGCCATTCTGCCGACGTTTATCGGCATTAGGTGGTCCTTAAGTGTTTTTTTTTGTATTGATACATGTCCCCTGGGGCAGGACCCAGGTCCCCAAACACTTTTTATGACAATAACTTGCATATTAGCCTTTAAAATTAGCACTTTTGATTTTTCATGTTCGTGTCCCATAGACTTTAATATTGTTTGCGTGATTTCTTGTGAAAAAAAAAAATATATTGTTTGCGTGTTCGAATAATTTTTTTGAATGTTCTGCTGCGAACTGAACGGGAGGGGGGGGGGTGGAGTTGTTTGGCTCATCCCTAGAGGCAAGTTACCTCTGGCATGGTAATCAGAAGATGGGTTGCAAATTTCATCTTAAAGGCTGGAGGCTGAAGAGGGACAAAAATGGCTTCCCTTGTCCGGCCCCCGCCTCCCCGGCAAGACATTTTCACTGTGTATGGCCTGCCTAACAATTGCAATAACTTAACACGCACTTTACTATACTCAATGCATTTGATTTGTCTATCTAATTATCTATCTATCTATCTACATTAGCAGGAAATGTGACACCACTAAACTGGTATTGTATTGTGGTGTACTGTATTGTTTTGTATGTCTTAAAAGCCTAGCAACAACCACACAATCTCTTTCTTGGTGACATTCCTTCCTCTAAAGCTATTAAGGCTTTAAAAGTGTCGTCTCTAGCCACAGAACATTAATACTGAAGAGATCTATTTCCACTGGCTCTTTGATACATGATGGTTACATGAACAAGAAGTGTTAAAAAATTTATCAAGATAAGGAAGATCAAAAGGCCCATCTTAACAGTTGCCTTGAACTATGAATTTTAATGCTATTTGAATAATTAAGACAGAATGTCATTCATTCTCAGTCAACACTGTTCTACATTGTCCATTAAAGCAAAAACTCATGCAGCTGCCAAATGTATAAGCTAAATTAAGAAAAGAAAGAAAAGTTTGCCTTCACAGAATTTTGTAAGATAATAACAAAAGCGTAGAGTTGAGCAGCTACATTATTTTTCGGGAAAAGCAAGGCAAAAAAAGAAGAGAAGAGATAGGCAAATCCTAGTGCAGCATTATTTTATTTGATTCAAATACGAATTGTTAACAGTATAATGTTCACTTACATAGTGCTAGTTAGGGTAGGTGCTTTCCAGATCCAGTATCACAGAAGAGCTGCCGAGGGGGTGTTCCTGAGGAATAGTCCACGAGCGCCGTGTGTCAGTGGGAAGCCATCGGCAGTGTAAGCGGGACACCAGCAGGATACCGGCAGTGTAAGTGGGACACCAGCAGGACACCGACAGTGTAAGTGGGACACCAGCAGGCAGTGTTGCCAACCGTCAGTATTTTTACTGGCAGCCAGTAAGGCCCCGTACACACGGCAGAGAACCTCGACGGGTGGAACACATCGTTCCGCCCGTCGAGGTTCTCTGCCGGCCGTCAGAATCGGCGACCCGCCTGTCGGTAAAGGCAACCAGCCATTCATCCCGACGGGACGTCGAGCAAATAGAGAACCTGTTCTCTATTTGCTCGACGGGTTTCCCGACGGGCGGGGCTCACCGAGAGCGTACACACGGCCGAGGTTGTCGGCAGAATGCGGCTCCCAGCGAGGTTCTCGTTGGTTTCTGCCGAGAACCTCGGCGTGTGTACTGGGCTTCAAAAATGGGCACTTTTCTGCTGCCAGTAAATGCCAGTAAGAGGAAAAGTTTGCCAGTAAAAAATATGGCTGTGACGCTCGACTCAGAACTGTGCAGATGCAGCTTGAGTTTGCAGGCGGCTGAGACCATCCAAGTCCCTGCTACAGTGTGTTTGGGCGGGGCCGGTGGGGGGTCTGGTGGAGGCAGTGTCTTAGAGTGTCATGTGATGTCATGGTGCAAGAGAGCTGAGTGGAGTGGCCAGTGCATCGTGTGTGGGTCTGCAGAATGGGAGTAAGGCAAGCCAGGGGAAGGACTGTCAGTGCTGTTTGGACTGAAGTGGACTGAAGGGACCACCTGGCATGGAGAGAGACTGTCACTGTGACTCAGGAGGGGACGTGTCGTGTCAGTGAAGTGTCGGCATCATTTATGCCCCTGCACACTGCTGTCAGTATCACTGTGAGAGTCAATTTCATTAGTGCATCGTCCATTCTAATGTATTGACCTCCTGAGTCCTGTCCCTTAGCTACTTGCTTACTATTACTTAGTTTTCAAAAAAAGAAATTATCTTTTTGCCTTAATATCTACCTTAAATCACATTGCTAATTTCATATTTTACGTACTTATTACGTACTTATTTGTAGCATAAATACTGGAATTTGCACTTAAAACTTTAAGTTTGTAACTTTTGGAACTGCCAGTAAAAACTGAGCTGTGCCAGTAAGTTATGGGTGTTGTGCCAGTAAATTTCAATCTGGTAGGTTGGCAACACTGCCAGGAGGACACCGGCAGTGTAAGAGGGACACTAGCAGGACACCGGCAGTGTAAGCAGGACACTAGCAGGACACTGGCAGTGTAAGCAGGACATAAGCAGGACACCGGCAGTGGAAGCGGGACCCCAGCAGGACACCGGCAGTGGAAGCGGGACCCCAGCAGGACACCGACAGTGTAAGCGGGACACCAGCAGGACATTGGCAGTGTAAGCGGGACACCAGCAGGACACCGGCAGTGGAAGCAGGACACCAGCAGGACACTGGCAGTGTAAGCGGGACACCAGCAGGACACTGGCAGTGGAAGCGGGACCCCAGCAGGACACCGACAGTGTAAGCGAGACACCAGTAGGACACCGGCAGTGGAATCAGGACAGCAGCAGGACACTGTCAGTGTAAGTGGGACCTCAGCAGGACACCGGCAGTGGAAGCAGGACACCAGCAGGAGACTGGCAGTGTAAGCGGGACACCAGCAGGACTCCGGCAGTGAAAGCGGGACCCCAGCAGGACACCGGCAGTGGAAGTAGGACACCAGCAGGACACCAGCAGTGGAAGCAGGACAACAGCAGGACACTGGTAGTGCAAGCGGGACACCAGCAGGACACCGGCAGTGGAAGCGGGACCCCAGCAGGACACCGACAGTGGAAGCGGTACACCAGCAGGACACCGACAGTGGAAGCAGTACACCAGCAGGGCACCGTCAGTGGAAGCAGGACACCAGCAGGACACTGTCAGTGTAAGCGGGACACCAGCAGGACACCGACAGTGTAAGCAGGACACCAGCAGGGCACCGGCAGTGTAAGCAGGACACCAGCAGGACACTGTCAGTGTAAGCGGGACACCAGCAGGGCACCGGCAGTGGAAGCAGGACACCAGCAGGACACCAGCAGGGCACCGGCAGTGGAAGCAGGACACCAGCAGGACACTGTTAGTGTAAGCGGGACACCAGCAGGACACCGGCATGGAAGCGGGACCCCAGCAGGACACTGGCAGAGTAACTCTGTGTAGGAGTGTTCCAGAGCCAGGGTGGACTCAGAAAAACAAAGAGTGCTGTGTTAATGCTAGTGATTATGCATGCTGCATTATGTATGATTTTTTTTCCACCTTTAGTATCAAATGGACAGATCCCTTGTTGATCAAAATTGAGTTTTCCCGGTGTGAAAGGGGCCTAAGCCTGGGATAGTTGTACAGGCTCCTCTCCTGTACTTAAATGGTTTACTCCCACAGTGTGCATTAGAAGTTGCAGCATGTCAGATAGACCCTGCCCCTTTTCTTTATCGTACATCACGGGACACAGAGCGCATAGCCATTACACTTGGGTTATATGGGTACCTTCAGGTGTGGACACTGGTGTAATCAATTTCACAGGAAGTTTCCTCCCTATATAACCCCCTCCCACTGGGAGTGCTTCAGTTTTTTCGCCAGTGTCTTAGGTGTTGGTCACGTCTAGCTGTCCCTCGGAGGTCTCGGGACCCAGGATAGCTAGCCGGATCCGTCCGAAGTGCTTCAAAGCCAAGGTGTACGGTACCCGGGCCCTGCTGGAGTGGGGTTGTGCCTATAATGCCTCTCCTTGGAGGGCTGGATTCTGGGCTCCAGTGCCTTAGTCTCTTCCAAGAACTAAACGCTACTGATGCCAGGATGCTATATAGGTCCAGGGGTGTGGGTTCCTTAACACAGGACCCCGGTCCATGAAGGTCCAAGACAATACCCACGGAGATGGGGGAAGGCTGGGCCTCTTGCATTTTGCAATACCCTGCGGCGTGGAGCAGGTAAGAGGGAACCTGCGGGACTTGGTTCGACAGTAGGTATCCCCCTGGGGGTTCTGGGTTGGCTAATGGTATGCTTGTGCATCAGCCACTATCTCCACTATGTCTTTTGAGGCAGGATGGGATGTACTAATGTTTACCCAGATAACATGTAGATATATATATGCTTTTAAAGATATGTATTTTGCTACTCCCCCCAGATTTGCCTGTTAGCATGATACTGCAGCCCCACGTGTATAGAGAGGAAGTGCTGACAAAACTCCTGTTTCCTAGGAAGCCTATGGGGACAGCTTCCTCTATGTGTGCACTACAAAGATTAGTGGCTTACCTGGTGTCTGTTGGGTTGCTAGCGCTGGTCCAGGCCTCTCCTCTGCTCTCTGCTTCCTCCATGTTGGTTTCAGCGTGGGGGGGGCAGGGGCGCGCGCGGGCCGCCTTTTACAGCGTCAGCGTGCGTGGGGGGGGGTGCGGTGGCAGCAGCGTCAGGTCTCAAAAAAAAAAGCATTTCCTGGCTGGTCATTCCCTCCTGAAAGCAGAGGAGGCTGAGGACACAGAGCGCGCAGCTGAGCCAGTTCTGGCTAACAGTGACACCCAGTGGTGGTTTGTGGATCTTCAGGTCTGGACTTAGTCCACACTGACCAGAGGAAAAAAAATAAAAAAAAGTTTTTTTTTCTTGAAGGGACTCAGCCTTAGATCTGGCAGTATCTGAGTCGGTGCAACCTTGGGCTCCAGCTAACGGGCATTGGTGTGGCAATACTCACAGGACTTTCCTCGGTATTGCCGCCTTCTCAGGCGTATGAAAATTTAGAATTTTTTTTACCATAGCCTGTCCTTATTAATGGTTCACTTCTAGCTACAACAGTTGGGTGTTGGCTGTAGGGGTGTCTCAAGGTTGTGCAATGGCTCCCAAGGGATCAGGACCAGCTAAGGCTGCAAAAGGTACCAAAAAAGTAAAGGGGTCTCCATCGGGGTCAGAGGATTTGGGCCAGGCTCCAGTGGTCCCACCCTCACCAGATAGACCACCGAACAGCATGTTGCAGGAGCCATTGAGGGTGCTAGGGGCAGAGACGGCCCCCAATCAACCCATTCCCGTTTATGTTACGGAAGAAAGGCTAGAATCCACCCTGGGTGGGCTAGAGAAAAGGTTAACTGCTTTAATTGCCTGCTCTTTGCCGGGGGGCAAACGGGCTAGATCCCCATCACCTAGAGTGGTGTGTTCGGATGCAGAGGTCCTCTCTTCGGAGGAATTGGACCCACAGGGGGATCAAGCGGACCTGAGTCCCGACGGGTCAGACATTGAAGATTCCACTATAGATGAAATATTTTCGGCTTCTCAAGCAGAGAGTCTGTGGATCCAGTCTCTGACGGATATGGTTCGCACTGCTTTTAAACTTCTAGTGTCAGAACAATTAGCCCCCGCGGTATCCTCTTTAGGTTCCTTGAAGGCACCGTTGAGTGGTGCGTCTTTCCCGGTTCACCCCCTTCTGGAGAGCGTGATTTTTCAGGATTGGGCTCGACCTGATAGGATTTTTATCCCTCCTAAAAGGTTCACCATTCTCTATCCTATGGAAGAAGAATTTGCAAAGAAATGGGCACTCCCTACCGTGGACGCAGCCATTTCCTGCGTAAATAAATCCCTGACCTGTCCGGTGGAAAATGTCCAGATGTTTAAAGATCCAGTCGACAAAAAATTGGAGACCCTACTGAAGGCTTCTTTTACCACAGTAGGTGCCGTGGTTCAGCCAGCGGTGGCAGCCATTGGCGTTTGTCAGGCTTTAAAGGATCAGACTAAACAGATATTAAGGGACATACCGGCTCAGCAAGCTCGTGAATTGGCTGACCTCCCAAGAGCTCTCTGCTTTGCAGTAGATGCTATTAAGGACTCCGTTCAACAGGCGTCCCGTTTATCTCTGCTGTTGGTTCATATGCGTCGCCTTTTGTGGCTGAAGAACTGGTCAGCAGAGGCACCCTGCAAAAAGCTTTTAGCAGGATTTCCCTTTCATGATGGGAGACTATTCGGTGAAGACCTAGATAAATATATCCAGACCATATCAAGTGGTAAAAGTTCTTTCTTGCCTGTCAAGAAAAGATTGCGTGGGCCCGCGTTTAAGCGACAGGCCTTCGCAGGCTCGGCCCCTTCAACTTCCCGTCAGTATCGACGGCCTCCCGGGCGTTCAGCATTTAATAGCCGCCCACAAGGACAAGCCACGGCAGGCAAGAGGCCATGGTCTCGCAAGCCGGTTAAACCAGTCCTCAAGTCAGATTCATGAAGGGGCGCCCCCACTCTCTTGGGTGGGGGGAAGGCTTCGGTTTTTCTCCGAAGTGTGGAAGGCCAGAATTCCCGACTCTTGGGTAATGTCCGTGGTAGCCACGGGCTACAAGCTAGAGTTTCGGGAGGTCCCCCCTCCTCATTTTCAGGGGTCAAGTCTTCCAAGCGACCCGTTAAAGAGGGCCTCTCTTGTAAAAGCATTGGATCGTCTCTTGCTCCAAGGAGTAATTGTAGAAGTACCAACCCAGGAATGGGGTCTGGGATTCTACTCCAACCTTTTCATAATACCAAAGCCCAATGGCGACGTCAGGCCTATCTTAGACCTCAAACGCCTAAATCGCTTTCTAAACATTCAGACCTTTCGTATGGAGTCCATACGTTCGGTGGCAGCCAGCCTACATCAAGACGACTTTCTAGCATCTATAGACATAAAAGATGCGTATCTGCACGTGCCGATCTACCCGGCACATCACAGGTTTCTTCGTTTTATGATAGATCACCGCCATTACCAGTTCGTAGCCCTCCCTTTCGGGTTGGCAACAGCTCCGCGGGTATTCACAAAGGTGTTAGCCCCGGTGCTAGCCGTCCTAAGGACAGAAGGCATTTTGGTCTTGGCATACTTGGACGATCTTCTGGTTATCGACAGCTCAGCTTCCAGCCTCAATCAGGCAGTAGGTCGCACAGTTCAGCATCTAGAGGAATTCGGGTGGATTGTAAACCTAGAAAAATCGATATTGAAACCCACAAAGCAGTTGGAATATCTAGGCCTTCGGCTAGATACAGACTGCCAGAGGATAATTTTACCTCAAGCAAAGATCAGATCAATAGCTCAAGCAGTTCAAGTGATCTTAGGCAAGAAGAGGCCGACTATTCGCCTATGTATGCGACTGCTGGGGAAGATGGTGGCCGCCTTCGAGGCAGTACCCTACGCCCAGATCCATACCAGATATCTTCAGGCAGCCATTCTCTCTACTTGGAACAAGTCCATTCAGGCGTTAGATCGTCCGTTAGTGCTCTCCCCGAAGGTCCGGCGCAGCCTGTTTTGGTGGCTGGTCCCTCAAAATTTGTCAAAAGGGAAATCCTTTTCCCCCATCACGTGGAAGATAGTATCCACGGATGCCAGCCTGTCAGGTTGGGGGGCAGTTTTAGAAGGACAGACCCAGCAAGGGCAGTGGTCGGAGGCAGAAAAACTGCTTCCCATCAATATCCTGGAGATCAGAGCTGCTCGGCTGGCCCTGATCGCCTGGACTCTCCCCCTTCAGGGTCTGCCAGTAAGGATACAGTCCGACAACGCCACGGCGGTGGCATACATAAACCACCAGGGGGGCACGAAGAGCCCAGCAGCCCAATCAGAAGTAAACCTGATTTTCTCATGGGCCGAAGCCCATGTACCCTGCATCTCGGCGGTGTTCATCCCAGGGATAGACAATTCTCAAGCAGATTTTTTGAGTCGTCAACAGTTGCTCCCGGGGGAGTGGTCTCTTCACCCCCAGGTATTCCAAGAGATTTGCCAAAGATTCGGAGTCCCAGATGTGGACATTATGGCAACGAGATCCAACAAAAAGTTGGACAAATTCATATCCCGAGCCAGGGATCCCTCGGCCTACGGGACCGATGCGTTGGTTTGCCCTTGGCACCAGTTTTCTCTTCTGTATGCGTTCCCTCCACTGCAGATGATTCCCCGCCTTCTACGGAGGATCCGGGTGGAGCGCAGGCCTGTGATCCTGGTGGCCCCAGCCTGGCCCAGGAGGGCTTGGTACGCACTCATCGTGAAGATGTCAGTCGGGGCGCCGTGGCCGCTCCCCCTGCGCCCAGATCTGCTGTTTCAGGGCCCAATCTGCCACCCTGCTTCACAGCAGCTAAATTTGACGGCTTGGCGGCTGAATCTCTAATTCTTAAGGGCAGAGGCCTCTCAGATCAGGTCATATCTACGTTGATTCAGGCTAGGAAACCGGTCTCCAGAAATATTTATTACAGAGTCTGGAGAACCTATGTGGAGTGGTGCGAGTCTCAAAAATGGCATCCTCGAAAGTTTTTTATTGACAGGATCTTGCGATTCCTCCAGGTTGGCGTTGACAAAGGGTTGGCTCTTAGTACTCTAAAGGGGCAGGTGTCGGCTTTATCAATATGGTTTCAAAGACCCTTGACCACCCATTCGCTTATGAAAACCTTCTTGCAGGGGGTCTTGCATGTGAATCCCCCTATTAGAGCTCCCCTCTGCCCCTGGAATTTATATCTGGTCTTGTCAGCTTTACAAAGGCAGCCGTTTGAACCTCTGACAGAAATCCCTCTTGTGCTACTAACCCGAAAGTTGGTTTTCTTGGTGGCTATGGCTTCGGCCAGAAGGGTTTCCGAGCTGGCAGCCTTGTCATGCAGGGAGCCATACCTTATTCGGCATAAGGACAGAGTGGTTCTGCGGCCTCAACCTTCTTTCCTTCCTAAGGTCATATCCAGTTTTCACTTGAATCAGGACCTAGTCCTACCATCCTTCTTTCCTACTCCCCAGTCCAGAGAGGAAAGACGGCTTCATACTTTGGACGTGGTTCGAGCCATGAGGGTCTATCTCAAGGCTACAGAGAAGATTCGGAAAACAGATGTGCTTTTTGTTCTTCCGGATGGCCCCAAGAAGGGTCAGCCGGCTGCCAAGTCTTCCTTGGCTAGGTGGATTAAGCAGCTGATTTTTCAGGCCTATGGTCTGAAGCGCGTTCCACCTCCCTTATCAGTTAAAGCCCATTCTACGAGGGCCATGAGTGCCTCCTGGGCTGCACACCATCAGATCTCTATGGCACAGGTTTGCAGGGCGGCAACCTGGTCTTCCGTACATACGTTTACTAAATTTTATAAGTTGGACGTTGCAAAGGGTACGGACGCAGCTTTTGGGCAGGCGGTCCTACGGGCAGCAGTATAGAATCCTCTGGTCCGGGTCATGCCCCTTTTTTTCTGTTGGTGGAGTTACTTTACTTCCTGATAATTTTTTATTTGGCTATTCTTGGCCTTCCGGTCTCCCTCCCTTCATAGAGCATTGCTTTAGGACATCCCAAGTGTAATGGCTATGCGCTCTGTGTCCCGTGATGTACGATAAAGAAAAAAGGATTTTTAATAAACAGCTTACCTGTAAAATCCTTTTCTTGAAGTACATCACGGGACACAGAGCTCCCACCCCTCTTTTGGGGAACATTGTGTAACCTCGGAGGATTGCTTGCTACAAAAACTGAAGCACTCCCAGTGGGAGGGGGTTATATAGGGAGGAAACTTCCTGTGAAATTGATTACACCAGTGTCCACACCTGAAGGTACCCATATAACCCAAGTGTAATGGCTATGCGCTCTGTGTCCCGTGATGTACTTCAAGAAAAGGATTTTACAGGTAAGCTGTTTATTAAAAATCCTTTTTTTCTGGCTAGAGGTTTTGCATCACATTTGGGTATTACCTTGAGTGGTCGGCTGTTTTTTTAGGAAGCCATGCACAGCCCCTCCCACCCCTCTGCCTGCATTGAATAAGGAAGTACAAAGAATCAGTGATGACACCACTGGGTCAAAAGTATAGAAAGAAAACAGGTGGTATGGGGAAGCAGTGAATCAAGGAAGGCAAATTATAAGTAGATTACATTTCAACTTTAACTATAGTAAAAGCAATGCTTCACTCTTGCCAGAAGTGTACTTATAATCCAACACAGCAAGCAAATGGTTCCATTTGTAAAAATTGTTTAAATAGCGTCTTGACATATTCTAGCAAAGGTTTCCACAACAGCAACAAACACAGCCTATAAAGGCTAACATCTCTGCCTGTGTGAAACTATGCCAACACTTCCTTCCTTTGTGCTGAAGTAACAGTTTCCATCTCTAAACCTATTTCCTTTCTCATTTCTACCAAGAATATGTGTGAGGAGACCTTATCTACGTGTTACCAACAAAAAAAATAACAAAAAAACGGTTTGCGATGTGTGCACATAGACGGAATGATAAATTAAAGAGCCATTAAGCTGAAGAAATCTGTGTAGGGAAACAAATTTGACTAATAAAAAGGGTAAACAGACAGATATTTAGTGCCTGTATCCAAGTCCATTTCCATATGTCCAGCAAACTTTTTTTTTTTTTTAATTTTTGACACATTGGTGAAGAATTTTAACCCTGTTGGATTTCTTCTACTATCCAGTGCCCCTTAGGCTAGGTTCATATACACTGTATTACCAGTTTTAGGATGCCTACCTTTACACGATGGCCCCTTCCTGTTCCAACATGAGGCTCGATTCACATCTATGCATGTTGCTTTTGAGCGTTACTGCAGTGCTTTTTGCAGTGCTTGCCACGGTTTGGACACACGGTTTTACAGTGATTTTACCGCGATTTGCCGCAATTTGCATTTTTCTTTTTACACTGTATATAGCTGGTTGCTAAGGAGGGGGCTGGGAAGCCAGCCACCACATCCTTAAAGTTGTCACCGGTCTTCCAACTAAATGTAAAAGAAAAATAATTGCCGGCTAAAAAAAAATTGAGAAAAAAAAACAGCGTGGGGTCCCCCCCCCCAGGTCCATACCAGGCCCATGGGTCTAGTATGGATTTGCAGGGGACCCCCATGCCAAATAAAAAAAAAATAGTGTGGGGTCCCCCCAAAATTCATACCAGACCCTTATCCAAGCATGCAGCCCGGCAGGTCAGGAAAGGGAGGGGACGAGAGAGCGCCTCCCGCTCCTGAACCATACCAGGTCACATGCCCTCAACATGGGGGGGATGGGTGCTTTGGGGCAGGGGGCTTTGTGTCCCCCACCCCAAAGCACCTTGACTCCATGTTGATGGGGACAAGGGCCTCTTCCTGACAACCCTTGCCTGGTGGCTGTCGGGGTCTGTAGGTGGGGGGCTTATCGGAATCTGTAAGCCCCCTTTAACAAGGGGGCCCCCAGATCCCGCCCCCTCTATGTGATTGAGTATGGGATCCCCTACCCATTCACTTAAAAAAAAGTAGTGCAGTGTTAAAAAATACAGTAGACAATTTTTTGACAAGTCTTTTATTAAATATCTTTAGGGTCTTTTCGCTGGTGGGTCTTCATAATAGCAAGTAATTTTTTACATTTACATTTTGAGCAATTTTTTATAATAAAAAAATCAGGAGATATCCATTACTATGTTCCACCAAATGAAGGCCTAATTTATCCTGGAAAAAAAAAAAGAAAAAGAATAATTAGTTACCATAATATGCACTGTTTTGCGTACCATTAACACAGGACATTTATCCCAGCTCTCCTAAATGGCTCTCCTTATGGCAGCAGAATTTTCACAGAAAAAAAATCTTGATGTGTGTAAGCGCTTGGGCAATAATTCATTTTGTTGGCCACAATAATAATTTATTCTATCATTTACATGCATTTTTTCTGCCAACATGCTGCTGCTCCTGGACATGCTAGCAGTGGGATTTATTTTTTATTTTTCATCTAAATGCCTATACGTGCATGGACACAAAGGGGGTTATTTACTAAAGGCAAATCCACTTTGCACTACAAGTGCAAGGTGCACTTGAAATTGCACTACAAGTGCACTTGGAAGTGCAGTAGCTGTAGATCCGAGGGGGACATGAAAGGAAAATAAAAAACAGCATTTTAGCTTGCACATGATTGGATGATAAAATCAGCAGAGCTTCTCCTCATTTTAGATCTTCCTTTCAGATTTACAGCGACTGCACTTCCAAGTGTACTTTCAGTGCAATATCATGTGCACTTTGCACTTGTAGTTTGCACTTGTAGTGCAAAGTGGATTTGCTTTTCATAAATAACCCCCAAAGGCTAACATGGATGGGCATTTAGAGGCAGAAAAAAACCCACCAGATGCCCCTAAAATCAGTGGTTATTAATGGGAATTGTGCATGAGGTCTTACCAACACATGTCAAAGCTGCAAAAACTGAATTCAGGCATTAAAGGGGTTGTAAAGGAAAAACTTTTTTCACCTTAATGCATTCTATGCATTAAGGTGAAAAAAACTTCTGAACATACTTACCCCCTGCCCCCCGTTATACTTACCTGACCCCTCGAAAGTCCCACGCTCAGCCCCGACATCCTCTTCGCCCGCTCAGCCTTGCCGCTGATTGGCTAGAGTGGATGGATTGAGAGCAGCGCAGCCATTGACGTGGTGCACCAAGGGGAGCGGCCGAGTGATACAGTGACCGGCTATGGCCACTTACTGTATCACAGGAGTGCGCCCGCAAGGACTACACACAATGCAAGCTCTCTCGCATGAACTTGTGTAGTTTGTGCGGGGAGGACCAGAGACAGCTGCCGAGGGACCCCAGAAGACCAGATCAGGGCCACTCTGTGCAAAACGAGCTGCACAGTGGAGGTGAGTATAAGGTCGCGTACACACGATCGGTCAAAACCGATGAAAATGGACTGAAGGACCGTTTTCATCGGTCCAAACCGATCGTGTGTGGGCCCCATCGGTCAGTTATCCTTCGGTTAAAAAAAAGAGAACTTGCTTTAAAATTTGACCGATGGACGCCTAACCAATGGGTCAAAACCGATCGTTAGTATGCAAAAGCATTGGTTAAAAGGCCGCGCAATGCTCAGAATCAAGCCGACGCATGCTTGGAATCATTGAACTTTTTTCAGCACGTCGTTGTGTTAAAACACGTAAACGTCACTGCGTTCTAACACGATCAGTTTTTTAAGCGATGGTGTGTAGGCACATCAGACCCTCAGTCAGCTTCATCGGTTAACCGATGAAAACGGTCCTTCGGATTGTTCTCATCGGATGGACTGATCGTGTGTATGTGGCCTAACATGTTTCTTATTTAAAATAAAAATAAAATTTGGTTTACAACTCCTTTAAGATACAGCGGGCCAGAATCACAGAGCCCTTACTCCTGTCTAACTCACGTTAGACTGGAGTACTTTCAAATTACGCGCGCTTTTTCACTACTCTGAAACCTGAAACCATGAAAATACTGCTGCGGGCTTCAATCCGACTGGCTTACGTGTTCGTACGCCAATCGCAATCTCTTAGGCATCTTTAGTCATCTTTTTGCTGCGTAAAACTATACCAGCTTTTTGCTGGTCTAATATTAGACAGCCTATGTTAAGTATGGCCGTTGTTCCCGCGTCGAATGTCAACGTCTTTTTTTTATTTTTTACGTAACTCGTCCGGGAATAGGAATGTCCGTAAACGACGCTACTCAAACAACGAATGACGTAACAACGTTATTTCGCGCAATGCACGGCGGAAAATTTCTGAACGGAGCATGCGCAGTTCGATCGCCGCGGGGACGCGCCTAATTTAAATGCTTCACGCCCCCTAATCGCGTATTTCGATTACGCGGCGAGAAATACACTAGGCCACCGTACCGTAAGGGACAAAATCTACCAGAATTTGGCGTATAGCCTGGTAAAATACGGCGGCGTAGTGTATCTCTGATACTCTGCGCCAATGTAATTGTATCTGAATCTGGCCCAGCATGTTTTACCTACAGGGTTTAAAAAAACTGCAGTTGAAGCATTTCAATAAGAGTCAGGAAAATTGCATTTTCTAAAAGAAAAGTCAGCAATCACAGCCTATACAGTATATCTCTTGCAATAAAAAAAGTTTTTCTTTAATTAAAAACAGAGCTTGCTTAGAGCAAATAAAACAGCCTTCCAGGATACAGTAGTAGTGTACAACTTAAACAAACAGTTTGGAGCCAGCCTGAGCAACGCTTTAATTAGAAAACTACACCCTTACATTTACTTTAGCCTCCCGAATAAGTACTTAATAAAAAATAATAATAAACTTCAGAAAATTATTTTCATTATGCATTCAGTAAAAGCAATGCTTGTCAAAATGTGTTCTAGTAAATGAATGTAGGCATAAGCAGACCAAGCGATGAAAGGAAAGAACACAAGTAATAATACTTATTAATCCATTATGTCCATTGTTTTAGGATAAATATTGTTATTAAGACAGCAGTCATTTAAACAGGAATTTAATTACATGCAATATTAATAAGAAAGCATTTCTTTATAAACTTCTTTTATCAATTACAATGTTCTGATGCTGGGGGTGGCCATGGTTACGAAATTCAATTTATTTTGTAACTTTGTAATTTACCTTTGTGGAAAAAAAATGTTCAAAGTATAATTATGTTGTTCCTACTGATAATAGGGTGTACTTTCTTGATTGTAAGGTTAGCTTAAATGTACTCAAAATAATATGGTAAGCGCTTGAGTTTTGACTTGTTTGCATTCATTTCATTACATTGTTTGGATTTGCCTTGATGGAACTGAATCTGGGATTCCATATCGTGATTTCATCAGCTATTAGCACTTAGCTAAGAGAGAAATACTTGAATTGCAGTGCACATGGGGCTTAGGCTTTCCTTTCCCTGTCAACGTTTGACATTATATTTAAGGTGTTGGAAGTCTGCTTTTAGTAAGCTTACCAAGTTTGGCTAAAACAGAAGCACATGAGCGACACTGTTTAATCAAATATCCAGATAGACAAAATGTTTAATGCTCTTTTAAGTCATTCTGTTATACAATCATAACATTTACACTGTACAGTGCTTTAAAGGGATTGTAACTTCACATCTTTGACTTGCACAGTAAACATTACATCAGTCTACTGCTTTCTTTCACTGCTTCGTTGTAGCATTTGACCTAGAGCAAGAGAGACTAGAAATGAACCACTTGCTTCACCATGTTTGAGATATAACATTGGCAGATATGTACGAGGCAATTATCTGCAAATGTTTGGCAGTTTGTTCAGCAGTCCTAGCCCTTCTGTCCTAATCTCCAGCCAATCAAGAGGAAGCATATCATCAGACCAAAGACTCACATAGAATCATTCAGGAACAAAATTTTGGCCAGTTTCTGATGCACACTTTGCTCAATATGGCTCATTGCTGCAGTTTTGTTTAGAGCCTTCAACACAAATCACATATTGCTTTCTGCACAATCTCACAAACATACAGTATAATGGTGCTCACCAAATCAACCACAACTAATGGCTGACTTAGTACATCACTTCCACTCCAAACATATACCCTTTCATATAGAAAAGGAGACATGCTACTAACTCGGATTTGCATTTTTATTTAAATGCTCTACACCAGTGGTCATCAACCCTGTCCTCAGGGCCCACTAACAGGCCAGGTTTGCAAGATAACTGAAATACATTACAGGTGATATAATTTGCTGCTCAGTCATTGTAGTATTCTAGTCTGCATTTCCCCAAGGTAATACATAAAACCTGGCATGTTAGTGGGCCCTGAGGACAGAGTTGATGACCACTGCTCTACACAGTATTTTGGGAGCTATCCTTTTGAATATCAAAACATTGTCACTATCACGTTTGTCAAGAAGAAATTAACTGGTTGCACACTGATGCCATCACAGATGTAAAACCAAGTTGTGAATCCTTCATTTATTATATTAAAGCTGGTTTTACATCGGTTGTGGTCTGTTCATTTCTCCATTACAAGCAAAGATTTCTGCTTCAAGTGTTTGTGTTTTTTTTTTTACTAAGAAACATGTTATACTTTGCACAGAGCAGCCCCGATCTTCCTCTTCTGGGGTGCCCCGTCTGTGCTCCTGGCTCCTTCACTTCATTTGGTACTCCCACTGAGACCAGTATTTCTTGTGCTAGAGAGTCAATGGCTCCCGCTGCTATCAATCTATCCAATGAGGACAGAGACAGCGGTTGGAACTGCTGGGCACGTGCTCTGCACTGGAGCAATTGGGTTTGGGTAGGAAAAAGTGGGGCTCTGGGGGGCAACTGCAGGACAGAAGGTTTTTCACCTTAATGCATAGAATGTATCAATGTGAAAAACCTTGAGACTTTGCAACCCCTTTCACAAAGGAGTCTATTTTCCTCAAATCTGTACATAGTTCTGTTTTGGAGTATCCCCCTCAATTCCCTCAACCCTATAACAATTCCCCAGGAATAAAAAATAAAACAAAACATAAAGAACACCCCTAGACTGATTATTGAGGGAAAGTGTGGCTTTGATTGTGTACCTGGCTGCGGGGCAATCCACTGGGGAAGAACCTATGCAAATTTGATTTTGATCATTCAGCTTCGTAATGGTCTGATGGGCTGAAGCTATGTATGGGATAAAAAACCTTCACCTAGTGTGCGTCTGGGGTATATATTCCTAGAGGTGTTTCTTAGACCGGTAGCTAAGCGGCCCAATTAGACTATCACATTTCTTGACACTGTGAGTAGAAAAAAAGGGTTGCCCAAAACCTTGCTTCACACTGTGTGACGGGAGAGAAAGACCAACAAGAATGAAAAATTTGAATAAACTAAAAGGGCTTTCATCTAATTCTTTATTTGTTTTTAATATGTGGTAAAAGGAGAGGGACCTATTTGTTTATGTTAGTAACATTTTTAAGCCTATTATATTTTTGAAAACTCTTAGGCCTTCGTACTCAGGACCGAGGAACTCGTCGGAAAAGACACATCGTTTTTCTCAACGAGTTCCTTGTTAGGCTTGTCGAGAAACTTGACAAGCTTTAAATATAACAATTTTTTTTCTCTGTTCTTTTCCCCCATTTTTTTCCATATCAGTCTGCAAAAACACCTCGTCAGTTATCAAGTGGGAAGTTTGGATATTCTTCACACATTCCTTTACACCAGTAATTTGTGATTACTAACTTTTCCTTCTTTTCTTACCTTGTTTGACAGTAACTGCCACTTTGTGTGAGCAAACCTGACAGTTAATTGGGTTATGGAAATAATGCAGATGCACATCCTCCCATCTGAAATATTTTTAGAGAGGCAGATGAAGTATAGACTGATCTACTATAAAAAAAAAAATCTTTAAAAACATTAAGGGATCTTAGTGCTTACATAAGGAAGATTATGGAAAGTATTGTTTCAGATAGTTTTCTTTAAAATAATATTAAGCTAAGCATATTGCAGCAGCCTAAATCTATTTATACATCTGAAAGTATAGTTGTACTTAATGAACAGGTGGACGTTGTTTTAATATTTTTATACTACGTATTCTGCATCAATGTTCAATGATTATATCAGGTTTTGCCATTTCAAATAGACTTGCTGCTGGCAAAGTCAATAACTTTGCTCTAAATGGAAGAAACCATTAATCTGAAATAGAAGAAATTAATAATGAATAAGGACACGGCTTCTGTGATATACAGAAAGAAGTATGACAGCAGAGATGTCACAAATAACCATTTCTTCCAAGTTGGGATACTGGTGAGTGATGCAATTTCATTAATGCATATTTATGTGTTTCATAAGTCTCAGGTGTATGGAAATATTCTGTCTTTTATTGAGCATTTGAATGCCTACAGCAGATAAAATCACATGTTTCCTGCCACACAGGACAATGCCTTTGAACAAAAGCCCTTTTAAATATTATGCTGCTGATCTGGTTGTATGAGAGTTTAGAGGACTTGGCCAGACCTTGGTACACTGAAACATATACAATATTACCTTATTTTGTGAGTCAAAACTTGCAGTACAGTAGCCCATAGCAAATTAACAAAATGTCTCTTTCATAGATCAACTTAAAGGGGTTGTAACGGAATTTATTTATTTTTGTTCATAATAAGCACCCTTTACCTGCAGACATTCCTCTTTTCACTTCCTCATTGTTCGTTTTTGCTCAGAAGTTGCTCTATTTCTTCTCTGTTCTGTTCACTTCCTGCTTGTCTGATTGTTACTCACCACCGTGAAGGGAGGCTTTTTCTGCGGTGGTCAGAAACGTGCTCGCCCCCTCCTGGGAACTACATCTGTGCGTCAGGACGCTCTCTACTTGTTAGAGACTTCAAGGAGGTGTGAATTTCTGAGCGTGCCGCAATGCATACTGGGAAATGTAGTTCTTACATGAACGAGCGCTTCAAACCAGGAAGTGAATGAGAGAACAGAAACTAGAATGCCGGAGGTGATATAGATGAAGGAATTTAATAGGTATTTACTTGTTTTTTTAACAGAATCATTACACTATTCTGTCTGTCTACCTTGCAGACATTAATTTTAGGCAAGGGTCAGCTGGAGAGCATCTGCAGCAGCACCGTTACGGACGAGCTGAGCATCCACACTTGCAGGACAACACATCTGTATGCCAACATGCCAGGGGCAGCCATGGTCATAGCACTACTGTGTCCACAAGCACGGAGGAGGGCACGGGAGAGGATATACTGAACGCGCATGAACGTCTTTGGCATGGGGAATCGGAGGTGTATTGCATTTTCCGATTCAGCCCTGAAGCCATCCTGGAATTAGCCACAGCACTGCATGATGAAATCACCAGCCAGACACAACGCTCACATGCAGTGCAGCCACTGGTCAAGGTACTGGCAACACTCCATTTCTTTGCCAGTGGATCTTTCCAACGTACAAGTGGAGTCGTGTCTGGGATGTCACAATCCACCATGAGCAGATGCGTGCACCAGTTTGTCCCCGCAATCCTTACATGCATGTCCCACCACATCATCAAACCGACCCATGAGCACCTGCGGCAGAAGGTTTTCTACAGAATTGCCAGATTCCCACGCACCGTGGGGGCCATTAATTGCACACATTTGGCACTACAGCCAACCCATGCCACAGAGCACATATACTGCAATCGTAAGCAGTGGCATTCCATCAACGTGCAGGTGATAGCCGATGGCCAATGCCTCATATGGCACGTCCGTGCCAAACACCCTGGGGCCAGCCACGACAGCTACATACACCGTCAAAGCACCATTCCAACAGAATTTAAACAGAACGTGTACAGGGACAGCTGGCTGGTTGGTGAGTGACATGGGTGTCAGGCATGACTGTCCGACCCCATGATGCAGACATCACGAGGGGCACATGCACGACTAACATCCTCCTGTCTTTTCCCTTCCAGGTGACTCGGCATATGCACTTGGGTCCCATCTCATGACTCCATACCGGGATCCCCAAACCAGAGGAGAGTGAAGATACAATGCTGCACACATACGTACCCGTGCAGTGGTGGAGTGCACATTTGGGATCCTGAAGTCCCATTTTAAATGCCTGGATAAGTCCGGGGGGGGCCTGTTGAATTCCCCAAACTTTGTGTGCCAGATCATCGGTGCATGTTTCATGCTGCACAACTACGACATGAGAAAGGGCCTGGAGATTGACATATGTGATGACCTGACCCCCCAACCACACAGTCCTCCCCTAACCGAGGCTACCCTGTCTGCTGAGGGAACAGCAGTCAGGAGTTGCCTGGTGGAACGTATCTTTGCACGTTAAACACACACACATTCATCATGGCACACGGATAATGCACACCACATCCACCTCACATTGGTTTAGCCCAAGTCCACCGCACGGGACTTGGGAGCAGCAAGGCCACGCCAAGGCACCAATGATGTTGCTGTCCATTCATACCACATTTACACGGACGTGGGGATAACCTCTCCCCGACAAACCAAGGTGACACACCTTGCTGGCAGGAATGTCACCCACACATTCACACACCAGTCACACTGTAGCCTGCACTCCTAACCGTGTGCAGTTACTACAAAAAAAAGGGATCATGCCATTGGCCAACATGGCATGCCCTTACAGGAGGACGGCACATACATCTATGCACATCTCTCCAAAAAAAAAAAAAAATCATAATCTAAGCAAACCAAAAAAAAAAGAGCACTCATTTGCCCTGTCGTGGGCCAGGCATAGTGCCACGGCTCTGGCTCCTCAGTTGTCTGGGGGGGAACATCGGATGGGGGGTGGGGCATCAGGAGGAGGATCATCCCCTTGTCTGTCACTCCTGGCAGATTCTGGCTGCCTGCCCTCTAAAGCAAGGGCAATGCGGGTGAGGACAGCGTTCGTCTGCGCCTGCTTTCGCAGCTGGCGGGTGGTGGTGTGCCGCTGGTGGCACCTGGTCTGCCTCCCCTCCGCCTCGATGGCAGCAGTGTTAGCCTGTATAGCCACTCCCAGGCTCTTCACCTCTGCCACGAGGCCTGCTGTTGTGGCCTGCAGCTCCCCAATGCAGGTCACCATAGCAGCGCAGTTACCACTCACATCCTGCAGGCTGTCAGATATTGAGGTGCTCTGCTCAGCCTGCTGCATGAGGCACTGATGCACAGTGGCTGCAGTGCCATGCACAGCCACTGTGCATTCACCCTGGGTCTTGGCTGATGAGGCCAGGCTGTCTGCCACACGGCGCAGGTCACCGGCAATAGCACTCATGTGGCGCGTCTGGCGGGCCTGTTCCCTCGCAAGCCCTTCCTGGAGGGATTCGGGTACACCCCTTGTCTTACGCAAAGCCTTCCTGGGGGCTGGAGAGGCTTGGGGCCATCCGAAAGGGGTAGCCCTGGAGGGGGTTCCCCTGGATGGGGTAGCCCTGGAGGGGGTTCTCCTGGATGGGGTAGACCCTGAGGGGGTGGAGGTTTGGGAGGGTTTGCTGATGATGTTCTCCTCCTTGAGGTAGACACAGTCCTCAAAATGACCATGCTCCTCCTCAACTACCTCTAGAGAGGTGTGGGCACTCTCCTCCGGGGATGGCATGGGTCGTCCAGCAGAAGACGATGGCCCCGCTCCCTCCAGCACATCTGTGGATGACACAAAGCATTCACATGTTGGTGGACCCACACACTTGTCACATGTTCCCTTGCACCCCTGACATGCTACACACCGGATGGGGGATAAAACACACTTACCTGTCCTCAAGGCCTGTTCACCTGAGTCAAAGCCCTCCAGACCCTCCACTTGCTCCCACTTCAGACACCTAGTGATCACCTCCTCCTCCGGGGTCAACTTAACAGCACAAGGTGGGCTGCCCCCCGTGCCCCTGTGGTGCCTTCTAATGGCGGCCACTTTATCCCAGATAAGCCGACGCAAGTCATTAATTTTCTTGCCAATGTCCTTAGGGGTCCGGAATTCATGACCAAGGGCATTGACATCCAGGGTGATCTTCTCCAAGATCTGTTGTTTCCTGGCCCTGCTGGTCTGTCCACTCTGTGCGCCATGGAGGTACACATCGAATTTCTCTATGGCAGAGATGAGGATAGACCTCTCATCTGGTGAGAAATTTATTTTCCTCCTGTCCCTCTCAGTCACAACATCAGCCATGGCTCTGCGCAAAAGTACTCTGCTCCAGGGGGAAGAGAAGAAAGCTTGTGTACTTTTGCACCGGACGGGCGTATGGCTAGGCGTATTTATGCGCTCGGCGTAAGCATTAAGGTAAAAAAAACGTTTGAGTGCCGCCCCCTCCCAACCTCCCCTTAAACTTACTTGAGCATGATCTCTATCCAGCGATGTGCATGAGTGCAGCCCCCTTTCAGCCTTCCCTTAAACTTACTTGACCCTGATCTCAATACAGTGATGTGCATGAGTGTAGCAGCTCTCTCAATTCTCCCCCTCCTCGTAGGCTCAGAGCCTGTCAATCACCCCCTATTGAGGAGGGACTGGGCCAAGCCAAGCTCTGCATGTCATAGACACACTGGGGTTGATTTACTAAAACTGGAGAGTGTGAAATCTGGTGCATCTGTGTATGGTAGCCAATCATCTTCCAAGTTCAGCTTGTTCAATTATGCTTTAACAAAAAAAAAAAACCTGGAAGCTGATTGGCTATCATGCCAAACTGCACCAGATTTTGCACTCTACAGCTCAATCACACAGAGCCAGCTTGGGAGTGAACCCGCACAAGTGCACCCATAGCGAGCCGCTTGTACAGAGCAGAATCAGGGCTGCTCTGTGCAAAACCATTGTAATGAGCAGGCAAGTCTAACATGTTTGTTATTTAAAAAATAAAAATTAATTTACAATTACTTTAGGATGTACTGTTTTCTTAATCTTTTCTTTTTTTCAATGGGTGTTAAAGAAAGCAGCTTTAACGTTTTTTCCATCGTTATGCAACGATATGTTCTATAGATTTGATGGTACAGGAAGCACAGACTTGGATCGGATGTACTTGGTTCAGTTCTGATGTTCTTGGCTCATGGCAGGAGCCACACGCCAAGTGTGCACCTCTCTACTAACAAAGACCCTGATATCTCATTACAGGTTATCTGGGAAGCACATAAGCCAATTGAAGGAGGGATTTGTATCAAACACAGAGCTACCTTAACCACTTGAGCACCAGAAGATTTTACCCCTTCACGACCAGGCCATTTTTTTGCTATTTAGCATTACGCTATCTTAAATAATAATTGCGTGTTCATGCAACGCTGTACCCAAATGAAATGTATTTCCTTTTTTTCACACAAATAGAGCTTTCTTTTGTTGATGTTTGATCACCATCGTTTTTTTTTTTATTATTATTATTATTATATAAATGAAAAAATACCGAAATAAAAAAAAAGACTACACTAGAAAAGGCCAGAATGCCATCCCTACCTCCAGAAGTATTAAAAGCCCTAGATGACCCAATAACCTATAGGAAGTGGCTTAGGCTATTTAATTGACAAAACCAGGAAAAGCCCCAGGCCCAGATGGCTTCAGGTTATGTTAATATAATCAGTTCCAGTTTCAATTGATCCCTCACTTAGTCAAATGTTCTATAGATTTGATGATACAGGAAGCACAGACTTGGATCGGATGTACTTGGTTCAGTTCTGATGTTCTTGGCTCATGGCAGGAGCCACGTGCCAAGTGTGCACCTCTCTACTAACAAAGACCCTGATATCTCATTACAGGTGATCTGGGAAGCCCATAAGCCTATTGAAGGAGGGATTTGTATCAAACACAGAGCTACCTTAACCACTTGAGCACCAGGTTTTACCCCTTCACGACCAGGCCATGCAACAATGTACCCAAATGAAATGTATTTCCTTTTTTTCACACAAATAGAGCTTTCTTTTGTTGATGTTTGATCACCACCGTTTTTTTAATTTTTTTATTATATAAATGAAAAAATACCGAAATAAAAAAAAAGACTACACTAGAAAGGCCAGAATGCCATCCCTACCTCAGAAGTATTAAAAGCCCTAGATGACCCAATAACCTATAGGAAGTGGCTTAGGCTATTAAATTGACAAAACCAGGAAAAGCCCCAGGCCCAGATGGCTTCAGGTTATTTTAACCACTTAAGGGCCGCCTACTGCACATTTACGTCGGCAGAATGGCAAGGCTGGGCACATCAACGTATATATACGTTGGTTTCTAGTACCCAGCCGTGGGTCACGGGCGCGTGCCCGCGGCGCGCTCCCGTGACCCGGTCCGAAGCTCCGGGACCCGGTCCGTGGGACTCGTGGACCCGATCGCCGCTGGAGTGCGGCGATCGGTCCCCGGAGCTGAAGAACGGGGAGAGCCGTGTGTTAAAACGGCTTCCCTGTGCTTCACTGTGGCCGCAGCATCAATTGCGTCATCCCTGTTATAGGGGGACGTGATCGATGATGTCACACCTACAGCCACACCCCCCTACAGTTGTAAACACACACAGGGAACACTCAAATCCTACAGCGCCCCCTTGTGGTTAACTCCCAAACTGCAACTGTCATTTTCACAGTAAACAATGCAATTTAAATGCATTTTTTGCTGTGAAAATGACAATTGTCCCAAAAATGTGTCAAAATTGTCCGAAGTGTCCGCCATAATGTCGCAGTCACGAAAAAAATCGCTGATCGCCGCTATTAGTAGTAAAAAAATTTTTTTTATTAAAATGGAATAAAACTATCCCTTATTTTGTAAACGCTATAAATTTTGCGAAAACCAACCGATAAACGCTTATTGCGATTTTTTTTACCGAAAATAGGTAGAAGAATACGTATCGGCCTAAACTGAGGAAAAAAAATGTATATATATTTTTGGGGATATTTATTATAGCAAAAAGTAAAAAATATTGATTTTTTTTCAAAATTGTGGCTCTATTTTTGTTTATAGCTCAAAAAATAAAAACCGCAGAGGTGATCAAATACCACCAAAAGAAAGCTCTATTTGTGGGGAAAAAAGGACGCCAATTTTGTTTGGGAGCCACGTCGCACGACCGCGCAATTGTCAGTTAAAACGACGCAGTGCCGAATCGCAAAAAGGGGCAAGGTCCTTTAGGAGCATTTTGGTCCGAGTCTTAAGTGGTTAATATAATCAGTTCCAGTTTCAATTGATCCCTCACTTAGTCAAATATTTTATTTATCTTTGACAGCATCTACACCCACATCCTACTGCTCTTGCTGCCCACATGACAATCATCTTCAAAAAAGGGAACAACCCCCAAAATTGTTCAAACTACAGGCCCATATCTTTTTTAAACATAGATCTCAAATTGTTTACCAAAATCCTTTCCCTTCATTTTATTCTCCAAATGTAAAACATAATGCACTTAGATCAAGTGGGTTGCATTCCCACTAGGGAAGTTAGGGATGGCACTATACTATACATGCAATTAATCTCATTTATGCAGCCACGTCGAAGGCAGACCACTCGTTCATTCTATCTATGGACACAGAAAAAAACATTGACAAGGCAGATCAGTCATTTATTTGGACAACTTTAGAAGCTGTAAGGCTGGGTCCTGCCATGTGGATAAATGGGAGTGCTATCATTGACATTTCATATTAAACACGATACACATCAACAGGCTCTGTGTACGTGGATGACCTATTGTTCTTTCCTAGTAATCCAGCTGTCTCCCTTCCCAATCTGAGGGCGGAGCTTACTATGTATGGTAATCTGCATAATTATCATATAAATTGCCAAACATTAGAGGTCCTAAATTTGACCCTGCCACATGAGACTGTACACAGACTAAAGTCTAATTTCATTTTTAAATTGGTGATATCCCACATGAAATACCTAGGTATTATTCTCAAGAATGACCCATCAAAAATATTTTCCCTACACCTCCAAGCACAATTAATACATCTACAATAAGCCTATACTAAATCAGTGTCACCCATGCTCAATCAACTTGTTTGAGGTGACAAACCGGCCCACATCAAATATACCATATTCCACAGGTCAAAAACCTTGGGTGGTATGGCACTCCCTGATGTAAAATTATACCAACTAGCATCACATTAAACACAAGCCCATAACTGGTGTAGACACTTAAATAAATATAAATAACAGCTTGCAGAAAGCGACTGTAAAGTCCCTTTCACACGGGGGGCGGATCAGTAATGATCCGCCTCCATATGCTCCTTATGCTCAGCTCCATTGATCGGTCTGATGCTGCATCTGTCCCCCACTGTCTCTAAAACAGAGAACCGAGCGATCAAACACAGCCAATCACATGGTTCTCAAAGCTCCCTGAGCAGAGAGCTGGTGACTGTTAGTCAACGACTCTCTACTCTTCCCCTTGCGTGTGCTTACTGGGCAGTATTGCCAAACTACCAAATTGAAATTTACTGACATGACACCCAAAATTTACTGCCATGGACACATTTTTACTGGCATATCCAAAAGTTAAAAAATTACAGTTTTAAGTGCAAATTTCAGTATTTAGGCTACCAACAAGTTACAATATGCAATTAGCAAAGTGATTTAAGGTAGATATTAAGGCAAAAACATATTTCTTATTTTATTTTCGATATAGTAAATAAGTAGCTCAGAGACAGGAATCGAGAGGGCAAGAAATTAGAATGGGTGCACACACACATTAAATTGACTCCCGTAGTGACACCGACAGAAGTGTGCAGCAGCACAGATGATGATGTCACCTCACCAACACGACACTTCCACTCCTGGGTCACAGTGTCCTCTCTCTATGGCAGGTGGTCCCTTCAGTCCACTACCAGCTTGCATTCCTCCTGTCCTGCACATGAGGCTCTGGCTGATCCATTCCCTTGCACCATGACTTCACATGACGCACTGTCAGCACAATCCGAACACATTGTAGCAGGCATTTTTCTTTTACTGGCAGGAGAAAAGTGTCCATTTTTTACTCGCTGCCAGTAAAAATACTGGCGGTTGGCAACACTGTTACTGGGGTGCTGAGCTGTGAAGGGGGCGGGAGTGGCCGGCTCAGGCTCTCAGCAGCTCGTGAGCGTGATCTTTCTTGAGCCTGGACTGACTCTGTGATGTCGGCTGCCAGCAGGCTTCGGCCCACTTTCTGCTGAAATCAGATCTGCAGAACGAACTGTGCTCCTGTGATCCACAGGAGAAGTACAGTCAAATGAGCTTTAATTAATAATAATAATTTAAAAAAAAAGCACAGATGACCAATGATTCTGGTTTACTATAGAAGTTGAGGAGCTTAACTCAATAAACGGGAGCTGCATTCTCTTTGAATGCCCAATTATTTGCAGATAAAATAAATAAACAGCATTTGCTTTTTACTTGATTGCATAATTGAAGTGAATCCTCACTCAATAGATTCTCAACTCCCTTAGTAAACCAGCCTCATTGTATTCATACACAGGTGTAATTTGAACTCCCTCCCCACTGAGGATCACTTCAATCAGTATTTATGGCATTTTATTTTGGTTGCCTAACAAAATACGTTTGGTGCTATTATTCTTTTTATATAGTATTGATATAGCTATGGTCCATGGCCCTGACTTTTTAATCTTTTGATAAAAATAAATGTTTATGCTTATGGTTTTTGAAGCCATAGCAAATACATACAATTGAGAAAAGATTACACAGGCCACAGGTTTACAGTCAATACTGATCTCAGTACTATGTCCATTATTTATGACTGTGAATTTTCCACAACTGTCAGCTACATTACACCTGTCAATACATATAATAACGTTGTTATAGCAAGAGGAAACTAGCTTTACTTGAATGACTATGTTACATGGGAACGCGTGTAACAACAACTGTTTAGTATAGACAAACTGTACATTGCCCAAGTGTATCATGTTACTTCTCTGCTATCAACTAGTGTGTCTTTGTGTATGTGCATATAAACAATACCAAGAGAAAAATACTGGGGGAAATGCATAAATAATCATAATATATTTGCTCCATCTATATTTCTTTTTTTCCAGGTCTTATTTATCTAGTTACAGTTATTTAATGTAACCAGCTCTTTTATTACATTTTTTCACATTAATAGTTTTATTTTTCAAAAACACACAACCTGCTTCTTTAAGTGTTAGTTCACCATTACAGAAAAAATTTAAAATTTAACTAATAACATACACCTTGCCCATCTACTGTAGTTACCTCCGTGAATCTTGTAAGTGGGTTGAAAATAGCCAGTTAGGTGCTTTCTTGGGTGGGAGTTAATGCTTTCCTGAGAACAGCGAACAGGGGAAAGGGACTTTAAATGAAGCACCTAGGTATAAAAAGATTAGTATAATACATAATGGTAATTACGATTCAATATAAATAGGGTAGCTGATCCATTACAATTCATATACAGTATATACAGTTGTATGAAAAAGTATTTTCCACCTTTCTGATTTAATTTTTTTGGCATATTTGCCACACTTAAATGACTCAGATCATCAAACTAATTATTATTACACAAAGATAACCAGAGTAAATACAAAATGCAGTTATTAATAGGGATGAGCTTCGCGTTCGATATAAACGTATGTTTGACTTGTCTGTTAGTACGTTCGACGAAATTCGAACAAAAGCGGTCGTTCGCGCCAAATTCGAGTGATGCAAAACGGCCCATAATTCACTGCGGCATTGCGCGCTGATGATTGGCCAAGCATGCTGTATGTCCTGCATGCTTGGCCAATCACAGCGCCTAGGTGGCTTTGGCCAATTATGGCTCAGGGCTTTAGCATACGCCCCACACTATAAAAGGTCGCCTGCTGGGCGGCCTCGTGTAGTGAGTTCCGGCTTGTTAATGAGAGCAGTCAGAGAGACAGAGAGATTGTCTTTTTATGTAGCTAGATAGAGCAGGCAGGCAGGCTAGTCAGGTTAGCTCAATTTACAGTGTGTAGAGAATATATATACATCCTTAGGAGTTGTACATATATTTATACACTGTATAGCTTAGATAGATCAGTTCTTCCTAATTTACTGGCAGGCAGGTGATTGTGCTATTTAAAGACATTATCACAGGTATAGACACCCAGCAGGTACAATATTTAAAGGAATTTTTCATATATTTTTTTTAATTTAAGCATCAATAAAATCACTGCTCCTGGAGCAGTGATTTTAACGATGCTTAAATAAAAAAAAAAGTTCAGAGGGAACATGTATCAATGGAAAAAAGTTTTAAAAACGGTCAATTTTCAGGAGTCCTGCTATAGTTTGCCTGTGAAAACATCTTTGAGAACCCAGGTCTTGCCCGAGGGAACATGTATCAATGGAAAAAAAGTTTTAAAAACAGTCGTTTTTTTAGGACTTTTTTTCCATTGATACATGTTCCCTCGGGCAAGACCCGGGTTCCTAAAGGCATTTTCACAGGCAAACTATACACACCCAGCACTGCAGGTACAATATTTAAAGGAATTTTTCATTTTTTTCTTTTTATTTAAACATTATTAAAATCACTGCTCCTGGAGCAGTGATTTTAATGATGCTTAAATAAAAAAAAAAATGATGAGGGAACATGTATCAATGGAAAAAAGTTTTAAAATCGGTCAATTTTCAGGAGTCCTGCTCCTGAAAAACAACCGTTTTTTAAACTTTTTTCCATTGATACATGTTCCCTGGGGCAAGACCCGGGTTCTCAAAGACGTTTTCCAACAATAACTTGAATATTGGTCTTTAAAATGAGCGTTTTTTAATTCGAACGTTCAAGTCCTATAGACTTCAATGGGGTTCTAAATGTTCGCGCGAACGGTCGGTCTGTTCGACGGTTCTGGTGCGAACCGAACGCGGGTATGTTCGGCTCATCCCTAGTTATTAAATTATGGTTTCATTTATTAAGGCAAAAAAGCTGTCCAAACCTGCCTGGGATTATGTGAAAAAGTATTTGCTTGCTAAATTTGATTTTGGGAGGAGATCTTAATATGCCACTCGACCCTAAACTAGACACATCAGCCGGGTCCTCATCTATACCAGGGGGGACCAGGAGGAGGGTGATGCGGAGGTTGCAAGAAATGCAATTGGTAGATGCTTGGAGATTACTACATGGAGGTGAAAGAGACTATACTATATCAATTATACTCCCACATAGACCTCTTTCTGGTCCCACACTATTTATTGACAGCAGTAGTGGAGGTAACTATAGGGAATATATCATAGTCAGATCATGCGCCAGTGACATTGTATATATCCATATCAGGCAATTCTTCCTCCACGGGGTAACGATGGCACCTGAACGAGAGTTTTCTACAGATATCCGAAGTCCGGGAAGATGTAGAAAAAGATTTGGAAGCATATTTTCGGACAAACGATACATCGAGGAGTGACCCAAACATGATATGGGAAGCCCATAAGGCAGCAATGAGAGGATTATTGATAAACACGGCGCAAGAGAAAAGAAAGCACGAGAGGCATAGGTAGTGAAATTAATAGAAGAAATTCAGATATTGGAAGATTACAAAATCTCTGCCTTTGCAGATGACATGCTGTTTTCTATGTCTAACCCCCAAGAATCACTAAAAAACCTAATGAAAGAAATAGAGGAATATGGGAAACTGGCAAACCTAAAAATTAATTATGGTAAATCAGAAGCACTGGGAGTGACACTCCTAAACACAATGCAGCAAATTATACAACCTAACTTTACATTTAAATCGGAAAGAACAGCCCTAAAATATTTAGGGATACATATACCACCAAAACTAGGAAATATTTTTGAAGTAAATTTCCCTCCACTGATGAGGACAATTACCGTCCTGATGGAGAATTGGCAGAAGGGATTTCATTCATGGTTTGGGCGGTGTAACATCATCAAAATGAGTATTCTGCCAAAATTGTTGTACCTGTTTCAAGCAATACCGATGCAAGCTCCTTCTGCTTTTCTCCGTCAGGTAAATGCGCTTTTCACTAAATTTATTTGGGCCAATAAAAGACCTAGGATTAGTAGAAGACGGATGACTCTGCCTAAGTGATATGGAGGCCTGGCAGTACCCGACATAATCAAATACCATGAGGCGGTACACTTGGGTAGGGCCATAGATTTGTGTAGGAGTACCGAAACAAAACTATGGGTAGAACTGGAGCAAGAAGTAAGCAAGGTTACCTTGAGAAGAGCACTATGGTGCTATGTAACACTACCAGACTGGTTGAAAAAACACCCTATTATAGGCCCGACACTGGTGGTAGGTTCCAGGCTATGTCAGATAGGTAAACACTCATCAATATACTCTCCATTATATCCAATACTGGGGAATCCAGGTTTCTAGCCAGGAATGGTGGGAGGGACATCTAAGAATCTTAGAGAGAAGGGACTCACACAAGTTTCACACTTTACACAATTGGAAACATGGCCAACAGTTGCATCACTCGTCCAATTAGGTGGCCAATTTGAAGTAAAATACTGGCAAGCTCTACAACTTCGCCATTTGTTGACCTCTTTAGATCGAGTGAGTAGGTTTAAAAGGGAACTGACACAGTTTAAAAAATATTGTGAAGGGAGGCGCATGCGCAGAGTCTAGCGGGACGGACATGTCGGGCTAGTGCTCCGCTCTGTGAGGGAGAAAACCGCCGACAACCTGTCGAATACAGAGCCGCAAACGGATAATAACCGTGAATACAGCTTCCTAAGAGGTGAGGGGAACAACCTGAACGAAAAATGGTGCTGGGAGGTGCACGTAATAAGGTGAAACCAAACCTTAACAGCAGGCTAAGAGCGCAAACAAGGCGCCAGTCACCTCAGAGACTCTCTCCTCAGGGAAAGAAAAGAAACGTACAACAAAACAAATGATGTCCACTACCTCCCTGGATAATCCTCAGACAAGCTGCATTTCATAACTCAGCTGTCCCCTCAGATCTGCTAAAGAAATTTGAAAGAATGCTGCTCAAAGCATTAAAACACACCTCTGACCAAATTACCTCCAATCTCATTGAAAACAAAAGTGGAAGAAATAGAAGTCTTCACACAAGAATGTCTGTCTGAACTGGACACACTTAAAGAGGAAAATCTAACATTGCAGAATAGATTGGAAGATTATGAAAACCGAGCCAGGAGGTCCAATTTAAGATTCAGAGGTATACCAGAATCAGTCATAGACATCCATGCCACCATACTAGCATTGTGTCAGGAACTGTTGCCAGGAATAGCGATTGAACGGATGGAAATGGACAGAGTTCATAGGGCACTTGTCCCTAAAAAAGCAGAGGGTCCCCCTAGGGACATTATTGCCAAGTTCCACTACTACAGAACAAAGGAACAGATACTGGAAGCAGCCAGAGAAAATAACAACTTGTCATTCCAGGGGTACAGCTACCAGATATTTGCAGATATCTCAAAACTAACCATATCTAAGAGGCGGGCAATGAAACCCCTTTTATTGGAACTTCAACATCACCAAATCAAATATCAATGGGGATTCCCCTTCTCCCTACGCTTCATGTATCAAGGAACACAAATTGTCTGTAGATCACCAGACCAATTGCATCAAGCTTTGTTAGACCTCAAGCTAATTGAAGGTGCAGCCACAACAACCACCTCACGCAGAAGAACAGCGTCTACCTCTTCTCACAACAACTTATCCCAACTTGTAGCAAACAATGGCACGCACCACTCACACAAGCGGGGCAGATTCACACCCCAACCCTAGGACAAAGAAGACACAATGGACTGATTTTTCTCTGCAGAAAATTCAGAATTCTTCTTCATTTCTGCCTCAATAACACTCTATGGTAAAGAAATACACCACTCAATATAAATAGTAAAACTGTTCCTCTTTACTCTTCCCTCCCCCCATTCCCCCCCAAAAAAAGGAAATAAGTGATACACCTGTTTCCCACTTCTCAGCTTTATCCACTTTGTATACTCCTTTTATTTTCCATCCAACGTATTTAATTACTCTGTAATATCGGTAGGCACAATAATAGTGTCTCTCAGCAAATTTAGAGTAAACTTTCCTATCTTTTACTACCAGCGTATTGTCTCAGGATAACGCATTAATCCCCCTATAAGGAACTGGCCAATTTAAGTATAGGCCTGGTACTCATTTTTGCATTACAAACATTTCAAGGTTATCAAGTTACTAGTGAAACATAGTTATTCATTCACCCTAAACATAAACAGGAAAAAAGTTACACCCCTCCTTAACTTTTACCTTTAGCTTGTTAGGCATCCAGGTTATTATAACCACAATATTTGCATTATAACAGAGGTATTTTTCACTACTATAATATTACTTTAAAACTTTAAATAACCCTGCATATTACTATAAGAATAGGTTAATACAACCAACATCTCTCCTGTTGAATTGTGACTACAACAACATTTCCCTCCCCCCATTATGCACTTTAATGTGCAGGAAAACAAATACTCCTCATTCACGGTATTGTTAAATTTAGTCAAAATAAATTTGCACCCCACGGGGTGCATAAATTGCACTTTAGCAAGCGGTCCTCCAGCACATGGAAACAACATGTGCCTCCCTAGGACCTCCTTGGGTCCCCATAATAATAAGTGGGGACTTGACGAGGCCCCCACTCTCCCTGGTGGGGGACTTTCTCCCCCGCCACGGGTAAACCTCAAGTACTTTAATTGTATATTTTCGCTTAAATGTTCAATAATCTGTTCTGCCTCTCATTTTCTTTTCAAGGTTGTTTTTTTCGAGTCCTCCCTTCCCTCTCTTTCCTCTACGTCTGCACGGAATAGGCCAGGAAACCACTACACAATGAATAACAGTAAGATTAGCTTGATGGTTAGGCTATCATGGCTCCATTGAATTTGTTGACTCTTAATGTACAAGGTCTAAATGTACCACAAAAACGTACAAAAGCATTTAGATCTTTTCAGGCCAAGAAAGCTCACATTGTTTGCTTGCAAGAAACCCACTTCACCACTAACACAAGCCCTAAATTTTATAACGCTTTCTATCCACAAGTTTATACAGCATCTGCTTCTACCAAGAAAAGGGGAACCCTAATAGCATTCCACCGAACCATGCCATTCACACTGAAATCTGAAATTAAAGACCCAGAAGGTAGATACCTTATTTTGACAGGGTTTTTCATGGACACTGCGATTACTGTAGTCTCCTATTATGCACGTAACCTCAATCCAATGCCCTTTATGTCACACCTCTTCCAAACTATCAATGCACATAGAATGGGCTCTCTTTTTATATGCGGTGATTCCAATCAGGTGCTCCTCCCATTCTTAGACTGGTCTCAATACTCCAAACTCCCCTCCGAAATATCAAGCCAAGTGGACCCTTTCCAACCTCCTAGGCAAAAATTTAATTTAATAGACTCCTGGAAAGAAACCAACCCTACGAAACGTAACTACACATATTTCTCAAACCCCCATCAATCATCCAGTCGCATTGACCATATATTTTTAACAATTGGAATGGCACCAGAAATACTTAACTCTAATATCATACCCATCCCATGGTCTGACCACAATGCAGTGCTCACCACAATAGCATCTGCAACCCCCAAAAATCACGATCCAACTTGGTATCTCCCAGAGGTACTGCTCAAACACCCAACCTACTGCTCAGAAATCGAACAAGCTCTAAAAGAATACCTAATACTTAACACAAGCCCAGAAATATTCCCACTACGAGGAACATTTCAACGACAATTAGGGATCCTTAAAAGAGAACGTAAACAGATAGCAAAACAACTAGAAACAGAATATAACATAGCATTCTTGGCCTTGCAAAATAACCACACCCCTTCCACCAAAAACCGTCTGGATAAAGCAAATTTAGAATACGATTTATTACTTACGGACTCAGCAAACAAAGCACTGAATAGTAGACATGTGCAGACTGGAATATTTTGTTTCGTTTTTTCGTTTTCGTTCAGAAAATAAATTTATTTAGTTACTCCTGAAAATCGTTTTGATTTATTTTGTTTTCGTCAGGAAAGTTTTCGTCCGAAAACGACGATTTTCGATGACTTTGTTGAATTAAACGCCGGAAATTCGACAAAGCATCGAAAATCGTCGTTCTGAATACAGGGAATATACCTATTCCCTGTATTCAGACTTTGTGAAATTGAAAGATGGAAATTCTACAAAGCATCGAAAATCGTCGGATCTAAACGAAAACGAAAATAAAGCATTTTTTATGTCGGATCTTTCGGTTTTCGTTTCTTGCACTTTCGTTTTCGTTCGTTAAAACGGACGAAAATGCATTCTAACGAAAACGAATGCACATGTCTACTGAATAGATCGAAACAATCTTACTATAAAAACGCCAATAAATCAGGTACATATTTAGCTAGATCACTAAACTATATCAATAAAACTTTCAAGCCCATAAAACTAAAAATAGCAAATAATATTACCTCTAGCAACACTCTCAAAATAGTACAGAAATTCAGTTCTCACCTCAAAACACTCTATTCAGAACCAAATACATTTAAAGAAACGGAAGCAGATTCCCTTTGCGCACAAATTCAATTACCACAAATGAACGAAACACAAAAAACACAGCTAGAAAAATCTATCTCACAAGAAGACGTAATAGAAGCCATCAAAGAGCTTAAATTAAACAAAAGACCAGGACCTGATGGGTTCTCAGCTAGATATTATAAAACCTTCAAAGACCTAATCTCCCCCAGGATGGCAGAAGCATTTAATGATCTATTAAAACAAAAAACATTTAGGCAAGAATCGTTATTGGCCACGATTTGTATGATCCCTAAACCACACACGGACGACACCCTTAGTACAAACTACCGCCCTATTTCTATGTTGAATATGGACATCAAACTATTAGGCAAAATACTATCAAATCGCCTTAACAAATTTATTGGAACACTGATCCACCGAGATCAGGTAGGATTCATGCCCACTCGACAAGCAAGCGACAGCATACGAAGGGCAAGTCTACTGGCACACATAGCAAAAAATAGAGGAATCCCAGCATGCTTTCTCTCTTTAGACATGAAACAAGCATTTGACTCCATCTCGTGGTCTTACCTGAAGTACACACTACAAAAATGGGGTTTTGGTCCTAATTTCACAAAATGGATCATGGAACTTTATAACAACCCGAAACATATGTTAAATATGCAGGGTACAAGCCAGACACGTTTAACATTAAAAGAGGCACTCGGCGGGGATGCCCACTTTCCCCACTACTATTCGCCCTTCTTATTGAGCCACTTGCACAGAAGATTAGATTTGACCCGACTATTCTAGGCATAGAACTAGGAGGCCACAAACATAAATTATGCCTTTTTGCCGACGATATCCTCCTATTCCTATCTTCCCCCCAAGTGTCAGGCCCAAATCTTATCCCAATCCTGAATCAATTTAGGGATACATCTTACTGCAGCCGTATCGGATCTATTCTTGCATAACTATCCTATGCTTCTAAAACAAACTTTTAAAACTCATGGACCCAGCTCCCGCTATCTTGGTTCGGAAGAATCAACACAGTCAAAATTACAATACTACCTAAACTTTTATACCTCTTTAGAGTGCTTCCCATCCCAGTACCGGCTTACTTCCTGAGAATAGTTCAGAAGAGAGTCTCATCTTTTGTCTGGGGTTCCTCCAAACCAAGGATAAAATCACAAATTCTGCACCTCCCCAAAATCAAAGGGGGGCTCGGATACCCCAACTTTACGCACTATTACAAAGCCGCACAAATAGCACCACTCGCTAAATACCACGCAAACCAGGAACTATACCTCTGGGTATCGGTAGAAGCGATAGAATGCGACCCCATTCCATTATCTAATGTACTGTGGATCTCCCCCAAGTCACGCAGAAATATAAGCAACTCCATTATCAAACACTCACTCTCCCTTTCGGATAGAATCAAAGTAAAGAATCATCTACAATATCCCCACAACCCACTGTTATCATTTTATAAAAATCCGGCATTTTACCCTGCATGGGTCTTTCCCAATGCATTTAAGGAATGGGTGGTTAGAGACTGCTTGTGCATGTACAAATTTGTAGAAAACTCACTATGTGGAAAATATGATATTCCTCCAACAGAATTATTCAGATACCTCCAAATAAAAAACTTTTTTACAACTATATCAAACCCTTCTCCTCTATCAATTCAATGGTCTATTTTTGAAAACATCTGTAAAAAAGATCCACATGCCAGGGGTACAATATCTGCTATTCTCAATCACTAACCCAAATCAATACGGAGAAACTATCATATGTCCGAAAATGGGAGGAAGATCTAGAACTAGAACTAAAAGCCACGATCGGAATCAAATATGGTACAACACCAAAGTAGCATCCCCGAATGTACTAGCAATGGAGACAAACTATAAAGTGTTAACTAGATGGTACTTAGTGCCGGCTAGGGTAGCAAAATATGTGCAAAACTACTCCGAGCAGTGCTTTAGGAGATGTTCTGTTACCGGTACTTATTACAATATTTGGTGGTCGTTTCCAAAGGCACTGACATTCTGGACTGAGATATTTTGTATAGTAAACATATTGACAAAAAAGAAAATTCCTCTAGACCCTAAAACAGCTCTACTCAATTTGAAACCTGACAATTTATCGCATACACAATTTAAACTGCTGATGCAGCTTTTTACAGCAGCTAAACAAACTTTAGCAAAAGCCTGGAAATCTCCTAATCTATTAGTAAATGAAGTGATAAGCAGGATGAACAATGCAATGACTCACGCCAAGATGGCGGCGCTAGATACAGACACGATCGCCAAGTTTGAAATAGTATGGAAACCTTGGATTACGTACGCAATGCCTAATGCCTTCAACAATGAAGTATTGATGCCATGGTAGCCCAGCCATCACAACTATCCATTGCACTATTTAACTACTGACAATGGATTTCGGCATAGTCCTGCAGACTTTTTTATTTTAGCCCCCCCCCCTTCTCCCCCCCCCGTCGTCCTCCTTCTGTCGTCTCTTTTACATGTTATTTTCTTTATCTCATTCTCTTTTTTTCTTTCTCTTTTCTTCTTCTATAATTTTGATATGTTATTATACATTTGAAACTCTTAGGCCTCGTACACACGATCGGACATATCCGATGAAAAACGGTCCGCGGACCATTTCCATCGGATATGTCCGATCGGGAGTTTGATCCGATGGCGTGTACACACCATCGGATCAAATTCCCCGCCGCCGGACGGCGCGGTGACGTGGCGGTGACGCGGCGGTGACGTTGACGCTGCCACGTCACAGCCACGTCACCGCACCAGGAAGTTAAACACTTCCGCGCATGCGCCGAATCCATTCGGCGGCGGCGCGGCA
The DNA here is from genome assembly GCA_029574335.1 of Rana kukunoris. NCBI lineage: Eukaryota > Metazoa > Chordata > Amphibia > Anura > Ranidae > Rana > Rana kukunoris. The sequence goes on from CM056051.1 coordinate 224,095,254, forward strand.
GTGGTGGGGGACGACATGTCTGCTGGTAAGTGTACTAACCAGCAGACATGTCGGGGGGACAGATTCCCACCGGATAGATTTCAAAGCATGCTTTGAAATCTGTCGGGTGGAGAAATCTGTCCGCTAGCCCATTTACACGAGCGGAGATGTCTGCTGAAACGGTCCATCGGACCGTTTTCAGCGGACATATCCCCTCGTGTGTACGAGGCCTTACAGTTAAGACGTTACCTATTTCTATTAAACTGAAATTTTAAGCCATGTATTTATTATAACAGGATGTTTTGATAACATGGATAGTTCTTTTATCCCTAGTATACAAGCCACCAAATGTATCCTTTTAACCCCTCCCCCTTCTTTTTTCTAATACTGTAAGGCCGCGTACACACGATCAAATCTGTCTGCTGGAAACGGTCTCCCAGACCGTCCCAGCAGACAGATTTGATCGTGTGTACGGGCACGCCGTCTGCCGGCGGGGATTTTGGTTTGATCGTGTGTACACGATCAAACCAATACGTCCCCAGCAGACAGATTTGTTCAAATCGGTCTGTCCGACCGATTTGAACAAATCTGTCTGCTCGTGTGTATGGGGCCTAAGAGTTAAACCATTTTTGGATTGACACAACCTTGCATATGTGCAACAAAGTTTCTCTTTTCAGAAATGTACTTATTTCATGTTACTTGTACAATTGTTTTCTTTAATCACATAATAAAGGTATTTTGACAAGGAAAAATATTGTGAAGAACGAGAATCCCCTATTAGAATATTGTCAAAGCTCTATAAGCTATTAAAGGGGAGGTTCCCCTAAAAAGAAACTTTTAACATTGCCTGTCTTTTCTTAATAAGATGTAGAATCGGCTGGTAGTTTAAAAAAAAAAAGTCCGTACATACCATTTTCGGCATGTAGTCTCACCGCCGCTTCCGGGTCTGGCGGCCGGGGATGGGCGTGCCTACTTAAATGACAGGCATCCGATCAACGCATACAGCGCATCACGAGATGCCGAAAGAAGCCGAACGTTGGTGCGCATGCGCCGTATAGAGCCGCACCAACGTTCGGCTTCTTTCGGCATCTCGTGACGCGCTGTATGCGTCGATCGGATGCCTGTCCCCACACATCATACCCGGAAGCGGCGGTGAGAATACATGCCGAAAATGGTATGTACGGACTTTTTTTTTTTAAACTACCAGCCGATTCTACATCTTATTAAGAAGAGACAGGCAATGTTAAAAGTTTCTTTTTAGGGGAACCACCCCTTTAATAGCACCCCCAGAAGACTTTGAGATACCTGCTATGAGAAAATGGGCAAGGGATATGAATCAGAATTTCACCCAGGCCCAACAACAAAAGATAATTTATCTCTCTATGAAGACATCAACCTGCACTAGGACCCAGGAATTAAATTATAAACTTCTAAATAGGTGGTACTATACACTGACGAAATTAGGCAGGTATTTCCCTTAAAGTTCAGATATGTGTTGGCGATGCAATAGGAATAAGGGAAATTTGTAGACATGTGCAGACTGGAATATTTTGTTTTGTTTTTTCGTTTTCGTTTGGAAAATACATTTATTTAGTTACTCCCGAAAATCGTTTTGATAAATGTCGTTTGTCGGGAAAGTTTTCGTCCGAAAACAACGATTTTCGATGCTTTGTCGAATTTTCGTCGTTCAATTCGACAAAGCATCGAAAATCGTCGTTCTGAATACAGTGAATAGGTAGAAATTGAAAGACGAAAATTCGATGATTTTCGATGCTTTGTTGAATTTTTTGTCGTTCAATTCCTACCTATATTCACCGTATTCACTAAATACAGTGAATAGGTAGGAATTGAACGACGAAAATTTGACAAAGCATTGAAAATCAACGAATTTTCATCGTTCAATTTTTACCTATTCACTTTGTTCAGAACGACGATTTTCGATGCTTTGACGAATTGAACGACGAAAATTCGACAAAGCATCGAAAATCGTCGGATTTGAACGAAAACGAAAATAAAGCATTTTTTATGTCAGATCTTTCGGTTTTCGTTTCTTGCGCTTTCGTTCGTTAAAACAATAACGAAAATACCAGATTTTCAGACGAAAGTGCATTCTAACGAAAACGAATGAACATGTCAAGAAATTTGTTCCATATATTCTGGACATGCCCTAAGATAAGAATTAGTTAGAGGTACAAAGGATATCCCAAAAATGTACACCCTATCAAATACTAGATGACCGTGCTTTCTGTTTGTTGCATGTTTCACAGATCTCAATAAAGACATACAAAAATTTGATTTTTTGTCATATGATGAATGAAGCCAAGGCAGGTATAGCCCGGAATTGAAAAAACCCTAGGCCATCAACGGTTGTAGAGTGGCTGTATAGGGTTAGAAACGTAGGGGCCATAGAAGATTTGGTGCTATCAGCCAAGATAAAAAAGAACAATATAATGTAACTTGGGGGATTTGGTATGCATATGTATACTCAGAAGAAGGGAAGAGATTACTGGGTAATGAAAATAGGGAATAAGTTAGTCGACATATATTAATAAGTGGAAGGCCCGGTACCTACTGGAAGGGGGGGTGCGGGTGGAGGAGGAGGAGGGAGATACGGGAGGAGGGAATTGGTAGGTTTTTTTTTTTGGGTTGGGGAGGGGGGGCGGGGGTGAGAAAAGAGGGTAAAAGGTAAAGGAATCGAATAGGTGGTAGTTGGATATTTAAACAATATTACCAATAAGAAATGGAGGGTTAATGGAAGTAATATTAAGGAGGAGATAGAGCCTAATCAAGAGTTATTGAAGGATCTAGACCAAATAGGTAAACTGATATCTTTGGTGTTTTTTTTTGTATTTCTTTTCTTTTTTTTTTCTTCTCTTCCCAATAGGTGAAGGGTAATACAGTTCTTTAACCCATGAAGAATTAACTAGATAGGTAGTGGGTTTGAATCAAGGATTGTACTTAAGTTGTTTAGCCGGATCAGACGGTCTAATTTGTCTTAGAAGTATTGTAATTTGGGATTATTACCTTCCATGATACTGTTTATGCTGTTTATGTACTATGTTATAATTTTTGGAAAACCTTTGAATAAAAAGATTATATATAAAAATAAAAAAATTAAGTATTTGCCCCCTAAACCTAATAACTGACCAGAGCACTTTTTGTGATTCGGCATTGCGTCGCTTTAATTGACGATTGCGCGGTCGTGCGACGTGGCTCCCAAACAAAATTGGCGTCCTTTTTTTCCCACAAATAGAGCTTTCTTTTGGTGGTATTTGATCATCTCTGCGGTTTTAGTTTTTTGCGCTATAAACAAAAATATAGCGACTATTTTGAAAAAAATGCAATATTTTTTACATTTTGCTATAATAAATATCCCCAAAAAATATATAAAAAAAATTATTTTTCCTCAGTTTAGGCCGATACGTATTCTTCTACCTATTTTTCATTAAAAAAAATCGCAATTAGCGTTTATTGATTGGTTTGCGCAAACGTTATAGCGTTTACAAAATAGGGGGTAGTTTTATGCCATTTTTATTAATATTTTTTTTTACTAGTAATGGCGGCAATCAGTGTTTTTTTTCAGTACTGCAACATTATGGCGGACAGTATGGACACTTTTGACACATTTTTGGGACCATTGGCATTTTTATAGCGATCAGTGCTATAAAAATGCATTGGATTACTATAAAAATGCCATTGGCAGTGAAGGGGTTAACACTAGGGGGCGGGGGAGGGGTTAAGTATGTTCCTGGGTGTGTTCTAACTGTATGGGGGGTGGACTCACTAAGAGAAATCACTGATCTTCTGTTCATACATTGTATGAACAGAAGATCAGCATTTCCCTCGCTGACAGGACCGGGAGCTTTGTGTGTGTTTGTGTCTGTAACGAGCAATCACGCGTGCCCGGCGGCGATCGTGCCCGCCGGGCACGCGCGCGGAACTCGGGGGCGAGCGGGGGCGCGCACGTGGGCCGCCGGCGGCGCGTGCGCCCCCTAGTGGCCGCAAAAGGAGCCGACGTATAGGTACGGGCTCTCGCCCAGGAGAGCCGACCTGCCGCAGTAAAATGACGGCGGCAGGTCGGCAAGCTAAGTCAGCTTCCCTAAAAATGGTGGTTAATCACAGTTCATTCATGATTCAGCATGGGAGGGGTTTGAACAGCTTTTTTCCCTTAATAAATGAAATAATAATTTAAAAACTGCATCTTGGATTTATCTTTGTGTAATATTAAAATTAGTTTGATGATCTGAATCATTTAAGTGTGAGAAATATGCAAAAAAATAAAATAAATCAGGAAGGGGAAAAACTATTTTTCACACAACTGTGCATATACATACAATGGCAAAATTAATCACATAGTTGCAAACAATAATCACATAGTACAAATTTTAGAAAAAAATCTAGTGCACACAATGGATTGACATGGCATATAGCAGCATTACGCGTTTCCAAGGTTCTGATCTTTTTAAGGAAAAGGAATGTTTATAGAATTAAAATAGAATAAACATTAGCCCATAAACACCCCACTCTTTGAAAATACTTACATTTGTAGTTATATAATGAGGGAGATGGCAATGGAGATGGTAAACCCCTTAAAGGGCATCACAACCAGGAGCTGAGTCACCAAAGAAAGCGAATGAAAGGTGAATAAAAGTGAATAAAAACAGTACCTAAAACTGAAATTGAATAGTGAATTACCAGTATTGTTTCTTGAAATCGCAAAACAGAAACAGACTCCAGGGTGATTCTTGAGTGAACGAGTGAAGTTGGATAGGACCACCAAAGTGAATCTGCCGTCCGGAAATGGAGTGTATATGGGCACGGCCACCACACGTCCACTAACGTCACGCTGGCATACGTTGTGGGAAGGATGCGCCATCATTGGTACCAAAAACAACTCTCCGTCCAGCCACTAGATGTAAAACTATGCCGAAGAGGCGGTGTCACACCACATGATGCCGCACCTATGGTGCAGAGAGGAATGCTTTTCTGGTTCTTTGGTCCTTTGGCAGGTTTTTCTCTGGGTCTGACCACCTGATCCTGTGATATAAAAGAGGAATAGTGGTCCACTACATGGAGTCGAGATTCTTGTCTTGCCGAGAGCCCCCAGGAGATAGTTGGAGGGTTTGAAAAAGAGAGACCCTATGCCTAAAAGGGAAAGAGACAGGAGAACAACACCCGTGAGGAGCAGAAGAATGTCGCTCACTACTACCTGCATGTAAAGTCAAGAGGAATTCAAAAGTTGAGAGGTATGCTATAGGTCACTGCTGTTCCATATATCAGCGTTCATCTTTGCAGTGCATAATAAATAAACTTGAATGATATTAAAAATGAGACCCAGAGAAGAACAAACTATATGGAGGGTCAGCTTGACCAGGAGTATAGGATTAAATGCATGACTTTTCCTAACTTTCCTTTCTGCTTGCCCTAAATGTAGGTTGGTAAGAAGACAAGGGTTGGAAATAATTAACAAAAATGTCACTGCAGTTAGGTGGGTAGGGGGATCTTTGGGGGGCAGTGTATATTCAAACTGTGGTAAACTTGGGGTCCAATCTGGGGTATGGTGCTTTTACTTGTTTGGTTTTTGATGGTTAAGGACCCTAACATTTTATTTCTTTGCTGTTTAGGTTATATATTATTTTATTTATTTTGTTGTTTTTGTGTGTAAATAAAAGGCTGGCCATTTACATCCTTGTGACATCGTCTGTGTTGATATTTTAGGAGAGTTATTGGATTGACAAGTCCTTTAGTAACGTTAAAAAGCACATGTCTTCAGTTATACAGATTGGTTTCCCCCAACAAGTATTTTGATAAGTAACTGAAAGGCTTTACAAGCTTTGCTCATCTTTATGACTTCAGCAATTCCATTCCTGTCCTGCTGAAAGTAATATGCCATAAAGATCACAATATATAGGCAATTTGTACGTTTTGTAATCTCTTCTGTCATTTAAAAAAACAATATCCGCCTTTTCCCTAAAACATTTCCAGTTGATGTCACTTTTATTCAAAACACAGGTTTCTGCACAGCATTCAATAGTTCAGTAAATATCACAAGACAGACTTAAGGAATGGAAAGAACAAGATCCAGGCACCAGTCATGTTAGTGACAATGAGACTAATTTTCCACTACATCGGGAATCATCACTTCTGTTTCCTGCAAGCAATAATCCCACAGTGCTGTATGAGCACACAATCAATAATATTATCTATTTTTCCAGCAAGCAATGGAATCTTCATTAGAAGGAAGAACATGCAAAAGTTACATTTTATGCATAGAAATTACAACAGTGGTGCACAATTGCACATCACTTGTTTTACTATGCTCTTTTTTTTATCACAAGGCAGAAAGGAGAAAATATACAAGGGTCATTATGGCAAAAGTAGATTTTCTACCACAGTTTAACATTAATTCAGTGTATCCATGACCAGAATTCAAGTAAACATATCATCAAGATATAAAAAAAATCAGGGGCAACCAGTATGATGCATAGTGGTAATCCCATAACCCCTAAAACTATATGTTCTTTAGATCTGAGACATGGAATGCAAACAGGGGTCAAGTCTTGGAAAAAAAAGTGTGGGAACTCACCCAAGATCCCCCCCTCAAAAATAAAAAAAGTGTATATCTATCGATCTATCTATCTATCTATCTATATATATATCTATATATCTATATATCTATATATCTATATATATATATATATATATATATATATATATATATATATATATATATATATATATATATATATGTATATATATATATTTTTATATATATATATATTTTATATATATATATATATATATAACATATGTTCAGTGTTCTCTATCTCAGTGTCTTCTATCTGGGTGCTGGTGTCATTGCTCTCAATCTCAGTGTTGGTGTCAGTGTTCTGTCTCGGTCAGTGCTGGTGTCAGTGCTCTCTGTCTCAGTGCTGGTGTCAGTGTGCTCTCAGTGCTGGTGTCAGGGCACTCTATCTCAGTGCTGATGTCAGTGTTCTGTCTCATTCAGTGCTGGTGTCAGTGTTCTCTGTCTCAGTGCTGGTGTCAGTGCTATCAATTTCAGTGTTGGTGTTGGGGGTCCTCTCTCATAGTGCTGGTGTCAGTGTGCTCTCAATGCTGGTGTCAGGGCATTCTATCTCAGTGCTGATGCCAGTGTTCTGTCTCGGTCAGTGCTGGTGTTAGTGCTCTCTGTCTCAGTGCTAGTGTCAGTGCTATCAATCTCAGTGCTCTCTGTCTCAGTGCTGGTGTCAGTGCTCTGTCTCGGTCAGTGCTGGTGTCAGTGCTCTTTGTCTCAGTGCTAGTGTGAGCGCTCTGTCTTGGTCAGTTCTGGTGTCAGTGCTCTGTCTCAGTCAGTGCTGGTGTCAGTGCTGTGCTGTGCAAGTTTCACCACCTCAGAGGTCTCGTCATCGCTGTCAGGCAGCAGTGGGTCCTCCCAGGACTCCCCATAGGTAAAGAGCTCCTGGCAGGAGATAGCCACGAAGAAGACGATCAACAGGCTGTCACGTACCTGGGTGAAGTCTGAATCTCCGGCCCTGGTCCCGCTGAGAGTGGAGACAGGGGAAACGAAGGGCCAGGGGAGACACGAGTGCCTGCAGATGTAACTCGGGAAGCCTGCAGCCGGTGATGCGAATCTTGCAAGGCAGAAAGTCGCAGCAGGTTTTCGCTTCCTGATGACGACAACAACGAAACGTACGTCGAGGCGGTACCTGGGCACGCAATAACATACCAACTTCCGGTCCTCTGGTTTCCTAGCCGACGGCGGTGGAATGCACGCCGACTTTACAGCCAACGACCGCAGCTTATCCCTACAAGCCTACAGCCTCAGTGCCGGGATACGGGCACCATCACAAGTAAGAGGCCACTCGGCACTGTAATTTTATTTTTGATATATTAAACCGTTTTACACTATGGAGATTGTTCTCTCTCTTTTATGATGCCCGCACACATGTCCATCAAGTGTTATCGGATCGTCCATGTTAAGCAGTTGACTCACAAGCTCAATTGACCTTATTTTAAATAATAGGTCAACATCATCTGGTAAGGAGCCATCTATCCTCACTTGTGGTGATCTGTTTTGGTGAAGGTGGAACCATTATTTGGAAGACCTTTTGAGCACGGAGCACTTTAAACTTCAGTATTGCACACTATTGCTGGTGCAATAGTATTATATATGGACTTCAGACAATATATTGTCCACTGCACATTGCATTAATTGTTTGTACTATCACAGTTTTGTTGTCTGTTGTAATTTACTTCCAATGCATGTGATTGTTATATTCAGCTAGTTCACACTGATCATCCTAAGCACCCCACCATTTTTAGCACCTTTTGTATATCCATATACAACTTAATTTTTTCAGCGCCCCTATCCCACTCGTACACAAGTTATAATCCAGCACTCTGCATTATCTAGGGAGCAGCTTTCACTTGCAACCAATTGCACCCCCCCCCCCCCTCCCTCCTTTCCCTATTTTTGGCGCGTGGTTCCCCTCAATTCAATATACTATATTTATTTATATACCCTCACTTTATTGCTAAAATTACATTGAAATTCAAGACGTAACTGGGTGTACTAAGATGTCTGCATGGATCTTCCATAAGAATACTGCTACCCGTCAGATGATAAAGTGTTTGGAACGCAAAGCGGCATGGAATGCATGTTGGAACACATAGCGTATGCGCAGTATTTTTCATGGTAACGTCACTTCCGTTACACAATCTGATGGGTAGCGGTAATCTAATATAACACTGGGCCACCATGGTTGAGGATCAGCTCTGGACTGGGCTGGGACCTCCCAACCCCTGCAGTGAAAATCTGGGTGGGCTGGGATGAGGGAAGGGCAGAGGGAAGGGCAGAGGGAGGGTTCAGGGGCTGTCAATCACAGGTGGGCACACTAGTAGAGGACTAAGCTGTCCTGAGGATTAGGCTTGTGGAGGGGATGGGACAGGGTGGTAGATATAAAGACCTGTCACTGTGGCTGAGGGAGGCTGGATGCTGAAGGAGGACAGATGGGGGGCCTGGCTCTCCCTAATGCTGTTGATCGCTGGCTGTAGAAAGGGGGTTGTAAAATAGTAGCGCCGTCTCTCCCCGCAGTGGGAGCACCTGATCTCCCCGCCTTGATTGAAAGCCCCGGAGAGAAGCAGCCCAGAAACTTTTTCTCTCCTACCTTCCCCTTCCATCCTGCCATCGTAAGGCCTCCTCTCCTACACCCTCCTCTTCTCCTTGTCACTTCTTAACAGACACCAGGCTGCCTCCTCAGGGTATGCAGGTCCGCTCTGTGGAGGGGGGGGGGGGTTTGGTTTATCTGCGGCTCTGGTGCAGGAAGAAGTTCTTCCTCCCTCGGACAACACAGTGCTGGCTCCACCTCCTCCCCCAGACACACAGCGGCGGATCTGTCCTCTCTCTCCACTGGCTAGGCATGGAGCTCAGCGTTAACCCTCTGTAGGCTGGATCGCAGTGGCACTGTTGTCGAATCATCTATGATTAGGCAAATTAGGCAGCCACGAGGCCCTATGCCGCGTACACACCATCACTTTATGTGATGGAAAAAAACAACGTTTTTAAAAACGTCAATTTAAATGACCATGTGTGGGGGAAAACGTTATTTTATGTCTTGTGAAAAACGACAAAAAAAAATTGAAGCATGCTTTTTCAAAACGTCGTTTTTTGTTTTACAAAAAATCACTGTGTGTAGCAAAAAACAACGTTCAAAACAAAGTTTTTCAACCCATGCATGCCCAGAAGCTAGTTATGAAGCGAGCTTCAATGGAAAACAGTGGTGAACGTAACCTCGCTTTGCTAGAGCATTGTGAAAAAACAATGGTGAGTAGTCAATGTCGTTTTTGAAAATAGAAATTTCAAAAACGTCGTTTTTTACTTCACAAAAAATGACATTTTTTTTCATCACATAAAGTGATGGTGTGTACGCGGCATTAGGCAACTGACCTGCCTAATTAAGGAACTGCCTCTGCTTGCAGGATGTGGCTAATGAAAACGGCGTTCCTGCTGTGGAAAAAGGGCAAGAACGTTATTCCCATGCGTTGCTGCAGGACTCGACCCCTGAATGTAAGTATTATTTTCAAACATATACCTAGCCTAACATTATTAAATGTGTATTCTATTGGTTGAACTAGATAGAAGAATGGGCAGAAAGTTCACTCTTTAGACGTGCAAAGCTGGTAGAGACATATCCAAAAAGACTTGCATCTGTAATTGCAGCGAAAGGTGGTTCTACAAAGTGTTGCATCGGGGGGGTCAGGGGCTGGATACAAACACACGCCACACTTTTCAGATATTTATTTATTTATTTATCATTTTCCTTCCACTTCACAATCATGTGCCACTTTGTGTTGGTCTATCACATAAAATCCCAGTAAAATACATTTACGTTTTTGGTTGTAGCATGACAAAATGTGAAACATTTTAAGCCGTATGAATACTTTTTCAAGGCACTGTAGTGGTGGGCGAATTTTCCCAGTTTCAATTCGTCAAGGGTTCGGCAAATTATGTTCGAAATTTGGCGAACCCAAATTCAACGATGAATTTCATTAAAATCTAGAGAAAGGGATGGGGGGGGGGCTCTGTAATTCTTGTTGTTAAATTCTGGAAATTGCACTGCGAACTTTGTATTGACACCCGTAGCGGTTTGCAAAGGGCAGTGTAAACTGCCTGCAGGGGAGATGCGATGCAGGGGTGGGTACTAGAATCACGGGTGGTTCATGCATCACAAGAGTGTAAACTCAGGCTAAAGCTCTACCTAGTGTTATGAAACAATTTGATTTTCATGAGCACTAGCATACACTGGCAGGGCACAGTTGGCTGAAGAATTGTTTTTTGCATACTTGGCTGTAGAATTGTATTATTATTTATTTATTTTTTACAATTACCTTAATACAGTGGTGTCCAAACTTTTTTCAAAGAGGGCCGGATTTGATAAGTGAACATGCGCGAGGGCGGAACCTTTTGCCTGACGTTCTTTTGAACCAATAAAATTCAGTCCACACGTTTAGAAATTCCAACAACAAAACGTGGATTTTTTTTCAACGACATGTTGGCTCAAACTTTTCTTGCATACACACAGTCACACAAATGCTGCCGGAAATTCCGAACGTCAAGAATATGGTGACGTTCAACACTACGATGAGCCAAGAAAAATTAAGATTCCGAGCATCGGAAATGGCTACAGACGATCGGAATTTCCAACAAGAACTTTTGCCGTCGGAAAAATTTGAGAACCAGCTCTCAAATTTGCGCTGTCAGAAATTCCGACAGAAAATGTCTAATGGGGCCTACACACGGTCGGAATTTCCGACTAAAAGCTCACATCGAACATTTCTTGTCGGAAATTCCGACCGCGTGTACATGGCATTAGTGTGATCATCTGAGCACTAATGCACTGCCCAACAAGAATTCTCCTGCCTTTGTGGCTGTGTGTGGTGAAGAGATGAGCTTGGGCATGTTATTTGGATATAACGTATTTATCGGTGTATAACATGCACCTTCACTTGAAAAGGTAATTTTCAGGATTTTTTTTTTATTTTAAATAAAGAACTGTGAAGCAAAAATAAGGGTCTGTGCCCATCAATGCAGCCTAATCAGTGCCCACCTGCAGCCCCACCACTGCCATGAATGCAGCCCGACCACTGGCATGAATGCAGAACCCCCATTGCCATGAATCCAGCCTCACAAGTGCCATGAATGCAGCCCCACTATTGCCATGAATGCAGTCTCACTATTGTCATGAATGCAGCCCCACCATTACCATGAATACAACACCCCCATTGCCATGAATGCAGACTCACCATTGCCATCAGTACATCCTGATCCATGCCCAACAGAGCACCAACAAATTATATACAGGAGATACTCCTGTTTTCTCGGCTGCCTCTTTAATACAAAGACCCGCCTCCTTTGATGGACAGTAGGGATGAGCCGAACACCCCGGCATTTGGTTCGCACCAGAACGTTCGACCAGACCGACCGTTCGCACAAACATTTAGAACCCCATTGAGGTCTATGGGACTCGAACGTTCGAATTCAAAAGTGCTCATTTTAAAGCCCAATATTCAAGTTATTTTCGGAAAACGTCTTTGAGAACCCGGGTCTTGCCCCAGGGAACATGTATCAATGGTAAAAAATGTTTTAAAAACGGTTGTTTTTTCAGGAGCAGGACTCCTGAAAAAATGACCGTTTTTAAAACTTTTTTCCATTGATACATGTTCCCTCGGGCAAGACCCGGGTTCTCAAAGATGTTTTCACAGGCAAACTATAGACACCCAGCAGGTACAATATTTAAAGGAATTTTTTTTTTTCTTTTCTTTTTTTTTTTAAGCATCATTAAAATCACTGCTCCAGGAGCAGTGATTTTAATGATGCTTAAATTAAAAAAAATATATATGAAAAATGTCTTTAAATATTGTACCTGCTGGGTGTCTATACCTGTGATAACGTCTTTAACCACTTAAGACCCGGACACATACGCTGCTAAATGACCCAAGGTGTTTTTACAATTCGGCGCTGCGTCGCTTTAACAGACAATTGCGCGGTCGTGCGACGTGGCTCCCAAACAAAATTTGCGTCCTTTTCTTCCCACAAATAGAGCTTTCTTTCGGTGGTATTTGATCGCCTCTGCGATTTTTATTTTTTGCGCTATAAACTAAAATAGAGCCACAATTTTGAAAAAAAACACAATTTTTTTACTTTTTGTTATAAAAAAAATCAAATAAACGAAATTTTAGTAAAACATTTAGGCCAAAATTAATTCAGCCACATGTCTTTAGTAAAAAAAAAAATCGCAATAAAAAAAAATAGCTACCTAGCGGGAACAGCGACACTAATACAGCGATCAGAAAAATGATCGCTTAGTGACGCTGGCAATAGGGAGTGAAAGGGTTAACTAGGGCGGTGATCAGGGGGTTAAAACTTTATTAGGGGGGGTGGGGGGGCTATCCTGAACCTAACACTAACTGTTTTTTACACTGCCTGTCACACTGACACTAAATGCAGTGATTAGATCACTGCATTCAGTGACACTGTGACAGGGGGGTGGGCGATCACAAGGGGTTAATTTGCCTATGTGAGTGTGTGTCAGTGTTGTGTTGGTGCACACTTACTTGTGATGTCTTCTCTTATCAGCAGCGCTGGGAAACAGCGCTGCGATGAGAGATTACATCATTTCCTCCTTCCTGTGTAAACACAGGAGGAGGAACTGACACGATGGGAGCGCGCTCCCATTGGCTGGGAGCGATCGCGGGGGGGCGGAAATCACGGACATCCGCCCGCTTGTCGGCGATCGCTCCCAGAGGCAGGGGGACCCCCGCACGCCGCGGAGGGGGTCCCGATGGGACCCCCGAACCGCACGAAGGCGGGGACGTAAATTTACGCCCTTGTGCCTGTACGAGCCATTCTGTGGCCGTATATGTGCGTGCGGGAGTCCTTAAGTGGTTAAATAGCACAATCACCTGCCTGCCAGTAAATTAGGAAGAACTGATCTATCTATGCTATACTGTGTATAAATATATGTACAACTCCTAGGGTTGTATATATATCCTCTACACCAGTGGTTATCAACCTTGTCCTGCAGGGTCCACTAACAGGCCAGGTTTGCAAGATAACTGAAATACATCACAGGTGATGTAATTTGCTGCTCAGTGATTGCAGTATTCTAGTCTGCATCTCCCCAAGGTAATACATAAAACCTGGCCTGTTAGTGGGCCCTGCAGGAATGGTTGATGACCACTGCTCTACACACTGTAAATAAGCTAAACTGACTAGCCTGCCTGCTCTATCTAGCTATATAAAAAGACTATCTCTCTGTCTCTCTGACTGATCTCTGTTCAGTGCTGGAACACACTACACGAGGCCGCCCAGCAGGCGGGCTTATATAGTGTGGGGCGTGTGCTAAAGCCCTGAGCCATAATTGGCCAAAGCCACCCTGGCTTTGGCCAATTATGGCTCTCCGTTTGTGATTCGCCAAGCATGCAGGGTCATAGTGCATGTTTGGCCAATCATCAGCGCGCAATGCCGCAGTGAATTATGGGCCGTTGCGCATCACTCGAATATGGCGCGAACGACCCGTTTATTTCGAATTTCGTCGAAAGTAGGAACAGACAATGTTCGAGTCGAACATACGTTCGAATCGAACGCGGAGCTCATCCTTAAAGGACAGAACAGTCGTCCAAAGGCAGCGCAGGAGACGGGACTTCCTCTTAGAGAGGCCTCCGTGTAAACAGGAAATTCTCCTGTATGAATTGCACTCGTCCCGCCCCCCTTCCTGTCCCCTCCGAGGCAGCCAGAATATATATCTTTTGTGACACTGTTGCTCGGAGATTTGTTGTCAAAATTACCAAGCGTGCCATTTGAAACCGGAACGTGGGCCGCAATTGGCTGGACTTTGGACATGCCTGGCTTATTCCAACAGCAGCATAGCAATCTGATTAATTTCAGTAAAATGGGCTTTTCTTTAGGAAGCCTTAGTAGCAACACATGCTTTGACCGTCAGATGGAGATTGGCTGCGACTGTGCCTGTTCTCGCTAATGCAAAACTGTCCTGCTTCTGGCCAATTTCTATCAAGCTGTCATTACAAGAATGCAGATGACACAGCAGTATATAATTAGCCAGCAACAGGATATTTATAATGAGGGAGAATTGGCCAAAATGTGCTAGAGAAAAATAAAGCAGACAGGGGTTTTACTATGGGAAGTAAGAGCCTGTATAGTGCATATAATTATAAAAATGGCCAGCTGCTGACACTTTTAACCACTTGCTGACCAGGCCTTTTTCTGACACCGGGTGTAAAAATCTGTATATTCTGCTATAAAATTACTTAGAAGCCCCAAATATTATATATGTAAAATAGACCCTAGAGAAAAAAATGGCGCTCGTTGCAATTTTTTTATGCCACGTGTTTTTTGCGCAGTGGTTTTTCAAACGCAATTTGTTTGAAAAAAAATACACTTTAATTAATTAAAAAAATATATATATATATATACATAATAATATATACCCCAATTTTTTTTTATAATATGAAAGATGATGTTACGCCAAGTAAAATGATACCTAACATCTCATGCTTTAAAATTGTGTGCTCTCACCATAGGATCCCACATGTTATTGGCTGCTCACACTCTAGTTCTTCGCAATAGGAAGAATGATACATCTTCTAATATCTCAGAAGTGAAAGTATTGGTACAGAAAAAAAAGTGTAAATTCTTAGTCTTCGTATTAATAACTTCCAATTGTACATATTTTTTAAATTGCGCATCATCATATGCTTTGATTATATGCATGTAGTCACAACTGTGTGTTTTATCCCTTTTTCTGTTTGTCTATCTAAAAAAACAATAAAAACGATTAAAATAAAATAAAAAATTGCCCTAGGCAACAATTTTTTTTTTTTTTTACAGGTTACTAGTTTAACCACTTCAATACAGGGCTTTTAAACCCATCTCCTTCCAGGGCCTATTCTGGGACTTCTCTCCTACATGTACAAATCATCATTCTTCTGCTAGAAAATTATTCAGAACCCCCAAACATTATATATGTTTTTTTAGCAGACACCCTAGGGAATAAAATGGCGGTCATTGCAACTTTTTATCTTGCACCGTATTTGCGCAATCATTTTTCAAACTGCTTTTTTTGTAAAAAAAATGGTTTCATAAATTAAAAAATAACAAATTTTTAGCTTTCAGTGTCGCACTTTGAATGACATATGACACCCTCCCAGAACTGGTTGACCACACTGTAGCTGTCATTTTGCTATAGCGTGGTTGGCAAGTTGTTAAAAAAATGGCCTCGTTTACATGTGGCTGGAACCACAAGTGACGTCATGACGTTGCTCTGGTGCTCCTAGGGCATAGAGATGAGGCCATCTATCCTTCGCTCATCTCTGTGCCCAGCAGCCACAAACACTGGATCAGTTTTTGGTCTTCCCGATCCCTCAGGTAAGGACGAAAACCACCTGAAAGCGTCTAAAAGTGACCTAGTGGCAAATCCGCCGTTCTAAGCACTTTTAAAAAAAATAGGTGCCAGAGAGAAAAAAGTATACAAGAGTTATGGCATGCAGCTACAGCCATAACCCTGGTATTCATCATCAAAGTAATGACATATTTTCCCAGTTAGGCAGTTAGCAAGTAGGTCAAAACATAGTAGAGACAAAGCGTACAGGCGGGTGTTTTGCTATAAGAGTTTGAAAGCACAAATGATACAGTAGTGTGAAAGGGAGCAACAGCAAAACAATTGAAATTAGCATGGCTAGGCCTAAGTTTGCTAGTGACAAAAAGCACAAATGGGGCTTTACTATAAGAATTAAGATTCTTCAGGGGATACAGCAGTGTAAAATTGACCAGCAGATGAATAGTTTATATCTGGGATGGTAGGCCTATTCGTGTATGCCTACACGTTCCTTTATTATGGGGATAAGAGGATGCAGTAAATGTGCATAGTTCAGGTTCATATTGATCTTGCACTTATTTAACTTTCTTTCAAATTATGGAGCAGTGTGCCCACAAACCAAAGTCAGCTCCAGGAACAGATGACATTTAACAAGTAAAGGATCAGCCCCAAACGCTTAAAAAAAAAAAAGAAAAAGTTCTGCCAACGTAAAATAATATTACGAAACCCATAAAAATCTAAAAATGCCACCACAGAAAAAAAGGGCTTACACAAGCCCTGCCAAGCTTTGTAGGAAAAAAAACAAAACAGTTTAAGTTAAAATAAAAGTCTCTATCAAAAATAAAACAGATATACTCCCAAGTAAAAGAATAGTCCAAATACCACCCCCTGAAACAAAAGCCTATTTTTAAGGTATGTATTACAGCAAAAAAAAAATTACTTTTGATGGCACAGCAGCTAAAAGTGACAACTGATCTTAAATCACCCACAAAGTAAAAAAAAACAATAAAGGCCATAATAAAAATAAATGAAAAAAAAAATAAAAACAGCAAAGGGGCTGATTGCTAAAAGAGCTGGCAATCTGAATAAAAATACAGTGTCCTAACTATCCTAATTTCTCTCTATGCAGTTTGTCAACCTTTCCTCGCCTGCCTATTCGCACCGTTGTGCTGACTTCAGTTTCTGAAAGGTCCTCTCCTAACAGTGCAAAATGGATGGTGACCCTTGAATATTAGAAGGGTTTTGGGATGTGCGAAGGTGAGAGCTGAGGATGAGTGGGGTGCTAGGAGCGTGTGTGTGAGAGCTGAGGATGAGTGGGGTGCTGAGTGCAGAGATGAGAGCTGGATGAGGTCGCTGGTTGTAGAGTTGAGGGCTGTGTATGGAGGGCTGGGTACAGAGGTCAGAGCTGTAATTGGTGAGCTGGGTCCAAAGATGAGAGCTGTATATAGGGGGGCTTGGCGCAAAGGTAGAAGCCGTAGACGGGGGCATGCTGGGGCCTGGGTGCAGAAATCAGAGCTGTGTATGGGGGGCTGAGTACAGAGAAGAGAACCGAGAACTGTGGATAGAAGGACAGGACTGGGTGTGGAGGACAGAACAGTTTATGAGGGTTACTGGACGCTATAATTAATGTGCATCTTTGAGACTGTTGAGAAATGTAATTAAAGTGGATATAAACCCAAATGTTTTATTATTTTTTTGCTGTCACAATGTAGAGTATAAGATTTCCTATCATCTGTGCCCAGTCTTGCCACACAGAGTTAATCCAGCTCTGAGCAATCCTCTTCTTTTTTTAGTGAGAAAAATGGACAAACAGGAGAAAACTTTTGTCCGTTCTTCCCCCCTTGCTGTGAATGACAGTTTATTTACATATCTCATGCACTAGCTTGAGACAGGCATTATTTTTTAATTCCCACCCCAACTCCTTTTCTGAAGTCATGTGGTTACTTTTCTGGATTTTGACTGGATGTTAGTGATTATAGCAGAAATTAGTGTAAGGAATACACAGGAGATAAAGCATGTTGACAAGGGGAGTGTAGAGGTGGGCGGGGAGTCTACTTACATCACAAATTAACCCACCGAGCTCCAGACAACAGACCCATCCACAGAATCTGCAGTTTTTCAGTTCCTGTAACAGACAGAGGGGAGACATTTGACAGGTAAGGATACATGCAGGAGGCATCTATATCCTTATAGTAGTTTAGAAAGGATGAGAGTGGGTTTACATCCACTTTAAGGCATATTTGGTGGGTACAGTGACTATGACATATATGCAGTGTATATAGTTAATAGATTCAGGTTCAGACTCGGGCCTATTTAATCGTCCCCCTTTTTAGCCACTGGCACCACTAGTTGACAAAACATTTTTAAAAAGTAAACAAACAAATAAAACAACTAGCATTTCTATATTGCGGAATTGAGGGTGTTACAGGCAGCTCAACTGAATCTGGGGAGTGAAGGTCAGTTGTAAATACCTATTATTCCAATAAAATTATGTTTCTAAGTATGGATTAAAAAGTTCTAACTGACATTTTGGAAGTCGGAAACATTGCTGACATCTGTGAATATGGTCTTTCATAACTGTTCAGCTTACTGATGTTGAAACATTTTCTCTGAGGTCATTATACCACAAATGTTTTGTTCTAAAAATGTAGAGATATTTGCTGATTAAGGTCAGTCTTGGATCCCTACCCAGTATGTCAGCATGGAACATATGTGAGTGACTTGCAGGACCAAGTCTCCTACTAATTAACAAATAAGCATTGATAATTTAGTTGTACGGAACAGAAAAACTGCTTCTACCTGTTAAATAAACATTGGTGCTAACATCCTGGCTTCAGTACGGTTAATGTTAGGCTTAGTTAGGACTAATTTGGTTACTGTTAATGTTATAGATTTAAAGTGATTTAAAGTGTTTAAAGTGATACTAAAGCTTGTTTTTTTTTATATTAAAATAACAAACATGTTATACTTACCTGCTCTGTGCAGTGGTTTTGCACAGAGCAGACCAGATCCTTCGCTTCTGGGGTCCCTCTTCGGTGCTCCTGACCCCTCCCTCCTGTTGAACGCCCCCACAGCAAGCTGCTTGCACCCGAGCGGAGTCAAAGCTCCCTGTACCCATTCAGGCACAGAGCTACAGCCCCTCCCTGCCCCCTTTCGCTCCTTATTGGCTCACTGCTTTTTATTGACAGCAGCAAGAGCCAATGGTGCCACGCTGCTGTCTCAACCAATGAGGAGGAGAGTCCTGGACAGCCGAGTCTCTCATGCAACATCGCTGGATCTACACGGACCTCGGTTAAGTATTGGGGGGGTGAGGGGGCTGCTGCACACAGAAGAATTTTTATCTTAATGCATAGAGTGCATTCAAAAAAACTTCTGCCTTTACAACCACTTTCAGCTTTCATCAAAATAATATCTGGTGATCCTGCCATGAATGTTCAGGCACTTTCTGTTATAGGATGACAATTTTCTTCCAATTGTGTTCCTGCATTGTCACCCTGTCACATGCACCCCTGAGGAAGACTACAAGCGTTGTGTAAGCATGGTTCAATGTGGTCACTATCAGAAAGCCAAGGCAGAGCAATGATGTGCAGCTGATTTTGGGGTGAGTACATGCAAACAGGAAGTGTCTGAAAAGAGCCTAAAGAGGCCTCCAAAATTGAGATGATAAATAGGATGAAAAAAGTTAAAAACTGTATTTTATGAAAAAAACAACAACATGGTAACGCTTCATGATGCACAGTGCACAGAGACAACTAAAAGCAGTTAAGGTTTTTCTTCTATTTTAGGGTCAGGGTTAGGCCTCTTTTAGGAGGAGTTAGTTTTAGTCAGATACACATGAAATATTACAAAGATTGTACATAGTTAAAGAACAGTTTGATATCTTGTAAACCTAGAAGAAATTTTATAAAGTTGTATTTATTACAGGTACTTATATACTGCTGTCAATTTACACAGCACTTTATATATTCATTATACATTAATATCAGTCCCTACCCTCAAGGAGCTTACAATCTAAGGCCCCTAACTTACCGTATTTTTCGCTCTATAAGACGCACCTGACCATAAGACGCACCTAGGTTTTAGAGGAGAAAAACCAGAAAAAAATATATATTTTGAACCAAATGGTGTACTAAAATATTAACCAGTGCCCATGAAATGCAGCCTAACCATTGCCAATAATGCAGCCTGTGCCATTATTGCGACCTGACCTGTGGCACTACAAGTCCCAGTAGAGCAGGTTGGCATATTTCAGTCCCCACAGAGGCACTACATGTCCCAGCAGAACAGAGGCACTACAAGTCCCAGCAGAGCAGGTTGGCATATTTTAGCCCCCCACAGAGGCACTACAAGTCCCAGCAGAGCAGGTTGGCATATTTCAGTCCCCCACAGAGGTACTACAAGTCCCAGCAGAGCAGGTTGCCGTATCCCTCCTACAGAGGCACTACAAGTCCCAGCAGAGCAGGTTGGCATATTTCAGCCCCCCACAGAGGCACTATAACTCCCAGCAGAGCAGGTTGGCATATTTCAGTCCCCACAGAGGCACTACAAGTCCCAGCAGAACAGAGGCACTACAAGTCCCAGCAGAACAGAGGCACTTCAAGTCCCAGCAGAGCAGGTTGCCATATTTCAGCCCCCACAGCGGCACTATAACTCCCAGCAGAGCATGTTGCCATATCCCCCCACAGAGGCACTACAAGTCCCAGCAGAGCGGGCTGTCACCTGTCCTCCAAACACAGCATTAGGAGACTGCACACACTCACTCCTTGGCTGCCATAAACTCCTGCCCACTCTCCCCTTACAATGGTGTCCTACCTCATGTCGCTCTGCATAGTGGGGCAGTGGGTATGATCTCCCCTCCTCCTCTCAAGACACGTCCCGGCTCACAGACCCTGGCCGCGAGTGTGCACCGAATGGAATACTTAATCCGTGCGGGCGGAAGCCGCGGGAAACCCGGGACTCGGAAGTACAGGTGGGGGGGGCATCTTCGTGCGGGGGGGGGCGGCGGCAGCTTTTTTGTCGGCAGTAACGGGGGCATTGACAGCGGTGCCTGATTTACATTCGGACTATAAGACGCAGAGACATTTTCATCCATATTTTTTGGGGGAAAAAGTGCGTCTTATAGTCCGAAAAATACGGTACATTCATACATACACATACTAGGGCCAATTTAGACAGGGGCCAATTAACCTACCACCATGTCTTTGGAGTGCACTCAGGCACAGGGAGAACATACAAACTCGGTGCAGGTAGTGCCGTGGTTGGGATTCAAACCAACCTAGTGTTATTAGGGGGAAGTACTAACCGCTTAGCCACTGTGCTGCCCAAAAACTATTATAGTTTGCCTTTAATTGCTCACTTTAGGGTTCTAATTAAATACTAAGGTCAGAATAGTTGTAAGGGTTTAGAATTAAGAGGTATTTTTATAAATGTCAATAGCTGGGTAAAAAATGAATAAAACCTGAATATGTCAGAATTATATCACAATCAACCAGGCAGCGCTGGACATATGCAACATTTAAACTTTAAACAAATAAATATACAAATATTGAATATTGTCCTTGGAATAGAAAAGTTCTTAAATGAAGAATGGCAGTCTTTAATGCAAATATTGGACTGAACAATCCTTATTCAAACAAAGTCCACTATAGCCCAAGATGATAGGTTTGGAAAGACACCGCTTCACGTCTGTGCTCATAGAAGAAAGAGGGGGGTGTGTGAGAAAAGAGAACCCCCTCTTGAGTAGCCTCTTACCGCAAAGAAAATTTATATCGGCGTGGCACAGGTGCAATCTCAGCCTCAATCACTGCTCAGCGTCTCTGAATGGCTCAGGGTTCATACATGAAAAAGATGGTGGGAAACAGACACTGAACCAAGTGAAGCAGTCTGATTGTCAGTCGGCATTAGAGATCACTCCCCTCCTCGCAGCTTGACCAGCAACGAGCGTTTGGTGATGTGGTTAACCTGACCCGATTTGGGTAAATCAGTGAGATATGCCATTTTAAAGTTTTATACATGTGAGTGTATTGGATGACGTTTTTATTGGGCGATTAAAGATTTTTAAGCAGGATCACGCTATGTGTCTGTTTCCCACCATCTTTTTCATGTATGAACCCTGAGCCATTCAGAGACGCTGAGCAGTGATTGAGGCTGAGATTGCACCTGTGACACGCCGATATAAATTTTCTTTGCGGTAAGAGGCTACTCAAGAGGGGGTTCTCTTTTCTCACACACCCCCCTCTTTCTTCTATGAGCACAGACGTGAAGCGGTGTCTTTCCAAACCTATCATCTTGGGCTATAGTGGACTTTGTTTGAATAAGGATTGTTCAGTCCAATATTTGCATTAAAGACTGCCATTCTTCATTTAAGAACTTTTCTATTCCAAGGACAATATTCAATATTTGTATATTTATTTGTTTAAAGTTTAAATGTTGCATATGTCCAGCGCTGCCTGGTTGATTGTGATATAATTCTGACATATTCAGGTTTTATTCATTTTTTACCCAGCTATTGATGTGTTAAACTGGTCCGTGAACCAAGTTATAATGGTAGCAGCTGCAGTCATTTAGAGTGGCTAGTTTGGATTTTTGGCTCATTGAATCACCTATTAGTTTTTTTTTTTTTTTTCTTTCAAAAGCGCTTGTATTGTGTTTTTGCATGGGGGGTTTGCTTTAATACAACTGTTTGATTATATTTTTATAAATGTATTCACCCAAGATTCATACAACTTTAAAGCGGACCTTACGTAATTTTTTCAACTTTCCATCCATTAAATCTTCTGCCCTTGTTATTTTAACTTTGGATAGTTAAACATTTTTTCCTGCCAGTAAATACCTTATACAGCCCACTTCCTGTCTCTTGTCTGGTAAAAAGCCTAGGCCTATGATATCATGCACAGCTATCTCTCTCACTCTTGTGAGACTTTGCCAGAAAGGGGGGGGTGAGTCATAAAAGGGCCAATGAGACAAGCGGAGATAGAAATGTGCCTCTGTGTGTCTGTGTAAAGCCAGGAAGAGAACAGGCAGCCGCTTCAGCTGCCCACAGTAAAAATGGATGCAGCCAGACTCAGTGAAGGGAGATTCCTGCAGTATAATTGGCAAGTACAGAATCACAGTATATATAACATAATATGCAATGTGGTTGGAGGGAAGTTTCAGAATGGCAAAGATGTTTTTATTATACATTATGTGAGCAGACTGCAGTTCCTCTTTAACAAAAGAGATTAAAACATTTTATAAGTAGACCCACTAAGTGTCAAGTATTGGGGAGATGACTTCTGGTATCATTTATAGGTTTAGGTTAGATGCTCAGTTAGAGGAGGGATAAGTGTTTGGGGATTATTTATTGTAGAATGTTGTAACATAGCGACATCTATTTATAAGACAGTGAATCTGAAATTCGCTGAACATTCACTGTAGGTGAAAGGGGTTGTAAAGGTATGTTTTTTTATTTTCTAAATAGGTTCCTTTAAGCTAGTGCATTGTTGGTTCACTTATCTTTTCCTTTGATTTCCCTTCTGAGGCCGCGTACACACACAGAGGGACATGTCCGCTGAAACATGTCCGACGGACCGTTTCCAGCGGACATGTCTCCTCCGGATTTTCGTCCGACGGTGTGTACACACCATCAGATGAAAATCCCCTCGTCAGGGAACGTGGTGACGTGGCGGTGACATTGACGCTGCCACGTCACCAAACCCGGAAATAAAATGCTTCCGCGCATGCGTTGAATCCATTCGACGCATGCGTGGACAGTTCTGTCCGCTGGTTAGTGTACTAACCAGCGGACAGATCCGACGGACAGGTTTGTAGAGGACAAATTTCAAAACATGCTTTGAAATTTGTCTGATGGACAAACATGTCTGCTCGCCCATACACACGATCGGATTTGTCTGCTGAAACGGTCCGTCGGACCGGTTTCAGCAGATGAATTTGATCGTGTGTACGCGGCCTGAATGTTTTTTTTTTCTTTGTCTAAATTTCTCACTTCCTGTTCCTCCTCACTAAGCTGTTCTGGCTAACTAACCCCCAGCCAGATGATGGGGGCAATCTTTCTGAGGAGAAACAGGAAGTGAGAAATTCAGACCAGAAAAAAAACATTTAGAAGGGAAATTGAAGGAAAAGGTAAGTGAACCAACAATGCACTAGCTTAAAGGAACCTATTTAGAAAATACAAAACGCACCTTTACAACCCCTTTAATCATCCTGGTGCATACATGTAAAACAACAGAGAACGTTTAAGAAAATCCCCTGCACTGCTTTATAAATATGCTCTTTAGGTATCTTGCAGAATTTACAATCTGTCTTGCTATGCTCCAAAAATGAACAGAGTTGAACTATCAGCGCTTGATTTAGTGCATGTATGCGCATTGGAGCAATAACATTTCTCCAACTATTCTTCCTTAGGGGTTTTTAATTAAATCTGTCCGCCATCTATGCTTGGATTGTGGGCTATTATAAATATTATACAATTCTGTGCATGATAGATATCAGATGTGAGGGAGAGTTCTTAGATCTACATTACACAGAGGAGATTTAATTGCACAGCAGCTTTAGATTAACACTTTGCTGACAATTACTTAATTTACAGCACATTGAAATGAATGAGCTTCAAATAGGGTGACTGCCAACAAGAGCTTAATCTCTGCTGGTATAAGTTTGAAAATCCCCCAATCAGTTTAGGCTAAAGGGTCTGAGAGCATTGAGAGTAGAAGCTTGTACGAGGTACGTTATGCTAAAACATCAATTTTGCCTTCAATATGTTTATACAAACTTTCCTCTAAAAATCATTTTTACTGAGTATGAACTATTTTTCTGCTTTGTATGACAATTGTAAAGGTTATATACCTGGGACAAAACTTAAACATTAAATAAAAAAAATTTAAAAATTAAAAAAAAAAACCTTGCAGGAGCAAATAGATACACAATGTTAGAAATTTGATCCAGGTTATCCTTTATGCGCTACCCCAGCATAATTGAATTAATCTTTTTTATATTTTGTTTAAAAAAAGAGCCAAAGATATCTCCTTACAGCATGGGAGCTCAACCTGTAGCCATCTAGCTGTTGCAGAACTACAAATCCCATAAGGCATTGCACGGTTGACCGTTACAATCATGACACTTAAAGGCAGAGGAATGGTGGGATTTGTAGTTCTGTAACATCTAGGGGGCCAAAGGTTAAACAATTATGCCTTACAGGATGATAAGCTGTATAATGTACAGAAGAAGACATCATATTAAAGGGGTACAATAAAACTATTCCTCAAAGAACTGGCAGCTCCCATATACTCCCATTTATAATAGATACCTGGTCTGGTGTGCTCATCACCAGGTCCCCCTTCAGTAACCCCTTTTCTTGACCAAGCATGCTGTTTTTATAAGCATGCCCATGCCCACTGCCAAGGACTGGTGAGCTGCATTAAATTGCATTTTTGTGTTTCCTTTATTATTGTGCATTCTTCTCCTAAGCAAAAAGGTGACATTTTATGCTCCTTTTCATATAATTATTAAGACTAAATAAAGTTATAACAACCTGATGATGTCCCAAAGTCGTTTTTCTCTATTCAAGCAGACACGGAACCTATAGCTACTAAACTTCCCTAATATCAACCTGGCTTACCCCACGGCTAATCCCTTTTTCTTTCTATTCCCTTTGCTCCTTTATTGTTCTTCCTTTGCTGCTGTTTCCTTTTACTGGTCTTTGATGACAATGTAAAACTCGAAGTCATAGGCCGGGATTCAGATACATTGGCGTATCTTTGTGCGGGCGTAGCGTATCTACGCCGCCGCAACTTAGAGAGCCAAGTGCAGTATTCACAAAGCACTTGCTCCGTAAGTTGCGGCGACGTAGCGTAAATTGGTCGGCGTAAGCCCGTCTAATTCAAAGTAGGAAGGAGGTGGGCGTCACCTATTTAAATTAATGGTGACAACATGCAAATGAATGGCCGGTCGAACTGGGCATGCGCGTGCATGCTCAGAATCACATCGCATATACAAACTAAGATACGTTGGCGCAATGCCTACGACGTGAACGTAACCTATGCACTGCCCTATTCACGTAGTACTACGTAAACGGCGTACGCGACGTAAAATTAGACGGCGTCGTTCCCTGGCCCATACCTTTGCATTAGCTGCGCCTGCTATATGAGGGTAACTTTACGCCGGACGTAAGCCTTACGCAAATCGCGTATATGAAGCGGCCGGGCGCATCTACGTTCGTGAAACAGCATATCTTACTCATTTGCATATTTATAATGGAAACGCCGAATGCGTCCAACGTGCACCCACGATACACCGGCGTAGGCAAGTTACGTCAGACGGCTGAAGCCATGTTTTTTGACGTATCTCGCTTTGTGAATCGGCGCAAAGATGTGACGGCGCACATTTGGACTTATGTCGGCGTGTCTGGAGATACGCCGATGTAAAACGTTTCTGAATCCGGCCCATACCTGGATTTTAACCAAGCACTAGAGGCTGCATCTCTAGTGCAGTCAGAACCCCTAATTGCCCTTTCCACATTAATATACTATGTGATAATGCCTTAATTGTCTACATACACTGTACATTAGTATGTGCAATTATTGAGCAGTATGCACCCTAATTGTATTTAACTTTTGCTAAATAATAGTCTCATAAAATAAAAACTTTATTGCTTAAAGAATTTCTGGTTTACCTTAGCCCTTATTGTGCAAAAAAAAAAAACATATAGGGCCAGAGTCACGTACATCGGCGTATATATACACCGGCGTAGCGCATCTTCTTTCCGTTACGCGGCTCAACTTAGAGACGCAAGTACCGTATCCTCGTAGTATTTGCGCCCAAATTTGCGCCGGCACAACGTAAATTCCGAGGCGTAAGGCAGCGTAATTCAAAGTGGGAAGGACGTGGGCATGTTCCATTGAAATGAGCCGTGACCCCATGCAAATGATGGTCAGCGCCTCTCTGCGCATGGTCACAACTCGGCCCGGCGTAATCAGTGAGATAGGAACTAGGCCCGGCGTACTTAGTGAGATACGCCCAGGGCATAAATAGGCCCAGACATACGCCCTTCCATTGCAAAAGTACATCCATTTGTTTCCCTCCCTGAAGCAAGGTGCTTTTGTTCCGTTGTCTGTTGCTATTTGTACGTTTGTGTCGTGTCGGTGTGTTTTTTGGATCATGTGTTTTTGAGAGATGTCAGAGAGGAAGAGGAAGTTAAACTACTCCCAGCGGGAGAAGGCCATTATTTTGAGGGCCATCACCCAATTTGGTCGGTGTCTGCATGGGCCTGAGAGTGGCAACACCACCCCGGCCAGGAGGAGGCATATCCTACAGGACATTGCAGATGATGTCAATGCGTTGGGGGGTGAGACCAGGACCCGCAATGAGATCCCAAAAAAGATCAATGATCTCGGGCGTGTGGTCCGTGGGAAGCTGGCAAAGATTTCAGCTCATGCCAGGGGCACTGGAGGGGGACCTGCATGCACTATCAGGCTCAATGCTGACGAACGTGTGTTTGTCCAGTGGTTCCACAGGCAGCAAGTGGAGGGGCTGCCTGGCTTTGACTCCATTGAGGAGGTCTTGAGGACAGGTAAGTGTTTTTTTTTTCTATCTGGTGTGTAGCATGTGTGGGGGGGGAGGGAATATGTGACAAGTGTGTGGATCCTCCAACCTGTGAATGTTTTGTGTCGTCATCCACAGATGTGCAGGAGGGTGCTGGGCCATCTGGCAAGGGCGCAGCCTCCCCCGGACATGAGTCTGAGGCAGACCCCCAGCCAAGCCCGGAGTCCTCTGTGCAGGGGAGTGGCCCCAGCTCACCTCATGAGGAGGTTGAGGAGGAGGAGCTGATGTCGGGGAATGAGCTACTTCTCCATGTGGAGGAGTCTCCCCCTAGGGCTGGCAGCAGTCAGGCCTCCATCGGGTGTAGCTCCTCCCACTCCTCCCCCAACAGGTCTTCCCCCCCAAGGTGCTCCCCATCTCCCAGGCCACAAGCCTCATCAGCAGGCAGGAAGGAGACCCGCAAGACCAGGTGGGTGGCAGAGGTTCTGCCGGAAGATCTTAGGAGGGACCAGGCCCGTCACTCGCCATCTGGGTCAAGTCACCCAGACTTTGGACCAGATGGAGGAGAGCCTGGCTTCCATCAAGGAGTCCATGCAGGACATGAGCTGCAACTCCCTGGCTGTGATTACCTGCTTCCAAGACCTGCAGACCGCCACAGCAGGCGTGGGTCAGGAGGTGCGTGCCCTGACCCAGGCTGTCCAGGCAAACACGGCAGCCCTCAATGTGGGCCTCATGCACCTCGCCGTGGCCTTGGAGGGCAGGCCGCCAGGTGGGCAGAGACCAGGGGATGCTCCTCCTTCCCCTGATTCCCCCCGATGAGTCTCCCCTGAAGAGCCGGGGCCGTGGGTCATGCTAGTGGCGTTATTTTTTTTTTTGTGTGTTTTATGTTTATTTGTGTTTTTACTGTGATTATGATTTGTTTTCTTTTTGTGAATGATGTTTGATTGTGAGGGTGACATTCCTACCGGAAAAGGGGTGTCACCGTCGGTTGTGATGGAGAAGGGATCCCCAGAACCAGGGAGAAGTGATCCCCAGGTCCGTGTGAATGGTGTATGAATGTACAGTGACATAATTGTAGGCTTGGCATGGCGTTGCTGCTCCCAAGTCCTGCATGGTGGGCTTGTGCTAATCCAATTAGATGAGGATGTGGGGTGTGTGTGCTAGGGACCACAGTGGTGTGCATGCGTGCATTTTCCTTGTGCCATGATGAATGTGTGTGTTTAACGTGCAAAGATGCCTAATGCGAGGCATCTCCTGACTGCTCTACCCTCAGAAGACAGGGTAGCCTCGGTCAGGGGGGGATTGTCTGGTTGGGGGGTGAGGTCATCACGTATGTCAATCTCCAGGCCCTTTCTCACGGCGAAGTTGTGCAGCATGCAACATGCACCGATGATCTGGCACACAAAGTTTGGGGACTACAACAGGGTACCCCCGGACTTATCCAGGCATCAGACTTATCCAGGCATGCAGAGCCACCTGGAAGGGAAAAGACAGGAGGATGTTAGTCGTGCGTGTGCCCCTCGTGATGTGTGCATCATGGGGGGGGCAGTCATGCCTGACACCCATGTCACTCACCAACCAGCCAGCTGTCCCCATACACATTCTGTTTGAATTCCATTGGGATGGGGCTCTGACGGTATATGTAGCTGTCGTGGCTGGACCCGGGATGTTTGACACGGACGTGCCATATGAGGCATTGGGCATCGGCTATCACCTGTACGTTGATGGAATGCCAATGTTTCCGATTGCGGTATAGGTGCTCTGTCTCATGGGGGGGCCGTAGTGCCACATGTGTGCAATCAATGGCCCCCACGGTGCGTGGGAATCTGGCAATTCTGTAGAAATCTGTCATTGCCTTCACCCGCAGGTCCTCCTGGGTGGGTCTGATGATTTGTTTGGCCATGTGTCTGAGGATTGCGGGGATAACCTGGTGCACACATCTGCTAATGGAGGATTGTGCCATCCCAGCCACCACTCCACTTGTTCTTTAAAAAGAGCCACTGGCAAGGAAATGGAGTGTTGCCAGTACCTTGACCAGTGGCTCCACTGCATGTGAGCGGTGTGTTGGGCTGGTGATGTCATCTTTCAGGGTTGTGGTTAATTCCAGGATGGCAGTAGGGGTGAATCTGAAGATGCGATACACCTCCGAATCACACATGCCAAAGACGTTTATGCGCGGTCGGTAGATCCTCTCCTGTGCCCTCCTCCTCCGTGCCCTCATCCTTCTACGCGCATCTAAAGCCAGTAGTATAGCCATGACCATGGATGCCCCTGGCATGTTGGCATATAGATTGTTGTCCTGCAAGTGTGGCTGCTCAGCTCGTCCCTAACGGTGTTGCTTTAGCTGACCTGCAAACGTCTGGTGCAAAGTTACAGCTGCTTTTATAAGGGGTAACTTTAGACCGGACATACAGCTAATGCGCACAGCGCGTAGCCTGCGCCGGACAAACGTACTTTTGTGGATCGCCGTATCTCCCTCATTTGCATATTTGCATAACAAAACAATGGTGTGTCTAGCGTAATTTGCGCCCACGATGTGTAGAAAAATTACGTTGGTCGGAAAAAATCAAGTTTTCATGCATATTTCGTTTTGGGGATACAGCGCATAGATACGCCGGAGCATATTTACACTTACGCCGCGCATCTCGAGATACGCCGGCATAAGTGCTTTGTGGATCTGGCCCATAGTTTACACACCTAATAAAAATGTATACACTAAAGTGTATGATATATCCCAGTGACTAATCCCCTATTGGAGAGGTGTATTTTGGAGATTCAGTTAGACAAACAAAGCCTCAAAGCAGGGTGCTTCTGCTGTCTATTGTGTTAACCCATAATACTCTGAGCATTCATTTGTAATGTACAGATTTGTAAAAGAAAGATTATATACATAAACACCAAAAACATTATAAAATCTATGAACTAGTTGCTTACAAAATGCTTGCAATGTACATTTCAAGACTGGATATGCATAAAATCTTTTTATGTATAGGAATGTATTAAGACAAACTAGTTTTAACTGTATATAAAGAAAATGTTCAGTCATTAATAACATTGTAGATTAAATGATATTTAAAATAGTAAATACATCCAATTACAAATTTTTGTAGTACCAGCTAGAGCAGACCATCTGTATAGCTGCAGATTTAGATCCACCGTATATCAAAAAATCTTTCTCCAAAACCACATGCTTCTACATACTGGTATATCAAACATACATATTTTTTTTTTTTTTTAATTACTTTTGCGAGACAGAAAAAATAAAAAATTCTAGGGATAAGAAATCACAAAGAAAGCTTTGAAGTACCTTTTTGACAAACATTTATCCCTGTAATTGTATGCAGGCTTCAACATGTGTAATAAAGAATATGTCTAACCTAGTTATTACCTATTGAAAGCCAGAGGGACAGTATCCTAAGGATTCAATAACATCTGCTATACTTAGCATCATTTTCATATTGAGAAGAATTCACAATTCAATGAGGAAATATAACTGTCTAGAGAACGATTACTGAATACAAAAACATTGAAAGTAAAAATGAGCAAACTATACCAAGTTTGAATTGGTGCATTCACCAGACATTTGATGGGTGTCAAAAATGAACAATCTGTACAGCCCATTAACATACTACATTTTTTAAATCAAAATGTAAATTCTGGTATTTAGGTTTTAGGGGTAAAATTATAAAGCAGTATATGTGACATTCACCAAAATTTGACTAAGGGCTAGTTCACAGCACAAAAACATCCTTCAGATCCATTCCGGATGCGTTTCAAAAGCTTTTTTTCCTGTTTTATTTTCACTGGTTTCACCGGTGCATTTTGGATGCATTTTACCGCGTTCCAGTACAGTTCTGTACAGCAAAAATGCAGCATGTTCTACTTTTTTTTTTATGGAACCAGAATGTACTGGAACTACAAACACTAATGCAAACTATGCCATTGAAAACCATGTAACCTACTTTCTATGCATTTTGGATACAGAAACACTGGAACGCATGTGGTGTGAACTAGCCCTTAAAGTGAAAAAAAAAAAAAAACGCTGTAACTTAAAACCTGAACACTAAAAGGATACAATTAAGATTGGGTATTTTATGTCATGAAAGAGTAACCTTAGCTGTAATAATATTAGAATAATGTTTAATACGTGTTCAATCAATTCATCAAAATTAACTATAATACACAGGATGTTATAGTGACCTTTTTTTTACATTAAAGTGTTCCCATATGACAAAATGATGTCTGAAACTGAAATCCCATAAAGACATAGAAGAACCCCTTAACCCCCCTGGCGGTATTCCCGAGTCTGACTGGGGGTTACATTTTTATGCTGCGATCGAGTCAGACTCAGGCTCGCCTCGCAGAGTGCACAGACAGTGTACAGACAGACAGTGTACTTACCTTGTTCCTGGATCCACGATGCATCCACGCTGTGTGAGCGAGCGGGTGCTTGCTCGATTCACACAGTGCCTCTGTGTGCCCCCGAATCTCCGTTCCCTGCGACGTTACGATGCACGGGGGCGGAGAAACGGCGCCATATTCAAAAATGTAAACAAACACATTACATACAGTACACTGTAATCTTATAGATTACAGTACTGTATGTAAAAAATACACACCCCCCTTGTCCCTAGTGGTCTGCCCAGTGTCCTACATTTTACATAATAAAAACTGTTCTTTCTGCCTGCAAACTGTAGATTGTCCATAGCACCCAAAAGTGTACCTTCATGTCAAAAATGGCTTTAGAGCAGCTAGAAAACAGCGATAATAAATTATAATCACTTTCAGAATTGAGCGATAGCGATTTGTGGGGAAATTCGTCATAAAAAAATTAATAAATCATGACAGCGACAATTCTGCAACTGAGCAAATTTCAGTGATTTTGAGTTGATTTCATTATTGAATAATTTTTACTATAATTATATTATCATTTGTTATAATTATTTATAGTTATTTATTATATTATAATTTAAAATTTTGTTTTTAAAAAAAAAGTCATACCCGGGATGCCTATTAGACTCTTGTTTGATCAGATTTAAGTGAGTTATTCCTAAGAATTACAGGCCTACAGTATAAAACGCCAAATTTCCTTGCAAAATAATGGTACCGCTTTCAGCACCTAAAATCTGAAAGAATCATACCGCCAGGGAGGTTAATAACATGTGTTTAATTTTGAGAGGGATCTGACAATTACTGAATTTGTAATTGTCAAAGGCTGGAATGTTTTTTTTTTACAATATTATTTTTTTTTTTATTGAATTTCCACCATGTATACAGAAAACAATGCCGTAGTCACAGTACATTACACACACAGCGAAAAAACAGGAATATATATTACATAAAGAAAATACAATGCCAAAGTATGAGCTACAAGCAGTGTAATTGGATTGACCTCCGTAGGAGGTTAGGCCTGTCACCCCTTTGGGTCTGTGACATGTAGCCTCTCCTGGACCTGAATGAGGGCCCCTGGAGCAATTCCGTCCTGTAAGATTTCTTCAATCGCAATGACAATCAATAATAAACAAAACCATGTAACATTACAACATTGAAAATAAGGAATATAAAACAAGCAAATTTGAACATAGCCATTATTGAATTGAATTGAATATTACCACCAGATGTTGGTATGCATATCCATTGAAAAAAATGTGAAAAAACCATGAGGTCATAAGTGTGAGGGGCATATTTAGAATTCCTCCAAATCTCCCAATGTTTATGAAAGGTTTGAGATCTCCTTTCCGTATAGGCCAGCAGCCTTTCCATGGTGTACTGTGAGTTAACCCTCGATATTACCTCTGCGATACTAGGGGATGATTGGGAGCGCCATTCCTTTGCTACTGAAATGTGTGCGGCAAACAAAATGTGAATGACAACTTTCCTCATAAGCGGTGGGGAGTTCTCAATACCTATGCTCAGTAAAGCAAGGGCAGGAGTAAGTGTGTAACTAACTGCTGTGACATTTGTAATGAGTGATTGGACCTCCAACCAGAAGGTTTGTATGACATTACAGTTCCAAAAAATATGGAGCAGACTGCCTGTTGAGAGGCAGTTTCTCCAGCAAAGTGGCGTAACAGTGTTGTTCATTTTATGTAACCGGACAGGGGTTAAATACCATCTTTGTAATAGTGTATGTGCATTATCCCAATGGTCCACACATGCCAAGGGTTTCTCATTATATTTTATTGCCTCATGCCACTGATGCAGGGGAAACTCTAATTGTAGCTCACGTTCCCATTTCAACATGTTAGGGCTTTTTGTCTGAACATATAGAGGGGATGCAAGTTTGTAGAAGAGGGATATCCCTTTGTGTTTGCATGAGGGTTTGCTCAACAAGAAGTCCCAAAGACCTTGCGGGAGCTCGATGGGCCTACTTGTGTTAGCTTGCAAGTAGTGCTGTATTTGGAATATCCTATACCTGTCTATGACACTTTGTTCAGTCGAGGGTGGCGCAGAGTAGTGCGCCCCCACTCTCTTCTACGGTTGGGCCGTGAAATCAGGTATAAGATAATCGAAATCGGCTAAAGGGGTTCGTAGGTTCTGGGTGGGGACATCAGCAAAACGGGTATTAGTTAAATAAGACCAGGTGTTAAGGGACGCTTGTATGGTCGGGTACTAGGGAGTTATGGGTTTGTGATGCAGATTAGCAGCTATTGCCAGTGCCGGGAGGTTGTGACCAGGAGTGACCTCACATTCGATTTCTGACCATCTATTGTCTGATTGACAGGAGAACCAGTAGTGCATCTGATCTAAGATCGCAGCCCTATGATATAATTGTGCATTAGGTAGACCAACCCCCCCAAGTTGTGCTAGCGCAACTCTGGGCTTCTTACCTCCCCATATAAACTTCTTAAGGGAGATTTCCAGCTGAGTGAAAAATTTCTGTGGGATCAGGATGGGCAGGGTTCTGAAGTACAGAAGCTTAGGTAGAACCTGCATTTAGTATGCAGCTATCCGCCCCAACCACGTAAGATGTAGAGTGCCAATTTGGTTAAGCTCCACTTCCACTCTGGTTAATAGAGGGGGAAAGTTACATGCATATCTTTTAGATGAAGAGGCAGTTATTTGTACACCCAGGTAAGTGATTGAGGGGGGGTCCCAATTACTGGGGAATCTATCACACAATTTAGTTTTATCATCCTTGGGTATATTGAGAGTTAGGGCATACATTTGGATGTGTTGACTTTGTAAAAGGAAGCTCTCCCGAACTGGTGTAGTAGGGATTGAACTGTAGGTAAGGAGTCCACCGGGTTAGAAAAGGCTAGAATGTTGTGTTCATCCGATTAGTAAACCAACAATCTAAAGAGGGTTAATATGACTAAAGACATATAAGGTATAAGGCCAGTTAGAATAAGACTATAAAGAGCAAAAGTTACAATGGCATTAATGACAAGAGAAATTACCTTGCTCAAGTGTTAATGGATTAGGCCTCATATACACACCTGGTTTCCTCGTCAGAATCCATCAAGAAACTCGGTAGGAGAGCTTTTTTGCCAAGGAAACCGGTCATGTGTACGTTTTTTAATCGAGGAAACTGTCAAGGAACTCGACGAGCAAAAAAGAGAGCAAGTTCTCTTTTTCCTCGACGGGAGTCCAAATTGGCTCGTCAGGCTGCTTTTCGACGAGAAACTCGAGCTTGTGTATGCTAAGAAACCCGTGCACCTTCGGTAAAAGTAGCGTTTGTAATGGAAATAGCACATTTGTCACACTGTAAGAGACTGAAAAGTGCAAATGTCTCTTACCAAACTTTTTCCTAACACGCAGTAACATGAGATTAGCAAAAGCAGCCCCTGCCATTGTATGTGTTGAAGTCACAACGTTTGAGAACGAGGAGATTTGGTCTTTAACGTGTGTACGCAAAGCAAGCTTGTCGAGTTCCTCGACAAGCCTAACAAGGAACTCGACGAGATAAACGATGTGTTTCGCCCGACGAGTTCCTCGGTCGTGTGTACGAGGCCTGAGTGTAATTTTACATAAAGAGGACTTATAATGTCTTCCTAGGCATAAGCTAGATTTAGTTAGGAGAAACCCTCCCCCAGAGGAAAATTTTGGGGGACTTAAACATTGTTTCAGTGTGTGGCTGTCAGATCCAGGTAGGTATATATCTGGGGCAGGGGGGAAATGGGTTAATTTAGGTCAAGACTAAACTCTTGCTTAAAGTAATTATTATTTTTTCTTATATTTAAATGTGTGCTCTGGAAGCGCAATGTCTTCCTCTGAGGCAAAGCAACTTAAAAGCAGAATGCAGAATGACTTAAAGCTAACACAGTCACTTCCAGTGCTAATAGGTCTTCTAGGGTAAGGGGTAACAGGTATTAGGTATAATGGTGATGTAAATGGTATCCCAGGTCTAAGTGGATGCTGCTTTCCTCAGATGGGGTAATCCAAAGGAAACTACAAGAAAAACAGAAATTAAAGGGAGATAACTGAGATGCCAGAGATAAATGAATTTCAAAATATTGTATACAAGTGGGTACTCACAAAACACAACTGATAAAAAGCCATAAAACCAGTGCATGGACATGCACAGAACACGGAGGATGGCTTACACATTTTCGGGGGAATTGGCCTAGCTCTGAGGAAGAGGGTGCACCCCCGAAACACGTCAGTTGTACCCAGTGTTCTGTGCATGTCCAAGCACTGGTTTTATGTCTTTTTGTCAGTTGCATTTTGTGAGTACCCACTTTTATACAATTTTTATTATTAAATTATCTCTGGTAATGCACTAGGTGTGTGCACCTTCCATTTCTGTTTTTCTTTGAGCTGAACCTAATATAATGATCTAGAAGTATGTAAATGATAAACATTTTTTTTTCTTTTTTTTAGCAAGATAATGCATAAAATTCATGTTTAAACATCATTAGACAAGTACTAGACATAACTGAAACAACAGGCTTTTCCATAAGTCAATTTATTCTACGCCAGATGAGCACATTTAGAATATGACTCTCCCAAATCACCATGAGTGTATGAACTGACTTGACAAATAAAGTAATAAAAGACTGTCTGTGTGACATAGTCCCAGAATAACATTACTTCGATATCCACCAAACATCTTTTTATTTCACATCAAAGAGAATAACGAATGCATCATTTTGAATCTGGTCATACCCAATAACTAGATTTATTAAATAAATTGATTAACGTGTTTTCACATTAATTCATGGAATATCAATTACTGTATACACCCTATAAAATAATTTTACAAATTTCCTTCAAAAAGTTTTAATTTCTACGTCTGTATGTGTATATATTTTTTCTAAGGGTTATCCGCTTACTACTAATTGTGCGGGTATCTGTGTAGAGCCATAACTCAGGAAAAAAAAACACCATGCCAAGCAATTTAATTAAAAGGAGAAAACAAATTACGTACTTATACTTTATTGGTTTTCAAGACATAAATTATGAAATTATTCAGATTAATGGAAATAGCTTTATCAGTATTAGGCCTCGTACACATGACCGTTTTCCTTGGCAAATCCCATCAAGAAAAATGCTGGCAGAGCATTTTGTGCCGAGAAAAACGGTCGTGTGTATGTTTTTCATTGAGAAAACTGTCGTGGATCTCGACGAGAAAAAAAGAGAACATGCTCTCTTTTTTCTTGTCGGGAGCCTCAATTTCCTTGTCGTGTTTCTCGGCAGGCTGGTTTACGACGAGAAACACATTTGTGTGTATGCTTAGAAACCCACACATGCTCAAAATAAAGTATGAGACGGGAGCGCACCTTCAGTAAAGGTAGCATTCGTAATGGAGATAGCAGATGCGTCGTGCTGTAACAGACTTAAAAGCGCAAATTGTCTCTCACCAAACTTTTACTAACACGAGATTAGCAAAAGCAGCCCCAAGAGTGGCGCCAGTGGAATCGAACTTCCCTTTTATAGTGCCGTCGTACGTGTTGTACGTCACCGCGCTTGAAAACGACGAGATTTTGTCTTGACAGTGTGTATGCAAGGAAAGCTTGACAAGATTCTCATCAAGTGACACACCTCTACTCCCCCTATTCTGGAGTGTGATTTGAGGGGTATCTACCACATCTTTGTTGACAAGCCTATTATGTTACTTCTCTTGTGAGTAATTTTTTATTATTATTTTTTAATAAATGGTCAACGGTAACACACTAGGCCGGTGCGCCTTTCTTTTTCTTCTTTTTGTTCAAGATTCTCGTCAAGCCTGACAAGAACCTCATCGAGGAAAACAACGTTTATTTTACGATGAGATTCTCGGTCACGTGTACAAGGCCTTAATGTTTTACAAAAGCTTATTAATAAGCATAGTTTATAATAAAATATGTGCACTGGGCACATACAAGGTCTGACTGGAAAAAGCCCAGCCTTTGTTTTTATAACGAGAATAGTTTGCATTACATTGATGCAACCTGGCAGCCAAGGAGAGTGGACTGGATGGCATATGCGTGAACAATGACGACTTTACTGTACCAGTCAGTTGGGTTTCCAGTCGCCATTGAGTAAGCAAGTGTGCTGTGTGGCTGTTGCTTTTAAAATGACCGAGCGAGTTGAGCAACGAACCTGCATACACTTTTGCATTAAGTTTGAACATTCCTCCATAGAAACTGTTTGGATGATTCAGATGTGTGAGGTCTCAAAGTGCCTACTTTGGAGGGGACTGAGGCTTCATTGTTCTATGTGCAGTGTTTCTTCTATCTTGTATCTTCAATAAATTTCTCTATTTTTCATTTTACATGGCTGGATACTTTCCAGACAGACCTCGCATATCTGTTTATTGCGAGTGTGAGCTCAGTGGATGTTACAATTCCTTGCAAGCCCATCATGCATTGCCTAAGAAAAAAAACTCTCTGTAGTCTATAAAGTTATAAACACCCACAATAAGTCCAAATTATCTTCTGTCCATGTTGTAAAGCTGGCCATACACGGGTCAGTGTTTTTTGATCACCCAGTACAGCACTGATTAAACAAAAAAATGTCAACAAGCCTGTTTGGGAGAAGTCAATCATTGGACTGACTTCTCATGGAAAGGAACAGCCATATGTTGCACTACCCCTGGAGGAGCTGCTGGTTTGTTTTGGGTGGCACATTTACCTCATGGCTCTTGGAATAACTAGGGGTGAATGGTGCATATAGCAAAGTAAAGGAATGACCACAACAGGTGTCTTTGGTGTGCTCTTTATTACCCAGCTGGGTAAAAACGATAAAACTTGTGGTGAAGAAGGTAGAGTTGAAAGAAGAAGAAGAATAGCAAATTTAGGCATAGTATAGGGAAACATTCCTGCTCCCACATGTAACACTTCTTGTGCCACTCCTGCTTGAGTGGGAATAGCATACCTGGACAGGCCTCTCTCACTGACCTGGCAGCCAGAGTATCGCTCAAAACTTTGAGGGAAAAGTCTCTGCCACAGACCCTCCTGGAATGAACTGGAACCTTTTGGGAGAAGTCTCTGCCACACAGTGGCATCACTAGGGTTGGTGTCACCTGGTGCGGTAAAACATGGTGTCACCCCCCCCCCCCGTCTAGGTTGCCTAGCACCATGCAGGCAGTGCACAGTCACGGGGCACACTCCAAACCAGCCCCTGTAAATGATAGTATAGGGCGGTATAGTGGCAGGTTAGGGTAGAATAGGGTGGTATAGTGACAGGTTGGTGTGGTATATGGCAGGTTAAGGTGGTACAGGGCAGGTTAAGGTAGTATGGGGCAGGTTGGGGTGTTATAGAGCAAGTTAGGGTGGCATAGGGCAGGTTGGGGTGGTATTGGGCAAGTTAGGGTGGTACAGGAAAATAAGGGTGGGAAAGGGCAGGTTGGGGTGGTATAAGACAGGTTGGGGTGGAATAGGGCAAGATGGGGTGGCACAGGGCAGGCTGGGTGGTATAGGGCAGGTTAGGGTGACACAGGGCAGGCTGGGGTGGTATACAGCAGGCTGGGGTGGCACAGGGCAGGCTGGTATGGCACTGGGCAGGCTGGGGTGTTACACAGCAGGCTGGGTGGTATGGGGCAGGCTGGGGTGGTATGGGGCAGGCTGGTATGGCACAGGGCAGGCTGGGGTGGTATACAGCAGGCTGGGGTAGCACAGGGCAGGCTGGGGTGGTACACAGAAGGCTGGGGTGGTATACAGCAGGCTGGTCTAGTGGGGGTGGCTGGACACAGCTATATTATATATTTGCCACCTTGCACCCCCCCCCCCCTTTCGTTATCAGACTAGCTCAGCACAGGATGCCAGACACTGTTTGAGAGTCCTCCCACACTATCTCTCAGACGGCCTGCCAGTACCATGGCAACCCCCCCACCTAACCTTGGGCTCAGGCCGGTGTATCGTCATATTCCGCTCCCCGTAACAGAGTGCTCCGGAAGTGCTGTGGTGGGCAACTGCGCATGCGCGATGCGTTCCAAGGTATTTACGGCAGTGCACACCAGCGAAACCTCGTTCGGCATCCAGGCTCTTTCCTTAACATCCCCGTGGATTGGAGGATGTTAAAAAAAGAGCCAGGAGGCCGAGCGAGCGGAGCGAGCCGTCCGAGCGAAGCGAGGACGTGAGGCCGACTGGCCACTTTCCCCTAAGTCCACGGCGCTCTAAATGACGGCTTCACTGGTGTGCAGTGTCGTAAATGCATTGGAACGCATCGCAGATGCGTTTGGAACGCATCGCGCATGCGCAGTTGCCCACCACAGCACTTCCGGAGCACTCTGTGATGGGGGAGACGAATATGACACGTCACCGGCGGTGGACACCATGAAACCCCATCGCAAGCTGAGTGTCACCCTTTACTAGTTCACTTTCCTCCCGCCTGTACTGTACTCACACATGTTTCGAGAGTCTGGAGAGGAGACGAGGACAGCATCACAGCATGCAGCCGTGCCAGCTCCTCCCCCACTCTCCCCGCATACCTCCCAACATTTTGAGATGGGAATGAGGGGATACCTACTAGCAAATGTATTTAGGCATACGACACGCCCCTGCCACACCCCCTTAAAGGAGAATTAACTCAAAAAAAGGTTAATTAAATCCACAAGGGACTTTTTTTTACCATTACTATTCCTTTTTTTTGGCATGAGGGGTAAAGAGGGACAGAGGGACATTGCTTCAAATCAGGGACAGTTGGTAGCTATGTATGACAATATCCGACCACATATGATACTGGCCCACTTCCCAATAGCCTGTTGCTTTTTCTTCTGAACTGTGCTTCATGAGCAATATGACAAAAATAAATTTTCAGTGTGTTGTTTCGACAGTTTGAGTATTTTGCTTAAAGTTTAATAGAAGAATGTAATCTTGTTGAATACAGTTGGACTAAGAAACTCTCTCATGTTTATGCATACATCCTGACTTCTGAAGACACGGAGCACACTGGATGGGGCCACATGTCAAGAGAGACCTTAGGATGGGATTGAGGGGGCAGGTGGTGGACAGGGAGATCGCAGGAAAGGATAGGTGGGATGGACAGGGAGATCTCAGGATAGGATGGGTGGGATGGACAGGGAGATCGCAGGAAGGGATGAGAGGTAGACACAGAGATCGCAGGATTGGATGGGTGGGATGGACAGGGAGATCGCAGGAAGGGATGAGGTGTAGACACAGAGATCGCAGGATTGGATGGGTGGGATGGACAGGGAGATCGCAGGAAGGGATGAGGGGTAGACACAGATCTCAGGATTGGATGGGTGGGATGGACAGGGAGATCGCAGGAAGGGATGAGGGGTAGACACAGAGATCGCAGGATTGGATGGGTGGGATGGACAGGGAGATCGCAGGAAGGGATGAGGGGTAGACACAG
This sequence comes from Rana kukunoris, assembly GCA_029574335.1. Taxonomy (NCBI): domain Eukaryota; kingdom Metazoa; phylum Chordata; class Amphibia; order Anura; family Ranidae; genus Rana; species Rana kukunoris. The sequence goes on from CM056051.1 coordinate 224,136,401, forward strand.
ATCTCAGGATTGGATGGGTGGGATGGACAGGGAGATGGCAGGAAGGGATGAGGGGTAGACACAGAGATCGCAGGATTGGATGGGTGGGATGGACAGGGAGATTGCAGGAAGGGATGAGGGGTAGACATAGAGATCACAGGATTGGATGGGTGGGATGGACAGGGAGATCGCAGGAAGGGATGAGGGGTAGACACAGAGATCGCAGGATTGGATGGGTGGGATTGTAGGATGGGATAGAGGGGGGGTGGATGGGGAGATTAGAGTTCAGGATGAATGGGGGTGGACAGAGAGCTCAGGAGAGAAACAGAAAGCAATTCAGATTGAGACAAAGAACACTTCCCCGTTCTCAGCACATACTCCCCTTATCTCCTGCAGACAGAGTCCTGTACAGAAGAAGCAGACAGAACTTCTGGTGTTCTGTGTCTGCAGCCTGAGCCCAGCTTCTGTCTTCTGAAAATCTGATAAGATTCTGGGCATAGGCTTCACCAGAAATCCTCTCATCTGTCAGGAAACTGCAACAGCTTAACTGCAGCAACTTTTCTATTGAGCTGCACACTGACCTGCCCTCCTCCATTGGAAAGCACCTCCTCGTCTTCAGTACAGATCGGCACCTGACCCCGCCCCCACAGCACAGAGTGAGTCACAAACAGTGTGAGTACAGGAGGATGATTGCTATGAGCTTCAGCCAATCGCCACGAGGACAAGCAACTGAAAGGTCCAATCAAAGAACATTTTCACATGCACAGTGAGAAAACCAGCCTAAGGCTGCGGGATTTTATGTGCATTTGCGGGACACCGGGAAAGCCGGGTGTTACCCTCTGGCGGGTGTCACCCGGGTTCGGGCCGCACCCCCATAGCAACAACACAGGCTCTGGGCATGTCAGCAAAAAAAAAATGTAAAAAAAAAAAAAAAATGTTTTAAATTTCGGGATGGTGTCACCCCTTTAAGGGAGTCACTCGGGTGCGGACCGCACCCCCCTAGCAACGCCTCTGCTGCCACACACCCTCCTGGAATGGATTCAGTGAGAAACCTCTGCCACAGGCCCTCCTGATTGTAGTTACGGAGATAAATCTCCTTAGTGGAATTACGCCTGGATCTCCTTCTAATTTCTTTCAGGTACTGACTGACATGTGACCAGCCTCCCAGTGTCCGGATACCTCGATCCCTGGTGGATTGTCGAGATTCTATTGGATCGCCAGCCTCTCATTGGCTCTCCTCAGATGGACTCCCCATGGAACAGCTATACCACTTGGGATCTTCAGGATTGGGAACCCAGTCGACCACTGGGCTCCCTGCCACAGCTCAAATGTTCCAGACCAATACGGTCTGGGAACCAGGAACTCCACGCGGCACGCACGCCCCGGCTGGCCATAACGCTGGGGGGGGGGCCATGGTGCAGACATGATGCCGCACTTGACGTAGAAGACCCAGAACCAATGGCATCTGCCCCATAAAAACCCTCCCCATCATGCACAGTGAGGCTCAACCCTCATGATTGGCTGCTGGGGAAGAGCACCCAAACCTTGACTGTACTGTTGCCACCTACTGCCCTGGGGTGGGAAGAACACCCCAGCACGACAGAATGAGCCCACAGCACAGGCAAGCTGAGACAGAGACCCAATTTGATTGATTGATTGATCCACCAATGGCCAGCTTTATACACAAAAGGACGCTCAGGCGCATAAGTCTTTTATTCATGCCAAGAAAAAGATAAAGATATTTTCTCCATTGATGTAGGTAAAGTATGATTTGTAATGATTGTTCTGTTGCACCTATATTGGGTAATGTATCTTAAATTTCACTGTAGGTAATATATGCAACATTGTCCCTGCCTGGCTCTCAAGAACCATACACAATGGCTCTGAAATTAACCTTTAGACCCTTTTCACACTGAACGCCCTGGTCGTTAGTGCTAAAGTGCCACTCGTTTTAGCGTCGCTTTTCATCCACTAGCAGCGCGCCTTTAACCCCAAAAAGGCGTTTTTTAGGTGCTTTGAAATCTTTCTTCAGGTGCTGTGAAAGTGCTGGCAATTAATTTCAATGTGCAGGGCGTTTTGAGAACGCTAAATACAGCGCTTCCAACCCACCCCAAAGAAACTGCTTGCAAGACTTTTCATAACATCCCGCAAGCGCACCGTCTGAATGTGAAAAGTCACACTGGAATGAATGGGAGGTGGTTTTCAGGTGCTTAGAAGAGGCTATTTCCAGCGCTAAAGTGCCTGAAAACCACCCCAGTGGGAAAAGGGTCTTAAGAAAGGAAGGGAATGTTAACCTTTGAAGTTATATGAGAAAAGATCAAATGTATTATATTTTTTTACTAATACGTTGAAAGGAAAGGTATTTAAAGAAGTACTCTAGTTGAAAGTAAAAAACAAAATATATAATAGAAGATAAAATAACAAAAAAAAAGCTTTTGCTGCAATACTCACCTTTAAAACAAAGCTGCAAAGACATTTTCTATACCGCTGGTTGCCTTAGGTCTTGAATAATAGGCAACATCATTTGACTGGCTTCCTCTGACTCAAGCGGCCATGGCCCCACCTCCAGCCTATGACAGCACATTGAGGAAAAAGGGACACAATGATGAGCTGCTTGTCATTTTACTTTGTACTCCTATCGGCATGCCACTTGTCAGTACATGAACTGATTGGCTCCTTGTGATGCTTCTTCTTCTCCCTCTCTGAGCTCTATTGTATACTTTATTTAACTTTGACCATTTGTTTCTTGGACTTTTAATATATTATATTGTGCATATTGTTAGCCTATAGAGCTGCACCACTGTTTTTAATTCTCATGATATAAGTGTATTTAGGAGCTGGGTGTTAAAGGTAGAGATAAATTACTGCTGTGTGTTTTGCATCTAAAAGGTCATTGTTTTGCATCCCTTTAAATTAATGATGGAAGTCAGCAGAGCTTGACCCCATTTACAAGGGAGAAAATTCCCTTGCAAAGTAAAAACTCCCTTGCAAAATGAACAGTCTTTTGGTCTTTAGTAAATCAACCGCATAGACTTTTGTACAGGAAACCCATTTTTATGACAGATATGGGATATACTCTGATTTATCTCCAGGCATTATCTACATCTTATCTAACGTCCTTAACCCCCCTGGCGGTATTCCCAAGTCTGACTCGGGGTTAGATTTCTGTGCTGCGATCGGTAAGCCCGAGTCAGACTCGGGCTCGCCTCGCTGAATCCACAGGCATGGTTTACTTACCTTGTCCCTGGATCCAGCGATGCATCCACGCTGTGTGAGCAAGCGGGTGCTCGCTCGATTCACACAGTGCCTCTGTGTGCCGCCAAGCTCTGTTCCCTGCGACGTTACGATGCACGGGGGCGGAGAACGACGCCATATTCAAAAATGTAAACAAACACATTACATACAGTACACTGTAATCTTATAGATTACAGTACTGTATGTAAAAAATACACACCCCTTTGTCCCTAGTGGTCTGCCCAGTGTCCTACATGCACTTTTATATAATAAAAACTGTTCTTTCTCCCTGCAAACTGTAGATTGCCCATAGCAATCAAAAGTGTCCCTTTATGTCAAAAATGGTTTTAGAGCAGCTAAAAACAGCGAAAATAATTAAGAATCACTTGCAGAATTGAGCGATAGCGATTTGTGGGAAAATTCGTCATACATTTTTTTTAATAATGACAGCGACAATTCTGCAACTGAGCAAATTTCAGTGATTTTGATTTGATTACATTATTGAATAATTTTTATTATAATTATATTATTATGTGTTATAATTATTTCGAATTATTTACTATATTATAATTTATAATTTTGTTTTTAAAAAAATGTCATACCCGGGATGCCTATTAGACTCTTGTTTGGTCAGATTTAAGTGAGTTATTCCTAAGAATTACAGGCCTACAGTATAAAATGCCAAATTTCCATGCAAATAATGGTACCGCTTTCAGCACCTAAAATCTGAAAGAATCATACCGCCAGGGAGGTTAAAAAAGAAAAAAAGTGTCAGGTTAGCTTTCTTTAAAAATCAGTCACCCCTCAACCTATCAAGACAACTATAAAAGATAAAGGCAGATATACAATTGCTCACGATCAAGTAGGACCAACTAAAATCACCTTTTGTAAAATTTACGTGCCCAATTCAGCTCAAATCTCCTTTTTGCAAAAAAGGAGCTATCAGAGCTAAACCACACTTACCTTATACTCACCAATTGTAGAGTTACCTTTTTCTCACTGACTGCAGACCATTACACTCTAAAGCCCTGTACACACAATCGGATATCTGATGGAATCTAATCCGATGGATTTTTTTATTGGATATCCTGACTTTGATCAGTCTTGCCTAGACACCATCAGTCAAAAATCCGACCGTGTCCAAACACGGTGATGTAGAACACTACGACATGCTGAGAAAAATGAGGTTCAATGCTTCCGAGCATGTGTCGACTTGATTTTGAGCATGCGTGGATTTTTGACAGATGGACTTCCACACAGACGATCGTTTTTTTCGATCGTTTTTTTATCCATAGGAAGAATTTAAAACAAGTTCTATTTTATTAACCGATAGAAAACAAACCGATGGGGCCCATACACGATCGGTTTGACCGATGAGTCCATCAGTCTGTTTTCATCTGATAAACCAATTGTGTGTACATGTTTGTGCAATGATTCACTCCTAAAAGAAAGATAAGCAAACTCTTACCACCCACATACAAGACTACTTGCTAGAAACATATATACCAAAAGTACCCCTCAAAAAAACTTGAGGTCTTTAATCAGCCCATCATACCTTAAGAAATCTCATCAATAGTAAAAATCTCCCCCACCGCAAGGTGCCAGGCCCTGACAGCCTTAGGCATCTATTGAGAATATTCTTGCCAATCCTCTCACTACATATTTTAATGGGTTCCTAGCAGGTGAACTGATTCCCCCACAAACTACATACTCAACTTACAGTCATCTCCAAACATGGAAAGGATACATTGGAAGGCACTAAGTATAGATCCATTGAAATATTAAATTCTTGTATCAAATTGTTTTATCAGAATACTTGCAGGCAGACTAACTACATTCTTTCCCTAGTTAATTGATAAGAATCAGTAGGGCTTTATCCCTTTCAGGTAGACAAGCTATTGACCTTATTGACATCATTAAAGCAGAGTTCCACCTAAAAAGTGTAAGCTCCGTTTATCTGCTTCCTCCTGTTTTTGACAGGTACCCGTCTCCACCTCTGGGAGACTGCGCCACAGTGCCGTCTCTCCCATGTTTGCACCCTCTCCTCCTTCCTCCACCACTGGGCCAGCTAGAAAGGGCAGCGTGCTTCACGCATGCACAGTAGGGAACTGGCTGTGAAGCCAGAAGGCTTCACTGCCGGTTTCCCTAACCACGAATGGCAATAGCAGCACCCGAGATATAAAAATCAGCTGGGGTATCGACATTGGGGGGACCCCTTGACAGGTAAGTGTCCAAAAATTAAAAGTCAGCAGCTACTGTATTTGTAGCTGCTGACTTTTAATTATTTTGTGGGGGGCCGAACTCGGCTTTAACTAGCGAAATATACAATCGTAGATACTAAGTCTTGGTGCAGAAAAGCCAGTTGATCCCCTTAGCTGGGCCTTTATGATCTCCACACTTATGCCGCGTACACACGGTCGTTTTTTGTGATGAAATAAAACGACGTTTTTAAAAAACGTCATTTAAAATGATCGTGTGTGGGCAAAACTTCGTTTTATGTCTTCTGAAAAACGACCAAATAAAAATTTGAACATGCTTGAATTTTTTGTGTAGTTTTTCAGAATGTCGTCTTTTGTTTCACAAAAAATGATCGTGTGTGGGCAAAACGATGTTTAAAACGACGTTTTTTAAACCCGCCCATGCTCAGACCAAGTTATGAGACGGGGGCTTCAATGTAACAGAGTGCCGTCGAACGTGGTGTACGTAACCGCGCTTTGCAAGAGCATTTTCAGAAAACGATGGTGTGTAGGCAACGTCGTTTTTTAAAATGAAGTTTGAAAAACGTTGTTTTGTTTCGTGAGATAAATAGTCTGCATAATCTCTTCATAGAAACACTACCATATATGCTCAAAACACAAAATGCTATATGCCTTTTTTAAATTCTTGCAAAACCAGTCACTCATGAAAACCTCACCATATTTCTTTCTTTGGTAGAAACACATCCATAACCGTGCCTATGCCACCAAAACGTCTGTATCACTTTATAACGCTCAATAATTATTAGACATGTGCACACTGAAATATTTTGGTTTGTAATTTCGTTTTCGTCCGAATTTTTTTTTATTTAGTTACTCCCGAAATTCGTTTTTATTCATTTTGTTTTTCGTTAAAAAAATGCATTCGCCTGAGAATCCAAATTAAGGTCGAATCTGTCATTGAAGGCTTATGGTGTCTGTCAAATGTTCTAAGAAAAAAAAAAAAAAAGATTTGACAGAATCTTTAAAAAAAAAAAAAAAAAATGTGACTCTTCATGTCTCTCTATGTTGAACCTTCATGTCTCTCTATGTCGAATCTTCATGTCTCTCTATGTCGAATCTGTCATTGGAGGCTTATGGTGTCTGTCCAATGTTCTAAGAAAAAAAAAAAAAGATTTGACTCTTCATGTCTCTTAATGTCGAATCTTCATGTCTCTATATGTCGAATCTTCATGTCTCTCTATGTCGAATCTTTTCTCTCTATGTAGAATAATATTGGACTAATAGAGTTAAGGTTAGGCACATTCGACCGCAACGAAAACGAAAATAAAGCATTTGTTTAATGTCGGATCTTTCGTTTTTCGTTTTCTGTGCTTTCGTTATCGTTTGTTTAAACGATAACGAAAATACCTGAAATTCGGATGAAAATGCATTCGGACGAAAACGAATGCACATGTCTAATAAATATCCCCCAACATACTCTGTGGAAAATACACACTGTTCTACTTAACTGTATTTGGGCTTACAAACAACTTGGGCAACTTGGGCTTTCCAAGCTAAAGTGTGATTTACAGTGCTTCATTCAGTGAAATAGCATCTCTTTTTGAAAGGTCTCCAAATAAATCATTGTTAAAAGCAAATCAGTAAAAACTATATATACAGTTCTTCCACTGAAACTTACCATTGTTATGATTATGAGTACACAGTACAAAAGCAACAGCCTGAATCACTTTAATTACCAAGCCAAAGATAATAGGGTCCTAGCAAGTCTTGGTTGGAATAATTATCAGTGTGTGTGCGTGTATGTGAATACCAGTGACAAACACTGCTATTACAGACACCAATCACATTTGTTTTCCTAAAAAAAATGAATTTTAAAATCTGATCAGTAGTGTGGTAAACAGCAATGTGTCTTTTCACTTGTATCGGCCCTATGAGGTTTTTTTTTTTTTTGCCTTCACAGCTCCATAAATTTTAAAGAACATAAATAAGTGTATTTCACATATGGTAAATGGTAATCTTCTAAGAATCTTTAGCAAAGTGTTGGCAGGTGTAGTCTTTACTCTATCCAGGCAGGTGGCACCTTGCCAATATAGGAATATTGTCCTCCTGTAGGCTTTGTAGTCAATGCAGGAAAAGCAGATGTCTGATTGGATGCTGCAAACCCCAGTGAGTTTTGACGGCCAACTTAGGTGGGGCATCTATTTTAAATAGGGGACCCTGTAGGGATTTGGCATGCTTTTTGGCCTAAATGTTTGACTAAAATTTAGTTTATTCGATTTTTCTTATAACAAAAAGTAGAAAATATTTTTTTTTCAAAAATTTCGGTATTTTTCCGTTTATATCGCAAAAAATAAAAATCGCAGAGGCAATCAAATACCATCAAAAGAAAGCTCTATTTGTGGGAAGAAAAGGACACACATTTTGTTTCGGTACAACATTGCATGACCGCGCAATTACCAGTTAAAACAGCGCAGTGCCAAATTGTAAAAACACCTTTGGGCATTTAGCAGCATATTGGTCCGGGGCTTAAGTGGTTAAGATACACCAGGCAGCCCCACCTCTCCTCCCTTCCTCTCCTTCTAGCACTTATTAGAAGGAAGAGGGAGGTGACGGTGAAGTGATGAGGCCTTTTAACCACCAACTGCTACCCTGAGCAGCTTCCAGTCTAGAATGAAATCAAACAGGCCTAGCAGCTAACTAGACCTTCCTACATTTATGTACTCTGTCAACAAAAATCCTCACTAGAGGGTGCTACAAGTGTTGCCATCAATTTTATTGAATTATCCTGTGACTCTATACTACTGTAGCACCCTCTGCCTAGGTAAGTGCTAGAGGTAGATTTTTGGTGAGTGCAGGTAAATGTATGCAGGCTTAGCCAGAAGCTAGGCCTGTTTGTTTTGATCTGTGTGGGCTGGGAGTGGCTCAGAGTAGGCTGGTGACTCAAAAATAGCACCAATTCTTGGTTACCTGGCTTCTAGAGGATTCTATAAGAGTGGAGGGGAAGAGAGTTGGAGCTATCTGAGGTATCTCGGAGCACGACCAATCCCCATTTAGGATTGGCAGGAGGCAGCCCTCCTTCATAAACTCAGGGTCAGCCCAGCTGGGTTGTTGTTGTCGGGTGGAAGAACTGAGGATGGAGTGCTAGGCTGTTGGGGTTTTTGAGGGAACCCACCTGTCTGGGGGGTTGACTTTGGGCCTGGGACTCTGGTGCAGGAAGGATATCTTCAAGAACGCATTAAGGATCTGGAAAAGAGTCAGAGAGGACTGCAGGAGCTAGCACTGCCAGCTAGTCTTCAGGAGGAAATCACCGGTGGATGTGTGGCCAGGAGGGTTGGGAGTGACAGGCACAGTCGGGAGGACTGGGAAAGCACGCTGCAGAAGACTGGAAGGGTGCAGTCTGGGATAGGTGAAGAGCCAGCAGTAAGGACTGTGATGTCTGGGGCAGTGGAGTCAGGTAGCTGCAACCGGGAGGGTTGGCAGGACCTGAAGAGGGCTTACTGGGAGCAATAGTCCACCAAAAGACAGCTAGCACTAAAGACTTTCTATTCTTATGCTACACTAAAAGGGACCTGCGGTCCCTGTCTATAAAAGGCAGTTTCTGGGGCCTAACCACAAGCTAGTTGTACCTAGAAGTGAAGTGTTGTGCAGGAGAGAGGTATAGACAGAGAGAGAAACATAGAGAAACAGTCTGCAAGCAAGTGTTGTGCTGGAGGAGACTGGAGTTGTAAAGTGTATAGAATTGTTCTCAACTGATTAAGATACAACCAACCAATTATTTGTTCTACTGGGCATCCCCATATAGTTCCATCTCTATCCAAGTTAAAATCCCTTAATAAAAAAACAAAAACGAGTAAATGGACTGTTTATTGTCTCCATGGTGATTGGGAAGTGAATTCTGGGCTGGGCAGGGTGACTGGTGAACCACAACTTTCAGCAGCCCTTTAGGGGGGTACTACTACACTACACAATTTTGTCAGATACAAAGGTTCTTCAAACAGTTGTATCGCTTTTTCATAAGTTTCTCAGCCATCTTTCACACAGTGAGACAACTCATATTCTAAACTGCAAGGTCAGACAAACAGACTAGCCACATGACACTCTTAGACACTAGCAATTACTACTCCTCTCAACCTCACCTTTTACCTAAAAAATATAAAAGTGTGGAAATTTTTTGAAGACCCCTTGTACAAGAACTTTTACTGACAGTTGGTCTCTGTGTGAGTGATCCCCTGCTACTGGGTTCCAAAATTCCTTTACCAGCTCACATTAGTACTACATAAGAAATGTGAAAGAAATATTGAAAAAGCAGACAGTCTTTTGCCTCACTGAATTCTAGTCTTCAAGGCTCCAGGATCAGCTATGGATAAACTCAGATTTCTGCTCAGTATATACTGTATTTTGAGGAAATAGCTGACCAAAATATGCCCTTATAGCCCCCACACAACTGCACAGCCTCACAAGGCATACAGTCTAGTAACTCAATGGTTGGAGGGCCAAGAGCACACAGGCATCCTGTATAGCATTCTGCAGCTGTTTGATGTTCCAAATGGAGCTCCTAAAAAATACCCCCAGGCTAAACCAGGCTTTTTAACACCACCGGCTACTTCAGAAAATGGTGCAGGTTTTTATGTTCAGCCTACCTACCCAAAGTGATGCTCCCCATTCTGACAAACTAGTAAAGGTTTCTATTACATGTTTTTAGGTATTAAAAATCAAACAAACACCGCTCCACTCACCAACTTGTTAACATCATCCAAAAGAGTCTGATTTCACAGTTATCAGCTTCACTTAATAATCCTGTTTAAGATGAATGAGCAAACCACTCCCCATCTTTTCCGGGGCTTCCATAGGTTTTATAGTACAAAAAAAGGATGTTTTGAAGTTTTAAAATTACTGATTTAGAAACTTTAGTTAAAAAAAGTATAATATTAATATTATACACAATTGTAATAACTCTCCTTTTCTCACTATGTCCCCCTACTGTTTTAAAAAATATATATATTTAAAGTGATTTAAAATTAGGTAGCAAGCTCCACACATTTTTTTAAATTGTATATTTCTTATATTTATTTCAAATTACTGTATTTTCTGGCATATAAGACTACCTTTTACACTTAAAAAAAATGGCCAAAAAGCAGGGGTCGTCTTATACGCTGGGTCGGCTGCTTGGATGCCTGCTGGATGTGTGGTAATATAGTATACAGTATATACCGCTTAGCCAATCCCGGTGAGTGATGTATTGAAATGAATACAGAGCCTGCTCGAATTGGAGTAACAACCATTGCCAATCCGAGCAGGCTACATACAGTTTCTATTCATTAATAGAATACATTGCTCGCCGCGATTGGCTCCAGCTCCAGCAAGAAGGAAGAAGAATATGGCTCCAGAAGGAAAAAAATATGAAGCATTGGAAGCCTCGGAAGCGTCTTATACGGTGAGTACAGCAAAATATCTTAAAAAACTGTAAAATTAGGGAGTCGTCTTATACGCCCGGTCACCTTATACATTGGCAAATACGGTAGTAATTTTAACAAATGTTTACACAAGTCTTTGAAAGTTTATACATGTTTCACATCCCAACTTCAAGAAGACTTTGTCATGGGGGAAAAAATATGCTTAAAGCCCCGTACACACAATCGGAATTTCCGATGGAAAAAGTCAGACAGACTTTTTCCATCGGAAATTCCGACCGTGTATTTGCCCCATCGGAGAAATTCCATCGGAAATTCAAATGAATTCCTTTGGAGTTTAAATATATGTTCTATTTTACTTAGATGGAATTCTGTTGGGATGTCGATGTGCTTTTGGCCGGGCAAAAGCCAGATCATGAGTATGCGGCATAAAGTTTAAAGTGCAGGCACTTAGACATACCTATACGTACCTGAAGCAGCCACTCGGACCCCGCTGTCAGGGCTAAATGCCATTCTGACAGGGGAAAACGTTGGAATTTCCATATGGTGTTTAAGCTTTCCCACCTATTCATGTCTCCTGAACATTCCTATTGACCAGTGATGTTTGTGGAGACATAGCCTAATGGTAAGTTCCAATACTGCAAAGAAATGTCAAAGCTATGTCTATCAAAACATTCAGGCATTTATCCATGACAAGAAGATCTGGGGGCTTATACTTGCAGTCAGGGGCGGACTGACCATTCGGGCATTTGGGCACTCAGGCACTGCCCGAGGGCCCCATGCCACTAGGGAGCCCTATCAGAGTTGCCAACTTCAGTAAAACCAGGGACAGTATGTAAAAATCTGTGTTTTTACAAAGAACCCAAGATTATAGCTGCCTGCCTCTCCGGTATCCTTTTAGTGTGTGTATGTGTATTCTGTGTGTATTTATACTGTGTGTGTATGTATACTGTATGTGTGTGTATACTGTGCGGCCCCATAGTCTATTGTCCGGCGGCCCCATAATCTCCTATTGCCCAGGGGCCCCATGAGTTGTCAGTCTGCCCCTGCTTGCAGTTTTTATTTATTCTTGCAGCTAATAGTGAAGATGTGAGCTATACTTTTAATATGAGCAGTTTGTGTCTGACATCCTTTGGATTGTCAGCAATAGGGCAGGTAAAGTTGCTTATCATGAATAGTATGACATTGTGGCACCATAGTTCCAGTTTATTTGTTAAAATTAAACTTTTTTTACGTGCTGGAGGTATAATTGTAATTGGAGCGGGCTGTCTGTATGTCATATACCTAAACAGTACTTCTGTATCAGAATCAATATACCTAGGCTAAAACTACATGTGTATATTTTAATCTCAGACACTAAAAGTTAATCCAAGTGCAAAAATCAGTCTTTTATGCTACTGCAGGAGAGTGCAGTGTGGTTGCTAGGAAATTAGTCTCATGGGATTAAACTCACAGGGAAATTTTAAATGGGAAAAATCACTCAAGAGTCTTCTAAATGAGTGACTGTTGAGCGATTAATCTCCTGCTTCTATTCAAGTCTATGGAATAGAAGGGAGGAGATCAATTACTAATAGTTTTAGCTTGGCAATTAAATTGCATTATTGTGTGATCATGAGATCACGCTACTGAAAATATCATAAGTAGCAGGTCACAGAAAAAGTATTGTGATACAAAGTGATTAGGAGATTGTTGTGGTATGATTGAGCTACTAAAACTCTCTCCATATAGTCTTAGCTTTAAGCATCTTTTAATTTAAAGTGAGCAACTCTCTGAAATATATTCTAGGCATCAAAGTATGAAAATGTTGCTTGTTTTGCCTCTAGGCCCAACAACATAATCTGTCACAGTACACAGAACTCTACAAGTTAGCCAAGATCCTTTAACATGTTGCTTTAAGTGATACACAAACAAGTGACTCATTTAGTAATAAAGGAAAGGAAATACTTACGAGTAAACCTAACAATTGTCTTTTGTAAACAGATAAGTCAGATGAAAGCTATTGGGTTATAACAGTTTTTTGGTATAGGGTCATATGCTTTTCTGCTACCACCATTTCTATATTCCACATATGCAAAAAAAAAAAAAAAAACAGAGCCAATGAAAATGTTATTATTATTATTTTATTTCTTTCAAAATATATATCAAACTCAAAGGTAAAAATAATGTTGGAGTTAGACCAAAAAGTGCAACATCCGCTTGTTGTACTCCACCCCTCCACATGTGCCACATTTGGCACCTTTCAGGGGGAAGGGGGATGAATACCTGCCTTTCACAGGTATCCTGTTCCCACTTCCAGGAGCCTCAGCCGCGAGTATTGACGTCACCACTGGGGCTCCTCCCTTCCCCGACCTGGCACATGCTCAGTAGGGTTCCCGGCGTGAAGCCATAAGACTTCACTGCTGGGTTCCCTTACTCGCAATGGAGGCGGCATGCACCCGACAGCTGATTGAAACATCAGCTGCAGTGCCGACATCGCTGGACTCCAGGACAGGTAAGTGTCCGATTATTAAAAGTCAGAAGCTGCAGTATGTGCAGCTGCTGGCTTTTAATTTTTGCAGCGGTGGGCGGACCTACGCTTTAAGTCAAGCAGATGAGAGGCTTTTGGAGTTGTTACAGCCAAAAAAACTGGAGCGGGGTGGTGCCGTGCCTGTAAAAAAAAAAAAAACAACAGACATAGGTAAATAGTTATATATACAACATTCATTAACTCGTTTTATGCCCTGCGTTCCCTGTGCATTGCCTGTCGATTTCAATAGCATCCAGAATGCGAAGCAATTTTCACACAATTCGTCGGGCAACAGCCTCAGTAAAGACGCGCAAACAGGATGCGGGACGCCTGATGCCCAAAAGAGGTACAAGAGGGCGTCCCATGATTCTATTTGCGTGATTGTACCATGATTGTGGCCCCCATACGCCTAGATGTGAACGGAGCCTAAGTATAAAAAACCTTCTGACTTTAAAACTTCTTTAGTGTCGGTTTTCAGAGGGGTGACTTAGCTGCCTGACAAATAGTGCTCCATGCATTGCAATGGAACAGCTCTAATAGGAGAGACTCACGTTCCTGTACTACTTTGGGGTGACTTCAGAGTGGCCTGCATTGACTTCTATACAGACAGGTGAATTTGAAGCCACCCCTGTGTGAACTGGCACCTAAGGTTTTAGAAGAATTTATTTTTAAACAATCAAACAGTTTTACTAAAGAAATATAATAAAATATATACAGTACACGGTATATGTACACGTCCTTAGTCTGCTTGTCTTCAGCAAACTGTTTGTAGGCTTTCTTGTGCATCATCTTTAGAAGAGGCTTCCTTCTGGGATGACATCCATGCAGACCAATTTGATGCAGTGTGCGGCGTATGGTCTGAGCACTGACAGGCTGACCCCCCCAACCCTTCAACCTCTACAGCAATACTGGCAGTACTGATATGTCTATTTCCCAAAGACAACCTCTGGATATGACGCTGAGCACATGCACTCAACTGCTTTGGATGACCATGGTGAGGCCTGTTCTAAGTGGAAGCTGTCTTGTAAAACCACTGTATGATCTTGGCCACTGTGCTGCAGCTCAATTTCCTACGCATCCTACGCATGCTCGGAATCATGCTCGGAATCAAGTCGATGCATGCTCGGAAGCATTGAACTTATGCAACACAAGTTTGAGCCGGAATTCCGTCTGAAAAAAATCCACGGATTTCTTGTTGGATTTTCCGATCGTATGTATGCGGCATTAGAGGAAAACATGTTAGAGTCTGCAAAAGACTTGAGACTGGAGCGGAGGTTCACCTTCCAGCAGGACAAAGACCCTAAACATACAGTCAGCGCTACAATGGAATGGTTTAGATCAAAGAATATTCATGTGTTAGCATGGCCCAGTCAAAGTCCAGACCTAAATCCAATTGAGAATCTGTGGCAAGACTTGAAAATTGCTGTTCACAGATGCTCTCCATCCAATCTGACAGAGTTTGAGCTATTTTGCAAAGAAGAATGGGCACAAATGTCACTCTCTAAATGTGCAAAGCTGGTAGAGACATCCCCAAAAAGCCTTGCAGCTGTAATTGCAGTGAAAGGTGGTTCTACAAAAGTATTGACTCCGAGGGGCTGAATACAAATGCACACCACACATTTCACATATTTATTTGTAAAAAAAATTGAAAACCATTTATCATTTTCCTTCCACTTCACAATTATGTGCCACTTTGTGTTGGCCTATCACATAAAATCCCAATAAAATACATTTACGTTTTTGGTGGTACCACAAAGTGTGGAAAATTTCAAGGGGTATGAATACTTTTTTAAGGCACTGTGTGTGTGTGTATATATATATATATATATATATATATATATATATATACAAAGACAGATAGGAAGAATGCAAGGAAGCACTTAATAATGAAAAACATCTAGAACAGGGGTCTCCAAACTGCGGCCCGAGGGCCAGATGTGGCCCTTTGCTAGTCTTTATGCAGCCCTTTGGGGCACTATTCCTTCCACTGACACCAACAAGGGGACACTATTTCTTCTACTGATATCAATGATAGGGTACTATTCCTCCTACTGATTTGAGCCTTACTCCTCCTCCTACTGACCACCAACCCTGAGGTTACATTACATTTATTCTCACCATTGCTGGACCCGGGACATTTTCTGCCCCCGCTGGCCACAATTCGGCCCTCCTAAAGTCTGAAGGACAATAAAGTGGCCCTTTGTTTAAAAAGTTTGAATGATTAAACTGGAGCTTTTGTTATATGTTGCATTATGTAATCTGTCAATCAGCATAATGTAGCAGAAGGGTGGGGACAGACACAGCATCTTTCAGACTGTCAGGTCTAGGACATCATTTTAGTCTCTTTCGTTCAGCAAGAAAGTAGGTTAAACGTTAATTGGTTGTAATTAGTGATATGTAAAAACAACATCCAACAATATTTTTTTTTAATTATACACAAGTTGTTTTCTTATATGTTATTTTTTTTATTTTTTTTACAGAACATGCATTTAATGTTCACATGATGTAAACTGGAGAGTCTCTTCTGGCTGTACAAGATTCTTCCATGGCTCTGTTTGCATGCAGGTTCAGTGTTATGCAGTAGTTGTGAAAGGAATATGGCCCGCTCGTAATGTGCTAATTCTTCAGGTTTCTTAATTTCCTTGTCAGTTTGTCCCATTAATTTGCAGCTGTGCAGGTGAATAAGAAATGGGTGGCAAGACGAGAGTTTAAACTCATTACCTTCTGTAGCTGCCAGGGTATTGCCGTTACAATCCTCATTAATCATTTGCAGGATTCATTAATTAATCACACAAGACAGAAAAATACTTACTTGAAGAAGTTGAGCCTGTTATATTCAGAGCTGCACTGCCAATATGTTACATGCGTGAGTGATATACTGTCCTGCTCTGACACCAAGATACTGTGTATAAAGATGTGAACTGAATAAAAGCTATCAGCTCATGATGAAAATTACAAGGACACATACACTGAGCTGTATTTACTGCTTAAAAAAAAGATGGGTGCCTAATCCAGCTCCATTGTAGAACAGAATATTTAATTTATGGCATTGCAATTTTATTATTTCACTTAAAGTAAATTTAAAAGCCAATCCGTAAAACCTTGTAAAAGCTTTAACATGTAAATGTCATTTCAAAATTAATGTACAAATTTGAAATTTTGCCGCTTTTATTAAAATATTTCCTAGTGGAATCAACCACTGCCATGTCCTGTGTCAGGAACATGGTGACAGCGGTCTGGCTAAAATGCACTGTCTGGCTAGACATGCACATTTTTATGAGCATAAAGGATGTGCATGTACATATGAGCAAGGTTGCCTGTGAACATGCCTGCACATCCACTATTTAAACTTGAACTCTGCACTAATTCTTTGCTGTATGGTCTTCAGCCTTTGTTCTCGTGATCCAGTCTTGATGCAAATCCTTGATCTTATTACTGACCGAATTTCTTTTCAAATTACCCTTGCCTGCTTATGTTTGCTGTCTCCCTCCACTACCAACCCCAGCCTGAACTATTGAACCCTCTTTTGCCTAGTGACTCGCTGTCCAATTTTTACTGGCTTCTGCCTATTCCTGACTCTGATTGTGCTTACGTGCTGTGTCATTCCACTCAGCTGTCACTTAACCAGGTGCCAGATCTGACTCCACCATCAAATAGTGTTTCCACATTGGTTTACCAGCTGTACCTGTGCTCCTCAAAAACCAGCAATCCCAAGTTTCTGCTAACAGTGTCTTCACCTTGGCACTTGGGTCTTTTCTTTGTCCCTTTGTTTCCTTTCACAACCTCCAGGGGTGCTTGGATGGGAACTCTGCAAGAGGCCACACTCGTCATCTTAGGTTCTGCATACAGGTATGTCACATCCTAACATTTTGGGATGACAACATTCTGTCTCTCACTTCCAATCAGGGTAGACATTTTGGTTTAAGGCAGAGGTCATTAACCCTGCCCTCAGGGCCCACTAACAGGTTTGCAAGATAACGGAAATACAGGTGATATAATTTGCTGCTCAGTGATTGCAATATTCTAGTCTGCATCTCTCCAATACATAAAACCTGGCCTGTTAGTGGGCCCTGAGGCAAAAAATAAATAAATTGAAAAAAAATTAAAGCAAAAAAAAATGGGAGGGGGGCCAACCGGCCCTGTAAGGGACCCTGGGGATCATCGGGCCCCGTAGGCCGCGTACACACGAGGGGATATGTCCGCTGAAAACGGTCCGATGGACCGTTTCAGCAGACATCTCCGCTCGTGTGTATGGGCTAGCGGACAGATTTCTCCACCCGACAGATTTCAAAGCATGCTTTGAAATCCATCCGGTGGAATCTGTCCGCCCGACATGTCTGCTGGTTAGTACACTTACCAGCAGACATGTCGTCCCCCTCCGCCGCCGCGCCGCCGCCGAATGGATTCGGCGCATGCGCGGAAGTGTTTTACTTCCTGGTGCGGTGACGTGGCGGTGATGTGGCGGTGACGCGGCGGCGTCAACGTCACCACCGCGTCACCGCGCCGTCCGGCGGCGGGGAATTTGATCCGATGGTGTGTACACGCCATCGGATCAAACTCCCGATCGGACATATCCGATGGAAATGGTCCGCGGACCGTTTTCATCGGATATGTCCGATCGTGTGTATGGGGCCTAACAGGTGTAATGCAAAAAGAATAATAAAAAAAAAATGAGAGGGGGCCAGCCGGGCCCCTTACAGGTATAATGCCTGTACCCCCCTGATGGCGGCCCTGATTATTAGTATACAGTTATATTATGTACATTTAGGAAAGAACCAAGACCTTTTGACGACCGCCTAATTGGAAAAAATGTTTTGAGAATGACACAAATATAATTTTTCACAAGTCTGCTGCCTCAGTTTTTATGATGGCAATTTGCATATACTCCAGAATGTTATGAAGAGTGATCAGATGAATTGCAATTTATTGCAAAGTCCCCCTTTGCCATGAAAATGAAATTAATCTCATGAAAAACATTTCCACTACATTTGTGAAGAAGGCTTGAGGGCACCTGAGGAAGTGCAGCAAGCACCAGGACCCCCCTGCAGTTGATTCAGCTGCTGGATCGGGACACCACCAGTGCAGAGCTTGCTCAGGAATGGCAGCGGGCAGGTGTAGGTGCATCAGTGAGGCAAAGACTTTTGGAGGATGGCCTGGTGTCAAGAAGGGCAGCAGAGAAACCATTTCTCTCTATGAAAAACATCAGGGACAGGCTGGTATTCTGTAAAAGGTACAGGGATTTGACTGTTGAGCACTGAGGTAAAGTAATTTTCTCTGATGAATCCCCTTTCTGATTGCTTGGGGCATCCTGAAAAAAAGAAGAAAAGGTAAGTGCTACCATAAGTCCTGTGTCATGTCAACAGTAAACTATCCTGAGACCATTCATGTGTGAGATTGCTTCTGAGTCAAAGGAGTGGGCTCACTCACAATTTTGCCTAAGAACACAGCCATGAATAAAGAATGGTACAACAACATCCGCCGAGAGCAACTTTTCCCACGCAATCCAAGAACAGTTTGGTGAGGAACAATGCTTTTTCCAGCATGATGCCATAAGGTAAAAGTGATAAGTAAGTGGCTTGGGAACAAAACATCAACATTTTGGGTCCATGGCCAGGAAACTCCCCAGACCCTAATCCCATTGAGAACTTGTGGTCAATACTCAAGAGGCGGGTGAACCAATAAAAACCTCACAAATTCTGACAAATTCCAAGCATTGATAATGCAAGAATGGGCTGCTATCAGTAAGGATGTGGCCCAGAAGTTGATTGGCAGCATGCCAGGGAGAATTGCAGAGGTCTTGAAAAAGAAGGGTCAACACATATTACAAATACCCCCCCTCCAAATAGTTAAACACAGTTTAGTTCAGCCAGTGTGGAAATCAAAGTGGCGACAATTGATGGCACAGACACAGTGGCTGCGTTTGATGGCATGGCATAGTGGTGACAATTGCTGGGCACAGTGCTAACAATTGATGGCACAGTGGCTGGGTTTGTCATGGCACAGTGGTGACAATTGATGGCACGATGGTGACAATGGGCACCGTGGTGACAATTGATGGGCACAGTGGTAACAATTGATGGCACAGTGGCTGTGTTTGGCATGGCACAGTGGCGACAATTGATGGGCACAGTGGCGACAATTGATGGGCACAGTGGTGACAATGGCACAGTGGCTACGTTTGATGGCATGGCATAGTGGTGACAATTGATGGGCACAGTGGCGACAATTAATAGCACAGTGGCGACAATTGACAGCACAGTGGCTGCGTTTGATGGCATGGCACAGTGGTGACAATTGATGGGCACAGTGGCGAAAAATGATGGCACAGTGGCTGCGTTTGATGGCATGGCACAGTGGCTGCATTTGATGGCACAGTGGCGACAATTGATGGCACAATGGCAAAAATGTATGCCACAGTGGCGACAATTGATGCCACAGTGGCTGCCTTTGATGGGCACAGAGGCTGCCTTTGATGGGCACAGTGGCTGCAATTAATGGGCACAGTGGCTGCAATTAATGGGCACAGTTACTGCCTTTGATGGGCACAGTGGCTGCAATTGTTTTTTTGTTTCATTTGTGTGCGCCCCCCCCAAAAATGATGAGCACCAGCTGCCACTGCCAGGACAAGAACAAGTTCCACCTACATGACACCTTCACTGTTTACCAGCCCCTGTGATGGAGGACTGACTCAGCTACTGTGCCTATTATATCTAATATAATATATTTGTGTCCAGGCTTTCATATTTGTTTCTGTTTATTTTTTTTTATTTTTTTATTATTTCAGTAAAGTTTAATGTTAAAATAAATACAGTTCTTTAAAAGTTTAAGCTTTGAATTCTATTATTTTCATATGATTTTGTTATTCAAATTTGCTAGTTGATTGATAGTTATTAATGGCACTACTGTTGCCAATATATGTAGTGTTATTAGGGGGAAAAAAATTAGTGGGGGGGGGGGGGTGACACCATGTTATACCGCAGCAGGTGACACCAACCCTAGTGACGCCACTGTTTGACACTTCTGAAATACTTGTAATTATACTTCAGTATACCATAGTAACATCTGCCAAAAAGATCTAAAAACACTAAAGGAGCAGACTTTGTGAAAATTTATATTTGTGTCATTCTTAAAACTCTTGGCCACGGCTATACTTTATGATTTTGACGTTAAATATCGTTGTTATGGCATCAGCTAGCTATTGTTTTTTTCTCTTGGCACCCCCTTTTTTCCTTTCAGATAAAAGTGGCCCCAGCGACACATTCGCTACAAGATCACTTTCATAGGCGGCGCCCTCTCCTGACGAATCCTGGGTCATTTCTGAGCTTACCGGACCTGTTTATAAGCCCAGAATCGATCTGATGCAGCCGATGGCAAGGCAGGAAGTCGAGTGAAAGCAAAATAGCTCCCACTTGGCTGTATGCCCTTGGAGGACCGGTACGACCTATAATGTCACTTTCCATTCTCAGGTAGATAGACAGGGATTTTCCTTCCAAAAGCTTTGCTTTTAAAAGTAAATGAGAGCTCTTGGGTCTACATTTTTTGTATGGAAATAATCCAAATAAATGTATATTATTGTAAGGTACCAGTGATTGGTAGTGTCCGAAGTGGAACTTGTATGCTGTTGATTCAGGCAAAACGTAGTCAGGCAGATTAGGTTGGCAACAAGTCAGGCAAAGCACTAGACAATTGAAATACAGAGAGTGGTCAGGCAGGCAAAGGTCATACACGAGTTGGCTGTGAAGTACAAAATCAGTAGGCTAGAGAGTAGTCAGGGATTCAGGCAGAAGTTCAAGATGATGATCAAGATCATAAGCAGTCAGAACACCCAGGAAGCTAATCCACATAAATAGGCGCTGAGTGATAGCATCACTTCCTATTTATGGGCTTCCTATTTATTTGTGGAGCTAGTGAGTCCAAGGTAATGCTTAATACTGCAAGGACATCAAAAGTCCAGATCTCCTCTGTAGCACAACAGGTAAGGCTGCAGCTGTGGGACCAGGAGGATCCTGGTTCGAATACACCCCGGTACATGACAATTATTTAGTCTAGTAGGAAAACTATAGATTTCATAAACTATGGTATATATCTGAAAATCGATCAATCCTGACGTACTGATAGCCTATCTCGTTTCTTGAGCCCTGAAAACATCAGGACAGTTTATTTATCCCGCAAATGACCCCTTTATGGAAAGTAGACAATTCAGGGTATTTAGTAAGAGGCCTGGCGACTAAATAGAAATTAAGAAATAAAAAAAAAAAAATATTTTTACATACTGTCACTAGTGCAGTACAGCATTATAATATAATGGGCATGTCAGTAAACAGGGACACATACTGGTGACAGTACTGTATATAAAAAATACATAATATTTTTTTATTATTATTATTACATTTATTTATTTATAATTATCATTATTATTATTAGTTAGTAGTAGTAGTAGTAGTAGTAGTAGTAGTAGTAGTAGTAGTAGTAGTAGTATTGTTATGTATTATTATTTTTTATTACAATTTTTTTAACACACTGTGACCAAAGCAATACAGTATTACCATAGTAACAATGTACTACTCTGGGAAAGGCATCAGGATTTTTTTTTCACATTATGATTGTTTATACCAGTTAATTACACTGGTATAAGCAACCATTTTTACTGAATGAAACTGGTTCATTCAGTGTGCTTTGTTGTGATTAGCTGTGATTGGACTAATCATAATGTACAGATGAGTGAGTGAGTGAGTGAGTGAGTGAGTGAGTGAGGCCCCGTACACACGGCAGAGAACCTCGACGGGCGGGACACATCGTTTCGCCCGTCGAGGTTCTCGGCCGGCCGTCAGATTCGGCGACCAGCCCGTCGGGAAAGGCGACCAGCCATTCATCCCGACGGGCCATCGAGCAAATAGAGAACCTGCTCTGTATTTGCTCGACGGTTTTCCCGACGGGCGGGGCTCGCCGAATCCGTACACACGGCCGAGGTTCTCGGCAGAATTAGGCTCCCAGCGAGGTTCTCGCTGGTTTCTGCCAAGAACCTCGGCCGTGTGTACAGGGCTTGAGTAAGTGAGTGAGTGAAAAACTTATATAGCGCAACACATGCAAACTGAATCGCCTCTGGGCTCTGATGAGGTGTGATTGGCCCTGTCTGAACCATGTGATCACTGCCACCAATCACAGATAGCAACACAATTGTACACAATGGATGGTATGAAAGGAAGCCATCCATTGTTTAAAATGACCATGTGCTCTGCTGACAGTCACCTGCTACATCTGGGGGACACAGCCAGTGACAGATTGCACTGCTGCAGGCCCTCAGGGCTATGCGTGAGAAGCGATGTAGGAGCACGTAATATGATGTCTACCTGGACCGATTAAATTCCCACCTGGCTGTCATTTTGCTATAGGCCTAGCATGAAGTGGTTAGGAAGGAGGTCAGCAATGGCACAATCCTTATTATCTCCCTTTACCTCATTTGCTGCTTCCCCTTTCTCAATTCTGCACATTGTTCTGGGTACTTCATAGGCGCTGAAGAGCCACCTATGCTTTGTAAAGGCCCCATCAAATTTTAAAACTGATAAATAATGCACTTGATTGCAAATGAATAATACCTGGAGTACACAAACAAATGAGCATGTGAAGTAGCGTTGGTTATCTGTCTTAGCAAATTAAAGGTGTAACCACAGCCAAAACCTTTATATTCCTCCTGTTTTGAATTGTAATGTAACTGTACTGTCTGCCCTCATGTTGTAAACCACTGTGCAAACTGTTGGCGCTATATAAATCCTGTATAATAATAATAATTTTGTTATGAATAAAGTGGGGATGACTAGAACGTCTGTCAGTTTTATTGCCCTTTGTTTCCTCTTTAAAGTTGGAATTTATTGTGATTTTAAAAACCCGTGGAAAGGAAGGACCTTTTGCCTTGCAGAACAGACATATCGGGGTTGATTTAGTAAAGGCAAATAGGCTGTTTAATTTTCAAAGTAAGTTGCACTTTGCAAGGGAATCATCTACATAGTTCTGTAAATGTGGTAAAATTTCACTTTGCAAAAAATATATATAGCACTACCGCCGGAGGAGCTGCTGGTTATTTTTGGGTGGCACGTTACCTCTATATTTTGGCTGTCCATTGTGAAAACAGAGCCCGAAGAATTTCAATGTCCACACAGTGCAGTTCTTTTTCTAGGGTTTATTTTGCAGAACTTCAATAGAAAAGAAGGATAAAGGGTTGGAAGGGTAGATTCAGGTGCATAATCACAAATATGGAAACACTCCTGCTTCCAGCAAACAGTTCTCGTCACTACTCTAGCCAGAGTGGGTATTGCTCTTGCGGATAGGTCCCTCTCACTGGCCTAGCATCCGGGATGGCGCACAAAGTAAAGTACAGTCTCTGCCACAGACCTTCCTTTATAAGGAGACACTTTGGTCCGGAATCCTCTGCCATGGGATTCAGCACCCAGATCTCTTCAGCTTAGCTTTGGTAGAACTTTTAGACTCGACAGACGACACTGCCAAGCCTCTCGGTGCGTGGTGCATCCTTCGATTAAGTTTCCAGGACTTCTTCCAAGGCACCAGCCTGCATGGCCCTCTCCAGGATAGGTCCTCCCCTGGCTTCCTTCATCAAGTGGCTTCCTCCCGCAGGACAGACAGCACAGGATCACCTTTGCAATGCAGGCTCCAGCCAGACTACTGTGGTCCCGGAACCAGGATTTAGGACACGCACCTCAGGCCAGGCAGGCACTAATGGCGTCCGTCCCTTAAGTACCCCTTCCCGGCATGCACAGCGTGCAACCACTCCCACTGATTTGCTGCCAAGGGGAACACCCAATACACCTTGACCTTGCTGCTGCCACGCTTTCAATGGTGAAAGTCAGCAAAGCTTTACCTCATTCTCTAAGCTCTGGGAAAATTCCCTTAAATGGGTTGTAAAGGTAATTTTTTTTATTTTCTAAATAGGTTCCTTTAAGCTAGTGCATTGTTGGTTCACTTACATTTTCCTTCAATTTCCCTTCTAAATGTTTTTTTTTCTTTGTTTTCTTTGTCTGAATTACTCACTTTCTGTTCATCAGTAAGCTGTTCTGGCTGACTAACCCCCAGCCAGATGATGGGGCAAGCTTACTGAGGAGAAACAGGAAGTGAGAAATTCAGACAAATGAAAAAAAAAACATTTAGAAGGGAAATCGAAGGAAAAGGTAAGTGAACCAACAATGCACTAGCTTAAAGGAACCTATTTAGAAAATAAAAAATAAATATTTACAACCCCTTTAAAAAGTGCAACCGAGTAAATCAATCCCACTACGTTTCCTCTGCACAAAATGATTCTTAACCTTTCTTCTCGCAGATCATTGAAAGCAAAGTGTAAGCTACAATTTTGGCATATGCCAGGATGAATAAACTTACATGCGCGTGTGCGAGAGTTACGTTATCCCAGCCAGGCCAATCAACATAACCAAAGATCCTGAACCTGGAAGAAGATAGCTAAAAGATGTTGGCATCCGTGAAGGACATTTCTGATGATGCATCACTGGGAAAAAAGGTTCTGTTTGAGGCTGGGTTCACACAGCAGGAGTCTGGTGCATCTCCATTTACTGTTTCAGGTCCCATTCAGCCTGAATTTAAGTGTGAACCCAGCCTTAGGTTTAGGCTGGGTTCACCCCTACGCGAATTGGATGCGGGTTTCTCTGCATCCAATTTGCATAGCAGGAGATTGTGATTGGCTCTCTATGAAGCCGCTTCACACATCTTTGCATCGGCTCCGGTGTGAATTGCATAGAAGCCTTGTGCGTCTTTTGGTCCATTTCAGGTCTGAATTCAGCCAAAAAGTCGGGCTAAACCGGCCCTGAAACTGTGAACGGAGACGCACCAGACTCCTGCTGTGAGCCGGAGCGTGCTGCGGTGTGAACCCAGCCTTAAGGAGATTTGCCCTTACTTCATGCCCTTGTGACACCAGAAGGCAAAACATCTCAAGGAGAAAACTTTAAAAATAAATTTGGCGGGACATCCATTTAAATTGTTTATACCATAAAGCATTTTGATCAAATAATAAAAAAAAAAGATTACAAACAAGTTCATAAAGTAAGAGGTAGTTTTAAATGATTCTATTATGAATTGTCAGATAATTGGTATCAATGTACAAATGAATTGGCTGGATAAAAGCTGGTTACCTGTAGAAGTAATAAACTGCGTTTACTGAACGCGTGCTTCTGTTTTTCCAGCATTGTAAATCCGTGCCAATATATTATTTTGTGTCTCTGCCAAGTCATTACTGTAGGAAAGCATCTGTGGCATAGTTTTGCAGGTGCATGAATGTTTTGTCAATCTCTGTGTTCATTAACTGATAAAAAAAAGAACATGTTCTATGTGCACACTGGTGTGTGATGAAGGATTTTTTTTATTTTACTGAAGCCGGTGAATCAGTTTTAGCCTGTAAACCCTGTGAAGGACATGTGACATTGTATAGACAGTATAATTATGACTGACTAGATTTCAGTTACCTATGGACTGTTTGTTTCTGTTTGCTCTAGGACAGCTAATACAATTTGCTTATTTGATTTGGCACTAAATAGAAACTATTTTGGTATAAAACAGTTCCTTCTCTTGTCACACCATAAAAATTCATAACGCTCAGCTTGTCAACATAGCTGCTGTGCTTGTATTATTATTCACATTCAATAAATACAGCATTTGTTCTCAAGGTGCTGTGTTTAACAAAATGCCATGATGTGTTAAAGATGTCTTAAAGTGGAGTTCCACCCAAAAATGGAACTTCCACTTTTTAGATACCCCCCCCCCCCCTCCGGTGTCACATTTGTCACCTTTTAGGGGGGAGGGGAGAGCAGAAACCTGACATAGATCACCACACTTATCCCGGTGACCTACATCATGTCCGTCACCTACACTGTCCTCCCCCGCTGTCTTCTGGGAAACACACAGGTCCCAGAAGATAGCGGGCACCAGTGAGGAGGCGCAGCGCGACTTGTGCATGAGCAGTAGGGAAACAGGAAGTGAAGCTACAAGGCTTCATTTCCTGATTCCCTCACCGAGGATAGTGGCGGGGCAGCTGAGAGCCGAGCAATTCATCCACCGTGGCTGCCGACAACGCAGGCACCCTGGACAAGTAAGTGTCCATTTATTAAAAGCTGTTGCAGTATTTATAGCTGCTGGCTTTTAATATCGTGCTTGTAAGACCGCTGCGCAAATACAGTGTGACATAAAGTATTGCAATGACCGCCTTTTTTTTCCCTAGTGTCTGAAAAAAAAATAATGATGTTTTTAGCAGGTGGTAAGTAATTTCTAGCAAAAAAAGCCTGATTTTAACTTGTAAACGACAAGTTTGAAAAATAGGCCTGGTCCTCAAGTAGTTAATGGCATCCCAGTCTTAGCGGGTTCAATATTGAGTTTACCCTCCTTTTGCAGCTTCAACTCTTCTGGGAAGGCTGTCCACAAGGTTTAGGGGTGTGTCTATGGGAATGTTTGACTATTCTTCCAGAAGTGCATTTGTAAGGTACTGATGTTGGATGAGAAGTTCTGGTTCGTAGTCTCCGCTCTAATTTATCCCAAAAGTGTTCTATCGGGTTGAGGTCAAGACTCTGTGCAGGCCAGTCGACTTCCTACACCCCAAACTCGCTCATCCATGTATTTATGGACCATGCTTTGTGCACCACTTCCTGTGATCACTCATATATTTTGAATTTCCCATCCATTTCTGTTATGGAGATAGTGGTCCCCAGGATCAATACAGTAGTGAATTTTCCCAGTTGAGACACAGCAATAAAAAGCTGCCCTAACCTTTTCCCTCTCTTCCCAAAATTAAAATCAAAATTAAATTTTTTATATGCACCAGCTTTAGCTAAGTGTGCATTGTTTTGATGCAAGTCATATTGGATTGATATCAGCGGGCGCACTGAATGAAATAATCTCCTTGATGGATAAAAGGAAACACCTCAAAGGAGTAGGAGGAAAAAAATTCAGGTGACGGAGGCAGTGCTGGGTATCAACTTTCATATATTAGAACCAACACACATCGTAGATAACAATCAAAGATTGTCCTCTCTAGTAGAAACAATTGAGTACTGTGAGTGATGCTTTTTTTTTTTTGCACAAACACAGTTTTTTTCAGGGCAAGCTTTTAGGGTATGTCCCCTTCTTCAAGGTCCATTCAGTACTAAATTCACAAAGGTTTAAGCCAGGGGTGCCCAACCAGTTGCCCGGGGGCCACATGTGGCCCACGGAGCCCTCTGATGTGGCCCGCAACCTCCTGCTCTAGTATGGAATGGAATAGAATACTGTTATTAAAGGTATATTTATTACTAAAATCACAATGTATATATGGACATATCTGTTCTGCAGTGGTTACTGGGCTGTTTTCAAATTGATCGGCAGGTGCAGAGCAGTTTACCTGAGGGTTACTTGCACTGAGCCATAGACTTCTGTTATTACCTGCGAGTTTGGTGTGCTTTCTGAAAGTGCACCAAACCTGCAGAATATAATAGAAGTCTATTGCAAAGTGCAGGAAAGCCAAAAGGTACACTGCGTTGCATCCATGGTACGGGTAAACCACAGCGCATCAGTGTGAAAGCAGATTTGGACCGATTTCACATGGTCAGTCCGACCAATTGGACCCTCTATTTACCTCTAAGTAGTGACAGACATAAACCGACTTTGTGTTCTACCTCCAAAATGATCTGCTAAAAAGTATCGTGGGCTGCTTCTGTGTCCGCTCTGTATATGCAGAGCAGACACGGACATGCCATCCACCCACTCTACTCATTGCGGCCCGTGACCGGTTACCAAGTCACTTAAGTGGCCCTCGCTCTTCAAAAGGTTGGTCACCCATGGTTTAAGCAGATTGTTAAAAAAAGACAATCTCTGAGGGAGAGGAAAACACACACACACACAAACACATGTACATGGCAATGGTAATAAAACTAGCATAGTTAGTGAGAAAAGATGGAGGGAGAGCTATAGCTTGGGGAGGTTGGGTGGTGTATGACAGTCATAGAGGGGGCTGTAAAACTGTTGGATAATAAATAAGTTTAACCCCTTATCTTTTGTGTCAAATAGAACTATCATTCTTAGTTCAAGTGTTTTCCTTTCCTGAATAGTTTTGAAATTCCCTTTAAGAACTAAGACAGTGAGGTCTTCCATAGTGTGGTCCAGTTGTGAGAAATTGTGTCCCACAGGTGTGCAGAAACTTCTTTATGTTCCTTAATGGTGTGTCTGTGCAAATTTATCCTTGTTCGCAAGTTCTGTCCTGTTTCGCTAACATAAGATCCTTACTAGACATGTGCAATTTTTTTTGTTACGAATACGTTTTCCGTCATTATTCGTTATTTTCGTTGATTCGTTAACCTACGAATGAACGAATGGTTTAGCGCAAATAATAACGAATAACGATATTTCCAAAAATAACGAATATGGAAAACTACGAAGATACGAAACTACTAAATGTAAAAGAACAACACAACGAAAGAAAAAAGAAACGAAAACATAGAAATAACGAAAACACCGAACACAAAAAAAAAATCATAATTACGAAAAATAAACGAAAATGCAAACTTACTAACATTTGAAGAACGAAAAGAAAACAACCGAAATGCCGAACAAAGAATAAAAAACGAAAAGCAAAACTAATGAAAAATAAATTACGAATCTTCGGAAAACGGAAATGAAATAATGTAAATTCACTTTCATTAGTACTGTGACCAATAGCCACTCAGCGCTGTCCCTTCCCCTGAAGAGGTTTGTTCCTTCCCCCAAGGAGCTTCTTTCTTATGTGGCTCCTTGACCTTGTGTCTTTATCTGTGTTAGTCAATCGCAGTAAATTACGATGTTTTACAAAATTACGACGAGTAGTGTGTCGAATAAACGTAAAATGTATTTTAACAGAATTACGAATGCAATAAAATCTACAAAAGAACGAATTATAATCAAATGAAATTAGACACGAAAATACGAATGATCATAAAGCAACGAAGATTTATTTCTTACGAAAATACAAACGCGGCATGATGGAAAATATAATGTAAATACGAATATCAAAACAACGAAAAATAAACCAACGTAAAAACTAATGAACGAATAAATTCATTGTAAAAATACGAACGAGGCAGAATACAACATTTAACGAAAATACTAATCTCGAATTAACGAAAAATAAACTAACATAAAAAAACGGAAACGGAAAAAAAAGTGTTACAAAAATACTAAAGAGTACGAATACGATAACTAACGTCTTACGAAATTACGATAAACGAACAGAAACGAAACAGAAATAAACGAAAATTTTTGTTGTGCACATGTCTAATCCTTACCCTGAAAGCTTGTCCTGAAAAATTGACAGTACTAACATGATACTCTGTAGTATAAATCACCATTAGATGACATCCAAATGTCCCCAGCTCACCCCAAGACAAATGTAGCACAGCAGCCTGGGATACAAGCATCCTCTCTTCTTTCCGCCAACTTAAAATATCACGCTGACCACAGTTGGATATGATAAGTCATCCTCCTACTCTTTTGAGGTGTTTCATTTTAGTTTCAAACTGGACTACATGAAAAAGTTTCTATCTTGGCGACTGTAAAGTAAACCAGATTCCCAGCACCAGAAAGCCAGTGCGGGCTTATGCTCATATTTGTGCATGTGTGCATTGCTCACGTGTTAATACTTCTAGGCAAAGAGGCAATAGATGTACTATTTCAGTTCATAATGCTCACATTCGTGCACACACTCACGCACATGCACATACGAATTAGTGTGCGTACTTGTCACCCAGGGGCCTATTTAAACTGACCTGTCACCATAAGCAATTGCTGAATGGTCTTCAGCTTGTACCTGTATTCCTGTGACCTGATCCATTGAACCTGCTTACCAGTGTATGACCCAGTTTTCTCCTGGACTTTGCTCCTGCATTAACCTCGTTCATCTGATCTCGCTGATCTCGGCCTGTTTACTAGACTCGCCTTTGCCTGCTGATTCTGTACTACACTGCCTTGCTGTTACTAACCTTGGCCTGCTTGGACTTGCTCTGCCTGCTGACTCTGTCCCTTGTTGTGTCGGCTGCCGCTGGTCACTTCCCTGCATATCAGCTCTGCTACCATCTCCTTCTATGGTGCCAAGCTGCTTCAGTATCCTCTTCTTAGGACTGGAACCTCCAGCTTCATCCACCTAAGAGCAGACTACACAAGCCAACGGAAAAGGCACTCATGCCACTCTGTGCCCTCACACTTTCTGTCTCCACCTTCAGGAGTGTTGGGCTGGAGGTGCAAGAGAGGCCTCCACAACACTCTAGTCGCTACCAGGTACATCTCGAGGAAGCAAATATTTATTGCGAAACACGTTGATACACAGTATTTTTTTCTATCTAGGAGACTGGGAACTGTTATTATGTTCCAAATAGTCTGGTTCAATATTGTTCCTAGAAATGTATGTTGTTTTAATATATGATACATATGTAACAAATACTAAGAATTGTAATTTATGTTGCTTAATTTAAAGTCCCACGTTTAGTAAAAGTTAACGTTTTTTTTGTTTTATTCCTACACAGTCTATTCACTCAAAATCCAGAAATATGTAGGATGTCTTATATGACTTATTTTATCCAAGGAGTAGAAGCTGGCTCAAAAACAGACAGATTGGGCCAGATTCAGGTAGAAATCTTTATTCTTGAGTAACGTTTCTCATTTACGTTACTCCGCCGAAACTTTAAGAGAAAGTACTGTATTCACAAAGCACTTGCTCCTAAAGTTGCGGCGGCTTAGCGAAAATGGGCCAGCGGAATTCAAATTGGGCGGGTAGGGGGCGTGTAGTATTTAAACTAGGCGCGATCCCGCGGCGAACGCACTGCGCATGCGACGGCCGTCAATGTATCCCAGTGCGCATGCTCCACATTAGGACGGTGTTTTCTACGTGAACGTCAATGACGTCAATCCCCATTCACGGACGAGTTACGCAAACGACGTGAAACTTTTTCAATTCGACGCGGTCACGACGGCCATACTTAACACAGGATACGCGTGCTTTTTGTTGCTTTATCTTTACGCCGGGAAACCCCTTACGGAAACGTCGTAAAGTGACTGCGTCGGGCCCGCGTACGATCGTAAATTGCCCTATCTCGCTGATTTACATATTCTCGCGTAAATCAGTGGGAACGCCCCTAGCGGCCATTTTAAAATTGCAGTTCCGATACGACGGCGAAATACAATTACCCCGCTCGTATCTGAACTCAATCCCGGAATACAGAAAACAGATACGATGGCGTAGGTTAGAAGTTACGCGGCTTATCTACAGATAAGCCGCGTAACTTCTACCTGAATCTGGCCCATTGTCTATAAAGTGTGAGTCTGGTAATGCGGCTTCTAATGCTCATACCTGGCAAAGCAACTGCTTACCCAGAAGAATGAAACAGTAACAGCATGGAAAATGTTATGTAGCTCTGTTTGGTTTATGAAAATGTCTTCATCATATGATAAAACAGCATGTAGGATTAATTGTATACATTTATGAACAGATAATACAATTGGATTATTGACATCACTCTGTAACATGCAGAATTTTATTTTTATTTTTTAAATGCTTATGCTAATATATATTATTCAAAGAATATCAAGTTTTAAGTATTATGTTACCCTTAAAAGTACCACAGTACATAAATTGCTATGTCACCTAGGAGGGCTTTTATAGATAGTATCCTAAGATCAATGTCATACTAGTGATACAGATTAAAGTATATGTATAGCCGAAACCTTTTTTGAATAGAGTAGGGAGCGGTAAAACCCCTAAAGTTTCCATCTAAGACAGTTGTCACCCAAACATTTGTCAACATTGCTTGATTTGCCTTCATCGTCTGTTCTGGTGACAGTTATAACATTTTCTCCTCAATTTCTGTCTTTATGACAATGGTCTCTAGGACAAAGGGTCTGATCTTACCCAGTTTATCATAGCTCCCAACTGTCCCTGATTTGGAGCAATGTCCCTCTGTCCCTCATTCCTCCTCATTTGTCCCTCATTTTGATCTGATCAATATAGTTTTATATAAAATTCACTATTTATCTATCAAAAAGTATTTTCCAGCGCTAAACCTTTCATTTAATTTCTAAATTGCTGCATTTGTAAATTCCAAAAGCCAATATAAAGGAATAGTAGTGGTAAAAAAGCACTTGTGGGTTTAAACAATCTTGTTTTTTTGTACAACTTTCCTTTAACCACTTAAGACCCGGATCATTATGCAGGTAAAGGACCTGGCCAGTTTTTGCGATTCAGCACTTTGTCGCTTTAACTGACAATTGTGCGGTCCTGCGACGTGGTTTCCAAACAAAATTAGCA
Organism: Rana kukunoris; assembly: GCA_029574335.1. NCBI lineage: Eukaryota > Metazoa > Chordata > Amphibia > Anura > Ranidae > Rana > Rana kukunoris. The sequence goes on from CM056051.1 coordinate 224,169,041, forward strand.
TCCTTTTTTCCGCACAAATAGTGCTTTCTTTTGGTGGTATTTAAACACCTCTGCGGTTTTGAATTTTTGCGCTATGAACAAAAATAGAGACGCTCCTCCCACTCTGTAATGGCTACATCCTTTTCATGTTACATTGGTGCAATCATGGCCCCTCCTGTGATTATGGGGGTGTCCTTGGTTGGTGTTATGTCATTGGTTCAGCACGTCATGTGCCGGCTTTCCTCCAATCATGGACCTTGATTGGGTGACCGACCGGATCGGCCGTTCCTGTGCCTTTTTTATGAATGTTTTATATTTAGATATGAGCAATGTGGGGGAACAGGTTGATGCCCCAGTTGAAGTCCCTCTAGGACAAAACGCGTAGGGCTTGGTTTTTTACCTTTTCCCACATTGCCTTTTATTTGTGATCACTTTTATGTATATTGGTTTTATTCCATTAAAACCTTTACTTTTTGACCTGCACCATTGGGGTTGCGTTTTTCTTTTCTCTCTCCCCTATGGTGCTCGGAGTCATCTAGTTCCTCCAATCCCACCCTTCCAAGGGTTGTACCATCACCCCTCCACACTTTCCTTGAGAACGGACCGCTTGGAAACAAGGTTACCAGTTCAGGATATCGTGCACTTTTGGCCCTCCATTAAGGATTTGGATTATCTTCATCCAGTTCGAGCGAGCCCAGCTGACCGTGCCGTGGGAGTTTTCATGCTTTATCGATCTGCTGTCCATGACAGACAGGTCCAACATTTCTGGTAAGCGCATTTTATCTTCATTTGATTCAAGTGCCATTCCATCTTTAAGGATCTACGAGGTCATCCCACATCCATTCACTTTATTATTGTGGATGGACTATTACTATTCGTTTATGTTTGGTTTGGACTTGTGTTACCACAGCACTATTCCACGCAAGGACTTCACTCCTCACTGTTGATTTTGTTTATCATTATTGTTATCATTGTCTTATTTCAGTGATTTTCGATTTTACTCATCCACAGACATCACTGTCTTTTTGGTTCCACAGCGCTACATTTATTTTTCACATTACTATTCAATATTCGTCACATTGTAGTGTAGCTGCTTTAGTTTTATTTCACTTTTAGTTTTTTGTTATTTCTGTTAGCGCAATATTTTCTATAAAAATAGAGACGACAATTTTGGAAAAAATTCAATATTTATTACCTTTTGCTATAATAAATATCCCCAAAACATATTTTTTCCTCAGTTTAGGCCCATGCGTATTCTTTTACTTATTTTTGGTAAAAAAATTGCAATAAGCGTTTATTGATTGGTTTGTGCAAAAGTTATAGCGTTTACAAAATAGGGCATAGTTTTATGGCATTTTTATTAATATACATTTTTTTACTAGTAATGGCGGCGATTAGTGATTTTTTTTATTCGTGACTACGACATTATGGCGGACACATCGGACACTTTTGACAAATTTTTGGGACCATTGTCATTTTCACAGCGAAAAAGGGCTATACAAATGCACTAATGTCAATAGAACGCGAGTACTTTTGATATAAGGTTGCATACCCATGCGCTTATATACATGCGTTTACATGCATTTTTTTGTATTACTTGTGGTTCTCAAAAGCAGGGTGTGTTAATTCACATTATCAGGTTCTGAGAACAGGTTATGAACCAGTTACTAGAACGCATGTACTTTTGATATAAGGTTGCATACCCTTGCGCTTATATGCATGCGTTTACATGCATTTTTTTGTATTACTTGTGGTTCTCAAAAGCAGGGTGTGTTAATTCACATTTTCAGGTTCTGAGATCAGGTTATGAACCAGTTAGCGCTGTTAATGTGCTATAGATTGATGATACGTTTAGAACATCAATTTTGTGTACATAACCCTTTATACAAATGCACTGATTACTGTGAAAATGACAATGGCATTGAAGGGGTTAACCACTAGGGGGCACTAAGGGGTTAAGTGTGCCCTAAGGAAGTGATTCTTACTGTAGGGGGGCGTGGCTGGACGTGTGACATCACTGATCATCGTTCCCTATATTGGGGACAGACGATCAGTGACACTGCCACAGAGAAGAACGGGGAAGGTGTGTTTACACGAACCTCTCCCCGTTCTTCAGCTCCTGTAACCGATCACGGGACACCAGCAGGGATCAGGTCCGCGGGTCCCACGGGCACCTTCACGGAGCATCGGACAACGTCGCGAGTGCAGCGGCGGCACGCACGTGACCCACGGCTGGACACCTGTACGTGCCTGTGCCCAGCCGTGCCATTCTGCTGAAGTATATCACCGTTAAGCGGTCCTTAAGTGGTTAAGGGGGCATGGCAGGGGTGTGTCCTATGCCTGCATACTTTTCCAGAAAGATGTCCCTCATTTCCATCTCAAAAAGTTGGGAGGTATGGTTTATACAAAAAAAAAAAAAAAAGTTTGAATTTTAAAGAATTACAAACACACAAGGCACCTAGCACTACGTCTATCTAGATCCATACACTGAGCAAAGAGTTCCACTACAGCTTGTGAGGTTTGGAATATAGGAGCTCTAAAGCCGCGTAGACACAGCAGAGAACCTCGACGGGCAGAACACATCGTTCTGCCCGTCAAGGTTCTCTGCCGGCCATCAAAATCAGCGACCCGCCCGTCAGGAATGGCAACCAGCCATTCATCCAGGCGGGCCGTCGAGCAAAAAGAGAGCGTGCTCTCTATTCGCTCGACGGGATTCCCGACGGGCGGGGCGAGCCAGGAGCGTACACACGGCCGAGGTTCTCGCTGGAATGCAGCTTCCAGCGAGAACCTCTGTCGTGTGTACGCCGCCTGAGAGAATCAGCATGTTCCAATAGTACAGCTTTTACACAGCACTGTAAACAGAAGTATGGAGGTTCTGTTCTTCCTCGACTCTCAATAGGGAAGATTAAAAAATAAAACTTTACAAATGGGGGGGCGACTTTTCTGGCTTTTTGTGATAGCAAACATGATGCAAACAGCTTTCCCAGAATTAATATGAACTGGTTATTACTAGCACAGGAAAATTGGATTATGAATTTCACATGAAGTCAACATATGTATACAGTGCAAAATGTCTTTCAAGCCCCAATGTAAATCACTTATCAACCAATGGGTATATGAAGTTCTTAACGAATCTGGCATCTGCAGCATCCCAGCTTCCATCTCTGAAACAGTTTTTTTTTTTGTGAGTGTTAAGAACTAGAGCATAATTATCAGAACACTACTATTTCTTTTCTTTCTTTACACCTACACATTTATGTTGTTTTTACTTTGCGGCACGAATACATTTCCTAGCTTCTTGTCTCTCACATTGCCTGATATTTTAAAATGGATCAAAGGCATGATCATCAGCTTTACACTTTCAAGATACTCTTTTCATTCATTTTAAAAGTGTCTTATTTATAATTAGCTGTCTTGTTAAAGTGCTCGGTTAGAATAAATCATTTTTTCACTGCATAACCTAAAAGTGTCACAGGAATTTTCCTCCTACATATTTCATTAAAAATAGCATTTTACTTCTGAGCTTGGGGAATTTAATATTCACAGAATTCTGCAGATAGCCTGTAAAATAAGGTGTGCATGAGGAAAGAGCCATGAGCATGGGCAAAACAAAAATAAGATGCATCATGTTGTTCAAAAACGTACAGTCAAAACTTGGACTTAAAAAAAAAAAAAAAGAAAAAAGTGTAGAAATAGTTATAATAACATTCTTAAATGTGCATCTAATATCCTCATCAGAAACATGCAACAGATACAAGCAAATTAACATGCTAGAACCAAAGTCTGTTTCTAAATGCATTAAAGGATCAATAAAGGAAAAAAAATGTAATGCTAAATAGCTTGCTTTACCTTATAGCAGTCCTGCTTTCATGTCCTCCATGTCCGCTTTTGCTTAGAAGTTGCTGTAATCCCTTGCTGAACTCCACACTTCCTGCTTGTCTGGCCCCTTATGAAAAAACTCATGGTAGCTTTTCATTGTGGTCCATGATCAAGAAGATGTTTAAAACTCCTCAGAACTAGAGTTGAGCGAACCCGAACTGTAAAGTTCGGGTTCGGTACTGACTTTGGGTTTTTCCCGAACCCGGACCCGAACCCGAATAATTGCTGAAAGTTCGCGTTCGGGAGTTCGGAGTTTGGTCCCCCCAAATTCAATAACCAGACCCTTTAGGTCTTGTATGGATATTAAGGGGAACCCCGCCGTCAATTTAAAAAAAAAAATGACGTGGGGTTCCCCCCAAATATCTATAACTAGACCCTTTAGGTCTGGTGTGGATTTTAAGGGGAACTCCACCCCAAATTTAAAAAAAAAGTCGTGGAGTTCCCCCTAAAATCCACACCAGATCCCTTATCTGAGCACGTTGAACTGGCCAGCCGCATGCCCTCAACATTGGGACGGTGCTTTGGGGTGCCCGATGGTTGTGGGGGTATGCGGGCAGGGGGCTTATCAGAATCTGGAAGACCCCTTTAACAAAGGGGAACCCCAAATCCTGCCCCCCCTTGTGAAATGGTAATGGGGTACACTGCACCCCTACCATTTCACGGAGGAAGTGTAAATAGTAGTTTTAAGAAAAAAAACACACACCGTAGAACGAATTACTTTATTAATTAAACCAAATAAAAATCCAGCGGTGAAAATAGACGATCGATGTTGCTCAATGCTCCAACGTTGTCTTCTATCCAGTGCCGGGTGATCTCTCCAGCGACGGCCAGTTGGTACAGCGATGAGAAGATCCATCCATTCAGAGCACAGCTCAGCGAATGACATTTCTTTTATAGGGGAGGCGGGCTACGCGTCACGTGACCCCGTCCCCCTCTGACGCACACTCTGCTACGTCACTGGGACAGCCCAGACATGCCCCTTGCGTCAGAGCGGGACAGGATCTCGTGACGCGTGGCCCGCCTCCCCTATAAAAAAAATGTCAAAGCTCCGGCGCGTCATTCGCTGAGCTGTGCTCTGAATGGATGCATCTTCTCATCGCTGGAGAGATCACCCGTCGCTGGAGAGATCACCCGGCGCTGGATAGTAGACAACGTTGGAGCAGGGAGCAGCATCGATCGTCTATTTTCACCGCTGGATTTTTATTTGGTTTAATTAATAGTAATTTGTTCTACGGTGTGTGTGTTTTTTTCCTGAAAACTACTATTTACACTTCCTTTGTGAAATGGTAGGGGTACAGTGTACCCCATTACCATTTCACACAGGGGGGGGCAGGATCTGGGGGTCCCCTTTGTTAAAGGGGTCTTCCAGATTCTGATAAACCCCCTGCACGCATACCCCCACAACCACTGGGCAAGGGTTGTGGGGATGAGACCCTTGTCCCCATCAACATGGGGACAAGGTGCTTTGGGGGGCACCCCAAAGCACCCTCCTAATGTTGAGGGCATGTGGCCTGGTGCGGTTCAGGAGAGGGGGGCGCACTCTGTCCCCCCCTCTTTTCTATGGCCGGCCAGGTCAACGTGCTCCGATAAGAGGTCTGGTGTGGATTTTAGGGGGAACTCCACGTCATTTTTTTTTAAATTGACGTTGGGGTTCCCCTTAATATCCATAACCAGACCTAAAAGGTCTGGTTATTGAATTTGGGGGGACTCCCACACATTTTTTTTTCTTTTACTAAAAGTCTGTGTCCCATTAACTTCAATGAGGTTCGGAGTCTGGGTTCGGGTTCGGGTTCCCTAACCCAAACTTTTTTTTTAAAGTTCAGGTTCGGGTCCTGTGTTTGTTTGTTTTTGTTCTGTGTGTCTCTGTACACACAGCACAAACTGAAACTAGTCTAAAAAGGAAACTAAACTGCAGGCACATTATATGATTGATTTTTATCTATTTTTAATCATTTTTAAAAGGAATCAATTAACTATTACGTCTCTATACCCTGTAAACAGTCATTTCAGCAAAAAAATAAAAAATCCTTTACTACTCCTTTAAGACATTATACACAAAAATTGACTAGCTGTATTCTGCTGAAGAGTTATTAGTCAAAACAAAACTGTGTATAGGAATTTCCATACGCACATGAAACAACATCTTCATCACAAATATTGGGTGGTGAAACATTTATAAAAATTTATTTTAAATTAATTAAAATTATTTTATACTAAACATCTGGTTAGTTTACTGGTCATTTTAAGAGGAAATGAAATCTGGAAGCTGTGCCCAAAAAAAGCAGGAAAAGTACAAACAGCTGGTCATTAGTGTTGCCATCAAATAATCTTTACTTACCATCATATACTGTCCTGTAGACAGTCAGTAGGCATATTGGTCTAGCACACAGACGTGTGCCTTAGGTCTCGTACTACGCAGACTCACCCCCTTTATTCCCAAAGAAGATATAGCGGTCGTGGTGGGAGCAATTGTAAACTCAAGATTGGACTATGCAAATGCCCTTTACCTCGGACTCCCCAAGTACCAAATCGCTCGTCTACAAGTCGTTCAAAATACAAGACTTTTGACTGGGAAAAAACCTTGGGAATCCATCTCACCTTCACTGAGATCCCTTCACTGGTTACCAGTAAAAGACAGAATTACTTTTAAAGCTCTCTGTCTAACGCATAGATGTATTCATGGGAATGCTCCCCATTATGTATGTGAAAAAATAAAGGCTTATAATCGCGTTCTGCGATCCACCAATCAAAATCTACTCCAGATACCGAAAGCCAACTACAGGTCCAAAGGAGATAGAAGATTTGCTGTCCAGGGTCCCAGACTATGGAACGCTTTGCCAGCCAGTATTCGGTTGGAAGAGAACCACTTAGCATTCAGGAGAAAGATCAAGACTCATCTCTTTTGATACCAACGGAGACTGGAACAACAAGCGCCCAGAGCTGATTTAGTTTGCATGTGCTGCGCTATATACGTTTTTCATTCATTCATTCATCATATCATTACAGATTTAATAAGCCCTGTTCTGCACTGTGTATGCGTGCAGAGGCAGGGTTTTACTTCCTCATTTCAGAGCCTCCAGCAAGACAAACACTGAGCAGCTTAGGCCGCGTACACACGATCAGTCCATCCGATGAGAACAGTCCGTGCTGAAAAATGAAGTTCAATGCTTCCAAGCATGCCTCGACTTGATTTTGAGGATGCGTGGTTACATTTTAAAGCAAGTTCTCTTTTTTTTGACCTAAGGATAACTGACCGATGGGGCCCACACTCGATTGGTTTGGACCTTCAGCCCGTTTTCATCGGTTTTGACTGATCGTGTGTACGCAGCCTTAGTAGTGACATCAACAGATCTGGAAAAGTACTAATTTGCATTAGATGGTGAAGGTGGGAAAAAGGCAAATGCACCACCCTATCCCTCGCTCTAACACCAAGGCCAACCATCATTTGTTTCAAGAAAGTCAGTTATTTAAAATATCTCAGAACTCTTGGGAGCTTATGAAAACGAATCAAGCAGCCCAAGTCATTGTTTATTCTACTGTTGTAGCATGTTCCTTAGCAGTCGGGTGCTTCTTAAGCATTATGGAATCTTAATCTGTGACCCATTCAACTAAGAAGAGTATCTGTTGAGTGCACTAGTGATGGGGCATGACAGCTCTGGCAGCTGTAAGGAAAATGTCATAAGATATCTTTCTTTATAGATATCTTTAAACAATACCAGGGGTTATGGAGAGCAAGGTGATTGGACAGTGGGGTGATGTGTCTTTCCCAGCACCCTTAGTTAAATTGATAGTATGGTGTACCAGAATCTTTTGATTTGGTGGGTGCCCTACATTTGGGTAATTTTCCTTTTTGAGTCTGGCATCTACAACAGTCATCAGGGAAAGAGGAATAAAATAGGTTTTAGATGCCAGGACATCTGTAGCAATGTGTTAGAATTTTTGTTTTTCTCCTGCGTGTTACTAGATACTGACAATCTCAGAACCTAGGTGTCTTTCTAGAGACAATAGTCAGACCTAGTTTACTAGACTGATTTTCTATTGTCCAAAAATTAAATTTATACAAATAAATATCACATATAAAAACATAAATAAGTGGCTTCCATCAAAACCTAGAGGATAAGACATCACAAAAACGTATTTGAGTCTAAGGAATAAATGTGGGAGCACTGGCTAGTGGCCATTGGGAAAACACAAAAAAAGAAGGCAGTATTGAGACCTCTCGGATAGGTGATGTCTAAAGTATATTTCCTAAATGCTTCGTGTCTGAGTAAATAGCTATACCAGTTGCCACTCCTATGTGGTTTCCTGGCCTGTTCAACCACTATAGCTCTGAATTTGTGGTTTTGATGATTATGCAAGACATTAACTGTGGCCAGATTGTTGAAATTTAAAACTTTACTATTGGCTTTTATTTTTATGGCTAATTTAATGTCACAGTCATGTTTTGATATTGTTTCTTGAAGGGGCTGATGTTTTTCTGACAAACTGTAAGTAAAAGAACAGGAACATTGGTCAGTGTTACAATTGAAATCTTTAAAAAAATTATCTCTTGCCAATGTATGGGTGAATGAAAAAAATCCAAAATGAAAAGTATAAAAATATTGCGCCAATCCTCTAAAAAAAAGCTGCCACACACAACAAAAAATTCAATAATAAAAGTGTGGTGCTATTACCGTGACAGATAGGTGTATAAATCTTAACGATACTACCCTCTCTTATGACAGCGTGAACGGACCTCATAGGGTGTAATCCCATAGAGGAAATATGTGATGGTTAAAATGTAACACAAGTATGTGAATTACCCAATACATAAAAAATTACAAACACAAATATTTGTATTCCAATCATATGTGAATGTAAAACATCAATAATAAAAAATAAATATTGTGAGAATATCCTTAAAAAAGGTATATATATCATAAACAACCCAAAAGTGAGCAATGTGAAAATTCCACAAAATTAAAGTGATGTATGTCTTCACGGCCTACACAGATGGACTAATTATGTCATAAATGATCCAAATGTCTTTCAACATGAGGAGGGAAAAACTGCGTTAGTTGACAATACACCCGGGAGTGCCTCCACCATCCAATAAGGGGATAAAAGATGGGTAGTCTTACCAAATGGCGTGGATCCAACTCACCATATGGCGGTGGATCTTCGTAAGTGTGAGAAGCAAGATTGGTGCTTCAGCGATTCCTCTTTAGCTGATCAATGGTGTATAGTATACACCATCCAATGCATATAGCATTCTATCACCTTACGATGTAAATAGGAGAAAACCAGGTTCTTTTCCGCCTCACCAACAATAATATGTGGTATATGGAAAGAGAAAAAAGGAAGGATGGCTCCTCATAGCGTAAAAAAGTTAAACAATGTATTCACATAAAATTCTCCACAGCCACATACAAATCTTAGGTGAAACCACCAAATGCCAAAAAAACATCCAAATAAAAAATCACAAATTTAAAAAATTGGCAAATTGGAAAATAGTGGTAAAAGCGCAGTATTAAGGTGGCTGGAGCCGGGAAATATATGAGGCATTCACTACAACTTTTTTCTTGAGGAGGCTGAGTCTAATCCTGTTGCATATTTTTATAAAAGATTATAGGGATCCCTAAAGAGAGGGCTTACAATAAGTATAAAAACTTTGGATTGATGTTTATTTAAAAAAATTTAAAGTGATACTAAAGTCTTTATTTTTTTAGTTTAAAACATGATATAATTACCTGTTTTGTACAGGGGCTTTGCACAGACCAGCTCAGATCCTCCTCTTCTCAGTTCCCTTGCTGGCACTTCTGGCCCCTCCCTCCTGCTGAGTGCCCCCAGAACAACAAGCTTGCTATGGGGGCACCTGCTGCTCTGTTTGTCCATTCAGACACGGAGCTGCCACCTGCCCCACCCCTCTTTCTCCTCATTGGCTCACTCACTTTGATTGACAGCAGCGGGAGCCAATGGTGCCCCGCTGCTGTCTCAGCTAATGAGGAAAGGGAGTCCCGGACAACCAAGCCTCTAGTGCAACATCGCTGGATCAAGTAAGTATTAGGGGGGCTGCTGCACACAGAAGTTTTTTTTATCCAAATGCATTAAGACAAAAAAACCTATGCCTTTACAGCCACTTTAATTCTTCCCACCTGTTTGCAGTAACATTTAGTCAGGTCTGTTATAGTCTTGTGTAATAATGGAATACACCGTGAGTCATAGAGAACAGTTCTGAGATGTCGTAAGGGATTTGTATCTCCAGATATTTTAAGGGACTTGGTCCAAACTTTAAATAAGTACCGTATTTTTCGCCTTATAAGACACACTTTTTCTTCCCCAAAACTGGGGGGGGAAAGTTGGTGCGTCTTATAAGACGGATATACCTTTTTTTACTCACTGATCTGACCGATGCGATCCGCGGAGTGCACCGCCGCCGCGGTCTTAGGAAAGACCGCGGCTTTGGCCTAGCTCTGGAGCGGTCGGCCATCTTGGTACACCCGGCAGTGGTGGTGGTGCGCGCTGAGCAGGGGGCTCGTGGATCTTCTATTCCAGAGCGATCTGCAACAGTGAGTTAGAGGGTTACTGGCTATTATGTGGGGGCTCTGTTACTGGCTATTATGTGGGGGCAATGTTACTGGCTATTATGTGGGGGCACTGTTACTGGCTATTATTATGTGGGGGCACTGTTACTGGCTATTATTATGTGGGGGCAATGTTACTGGCTATTACTAATGTGGGGGTGGTGTGATGGTGATGACGAGTGGGGGGGCAAATATTTTACTACAGTATTTGGTTCAGAATCTTTTTTTTTTTCTAGATTTTCTTCCTTTAAAATTGGGTGCGTCTTATATGCCGGAGCGTCTTATACGGCAAAAAATACGGTAGTTATCTTTTCAGGAAAGCCTCCTGGGGTAGTGTCAGGGAGAAATTTGGGAGCTCAGATTGAGAATAATTTACTTTGAGGTTTCTCAAAGAGCTGAAATGTCAAATTTTGCAAACAATGAAAGGCATATAAATATGGGTCTGAGATTGTGTGCAAACAAGGGGGTAGATTCACATACACTTAATATTCCGCTGCGTAATCGAAATACTCTACGCTGCCGTATTTTACCAGGCTCTACACCGAATCCTGGTAGATTTTTGCCCGTACGTAATTTCGGGGATCGTCGGCAAAAGCTCATTTGCATACCCCGACACGGAAAACGACGGGAAGTCCACCCAGTGGCCGCAATTTTATTGCAGCGTAGATCCGAAGGCGTACAAACACTTAATCCAGTCGAATTGAAGCCCACAGCCGTCTAGTCATGGTTTGAGGTTTTCGACTAGCTAGAAAACACGCGTAATCTGAAATTACTCCAGTCTAACACCAGTTAGACAGGTGTAATGGCTCTCTGAATCTGGCCCAATGTTCTTTTAGTACTGACTGGTCTAGTTTGGACTCCTGAGATTTATGAGTTCTGCCTTAATGTAGTGGCAAGAAGTTTCATGGCTGATATATAGTTGAGTGGGGAAAGGCATCTTGATGGGTCTTATTACATGTGTGGAATCTGGGTAAACGGAATCCATTTACACATATTCTGGCTGACAGGGATTTTCATAACACTGGGCCAGATAGTTTAATCTAAATTAGGTAATTATGAATATAAACCATTCTGTATGGCAAATTGTACCATATACGTTTTGGAATGTCCTGAATTCTTTGTCTTAGTTCTTAGTATGGATCTTACTCTATATAATATCACCACACTGGGGTTTCCTAGAGCAAACAGGCCCAGTTCTTCTAATTTTAAAATTCATGGACAAATACACTGACAAGCAAGTGTGCATATGCATCAATACATGAAAGTATGTCAAACTAAAAACAAATCTCACCTCTGGTGGGTCCACCTTGCAGATGCCCAAGCCTGATACAACACTAATAGCCAAAACAGGCTTGACTTTATCTAACAGGGTTATTCTCATTAGTAATTAGACTGCCTTATTGCTAATCTTTTCTTTCCAGATGGATTATATTATATTTCTTGTCTTGATGTATTTCTTGATAGGATTTGGCTTTGCAATATAATTTATTGCTTTTTAGTGTTCTCATTTAACCTGTTATCCTCTGACATGACTGAGAATTTGTACAGTTTTCTAAAATAAATGGAATTGCTAAAGGTGACTATAAAGTTATAAAGGTATCGCCAGGACTGATCACTGTGTACTGATATTACCCAACTTAAATTGATTCTGTCACAAATGCAAAAAACCTGATTATAAAAGTGCCCATAGATTTTTGACCGAAACCATAGTCTTTGATGTCTATGGCATGCTTAAGGCTGTGTTCCTGAGGGTACAGTCACCTGTCCTTGTTTTGTCACATTACTTTTTGTTAATGTGCTGATTCAAAATCCATTATACATTTTATAGATTATTTGTGTGCTTGCCTCTGGGTCAGTATGACATTACTGTGTACAAAGACGCAACACAAATAAATTTAATCTAACCGGTATGTTACTACTTATATACACAGAACAGAACATAAAAAAAATATCTATGTTAACCCATTTATGAGTACATTTACCTTGTAGAGATTTGTGATTACTGCGCACCCTCAGAGCTTATATGTTTATACACTCAGTAATTGTGCTTATTTTTATTTGTGAGGTATATGATTATGACCACACATTTTTCAGTACTGTAACTCATAGCAGCCAATTAAAATTCATTTTTTACTATATATATAGTTTATATTCGTAATTACCTAATTTGACTTCAGGTCTGACTGGAAAGAACAGTTTAACATTGACAGTTAATTACACTAGGATTTCAATATGGGAAATACAAAAAAAATCTTTCAGTGCAGAATTTCACTTCTGCATCAAAAGAAGGGGTTCTCCTGTTACCAGATTATTAACAAAATAGAGTTCAGAAGACTGGAGGAATGCAGCAATACCTATATAAAGTAAAAGTATATATATATAAAGTAAAAAGATGACAGCCTGTGCTCCCTTTATGCATTTCAAGGTTATATTTTCAGTTTTAATTAGACTGTATCTTTAAAAACTAGCATTTAACTTTCTCCACCCTTTATTAACCACTACTTTATTAACCACTACCACCCTGGGTGGGTGTCATATGACGTCCTGGGCTTCCCGGCCATCTAAGGGGAATGCGCACATGCCTGCAGCATCGCTCAGGACCCGGTGAGCGTGCCCAGTGTCCGCGATGTCCGCCAGGCACCTGCAATTACCCACAATCACGGCAGGACCGTGGATCTGTGTGTGTAAACAAACAGATCCACATCCTGTCAGAGGTGTGTCAAAAGTGTCCGATATGTCCGTTGCAATGTCACAGTCACAGTCACAATAAAAATCTCAGATCACCGCCATTGCTAGTAAAAAAAAATCAAAAAATCAAATGCAATAAATCTATCCCCTATTTTGTAGACGCTATAACTTTTGCGCAAACCAATCAATATACGGTTAATGCTATTTTCTTACCAAAAATATGTAGAAGAATACGTATCGGCCTAAACTGAGGAAAAATAAAAAAATATATAGGGGATTTTTATTATAGCAAAAAGTTAAAAATATTGTTTTTTTTTTTTTAAATTGTCGCTCTATTTTTGTTTATAGCGCAAAAAATAAAACCTGCAAGAGGTGCTTAAATACCACCAAAAGAACGCTCTATTTGTGGGAAAAAAATATGTAAATTTTGTTTGGAAGCCACGTCGCACGACCACGCAATTGTCAGTTAAATTGACGCAGTGCTGAAGAGCAAAAAGTGCTCTGGTAAGGAAGGGGGTAAATTCTTCCGGGGCTGAAGTGGTTAAATCAGACCAAAAATGTGTGAAAGTTGCAACATTTTTTACTTTGTGCTCTTTCCGCCATACTGCAGACCTTGCATCATGGTGCACATGAACGTGCTTATCAATACTCTTAAAAGCATCAACAATTCAGAGAAACGTGGTAAGTGCCAGGATCTCATCAGGCCGTGCTCAAAAGTGATTGTGTGTTTCCTTACAGTGATAATGAAGCATGGCTACATTGGTGCGTTCAAAATAATTGATGATCACAGGGCCGGAAAAATAGTCATCAATCTCACAGGGAGACTTAATAAGTGTGGTGTCATCAGCCCCAGATTTGATGTGCAGCTAAAGGATCTGAAAAAGTAGTGGAACAATCTCCTGCCTTCAGTTTGGGTATATTGTGCTCACAACTTCCACTGGCATCATGGACCATAAGGAAGCAAGGCGAAAACACACAGGAAGCAAAATCCTGGGATTCCTTTTCTAAATGTTAAAGCAGGTAGAACAATAAACTGTTATAAAAAAAAACTCTTTTGTTGTTGTTTTTCCACTTTAGTCATTCATAATTATAATTTTATCAACTGCCAAGATTTTGATATTGCTGTTTGACAGTATAAAATAATGAAATCCAGAACTCCTTTCCTGTTATAAAACAAAAACCGCTGTCAGACATAGTACTTTAAGGACTCATACACACAGGCAAAAAATGCTGCTTTTACAGTCATACGGTATCTACATTTTATTATGCCTCTAAAAATAGTTGGCCATGCACATTAGGTATTTAGATCAGTATTTTAAGACAAGCATTTAGAGGTTGTCATGTCTACCCGAACGCAGATGGTCAGACACTATAGCTGGCTACTGTGTTCTTCACCTATAGCAGCCCCCTTTCCCATAAGGCAAGTAGGCCTATTGGTACTCAGTTGCCCCCAGGTCCTATACACAATTCTATAGTGCCTGGCCACCATGCCAGGGCAGGCGTGAACTAAGCAAAGAAAACAGGTATACGTGCATAAACGTGCGCATGTGAATGTAAATGTATTCCAATTTCCAGAATGAACAGATATACGACCGCATAAATACGTGTATATAAGCAATTCCATGCAGACCAATTTGATGCAGTGTGCGTCGTATGATCTGAGCATTGACAGGATGACCCCCCACCCCTTCAACCTCTGCACCAATGCTGCAGGACTCATACGTCTATTAACCAAAGACAACCTCTGAATATGACCCAAAGCATGTGCACTCAACGCCTTTGGACAACCATGACGAGGCCTGTTCTGAGTGGAACCTGTCCTGTTAAACCACTGTATGGTCTTGGCCTCCCTGCTGCAGTTCGATTTCAGGGTCTTGACAATCTTCTTATAGCCTAGGCCATCTTTATGTAGAGCTACAATTTTTTTCAGATCATCAGAGAGTTCTTTGCCATTAGGTGCCATGTTAAACTTCCAGTGACCAGTATGAAAGAGTCCCTATTCCCACCTGAGACCTTATAACACTAATGAGTCACATGACACCGGGGAGGGGAAATGGCTAATTGGGCCCAATTTGGACATTTTCACTTAGGTGTGTACTCACTTGTGTTGCCAGCGGTTTAGACATGAATGGCTGTGTGTTGAGTTATTTTGAGGGGACAGCAAATTTACACTATTATACAAGCTGTACAGTCAATACTTTACATTGTAGCAAAGTGTCATTTCCTCAGTGTCATAACATGAAAAGATATAATAAAATATTTACAAAAATGTGAGGGGTGTACTCACTTTTGTGAGATACTGTATGTGCTTTGTTCAGATTTTATCACTATGGTTTACAACCACTTTAAGTGTATTTTTAAACACGACAAGTATATGTTCTTGAATTTTTCTTTATATCAGTTCCCTGCAGTCCCTGAGACTAGGAGAGGGAAGTGGCAGCACTCTCAGACAGTCAGGCTCTGCTATATTATATACTGTTTGTGCTGACAGAAAACACTCTATTCAGAGAACAGCTTTAGCAGCATGCTGCTGTTCGTTTGTTGTACACTTGTGGACCTGCATATGCAGTCTGGTAGGCATGACCACAAGGCTGACTGAGCAAAAATGCGAATCCTTTCAAAGGTTAAACATTTTCCATATTTCAGACGTGTTATGTAGCTTCTTATTGGGTTTAGCCTTAAAAATTTTACCTTTTGCAAAAATAGCTATCTAAAATAAATATGTAAAGCATTTTAGAGATGAAATATGAAATATTGCATATGAAAACTAATAATTTAAAGTGGGTATAAAGCCTAAACATTTTTTACCTTAACCACTTAAGGACCCCCGCACGCACATATACGGCCACATAATGGCACGTACAGGCACAAGGGCGTAAATTTACGTCCCCGCCTGAGTGCGGTTCGGGGGTCCCATCGGGACCCCCTCCACGGCGTGCGGGGGTCCCCCTACCTCTGGGAGCGATCCGGGATCTGCGGGCGGATGTCCGTGATATCCGCCCCCCCCCCGCGATCGCTCCCAGCCAATGGGAGCGCGCTCCCAGCCTGTCACTTCCTCCTCCTGTGTTTACACAGGAAGGAGGAAATGATGTATTCTCTCATCGCAGCGCTGTTTCCCAGCGCTGCTGATGAGAGAAGACATCACAAGTAAGTGTGCACCAACACAACACTGACACACACTCACATAGGCATATTAACCCCTTGTGATCGTCCCCCCCCCCCACCCCCCTGTCACAGTGTCACTGAATGCAGTGATTTAATCACTGCATTTAGTGTCAGTGTGACAGGCAGTGTAAAAAACAGTTAGTGTTAGGTTCAGGATAGCCCCCCCACCCCCCCTAATAAAGTTTTAACCCCCTGATCACCGCCCTAGTTAACCCTTTCACTCCCTATTGCCAGCGTCACTAAGCGATCATTTTTCTGATCGCTGTATTAGTGCCGCTGTTCCCGCTAGGTAGCTTTTTTTTTTTATTGCGATTTTTTTTTTTACTAAAGACATGTGGCTAAATAAATTTTGGCCTAAATGTTTGACTAAAATTTAGTTTATTTGATTTTTTTTTTAACAAAAAGTAAAAAATAGTGTTTTTTTTTCAAAAATGTCGCTCTATTTTTGTATATAGCGCAAAAAATAAAAATCGCAGAGGTGATCAAATACCACCAAAAGAAAGCTCTATTTGTGGGAAGAAAAGGACACAAATTTTGTTTGGGAGCCACGTCGCACGACCGCGCAATTGTCTGTTAAAGCGACGCAGTGCCGAATCGCAAAAACACCTTGGGTCATTTACCAGCGTATTGGTCCGGGTCTTAAGTGGTTAATATATGCCTTCCAAAAAGGTAAAAAATGTTTAGGCATCACTATCTCCCCTAAAGGCCCGTACACACGACCGAGATTTCCGGTGGTAAAAAGTCTGCTGGGAATCCGGGGGGAAAACGGAGAACCTGCTTGGTAACTTTCCCAGTGTACACACCAAAGGTTTTCCCATCAGGAAAACTGCAGTGAGAGCTTTGGCCGGGAATCCCCGCCGTGTGTATGCTCCACCGCAGTGTTTCCCATAGGGAAACTTCTGGGAAAAAGACCGCCGGGAATCACGGCAGGAGAAAAGAGAACATGTTCTAATTTTTCCTGCCAGGATTCCCGGCAGTTTTTCTGTCAGGAAAACTGCCATGGAGCATGCACACGGCCAGTTTTCCCGGCCAAAAGCTGTCATGGTAGTTTTCCCAACAGGAAAAATGGTCGCGTTACACTTACCTGAGCCCTCATTTGATCCAGCACTGTGCATGTCTCCAGCTCTTCTCTCTCCTCACTTCCTGGCCTCTTGTGCTTTGCTGACGCAGCAGGAGCAATTGGCTCCCACTGCTGTCAATCAAAGCCAGTGACGAGGGAGCAGGATGCGGGGCCAAGTCCTGATGTCTATGTCAGTAGACAGCGAGGTTTGGGAGAGAGCCCACACAAGTGCCCTCAATGAAAACGACTATCTATGGGGGCACTCAGTGGAGGGGAGGAGCCAGGATCAATGGCAGAGGACCTGAAAAGAGGAAATTTGCGGTCAATCTGTGCAATTCCATTCAACCTGTTTGAATTTGTTTTTTAAGAACATGTACACTCGCTATAAATCTTCATAATTTTCACCCACCAAATGGTGAGTTCAAGTCTGGTAATAAAGATTTCCCATTTTTTATTTTACCACTATATGAATAGTTGAGTATAAGGTAAAGTTAGCCATACTTGGTACAAAATTAGGTTGATTCCTGCAGAATTTGCTTTTTTTTAGTACCACCCTGCTCGACAAAGGTCAATTGAAAAATTGAGCCAGATGGAATATTTCTTACTAGATAGCTCAGTATGCAATGCACCCAATGAAGTAGTTAGTACCCTTGCTTTCATAATTTGTTAAAAAAGGATTTAAAAAATATAATGCAAGACATATTTAATTGTCTGTATGAAACTTGCGAACTTCCTAATAAAACTGTTAAATAAAACTGAACAAGAACCCTTTAATCTTATGTAATCCTTCAAAGGATTATTTGAAAAAATACAAGAAACGATTACTCAAAGTGGCAGCATTTCCTGGATATCGTTAACAGTTCACTGACATTTCAGTAATTATTACTGTCTGAAAAAATATTTAAAACAATGGCTATAAATACCACAAACTGAGGGAAATTAGAAATGATAGGTACCTGCAATGGATTCATTATACATCAGCTTCTTGTCTGAAAAAGCTAACACTGTTTTTCTAATCAGTAGTTTGAAGTTCTCAGAAAACATGCAATGTTAACAAAATATTGATCACAAGTGGATGAAATATGATTTTCAGTATTTGCACAGTACTAGACATTTATGTATGTTAATCAGAATGCTATTTTTACTATAAAGCATCAGAAAAATATTAAATTACAACCAAGCTTTGGACAGCGTTTGGAAAAGTAGATATTTTTGTTGAGTTCTTTTTTCTGTCTGTCACTCTATTGGGGAGTTTTTCTTTATAGCCTGCCTATCCTTGTCATGCTCTTAAAGTAGACCTGAATGCAAAATGTAAAGATTTGCTATGTTATATAAATGTACACACTTCCTATATCCATGTAGATTTAAATCTGCAGTGTGGGATCAAATAAGCAATTGCTGCCTCTGACTGCTAGTTTCAGAAGATTTGCAGTTAGATTTGGCAATGTTAGTACTGTGCTGCTCTCTGTTCTCCTTGCTGAAAGCTCTGACTACATGAAGCAAATTCCAACATTGTCAGAGGTACTAATCTTTTGTTATGCTACAAAAAAATATGTTTTGTTTTTTGTCTGTGTCCCCATTGGAAACATTTTCCACTTCCTGGCTTGACAGAAAGTTAAGGCAAAGTTCTACTATAGGGAAAATACCTAGCCCTACTGTCTAAAATGAAATAAAACATTTAGGCTAGAGCTTAATTTTAAAGTATAAGGCCGCGCACACGTGATTAGTCCATCCGATGAGAACGGTCCGATGAAGCTGACTGATGGTCTGATGTGCCTACACACAATCAGTTAAAAAGCGATTGTGTCAGAACGCGGTGACGTAAAACACAACGACGTGCTGAAAAAAAATGAAGTTCAATGCTTCCAAGCATGCGCCGACTTGGTTCTGAGCATGTGTGAATTTTTAACCGATGATCGTGCGTACTAACAATCGGTTTTGACCTATCGGTTAGGCGTCCATCGGTTAAATTTTAAAGCAAGTTCTCTTTTTTTTGACCGAAGGATAACTGACCGATGGGGCCCACACACGATCGGTTTGGACCGATGAAACAGACCTTCAGTTCGTTTTCATCAGTTTTGACCGATCGTGTGTACGCGGCCTAAGTGTGCCTTTGCATCCTTTAGGTTATTTTTTTACACTTCTGTGTTTTCATTGGTGCAGTTGGTTTACATGGTTTACATATATTCTACTCATTTATAGATATTCTTTTCCATGTAAGGAAGGTGTTTTTTGCTTAAGACTACACCAAAGGTGGGCCAGGGAGGATAATTTATTTTTTTGCACACCACAAATTCAAGTGTACAGGTTGTCTCTGTCAGTGCCTCTGGGTTTAAGTCTCATTTCCATCTCCTGAGACAAAAGGCAGGCATGTTAGGCATTTATCCAGATGGTCTTGGAGATATTGATGAAAGGAGAACCTCTGGTGGCAGGTACATTTGTAAATCATGATTTTTTTATAGGTTCTTTGAAAACCTGGGGGTCTCAATAGGTTTGATGAGATTATGGTGTAGGCATCCATATTTTGAAGGTCCATTCAAGACCAATCTTTAATGAACCGCTGGGCTTCAGACAGGCAAATCTAGAAAGTCAGAGTATGTTCAAGTTCTTCTCTAGGCACTGTGGGCCATAGCTGTGTGGGCCCCCTTAGAGTACAGCCAAGCATAACATGGTAGGATGAACAGCCTATTGAGGGATGTACTGTATAGTTGCATGTTCAAACCATTTTCAACAAGTAATGGATACATTTCCTTAATTTCTTACTAGCTAAGCCTGTCTGCAGTTGTATCATGGTATGATAAAAACCCTTCACATGCTCCATTTCCTTGTAGGTGGTTCAAGGTAGTGTGAAACTTCTTAATTCCTAGTTCAGTGTCACCATTCTCCAAATAAATTGCTTTTAAAACAGGGCCCCTCAGTTTGAATGTATCTTCTGCAGAAAGCCATAAGGAAGGTACTTTCACACCATCAAGGTAGAGGTATTGGTGCTTTGGTTTCTGGTTTATACTCCCACCACAAACTAGAACGTGATGGTGTCTGCCTTCCTACATGTCAGATGTATGAAAGCTAATGGACAGTACTTCCGGTGTGCAAAGTCAGAGATGCAATCCAAGACTTGGCTCCCTTTGACAATGAACAGATCATGCCGTGTCAGTAAAGTTATTCAACCAGCTGGAACAGAGTCACACACGACTTGTCTCCTAAACCAGGTAAATGTTTGGTGGACATTGCATGGTCTTGATTCCATGTTAATTCTCTCTTACAAGGAGAGGGCTCAGACATTTGACAGTGTGTGCTGCCAGGTCTTTGACAAGTCATGAGGGTATAATATACTGTCTTGGCCCCTCCCTGTATCAGATACCTCCTTTGGGAAGCGCTTTCCCAAGGGGGTTACCTTGTGGGCGTGTTCCCAAGTCCAGCATTTGCATCCATAGACACAAATGCAGGACTCGGCCCCGCCCCCCGGCACCTGCATCATTGGATTTGATTTGCAGCAGTTGGCCCAAATGACTGCGCTGCTATCAATCTATGCAATGAAGAGCCGAGAAGACCTGGCTGAGATCAAGCGCATTCTCGACGCCGGACTTTCGAGGGCTCAGGTAAGTAAACGGGAGGGCTGGGGGAGCGGCAATTATCTGATATTTTTTCACCTTAATGAATAGGATGCATTAAAGTGAAAAATGGAAAGGTTTACAACCCCTTTAAGGTGGTTCAAAGGGGTGGTTCAATGTGGTATGAGCAAATACAAAAATACAAAAAGTACAACAGAGAGTGACTTATGCTTATGCCGACGTACACACGATCGTTTTTCGGGTTCTAAAAAATTATGTTTTTTTCTTATGTCATTAAAAACGATCGTGTGTGGGCTTCAGAGCATTTTTCAGGTTCTAAAAAATGGGCAAATTTTTTTTCGAACAAGTTCTATTTTTTCACAACATTTTTAACGTTGTCATTTTTAAGCTTGTAAAAAAATGTAGTGTGGGGGCTTTAACGACATGAAAAATATACGCATGCTCAGAATTAAGCTATGAGACTGAAGCTCATTCTGGTAAAACTACCGTTCGTAATGGAGTAAGCACATTCATCACGCTGTAACAGACAGAAAAGCGCGAATCGTCTTTTACTAACACAAAATCAGCTAAAGCAGCCCAAAGGGTGGCGTCATCCCAATGGAACTTCCTCTTTATAGTGCCGTTGTACGTGTTGTACATCACCGCGCTTTGCTAGAGCATTTTTTTTTCCACAATCGTGTGTAGGCAAGGCCATTTTAGTGATCGGGTTGAAAAAACCTTCATTTTTTAGAACCCGAAAAACGGTTGTGTATACGCGTATTCAGTATAAATCAGTATAAATCAGCTACTCACTTCCTTGTTCCAAGGGCTGCTTAGAACAGAAAGGTAAACACTGATTGGTTGTTAAAAAAAAAAAAGATTTTTCTTCAGCCAGATGCTTTGCATGCGAGAATAAGCCTAGGGATGCTTCCTTCATTATAGTTACTCCAGATTGTGAAAGCATTACAGACATCTTTATCACACATTATGCAGAAAATCTGAACTGGCAGACAATCCCAGTACAGCTCTCACTGGACAGGAGAAGAAAGAATAATTATATATAATTTTTTTTATTTTTAGCAACCAGTTTTGAATTCTCTGGATATTTTAAATAACTTAAGCTGCAAGAGCACTTATTCTTTAATATATAGCATATTGCAGCTTAAACAAAAAGATGGACGAGTACATATTATAGGTAGTGCACAAATCTTGGCATGCTAGATAGATGCTAAGAAAGTAGGCCAGTCAAATTCGTACTTCTTTTAGAATGACATGATAAGTTCAGCCTTCAAGACTGTAATTCTTCAACCATGAAATGACTTTTTTTCTGCAATGCTATATTCTTACAAGGAGCAGAAATTAAAAATTGATGCACCATACTTCTATGGTGTTCATTTGTTTATGTTTTAGTTATTCAGCAGCAGATTTAAAAACTTAAATTTTCATCAAGGCAAGTGTTAGGACTTAGAGTGGTGTTTTGCATGAATCACACCATTTTTTTTTCCAAATAAAAAATATTGTGTCTGCATAGAGGATCTAAGCATTGTCATTAAATGTTTCCCTAGGCTCCGGCAATCTCTTTAATGATGTTACTGCGGTATCAGAGCTGCAGATTGCTGGCAAAATTCAATGTCTTGGCAGTGAGCGGAGAGTCAAATATGGACACCCTGCACCGTAGAAATAGAATCACTGATAGCACATTGGCATTTCAGCAGGAAACGGAGCATTCTTTTAGTGGGAGGATTTTGTGGAACACAATCTATGAGAGGGAGGAGTACACATAATCATGTAATAACAAACAACCAGAAATGCAGCAGGTGAAGCATTCGAGCCATAAAATAATCTGAAAAATAATTGTTTGTTAAATGTCACTGTAACAAATATTTGTTAACATAACCCGTAGGAAATGCATGTTTTTTTTATGAAATCCAGAAGGAAAGGTACATTTAGCATAAAACGACTGCTTCCAAGATGCAAAATAGATTTGCTCCTGTTTCAAGGGCACATGCTTATGAGTGTGGTTTTTACTTATTAATGGGGACATTTTGTTTTAACCATATTATTATCAGAAAAAAAAACATCTTTCAGCTAACCACTTTGTGATATGTTGTTAACTGCATCTAGCATATGATGAATTACACAGCAAAAACCCATTTATTTCTGGTTATCTGCAGAATTCGATCTATCTGTTGCCCACCTTAACCTACCAGCATTAATAAGTCATTGCTGATGTATGAGATATAACATTATAGCAATAACGATAACACCAAATGTAACACACCTGCTCCCCATTCACACCTGAGACCTTGTACCACTAATGAGTCACATGACACCGGGTAGGGCAAATGGCTAATTGGGCCCAATTTAGACATTTTCACTTAGGGGTGTACTCACTTTTGTTGCCATCGGTTTAGACATTAATGGCTGTGTGTTGAGTTATTTTGAAGGGACAGCAAATTGACACTGTTATATAAGCTGTACACCCACCATTTTTATATTGTAGCAAAGTGTCATTTATTCAGTGTTGTCACATGAATAGATATAATAAAATACTTACAAAAATGTGAGGGATGTACTCACTTTTGTGAGATACTGTAAGTACTTATGATATAGACATATGAATTGTGTTTATGTGGCAAAAGTTTTTTCAGCAAGTGCAAATGCATGATAAATACAGGCATGTGAATTTTGCGTATACACTTAAAAAAACACTATACTGCACAGATCAATTTCTCGTGTGTTTAAATAAAAGAAACACAAGAGACCTGTATAAATATATCCTAAATTCCAGAGAGAGCCACATTGTTGTTAATCTGCCCCTCCTTACCCCTTGCGCTTCGCAGAACACTTTGTATTTTGTGAATCCTTTCACAGTGTATAAAGCGTTTTGTGAATAGGCAAATGAATAGGGCAGCCAACAAACACTGTTTCCACAATAGTCAGAGCCATTCCCACTGTACTTTCGGCCCCAATACATGTAAATATCACAGAAAACTTCTGCTTTAACCAAGTACAATTTTTTTTTATTGAGAAGTACAAAAGAACAATCACTAGAGCATACAGAGCCCAGCCAGTGCCAAATTAGGCTGGCCATACACGGTAAGAATCTTGACAAGTTCAGCAGGAACTGGCCGAGATTTGAACCGTTAATGGACAGGCTGAATGTACCAAGCTGATCAGTCGATCAACTTGGATACAACCAGCCTGTCAGACTCTCCTGCGATTATTGCTAGCGGATCAAGGTGTCCTTTTATGAAAGTGAGATCAGCGGCGATCCCGACTCTCACCGCTGTTCTCAGGTCATACACAGTTTATGAAACTGAGGTAATCAGATGAGAACATGTTCTCCACTGATTATCTCAGCACAGTGAGAATCTGCAACTGACTGTCACAGAAACGGCCAGTTTATGAAGGTGCGATCTCGGCACCTCACTGGCGATCTGTGACAGAATTCTCACTTTCTGATTCACCAACTCAGAGGTGGAGAATCAGAGAGAGAAGCACGAAGCTGGCTGAGTATTGTGGAGGAAGAAGGAAGTCTTTTGACTTCCATGCTTCACACACAAGCAGCCATACACATTTTCCCCACCATTACACACCCCAAAATGAGCAGGTTAGAGATTTATATATTTATATATAATCATATAGCATATATTTGTGTTTGTGTTTATTTCTATGTTTATTAATATATATATATATATATATATATATATATATATATATATATATATATATATATATATATACACACACACACACACACACACATAAATATATATAATTATACTTGCATTAAAATGCTATTATTAAAGTAATTTTTATATCATTTTTAATTTATTAGTAAAAAAAAAATGTAAACCCTAAAATATGGTTTTACCCATGAACTGTTCTATTGCAGTTATACAGGGTTTATATTTGTATACTTAAAAAAAAAAAAAAAAAAAATGATTATAAATGTATTTTTCATTTATATGAATGGTGTATAGCATATGCATGGTGCATTACATATGTGGGATTCCATTCATTTACTATACACCATTCACATTTAAATAGGCACATGTATGAGCTTTAAATATTGAAAAAACAATGTTTTTTAATAATTAGGTTAATGTATATTGTTTGGTGGGAATGCAACTTTATTAATATGTGGTGTGTAATGTGTGCTGATTCGTGTTCAACGTGTATTTTTCACTTCCTCATACTGTAATCCCGCTAAATCACGCGAGATTACAGTGAGAGAAGCCGTTCTCAGGAGTTTCCAGCCGTTTGTAGATCGCTCCTCATCTCAACATGAGAAGCGATCTACAAAGTTTCATAAACAGGCACTCAGAGGAGAGCGATCTCCCCTGAGAATGCCTGAGAACTGAATAGCGGTATTTTACCGCACTTTCATAAAAGGACACCATCTTCTCTGAGTGGCGATGGCATTCCTCACCCTCCCCACCAGGAGAAGACAATGGCCTGGCAGGAGAGATTCCCCTGTCAACCCAGTCTGGGTTAATGGGGAATTGTGCAAATTTATTTCTTGCAACCCGTGGTTCGGTCCATGTATGGCCAGCCTTTGTCACGATTACAATCCAGAAAGATCCCCACAATAGACCAGATTTTACAAACAACAGAACATCAGTAGAAGAAAATGATATAGCAGTACTGGTAAACTGGACAACATCCATATAGATATCAGTAATATCATTGTCACTACAACTATTGCATAGAATAGAATGAACCACTTGGAAATTCCACCTAAAAGAGTCAGTTCCATTTTGCAATATAGCAAAAGGAAAGTAAAAAAAGGGGGGAGGAGAATAGGGGGATGGGGGGGGGGGAGAAGATCAAGAAGGGGAGGGAGGAACTGATAATTCTGTGCACTTGTTTATATGAGCAGGAAGTTGGAAACTCAGCCTGGTCTCATTGTGATTTGGGATTAAGGGATATTATCAGAGCCTCAGGAGTCTATCCAAGTGGACCAGATCTTATTGAACTTAGGATAATTTCTACTGGCATTGGTAAGTTTGTACAGTACATAGGTAAAACAGTATTAATATTAACCACTTTAGCCCCGGACCATATTGCTGTCCAAAGACCAGAGCACTTTTTGTGATTCGGCACTGCGTCGCTTTAACTGACAATTGCGCGGTCGTGCGACATGGCTCCCAAACAAAATTGGCGTCCTTTTTTTCCCACAAATAGAGCTTTCTTTTGGTGGTATTTGATCATCTCTGCGGTTTTTATTTTTTGCGCTATAAACAAAAATAGAGCGACTATTTTGAAAAAAATGCAATATTTTTTACATTTTGCTATAATAAAAATCCCAAAAAAGATATAAAAAAACATTTTTTTTCCTCAGTTTAGGCCGATACGTATTCTTCTACATATTTTTCGTTAAAAAAATCGCAATTAGCGTTTATTAATTGGTTTGCGCAAAATTTATAGCGTTTACAAAAAAGGGGGTCGTTTTATGGCATTTTTATTATTATTTTTTTTTTACTAGTAATGGCGACGATCAGCGTTTTTTTTTCAGTACTGCGATATTATGGCGGACACATCGGACACTTTTGACACATTTTGGGGACCATTGGCATTTTTTTAGCGATCAATGCTATAAAAATGCATTGTATTACTATAAAAATGCCATTGGCAGTGAAGGGGTTAACACTAGGGGGCAGGGAAGGGGTTAAGTGTGGTCCTGGTGTGTTCTAACTGTATGGGGGGGGTGGCCTTACTAGGGGAAATCACTGATCTTCTGTCCATACATTGTATGGACAGAAGATCAGCGTTTCCCCCGCTGACAGGAACGAAAGGTATGTGTTTACACACATACCTCCCGTTCCCCGCTCTGTAACGAGCAATCGCGGGTGCCCGGCGGCGATCGTACCCGCCAGGCACGCGCGCGGGACTCGGGGCACGCGCGCAGGACTCGGGGGACGCCCTATTAGCTGCTACAGGGAGGACGTAGAGCTACGTGCTCCCGCGTAGCAGTGCCACTGCCCCGCCGTAATATGACGGCGGGCGGTCGGCAAGGAGTTAATATGCCAGGAGGATACTATAGGCGGATTAGGAGACTACTAATGTAAAAAGTATTTCTGTTTGTGCGTAAAAGGTGGTAAACCATATGAACAGTTTAATATATTGCCACAATGTAGAATCACTCAAAAACATTTAAAAGCAATAATATTGGATTTAATCTTAAGGAACTGAGAGGTTACATGCACAGGTTTTTGGTCCGATGCTTTGGCGTACTAACCATCGAATCTGTCCGACAGACAGATTTTAAAGCAAGTTTTAAAACTTTGGTCTGACGGACAACGGGCCGATAGGCCGTACACACCGTAAAAATGGTCCGATGAAACTGGTCTGCAGACCAGATTCATCGAACCGGTCTGATCGTGTGTACATGGCCTTACATGTGTACCAGCAGGCAATAAGCCATAGAACTTTTACCCCCCTAGGTAACCTACCCCTATAGAACTTTTCTTTAATGATACGTTTCCTATAAAATCTGCCACCATTCTCATCGCTCCCATATAACAATCCCTCCTCCTCTAGTGAACCTGTGTTTCCTATATATCCTATATATCCATCCCATAAGAATGTTTGTTTATATTTATGCCTTTTTCCAGTAATTATTTGTGGTGTGGCTCAATCTCCCAAACCCCGTAAGCACCCCCCCTCTCACCCGCCCAACTGGGCCTACCCTGGGGGTCATAACCTTTACTCTCCCCTTCTCTCCACCATACATCCCTTGAACCCTTATTCTAGGGCCCTTCAGCCTCCCCCTCCCACCCCCCCCCCACCTCCTTCAGTGCATTTAATGTGCTTTACCAATTGTGCTTATTACTAGATCAAACCTCCCCCTTCCTTTAATACTATTCTATTTTGTCTAGTGAAAAATAAAAGAAAAAAGGGGGGGGGGAACCCCAGAGGAAAGTCCCATTTGTCTCTTGATCCATGATGTTTTAATGTTCTATGTTCCTCTTTTATTGTCCTCCAGACATTTTTCTACACTTATTGGTGAATCCAAAAAAAAATCCGGGGTAATTACTCGCAAATGGGCAGGATATAGCATTATAGGATATCGCTTAATCGGCCTAAAGGCCGCTCTTTGTCTCTGAAGATCTGGGGAAAAATCCTGGTATAATGACATTTTTGCACCATTATAAATAATTTCCCCCTTCTCTCTTGCCTTTTGAAGCAAGGTCGCCTTATCTTTATAACTAAGCATTTTTTTTTTAAGCATGGTCTTGGATATTCACTTGCCTGACGAACTTGTTCGATGCAAAAAAAAAATGAAAACGACATAGCCCCGAATGTATCCTTGAACCATCCCTCCAGGAATGCTACCGGATCAGCTCCTTAACTCCGTTCGGGCATACCTATTATTCTAATATTACTTCTACGATTTCTGTTCTCTAAATTGTCGATATTTAGCGGCCTGTTTATCCCCGAATCTTGGTACAGATTGATGATTTCAGAGAGAGTCTAATCATATTTTGTCTTTAAATAGTTGTGAACTTACAGTTCATCTCTCTCTCCCATCTCTCTCTCCAAGATAGGTATGGTTGTTCCGGAGGGGTAATCAGTAGGCCATACATCATTGAAAGTGTTTGCGTCAAAGTCCCCTCATTTGAGCAACACTCTTCAAATGTGGATAATTGTTGACTGAAGCTCTCCGGAGACTTAAGTGAACCAAGGAAGTGATGTAGCTGCGGCATTCCAGAAAGGCAGACAAAAGGAGC
The DNA here is from genome assembly GCA_029574335.1 of Rana kukunoris. Classification (NCBI taxonomy): domain Eukaryota; kingdom Metazoa; phylum Chordata; class Amphibia; order Anura; family Ranidae; genus Rana; species Rana kukunoris. The sequence continues at coordinate 224,197,662 of CM056051.1, forward strand.
CCGGGGTCTTTCAGTAAAATGTCAGTTTGAGCTTGTTCAATCCAAACCCAAAGTTTATCCCTTGTGTGGCAACTCCAATCTATGAGTCGCCCCAGATGTGCAGCCTGATAGTATTTAAGTATATCTGGGAGTGCGATACCTCCACTGTGTTTAAGTAGAGATAGTAGGGATCTGGGAGTGCGTGGCCTCTTATTTGCCCATATAAATTTGATAAATAAAGAATGAAGGTTTGAAGTAAATATAAATACTTGGGTTAGATGCTCATCTTTAAAAGGTTGCATCTACCGAACCACGAACGCAGTCCCCGATTCCACGTCTCCAGAGAAATGCTTGTTCTAGTCAAAAGAGGGGGGAAGTTAAGTTCAAAGACTTGAGTTAGGTTGGAGGGAATATATGTTCCCAAATACTTCAAAGCTGTATCTGTCCACTTAAACTTGAAATTTGTCTGTAGGGTTTGGACTCTGGAGCAGTGCAGTAGAAACTTTAACCCCCATAGCCTCCGATTTATTGAAGTTGATCCGTAGATTAGACAATCGACCATAAATCTCAAAGTCACGAATAAGGTTCGGGAGCGAAGCTAAAGGGTTAGTGAGAGAAATGAGAAAGTCATCTGTGTACTGTGGCATTTTATGTTGTCCCTTTCCCACTCTAACTCCAGTAAAATCTGGATTCTGCTGGATCATACAGAGGAAAGGTTCGAGGGAAAGAACATAAAGCACTGGGGACAGGGGGCACCCCTGCCTCGTTCTGTTTGAAATAGGAAAGGGATCAGATAAGGTTCCGTTAACCTTGACATACAGTGGTTAAGTGTTTTTTTTTTTTTAATAATACAACGATCACCTTGTTGTCTCAGTCTGCCTGTGTTACATTTGGCTCCCACATCCACCCCCCCAGGGGGACACATGTCGCCTGGACCTCCCTATGCTTCATCCTTGACTTGGGCTGTTGGATGTGAGTAAATCTTAGATATCCACTGCAGCATATGTTCCCCCAGGCCTATGTGACGTAGGAACGCAATCAGAAAATTCCAGTTGACACGATTAAATGCTTTTTCAGCATCTGTGCCTATTATAACATATGGATTATGCGTCTCCTGTGCAGTGTGAATAAGGTTTAACACTTTAATTGTGGGGCATGGCCTGAGCATGCAACTGTGAGGACGTGTTCGCTCAGAGCTCCGGCACCACTATAACCTGCTATAATACGCTTTTTGGTGTTTCAACCACCCGATCGCCATGGTGAGGAAGTCGGGGAAACCTACCTCTAAGTCAGGATTGCAATCCGGGTCCATAAAACGATACCGGGCCGTGGACACGGAGGACGCGGAGCTCTTGGACGGACTAGGCCGCTCCCCACGTGCTACGGACACAGGCCCGAGCTCCACCTCCCGCCGTAGGACAGAGCCCAGGCATCACTCCCCAGCTTCATCTGCCTACTCAGAAGCGGAGGGCAGTCTATCTCGCCGCTCAGGGGTCTCCACTCTGGTCGACGGCTTCCCGACCAAATCAGACCTATCGTCCATGTTCCTGAGTCTCGAGCGGTCCATAAAAAAGGAGATCTCGGCTGTCCGAGGAGACCTGTCTCAAGTGCTGGAGCGAGTGGAGGAGTCGGAGCAATGCCTGGATCGCCACGCGGCGGCCATTAGAAGTCTACAGGCCTCCACTAGAGCTCTTGCTATCGCACACCGGATGGCTCTATACAAGATCGAGGACCAGGAGAACCGGGCCAGGAGGAACAACATTCGTATTAGAGGCCTGCCTGAAGCGACTGGTGATGATGACCTCCTCCCATCCGTCCGAGGCATCTTTAATGGCATGTTGGGCCTACCAGCGAACAACCCACTTCGGATTGACAGGGCGCACAGGGCCCTGCGCCCTCGTAATCTCTCATTTGACAGTCCGCGTGATGTGATCTGCAGGGTCCACTATTATGATGAGAAGGAGCGCATTATGCGGAAAGCCCGCGAATCACCCTGCCTGGACTTTGATGGCGCCTCCCTGTCTTTCTACCCGGATCTCGCTAAGGAGACCCTGGATCGCCGCAGGGCTCTAAAGCCACTGACTGAGACTCTCCGCGCTGCATCTATCCAGTATCGCTGGGGGTACCCGGCGGCATTGATTGCTCGCTGTGACGGCAAATCGGCGATCCTTCGCTTTCCCGAAGATCTGGATTCCTTTTGCAAGGATATCGGCATCGCTCCCCCTGAACTCCCCGGCTGGCAGGATGTCATTCCCACGCTGCCCTCGGTCCCGGATCCTCAGTGGAAAAAGGTGGGCCACAGACGGCGCTCTGGGGCTCCCGAGGCTTCAACCATCGCAGAGTGATCCTGTCCCAGGGGATGTTGCTTTTTCTACTCTCTGGCCTTGGTCCCAGGTCTCTGGTCACCCCCGTTTCTGTTTGCCGCCACTCTGAGTCACCTGGCGGAGTGGGGATGCCCACCATTTGAGCCCACGGACGGACCCCTCCTTCTAATTTTTCGGCCATAAGTGTGCCTTGATGTACTTTGTTTGGTTGACTCACCTAATGTTATGCTCTGTTTGATACGCAGGTTATGTTCACCGTGTGTTTTAGGTTTTAACCTGTTTTTCATTCGCCAATGGTGTGGCCGCTGGGGTCGCATGGTGTCAGTCGTGATGTTACAGATGCCTGTCACCTGCTCCCCTTTGCGGCTCTGCCCCTTGCCGGGGGTTGATGGCGCGGCTGCACGCTCTTGCGTCCCCGCTCCATTGGAAGTGGAGGGCGCGGGAGTGGCGGGCTGCTCGTTCATCCCTTTATCGCACGGCATTCAGTTGCGTGCAATTTATGTTTCTCCCCTCCTGGGGAGTTTGTACTTGTGTCTGGTTATTAATGTTTCTTTTTTCTCTTCCTTACTCCCTCTCTGTTCCATCTCTTTCTCCTCCCCTCTCCCTCCCACCTCCCTATGTGGTTTCTCCGTCGCAACGTCGAATTGAGTCTCCCCTGTTGTCTCCGATGGCATCCCTGAACCTGATCTCCCTGAATGTCCGGGGTCTACACGCCCCAGGTAAGAGGCACAACTTGTATAGAGAGATGGATCGCTTGCAGGGGGACGTTGTTCTTTTGCAGGAGACCCATCTCACCCACACCACTTCGGTGCGGCTTTTTTCTCCACAGTACCCGACCTGGTACTATAGTCTTTCTGACGTGCACAAAGCCAAAGGGGTGGCCATTGGTTTCCGTAGGGGAACCTCTTTCGAATTAGAGTCTATGTTAAGTGATAGCCAGGGTCGCTTTCTGTTCCTGCGGGGTAAATTGGGTTGCATGCCCTGCACCATTGCCACACTGTATGCCCCCAACCGGGAACAAGTAGCTTTTTTGTCCAATACCCTTACTAAACTTCAGGACTTTGCCCGTGGGTGTATTCTCCTCGCAGGGGATTTCAATGTCCCGCTTGAACCGTCCATGGACACGTCCCTGGGCTGTTCCTGCATTTCGCAGAGGCGTTTGCAATTCCTGCGCAAGCGTTTGCATGCGGCCCAGTTGATGGATATCTGGAGGATTCTGCACTCACGGGAGAGGGACTACACTCATTTTTCCCACCTTCACCGATCTTACTCCAGGATTGATCTTTTCCTTATTGATCATCACCACCTTAACCTGCCCAAGCGTGCGTCCATCGCTACCTCTCCCATTTCTGACCACGCCCCGGTGATCCTCACACTGTCCCTACCGGCTAGGCCCTCCAACTGGAAGCTGAATGATCAATTGCTTGCTGATGAAATTGACCTGAAGCTTCTGGCGGAGGGATTGACCGAGTACTTTGTGGATAATGCTATACCAGGGAGTGCCCCGGGGGTGGTGTGGGAAGCTCACAAGGCTTTCATCCGGGGGAAACTTATCGAACTTGGGTCGAGGCGGAAGAAAGCGCGAACCACTCAACAATCTGCTTTAATTCGTGTCATTGAATCACTTGAGCGGCGCCACAAAGCCAGCCAGTCACGCTCGGTTTTCGAAACTTTGACCCAAAGGAGAGAGGAATTAAAGGCCCTCTTTCACTTGGAACAAAAGCAAGCGTTCCGTATCGTTGCACAACGTTTCCATGAATGGGGTAACAAGCCGGGCCGTCTGCTGGCCCGCTCCTTGAGACAGAAAAAGTCGGCCAATTTTGTGGCTAAAATAAAAGCCTCAACTGGCCTGATGGTACATGACACACCAAGTATAGCCAAGGAGTTTTGCTCTTTCTACCAAGCCCTGTACCACGTTCAGAGCTCAATGGGGGATGCGGATGCTAAAACCCGACTCATTCAAGACTATCTCTCTAAAGCTAAGTTACCCAAAATTCCCACGGAATCCCTATCTGCCTTAGAGGGTGACCTGACGGTCGCTGAAATGCGGGCCGCACTGAAGGCTATGGCCTCCGGTAATGCTCCCGGTCCTGACGGCCTCACTGTGCAGTATTAACGCTCCTTTGCAGACCTCCTTCTTCCGCGATTGACTGACTACGTTAACACGGTAGCAGGAGGTAGCGCTCTCCGCCCTGAAACCTTGCACGCCCATATCACTATTATCCCTAAACCTGGAAAAGACCCCTCTAGCTGTAGTAGTTATAGACCTATCTCCCTACTAAACATTGACGCTAAACTCTACACGAAGGTGATCGCGAATAGGCTTCTCCCGCTCCTTCCCCAATGGGTCTCACCAGAACAAACGGGTTTTATCCTGGGACGGGAGGCCCGTGACAACTCCCTTCGCACCCTCTCCCTGATTTCGTTTGTACGACGGTCCTCCCAGCCCACCCTACTATTATCCACAGATGCTGAAAAAGCGTTTGATAGGGTGGACTGGGAGTACCTTTTTTCTACCCTCTCCCATTTAGGAATAGGTCCCGCTCTTCTGTCCCGAATCTCCGCCTTGTATGCTACACCCACGGCACAGATCCGTGTTAATGGCTCCCTTAGTGAAGCGTTTTCGCTCCACAATGGGACGCGTCAGGGGTGTCCCCTATCAGCCATTTTATTTGCCCTGTCCCTCGAGCCTTTCCTTGCCACTGTCAGACATAATCCAGATATACGTGGTATCACTGTAGGCCCCACGGAACATAAGTATGCTGCATATGCAGACGATATCTTGTTTTACGTTCAACAGCCCACCGTGTCTCTACCTAACCTGATGTCCGCCTTCTCAGCGTTTAACGCCCTATCCAACTTCAAAATTAACATGTCTAAATCTGAGATCCTTAACCTTTCAGTCCCGGCTAAGGCAGTTACCCCCCTAAAGGGATCCTTTCCCTTTAGCTGGCAATCAAGTTCCCTTAAATACCTGGGTATCCATCTTACTCCCAAGCTTTCCACTTTATTCCGAGCTAATTATGTACCCCTGCTTAATACAATTAGAGCTGACCTACAGGCATGGACCCAAATGGCACATTCATGGATTGGACGATTGAGTGTGATCAAGATGAACATACTTCCCAGGATATTGTTTCTCCTCCAGATGATCCCCTATAGGATTCCCGTGGGTTTTTTCAATATTGTGAATTCTCTTTTGTGCAAATATGTGTGGAACAGGAGGCGTCCCAGGCTAGCTAGGTCTGTTCTTATTAGAGCTAAAAGTAATGGAGGCCTTGCCCTCCCGGATGTAAAGGGTTATTTCCATGCCGTGGTACTTGCTAGACTTTCTGACTGGAAGTATCATAAGCAATCCAAACTGTGGGTGTCCTTGGAGGAGGAATTTTACGGCTCAGACCTTTTCTCCCAACTGTGGTTACCCAGGAAATACAGATCTGTGTCAAGGTCTGCATCACCCCTTACCCTCTCCACGCATATGGTTTGGGACTCCCTTTGTAAGACACACAAGTGGATGCACAACTCTCCTCTGATGCCCTTGTCGGGACATAATTATTTCCTACCGGGGAACATGACCGCCTCAGGCAGACCGTGGTCTCTATGAAAACGCTACTCTACTGCATCGTGTAACTACCCAGTCGGGTGTTGCCCCTCTGGCCGCAATTATGGGCTTGTCACTTTGCACCCCTATGGACTACTGGAAATACCTCCAACTGTCTGCGTTTGTACGCTCTCTGCCACGCCCTCTACGCACTTTGTCGGATATGTCTGTGGTGGAGAGGGCCCTTTCAGAAGACCAGCCGATTCAGAGGCCCCTTTCCTATTTTTCTAAGGCTTTACAGTCCCTCTCTACTGCGGACAGGCCCCATTTCATTAACGGTTGGGAAAGAGACCTCGACACAGTGTTCACTGATGCTCAGGTTTCTAAGATTCTGAGCTTGGCCCACACCTCCTCAATTTCATCGAGATCTGCCAAGGTCAATTACAAACTGTTGTCCAGATGGCACCTCACACCAATGGTACTGCATAATATCTTTCCCCTGACATCACCACTGTGCTGGCGCGGGTGTGGGGAAAGGGCCACTCACGCTCATATTTGGTGGTTCTGCCCACGCATCCGCCCATTCTGGAATTCAGTCCTTTATTGGATGAAAGAGATCCAGGGTTTTGACACCCCGAGTGACCCCAGGGTTGTGTTATTACACTGCACAAAGGCATCAGTCAGCTCATATACAAAATCGATGACACCACACCTGCTTAATGCGGCAAAATCCCTGATCCCTTTATTGTGGAAACAACCCTCAATCCCCTCCATACGTCAGTGGCTGGTTGCGGTAGATCGCACTTACTACTTAGAGGACCTCACGTTCTCTCTTAGGAACAAATCTGACCTCTCACGGAAAATATGGGCTGACTGGTTTATCTTTAAATATAGTTCTACCTATGCTGAACTCATGGCTCCCAATGTATAATGTCTTGCATTATGTTGTACAGCGCTGGCATTTGCCACTTGTTATATGCTATTGGTAACGGAGAGACCACCCTCCCCCCTCCCCCTCACTTCTTCCTAACCCGCCCTTCCCCCTATCCCCTCTCTTATTGTTTTTCTCTTCCTTTCCCTCTACCTCTGCTCCCCCCTTCTTTTTTGTGACATATGTCGTAGGAATTATTTGATACGGGAAGCTACGGCTTGTAATACTATGTAATAAGATATGTCGGTTCTAATTGTTAATGGAGGACTTAGCTTGTTTGTTTGCCGCTGCCCTTCTTATTGTCACCTGCACTTTGTTCTTGTCCATTTTCTTCTTTTTCGGTTGTTTCTGTTTTTATCTTTCTTTTTGTCTTGATGAAAACTTAATAAACACTTATTAAACAAAAAAAACACTTTAATTGTATTGTCCCGAGCTTCTCTAGTTGGGATAAATCCCACTTGATCAAGATGTATCAGTGGTTGTAAATGTTGTGCAATTCGAGTGGCAATAATCTTCGTAAATAGTTTGAGATTGCAGTTCAGGAGTAATATCGTGTGGGATCTTTTCCTTTTTTTAAGGATTACTGTGACGTCTGCTTTTAAGGTGTTTCTAGGAAAAGATGTTTCAAGGCTTACTTTGTTAAACAATTCCATCATATTGAGACCTAAGAGTGGGATAAATTGTATGAGGCCGCGTGCACACGATCAAATTTATCTGCTGAAACCGGTCCTACGAACCTTTTTAGCAGACAAATCCGATCGTGTGTACGGGCGAGCAGACAGGTTTTTCCAGCAGACAAGTTTTAAAGCATGCTTTAAAACTTGTCTGCTGGAAACCCGTCCGTCCGACATGTCCGCTGCGTGGATTCGACGCATGCGTGGAAGTATTTTACTTCCTGGAGTGGTGACGTGGCGGCGTCAATATCACCGACACGTCACCGCGCGGATTTTGGTTTGATCGTGTGTACACTGATCAAACCAAAATAGCCCAGCAGACATATCCGATGAAAACGGTCTGTCCGACCGTTTTCATCGGATTTGTTTAGTCGTGTGTACGCAGCCTTACTGTAGCGAGAACCCATCAGGACCCGTGGGTTTGTCTAGTTTAGAGGCCCCAAGTGCATCTTGAAGTTACAACTACTTTACCAATTGTTTTACAAGTGTGGACAGTGATTGAATTCTGTTTCTGTCTGGAATGAGAAGCTCCAATAACAACCCAGCCTAGTTTGGTCATAAGTATCATTATGAAGATTACTTGTGCTCTGCTCTTGTATTTTTCAGACTCTTAAAAACTATCTTCCCAGCAGAAGCATGATTTTGGTTTTATCTTCCAAGGGTGGTATGTTGACTTGATTCCCAAAAAGGTGCACTGTCTTTCTAAACACAGTAAATATCAAACAGTCCACAAATGCATGAATAGGGAAAACTATTTAATAAAGTCCACCAAAGTAAAAGAAAGTTTCTGCCTGTGACAATGAATTCCCAGTACAGTGTAAATCTCAAGAAGAGCCAGTGTTATGAGGATACCCATACCACCAGGATACACCCACATTATACCAGAAAGATTGGATCTCAAACAAAAGAGATCATATGAGCTCAGCATCAGCAGACACACAACTATACATCATAAGATATGACTTCAATCAATTGAACTTCTATCACATCCTCACTGACTCTGCCAAACAGGTTTTAATATTGTTCCACATCAAACACATAAGAGAAATGCTCATGCGGAGAAGCATAGGGAGGTCCAGGCGACAGGTATCCCCCTGGGGGGGGGGGGGTGGATGTGGGAGCCAAATGTAACACAGGCAGACTGAGACAACAAGGTGATCATTGTATTATTTAAAAAAAACACTTAACCACAGTATGTGTACAGTCGTATGTAGACTTGTCTAGAAACCTTTGAGTCATGCATATAATATGCATCTTTAGGTGTAGGGATTTCCTTTTTGTCATTGGGTATTTGATTGCAATCAATGCATGTAGGAAGATGGAATTCCTTCTGTGACTTTTTTTCTGAGAAAATTCTCCAGCAAGGGCAATTCTTTTTGTGGATTTTACCATGCCAACACATGTGTACAGGGTGTCAAAGAACTCTAAAAAAGCAACTCTGAAAAAGCAAATTAATGATTGCTTTGGTCAACTAAAACAGCGCACATCCAAACAGATTTCCCTGGTTGTCCCCAAGAAAACACTTTTACCAGACAAATTTTAGCACTAGTGTTCTGTAAATGTAACTCACTATATTTATATACGATTGGTGAAGGTGACTGCTCATTGCTCTTCCTACCATGATCTGGCACAGGTGTATGATTTTCAGTGGGAGTAGAATCTAATTTAAAAGCGCCTCTCTGTACGGCTGTCGCTATTGCATTCTGAGTACTTAAACATACACTGTTTGATTTACTGTATTTATTGGCGTATTAAAACACTCACTTTTTTACCCTGAAAATAGAGGGTAAACTGTGCCTGCGTGTTATACACAGGGGGCTGTGGAAAGTTTTTTTCCTGAAACTTTCCTCTTAATGTTAGGATGCGTGTTAGGCCGCGTACACACGATCAAACTTGTCTGCTGAAACTGGTCCGTAGACCAGTTTCAGCGGACATATCCGACCGTGTGTATGGGCTAGCAGACAGGTTTTTCCAGCAGACAAGTTTGAAAGCATGCTTTATAACGTGTCTGCTGGAAACCCGTCCGTCCGCCTAACCAGCGGACAAAAATCTGGAGTGGTGACGTGGTGGCGTCAACGTCACCGCCACGTCACCGCGTCCTCAGCCCGAGGGGATTTTCGTCCGATGCTGTGTACACGCCATCGGACCAAAATCCGATGAGACATGTCCGCTGGAAACGGTCCGTTGGACATGTTTGAGCGGACATGTCTCATCGTCTGTACGCGGCCTTATAGGTCGATACATACGGTACATTGCTTCTTCTATTTCTGTATGTGGATGGCATTGTAATTATTTTAATTAGAAAAAAAATGTAAGTACCTTTTTCCAAATCGATAGACAGCTGTCACATGACCCAGCTCTTTCCCAGCCTGTCTGCAGGGAAACATTAGCAGGAGGAGCATCTTGTCCTCTGCTGCTGGTCACATGTTTAAAAAAAAAAACAGCCTTTGGAATAGAGAGTAAAAATAAAAAAATAATATCAATAAACAGTTTTAACCGCTTAACGCCCGCTGCACGACTATGTACGTCCACAGAATGGCACGTACAGGCAGATGGGCATACATGTACTTCCCTGCCTTCTTTCGGGTCAGGGGTCCGATTGGGACTCCCTCCGCTGCGTGCGGCGGGCGTCTTACCTCCGGGAGCGATCCGGGATGAGGGGGCGGCTGTTCGTTTTTGTCCGCCCCCTCGTGATCGCTCCCAGCCAATCCCCTGAGCCTCCGCCATGTCACTTCCTCTGCCTGAATAATGTAAACACAGGCAGAAGAAGTGATGTCGCCTCTCCTCTCTGCGTTTTTTTTTAATCCACCGAGAGGAGAGAAGACATCACAGTAAGTCGCACCAACACTACACTGACACCACACACATAGACACACTTAACCCCTTCCGATCACCCCCCAGCCCCCTGTCACAATGTCACTGATTGCAGTGGTCATATATTTACTGATCACTGCATTTAGTGTCAGTGTGACAGTTAGTGTGACAGGCAGTTAGTGTTAGGTCCAGGGTAGCCCCGTACCCCCCCTAATAAAGGTTTAACCCCTTGATCATCACCCTAGTTAACCCTTTCACCCACCTATTGTCAGGGTCACTAAGCGATCGTTTTTCTGATCGCTGTATTAGTGTCGCTGTTGCCGCTAGGTAGCTAATTTTTTTTCGTGGCTGAATACATTTTGGCCTAAATGTTTGACTAAAATTTAGTTTATTCGATTTTTCATATAACAAAAAGTAAAAAATATTGGTTTTTTTTTCAAAAATGTCGCTATATTTTTGTTTATATCGCAAAAAATAAAAATTGCAGAGGCAATCAAATACCATCAAAAGAAAGCTCTATTTGTGGGAAGAAAAGGACGCAAATTTTGTTTGGGAGCCATGTCGCACGACCGCGCAATTGTCTGTTAAAACACCTCTGGGCAATTAGCAGCATATTGGTCCGGGGCTTAAGTGGTTAAATTGTCATACAAATATATATTTAAAAAAACAATATTTTTTTTATTTTTTTTGCAATTTTGCAATAACATGGTGTGGGTGGATGTATGCCTGCACACCCCTCCAGCCTGTGTCTTAAGCCGCGTACACACGATCGGTTCAAACTGATGAAAACTGACTGAAGTTCGTTTTCATCGGTCCAAACCGATCGTGTGTAGGCCCCATCAGTCCGTTATCCTTCAGTCCAAAAACAGATGACTTGCTTTAAAATTGAACCGATGGACGGCTAACTGATAGGTCAAAACCGATCGTTAGTACGCACGAGCATCGGTTAAAAATCCACGCATGCTCATAATCAAGTCGACGCATGTTTGGAAGCATTCAACTTTGTTTTTTTCATCACGTCGTTGTGTTTTACGTCACGGCATTCTGACACGATCGGTTCATGAACTGATGGTGTGTAGGCACATCAGTCCATCAGTCAGCTTCATCGGTGAACCAATGAAAACGGTCCGTCGGACCGCTCTCATCGGATGGACCGATCGTGTGTACAGGGCTTTAGAATAAGAGGAAGGTGAAGCCACCATTCATCTACATGTAATATCCCACCTCATTGTGTTTAGCTGGTTAGTGGGCATGGAAGAGGAGGGAGATGTGATAGGGAGGAAATGTTCAGCATAGAAACTCACCGAAAACTAAACATGTGCAGAGTTGCCACCACAGCTGCAAAATCCCTAGCTGGATTTTAAGGCATGAACAGAAGGTGGGGACAGTGAGCAGCAGGATCAACCTGTTTTTTGCAGAATACAGAAAACAGATCTCTTAGTAACTGAGTGAGTATGAGCAGCATGTAATACAGCATTTCATAGTTTGTTATAAAACTTTGAAAACAGGTAATTTTTCTCCTTTATTGATGTGCACTGATGAGGCTGCACTGATGGGCACTGATGGGCACTGATAGGCTGCGCTAATGGGCACTGATAGGTGGAACTCTTGGGCACTGATAAGCACTGATGAGGCAGACGTCCATGGGCGCCCTCCCGGCAATAAAGGGCCGCGCTGTAGCCGTCTTTTGGCTATAGCGCGGGCAGCAAATAGTTAATATTACACATGGAGGATGATTTCATAAAACTGGAGATTGCAATATCTGGTGCATCTCTGCATAGAAACCAATCAGCTTCCAAGTTTTATTGTGAAAGCTTAATTGAACATGTACAGCTGCACCAAATTTTGCACCCTGCAGTTTTAGTAAATCAACCCCATGGTTAACACAGAATATAATTGGTAACATTAAATGGTAACAATAACATTAATTACTCAATACGAATCATGCATTCATACATTCTAGGAGGAGTACAGCTGGGGAAGTCAATGATTGAGAAGGATCTGGGTGTTCCAGGAGATCATAGACTTAAATCGGAACTAAACCCTCCTATCCTTTACAGCCAAGGAGGCTGCTATCTTAACACATGTGATCAGTGCCATTTCATGGCTTAACAGCCCCGTTAGGCGTACAAGTTAATACAACAGATTATCATTCGTGGCATACCTTGAATGTTACTGTTTTACAAATCGCTTAAATTGATGGGGTTAGTTCTGCATGTAATGCTAAGCTGTGGTATCTAAAGCAAGCAGAGAACTTTCTTGTATAAAGGGGAACTAAAGTCCCAGATTTAAAGGCTAAAAGAAAACGGGCTCTTTATTTCAGAAGAGAAATGCAAGGCAAATCCAAATTAAAAAAAATTTCTGCCTGTTCACAATCTTCTTTGTAATGTACACTGAGATGCATATCTGCATGTGCAGGAGTGATGTCATCCCACGGAGGCCAATTAAGACAGCTGTAGCCTGGCACCCTGAAAAAGCAGGTAGATGATTCCAGCCTGAGCAAGGGATTTTGGACTGTTAAATAAAAGGTAAATATTGGGTCTTAAAAAGACTGAAAATTTGGGAATTTTGTTTCTGTTATAAAATTTAGTAAATGAGTAAGTTTTCTCCTTCACTGAGGGCACTGATAAGGTGTCACTGATAGGCACAGATAAGGTGGCACTGATGGGCACTGACGATGGGCACTGATAGGGAGCACTGATGGGTGGCACTGATATGCAGCACTGATGGGCATTGATAGGCGGCACTGATGGGCATTCATGGGTAGCACTGGTGGGCACTGATGGGCACTGATAAGTGTCACTGATGGCACTGGCACTGGCAGGCATTTGGGATGGTCACTGATTGGCAGCTGCCTGGGCACTGATTGGCAATTACCTGGTGGTCTAGTGTGGCATACCTGGTGGTCCAGTGTGGTGGCCATCACTGGTGGTCCTGACAGTATCCTGGTGGTCCTGGGTGGGCATCCGAGGGGCGGCTGCACTGATAAACAATCAGCACAGACCCCCCTGTTAGGAGAGCAGCTCTCCTTTACTCGCATCTGTCAGACGCGAGTGACAAAAAGCAAATCAACGGCTCTTCCTGTTTACATCATGATCAGCTGTGATTGGACATGGCTGATATGCAGTAAAGAGCCTTTGTCAGGAGCTCATTATCTCGATCGATGTAACGGTGGGTCAGAATGACACACCGCACCACCAATCGCCGTGATGCGCTCCCTCACGTGCGCGCAGTGGCGGTTATCCTGCTGGGCATCATACGATGCCCAGTTGGGATAGCTGAACCACCGTCTAGCCATCATTTTGCTATAGGCTGGACGGGAAGTGGTTAAAAGAGTTATAAAGAAAGACAGAGTTCTTCACTTGAAAAAATCATTAGTAGGACCTCATCTGGAATATGCAGTTCAGTTTTGGGCACCAGTTTACAAAAAGGATATTGGGGAACTGGAGAAGTGCAGAGAAGGGCAAGCAAACTGATAAAGGGAATGGAGGAACTCGGCTATGAGGAAGGATTAGCTGAACCAATTTTATTATTTTTTGAGAGGTGATTAAGGGGAGCTATGTTTACCGTGTAGAAATACATAGGTGGTCCATAGAGTACACGTAGCGTTAAGTTATTCACAATAAGATCATTACAAAGGACAAGGGGGCACTTTTTACTTCTGGAGAAAAAGAGATTTAGGGCCAGATTCAGGTAGATGCGTGCATATTTTATCCGGCGTAGCGCAGCGCATATACGTTACGATGACGCGAACTAGTGAGTCAAGTCCAGTATTCACCAAGCGCATGTTCGTTACTTTGCGGCGGAGTAATGAAAAAGCACTGGCGCAACCCGACGCAAGTGGAAGTGGGTGTGATCATATGTAAATGGTGGGCGGAGCCCAGCGCAGTGACTTACGTTCATCGCATCATCCACGGAGCATGCGCAGTGAGGGAGGGCTCCAGTCGCTCCCCTGTGCGCATGCTCACAACTTCCATCGGCACCACTTCATGGGAAACGCCAGCGCAATGTGTACCGTTGCGCGTATAAAAGCGGCCGCAGATGCGCCTTTCCGGCGCAAAAGTATATCCGGTTCCCCCCACCCCAGGGAAGTAACTTTTGCTGTGTGATGGCTGCTCCCGTTCCCCCCAAAGAGAGGAGAAACCTAAATTTTAATGCCCAGGAGCTGTCCGTAGTTTTTGGAGGAGTCCTCCCCTTCTGCAGGGCCCTCTGTAATCCCCTCCCTCATCCTAGGAAGCCCCTCAAGGGCGACTCCATCCCCCCGGGGAAAACCATCTCCTGGCCCCAGGAAGGCGACCCGGAAGACCAGGGGGGTGTCTGACGTGGTCCATGACCAAATGGCCCGGGACCAGGCCAGGCAGACCCAGCAGATGGGGGAGATTGCTGGGCATCTTGACCGGCTAGTTGACAGCCTGGGCTCCGTGTCCCAGCTGACCAAAGCAGTGCAGGATGTCAGCTGCAACTGCGCTGCAGTGGTGACCAGTCTGGGGGAGGTGCAGGCTGATGTTCGGCACCTCACTGCAGCCATCCAGGCCAACACTGCTGCCATCCGGGACCAGGGGAGGCAGAGGCAGCGTGACCAGTGGCATAATGTGACCCGCCAGCTGAGGATGCAGGCCCAGACCAACCACTATCTCAGCCGGATTGCCGTGGCCTTGGAGGGCATGCAGCCAACACCTGCCATGAGTGGCCCACCCGGGGATCAGCCACCTCCAGATTCCCCCCCCACCCCCACCCACTCCCTCCAGGCAGCTGAGGAGCCAGAGAGGGCCCACAAGAAATAGCCCCCATCAGCCCAGGTGAGGACTTTTTTTTTTTTTATGTTTTTGGCTCAGGTTATGAGTATTTATTATTTTTTTAATTTTGCTCAGGTTATGAGATTTTTATTTTATTTGAACTTTGCTCAGGTTATGAGATTTTTATTTTATTTAAACTTTGCTCAGGTTATGAGATTTTTATTTTATTTGAACTTTGCTCAGGTTATGAGATTTTTATTTTAAGTTTAACTGCACACGGTCAGGAGTGCAGGGGTCAGTGTGAATGGTGTGTGAATGTGAGGGGGTGGCACTCCTGCCAGTAAGGGATGTCACCCTCGGGCGATGGGGAGAAGTTATCCCCACGGCTGTGTGAATGACGTGTGAATGGTGTATGAATGGACAGCGACATCATTGGGGCCTTGACGCCGGCGTTGCTGCTCCCAAGTCCTGCATGTTGGACTTGGGCTAATCCAATGCGATGTGGATGTGGTGTGTGTGATCTAGGAACCACAGTGGTGTGCATGCGTGCATTGTCCGTGTGATCAATGTTTTGGTTTAGTGTCCAAAGATGCCTACGGCGAGGACCCTCCTGACTGCTCTCCCATAAGCTGAATGGGTCTCCTCTGGCAGGGGGGGGCTCATCACGTATGTCAATCTGTAGGCCCTTTCTCATGGCAAAGTTGTGCAGAATGCAACATGCACCGATGATCTGACACACGAAGGTAGGGGAATACAATAGGGCCCCCCCAGACTTTTCCAGGCAGCGGAAACGAGACTTCAGGAGCCCAAATGTTTGCTCCACCACTGCACGAGTTTTGATATGTGCCGCATTGTATCTTCTTTCTCCTCTGGTTTGGGGGTTCCGGAAAGGAGTCATTAGATGGGGTCCCAGTGCATATGCAGAGTCACCTGTAAGGGAAAAGACAGGAGGATGTTAGTCATGCATGTGCCCCTTGTGATGTCAGCATCATGGGGGGGGACAGTCATGCCTGCCACCCATGTCACTCACCAACCAGCCAGCTGTCCCCATACATGTTCTGTTCGAATTCCATTGGGATGGGGCTCTGATTGTACTGTATATGAAGCTGTCATGGCTGGATCCGGGGTGTTTGGCACGGACGTGCCATATGAGGCATTGGGCATCGGCTATCACCTGTACGTTGATGGAATGCCAATGCTTCCGATTGCGGTATATGTGCTCTGTGGCACTGGGGGGCTGGAGTGCCACATGTGTGCAATCAATGGCCCCCACGGTGCGTGGGAATCTGGCAATGCTGTAGAAATCTGTCATTGCCTTCAGCCGCAGCTCCTCAGTGGTTGGTCTGATGAAGTGGTGGGACATGTGTCTGAGGATTGCAGGGATAACCTGGTGCACACATCTGCTCATGGAGGATTGTGACATCCCAGCCACCACTCCACTTGTACGCTGGAATGATCCACTTGCAAGGAAATGAAGTGTTGCCAGTACCTTCACCAGTGGCTGCACTGCTTGTGAGGGGTGTGTTGGGCTGGTGATGTCATCCTGCAGGGTTGTGGTTAGTTCAAGTATTGCATCAGGGCTGAATCTGAAGAGGCGATACACCTCCTCATTCCCCATGCCAAAGAGGCTCATGCGCGTGCGGTATATCCTCTCACGTGCCCGCCTCCTCCGTTCCGGGGGACCCGTTAGTAGTGCTAGGACCACGGCTGCCCCTGGCATGTTGGCACACAGAGGTGTTGTCCTTGCAAGTGTGGTTGTTCAGCTTGCTAGTTTCGTCGGTAACGCTGCTGCTGTAGCTGCTCTCCTGCTGACCTGTGGCCGTCAGGAGTAAAGATAAAGCAGCTATTTGTAGGAATAGGCGAGGGAAAGTTAAGCCGATCGGAGAAAGACCGTTTTCTGTCGCGTTTGGTGGGTACGGCCGCATAGATACTACGGCGCATCTTGACAGTTACGCGTTAGAAGGATTTCCCAAAGAGAAATGGGATAATGGTTAAGAATTCTTAATGGTGCATCAGGGATAGATGTTAAACATATTTATGAGTCTGATCAAGCCTCAAAAGATAATCGGGTCTTAAACACGTTCAATGTTTTTTGAAAAAATAAAAAAGATTTATTGATACACAAAAAGCATAAACATTATACATAGCATTAAAAGCATTGACAGTTACGCGGCGCATATCGATATACTCCAGCGCAAGTCTTGCTGAATCTGGCCCTTAGACTCCACATACAGAAAGGCTTCTTTATAGTAAGACCCCTTTCACACTGGGTCGCTTTGCAGGCACTATAACGCTAAAAATAGCGCCTGCGAACTGACCTGAACTGACCTGAAACAGCCGCTGTTTTCACACTGGAGTGGTGCGCTATCGTGATGGTACAAAAAGTCCTGCTAGCAGCATCTTTGGAGTGGTAAAGGAGTGGTGTGTATACCGCTCCTCCACCGCTCCTGCCCATTGAAATCATCTCTGGCCAGGGGCGTTGTTAGGAGTGGGCTGGGAGGCTGGAGCCCCAAATGGGCCGGTGAAAAGCCCCGAGTCTCGGCCATTAAGGATTTCACGAATAGCCCCGTGTCCCGCCGAGCAGGGACCATTATATTTACGAGCGCTGCCGAGTGACACAGCAGGTCCCGCCTTCTGGAGCCTGCAGCGCCTATGATGGCTGTCCCACTGGTCCAATCTGGGACCACGGGACGTGTGATGTCCATCATAGGCGCCGCAAGCTTAGAAGGCGGAAATTACAATACCGCCCGGCGCGCTGCCGCCATGCGATATCCCCGCTCGGTTCGGAGGCTCTCCAGTGTCTCCACGGCTCCTGAGCCTCCTCTGGCTTAATGTGTGCAGATGTATGACAGGAACACCACGGCTGCCCGCTGCACCATGCCACATCTCCACTCCCTGCTCGGCGGCTCTCCACTTCTCCGATGGCTCGATTGCCAAAACAGTGCCCGCTCACCACGGCTGAGGTAGGTGACGTCAGTGATTGTGTATGTATGTACGTCAGTTCAGTGTGGTCAGGTCAGTGAGGTCAGGTCAGTGAGGTCAGGTCAGTGTGGTCAGGTCAGATCAGTGTAGTCAGGTCAGTGAGGTCAGGTCAGTGAGGTCAGGTCAGTGTGGTCTGGTCAGTTTAGCCAGTTCAGTGTAGTCAGGTCAGTGTAGTGTATGTAGGTCAGTGTAGTGTATGCAGGTCAGGTCAGTGTATGCAGGTCAGTGTAGTGTAGTCCGGTCAGTGTAGTCCGGTCAGTGTAGTGTATGCAGGTCAGGTCAGTGAGGTCATGTCAGGTCAATGAGGTCAGGTAAGTGTAGTCAGGTCAGGTCAGTGTAGTCAGGTCAGTGTAGTCAGGTCAGTGTAGTGTATGCAGGTCAGGTCAGTGTAGTCAGGTCAGGTCAGTGTAGTCAGGTCAGTGTAATCAGGTCAGTGTAGTGTAGTGTAGTCAGGTCAGGTCAGTAAGGTCAGGTCAGTGTGGTCAGGTCAGTGTATGCAGGTCAGTGTATGCAGGTCAGGTCAGTGTAGTGTAGTCAGGTCAGGTCAGTGTAGTCAGCTCAGGTCAGTGTAGTCAGGACAGGTCAGTGTAGTCAGGACAGGTCAGTGTTAGTGTATGCAGGTTATGTCAGGGTGTACTGACACATACACACACTCACGTAGGTCTGGGTATGTGTCAGGTAGGTCACCCTGCGCCACTCCACAGGCCGGACCCGCACCCCCCCAGTGCCAGCTTGGCTTCGGGCTGAAGCCCCTGGTCTTTTTGGCACCGCTGGCAAAGCACCTCTGCAGTTAATTTTAACCCTTTCTCTGCTGCTAGCAGGGGGGAACTGGCCCATTAGCGGCCGAATAGTGCCGCAAAATTGACGGTAAAGCGCTGCTAAAAATAGAGGCACTTTACCGCCAACAATCCCCCCCACCCCAATGTGAAAGGGGCCTAAGAATGTGGAACAGGTTCCTCTTGCTTTTATGATAGGGTGGAATCAGCAATGTTCCCCCTGATTATTTAACTTATTATAATATTTATACTATTATACTATATATGAGCTGCTGTCTACCTTGGAAAACTGCTAAAATCAGTATTATAATCTTTCTATTGCAGCAATCTTTGACAGAATGGTGCTATGGAATATTGCATGAAAGGAAATTTCTGGGAGAGCAACTGTATATTTTTACAACCAAAAATTAGCACATCACCACTGTGTTTTTCCTAATTTATTGTACATTGTTCCTGGACAAGCACCACTTTTTATAGGGCTACCATAAAGGCACGGGATATAAACTCCCATTATCAAAGGTGTCATTTACCAAAGCGTTTTTGGTACTGGACGGACAGTTGAACAATGAGTGTTTGCAGGTTAGTGTAGTCAGGTCAGTGTGGTCAGGTCAGTGTATGCAATGCACGTCAGGTCAGTGTGGTCAGGTCAGTGTATGCAGGTCAGGTCAGTGTAGTCAGGTCAGTGTAGTGTATGCAGGTCAGGTCAGTGAGGTCAGGTCAGTGAGGTCAGGTCAGTGTGGTCTGGTCAGTGTAGACAGGTCAGTGTAGTGTAGTGTATGTAGGTCAGTGTAGTGTATGCAGGTCAGTGTAGTGTATGCAGGTCAGGTCAGTGTATGCAGGTCAGAGTAGTGTAGTCCGGTCAGTGTAGTGTATGCAGGTCAGGTCAGTGAGGTCAGGTCAGGTCAGTGAGGTCAGGTCAGTGTAGTCAGGTCAGTGTGGTCAGGTCAGTGTAGTGTATGCAGGTCAAGTCAGTGTAGTCAGGTCAGTGTAGTGTAGTCAGGTCAGGTCAGTGTAGTCAGGTCAGTGTAGTCAGGTCAGTGTAGTGTAGTCAGGTCAGATCAGTGAGGTCAGGTCAGTGTGGTCAGGTCAGTGTATGCAGGTCAGGTCAGTGTAGTGTATGCAGGTCAGTGTAGTGTATGCAGGTCAGGTCAGTGTAGTCAGGTCAGGTCAGTGTAGTCAGGTCAGGTCAGTGTAGTCAGGACAGGACAGTGTAGTGAGTACAGGTCAGTGTTAGTGTATGCAGGTTATGTCAGGGTGTACTGACACATACACACACTCTGGGTCTGGGTTTGTGTCAGGTAGGTCACCCTGCGCCACTCCACAGGCCACGCCCGCACCCCCCCCCCCCCCCAGTGCCAGCCTGGTCTTTTTGGCACCTAGCAACGCCCCTGCCGCTGGAAAAGCGCCTCTGCAGTGGATTTTAATCCTTTCTCTGCTGCTAGCAGGGGGGGGAACTGGCCCGCTAGCGGCCGAATAGTGCCGCAAAATTGACGGTAAAGCGCTGCTAAAAATAGAGGCACTTTACCACCAACAATGCCCCCCACCCCAATGTGAAAGGGGCCAAAGAATGTGGAACAGGTTCCTCTTGCTTTTATGATAGGGTCGACTCAGCAATGTTCCCCCTGATTATTTACCTCTTATAATATTTAAACTATTATACTATATATGAGCTGCTGTCTACCTTGGAAAACTGCTAAAATCAATATTATAATCTTTCTATTGCAGCAATCTTTGACAGAATGGTGCTATGGGATATTGCATGAAAGGAAATTTCTGGGAGAGCAACTGTATATTTTTACAACTAATAAATTAGCACATCACCACTGTGTTTTTCCTAATTAAGTGTTCATTGTTCCTGGACAAGCACCACTTTTTATAGGGCTACCATAAAGGCACGGGATATAAACTCCCATTATCAAAGGTGTCATTTACCAAAGCATTTTTGGTACTGGACGGACAGTTGAACAATGAGTGTGATGTCATAATCTGTGAAAATTCCACTTTAGGCACTTTCAAATCTGACCCGTTATTCTTAGGCAGGCCATAGATGATGTGATTTCTTTCCTAGCAGGAAGAGGTGGTGCGGAGAGCCATCCTTGCTAGCAGAACACAGTGATTCTTATAGCTGCTGTCCATAATCGCATGTAAAAATCCAACATGCTAGTTGTTCTTAAGGCAATCGATGGATCAACCTAGATACAATCAGCCTGCCCATAGATGGTTCAAATCTTGGCCGATCCCTGATGAACCAGACCCGATTTGAGCCATCTGTGGCAGAATTTATGCTGTGTGTCAAGAATTTCCCTTTAAATTCAAACAAAATTGTAATCTATTGCAACTGTGTATATTTCTTTGAGGGCTATAGCCTTTTGTTTGCTCAGTTATGTTGTAAATTATAGACTCTGCTCCTTCGCTTCTAAAACTGGCAATGATAAGGTTAACCAGCCCCAAGGGTTACAATTGCCTTTCAGTGCAAAAAAAAGGAACACACTAATGCTGGCCATACACTCCACGAAAAATCGTCCGAACGAACTTTCGAAAAACGAAAGTTCTGTCGTGAGTGCAAACGATAGTGCCATCATGTAATGACCGATAAATCGTTCAGTGGACATAAAAAAAAAGGGTTCGTTTTTTTTCATATACCTAGTGCAGAAAGTTCGGACGGGAAACACATTAACCTTCCAAATTATCGCTCGTTCGGCAGAAAATTTCCAAACTTGTCCTTTGTTTTTTCGGCTGTAAAACAATTTTCGATTTTGTGCCCATTAACTGGCCGAAAAACAAAAGATCTTTCTTCACAACCGATTTTCGGCCGAATTTTCATATAGTGTATGGCCAGCATTAGTAGCCAAGTGCATTGTAATGGTTGCAACAGATAAATCATTTTTTGTCAATTATTGCAACTGTTTTTAAATGCATTTTTAGTAAACCATTCCTTGCCATAGTCAATAATCTGAACAATGGACCTGTTCAGTGTCTACATTTTAGGAAGCAGTTATAAGAGCATGAAATGAACACATCTATCCTTCTTTATCCCATTACATGAATAGGAGGTGTTTTGTATTTTATAAAACCAAAGACATTCAGGTCATGCCACTAGCAAAAGGTGAATTCCTCTGGATGTCAGCATGACATTTTTCCATGATAACCCGTGTAAGATGTGGATCATTCAGCTCTTGCACAATTATAGATGCAGTTTACAGTAGGGCCTGGTGACAGTTCAGTTTTTCTGGATAAGACTGGTTTGAAATTTATTTGACTTTCTGCAGGCATCACAAAACACCTGAGGCATGTTATAGTATAAAAAGAGAAAAAATATTAATTTGATACTTAGTGAACTTACAATGTGCCAAAATGTGCTTCTTTAACATAAAATACTACAAAGGGCTGGATTTATAGCACAGGAGCAGTGGCAGCTGGTGACGTTTTAGGATGGGGGGGGGCAAGACCCCGCCCCTCAATGTTTGGTCCCTCCCACTTTTCGTAAGCCACACCCCTTATATAATCCACCTTATTCGTCCCCTGTATTCCACTTGCTTCCACTCATAGTTTCAGGAGTATACAGCTCAGAATCACAGGACAGAGTATATAGCCTGAGCATCACAGGACAGAGTATATAGCCTGAGCATCACAGGACAGAGTATATAGCCCAAGCATCACAGGACAGAGTATAAAACTCAAGGTTGCATTCTGCACCCTGTAAATAGCACATATCTGCACCCTGTAAATAACACATATCTGCATTCTGCACCCTGTAAATAGCACGTATCTGCATTCTGCACCCTGTAAATAGCATGTATCTGCATTCTGCACCCTGTAAATAGCACATATCTGCAACCTGTAAATAGCACGTATCTGCATTCTGCACCCTGTAAATAGCACATATCTGCAGCCTGTAAATAGCACATATCTGCATTCTGCAGCCTGTAAATAGCACATATCTGCAGCCTGTAAATAGCATGTATCTGCATTCTGTACCCTGTAAATAGCACACATCTGCAACCTGAAAAACTGGACAAAGATGGTGGATTGCATGCACCTGAGCCCCAGGATAAGATTGAGAACTACAAGTCCCAGCAGGTTATACATACAATAAGGCTCTAAGGTGGATGGGTGTGGATTGCATGCACCTGAGCCCCAGGAGAAGATGGGAAACTACAAGTCCCAGCAGGTTATAATATAAGGCTCTGAGGTAAATGGGGGTCCAGACATCCATCCACCTCAGAGCTTTATATTATAACCTGCTGGGGCTCAGTTGCATGCAATCTACCATCTTTGTCCAGCTTTTCTCTCACTGCTGGAACTTGTAGTTCTCCATCTTCTCCTGGGGCTCAGGTGCATGCAATCCACCATCTATGGGACTACAAATCCCAGCAGTGAGAGAAAAAATGGACAAAGATTGTGGATTGCATGCGCCTGAGCCCCAGGAGAATATGGAGAACTACAAGTTCCAGCAGAAGTGTGGGGGTCAGTGCACTGCTGACTGACAAGTTATTTGGATTGTATCAGGGTGGGATCAGGAATCAGGATGATTTTGAGCGAGATATAATCCTGCATAGTACACGAGGCATTGGCTCTTCTTACCCTTCTTCGCAGCTCCGCTTGGGCAGTGTAAAGAACGGAGCTGCCGACGTGACTTCACTTCCAGTTTTCGTCTGTAGCTATAGCATGTTTTGGCGCCAGGGATGGGAAGCAAATCAGCGCTTTGCAATACGCCACAATCTTGTGATTGCATTGACGTGGTGCTTCCTAGGGCACTGGTGTCCGGTGCGTAAGTTGATTTTGTTAAAGGACATTTTTTATTATTTTAAAAAAAGGGGTTATTTAAAAATATATATATATATATTATTTTGTGCCTACAGGAGGGGGCGGCGCCCGGGCGCCCCCTATGGACGGGCCGCCACTGCACAGGAGCCTGTAGGCATAGAAACTCTGCCACAAAAAAATCTCCATTCCAGAGTTCTTGTAAATTTACTGATGCAGTGTTTGGGTAAAGTGTAGCATGACGTGCAATTGTCATTCAAAGTGGGACAACGCTGAAAGCTGAAAATTGTCCTGGGCGGGAAGGGGCGAAAGTGCCTGGTATTGAAGTGGTTAAGTAATAAGAAAACACTCAATGCTTTTATATTCTACTAACGTTTACTGGAATACTTCTGTTAAGGTTTGGTTGTACAAAGAGGTGATGGTTCAACTGAGTTTGGGATAACAGCTCAAACTCAGTCGAATGACTACTTAAAGGGGAGCTCCACCCTAAAACCAAACTTTGCTTCAATATGTTCCTTTTAATCAGTTTAAAAATGTTATGTGTGAAAAAATAATTTTACTTGCCTGGAATAGCCTGTTGCTAGGCAGAATTTCTTATCTGCCTTCTTCCTAACTAAGCCGCCAGACTCCTGGGAAATTAGTGTCATCATTTCCCAGGAGACAAAAATGGCATTGTCATAACAACGGGGCGGGACGTCATGACAATGGCACAAACAATCTGTGCTGCGGATGTGTGAGATCACGATGAATTTACTGGGCTTAAAATGCCCACACATAGGATGGCAACGACCACAGAATCTGCTACAGCAAGGAAGGCAAGTGTTAGATTGCTTTAGCAATCGTTTGGGGATCTTTTACTATATTTAATGTCATGTGTAGTGTAATTCAATTGAACTGGCCAAATTTTTTTTTTTATGACTGGAACCCCGCTTTAAGGAATGTCAGTTGAGACAGAAAGAGAATATTATATACACCATTGTACAGTATAATACAACTTGGACACAATCTGAAAGAAATACTGACAGTATGTCTAGAAAAAGAACCTCAAGGCAAGGCTGTATAACCTCTGATCATAATGGAAGATGCAGCTAAATATGGATTGTGTAAGGGCCCTTTAAGTAGCAATGACAGAATGTCCTTGTTGCAGATCTGATGGTTTTCACCGGCATTCAGAGCTCATTGATTGCATCTAATAGGGTGTAGTAACAGTGGTAGTATATCTTGTGATGGCTACTAAAGAGATTTACAGTAGGTGAGTTCTTGTTAACAGAGGGGATTGTGCTACTAGTTAACTTCAGTAATTTTTTCAACTTTCCGTCTATTAAATCTTCTGCCCTTGCTGTTTTAACTTTGTATAGTAAAAAAAGAAAAATTCTGCCAGAAAATACCTTATACAGCCTACTTCCTGTTTCTTGTCTCGTCGTTAGTCTAGGCTTATGACATCATGCACAGCTCTCTCTCACACTCTCCTGAGAGTTTCTCTAGAAGACAGGGGGGATGAGTCATACGGGGGCCAATGAGAGCTGCAGAGCTAGAGGATTGCCTCTGTGTGTCTGTGTAAATCCAGTGAACAGGCAGCAGCTTCAGCTACTCACAATTAAAATGGTTGCAGGCAATGCTGTATCCTGGCCTAGGCCAACAAGGCTCAGGCCTAGGGCAGCACCTTGCAGGGTGGCAGCATGGAAAGTGTCCTCGCCGGCTTGCGCTACACTTTTAGTGTAGCGCCAGTCTTAGGCCTCTTCCACACTAGACAGACTCCGTCGATATGGAGTCCGCCAGCTCAGCAGGAGATCTCTCCGCTGGTCTCCGATGAGCTGGCGGATGACAAGTGCCTCTCTGCTCACTGAGCGGGGAGGGTCTTGTGCAGCGCCGCTGTCTCCTATGAAGAGGTCTAATGAAAACAGACAGCATGTCGGTTTTCAGCAGATCTCACCCGATCCGATCCGCCATGGACAGATGGGGATGTATCGCCATCCGTCTGATTTTGGCGGATCGGGTCAGATGTCAGCGGACATGTCTCCACTGACATCCGACACTCCATAGACATGCATGGAGCGGCTGTTCAGGTCGGCCATCAAAACTGACAAGTGGATCTGAACGGTCCGACCGTGTGAAAGGAGCCTTATGGGGCAGATTGGGCTAAGAGGCAAATCAGTCTAGCTCCCACATAAAGCGGCCGCACTGCTTCCGGTATGCAGGCGGCCGGCCATCCGCGACTGTGGGGGGGGGGGCGCTGCTTCTAATTTTGACTGTCTTATCATCCTGGACCACAAACCTTCCTCACTGTGCTACATGTTTCTGCTGCACCATTGGCATGGTTATATCTTCTTAGTCCATAAAAATTCACAGAAATTTGTGCTTTAAGTAGAACTATAGGTGTAGCGGGGACAGTTTTTGCCTCTCCAAAGACATATTGATGTTTTACAATGTTATTCTATGGACTGGTGTTGTAAATAGGTGTTTGGCACCATCTAGTGGTGAAAATGTGGAATGGACGGCACCATCTTTTGTTTTTTTTCAAGAAGCATGGGAGGAGTGATGTGAAGGACTTACCCATGAACACTCGGGGCTGCAAGGCATGCTGGGAAGGTGATAAAAGGTTTGGTGGTGGCCATTTTTAGCTCTCTCTGGTTCCTGGGACATACGCCCTGGAGGAGCTCTCTCTCTCTCTCTCTCCCTCTTTCGGTGCGATCTACGGAATTCCGGCCTACTTTCTGCAGAAGCAAGCCATCGATCTCAAGAAGGGTGACGGAGGACTTCCGATTGGCTCTGGAGGAGAATCAGACAACCGGATGATTGCTAGAGACCGGACTGAGACCGTGAGGAGTGAAGGCATCCATCCGCCTGGACCTCGTATGGAGTGAATACATCCATCCGCCTGGACCTCGTGTGGTGAGAGGGCTCATGCCCAAAGTCTTGTACTGTTTGACACACATCTAGGCTGCCTTGGTAGTGTTGCTGGGACTGATAGTTCCACGCTGTCGCGGTGTGCCATAAAGCCACACGTGCAAAGGCCTCCAGCCTAAACCAACTGTTGGTGCCGGTCATTGGAGTTGTGCTCCCAGGAGAGAGTGTACAGGTACCTCTCACAGTTAGACTACAGTTTCAGTTTATTTCACACCACTCATTAACCAGAGAGCACTTGGATTACAAATCTTTCTCTTAAATTGCTAGCAGAAGAAAAGAAGATCAGAGACTAGACTGTTCTCATTGCAAGGCCTTGCAGTACTGCTACCATTTACCAGACACTGTCTGAGGTGGGAACATTAAGTCCATTACACGCTGTGATCTTATTCTTGTTAGATGTTGTACGTTGCATAGCGTGTTTACTGATTTTTGTATGGTGTGCTGGAAGTGGGAAGGTGCGCAGTGTTGAGTTGTGGCCTGCGCACTAGTCCCACTTGGAGACGCCAAAGTCCTGCTGATAGGGGAGGACATTAGGGGATTGCTGCCTATAATCTCCTGTAATATTTGTTGCCCACCAAATGTGTTCTCGTGGTTAAGTACAGAATCTATTTCAGTAAAACTAACTGTTGTTTCAGCACAGCCTGTGTATGATTACTTTCCCCTTCAACACCAAAGCTTTATATCTGTATTGCACCACAGCTGTGTCAAGGGGAGTGAGACCAAAAATACTCGGGGGTGTCAAGGCAGAGTACAGGCCCAAATTTACAATCAGCCGCTCCTTCGGGGGTCAGCGCTACACAGGCAACAATTTTTTTTTTCATTTTGGATAGAGTAAGGGAGGGTTATAGCCCCTGTTAGTTTATTTTTTACCATCCCTGTCTAATTGCAGAGATTTCCCTTCATTTCCTGACCCATACCCAAACAGGAAGTGAAAGGAAAGCTATGCAAATTAAGGGAATTCATTGCCCCCCCCCCCCCCCCAGGCCCTCACAACTAGTGTCCCCACTCAAAAATGTCAAGGCGGGTCTTAAACATCAAGGGGTGTGGCCTTGACAAAAAGGGGTGGGTCATATTTAAATTAGGGGGTGCACAAATTTAGTCAGGCCTAGGGCAGCACAAAACCTAAATACACTACTGGTTGCAGCCAGACTCAGTGGAGGGAGATTTCTGAAGAATATTTGGCAAGTACAGAATCACAGTATATATAAAGTAATATGCAAAGTGGTTGAAGGGAAGCTTCAGAATGGCAAAGATGTTTTACAAATTATGTGAGCAGACTGCAGTTCCTCTTTAAGCTGGATAAACACAATCTGAAAATTGACCAGTTCAGCAGGACCCGGCCGACATTTGGACAGTGTGTTTAGCTATCTGCCCTACAGTAGCTGATCTCACAACTGGCTTTTGTTGAACGGTCTTTCCAGAAAACCAGCATCCAAGCAGCAGCCGATCAGTGCTTTCAGACAATTACTGTAGCTGCTGGAGCTGATCAGTGGGTTTTGGGGGGTGGAGGGGGGCAGTCTACCTGTCAGAGTGCAAAGGCACAGTGTGGGAGATCACCGTACCAACAACATGTGTGTTATATGAGAAAAAATTACCCAATTCCCCCATCGACACTTTCGAGGTAGATGGGGGAATCCTCCCTGCTTATTGTGTTCTGACAGTAGGGAGACTGGTTATAAAGAAGCCAATCAATAGATCAACTTCTGTACAACCTCCCTGCCCATATACATAGATCGAAATTCATCTGGGCCCTGCTGAAACTGCTGAATTTAGATCCATGTATGGCCACTTCATTGTACTTGTATGTCTTGTAGTCAGTGCACAAGGAATCATGAGACATGTAGTTCCAAGCATCAAATCGCACCACTTGCATACTCCCTAACCAAAAGTGCATTGAAAAAAATGAAGAGAAATACATTTGTTTTACAGATAGTTACATGGAGCTAGAGGTAAAATGGGAATTTGCACTGAGGGGTTTAATACTGCTTTAATCACTTGTCTACCCTTGCACTTTTTTTGTATTTCTGCATTTTTTCCTAGATATTCCTGTAAACCATCCAAAGTGTAAATATCTTCTGAAAGCAGAAATCTGTTGTACAATATCTGTGCATTTATTGATCAAACACATATTTTCATGAAAAATAAACTAAAATGAATCTTAGTGCAAATAAACTCAATATTATTGTTTGGTAAAAAAATAAAAGACGTAAAGTAAATGGATACCAAACATGTCAAGTCTTAAAATTGTGCACACCCATGGAATCATATTTAGCAGACTGGTTGGTGAGTTGAGCTATGGAATGTTCTGTTTTTGTCTTTTATGCGTTTGCCTGTCCTTGCTGTGAAGGACAGTTATAGGTGGGGGCAGGGACCATTTGTTTGTTACTGGTGTAAATATGGTTTGGGGACACACTAGGCACCTTCTGTGTCACTGTGCTACGTGCTGGGTGCCCAACGTGCTTCTGTTCCTTTAAGGGGGATTGGGATTGGGATGCCTCCAGGCCCACCTGCTCCTCATCTATCCATTGAATGCATGAGCTCCCACTGTAGAGTAGCTCATAAATTAAGTAGGGTTTAGGACTACAAGGATACATAGGGTACCGTGAAGAGGCCTTGCAGCTTACGCATGTGTTTGCAATTGCGTGCTAACTAAGCACCAGTTTTTAACGCAGACTGTTGGACAGGTTAATTTGGTTTGTCAGCAGACTGGTTGGTGAGTTGAGCTATGGAATGTTCTGTTTTTGTCTTTGATCATGTTATTAATTATCATGTTATCATTTTAAGGCATGAAAGATCGCAACTTTTTATTCACCAAAGAATGTTGTGAAAATGCTGAATGTAGGCAATAGGACACGCAGTTGTCTGTCTTCAACATTTGTCCAATCTAAGCCAATAATTTGTGTCACAAGAAGTGAATACATAAAATAAATGTGTCACTAGAGAAACACAGTGACTATTACTGAGCTCTCCTCCTGAAGATGCTTATTGTCTGACTTAAAGGCTGACCCTTTTTCTTTAATGCTTTGGGTCACTAACCTGGAGGACCATTCAGATAACAACTGACAGATAACGACCAACAGCCTAATACTCATAATCCAGTTCTTCCACCTGTCAGGAATCATGAGTCAGACTGAGACAGAAGTGCAGTAAAAATCACACTATTTAATAAAATGGTAAGATGATATAAACAGAGCAAACGTAGTCAAAACATAGACAGAGTTTGGTAACCAGGACGGGTAGTCAGAACAAGCCAGAGAAACAGGAGTCCAGATATCAGCGAAGTCAGGTGCAGCAAACAGGATTAGGAACCAGAAAGGAAGTCAGCCAAGCAAAAGTCTTTCACAGGAAAACACAGCAGAGGGAGTCCAGATATGTTGACCAAGGCAGAGGCTCTGAAGATCTGATCCAGGGAGTTATTATAACCAGAAGCTGTTGTTTAAGCAGGAAATTAAGTCACCGTGGAAGGAAGAGACTTTGGAAATTAACTGACAGCTGAGCACAGAGCTCTGAGAAGGAAGAGCTGAGTGCAACCCTGACACCATTCGAACAACAATTCTCCAGCTGGGCTAAATTCAGGTATTTACCCACTTGACCACTTAAACCCCCTTCCTGACCAGACCAATTTTCAGCTTTCGGTGCTCTCACAATTTGAATGACAATTACTCAGTCATACAACATTGTACCCATTTGAAATTTTTGTCCTTTTTTTCACACAAATAGAGCTTTCTTTTGGTGGTATTCGATCACCTCTGGGTTTTTTATTTTTTGCGCTATAAAAGAAAAACGACTGAAAATTCTGTAAAAAAAAAAAATCTTGTTTCTGTCATATTAGCAGGTTATTTCTAACACACAGCATATGCTATCAGCGGCAATTTACCGCGCTGTAGCAGTAAAATGTCTATGGCGCGGTGGGCAAGTGGTTAAGGAGGCCTGCCCCCAGGCAATCCAGTTAGGGCTCCTTAGAACACCCCTGACAGCTCCACCTCTCTCCCCCACCTTCCTTCTAGAAGCCTGTAGAAGTAGAAGGGAGGTAACCGAAAGATGAAACCACTCCCAGCCACTATAAGCCACTCTCAGCCACCTAGAACAAAACAAACAGGCCTATCTTCTGACTAGGTCTGTTTAAATTGACCTGTTCTACAAAAAAAATCTCACTCTAGCGCCTACACTAGGTAGAGGATGCTACATCTGTTTACCAGTTTGTCTACAGTCAAGTTCAGCTTGGACAGTTTTTTGATCTCAGCAACAAACCTTACTTTCCTAATATTGCCTTTCTGAGCTTGACTATTTACTCCAGTCATAACCAGAACTTGGATGTACAAACCTGACCTTGACGTGTTTCTGCTTGTAAAAGGTGGTTTTGCCCAGATCCTTTGTGCCTGATTTAGCTGTCACTGTGACAGTGAGAAATATGAGAAGTATAACAAGTACAGGGAAAATAACAATTTAAATTAAGACTTTCGGTGAATTTCATAAAACACTTGTGTCTTCAAAAATATGAGGTTTTTTTTACTTTGATATTTAAATAAACCTTACAATGAGGTTTGACATTTGGGCCATCAAGTGGTCATTCATGGGTGTCCACTAACAAAGTTGGCATACATTTACAGCACATTTTTTTGAAAAAAAACTTTTTAAGCATAAACAAAGCAGGGAATAAAAAATAAAAGAATGCGATGGGCATAACACTGTTGCCACATCAGAAGGATTTCAAATTCCTAGATGTCATGTGCAGAACCAAGCTAAAATAAAAAATACGCCCACACAATGATGAACATGAACTGTTTACTTGCTCATTTGTACACGTGAAATTTTAAGTGTACTTGCATATATGTGTTCTCTCCGTGTTTACCTATGTTTTTCTCTTGCGCGCAATATACCTACAATTTAATAATAAATCTAGGAGTAAGTGTTTCATAGAGCCTTGCATCAGATATTGGATCAAGCAGTTTGCAATAAAGAATATGTTATATATTTGATATATGTCTAAAATGTAATCATAAAAGCCAATGGAGCTCAGGAGATCACTCCAGTTTTACTGTAAGCACAAATGACATTAATCCTCCTACTGCTTGTCATGAGCCAAGGGAACACAAGAAGCCTTCTAACGCAGTTTTATTTATACATAATGCATGTATTTCTCATCTCCCCTATGGTAATTGGATTGTATCACAACAATACGTGTTATTTCTATACTGAATTCATTGTCAGGAGCCTGCTTCTTCAGGACGTCATTCGACTCTCACTTGCTTTCTGTGGTGTGGGCTGAATCTCAAAGATACAGTCAGTAGTCACAAGTCAAAGTTCCAGCGTTCACAGTATTCCTTCTTTTGACTCTAGTGACAACTACAATGAAAAGTGCATTTGCTTAGTGACAGACCTAACAAAAATAGCATCATCAAAGCCGTGGAACATTTTTATTCTATATTAATAAATATAAGAAATATGTGGTGTTTTTGAACATTGCTATTCAGTACTGCTGGAATGCAGCTCATTACTATGCTTTTTGCTCAATGGTGACTATAAAATATTAGCATATAAAAGTGTCCTGAGCGCACAGTTTTCTAGCATGATGCTCTTAAATGCAGTTAAATTGTTCTTCTATTCAGGGTTAGAAGTAGAAAGCAAGTTGTGGGTTAGTCTAGGTATGACTAATTAACCTACCTGCCGCAGCACCTGCTGCAAATTTCAATATCTCCTAATAATATATGTTGTGTGACAGTTGTAACAATTTATATAAAATGAGCACTGTTCATCTTCTGTATATTTTTCACCTTGCGGTGGAATGAAATCATTATATTTACATTTAGCTCCATGCTCTGCTAACATATGAAAATATAAATGTTGCAAGAATCCTTTGCAGAAAATCCGCTAGGAAATGGTCTTCACGGTTCAGGTCAGCAGTTATCACCTTTGTTGCTAAAGTCCGGAAATATCTTGAATTATTTATGGAGGCAGAAGGAAATTATGTTGGTGTTATACTACACGGCAAGTTTAGATGATGCTATTGTTTACCCATCAATTAGATTTCAGAATTCAAAATTACACTCACCATATTTTACTCTTTCGTTGAGCTCATGGAGTTGGTTTACTAAAGACAAATCGAATGATCACTTTGCAAAGGAAGTTGCATTTTGCAAAGGAAGTTGCATTTTGCCAGGGAATTTGCCCCAGAGATTAGCAATTGTGATGAACTTTGTAAAGAAGACCCAACCACATGAAAGGAACATACAAAAAACAGCATTTTTGTTTGCACATTAAATGATGGAAGTCAGCAGAGCTTTAACTCATTCACTAAGTTCTGGGGATCATTTTCTTGCAAAGTGGACAGTTTGACCCGTATTCATGTAGAAGAGCTACGACATCGTAAGTACAAATGTGCGTCGTCGTATCTCTGCGCCAATTCCCCAAGCTAGATACGTCCAAAAAATAGGCTGGCCAACGTAACTTGCCTACGCCGGCATATCGTGGGCGCATAGTTTTGCTGGACGCATTCGGCGTACCCATTTTAAATATGAGTAAGTAAGCATGTTTTAAGCGATTTGTGTAAGGGTTACGTCCGGCGTAAAGTTATTCCCCATATTGGAGGCACAATTCATGCAACGGTATGGACCAGGGAACGAACGCCGTCGATTTTAATGTCGTTCACATAGTACGTGAATAGGGCTGTGCGTAGGTTATGTTCACGTCGTAGGCAGTGTTTTGACGTATCTCAGGCAGTTATTTTGACGTGACTGTGAG
Organism: Rana kukunoris; assembly: GCA_029574335.1. NCBI lineage: Eukaryota > Metazoa > Chordata > Amphibia > Anura > Ranidae > Rana > Rana kukunoris. The sequence goes on from CM056051.1 coordinate 224,230,831, forward strand.
CATGCGCACTGGGAAGCGTCCAAGATATGACGCATGCGCAGTTCGTTTTTTGAAGCTCAGCCCATCATTTGCATAGGGTCACGCTTCATTTAAATATATCACGCCCACTTCTACCTATTTTGACTTACGTCGGCTTACGCCGACGACTATACGCTACGCCGGCGCAACGTTGGGAGCATTTGCTTTGTGAATTCCATGCTTGCCTCTCAACGCTATGTCCGCATAAAGATGCACCGAGGTACGTGAATCTACCCCTATGTGTGCATGTTTTCCTGAACTGATGAGGATAAACTCTAATCTGTATTTGTTCCCCTGAAATAAAATAAAGCAATAAAGACCTCTGATGTTACAATTGATGTCCAAGATGTACAGAAATGATTTTGAATACTGTGGTGGTGATATGTTACAACCTGGACAATCACAAACACAGAAGAGCACTCGTTGTCCCCAGAGTTTAGTGAAAGTGGTAAAATTCTGCTGATTTATATCATCCAATCATGTTCAAGAAAAAAATGCTGTTTTATAAAAAATTTCCTTGTACCTGATTGGTTATTTTTTACAAAGTGAAGCTTTATCACAATTACATTTACGAAAGGAAAATGAGTGCGACTGTACTTACGAAGTGCAGAGTCGTTTTGCCTTTAGTAAATCTACCATTGTACATGTTTGTACAAGTGCTGATATATTGTGTGTGACAGGAGGCTGGAAACAATGGGCCAGATACACAGAGAGATGGGCGCACATTACGCTGCCGTAGTGCAAACGCCGTACGCCACGCCAACGTAGCGCGGAGAGGCAAGCATTGCATTCAGCAAGCCAGTGCTCCCAACGCTGCGCCAGCGTGGCGTGGGTTTCGAAGGCGCAGGCCGGCGTAGGTGGAAGTGGGCGTGACCCCATGCAAATGATGGTCCGAGCATGGTGCAGTGTTTTACGCCCGGCGTATCACAAACTGCGCAAGTGCAGTGGCGTTGCCGTGACGTGGACACATGCACAGCACCCTTATATGCCTGCTCACAACCACGCCGGCACAACTGCCTAAGCTACGCCGGATCACCATGTACGCCGTGAACTTAACGTACGCCCAGCCAGACACACATCCAACACACAATACGCCAGCTTGTGTTCCCTGATGCAGACCTTTGCATGTCTGTTGCCGGGTTGCACCCCATCTATGCCGGACGTACAACTTACGCGCACCTCGCGTAGCATGCATCGGGCGCACTCACGTTCGTGAATCGCCGTATTTTCCTCATTTGCATGTCTGAATGCCTAATCAATGGGAGCAGCAACATGCATCCAGCCCATATGTGCGCCCACGCTACGCAGGCGTGTGCAAGCTACTTCGGCATAGGGTAGCCAGTTTTTAGGCGTATGTTGGTTTGTTGGTCTGGCGCACACATACGCCGGCGTAATGTGCTATACATCGGCGTAAGTGCTTTTTGAATCTGAGCCAATGTAGGTATCACTTCTTGTATGATATGCAGATCCTTTAATGGACCTGTGAGTATCAGCGCTATTGTTTTAGAATAGCAAATAGAATTTAAATGGACTTTTATGTTAATCAACTCATCCCATCACTAAATGAGCTTGCCTCTTCATTTGCAGTATATTGTTTGGTAATTGCAAGGTACGTATACACTTTGTACACACACACATTTAAGAAGACAATGGGGGTTATTTACAAAAGGCAAATCCACTTTGCACTACAAGTGCACTGAAAGTGAACTTTCAAGTGCAGTCGCTGCAGATCCAAGGGGGACATGCAAAAAAAAAAAAAAAACAGCATTTTAGCTTGCACATGATTGGATGATAAAATCAGAAGAGCTTCCCCTCATTTCAGAGCTTCCCCTCAGATCTACAGCAATCTACAGCAACTGCACTTACAAGTGGATTTGCTTTTCGTAAATTATCCCCAATGTTATATGTCCTATATGCTATTGGATAAAACGATGTTTGTGATCAGTTCACATTTAGACTTTAGTTATCATAACTTTGAATATTGCTAGTTGAATGAAAAAATCCAGTGATCATCAAATTCCCACTGTGGATTTTGACATATTATTTCACATTTCACAGTTTAAACCATTCCTACTGTAAAGAACTCTTACGTGGTCTGACTGAAAAAGGTCTGTTCTTTCGATCAGCACTCTTACCCATTAGCTGAGAGTGCTGACTAGAGTGTTCTGGTGGGGGGGGGGGGCATCCCCCTGTCAGAACACAATAGAACAGCAGGGGAGGTCGCTGTACTAACATCAAATTGTTAGTACAACAGCTCCGACCCGAGCCATTCGTTTTTTTTCGTTCAGCCCGCTGGGTTGAATAAAAAACTAGCACTGTGTACTATGCCTAAGTCAGTAAACTAATGTACTGACTGAATCAACAGGTAAAAATAAAGGGAAAAAGACAAGTAATGAAAACTTACACAGCCACCATAATAAACAAATGGGAATCTGAATAAATATGAAATTTTTGCTTTTGGGTTTACATACATTTTTAAGTCATTTCAAATATGTGTCTTTTCCCTCTAACTAAACATATATAATTTTTGATCCATTAAAAAAATCTTTACCTTAAGTAGGATCTTTCAGCTCTCTTTAAACAATGTGCCCCATACTGAACCTCTTTGAAATGTACCTTCCCAATGTAGTACCCAAAAAGGGACTCCACAGTCTACAAGTGGCCTACAAGCGATCTATACAGTGCAAATCTATATTGCCTTATTATCTCCATTTTTATACATCCTAAGATTGTATTTGCTTTTGTTGCTGCAATTTGGCATTAAGTAGTTCTTCTTAGCTTATTGTTAACCAGCTTTTCCAAGGCATTCTCCAGCACTGTTTTGTCTTTCTGTATCCTAATTATTGTATGGATGGAGATTGCTTTTTCCCAGGCCTAGGTGCATAACTTTACTCTTTCAAGATTAAATGTAATCTGTCAATTGACTGTCCTTGTTGCTGTTTTCTCAAGATGTTTCTGTATTATATCAATATCCGGTTGCCTTAAAGGGGTTGTAAGGATACAATTTTTTTCCTAAATAGCTTCCTTTACCTTAGTGCAGTCCTCCTTCACTTACCTCATCCTTCCATTTTGCTTTTAAATGTCCTTATTTCTTCTGAGAAATCCTCACTTCCTGTTCTTCTTCTGAAGGAGGACTGCACTAAGGTAAAGGAAGCTATTTAGGGGGGGAAAATGTATCCTTACAACCCCTTTAAGGATCAGTATTGAATGCTTTAACAAAACACAAATATTTTATATCAACATGAATTTAAACTTCCAGATTTAAGGGCCATACACATTGGCTGAATATCAGGCTGTATCAGCCGGTTCAATAGAAACTGGACAATATTCGACCCGTGTGTACAGCAGCTGGTCTAGCAGAAGCCGACTTCTGTCGAAGGGGCATGACCGAAAAAAAGCTCACCGATAGCCACCCAATCAGCACATCTGAGAGCACTGACAGATGTGTTCTGGTGGGGGGCCGCCCCCGTCAGACCACAATAGCTCAGCAGGGGAGATAGATGTACTAACATTGACGTGTTAGTACAGCGGCTCCTCTTGTGCACTTCAGTTTCAACCCACTGAGAAGAAAAAAAAAAATACTAGTTTGTACTAGGCTTAACTACTTGCCGACCGCCCGCCGTCATATTACTGCGGGACGGTGGCACTGTTTCGCGAGATCACGTAGCTCTATGTCCTCTATTTTGCGGCCACTAGGGGGCGCGTGCGCGCCGCCGATGGCCGGCGCGCGTGCCCGGCGCACGCCCCCGAGTCCCGCGCGCGTGCCCGGCGGGTACGATCGCCGCCGGGCACACGCGATCGCTCGTTACAGAGCGGGGAACTCTCGTTCCTGTCAGCGGGGGAAACGCTGATTTTCTGTTCATACAATGTATGAACAGAAGATCAGTGATTTCCCCTAGTGAGGCCACCCCCCCATACAGTTAGAACATAAACAGGAACACACTTTACCCCTTCCCTGCCCTCTAGTGTTAACCCCTTCACTGCCAATGGCATTTTTATAATAATCCAATGCATTTTTATAGCATTGATCGCTATAAAAGTGCCAATGGTCCCAAAAATGTGTCAAAAGTGTCCGATGTGTCCGCCATAATATCGCAGTACCGAAAAAAAACACTAATCGCCGCCATTACTAGTAAAAAAAAAATATTAATAAAAATGACATAAAACTACCCCCTTTTTTGTAAACGCTATAAATTTTGCGCAAACCAATCAATAAACGTTAATTGCGATTTTTTTTTTACGAAAAATATGTAGAAGAATACGTATCGGCCTAAACTGAGGAAAAAAAATGTTTTTTTATATCTTTTTTGGGGATATTTATTATAGCAAAATGTAAAAAATATTGCATTTTTTTCCAAATAGTCGCTCTATTTTTGTTTATAGCGCAAAAAATAAAAACCGCAGAGATGATCAAATACCACCAAAAGAAAACTCTATTTGTGGGGAAAAAAAGGACGCCAATCTTGTTTGGGAGCCACGTCGCACGACCGCGCAATTGTTTGTTAAAGCGACGCAGTGCCGAATCACAAAAAGTGCTCTGGTCTTTGGACAGCAATATGGTCCGGGGCTAAAGTGGTTAAAACTTACCTCCTTGAACTGTTCATGTTAGCTAGTTATTACCTATCTTTCATAAACCTACTGATTTCCTTTTTTCATGCTGTTCACTACTGTACATGAAGTAAGGGGAACTCTCCAACAGCAAAACAGAACTAAAAATGCTTTTCTTTAGTAGGACCCCTGTTAATGTTCTCCTCACTTCTTGACTGATAAAACAATGTCAGGAGGACAGGAAGCAAGGAAAATCTCTCTAATGGAGCTCCAGATAGTATTAAAACCTGACCGGCATTCTAACCTTCCCACCCTGACCAAAATCTAAATTACCATGTTACTTATGCTGCCTCAGATATCATTACAGGAATTATCTGAAAACTGTGGTGGTGATAAGCTGAAAGCTAAAGCCTCATAATCACTGAATGGGCCAGATTACACGCTTGTACAAATGCTCATGCTCATAGAAGTGTGTAACAGAAGACTGGAAACTATGTGGGTGTCACTTTTTGTATAATATACCAGGACTATAATGGATTTGTGAGCGTCTGTGCTTTTGTTTGAAAATAGTAAATAGGATTAAGATAAATCATTATGTACTGTAAATAACCTCTTTCCCTAATTAAAAAGAGACTCCCTGGAACTTATAAAGACTGGCGCAGATGGATTTTGCGAAAGTGTCTCTCAAGCATTCTGAAAGCAGTGCAGAATTCTCCTAGTTCATGTACATTACCTGTCTAGAACTTGTACTCGAACTTGTACCTGTCTAGAACTTATACTCGAATTTGGCGTAAGCTGCGCCACTTTTAAAATGCATGTGGGACACTTTTAAAAATTCAAAATCCGCCAGTTTCTCTCTCTCTGTACACCAAAACAGAGTTGGTCTTTAAGCGGAGCCTGGACTTTAAGTGGGGATATCTGAATGATGCCTGCAGCTACAGGCATCATCCAGATATCATCTTTTTAAGCCGGCAATTCTGTGCATCATTTTTACAGGCGACGGGAGGGGACATCCACCCCTCCCGTCACCTTCCGGTGCTTCTCCCGGCTGAACCCTGCGATTAACGAGCCAGAGAATGATTTGTCACTGCTGGAACTTGAGCATAGAGATTTCCGGTGACCGGATAGTCCCTAGTCATCTCTATGATCAATAGAGGCCAGGGCGTGACATTATGACATCATGTCCGGGGCGGCATAAATAAACAATGCCAGGGACGCAGATGGAAAGGCCGAAAAATTGTTTTTTTTTTATCTCAGTCTTTCCAGCCTGAAGGAGAGATGTAGGGTCTTATACCCCACATCCCTCCATAAAAAGGACCTTTCATGCACTATTTCTATTACAAGTTTACATTCCTTGTAATAGGAAAAAAAGTGATCAAAAACATTTTTTAAGAGAAAGCGTAAAAATGTAAATGTTAAATTAAAATTAAAATACAGAATAAAAAAAAAAATTAAAGCACCCCCGTCCCCACGAACCAAAGTGAACAAATACGTAAGACGCGCCCACATATGTAAACAGCGTTCAAATCACATGGTTAGACCTCCTCTGTAACTTTAAACCGTTACCTGTAAAAAAAATTAAAGCATCGCCTCTGGAGATTTTGCCACAATGTAATAGTGGCGCATTTTAGAACTTCCTGTATTTGGTGCTGTCAGTCACTGTAAGAACCAAAAGTGTAAAATACTGTACATAAACTGAAGGGATTAACCCCAGAAAATGTGCAGCTTTTTTGAATTCCCCCCATTGTTTCTTAATTTTCAGTATGGTTTTAGGTAAAAAAAAAAAAAAAAAATTGCCCATCAATGAACCCCACATATGTGTACTAGAACTAATAAAGCAATGGCAAACCTGCACACATGTCCTTAACCGCCTCTGGGCTGCGGGGAGAGGGGCCCCTTTTTCCACCTTTCTGGTAGCATGACTGTAACGGTGACGGTAACATACTGTTGCAATCTTATTGATTGTTTTGTGAATTAAACTATATTGTAACATTAGATTTTTTTTGTTATTATGTTTCATTGTTGTCTTTATAGCCTTGACCCAACACTCCTGATAAAGCAGAAATCTGCCTAGTCTAAAGCTGCCTATTCAATATTATTAGAGGCACTAGAATTGGAAACAATTTGTCACCATATTTAAAAGTATAATGATTGATTAGGCATGCATAGTTAAACGGTCATTAAAGGAAAACATTTTTTTTGCTGAAATGACTGTTTACAGGGTATAGAGACATAAAAGTTAACTGATTCATTTTAAAAATGATTAAAAATAGACAAAAACAAATGGGACAAGACAAGGTTGTCCACTATCCACTATCTCCCCTATCTCCCCTGATATTTGCCCTGACACTGGAACCTTTTTTATGTAAAATACGCCTTAACAAAGATATCAAAGGAATTGAAATGGGGGGAACACAACACAAAATAGCAGCATATGCTGACGATTTGCTATTCTCAATAACAAATCCGACAGTGTCATTACCGATTCTGATTAAAGAAATGGAAATATATGGCAGACTTTCATATTTCAAAATAAACTGTAGTAAATCAGAGGCCTTGATGATAGCTATACCAAAGGAAATATCAAACGGAATAGGTCTTAGCTATAAGTTTAAATGGGCAGCTCAAAGCTTGAAATATCTGGGGACAAGGATCGCAGTGACCTCAAAGAAAATGTACGAACTGAACTTTGTACCGTTATTGAGTAAAATACGTGAATTATTGGAAAGATGGAATAAAGGAATGTTTTCTTGGTTCGGAAGGAGTAACATAATTAAAATGAATATATTGCCTAAAATATTGTATCTCCTTCAGGCAATTCCGATTTCATTACCAAGGATTTTTTTTAATAGTTTACAAACAGCATTTACAAGGTTTATATGGGCTGGTAAGCAATCAAGAATAAAGAGGTCACTGCTGTCCTTGCCAAAACGATATGGAGGCTTGGCTGTACCAGATATTTTTAAATATTACCAAGCAGTTCATTTGGGTCGAGTACTCGATTGGTGTAGACACAAGAATATAAAGATTTGGCCAAACCTAGAGCAAGCACAGTGTAAGGAATTACTAAGTAGAGCCCCCTGGTGTTATAAAGAAGTAACAACTGATATTAAAAAACACCCAATAATAGGAACCACTCTACGGATCTGTCACAACCTATTCTCTAAGGAATTAATATCTACGCATAATTCACCCTTGACACCCATACTAGGTAATCCGCGATTTGTACCTGGCATACAGAAAGGACCCTTTATGGCATTGATTGAGAGAGGGATATATCAAATTTCCCATTTCAGAAGTCGGGGTAACTGGCCAACAATAAAGGACTTGATGGACAAAAATGGACCCTATCAGTTAGAGTTCTGGCAAGCAGCCCAATTAATATACTTTTTAAATACTCAGGTGATGCCACTGTACCGAGAACGGGAAATGACACCATTTGAGAAACAGTGCAGGAAAAAAAAACCAAGCACACATACAATATCTAAAATGTATGCAATATTGAGCAGTCCATCAGAAAATTTCCAGTTGCCCTTTATTCAGAAATGGGAAATAGACTTGGGGAGGTCTTTCGAGGAAAACCAAAAAACTAAAATGATACAAGCAATATTTAAGACAGCAACTTGCACTAAAATGCAGGAAAGTAATTATAAAATAATTGCACAATGGTACAGAACTCCAGATAAGTTACATAGATATTTCCCGAATATAAAAAATGAATGTTGGAGATGCAAGGCAGAGAAGGGAACAATGGTACACATCTTCTGGACCTGCTCCAGAATTAGGGGGTACTGGGGGGACGTCCGGAGGACTATTCAAAAAATTTGCAAAAAGGTTATACCGGAAGACCCAGCTCTCTTTCTCCTGCATCTGTCAGATACTGCCTGGGGAATAAACGGGAACTTATTAATGCATCATCTGTTGAATGCTGCTAAAGCATGTATACCGCTTAAATGGAAACAAACACAACCCCCTACTTTGAGCATGTGGATTAGGAAGGTGGAAGAAGTGAACAGAATGGAGGATTTGATTTGGACAAGTAGGAAAAAAAGAGAAATATACTGTAAAATTTGGACACCATGGAATGATTTGATCCAGTCTGAGGAGAGTGAAGGACTATTGGAGGGGGAGTAGGGGATGGGGGGAGAGGGAGAGTGGAGAGAGGGGAGGGAAATGTAAAACATTTTTTTTTTTTTTTTTTTTTTTTTGGTGGGGTTGCTTTGATTTGATTTTGGATAACGGTTAGGATTGGGTAGGGTAAACATGGGAAGGAACATGTGGATAAGGAACCATTAGTACTAAGGTAGAAGGGTGAACGGGGAGTGGGTTAAGATACTCTGGAAGGACATGGGAGAGCGTCCCCCCATGACCAGATACTAAGAAACTTGAAGAAACTGGAAGTTTTTTTTTTTTTTTTATTTTTTTAGAGCGAGATAAGAGGTTGTTTCCAGGGAGCTCCTTTCTCTCGCCATGAACCGAAATGGGGACCCAATGGCCCAAGCTCTCGGCTCGGTAGGGTGGGAGTGGTGGGTGGGGGGGAGAATGGGTCCAAATAGTGGGAATGTTGTTGCTTGGTTCCTTTTCCTTTTTTATTTCTTTTTCTCTCTTTCTTAATTTTTTGTGGATGGGATAAATAGTAAAGAGAGACTGCATTGCACTAAGATAACTGAATGTATTTTGTTTTTTCTTTAGCTAAACATGAATGTTATCTCCCATGTTTTGTATAGATGTTGGAAAATTATTTGAAAAATAAAGAAATTGAAAAAAAAAAAAAAAAATAGACAAAAATCAATCATATAATATGCCTCTAGTTTCACTTTCATTTTTAAACTGGTTTTGTGTTTATGTGAAGTAGAGAGAGAGACAGAACAAAAACAAACAATTCCAGGGCAGTGTTTTGTTTTTAAATTGAATCCCAGGGCAGTGTTTTTTTTTTTATGAATCTGATTTCCGAGGAGTTTTAGACACACAGCTTGGACCACAGTGAAAAGCTGCCATGAGATTTTTCATAAGGAGCCAGACAAGCAGGAAGTGTGGAGATCAGAGCAGAATTACAGTAACTTCAAAGCAAAAATGAACAATGAGAACATGAAAACAGCACTGCATTAAGGTAAAGGAAGCTATTTAGCTATAAAAAAAAAATTCCTTTAGTGATCCTTTAAGTGTCATTTCAAAAAGGGTCGTTTCAGAAACACATTAATTTTATTATTATTATTATTATACACGATTCATATAGCGCCAACAGTTTACGCAGCGCTTTACAATGTAGAGGGGAGACAGCACAATTACAGTACAGTTCAATACAGAAGGTACAGGAGGAGAAACACATTGATTTTATTACAATATTTATAGTGTATACTTGTACAAATAAAGAATTATATAGTTTTAATGAAAACGCTTTCATGCAAATGCAGTACCTCAAAAGCTCAACCATGCATATATATATAAATGGGGCCTTAATGGCTATTATTTTTCCATCTATTAGTAGCCTGTTGACTTTTATTATATGAAAAAGACAATATGTACCTAATTGTTTTACTTTAATTGCTCACGAATATGTTAAAGCAGTAAACTACATTCAATATATTTATATTTTTGAAAATGACTTTCAGAGACTCAAGCAAACACTGGGCATCAAGTGGTCAGCACTGCGGTTCTGCACTGTTGGGTCCTCAGAATTTGCATCCAACCGGCAATTAATATTGTGTGATTTCCTTTCTTCAATGTGAGGAAAAATATAAAAATAAGTATGGCAACATTATTTTTTATGTCATCTTTTTTTGAGAACTTAATATTTTCAGTATGTGTAATTTCAATTTTGTGTCTCAGAGCTGCCTGTAGTAACATCAAAGACAATGGTTCCTGAGGATTCCAAGCACAAGACTAATTAAATGTAAATTCTGTAAGCTTTTCCTCATCACAAACAGGAAGAGAAGGAAGAAAGGCACTTTCCAAACTTCAGAAATGAGGACAAGTAAAGAATACTGTATATTTTTATATAATTGTATTAACTGCTTCAGTTTTCTGAAATAAAGCAGATTATTCAAGATATAATGTATGTTCTTTTTATACAGAGTACTCATTATGTCAATTACTGTATGTTATGTTGTTTTAGATTGTTTATGACATTTTATTTATGACAAAAAAGTGATTAGACATTGTAATACTTTATTAAATGGATATTTTCAGGCACAATCATGCATATCAGAGGTGCAGTTTTGAATAGTTTATCATCTATTGTAAATAGATTTATAGAAATTCTAAATGTAAAGCTATCTTTTTTTAACAGTTTAGACTGAAGTGAGTTTCTAGGCTGCAAATAATATGACATGACATTGTTTGATGATCCATCTTAAATATACTTGACCCCCTGCCTACTTAGGTCTGAGAAAAGGAATTGTGTACTGCTTGGTTTTAAACCAAATTGGAATCAGTGTTATTTTTATCCAGCAAGACCTTCTGTGGCATCTTAAAAATACTCCCAAGGATTATGTGAGTGGCTTACTAAGTACTGTCATATGACTGCTTACAAATTAACAAGCAACCATTGCGAATGTGCCCAGAGAGAGCTTGCTCAAAAGAAATTATTCACATGTTCCATTTTGTGTAAAATTCCAGGACGACAATAAGCCCCTTCATAAAGTGGTCACTCATAGGAAAATCAAGAATGATCCATAAATAGATCAGCTTATTGAATTTTCTCCAGCATGGAAAATAATTTCCCTTTGCAATGGAAAATTGCAAAATGTGCTGGTGACTCAAAATAAAAATTGTGTGCAGTGACTGGAAGAGTATACAGTTCAGATTCTCTCGAAAACAAGCTCTCTTTTTTTTTAAATTGCTACTCCTCTGTATTCACAGTGACTTACAGTGCTAAATTCCATTGGCATCTCCAAGTCAAACAAACCCAGCCCAGTCATTTCAGGTTGTTCAGCTGCTAATCTACAGCTATATTACACTCTTCATTTCTTACAAGCTATATCAATTTAAGGACAAAAAAAAAAAAAAGATTAAGGATTACAATTAAACCCCCAATTTCAAATTTGTATTCATGTACTCAAGTCATATAAGTAATATATGATACAATTTAATTTATAGACTTTAAGTAGAGAAGTTTACACAACTTTTTGGGTGATTATTTATATCAACCCCTTTACGACCACCTAACAAATGCCTGTGTGCTGGCGCAAAAGAGTGGGCTTTAACGCTCACATGCCACACATATGCAGTGACCAATGCTTATGTGCTGAAAGTGCACCCACTGTGTACTCTCAGGTACAAAGACCAAGCTGTCAAAGACAGCCCTTACTCCAAGCTAAAATACGGTAGCTGACAGGAAAGGCATGACATTAGTCACATGATCACTGATCCTACCAGCCCCGAGGGCATTTTGAACTGTTTAAAGTGTTGTTTAAGGCAGAAAGGAGTTAAAGTATGCATTTATATAAACCCAAATACCAAAATCTCATTTAGGATGTAAAACGCTATGCATTGTCAAGAGTCATTTTCAATTATTTTAACTTGGACATCTAATAGAGATTGCAAGTGACTGTTTCAACATATATTACCCAGGCACAGTCCATCGGTAACACCATCAGGAACACAGCCTTTAGAAATGCCATTCAGTCATCCCTGGAGTGTATGCATATAGACAGTAAGTGGCTGTAAAAAGTTTGCAGGAGATCAGCAGTAGTGGTACGCAACAAAGTATATAAACAAATATTTAATTTTAATAAAAAAATAAAATAATAAAGTTCTTATGATACACAGGGGTTGCTTTACTAAAACCAGAGAGTGCAAAATATGGTGCACATCTGCACAGAAGCCAATCAGCTCCCAGGTTTTAGCCACAGGTCACACCAATCACAACATTGAAAACGTGCTACTTCACTTGAAGTAACACAAAATTTCAAAGTAGTACTTCTTCATATGTTACTTGGAAGACATCTGTGACTTCATGCAAGGATGTATATGCAAGTCGTATCTGAACTTGCCAAATGTAGTGTAAGAACTACTTTCAAAATCGGTGTGACTCCAATGGAGCCATGGAGGGGCCTAATAGTATGCAGCTACTTTGGAAGACTCAGCTTCTGTGGGGAGCCCCTCTCTAAATGCTACCAGAGTATGCAAACTACAGTTGGGTGGCCCTTTGTCCATGGATCCTCCAGTTGTTTTCTCCTTTTGCCAAAGCTACCCTGAACTTTACTGTGAGAGATGCTGTCTAACAAGATAATCACAATTAGAAGTTTGTGTTCTGAACTGTTTTACTAAAGTAGAGATTCGCAACTAGACTCTTGATTGTTATAGAGCTTTATAGAAACTATACTATGCAGCCACATTACCCTGACTGAGCCAAACAGACATGTCTGTGAAGATTCCATATTTGTGCAGCTTTTATAATCTATTTTGTATTATTTTGCAGTGTATGCATGTTTTTTTTTTTGCCACCCTGACCTTGTTTTGCATTACTGACTAATTTTGCACAGATTTAGGAAACTGAAAGTCACAGTTACTCCCTATGTGATCATTCAGCTGATTAACTATTCTGTTAAATAACTGCATTATTAAAATTGGGTTTCTAATGTTAAAAGCTGGAACTATAGTAACTAAGGTAGTAATATGCAGTACTAAACAACACTTATCAAAAGTATTTTATAATTGCTTGTGTTAATCTGTAACAGGAAGTGATGTATGGGAAGGTCATGTAGGCAATGACTTGGGGTGACAAGACTGTCAGGGGATTCCCACACTCACATGGTCAAGCCAACGATGAATCAGATGTGTGAAGTTCTGATTTCTGTCCATCTGTCTGGGTCCCAACGTCCAACCACCCTGCCTTTAAACAAAAACAGACATCAGCAGCCATTCTATTTAGGCATCATAACACCTAGAACGTTATGACTAGCAAAGAAATCAAAGGGGTTAAAGGTTCCCCTAACCCTACTAATGTAGAAATATAATTCCAGGGGTCCAGGTCTAGATAGTGCAGCAGAGTGGAGGAACTGTCGTAAAAAGCATTCCTTAATTTTTTCCCCAGAAGCAGCATCACTACCTCAGCTAACATTGGAGCAGAAATTATATCCACACAAAGCCTGGGGGAACTACATATCAGGGTTAGCTGCAGACATGCCAAAGTGCAGTAATTATACAAATGAGCAGTCTAAAAAAAAGTTAAATCACAATCAAGCTCTGCATAGTCCCTAATATTTTGGGGAAAAAAGTACATTTTAAAAAAGAACAAATGGAAGTTGCCATTGCTAAACTCTCCTTTAGATAATACTAGTTTCCTGGCCATTATGCTAATCATTTGGCTTTCTAAGTTGCTGACCCTTAACAAGTATAAATAAAAGTGTAGCACTTACCCCCCGCAGGAGCCGCTGGTGAAGATCAGTTCTCTGTTTTGGCTCGGTCCCCACTGACACACATGGTTATAGTTAGAAGGACAATCACACCTGTGTGACTTAAAGTGGTTCCTAACCCACTCCTATAAAAAGCTCCCATCCCCCCTGTAATAAAACAATAAGTACCCCTGTGCCTGTGTTATATAAAAAATATGCCAATCTGTACCTATATCGCAGCGGCTCCCGGTGTTCATGTCACTGCTCAGCGCTCTCCTCTGCCAGGCTGACAGCTCCAGTGGGTGGGGCCGAGCCCCGCCGATGAAGTCAGCCGGGAGGAGAGGAGAGAGAGAGTTGGGGAGTCACGTAATCACCAGGAGCCACTGTGTTATAGGTACAGATAAGCATATTTTTTTTATATAACACAGGCGCACTTATTGTTATATTACAGAGGGGATGGGAGCATTTTATATTATTATGAGAGCAACAGGAGTGCAGGGGGCAGGCGCTGACAGGAGCAGACAGGCAGGGAGGGGGAGAGCACAGAGGAGAGGACAGAGGAGGACAGAGCAGAGCTGCGGATGATGGAGGCACATAAACTGACCATAGTGTCAGGGCTCAGCAGCTGTGATAACAGGAGGGCATAGCCAGGTAGGATCAGCCAAGTTTTTCAGGTGTTACAGGTGGCCAAATTACACAGCACAAGCACTGTGCTGTATAACATGCTTTAAGGGAACAGGATCTATTTTTATTTTTCAAACACTTTAAGTGTGTTAGTAAGCTACCGTTCTATAGTGCACAGAAATTAGGCCAAGTGGCTGATGGTAGATTAAACAAATGGTTTGAAGCTAAATAATGCATCAATTATTCAATAAACAAATAAACCGATTCAAGTATACCATACAAGGTAAATGATCAAGGTAAATGATCAAGGTAAATGGTTTGACCGAGTACCCTAGGTTTGGTGCAGGTTAGCACTTTCTAAAAGCGTGCTAAAATTCCTGCACGCAAGACAAAAAATAATAGCATATACTTACCAAATCTGTGGGGCTATAGTGATTTCTGCTATGTGACCAGTGTACCCCCTTCTCTTGCCAGTAATTAAAAGACACTCATTCCATTAATTTCGAATACAGGTTGTGGATGGGCAAGATAACTGTGTCCCTGAGTTTAGAAAAGTATATGATATTAATACAATGTTCAGTATGGAGATTGGGGCTTCCAAAAAAAAAGGACAAACACATGCACCTATTCTTTATATTAATACACAAAAATTAGTGTAGCTGGGTGGTAGTTGAGGTACTTGGACTATTACATAATCTTTTTTTGCCCAAAATTGATTCTGAATAAAATTTTAAGAATGAATGCCACGTTTACTCTACCTCCTTAAAACCCTTATGATTTTTAGCCCTCCTACCTACCTGCACTTGGTCAGAAGAGAATTCTCGTAGTTTCTTTAGGCAGGCTTCTCACCCGGGATAAAATCTGTAACTTAGCTACCCTAGCGTAGCAGTGGCATAACAGCTGGGTAACACTGGAGTGTCTTATGCCACGTACACACGATCGGATTTTCCGTCGGAAAAACCTTGGATGTTTTTTTTTGACGGAATTCCGCTCGAGCTTGGCTTGCATAGACACGGTCACACAAAAGTTCTCTGAACTTTCGACCGTCAAGAACACGGTGACGTACAAAACAACGATGAGCTAAGAAAATTAATTTCAATGCTTCCGAGCATGCATCAAATTGTTTCCAAGCATGTATCGGAATTTTGCGCATTGGAATTGCTACAGATGATCGGATTTTCCAATAGAATTTTATTCCATCTGAAAATTTGAGAACCAGCTCTCAATCTTTTGTTGTCAGAAATTCCGACATCAAAAGTCTGATGGAGCATACATACGGTCGGAATTTAGGACCAAAAGCTCACATCAGACTATTGCTGTCGGAATTTCCGATCATGTGTACGGGGCATAAGTCTCCTTTCCTGCTTCATGTGCTCCTTTGGTTACCATGCCCAATATTAATCTATATTGATGAGCACCCAACAAAAGGAAATAGCATGTTCTAAATTTTTAATGCCCATTTTTCACGTCATGAAAAAAAGCTCTGGAGCCCACACACAATCATTTTTGATGACATTAAAAAAAAAAAAAATTCACGTCATGAAAAATTTCATTTTTCACGACATTCGACTTGGTCTATCAACGGCTTACTGCCCTTACCTCCCCTCTTGAGAATTATGTGCCCCCCTTTTTGTCAGAATGGGAAAAAGATTTGGCCCACCAATTTTCACCAGAACAAAAGGGTTGCTAATTTTGTACACAACCCTTCAATATTTTCTAGAATAACATTGTTAACTAGGTGTTAACAGGTTTCTGTTAGACTACACAAACTGTTCCCAGATGTCACCCCTAACTGTTGGACATGTGGAGATCTTCCAGGGAATGTTATCTCACATATTCTAAACCATCCAAGGATTTGCCCTTTCATGGGTCAAGGTATGTGACTTGATCCTGGAATTTACGGGACTATCTCATGCAAACAATCCCACTGGGGGTCTTCTTCATCTACATCATAGCCACTCCCTGGTAATCCACATCTTAAACGTAGCCAGGACTTCCTGGGATACTTACTGATTGGAAAGCAATCTAGACTCCTACGATGGGAAATGGGTGACCTCTGTGAATTCTAATTTGCAGATGGAGTATCTAACCATGTCGCTGTATCAGCAAGGGGAATGCTTTCCAAGACAATGCGTTTTTTTATTTGACCCAATAAATTTTTTCCGATACCTAAAAAAACTATTAACAACTTAACCCACCCTCCCTCTCCCCTTCCTCCATTTTTTTCTTTCTCTCTCTCTCCTTCTTCTTTTGCTGTTTCTGGTTCTTATTACGTCCCTCTTCATGATCTTTGTTTTTTTTCTTAAAATGGGAAAACTGTGTGTGGTGTAGTCTTCTTGTTATGTAAAAACAGATCAACCAGTGCAAATAAAAATCAAACAACAGCAGCTGAACGCTGAGGGTCACATGATCAAATCCCAAATAGTAATAAAGGTATAGAAGCAGTGCAGCTTACTGTGTGTTTTTGCGCTGCACAGTCTTCTTGTTGTGCCTCCCCACTAGCAAAATCTAAGATTAGATGGCCTGCAGAGCAGTAGTCAGAGCGTCACTCACAAACAGCTTGCCAATGACTATGAAGTAGTTATAAATGAAGGATGTCACACTGTACCTTGTGAACTACATGCCTGTTTGATCAAGTCTTTGCACATGTTTTGCTGTCCCGTATAAACGTTTGGTTATGCCTTCATCTACTATAAATAAAATAACAAAAAATTTGATCCAATACTTTTTTCTTCCTACATAATATGTCCTATGGAAGCTAAGGATTGCTCGTGTATAGGTTTATACTAGACAAAATGTTTCAATGTTTTGCTTTTACCTTATATAAAAAAGGTAGTAATTGAAAACCCTATACTACTTTAAACCATATGATGACAACAAACCTTGGTTGGAGGTTGAAATGACAAGAAGTCTTCCCCCTTATGCCCCTGTTACGAAAACCCCAGAGAGAGAAAACTGGGGCACAGGGCACAAAGTAGCATGGGTGCCGGTATCAGTGGGTAGCAGTAGTGCCTGGATTGTCAGCAGTGATATAGGCACACCAGAAGAGAATCAAGGATGGTGACCCGAAGGATAGCACACGTAAACTGGACCTTGGAAGCCTGGTACAGAGACTGCAAGGACACTTGGTCATATGCACAGAGAGGTACTCATTAAGAACAAGTATGTGGTCAGATTGCAAGACAGGGTCAGCACAGATAGACAACTGGGATGTAGTCAGAAACACAGCCAGGGTCATAAACGAGGAGCAAGAGTAACCATGGTCAAGCAACAGGCAACAGGCTAAGTACCAGGAAGACAGTAGACAGGGAAAGATGGAGCCAGAGTCCAGAATCCATAAAGCAAGGTCAGGAGCAGATTGGCTCAGCAATGGGAGATCAGATAACAAAAGCAGGAACACATGAACACATCCAGCGATTAGCACACATCAGGGCCTCCTTTAAATAGGTAGATTGGCGCCATTTTCATGTCCCAATGCTGGGGCACACAAATGCACTGATTACTAGCCAGAGTCTGACTGCGTGCAAACACTATCTGCATAAGTACGTGCACGAGTAATTAGTTCCCTGACAGGTATGCAACATAAATAATAATGTGGTATTTTGTACATTGATTGTATTTATACTTTTTCATATATTACTGTGATGTACATTACATAATTGTATATAGTTAAATTGTATGTTGTATAAAGACACCAATCCATCCAGTTCAATTTGAATGTTTGTGTGTTTGTGTATATATACAGTATGTTTGTGTCACTACCACTTCCCAACTCCCTGTATATTGCATTTGCTGAGAAACACATCCAAAATATTTTTTTGTTGTTTATCCACACTCCCTTTACATGTTTATAAGAAATATGTCATTTTGACCCTATCTAAAGAAGCTATGTGACATCTCACATGATATCTGCAAAGGTATGCATACTAATGTATTTACAAGAAATAATATAAAGCTGCTGACCATGAAATCCATTGATGAGCTTCAAGCTTTATTGATCTGCATCACACTAAGAACACATTCCATGTTATTTATGCCTCTGTGATGTCTTTAATGCATTTTAGAAAAACAGTTTATAGCTAGGCTCAAAATGAGCGAGTTTGAAAGTATATATTTATTTAATTCAACATTTTCATTCAACAGCTACTACTTAACTACTATAACAAAATAACCATACACAACCTTATTAACTGTCCTTTGCAGGTTAACATTAATTGAAATAATAGTTTATTTTATCAACCACACATTTCTAAAGTCAGCTGTACAACACTATAGTCCACATTACCATATTGTAAATAGTGCCTTCCAACCAGAATGCAGCTAACCCTTACTGAGGTCAGTTGCAATCACCAATAGCTCATAAAGTATTTCAATAGAGGTGCTGGGTGATGGAGGGCATAAACAGCCAGACCTTGTCAGGGTGTACATCATACTAAGTAGTTTCTGTTCTTGCTCTTGCAGATCATGATTTTGTCCACTAAAGGCTAGCATTACTAATGGGGGCAAGAGTAACAACTACCCCTATGAAGTGCTAGCAGGTCTCCAATGCCATTAGAGTTACACACATGCAGCATATGATTAAGGTAGCTTTCCAGTAATGCAAAAATCTGTTTGACATTTGCTGTCAGATATCAGGTTTTGGCACAAAATTGAAGCACAGGAGTTAAGCCTAGTACACATGGGCCGAATGTCGGGGCAACATTGGCCGGTTCAAAAAAAAATGCCTCCGGCCCCTGATCTGACATTGGCTGAGAACGCTGACTGGAGTGTTCTAGTGGGGGGGGGGCGTCCCCCTGTCAGAACACAATAGCTCAGAAGTGGAGATCTGAGCTATCAGTTTGTCAGAACTAGTAGAGTGTACTAGGCTTTAGAGTCTAAGGCCCCGTACACACGTCCGAGAACCTCGTCGGGCTAAACTCATCGTTCCGCCTGACGAGGTTCCCGATGAGCGGTCGAAAAAGCTTGTCGAGCCAAAGTCCTCATTGAATAACGAGGAAATAGAGAGCATGCTCTCTATTTTGGCTCGACGAGCTTCCCGACGGGACGCTCGTCGAAAGTGTACACACGACCGAGACCCTCGGCAGAATATGTCTCCCAGCGAGCTTCTCGCTGGATTCTGCCGAGAAGCTCGGTCGTGTGTACGGGGCCTGAATGTGAAACTGGTCGGTGATCTGCTGTGATCAGTGTGCTGTCTGTGAATGACAAAGGATATCCATGTGTGGAGGGAGACATAAAGGGAGTGGTGCAGATGCAGTGTAGGCAACTACACAGAGAACTATGGACTTTTGTTGAATAAAGTATGTGCTGCAGCACTTTATAGTAAGTACATCTGCACTGACAGATTTCACCTAATCCCTCTGCAAGGTCCCGTATAGCCAATATTTTGACATATCCAATAGCCTGCAAGTGAATTCCAACTAATGCTGTTTCCTGCGATGGTAAGATAATGTTGCACTGCTCCTGGATTCAGAACAGAGTTTTAATTCTCACGTAGGCTGTTTCTGTTTGCACCACAGTGTGATGAAAAAAATGTCACAGGAGACATAGGGTTCAGCATTGCCACCACTGGTTCACAAGCCTGTGGCTTTCCAATCAGCAACAGGCTACAGGTAGTCCTGCTTACTGCTTCTTGAATTGCAGCACTGCATCTGTTGCTGAAACCCTACTGTGAGCTGTAGTGTCTGAGAGGTGGAAGGACTTGTGAAGGTCTAATGATTGAGGGTTTGACTCAATCTGGGATGGTAAGCAAAGTTTTTTTGTTTGCTTTATGGGCCTATGCATCACATAGTAATAGGATTCTGTACTTGTTTAGTCTGTCAAAGAAGCCTTTAGTTTTCTTTTAAGCACCCTGAGAAGATTGCAAGATACAAATAACATCCAGTGTTCCCAATACGTTCCAAACATCTTGGAGAACTAATCACAGATCTTCTGTGGATGAAGGCTGCTTGAAATCCTTCTGTCTTTTTATGTAATCCAAGACAGACTCGATGATGTTGAGATCAGACTTTGTGGAGGCCAAACCATCATTTCCAGGACTGCTTGTTCTTCTTTATGTTAAAGATAGTTATAATTACATGGCTGTATGTTGGGGTTGTTGTGCTGCTACAGAACAACGTTGGTGACAATGATACTGCTCCCTGATGGTATGGCATGATGGGTAAGTATCTGCCTTTATTTCTCAACATTGAGGACACCATTCACCCTGACCAAACCTTCAACTCTATTTGCAGAAGTGAAGCCCCAATCTTGCAAGGAATCTGCACCATGCTTCACTGTTGCCTGCAAACACTCATTATTGTACCGATCTACAGCTCTTTGGTGAATAACATTTACATTTTGACTCATCACTTCAGAGCACCTGCTGCCATTTTTCTGCACCCATTCCTATGTTTTCAAGCATAGTTGAGTAATTTTCCTTGTTCCCATGTCAGAGGTATGTCTTTTTCGGCCACAATTCCATGAAGACCAATTCTGGCCAGACTTCTAGGGATAGTAGATGGGCGTACCCGGGTCCCACTGGTTTCTGTCAGATTTGTGGTGATGGTTGAGTTGAGTTGAGTTGAGGTGAACTTTTCTATAGCGTGGTCAATTACCCCGGAGGATCCCGATGGTACTGCTGGACATCTTTCAATGTTGAATGGAAGTAAACATAATAAGGTTGATTTAGTATAACTGGAGAAATTATCCTGATGTATCTTTCATTTGCTGCATTAGGTTTCCTTGGCCAGCCACTGTTTCTACAGGCCTCAACTTTGCCCGTTTCTTTGTGCTTCTTCAAAAGAGCTTGCTCAGTACATCTTGAAACCCCTGGCCTGCTTTGTAATCTTTGCCTAGAAGAGACATTGCTGATGCAGTATAACTACCTTGTGTTTTTTTGCTGTGCTCAGTCTTGCCATGGTGTATGTCCTTTGATGTGAAATAGTCACAATCTCAACCTTAGTAGCATAGTTTGGCTGTTCCTCACCCAGTGTTAAGCCTCCTACACAGCTGTTTCAGTTAATGACTGTGTTTCAACCTACATATAAAATGAATGTTCATTGGCACCTTTTTGTTTTAATTGATTAAAGTGGAGTTCCAGACACAATTTTTTTTATTCAGCAGCTACAAATACTGCTGCTGCTGACTTTTAATAAGGACACTTATCTGTCCAGGAAGATTGCTGGCTCGGGTGCAGGTGCCACCATTTTAACTAAGGGAAACCGGCAGTGATGCCTTTAGGCTTTACAGCCGGTTTACTACTGTGCATGCACGAGTCGTGCTTAGCTTTTTGAATGGCCACCTCGTCTTCTGGGATACACACAGGTCCCAGAAGACTGCGGTGGGGAAGGAGGAGGGCTCACCGCAGAAGAGGAAATTAAGTACACCTTTGTCATTCATAAAAGGTAAGAAAGAAAAAAAAAAAAATATATATATATATATATATATATCCAAAAACGTGGGGTGGAGAGGTGGTCTTTAGTTGTTTAAGACCTTCTTGTAAAGTTGGGTGGAACTCTGCTTTAATTATACACCTGATTCTAATCCTAAAAAATCCCCAAGTGTACTGTCCAAGTGTAAGGGCTCTTTCACACGGGCCAACCGTTCAGATCCGCCTGCCAGTTTTTTAGGCAGACCTGAACGGACGCTCCGTGCACCTCTATGGAGCCACGGATGTCAGCGGTGACATGCCCGCTGACATCAGACCCGCTCCGATCCGCCAAAGTGTGACGGAGGAAAAACCTACTTTTCCATCCGTCTGGCCGATTGGATCGGGTAAACACGGACATAGGGGAGAGTGGAGAAAAGACAGGGCGGTCCCTGCACAGTGTGAGGGGACCGCCCTGTCAACCGTCGGCTCAGGGGGGATCAACGGAGCGATCCCCGCTGAGCAAGCGGAGGTTCACGGGGCGGATCATTACTGATTTGCCCTCTGTGAAAGAGCCCTAAGGATTAATTCTGGTTTAAGGCCAAAGAGTCACTCTCAAATATTCATTTGATTTAGATATTTCTTCTGTTCGCTCACTTTGCATTTTGTAAATTGATTCTGAAAGCATTGTTACTTTACAGAATTTGTTCACACCTAGCTAAAACCTTTGTACAGTACTGTACATTTTTTTATTTTTTTGTGAGGAGGGGAATTCTTTATTGTTTTCAAGTTAATATAATTCTTACATTTCTACCATAAAACATGCGAGATATTCATACATGTAGATTTGTTCCTCTTACTCCAGGTGTAAAAGTGGAAGTGAAAGTGTGTGTAATCCTAACAATGAACTTCTCTTTTTTGCTCCCATTTGATCAGTTAAAGAACTCCATGAAATTATTTGTTTTATGGACATTTGCTATGCAAAATGAAAATACCTCTAATGATGGGGATCTGATGTGTGGATGGCTCTGGGTTAGTTTTATTCATCCAGGACATTACTGTAAGGGCCAAACTTCTACTTCTGGGACTACCAGCTCTCCACCTTCCTCTCATCCATTCACAAAATGCATTGTGTTCTTTTATAGAATATAAGGTGTTCTGTAAATGCATAAGGGTGGAGGAGAGGCAAATGAACAACAAGATCTCCTTTTGTCCATTTCAAGTGTGCCTTATATTCTACAAAAAGAATACAAGATGTCTTTTAAATGGACGAGGGGAGAGAAAGGAGAAGATCGAGCAACACTGGAATGAATGAAAGTAATGCCCCGTACACACAATCGGTTTTCCCTTTGAAAAAAAGTCGGATGGTTTTTCTGACGGAATTCCCCTCAAGCCTCTCTTGCATACACGCGGTCACTATTTCTTCAGTTTTGGGTCCATGCCCATTCCACTCCGCTCGCATGTTCTTCTGCCTTGGCTCAAGTCCGCCTGCCTGTTTATCTCCTTGCCTTCCCTGGTGGAGTGATCTTCCTCACCCAGTAGTAGCCGGGGCCCGGAGAGTGAGACTTGACAGGCTGTGAGGTGGACGACAGGCAGAGAGTCGCTGACTGCCATCATTACTAGTGAACAAAAAAAATATGTCCCGAATTTCATTTTAAAAATCTGGTCACCTTATACTAAGGGTGGCAGTCCTAGCCACTAATCAGCCTGAAATGACTGATAACATGAAACTTTGGCTTGAGGTAAGGAAGTAAGCCACCTTAGGGTTTATATATTGTGGCTTCATTCTAAACTAAAAAAGTGGTATCGGGACAACCCTATTTAATATATCAAGTCTAAGGATTTCAGAATATCTGCTTGACAGGTGTAGCACTCAGGTGCGGACTGACAACTCATGGGGCCCCCAGGCAATAGGAGATTATGGGGCCCCCAGGCAATAGGAGATTATGGGGCCCCCAGGCAATAGATTATTGGGCCATACAGTATAAACACACACATACAGTATACATACACAGAAACACAATATACACACAGTATACATACACACAGAATACAGACACGCACTGAAAAGGTACTGGAGAGGCAGGGCAGCTATAATTTGGGGATTTTTTTTAAAACATAGATTTTTACATACTGTCCCTGGTTTTACTGAGGCTGGCAACCCTGATGGGGCCCCTAGTGCCATGGGGCCCTCAGGCAGTGCCGGAGAGCCTGAATGGTCCGTCCTCCCCTGGTAGGGTTCTCTGACATACCTGGATAATTAAAAGTCACTGAAAGCACTTAAAACGGTTTAATACATTTTTTTTGACCCTGCAAGGTAATGTCATAATGTGCTAGTATGCATTACATATTAGCTCATTATGTTAAACTTACCTTAAGGCCGTAATCAGTATCACACTTGTGCGGTGCGGTCCAAATTTAGCTCTGTAATCTCTGCAGATAGATAAGGGAAGTGTTCAGCAGATTAGCAACGTTTTAGCTGCGAATTTGGAGACCTGGGAGAAGTTCCGGGTGAGAGGAGAGTGGGGGAGAAGTGTATTGAGCAAAATGAGAGAAATTCCTGAAGAGAACTGAACATATCTGCGAATCAGCTGCGTACCCATAATGGAAAGATAATGGGACTGAATTCGCACCTGAGCCGCACCGCAAGGCATAAAATCCGCACACGTTTTTTCTGCAATGTGCAGTGCGAATGCATCGCACATATGTGAACCAGCCTCATTGAAAACAATGTATTTAGAAATGTTCTGCGTATTAGATGCGGTTTAAGTCGCAACCAATTCGCATAGGTGTGAATCTGGCCTAAAACAAGACATTCCAGCGTCGAGTCGTCAGACCTGCAGGAGCTCCAATCTTCACCTGTCTTGCTTCCAGTTTCACAGACTCCGGCTCTGTGAATGGCCGGAGCCGCAATGACATCTCTTTATGATGACACCGTTTGCTGCACAGGGCATCTGAAGGAACAGCACAGGTGGCCGTTTCTTCAGAGCGCATGCGCCAATGATGTCACTGGTTGCATGTACAGTAAATATCTTACCACTGCAAATCTTTTCACAGCAGGAAAGAGCCCTTAAGAAAGAAAATGAAAACAAAAAATTTAGTTGTTTCCCCACAATGACCAATCGGATGCTTTGTTTTACTCTCCTAGGGAATAAAAGATGTAACTTGACTGGTCACTTAAAGGAACTACAGTACTTTTTTCAACTGATTTATCTCTAGTTATAACAAGTAGATGAAAATTATTCAGCGTTATATCAAAGTACATCGTGATTAATGGCTTCTACAATGTCCCACAGAAGAAGGATCTTATCTCAGATGGGGTTTTAGGATACAATTCTATTAAATCTCACACTGAAAACAAAAATAGACAGTAGAATGGTGTGAATTTACCTAATTAATTTACATTTCATATTTCTCAGTTTTGTTTATAGAAAATCAAGAATTGCAAAAGGGCACCGACATCATATATGTAGGATCCTATATAAAAAAGAAAGGAGCAAGATAGACTTTTGAGGTGCCAACAAACAACTCTTTAGTAAAATCAGTATATTATCCTAGATTGTATGCTCTAAGGCCTCGTACACACGATCAAATCTGTCTGCTGGAAACGGTCGGCCCGACCGTCCCAGCAAACAGATTCGACCGTGTGTACGGGCAAGCCGACGGATTTGGCCACCCGACAAATTTCAAAGCATGCTTTGAAATCTGTCGGCTGGGAACCCGTCCGCCCGACATGTCTGCTGGTTACTATGCTAACCAGCAGACATGTCTTCTCGCACACGCGCCGAATGATTTCGACGCATGTGCGGAAGTGTTTTACTTCCTGGTGCGGTGACACGTCAGCGCGCTGTATGCTGGCGGGGATTTTGGTTTGCTCGTGTGTACACGCGAGCAAACCAAAATCCAAGCAGACAGATTTGTTCAAATCGGTCGGTCCGACCGATTTGAACAAATGGATTGCCTCGTGTGTACGAGGCCTTACAAACAGGGCTCTCTGATTCCCGTATATTGAATTGTATTGTAACGGTACTGTCTGCCCTCATGTTGTAAATCACTGTGCAAACTGTCGGCGCTATATAAATCCTGTATAATAATATAATAATAATTGTATTATTCCAAAATGAGTCAAAAACATAAAAGGACAAAAACAGTAAAACAGTCCTCCCTTAGGACCCTCCCACAGCAATAATAGACACCTGGCACATCAGTAAGGTAAGTGATTTGCCATACATTAAACAAATAACAAACTCATTTTAAATGTATCTATCAATTTTCCTGACCTACATTTTTGCCCCAATGTGTGAGCTTTTTTATGCCAAACTATTAAGGACATTAATCGACTGCCTAATTCTACATTGTCTAATCCTGATACCTGACTACCGGTCAACATTGTGCCCCTTTATGAGGCAATGTGTTTAAAAATGTTGAAAAACACATCTTAGTACAAATGCATTTAATTTGACGTTATAGAAAAATTTACTGGTGAGTTTAAATCCTTGTTGAGGGAGGTCTATGTGCAAGCTCTCATTGACAAGGAGACTCTGGATGGTTTGGATGGGAAATTTTCATATACTCCAACTTTTTATTGTCTCCATAAAACTCATAAGAATCTTACTGAACCCCCCACCCCCAGGGTACTCCACAGTGGGGGAAGTGGGGTCCCTGACTGAGATGGCGAATAAATATGTGGATTTGTTTCCCTCCTCCTCATGCAACCCAACCCCTGTCCTATGTCAAGGACACCACTGACCTTCTCAAGATGATTGATGATGTCTCAGCTCCCCCTTCCCCGTTGCCCTGCTCATGGCCATAGATATAGAGGCATTGTACTCTAGTATCCCCTGTGGGCAGAGCATAAGGGTTGTGGTCAGTTTTCTGAAGGCGCAGCATCAGTCCTTATGGCTATTTAATCCATTTATTCTCCACCTTATTGAATGTATTTATTTTGATGCACAATTATCTTACATTTTTGTTATTATCTGCAATTCCAGGGCACGCCATGGGCACCTCGGGTGCACCCAGGGCCGGTGCAAGGATTTCTGCCTACACAAGCGAAGCTCCATTTTGCCCCCCCCCCCACCCCCCAACGGCCACCCACCTCCCTTGCAAAAATGTTTCTTTCAATAATTTTTTTATATAAAAAAACACGCTAATTTGTGCTTTTGTTAAGTGCATTTTTATTAACGATTTAACAAAATAGGTTATACAGCTATAAAACAATTTTTTTACCAATAAGTGCAGGAAATAGTGCAAACAGACTTGTAAAAGTGCAGGAAATAGTAGTGCACACAAACAGTACAACACTAAAACGGCCTGTTCAAGGCAAAATATTACCATTAAATTAATATTACCATTTACCAATGAGCAAAAATGCAGGAAATAGTGCAAACAGACTTGTAAAAGTGCAGGAAATAGTAGTGCACACAAACAGTACAACACTAAAACGGCCTATTCAAGGCAAAATATTACCATTAAATTAACATTACCATTTACCAATGAGCAAAAATGCAGGAAATAGTGCAAACAGACTTGTAGAAGTGCAGGAAATAGTACTGCACACAAACAGTACAACACTAAAACGGCCTATTCAAGGCAAAATATTACCATTAAATTAACATTACCATTTACCAATGAGCAAAAATGAAGGAAATAGTGCAAACAGACTTGTAGAAGTGCAGGAAATAGTACTGCACACAAACAGTACAACACTAAAACGGCCTATTCAAGGCAAAACATTACCATTATTGGTTAAAAGAAGAGCAATAAGTGCATATAAACATATTTTCAAACTATAATATCAGAACATGAGTTTTTTGAGAACATGAGATTTTTAGGACCTTCAGTCCTATTCAACACCAAAGATAACACACACACTGATAACGTACAGATAATGTACTACGCGGCCATACTAGTCAGCAGCCAAGCCATGCCAAGAACACAAGTTTCCAGAGATTTAACTGAATGCAATTCAACTAATGTGCTAGATAATGTAAACATTCAAAATGAGCACTATAAAAATCTAAACTTTCTTGGTTTGAAGTTTTGACCATGTGAAACTACAGCTTCCAGCATGATCTAAGCCAGTGGTGTCCAAACTACGGCCTTCCAGATGTTGCAAAATTCCAACTCCCAGTATGCCTGAACAGCCTAATGCTGTCCGGGCATGCTGAAGGCTGTCTAGGCATGCTGAGTTGTAGTTTTGCAACATCTGGAAGGCTGCAGTTTGGACACCACTCATCTAAACAGTGGTAAGGGTATACATGGAGTTGTGACTAAAGCACTGCATAGTCAGGCAAAAATACACCAGGATATCAGTAACTCACCATCTATGTAATTTATTTTATTGTTCCTCTCAATCTGGTCCAGACCATCATGCATTCTTCTAGCTACACACCAAACCCTCTGAATATAATAATACCACATACTGCCACATTCTGAAGTCCCTAAAACCACGCCACACCAGAAATTCTTAGTATAATATACACCATACTACTAAATGTAAAACATACTGTGTACCCCAAAAATTAATTATATAGCAAGAGTGGGCAGAAGTCCTTTTTATGCCCTCCTGCTTTCATTATCAACCCAGTCTCCATTAACCCCCCTTGCTCCTTCTTCCATCATCCATCACCCTGCCATGGGCCCTGCTCTGCTTCCACCATTCCTCCCCCCCCCCACTCCTTCTTCCATTATGCCCTCCTGCTTTATTAATTATCCACCCGACCCTGTCTCCATTAACCCCCCTTGCTCCTTCTTCCATGATCCATCATCCATCTCCCCTGGGCCCTGCTCTGCTTACGCTATTCCTCCCCCCCACTCCTACTTCCAGTTCCATTATGCCCTCCTGCTTTATTAATTATCCACCCGACCCAGTCTCCATTAACCCCCCTTGCTCCTTCTTCCATCATCCATCCATTCTTCTTCCCCACCCTCACCTCCTGTGCGATTTTCTCAGATCTTCCGGCGCCGCGGCGCGGGACTGGGTACTGTGTCACAACTACTGCTGCAGCCTCTGTGGCGCCAGCAGCGGAGGGCCGCCCCTTCAGTGATGTCAGACGTCCTCCTGCGCGGAGGAGGACGTCGTCACTAAAGTGCCGTGCCGTACAGGCCCGGACCCGGCATCATCCATCACCAGTAACTTAGGTAAGGGAGTCGGGACTGGCTGCGCCCGGGCCACATCCAGTGACAGATGCTGACAGGCGCTGCGGCGCATTAGCACACCGGAGCGGGACACCGGGCGCCGGAGGGCGGCGGCAACTCCGGACAATAAAGTATTAACAATAAAAAAATTAAAAAAAGGTAATTTTTCCGCTCCATTCCAGGCTGCGGACCTGCCCGCCCCAAGCGGCCGCTTGGTCCGCCTGGTGGTTGCGCCGGCCCTGGGTGCACCAGCCTATGCCAATATTTATATGGGTGGCTGGGAACGACCTAATTTTATCTGATGGTCTGTTCCTGTGGGGCCTTTTTGTTGGCACTTCAAAAGACCATCTTACTGCTTTCTTTTTCTCCAATTTTGTGTTTTATCAATACTGCTCTTTTAATGTAAATTTTTAATTACAAAAAAGTCTGTAGAAAAATATAATCACCTGACCATTCACTACCCAGTTTTTCCTGATAGTTCAAAATAATTCAAGCAACTATAAAGGCTTGTGTGCGTGTGCAAGTTTGTGCATGCGCATATTTATTAGATAGTGCCCAATTCTTATGAGCATGAAAGGAATTATGTCTTAGCTTATGCCCAGAAGTTTTTCCAAAGGAGTTATCTTGTTTGTTGGCATGCACATCCTGACAGTACTGTTTCAGTGAAAGTGTTCAGAAGACACTGCTGTCACAGATAACAGTCCATTTAAAAGCTCTGATTTTTTGATCAAACCATGATAAAGAGGAATTATTTTTGTCCCCAAAACACACTGCCTACAAGTTGTCACAATTGTTATCAATATATAAGGATTTTGGACTCTTTATGGACTCTTGGTGCTCTTTTTTCAACAGCACAGCTATTGGTCCCCCCCCCCCCCCACACACACACACTCCAGAGTGCTAGATCTAAACTTAGATTCTGACCTCTACTTTAAGCCCCACATTCAATCACTTTGTAAATCCTGCCTCCTTAACCAACCACATCCCTATGCTCCCCTCCGCTGTGACGATTGAAGTCAGAAGCAACGAGGATTTCATAACTTTCAGGCTTCATTGTGTTGTTTACAAGCTGTTACCAGCCACATAAGCGTCAGATCAAACCGATCTAGGTTTGATCAGATCTTTTGAGGGCAGAGGAGAGATCTGGGGTCAAATAGATCCCAGATCTCTTAGTAAAGAGTACCTGTCACTGCACAGCTATCAAAAGCGCTGTTCTTGATGATGAATGTGCATGTGCATGTAGGTCCCCCACGCATATGTAAATGGTGATCGCACCACACATATGAGGTATCACCACAAACATCAGAGTGAGAGCAATAATTCTAGCATTAGACTTCATGTTTATCTCTAAAATGGTTACTTGTAAAGGCTTTTAAATCATCGCCCTATGTGTAATTTAATTTGTCACCGTTCCACTGGTGTACGCAGGTTTAAAGCATCTATTATGTAATAGATATCTATTTACTTGGCGTAACATCATCTGTTATATTTTATCAAAACATTGTGTTTTATTGTGCTTTGTGTACTAAAATTCATTAAAGAATATTTTTTCCTGAAAGTTTGCGTTTGATAAACCACTGCACAAATATGGTGTGGCATAACATTTTTTAAAAACAACCTTTTTATTCTCCAGGGCCTCTGCTTTCAGATAATATATAATGTTTGAGGTTCTAAATAATTTGCCAGCAAAAAAAATGCAGATATTTACATGTGTGTGAGAAATTGGCCCTGTAGGCAAGTGGTTAACCTTCATAATATTTCCAAAATGTAGCCCTTCTTAACTTAAAGCTGTTGTATACCTGCAAAAAATTGTATTTATTTTTTTACACCTGAAAGGCAAAAGGCATAATGAGCTTAGAATGCACCGCATACAAGCTCATTATGAAATACTTACCTTGGAACGAGGTGTGGAGAACTTACCTGGTCCACGCGAGCGAGATTTCATCTTGCCTCGGCGTGTCTTCCGAGTATCGCCGCTCCAACGCTGTGATTGGCTGGAGCGGCGATGACGTCACTCCCACGCATGCGCGCGGGAGACTTTATTCCGGCAAGGTCCGGCGGCTGGGGAATATCTCCTAAACCGTACAGGTTTAGGAGATATTCGTTAAACCTACAGGTAAGCCTTATTATAGGCTTACCTGTAGGTAAAACTGATAGTAAAGACTTTACTACCACTTTAACAAAAACAACTTATTCACTCCCTGGTTATCTCCCACCTTGACTACTGCAACTGTCTTCTCACTGGCCTACGTCTATACAAGCTATTTACCTCCTCCTCCTGACCATCATGAATGATGATGCTAGAGTCATCCTCCTTATTAACTGATCTGTGGCTGCTGACCCTCTGTGTCAATCCCTCTACTGGCTTCCCAAAGTATAAAATTCAAAGTACTAACTACAACATACAAAGTCACCCACAGCACTGCCCCCAGTTACATCACCAACCTCACCTTGACATATCGCCCAAACCGTTCACGCCACTCCTCCCAAGACCTCCTGCTCTCTAGCTCCCTCATCACCTCCTCCCATGCTTACCTCCAGGACATCTCCTATCCTCTGCATCTCCCTACCTTAATTTGTCTGGTTATCTCCTACCCCCTCTGTCTTTAGGCAATTCCTGAAAAATGTATTCAGGGAAGCTGTCAGGAAAGGCTCCACCATAGTGCGAATGCATTTCTGAGGCATACAGCTATGTGCATGCACCGGTTGATAAACAGGCCAAGCAGATGTGCACAGACGGGCAAGTGCGTATTCACGAGCACGCACCTGTCACCAATACTGGCAACAAATGGCCTAATAAAGCAGAGCTTCCGCACTGGCTAATTGCTGTCTGGTCTATAGCCTTTTGTGAGTGTGTTCCTGTGTTTGACCTTGACCTGACTATCCGTGTCTGCTACTGGCCCTGACCTCTGGCGTGTCCCCAAATTATGCCTCTGCCTGCTTCTATTTGATCCATCCTCTGTTGCCGACATTGCTTGTGACCTGACTATACTTTCATCTGCCGTCTTTACCTGATCTGCCTGCCTGTTACCGACCTGGCTCGTCTGACCCTGCATCCAGTTCTTCCAGCCTGCTACAGCTCCTTTAGTCCAGCTCATCATCTTTGGGCTCCTGCTTCCTGCTGTGCATCCACAGTCTGTCATTAGCCAAGCCTTGAGCCACTTAAATTGTAAAGGATTCCACTAATTGTTGGCACTATAAAAATCCTGAATAATAATACTAATATTATCATTATGCTATTTCTGACTTATATGATAATATCACAACAAAGGACGTTGTAATACTTTGTTTATTAGACTTACCTTGTGTGTTCACTCTACCTGGGATACCCTAATATGCAACAATAATAATAATATTGCTGCATTCTAGCCTACCTATTGTACCCTCTGTTATTTGTGGAGGCTGTGCTTTCATCTAATAGCCATTAGTAAGGCGTGGCAGAATTGGAGGAGGTGACCAAGGGTGCAACCATTCTAACCGTGGTTGTTATTTACATCTGATGGTACCCTGGGTTTTGAGATCCTGAGTTCCTGTGGAGGTATTCTGCAGTTGCCTAAAATTGTCTACACTAAGGACCTAGGCCACTTAAAATGTACTTGTAGCCAAAACATTTATTTTATGTTGGAGTAGGAAAGGGCTGTATTTTTTTCTTAGTTGCATTAAAGCGGAGCTCCACCCTAAAGTGAAGTCGGGCTGATCGACACCCTCCCCCCCTCCGGTGTCACATTTGACACCTTTCAGGGGGGAGGGGGGTGCAAATAACTGTCTAAAGACAGGTATTTGCACCCACTTCCGGCCACACGTCTCGGGCAAAAGACGTTTTTTTTTTTACATCCCCCCCCCCCCCGTTGTATGCTGGGAACACTTGGCTCCCAGCACACAGCGGGAGCCAATTGGCGGGCGCAGAGCGACTCACGCATGCGCCGTAGGGAACCGGGCAGTGAAGCCGGAGCGCTTCACTTCCTGGTTCCCTCACCGTGGATGGAGGGGGGAGCAGCAGGGTGACGAGCGATCGCTCGTCCTCTGCTGCGGACGCCGCTGGACTCCAGGACAGGTAAGTGTCCTAATATTAAAAGTCAGCAGTCGCAGTATTTGTAGCTGCTGGCTTTTAATATTTTTTTTTTTTGAGCGGACATCCGCTTTAAGGAAATTTCCTTTTATACATAGATGCAACAGAAAGTTAAAGAAAATCTCCCAAAGTGAGGGTTAGATAATGCCCTCTAGAACAGATGGAAAATTTCCCCTTGCCTTTTTTTCTGGGGAGAACTCTAAAATTCTGCATGTACCCTTATTTTCTGTCCTTGTGACAAATGACTAGTCATACGGACAGGGTGGTGAATCTGCACAGATACCAATTAAAAGTTCACTTTAACAAACATCTTCCACAAAATCACTATTTTCATGATGCGGTCATAGGTGTGCGCAGCCTATTGCATTAGGATGTGCACCCCAAAGCTCAAACACGCATGCCTTTCTCAGCAATCTGAGCTGCACAGGACAGTGAATAATTGGGAAGTGCTCTGTGCTGAGTGGCTTTCTATTCATTCACAAACTAAAGCATTGTAAACACAGTTTACAATGCTTCAGATATGAATGAACACAGTGAGTGTGTTCACTATGTTCATTTAGAAAAGGAAGGTGCTGGTAAATGACAGGGGGGAGAGTAGAGGAGGGAAGCCAGCAGCCAAATGCGAGGCGGGGGGGGGGGGCAACAGAGGGAAAGGTAGTAGGGGGAATTGGCACTGCATGTAGTAATTAGGGTATGCCTATGGACGAGGTTGTTACCTACTTGTTGCATGAAACTATTAGATGATGCTAAAATAAAATAAAAGATTTAGAAAAACTTCCTGTGTAAGCACAATAATTCAACAAATTTTAACAGATGATAAAATAAAGATTATAAATAGAAACAAAACAAAGAGAAGAAAGAAAACAAATCTGCATGCTATTATTTTACTTCTGCCTAACCTTATTCCATTCCCAAGGAGAACCCAGAGGTGTCCTCCTAAATGATTTCACCTTAGTCTGACCTTTAAATCTCAAGTGCACTGAGTTTAAAATTCAGCTACAGCATAGGTAATCAATCTAAATATATTTTTACATCATAAATAATGTACTGTATTTTAACAAAGACTAAAAGCATGGAGCACAAATGGAACTAAAGGGAAATAATTCATCACAGGATAATTAAGTGGCAGGAAGGAATGCTCATTTAGACAAGGCAAACTGACAGGTAATTCATGTAAATACTGAGCAAAGGTGGAAAAATCAATGTAATCAATAAAATAGTTTTTGTGCCCTCAGACGATTAATCATGGAAGGAGGCAGCAGTAAAGAAAAACAATCAGCATTTTGCTACCAATTTGCAACTCAAGTGATATTATGCTCAAGGAAATATTATACAAGGAGTGATCTCAAAAGTTAATGGAAATGTAAACATATGCAAACCCATCAGGGCATCCAGTGTTGTGATTTCATCAGCATGGAACAACAATCTAGTAGTTTACAGGGCACAACAAACTAGAGTTAATACTTACTGCTCAAGTGCTGTGAAAAGAGGCATGCAAAGAGTGCCTGCCTGTCAAATAATCATGCATGCACTTAGGACAGGTGATATGCTACAATTCCTTCCATGTGATAGAAAATCAATTGAAAATAATTTGTCATCTACATAAAAAAAATGTGGCTGCAAGAGTATACCTGCAGCAAAACCTCACATTACAAGCAAATGTTGGTTCATCCTTACAGGCAAAGCTTGCTTGTCTGGGACTGTTGGGATGTACACAACTCGGAAAAATGTAGCAGTAAAGTTAAAAATGGTTACAATAGTTCAAAAATGTACATAGGTTCAGAAAATGAATGTATAACTGTGTCTTTCAGGCATAATGCATATGCACCATAATTTACTTTAACCCTTTCGCTGCCAGGGCCGTTTTTGCAAAACATTTTTGCACTCATGTTTAAAAAATAATTGTCGGCCTGAAGATTACACGAACATATCTGCTGAAACTGGTCCGCAGACCAGTTTCAGCGGACATATGCGATCGTGTGTACGTCCTAGCAGACAGGTTTCCAGCAGACAAAAGTTTTAAAACATGCTTTAAAACTTATCTGCTGGAAAACTGTCCGTCGGATATGTCCGCTGGTTAGTACGCCTAACCAGCGGACCGAAATCCCCCGGATGCGTTGAATGGATTCGACGCATGTGTGGAAGCATTTTACTTCCTGGTTTGCAGACGTCGCGGCGGCAACGTCACCGCCACGTCACCGCGCTGTCTGTCTGCTGGGATTTTGGTTTGATCGTGTGTACACGCATCAGACCAAAATATCCCAGGAGACATGTCCGATGAAAACGGATCTCATTGCAAAACATTATTTCCCAGCTGAGCTCGCCGGGGACACAGAGAGCTTGACCCGGAAGTGATGTCAGAGACATCGCTTTACGGGTCACAAGAAGGGGAGGAGAATGGAGGTGTGTATGCTCTTCCCTTCCTCTCCAGCTGGCCGGTCGATGGGCAAGTGGAGCCCGGTAAGCATTTTATTGATTCCACTGCCTGTAAAACGATCTGTGAATGGGGAAGAAAATCATGTGACTGATCAGACTCTCCCCTATTCACAGATTGTGTTACAAGCAGTGGAATCAATGAAAGAATGTTTCTCAATGAAGGAGGGTGAAGGGGGGGGGGGGTAGGGTTGCAACCTCATCCCTTTAAAACCGAACACATTCTCATTACACAGGTTCTGTGGATGATTAAGGTAGTAATTAAACACACTTGGTGCCTTATCTGCATTAAACTAGCCTCAGAACCTGTGTAATTCATATGTGTTTGGGTTTAAAGTGATGAGTTGACAACCCCAGGGGGGCTGTCTGCCTTATCTAAATATTCAAAAACCATGCTGGTTGCTGCCATCTTCTTTGTAATGTCAGCAGCCCCAGTAGACTCCATCACTTTAAGTAACACTCTATGGTAATCTCTTTCACGCCTCCCCCAGCAGCTAGACACTCCCATAAGAGGAAAGAGATATGACATGGCAAAATGGAGGGGACGTGCTAGGGAATCAACACTTTCTGGAATAGTCTAAAGCTGGCCATAGGCAGTTGGAATATTGGCTGGTTCTGCAGGGACTGTCTGAGATTCAGACCATGTATGGGCAGGCTGATTGTTCCCAATCTATACATCTATTGACTTGGGTACAACCAGCATGTTGGGTTTTTAGGATGTGATTATTGCCAGGGTCTATAGCTGCTAGCAATAATCACTGTGTTCTCCCGGCAAGGACTGCTCCTAAACCCCCCCTCCACCTGGAGAACACAAAACCACAGGAGGGATTCCCCGATCAACAATGACTGTATTCATGGAGGAATTAAGAATCTTTTGTATCGTCTATGGCAGAGGTGCCCAACCTTTTGAAGAGTGAGGGCCACTTAAGCGACTTGGTAACAGGTCGTGGGCCACAATGAGTGGAACGAGTGGATGATAGGTCCATGTCAACTCTGCATATGCACAGCCCACTCTACACTATGGGCCCTCCAATTCAATCCCTTCTGTTTTTTTTTAACAGATGGGATTGTGTGTGTGTCAGTATCATCTCCCATATCCCTGTATGTTATATTGTGCACATCCAAGACCGACTTCTGTACACACGATCGGATAATCTGACAACACACATTTGTGGGCGGACAATTTTAAAGCATGCTATGCCACATTTGTTGGCGGAAAATCCAACAACAATTGTCCGATGGAGCATACAAGCGTTGGATTATCCGACAACAGCCTGTCATCACACATCCGATCGTTTGTATGAGGCTTAGGGCTTAAAGCGGAGGTTCACCCTAAATATACTATGTCCCATGTGATCCAGCATACTGGCGTCAGCGCCAGTATGCTGTTTTTTTTAATTTTTTTAATGGTCCACTTACTGTGTAATCCTTAATTTTCATGTATTTGCCCCGCGGTGGATGGCGCCTCTATAGCCTGTCACGGCTTCCGAAAATAGCCGATTTAGGACTCGGGTATTTCCGTTGCTATACGGCGCCTGCGCACAGACCTAGAAGCTGACTGCACAGGCGCCGTATTTCTCCGAGTCCTATTTCGGCTTTTTTCGGAGGGACTGACGCGCCATAGCCATAGGACTCGAGAAATACGGCGCCTGCGCAGTCAGCTCCTAGGTCTGTGCGCAGGCGCCGTATAGCAACGTAAATACCCGAGTCCTAAATAGGCTATTTTCGGAAGCCGTGACGGGCTATAGAGGCGCCATCCACCGCGGGGGGAAATAAATGAAAATTAAGGATTACACAGTAAGTGGACCATTAAAAAAAAAAAAAAACAGCATACTGGCGCTGACGCCAGTATGCTGGATCACATGGGACATAGTATATTTAGGGTGAACCTCCGCTTTAACTATAGGCAGTGGCAACTGGTGGGATCTTCTTTTGGGGGCGGCAAACAAAGAACATCCCCCCTGGTGGCCTGACACGGCACTGAAACACCCCACCCTCACTCCCCTGGGCAGTCTGGCACTTACCCGTGGGGCTGTGGTGTCCTCTCCTCCTCTCCTGGAGTGTGGGCATAGGCCACTGCGGCTCCGGTGTCCGCTCCTCCAGTGACTTCCTCCGCCGTAGCACTAGGCATCCAATAGGATTGCCTGATGATTTGGCCAATAGGGAAACAGGTCTCATAGACCTGCCTCCTGATTGGCGGGGAAGAACGTTAGTCACACAACTGGATGGCCTTGGAGCGAAATGCTCTCTGCTCCGAGGCCACCCTTTTTTTGAAGCCTATTAGAGCATCTGGCTCTAATCAGGAGCTTCAAAAAAAAAAACACCCCGCATTGGAATCCATGGTCTGGAGCCACTGATATGTAGATTAGGGGGTCAGACACATGCATAGGGGAGACGGCACCCGTGCGCCCTCTATGGATGGGCCACCACTGCCTATAGGTACTGTAAATATCTCCTAAACATGCATTGTTTAGGAGATATTTACTGTATACTTAGACAGTTTTGCCATCTGCGCATGCGCTCTGAAGGAACGGCCACCCGTGACGTTTCTTCGGGAGCGTGTGCCATGACCGGCGGCTCCCACGCGCGGGAGTGATGTCAAGTGGCTCTGGCCAGTCACACAGCCAGGGTCCGCAGCCCCGGAGGGAAGGCGGGCGAAGATGGATGCGGCCTGCAGCAGGGACGACGCATGCTTCGTATTTAGGTAAGTGTCACATAATGTGCTAGTATGCAATGCATACTAGCATATTATGCCTTTACTTTTCAGGGAAGAAGAAGGGAAGAAACCCCCTCCAGGGTTTACTTCCTCTTTAAATTGCATAGTAAAGGTCCAGCAACATGTGTCTGTCTTCCTGCTATAAAATGTATGCATTTCAGAGCATGAATACGCATTTAGAAGAGAAATTCCAAGTTTAGCCCATTTTTATAAATTAGGATTTGTTGCATATTTCATGTGTTCATGAATGCTGAGCAGGCCCTTTAAAATGAATGGTAAATACACAAAAGAAGGCATGAAAGAGCCATAGAAAAGCCTCCAC
This sequence comes from Rana kukunoris, assembly GCA_029574335.1. Classification (NCBI taxonomy): domain Eukaryota; kingdom Metazoa; phylum Chordata; class Amphibia; order Anura; family Ranidae; genus Rana; species Rana kukunoris. Next base: position 224,269,384 of record CM056051.1, read on the forward strand.
ATTCAACCCAGCCGGCTCCAGTCATATTTCAAGTCAGGTGATGATAGCTAAGAAAAGCCTACAATAAAAAGCTTGTGTCTATCGTAGGCTAAGCCGGGAGCCTATTTTCTGCCTAAAATTGTGCGTTTGCTTTCTGTTTATTATTATTTTCATTCCAGCAAAGGGAGTTCCTCTTTCTGACAGCTTCCTGTTCCAGTCTATATATATATATATAAGCTTCATTTATTTTTTGCCTTACCAACCCTTCACAGCTTTTTCCATAGCGTCTGAAACATGATGATACATTACCACTGCATGTTAAACATGTTTACATACAGAGAGAGGGGTAGAACCTTTACTACAAGCTAGGAAGTTCATATTGATAAAATAAACGCAGTATATATTGCTTTATCTTTATTTCTTTGAACAAAAACTAAGTACATACATGTAAGCACTGTATGTAAGACAGAGAACAAAATGCAATAAAGTATAACTTTTTTTTTCCCTGTAATTATGGATAGAGTGGAGAGGGATTAACAACACTGTCAGCGCATCACAATCCCACTTTGTTCAACTGAACTGCTACGGGTTTCAATGCTAAGGACACACCAAAAAAATGCAGTGCGATTGGCAGAATCGGATCACACGCGTTCCAATTTCAGCGCGGCAAAGAAAGATAAAAAGGCACATTCCGTACAAGACGACCCCCTTATTTTCCAGCTAAAATGTTGGTTTTGGGATAAACTCACCGTATAAGACGACCCCCTTCCTACTAGTCATGCCTCACCTCACTGTGCCATTACATGCCTCACTGTGCCATTACATGCCAGACTGTGCCACCATTACATGCCAGACTGTGCCACCATTACATGCCAGACTGTGCCACCATTACATGCCAGACTGTGCCACCATTACATGCCAGACTGTGCCACCATTACATGCCTCACTGTGCCATTACATGCCAGACTGTGCCACCATTACATGCCAGACTGTGACACCATAACATGCCTCACTGTGCCATTACATGCCAGACTGTGCCACCATTACATGCCTCACTGTGCACCATTACATGCCTCACTGTGTCACTGCATACCTCACTGTGCCATTGCATGTCTCGACAATCCTTTACCTTATCCCTGACATGCAGAATCTGCATCCATTTTTCAAAAGTCGCGCCTCCTCCTTGTGCTGTTCAGTGATAGGCGGAACACTAAGCTTCCCAGGAGACACTGTGTTCAGTGTTCCGCCTATCACGGATGCCCTCTCGCTTGAGCCACGGTCTGCATGTTAGGATACCGGTGTATAAGACGACCCCCGACTATTAAGAGGAATTTCAGGGGTTAAAAAGTCATCTTATACGCCGGAAAATACAGTACACCTTTTTTGTTGTTCGGTGCACCTTAATGCCATACAAAATAGCATGAATCACATCGCATTTCTGTTCAAATCACCCAGCTGAACCACCTCTGAGTGATTTGAACAGAAATGCGATGTGATTCCTAACGGAATCACGTGCGGTTCTCCGCACCGCACCAGTGTGAACCTGGGCTCAGGGTTTTATTACTTTCTGTGTCTGCATTAGGAAGATTTGTGCTCTCTAGTTGTCCTGTTTAGTTTGATCGCAGAGCGTAAAAGTAAAAGTAAATTAAAAAAAATGGATTTTCATCAAAACAGGAATAGAGGGGAAATCTTCCAATGGGGACACTGATGACTACTAGGGAGTCCCTCACATTGGAGAGATTTCCTCTCACTTCTTCTTTTGGCTTTAGGACAGAAAGTGAAGGGAAATCCAGTGGCACACTGTTGGCCTGAGGGACCAAGCACATCTAGGGCTTTTTTTTTTCAGCAGGAAAGTGGAGGAACTCAGTTTCGGCACCTCCAGCTAGGGTTGCCACCTCATCCCTTTAACCACTTCAGACCCGCGGTACCGTCGAATGACGGCAACAGCGCGGGTCTGAATATCCAACATGCCGTCATTTGACGGCATCTCCTTTGGGCATTCCCAGCGCGCGCTGTAGAGCGCGCTGCGGGGAAGCCCTGTGTTGTCCGTGTCCCTTGGACACGGCCAATCACAGATCGCGGCGAACGGCCAATCAGAGTGGCCGTTTGCGATGCGATCTGTGAGCGAATGAGAGATGATCTCATAGATCATAGGTGTCAAACACAAGGCCCGCGGGCCGAATCCGGCCCCCCAGGCCATTTCATGTGGCCCTCGCACCTCTCCTGCACCCTATGGTCTTACTCCGGACACTTACTTTCTGCTTTCAAGCAATGCATCCAGCTTCTTCCCAGCGGCAGCATAAGGAAAGGTGATGCCAAGGAGGGTGGGAGACTCAACTTGGAGCTTGATATCTAATGTAAAGGGGGGGGGGGTGCACTGGACATCTAATCTTACAGATACAACTGGCCCTTTTGAGAGAAATCATAATGCTGATGCGGCCCACGATGAAATTGAGTTTGACACCCCTGTCATAGATCATCTCTCATTGCCGTTTTACACAAAGACAGCGTCCTGTCTCTGGAGAGGAGGAGCCCGATCTGTGTTCCTTCCTACAAAGGGACATAGATCGGTCACCCCCCCAGTCACCCCCCCCTCCCCCCACAGTTAGAACACACCTAGGATACACATTTAACCCCTTCCTCACCCCCTAGTGTTAACCCCTTCAATGGCAGTCACATTTATACAGTAATTAGTGCATATTTATATCACTGATCGCAGTATAAATGTGAATGGCGCCAAAAATGTGTCAAAAGTGTCCGATATGTCCGCCATAACATCGCAGTACCAATAAAAATTGCAGATCGCCAGGGCAGGACTTAGGGTGGTGGGGGCCCCTGGGCTTGAGTGTTGAAGGGGCCCCCTGGAGCGGGGGTGCGCATTAAAGTTGTTGAGCGGGGGGGGGGGGGGGGGGGGCGAATTGAAGTTGTTGACTGGGGGGGGCATTAAAGTTGTTGAGCGGGGGGGGTGCACATTAAAGTTGTTGAGCGGGGGGGGGGGGGTGACTCTCATCTGTGCACGGAATAAAAATTCTGGGCCCTTTAATAAAAAAATTAAAAAGAAACCTCTGGGCCCTTTAATAAAAAAATAAACTAGAAAAAAAATAAACATTTATAAAAAAATATAAAGAAAATGTAAATATTTTTATAAAAAAGAAGGGGGGTTGCCATCCAGGGGCCCTGGAGACCTCTGGGGCCTTTAATAATAATAATAATAATAAATATATATATATATATATATATATATATATATATATATATATATTAGAGCTGCACGATTAATCGTCAAGAATCGTTATCGCCATCTTTTTCTCGTTGCGATTCTTGATACAGGGGTTTCACGATCTTTCACATGAAAATAATTTTCTCTCTGCACTTTGGTATGCAAAGAATTTCCTGTCTGCTCTCAGCCAAAAGTCAGTCTGGGCAATCTGCCAAGTTTTGGAAACATTCTTTATCAGTGGAAAGTGGAATTAACTTCTTCTGTATGTAAATTAGGAATTTTTAACCACTTAAACACCAAACCTTTTTCTGATAGCTCTTTTCAAGTTAAAATCATTATTTTTTTTTTTGCTAGAAAATTACTTAGAACCCCCAAAGATCATATCATTTTTTAGTAAAGACCTTGGCCTAGAGAATAAAATGGCGGTTGTTGCAATATTTTATGTTGCACTGTATTTGCGCAGCAGTCTTTTTAAATGCATTTTTTTGGAAAAAAATGAATTTAATTAATTAAAAAAAAAAATAGGCAGTAAAGTTAGCCCATTTTTATTTTTATATATATATATATAAAAACATATTTTTTTTATTAAAAAATAAATAAAAAAAGTGGGGGTTGCTGTCCGGGGCCCTGGGGGCCCAGGGCCCCTGGGGACCTCCAGACCCCTAAATTTTTTTTTTTTTTATAAAAAATACATAAAAAAGGGAGGTTGCCATCCGGGGGGTCTGGGGACCTCTGGGCCTTTTAATAAAAAATAAAAAAATATAAACAAAAATAAATAAATAAACATTTATAAAAAAAAAAAAAAGGGGGGGGGTTGCCACATGGGGCCCTGGGGACCTCTGAGCCCTTTAATAAAAATATATATATATAAAATGTAAATTGTTTTATAAAAAAGGGGGGGTTGCCATCCAGGGGCCCTGGAGACCTCTGGGCCCTTTAATAATAATAATAATGATAATATATATATATATATATATATATATATATATATATATATATATATATATATATATATATATATATATATAAATATAAAAAAACATATTTTTTTATAAAAATAAATACAAAAAGTAAGGGTTGCTGTCCGGGGCCCTGGGGACCTCCGGACCCCTAAAAAAAAAAAAAAAAAAAAAATAATTTTTTTTTTTTTTTTTTTTTTAGAGGGGCCCCCTATTGGGCGGGGCCCATGGGCTTTAGCCCAGTCAAGCCCAATGGTAAGTCCGGCCCTGCAGATCGCCGCCATTTCTAGTAAAAAAAAAATTTATAAAAAATAATAATTCTCTCCCCTATTTTGTAAGCGCTATAACTTTTGCGCAAACCAGTCGCTTATTGTGATTTTTTTTTTTTTTACCAAAAATATGTAGAAGAATACGTATCGCCCTAAACTGAGAAAAAAAATGTGTTTTTTTTTTAATTGGGATATTTATTATAGCAACAAGAAAAAATATTGTATTTTTCTTCAAAATTGTCGCTCTTTTTTGTTTATAGCGCAAAAAATAAAAACCGCACAGGTGATCAAATACCACCAAAAGAAAGCTCTACTTGTGGGGATAAAAGGACGTAAATTTTGTTTGGGAGCCACGTCGCACGACCGCGCAATTGTCAGTTAAAGCGACGCAGTGCCGGAAGCTATAATTTCACCTAGGAAGGAGGGGGATGTATGTGCCCAGTAAGCAAGTGGTTAAACCCAAACACATATGAATTACACAGGTTCTAAGGCTGATTTAATGCAGATAAGACAACAAGTGAGTTTAACCACTTCCCTACCCGCCCATAGTCCAATGACATCCACAGATGGGATCTCCCATTCTGGGTGGACGTCATATGACATCCTGGGCTTCCCGGCCGTCTAGGAGGACGCGGTGCGTGTGCCCGGCGGCTGCAATGTCCGCCGGGCACCCGCAATTTGCCGTGATTATAGCAGGACCGTGGATCTGTGTGTGTAAACACACAGATCCACGTCCTGTCAGGCCCTGTACACACGATCAGACATGTCTGATGAGACTTGTCTGACGGACCATTTTCATCAGACACTCTGAACTTGTCTGTTGGTCTGATGTGCGTACACACCAACGGACCAAAATCCGATCAGACCAGAAAGCGGTGACGTAGCACACAATGACGTAATGAAAAAACAAAGTTCAACGTTTCCAAGCATGCGTCGACTTGATTCTGAGCATGCGCGGGTTTTTGGTCCGATGCTTTGTGTACTAACCATCGAACCTGTCCGACAGACAGGTTCCATCAGACAGGTTTTAAAGCATGTTTTAAAACTTTGGTCTGACGGACAACGGTCTGATGGGCCGTACACACCATCGAACTGATGTCTGATCGTGTGTACAGGGTGTCAGGCCGCGTACACACGATGAGACATGTCTGCTCAAACATGTCCGACGGACCGTTTCCAGCGGACATGTCTCATCGGATTTTGGTCCGATGGCGTGTACACACCATCGGACGAAAATCCCCTCGGGCTGAGGACGCGGTGACGTGGCGGTGACGTTGAAGCCGCCACATCACCACTCCAGGAAGTAAAATACTTCCACGCATGCGTCGAATCTATTCGACGCATGCGCGGAGATTTCTGTCCGCTGGTTAGTGTACTAACCAGCGGACATATCCGACGGACATGTCTCCGGCGGACAAATTTCAAAGCATGCTTTGAAATTTTTTTCCGCTGGGAAAACATGTCCGCTAGCCCGTACACACGATCGGATATGTCCGCTGAAACGGTCCGTCGCACCAGTTTCAGCAGATATATTCGGTCGTGTGTACGCGGCCTTAGAGGTGAGGAGACCGATGTGTGTTTCCAGTACAGAGAAACACAGATCGGTCTCCTCCCCTTGTGAGTCCCCTCCCCCTACAGTTAGAATCGCTCCCTAGGGAAAATATTTATCCTCTTCAGCGCCCCCTAGTGTTAACCCCTTCCCTGTCAGTCACATTTACACAGTAATCGGTGCAGTTTTATAGCACTAATCACTGTATAAATGTGAATGGTCCCAAAAATGTGTCAAAAGTGTCCAATATGTCCGTTGCAATGTCACAGTCACAATAAAAATCGCAGATCGCCGCCATTGCTAGTAAAAAAATACAAATAAATAAAAATTCCATAAATCTATCCTCTATTTTGTAGACGCTAAAACTTTTGCGCAAATCAAATCAATCAATATACTCTTAGGCCGCGTACACACGACCAAATAAATCCGATCAAATCGGTCTGACAGACCGTTTTGATCGGATTTGTCTGCTGGGCTATTTTGGTTTGATCGTGTACACACGATCAAACCAAAATCCCCGCCGGCAGACAGCGCGGTGATGTGGCGGTGACGTTGACGCCGCCACGTCACCGCACCAGGAAGTAAAATACTTCCACGCATGCGTCGAATCCATTTGACGCATGTGCGGACAGATATGTCCGCTGGTTAGTGTACTAACCAGCAGACATGTCAGACGGACGGGTTCCCAGCAGACAGATTTTAAAGCATGCTTTAAAATTTGTCTGCTGGAAAAACCTGTCTGCTCGCCCGTACACACGATCGAATTTGTCTGCTGAAACGGTCCGTCGGACCGTTTTCAGCAGATAAATTAGATCATGTGTACGCGGCCTTATTGTGATTGTTTTTACCAAAAATATGTAGAAGAATACGTATCGGCCTAAACTGAGGAAAAAAATATATATATAAAAAAAAATTGTGATATTTATTAACTCAAAAGGTAAAAAATATTGTGTTTTTTTTTCAAAATTGTCGCTCTTCTTTTGTTTATAGCGCAAAAAATAAAAACCGCAGAGGTGATCATATACCACCAAAATAAAGCTCTATTTGTGGGAAAAAAAGGACGTACATTTTGTTTGGGAGCCACGTCGCACGACCACGCAATTGTCATTCAAAATGCGACAGCGCTGAAAACTAAACATTGGTCTGGGCAGGAAGGGGGTGAAAATACCTTGTATTGAAGTGGTAAATTACCACCTTAAAGAGGACGTAAACCCTCACAAAAAAAAACACCCTGCAAGAGAAATGCATACTAGCTCATTATGAATTACTTACCTGAGATTGAAGCCCCCGCAGCGACCCTCGCTCACCTCCTCTGTTTCCGCCACGATACCCGAAGTGACTTCCGGGTATCGCTGCTCCGGCGCTGTGACCGGCCATGCAAGCGATGACGTCACTCCCGCAAATACGCGTGGGAGCCGGCAGTGACAGCATGATTGCCTTCACTAGTGGCACGCTCAGTGAGCCTGCACCGTTGTCTACGGTGCGCATGCGCTGTAGACATCGGTGCAGACTTTTCTGCAAATATCTCCTAACCGTGTAGGTTTAGGAGATATTTCTTGTACCTACAGGTAAGCCTTAATCTAGGCTTACCTGTAGGTAAAAGTGGTCTGTAAGGGTTTACAATCACATTAATCAGCCAGAGAACCTTTGTAATTCATATGTGTTTGGGTTTAAAGGGATAAGGTGGCAACCCTACCTCCAGCACTGAATGTATATAATGGCAAGGGTGCTGGAGGGTCTATTGATGCTGGCTGCTGGGGGAAGTATTGTTGTTGGGAAGGTCTATTATTGCTGATGGGGTCATATGTTCCTGGGGGGTCAATTGTTTCTAGGAGGATCTACTATTGAGCGAGGGATCTGTTGTTGCTGGCTGCTGGAGGGTCTATAGATGCTATATGCTGGGAGATCTGACGTTGCTGAGGGGTCAATTGTTGCTGAGAGAGATCTACTGTTAAGGGAGGGGTATATTGATGCTGGCTGCTGGAATATTTATTGTTGCTTGCAGTGGTATTTTGTTGTGAGGGGTCTATTGTTGCTGGGAGGATCTATTGTTGCTGGGCGGGTTTATTGTTCCTGGCTGCAGGGGATCTATTATACTGCTTTTCTTGTTATCAATAACAAATTTCATACAAATTACATAGCACCACAAAATGATACTTGGTTCTATATTCTCTAAAAGGGGGGGTTACAGTAGTGGGTGCAACCAAGGCACGGTGCTCCAAGGTAGGTAGTAGATAAGGGGTGACTTGGAAAGGGGAGTACCTGCACCTATTATTTGAGAAAATAAAGCTCTGTGCACAACCAACTAGCCTTTTCTTGGTAGGGACAGATTTCTGTGAGAAATGTACCATGCAAAGTGTGCAAGGTGCCCCATTGATTCGTCTGTAAAGGTGGGTGAAAGGTGGGTGCTTCCAAAGGACATGGTTCACTGTGACACCCTGTCTTCCCATTGTTACTGTTGACTGTTTATCACGTGGCATCTTAGGCTCCATTCACACCTTCTGTGGGTGTTAGGAATCGCAGGTGGTTTCGCCTACGATTTAAGAAATGCAGCAATATGCAGGATGCAATTGCGATGCCTTTACTTGTTAATGGCACCCCAATCATAAATCGCACTGCAATCACGGCAAAATCGCAATGTGCTACGCTATCACCCAAAAGAAGCTCCTGCTCCTTTTTGAGCATCAAGGATCACACATTGCAATTTTTCCACAATTGCGGCACAATTTATCGCTTAATCGTGGCATAAACGTGGGATAGGGTTCGATTTTGGTGCGGTGCAGCAATTCCACCTGTGATTCCAAACACCTAGGTGTGAATGGAGCCGTAAAGTCCAAAAGGCAGTAGGTGCTGGAAGACTCCCCTTTGTCAGATTTCAGGTCTGAGGAGGGAAGAAACAGCTATAAAATGCTCAGCATGTGTCACTGACTGCTGGTCATACTTTGATGTCTGAATGGTGAAACATCTCCACTCAAGACTGGCAACCCAGCATATCATATTTGTACTATCCCAAGGTGGCTAAAGTCCCCCAACCCTAGGGTGACCAGACATCCCCGGTTTCAGGGGACAGTCCCCAGATTAAGGACACTGTCCCCGAACCAAGTCTGTCCCGGTTTTGTCCCCAGATTGGATTTGAACAGGGACTGGGGCAATTTCGAAGACAGTGCAGAATAAAAAATTAAAAATCAGAACTACACACCCCCGCTCCGTCGCTCCTACTAGCTTAGGGGGTGTATTTTTTTCCATTATTTGTGCCCCTTTCTGATGATCATGTGCTGGTCGGAGCTCAAGTCCCGGCCAGCCGCCTGCCTGCTTATCTCCTTGCCTTCCCTGGTGGAGTGATCTTCCTCTGCTCCCCACCCAGTAGTAGCCGGGGCCCGGGGAGTGAGACTTGACAGGATGTGAGGTGGGCGGCGGCGACGGGCAGAGAGTCACTGATTTTGGCCATTACTAGTAAAAAAAATAAAAAATCCCCAGATTTAATTTTAAAAATCTGGTCACCTTACCCAACCCAGTCTTCCCTTGTAACTGCCGTTGCTATTTTTTTTAAATGGTGTAGGTTCCTGAGCTGACATGTTTACCCTTTACTGCTAAATGAGTCATTTACCTGGAACAAGCATGGAGCAAGTGAAGACTGAACATCGCTCTGCTTGTTTTTCCACTTCAGTGACTCACTAATTAGTGCGGCTGAGATCAGTATGACAGCCCTATCTATTGCTATTGTTATTGAACCATACAACACTGGTAGTGCTCACATCTCTCTTCATTTATGTTTGCTTTAACTACAGTATATCCACCTACTACATTGTAAAGCTGAGCTGACAATGTTGTTGACCTCTCTTGAAACTGCTGCTTGCTAACTGCCATACTAACCTTTTCGCTTTAATACTTTGAATCACTGACCATGAACCAGTAGGCAGATAAGTACAGTATATCTGATGGGTTTTTTTGGGGTTTTTTTATCAGGCTATGCTGATCTGCAGACTTGTTCCAAGTCAGTGACCCATAAAGTATTGGAGTGAGTGGGTCAGCATGACAGTCGGACAATTATTTTCAGAAGGAGGTCAGAAAGGCAACCCCTATATTTCTTCAATGACAGTTTTACTTGAACTGACATAGAGTATGCATGTAGTCTACAGCTCTACACCTCTACAGAGGAGACAAACCCAAGCTTAGCACCTGTCTATCCAAACCTTCTTTCTTAAAATACATATAGCTATATTATAACCATCTGTGTTAGGTGCCATCCCACATAGCAAGGATAGCTTGCCACAAATGTTGTTGCAGTGTTGAATTGTAAGTCGTGTTTACTTGCTGCACATTTTCACTAGCAGGTTGTACACTTGCAGAGCACTTGAAGCACAAGTTCGAGTTGACACTTTTCCAATTTGTAGAAAATGTGTGTGGCAAGTCTCTAGAAAGAGCAAAGTTGCAGTGGTGATTTTACAGACAGAGTGCTGCAAGTCTACACTCTACAGCATGAAAATTCAGCCACAGTGACCCCTGTGGTGGGATGACTATTGCGCAACATAACCGAACCAGAACTTGCAGCAGATGAATGTTTGTAAAGAAAGTTGATCTTGCAATGCAGACTTGCTGCAATTGCATGACAAACTTGTGAGTCTATCAATAGCTTAGCACAGGGGTGCCCAACCAGTGGCCCGCGGAGTCCTCTGATGTTGTGGCCCACGACCTCCTGCTCTGAAATAACGGGTTGACATAAGCCGATGCTTCCTGTATAGTGCCAACTCCTGTCACAGGTGTTGTGATATCAAATGCACTCTGCCTGGGACAACAACAGCAGGCGATACCTGAATAGAAGACTGTTTTTAAAGGTAAGTTTAATACTAACATCACAGTGTATATATATGGGCCTATCTGTTCTGCAGTGGTTACTGGGCTGCTTTCAAACTGATCACAGGTGCAGCACAGAACACCTGCAAATTAGAATTAGGTGTGTATAAATGAACACGTTTACATGTATTGCGGCAGAGTAACAAAGATTAAAATATCCATAACATTTCCAGATAAGTAATCAAATACATAGCCTGAATAGTGGCAGGCAGGTGTATATTTCTAACGCGTTTCGACCATTCGGTCTTCTTCAGAGGATTGTGGCTGAAAGAGATTTAATATTATAAATAGGTGTGTACAAAAACTCTTTATTTGTCTCTGTGTCCTCCCTATGGAGTCTGTCCCCTTATAAAAAGGGGGGGAAAACGGGGGTACAAGGACTCCCAAATCCACAGGGAAGATAAAGGCACAGAGAACAACATAAATATAGTAGGTTTAAGGGAGAAGAGCTTTCCTTCTCCCTCCCACAGTAATCAAAAAATTCATCATCAACAGCAACATATATTTACCCAGAAATTTGAGTTATGGGGCATCCAGGTGTGGTCCGATGCAGTCGTGGGATGCAAGGGCCCAAAGCTGACGGTACTCCCGATCAGTCTGGAAATGTTATGGATATTTTAATCTTTGTTACTCTGCCGCAACTCATCCCTTGTATACACCTAATTTTTATGTCATTGAATCACTTTTGTAATAAAACGTTTTTACCATAGACGTTGCATTGCCACTTTACTTCACATCAGCTGTTTCAAAGCCCCATTGGGACCTTTTCTCTATTTAATATATCGGGGTGTGCAGCTAACTCTCTCCACCGAATAGGTTTGTCCCTTTTCTAGACTTCTGTTATTACCTTCAGAAAGTGCACCGCACCTGCAGGATATAATAGAAGTCTATTGCAAAGTGTAGCTAACTGCAGGAAAGCCACAGGTGCACTGCGTTGCACCCTCGCTGTATGTATGTTGCAGTGCATCAGTGTGAAAGCAGCCTTAGGCCCCTTTGACACAATCAGTCCAACCCAATTGGACCCTTTTTTCACCTCTATTAAGCCACACATGTAAACGTGTTCATTTATACACACCTAATTCTAATTTGATCCACCAAAAAAAAGACAGAAGGGGGGGATCTGTCCCCTTCCATCTGGGAAGATCGGATTGGAGGGCCAATAGAGTAGAGTGGGCGTTGCCCCTGTCTGCTCTGCATATGCAGAGTGGACATGGGCCTGTCATCTGCCCGATCCATTTATTGTGGCCCGCGACAGGTTACCAAGTCACTTCAGTGGTCCTCGCCCTTCAAAAGGTTGGGCACCCGTGGCTTAGCGAGTCATTTTCAAACTTGAAGCACAATTGCTTGCTATCTGGGATTCACACCATGTGCATTGGGGCTGCACACGGCAGCTTTGCTCATTGAAGATGCAACGCAATAGCAAGTAAAAATTGTTTTCAAATGGCTAATTTCACAACAAGACAATGCAATGGTATGTGCTGGATGAAAAATAGGACATGCTGCATTTAAACTTAGAGCAATTTACTGCAAGCCAAATTAGGGAAATACAAAAAAAAGTATTTCAGCTCGTGCTGCAAAAATAAGTAAATAGTTATGAACAGCAACACAATGAAGTAAAAAAAAAAAAAAATCACCATTGCACATTCCAATGTGTTTAATGCATGCTATACACAGCGCACATAGTGTTAATCTAGCCTTATAAATGCCTATACAGGTGGTCCCCGGGTTACAAACAAGGTAGGATCTATAGGCTTGTTTTTAAGTTGAATCTGTTTGTAAGTTGGAACAGGTAAATTTTTTAAGTGTAGCTCCACCCAAAAAAATTACCGTATATACTTGGGTATAAGCCAAGTTTTTAAGCCCTTTTTTTGAAGCTGAAAATACTTCCCTCAGCTTATACTCGAGTCGGTGTACCTAAATTTTTTGACAGGCTGCGGGCGTCCATTCATTGTTTAGAAGTCGTGGTCTCCTCCTGGTCCCTTCCGTTATAGGCGTTTCTCAGCAGACACGGTTTCGCCTATCACGGACGTTCTCTCATCTTCGGACTCAGTTTCCCAGCAGACACTATGTTCAGTGTTCCGCCAATCACGGACGTCCTTTCATCCTCGAACAAGAGGACGTCCATGATTGGCGGAACACTGAACACAGTGTCTGCTGGGAAACTGAGTCAGAGGATGAGAGAACATCCGTGATATGCGGACCTGTTAGGGTTGCCATCTTATCCCTTTAAAAAGGAACACATCTGAATTACACAGGTTCTGGGGCTAATTTAATGCAGATAAGGCACCAAATGAGTTTAATTACCACCTTAATCAGCCACAGAACCTGTGTAATTCAGATATGTTCCTTTTTAAAGGGATGAGGTGGCAACCCTAGGAACTGTGTCTGCTGAAAAACGCCTGTCACGGAAGGGACCAGGAGGAGACCGCAAATTTTAAACCATGAATGGACGCCCGCAGCCTGTCAATAATTTCAGGAACACTAACTTGGGCACAGTGAGGCTGCAATGGGCACAGCAAGGATGAGCACAGTGAGGTTGGTCATAGTGAGGTGGGCACAGTGAGGTTGACACAGTGAGGTTGCCATGGGCACAGTAAGGTTGGGCACAATGAGGTTGCAATGGGCATAGTGAGGCGTGCAAATGGGCATTGTTGACCCTTTTTTCCGCCTCCAGTAGCTGCTGCATTCTCACCCTAGGCTTATACTCGAGTCAATAAGCTATCACCCCTGTAACATTTGTTTTGCTGTCTGTGCCCCTGTTCAGAAGATGTCACCTCACGTTCTGTCCCAATGACAATTGGATTTTGAAAATTTGGAGTTATTAGGGAAACAAGGATTGGTGATAAAGTGGTCGGTGGAGAGGAGACACATTTTTCCCATATTTACTCTTACAGGGGAGAATTTGCCTTCCTTGGGTAGATTTCCTCTCACTTCCTGTTGTCTCCCTCCATTTGTAAGTAGGAGTCGTTTGTAAGTAGGGGACCATCTGTATACCAGACCATCACCAGAGAGCATCGGGGGGGGAAAGAGAGAGGCAAGGTGACATGTTTCAATTTGAGGAACACTTTGAAGCCATAATTAACAGATATTTATAAATAATATTGATTGTTTACATTCACATAGATATTGAAATCTTTAGAAAGATTATTGATTCCTTTTCAGCTCTAGGAACACTACCAAAATGATTCATCCAGTATAGATCTCTACATGAACATGCACTAAATGCTATAAATAAACTGCATCTCTTGAGGTACCACCACAGATCAATAAAAAAAACAGCCGCAAGTTTACATTAAATTATATTGCTATGGAAGATGTTTCCTTCAATTCTATTTTCCAGAATGTGTATGATGGCTTTTAGAAACATATTAAACAGGTGCCAGAGTGATTTAAACATTACATTACGGAACAGAAGTGCTCTCCTTTATGGTAGAGAACCAAACAATGCCGGGCACTCATCACAAAGTATTTACTGAATGAAGTGTAAAATAACTGTTGTTTCTTGAGATGATTTCTTCAAATCACTAGGGCTGTGTATTAGCATAAAAGCTTATAGAGTAACTGGTATCCATATTTCTGTGCTGAGTCACACATTTCTTTTAGTAGCATTTGAAGCGATTTCCTTAGAAAGGACCTCAAAGCCATCAAAGCTGAATTTCTCCATGGTCAACCCTAAGCCATGGTCTAGGGTGGCAGGGTTACCAGGGGTGGCACACAGCCATCATCACATTATATAACTGTCTATAACGTGTTCCCAGATTGCTGTCTTGCCTATATCAGTACAATCAGAAGGGTCCTTGTTGTTGAGGTGCCTGCATAGTTTGTTTGTTTTGTAAAATAGTTGATTGTTTCAGTTCACCAATAGGGATGAGCCGAACACCTCCCCCCCCCCCCCCTTCGGTTCGCACCAGAACCTTCGAACGGATCGAACGTTCGCTCGAAAATTTAGAACCCCATTGACGTCTATGAGACTCGAACGTTCAAATTCAAAAGTGCTCATTTTAAAGCCTAATATGCAAGTTATTGTTGAAAAAACGTCTTTGAGAACCCGGGTCTTGCCCGAGGGAACATGTATCAATGGAAAAAGCAGAGTTAGATTCTTACCGGTAACTCTGTTTCCAGTAGTCTTCCAAGGCAGCCCTTGAGAGATGGAGCTCCTCCCCGTAATCAGGAAACACGTTGCCACTAATTCTTTTCCTCCCCTTTAAGAGGCAGTCCCTCAGGTCCCTGGTCAGTCATCCCCGAGAACCGAAGGCCGGAATCTGAAATGATATAGAATACACAACACAACCCCACAAGGTTAGACATTTTAGGGTGGGATCGTGCTGCCTTGGAAGACTACTGAAAACAGAGTTACCAGTAAGAATCTAACTCTGCTTTTTCCCCAGTCGTCTTCCAAGTCAGCCCTTGAGAGGATAATCAAGAACTCACCAGATCTAGGGTGGGATAACCGCTTGGAGGACTTTCCTACCAAAAGCCTGGTCCTGGCTAGAGATCAGATCCAGTCTGTAATGTTGAACAAAGGTCGAGAATCTTGACCAGGTTGCAGCCTTGCATATTTGTTCTGGAGTGGCTCCTGCTTTTTCTGCCCACGAGGCTGCTGAAGCCCTTGTAGAATGAGCTTTAAGTTCTTTTGGTGGAGTTTTCTCCATCACACTGTAAGCCTGTATAATAGCTGCCTTGATCCATCTGGCGATCGTATTTATTGACGCCTGTTTACCCTTTTGTTGACCGGCATACAAAACAAATAAAGCATCTGATAATCTGAATTCATTGGTCACTTCTAAGTATTGAAGTAGACACCTCCTGACATCCAGAAAACTAAACTCTTGCTCTTTGTCGTTTTTTGGTGAACTACAAAATGAAGGTAAAACTATATCCTGGGATTTATGAAAAGTTGACGTCACTTTTGGAGTAAATCCTGGATCTGTTTGAAGAACTATTCGATCATCATAGATCTTCAAAAAAGGTTCTTTAACTGATAAGGCTTGAATTTCTCCTATCCTTCGTGCCGTTGTGATGGCTACGAGAAAAACAGTCTTTAAAGTCAATAATCGCAAAGATGTTTCTTGAAGTGGTTCAAAGGGGGATTTGATGATCCCCCTAAGTACCACCGATAAATCCCATGTGGGATATTTTTGTATCTTGGGCTTTTTGTATTTTGCTAATGCCCTGCAAAATCGAGAAACCAACAGGTCCTCCTGTAGTGTCCTTTCTAGATATACAGATAGAGCTGCAACCTGAATTTTCAGCGTACTTATAGCTAGTCCCTTGTCCACGCCTTGTTGTAAAAACTCAAGGATAGTTGGAGTATCCATTCTCTGTCTTTGGTTTTCTGTGCACCAACTGTTACATTTTCTCCAGATCTTTCTGTAGATGGCTCTGGTGTTTGGCTTCCTGGCGCTCAAAAGTGTTGTCACTACCTTTTCTGAGAGTCCTTTTGATTTCAAAAGTTCCTCTTCAGTAACCAGGCCGTCCACTTGAAATGTTCCTGTTTTAGGCCTGTTAGCGGACCCTGACACATCAGGTCTGTCCTGTGAGGTAGAAGCCATGGCTCGTCTGCTGAGAGACTGAGGAGTTAGGAGAACCAGGTTCTCTTGGGCCAGTATGGTGCAATTAGTATGAGTTTCGTTTGTTCTTGTAGAAACTTTTTTATCACCCATGGAATCAGATGAACCGGAGGGAAGGCATAGCACATTCTGAAGTTCCAGGGGTACTGAAGAGCATCTATCCCAAGAGGTTGGTCTTGTTGGTTTAGCGAGAAGAAACACTTCACCTGAGTGTTTTTCCGAGATGCAAACAGGTCTATGTTTGGGACTCCCCAACGGACTGTGATCTCTTTGAAAACCCTTGGATGTAACACCCATTCCTCTTGGGAAATCTCCTGGCGGCTGAGGAAATCCGCCACTTGATTGTCTTGTCCTTTTAGATGGACTGCACTTATTGAAAGTAGGTTCCCTTCGGCCCACCGGCATATCTGGTCGGAGATGTGGCTCAGAGATGGACTTCTTGTGCCCCCTTGTTTGTTTATATAGGCCACTGCTGTGGCATTGTCTGAGAGTACCAGGATGTGATGATCTCTCAGCTGGTTCTGAAAAACCTCTATGGCCTTGGCTATTGCCATGAGTTCTCTCCAATTTGAGGATGCTATGGCTTCCTCTGGGGACCATCTCCCCTGAGCCGGTTGTCCGGCTAGGTGAGCTCCCCAACCCCAACTGCTTGCATCCGTGGTCAATTTCTGGGATATCGGAAATGACCAAGTCAGACCCTGGTTCAGGTTTGTGTGGACCCTCCACCACCATAGTGATGTCTTCACTGACTCTGGGAGTAACACCAACCTGTCTAGATCTCCTTTTTGTTTCCTTAAGATAAAATTTTGCAGGGGTCTTAGGTGAAATTTTGCCCATTGTACTGCCGGTATTGATGATGTCATCAATCCCAGAACCGACATCAGTTCTCTGATTGTTATGGGAAGGTTGTTCTGAATAGAGCCCACTCTTTTGATGAGGTTTTGGATTTTTTCTTCTGGAAGAAAAGTTCTCTGTTCTGTTGAACTGAGCAGATATCCCAGGAACAAAATGTTTTGGGTGGGACAAAGTTTTGACTTTTCTAAGTTTAATATCCACCCCAGCGACTTCAACCATAGTTGAGCTTCGTTGAGGTTCTTTATCAACTGCGTTTCTGATGGTGCTGCGAACAGTAGGTCGTCTAGATACGGAACTACCATCATCTTTTTTAGTCTTAGAGGGGCTAAAACTTCTGCCAACACTTTGGTGAATATCCTCGGAGATGAGGACAACCCGAACGGGAGAGCTCTGCTCTGAAAGTGGTATTCCTTCCCGTCTATTTCCACTGCTAATCTGAGGTATCTCTGAGATTCTTCTCTGATGGGAATGTGAAGATACACGTCCCTGAGATCCATGGTCGCCATGAATGCTTGTGGCTGTAGAATATTCTTGACTGAGAAAATGGATTCCATGCGGAACTTTTTGTATTGAATTGTTTGATTCAAGGGTTTGAGATTGAGTATTAGACGAAATTTTCCAGAGGGTTTCTTGATGACAAAAACGTGAGAGTAAAAACCCTTTCTTTTTTCCTTCTCTGGAACTGGGATAAGGACTTTTTGATCCACCATCTCCCCCAGCAACAGAGGTAAAGCCCTTGCTTTTTCGGAATCTCTGGGAAGCTTCGTCAATAGGAATCTCTCTGGAGGATGACAATTGAATTCCAGTGAATAGCCCTTTGTGATTATTTCCAGAATAAACTGATTGGCTGTTAGCTTTTGCCACTGTGGTAGGAAGGCAGCCAATCTTCCCCCTACTGGCACTTGGTTGTCACTGCTTGGTGGCCGGATTAGCGGTGCCAAAGAGTGGGTTACTCTTTTGTTTCCCCTTATGACCCGACCAGTTCTTCTTTGGGAACTCTTTCTTCCCTTTTTGTGGATGATTTCTTTTCCCCTGAAAATATATTTTCTGTGGAAATTTTCGCCTTTCAGCAGGAAAGGATTTTTTCCTATCTGCCGTTCTTTCCAAGGCCTCATCTAGGCCTGATCCAAAAAGCAAATTTCCTGTGAAGGGTAAATTGCATAACCTGGTTTTGAATGCGGCATCCCCTGTCCAGGTTTTCATCCAGATCGCACGCCTAGCTGCGACCGCTAGCCCGCCTGACCTTTCCGCTAGTTTAACGGATTCTGCAGAAACGTCTGCAATGTAACCTACTGCTTTAGAGAGAATTGGGATTGTCTTCAGGATCTCCTCTCTAGGCGTACCATTTTTTATATGCTCCTGCAATTGGGTTAGCCAAAATTCTAGGTTTCTCGCCACACAGGTGGTAGCTAGCGCTGGTTTTAGGCTAGCGACTCTTGTCTCCCAGGCTCTTTTTAGGATGATATCACCCTTTTTGTCCATGGCGTCTTTTAAATGCCCCATGTCTTCAAAAACCAATGCCGAATTCTTTGAAATTTTTGAGAGTGGTGCATCCAGTTTTGGATTTTTGTTCCAAACCTCTTTTGGATCGTCACTAAAAGGGAACCGTTTTTTTGTGGCTTGCCGCAAAGAATGTTTTTTTCTCTGGATCCTTCCACTCATTCATCACAGTATCCGACATCACCTGATGAACTGGGAATACTTTGGAATTCCTTTTCCTCAGACCTTGGTACATTAGGTCATGCTTGGAAGGTTCTTCCTTTTCATGTTCTATTTCAAGGGTTTCATAAATGGCCCCTAGTAAATCATCCACATCTTCCAGTGATAATTTGTAATTGGGAGCCTTCCTTCTTTCTTCACCCCCCTCCTCCTGCTCAGGCTCTGAGTCGTCACTTGCAAAAACGCTAGCTGCGCTGCTGCCCGCTCGCTCTCTCTCCCGGACTCATGCGACCCTGATGCGACTTCGGATCTGGGTGAGGCCATGGGAGAGGGGCTTCCAGAAAGGACAACCGGAGTTTTAACTTCTGAAATGAATTTTTTGAGATCCTTAAAGGTATTCGCCATATCCTCCCTTACGGATCCAAAATTTTTCGCATAAACTGCGTCTGATTGTTTTTGAACCAATTTGTCCATGCAAACTTGGCATAGCGGTTCAGTGTGTACCAGAGGCATCTTGGCATTACACTTAACACACCGTTTCTTAGGAATGGGCTTTGGCTCTTTCTGTGTTTTCACCTGTGTAAAAGACACAAAAAGTATAGGGGCACCATGTCGGTGAGTCACATACTCCACCATACCGGTTACAGTATTCACCCAGTGACAACTCCCCCTATAAACCCCAGCTAAGCTAGTGCCACCACCATCTAGCTGCTGTCCTATGACATGAATACAAAGGTCACCACACCGGTCCCTACCTGTATCCTGCTGGTGCTTTCGCCTTCTGGGGCCTGTCCTGCCGAGATATCATCTTCCTCGAGCATCTTGGCACACTGTGGCGTCCTATGCTGTCTCCTGCAGCCGCATCCACATGTATTACACCAGCCGGCCATTTGAGTTTCCCCGCGCCTTTAAGGGGAAGGACCAGCTCCCCGGAGCACGCCGATGACGTCATCCTGCCCCGGAACTGATGCGCCTGCATCTCCGGGTCAAGCGGCGTCAGCTTCAGGTGCACGCTTCGCGCCGACGCCACCAAGGGGATGAAGAAATGGCGCCTTCTCCACGCCTGGGCACAGAAGGAACGACTCAAATCGGGACACCTCCTGCCCACCGCCAAGAGGGTTGCCCGTGGCCGCACACCGTCCTCCTCCACCCATACTGCACGGATCAGGTAGGATCATCTGACCCCCTGCCGTTCTGAGGCTCCCTCCCGATTTTAGCTGCATCTATACCTGCAGCTTTTCCCACAGGTAAATGTGCTGCCCCAGGTGGACCCCTGCACTGGTCAGCCTTTAAGAGATGGAGCCCCCTCTCAGGTCCTCTGGCAACATGTCTCCTCTGGACGGAGGAAACACTAAGACTGACCAGGGACCTGAGGGACTGCCTCTTAAAGGGGAGGAAAAGAATTAGTGGCAACGTGTTTCCTGATTACGGGGAGGAGCTCCATCTCTCAAGGGCTGACTTGGAAGACGACTGGGGGAAAATAAGTTTTAAAAAAGGTAGTTTTTAAAACTTTTTTTCCATTGATACATGTTCCCTCGGGCAAGACCCGGGTTCTCAAAGACGTTTTCACAGGCATACTATAGACACCCAGCAGGTACAATATTTAAAGTAATTTTTCCTTTTTTTATTTTTTTATTTAAGCATCATTAAAATCACTGCTTCACTGCCTGGCTTTGGCGAATTACGGCTCTATGTACTGACGGCGCTGTGATTGGCCAAGCATGCGGGTCATAGTGCATGCTTGGCCATTCATAAGCCAGCAATGCCACAGTGAATTATGGGCCGTGGTGCGTCACTCGAATTTGAGGCGTCACGACGAACGATCGAACATACGATGTTCGAGTCAAACATGAGTTCGACTCGAATACGAAGCTCATCTCTATTCACCAAATCCTTGGTCTGCATGCCAAGCTGCTAACAGAGAAGGGTGAGAGTTTTCCCTACTCTTCTAGTCATTGTTTCTAGATATATTGGCACAATGTGGGCTTACTGGGGCTGATTTACTATTGCTATTATAAATTTACCTGGGCTGCATTATTTTGTGTACACTTAAAGCAATAGTAAAGTCTTTTTTACACTGTAAAATAATGTGCTCCTTGCAGGTTTAAGCCATAATGTACTATTTTGCACCGCAAACTAGTACAATATGACAGACTTTCCTACAAACGGAGCCCTCCAACGATGAGCTGTCAGGGCTCTCCCCAGTCCCTGGTGCTTCCATCTTCACCCAGTCTTTGTTCCTAGTTTCGCATCTCCAACCACTTGATTGGCTGGGCCGATGAAACATCATTCCCATACATGCGCGTGGGAGTCATGTCGATGCGACACACAGAGGGGGCCCTAAATGTGGTCCGAGCTGCGCATGTGCGGCTCAGGTCACATTACCGACTGACAGACAGGGGGGACATGTATGGCGAAGAGAGCTCTAGGGTCTCTTCTGTTAAAAAAAAAGCAGGGGATCCTGCCTATCAGCGGATTTGAAAAATGCTGACTTTATTACTATTTTAAAAAGATGCACCAAATATAAGTAATGAACCTCTAGTAGTTCTTAACCTTTTTGATACCACAACCCTGTTAAGTCCCAAAACCTTCCATTCCCCCATCAGTAAGAAATAAACTTTACACTAGCACAATAAAAGCATTGGAATGCAAAACAAATGTTGGAAGGCTCTGAATGGGACTGGGTATCACTGTGGGAGGAATCGGTGCTGTGGAATGAGTTAGGAGACTATGATAGTTTGACAATCAATAAGGCCCCTTTCAGACGTCCGCATCCGTCCGTCCATTTTTACAAGTCCCTATGGGATCGCGTCCATTAGCGGATGATGCATCCGCTAACGTCCGCAAAGATCCGCGTCCGTAAAGGTCTGTTTTTTTTGGACGGAAGAAAACCCTTTTTTTCTTCCGTCTGGCGGATCGGATCGGATGAATACAGACACACGGTCCGTATTGATCCGATTCCCCATAGGGGATAGCGGAGGAAAGACAGGGCGGTCTCTGCACAGTGTGCGGGGACCGCCCTGTCCGCCGACAGCTCAGCCGACACACACGGAGCGGACACAAAAACGGTCTGCTCCGTGTGAAAGGAGCCTAACTCTCTCATACATCGGAGTATTTTATATCATTCATCATTTTGAGACAGAAACAATTGTGTTGCACTTAAATGAAGTGAATGAATAAATAAAATGAATAAATCAAATAAATTCAGTTCATGTGACTTCAGTATGACACCAGTGTAATACTTTCTCATAAATAGAAGTGCAGAAGTTCTTGTTCACTCAGCTCCTCCACTTTGTGAAAAACACCACCACCATAAGTTTGGATGTACTCTTACCAGAGAGTGTTGACCACCTGTTACGGGGGGGGGCACAAAGTGCTCTTAAATGTCATATGCTCCATCCATGGTCACGCATCAGAAAGAGTAGGGGTGTCATCCAAACGTCACATGGAAGCCAATACTCCTCTAGTCTTGGGATATGGTGCTCAGTGGGATATGTCAGCGAAAAGACTGCAAAGTGTCTACTGTTTTGCATTTTGATCCTTGTATCTGCATTGGACAATACTTACCTCTTGATATTTTCCACCAGTTTTGATGAGCTTCCTTTAACCCACCTGGAGCATCGGAATACCTATTTGATGGAAGTCTGTGAAATATTAGTGATAATTTTGAGGTAAGTACCAGTATGGGTGTTTTACCTGTTGAAACCAATTGTTCATGTTCCATGTGTGCATGGATTATTTGCCTATAACACTGTTTGCTTACCTATTGAGCGCTTAATAGTGAATGTTGCAATTTCAACTCATATTTTTGAAATAATTTTTCAAAAGTCATCATTTGTAACAAAAAATGCGTAAAGCATGGTTCTAAAATTAACTCCAAACAATTTTGCATGTACAAATTTAAAGCGGTTGTCCACCGCAAATGTTTAAAAAAAATGTAATGCAATTGCATAGCATACTAGCACATTATGAAATACTCACCTTGGAACAAAGTCCTCCAGCACTAGGCTGTCACCATAGAGGGGGCTTACATATTCCCCCACTCTTTCTGTCAGGGGTATGTAATTGGCCGGAGCCACGATGACGTCACTCATATGCATGCGCACGGGAGCCCCCGGTTCCGGCATGAAGCGATGAAGGTTCAGCAAGGTATGCCGAACCTTCAAAATACGTGCGCCAGTGACGTAACTGGCTGCATTTAGGGTAAATATAAATTGTACCTACAGGTAAGCCTTATTATAGGTATATTATATGAGTATTATGTTTAATTTTAACTTTATAGGTTGAGATGTCAAGGCAGAATTGTTTGGGCACCTCTTCAAAAAAACTGACCAAATTACGGCCTGAGTAGATGGATTCAGTCATAATACCCTGAAATCTTTGGCTAAGGTTACAATATTTTTAGGATTTCCTAGATTGCCCTATGTCTGTCTTTGTTGGCAGCTTCTTCTGCACAATAGCGCTCTTTTTATGACTTGCTGAAATGTGCCAAGTAATTTCTTATTCTCAGTCCGCTCATTCAGGGCTTGTTCACACCATGTCCATTGAGCTGCACAGCACTGCACATGAATGGTGTGAACGGGGTACAAAGGAAACAAATGTTTTCTCTACATCCATACATGTGCGGTAGTGTGCAGAAAAATGCACCTCAATGAACCTGATATGAAAAAACCTACAGGAGATCTGTTTAAATGTCTTGATGGTCTGTGCCATTATCTGGCTTTGGTTGCTCTTCTAACTGGCTAAAGTACTATTTGTAAAGAAGACATCTTTTGTTACAGGAGTTTGACCTAACAACATTCAACACACCACAGATAGTCAAAGTAAAGACTTAGAACACATTTCCTAGGGAGAAATTTGGAATTTGAGTTAGTGGGCATGCATGTACTGCCTTTGCGAAAGCCCCCTCCCCCTTTACCCTCTTTAGCCACTTTAGATCTCCTGTTACATTCTGTGATCGATACCTTTTAAAGGATCACTAAAGGAAATTTTTTTTTTTAGCTAAATAGCTTCCTTTACCTTAATGCAGTGCTGTTTTTATGTTCTCATTGTTCGTTTTTGCTTTGAAGTTACTGTAATTCTGCTCTGATCTCCACACTTCCTGCTTGTCTGGCTCCTTTGAAAAATCTCATGGCAGCTTTTCACTGTGGTCCAAACTGTGTGTCTAAAACTCCTCAGAACCAATCAGATTAATTTTAAAAACAAAACACTGCCCTGGGATTCAATTTAAAAACAAAACACTGCCCTGGATTTGTTTGTTTTTGTTCTGTCTCTCTCTCTACTTCACATTAACACAAAACCAGTTTAAAAACAAAAGTGAAACTAGAGGCATATTATATGATTGATTTTTATCTATTTGTAATCATTTTTAAAAGGAATCAGTTAACTTGTATGTCTCTATACCCTGTAAACAGTCATTTCAGCAAAAACATTTTTTTCCTTTAGTGATCCTTTAAGGGTAATTTTTTACACTGTGCCATGGCAGCAGATTTTGTAATTAAGATAAATACTTTTCTTTGGTGGTCTTTTTGAGGTGGCTGATGCCAGTTATTGTTTGCATTATATCAATGAGGGCAACAGCTCAAATTCACTGATTCCTTCTTTGGTAGACAGCAAAATCACAACCAGCTGCAGCAGTGCCATCTTAAAGGGGTTGTAAAGGTAAATGTTTTTTCACCTTAATGCATCCTATGCATTAAGGTGAAAAAACATCCGATGGTACCGGCCCCCCCGAGCCCCCGTTTTACTTACCTGACCGTTCGAAGGTCCCAAACACGTCCATGTTATGTTCTTGGGTTCCCAGCCTGGCCGTTGATTGGCTAGGCTGGGCGGATTGATAGCAGCGCAGCCATTGGCTGGCGCTGCTGTCAATCACAGCGGATGACGTGGCGTGCCGGGGGGCGGGGCCGAGTGATACAGTCGGCGGCTATGCCCTCTGCTGTATCACGGGAACGTACTCGCAAAAGCTTTCTACCATGCTCGCTCGCTCGCATGAAGGTGGAAAGCTTTTGCGAGGAGGAGCTGAGACAGCGGCCGAGGGACCCCAGAAGACAGGGTTAGCGGACACTCTGTGCAAAACGAGCTGCACAGTGGAGGTAAGTATAACATGTTTGTTATTTAAAAAAAATAAAAATGTTGCCTTTAGTGACCCTTTAAGAGCATTATAGGCCCCCGGGCAATACAGTGCACTGGGGTCTACACAATCACGCACAATGGCTGCGTTTGTATGGCATAGCAAATTACTTACAGGGTGAGGTCGAGGGTCAGGTGAGGTGCAGTACAGTTACTCACAGCAAGGCAGTCTCTGGACAGGCTCAGCTCAGTCAGGCAGCTCTTCTCAGAAGTGCTTAGCTGCCCGCTCCTTCCCCTCCTTCTGAGCCACACTGAGTCTGAAGATGGCAGAGGTGGGTGAAGCTACATTTTCAGCAGCAGAGGTGGTATGCTGTTAATGCTGTGGCGGCCGCGGCACACTCTGAATGCTGGGGCGGCCGCGGCACACTCTGAATGCTGGGGTGCCCGTGGGCCTCTGACGTCACTGGTTTCTAGGAGTCCGGCGATTCTAGCAACCAGTGCAGTCAGTGAGCGGTGTGCGGCGTGCCACAGCTTTGGCGCCCCTTTTCTAAGCTTCCCAGGCAAATGGGGCCCCCAGTCTCTGCCAGGGAGTCTAGAAACATCTATGGCTATGGTGTTTGTTGGCAATAAGACATTTACTCTTTGATAGGAGGAGCGGCGGCAGGGGCGGCTGAGATGAGTTTCACGATCGTCGGCGAACTGTGCACAGTGTGCAGGGAAGGAGCTTGTCAAAAGTGAAAGTAGTGTGTGCTGTGCTCTTGGTCTCCCCCTAGAGTGCAGTACCCGGCAGGAAGTGCCAAGGTAAATGTCTCCCGTTTTTTTTTTTTTTATCACTATCTACTGTATGTGTTTATATGTATATTCTGTGGGTGTGTGTATATGTATATACTGTGTGTGTGTATATGTATATACTGTGTGTGTGTATATGTATATACTGTGTGTGTGTATATGTATATACTGTGTGTGTGTGTGCATATGTATGTATGTATGTATGTGTGTATATGTATGTACTGTATGTGTGCATGTATGTATGGATGCATGTGTGTATGCATATGTATGTACTGTATGTACTGTATGTGTGTGTATATGTATGTACTGTATGTGTGTGAGTGTGCATGTATGTGCATGTGTTTATCAGTGGCAGTGAGTCCATAAGGGCGCATGTGTGCCGATCCCTCTCCCCAGTCACTCCCTCTATGCCACCGCTGCCACCCCCATATTTAGGTGTCCGGCTCCTTTTCAGGCGCCTGAATCACAGGGGGGGTGTTGAAGCACCTGATTAGAGCCATAGTCTCTAATAGGCTTCAAAATAGGTGAACCACGAGCGCCATGCTGGACGCTCAAAGTCCACCCAGGTGTGTTAGAAAGGCGAATTAATATTCACTTTGCTAACACTGAACCACCTCTCCACCAATCAGGTGTGCGGGTCTGTTACCCATCACCTGATTGGCTGAAACAATAGGAGCGGCTATTGGACACTTATCAGAAGGAGAGGACGGGAGATGAGGACGGCAGGAGATGCATGGAGGACCCTGGCAGTCACCCGCAAGCCCCACGAGACAGGGTAAGAGTCGGACGGGGCGAGGGGGGATTCACAGTGGTGGCATTCGATGGCACAGTTGCAGCATTTGATGGCACACTGGCAGCATTTAATGGGCACACCAGTATTTTCTGGGCACACTGGCGGCATTTGATGGGCACAGTGGCAGAGTTTGATGGGCACAGTGGCAGAGTTTGATGGGCACTGTGTCGGCATTTGATGGCGCAGTGTTTAAATGGGCACAGTGGCAGCATTTTGGCACAGTAGCAGCGTTTGGGCACAGTGGCAGCATTTGATGGAAACAGTGGCAGCATTTGGCACAGTGGCAGAGTTTGGGCACAGTGGCAGCATTTGCTGGGCACAGTGGCGACATTTGATGGGCACAGTGGTGGCGTTTGATGGGCACAGTGGCGGCATTTGATGGGCACAGTGGCAGCATTTGATGGGCACAGTGAGAGCTTTTGATTTGCACTGCAAATTATGTTTTTTTAAGCATTTTTCCGTTTGCTTGCGCCCCCCTAAAAATGTTGAGTACCAGCTGCCACTGGTTTATATGTGTGTGCATATGTGCATTTATATATATATATGTGTGTGTGTGTGTTTTTATATGTGTGTTTACATGTATGTATGCACATTTTATGTATGCACTTTTAATCCCGATCCCCTATTTGTGTACAATCAGAACCTATTTGTTTATTTTTTTTTTTTGCTTGTTCATAGTATCTTAAAAAAATGCTATGCCTCCGAAAACCGATCTATGCTTGGATCGTTTTTCAGAGACATTTGACAGCAGGTGAAGAGGCAACATGTTGCTTCCTGACTGCCTGTTTTAACCCCTTAAATACATCATCACTATGCTGCAACTGTATGAAATGCACACAGTTGCAAGGGGGTTGCAGTGTAGCCACATTCACCTAGGGGTATACTTCAAGGGTGCCCTGACTGGAAAAAGATTGCGAAACACCGACATAGAAGAATCGATCTCTCCATTTTCCTCCTGCAGCCGCTGAATGCCTGCGGGAGGGAGAGGAAAAAAAGCAAGGGGAACTGGAGAAATCGGTTCATTTATATGCAGCCGCCTACTTGCGACCGGGTCCTGTAATGCCACCGGGCTCGGAGAAAAGAGCCCTGTCTGGGGGTCAGGGGGGGGGCCCTTCATGGTTTCTTGCATCGGGGCCCTGAAGGTTCTAGTTACGCCACTGGCCAGGAGCCATGCCTGCCACATGGTAGAATGTACATTTGCTCTGCAACTATCTGTAAAAAATGCTGTGCAAATTGTGTCTGGCACCTTTTTATCAATCAAAAGACAAATAAAGAAAAGAAGAAGAAATAGATTTGCCCAATATTCTGTCTGCAGCAGAGCAGCTTGTCTGGCAGCTGGAAAGTATGTAGTCGTTATAATGTTAATTTTTCTTGTAATGTTCACACATTTTTTTTTTTTTAAAGGAATAATGATCAGTTTTTATTATTTTGTGCTTTACAATGTGCTTGGAATACCAAATATTATGTTGCTGGCTTCTTAAAAGAGTTGGAAATGTTAAATGTAGGAATCGCATGACAATTCTCGTCAAACAATCATGTGAAAATCATCTGCACATCACTGGGGATTCTAAGTTCACAGGAATTTTTATTTCACATGTTTGGATAATTAAAATGAATAACCACAACTCCATATGTAAGTTACCACTATTGCACAATACTATCTAGACAGGCCTCACAATGTAATCAGCACTTTTTCATATTAGGTTAATTGTTTGCACAAATACCTGGTATTCTAGCCAAGTTAAAATTCTTTGTTTGTTGGTTCAGGGCAAAAATCCTTGCAAAAGTGAAATAGCAACACATAAACTGCATGAGAATGCATAAGTTTAAGGCCTTGCTCATACGGGCAATAGAAGAGTGGGTCACATTTTACCACTCACGTTTGTTAAAACAGGGAACAGATGTACAGTAAGTGTACATACGAGAGAGATAGCATTGCCCTGTATTGTGACAAGGTAAAAATAATGCTGCCTGCAGAGTTTGGCAGAGGGCTTTGCATCCTCCTTCACTAATTTCTATTTAAATGCTCCACACACACACGTGGTAAAAACATCATAAATGCACCTATGGCATTTATAGTACATTTAAGTTGCAAAAAGTCAAAAGTGACAATTTCCTATTTTAGCATTGTAAAACATAAAAAAAAGGGACATTTCAGTAGCGTCAGACACCAGACAGTGAAAAATGAAGCCCCGTACACACGGCCGAGGTTCTCGGCAGAAACCAGCGAGAACCTCGCTGGGAGCCTAATTCTGCCGAGAACCTTGGCCGTGTGTACGGATTCGGCGAGCCCCGCCCGTCGGGAAACCCGTCGAGCAAATAGAGAGCAGGTTCTCTATTTGCTCGACGGCCCGTCGGGATGAATGGCTGGTCGCCTTTCCCGACGGGCTGGTCGCCGAATCTGACGGCCGGCCGAGAACCTCGACGGGCGGAACGATGTGTTCCGCCCGTCGAGGTTCTCTGCCGTGTGTACGGGGCCTTGAGTGTGCATTCAGGTTCCCTGGAATCACGTATTGACACCTACATCCTTTGCCACACGGCTTTTTTTCTAATTTTTTTGAAGGACAAATGCCCTATCGCTGGCTTATTGTTAGTTTATTTTTGTGTAAAAAAAATAAAAATAAATAACATTTTGTAAGCATTCAAATTTTAAATACGATAACAGAAAATAAGTGGTTACCTAGTAGAATGAATGCTCATTTGGATACCTGAACAAATAAAATAAGTTTTCACTTAAAGGATCACTAAAGGAATTTTTTTTTTTTTAGCTAAATAGCTTCCTTTACCTTACTGCAGTACTGGTTTCATGTCCTTATTGTTAGTTTTTGCTCTAAAGTTGCTGTAATCCTGCTCTGTTCTCCACACTTCCTGCTTGTCTGTTTCCTTATAACCACAGTGCTAGGAGCTTTCTCACAGTAATCTAAGCTGTCATTACTGTGTGTCTAAAACTTCCCAGAACCAATCAGATTCATTTCAAAAACAAAACACTGCCCTGGATTTGTTTGTTTTTGTTCTGTGTGTCTATTTCTACTTTGCAGAAACATGAAGCCAGTTCAAAAGTGAAACTAACCTGCAGGCACATTATATGATTGATTTTTATCAATTTTTAATCATTTTGAAAAGGAATCAGTTAACTTGTATGTCTCTATACCCTGTAAACAGTCATTTCAGCAAAAACATTTTTTTCCTTTAGTGACCCTTTAAAGCACTTATACACATAATAGTATTGCATAAGGGAAATGCCCTGCCAATATGAAGATTTTTTTTTTTTGGGGGGGGGGGGGTTTTAAGTCGTTTAAACTTTTTTTCTATTGGTTGTTTATGAAGGCTATAGATAGCTCACCTGGTCTATGTCTCTGATCAGACAAACCAACAGACAACTTTAGCACTGCTATAATAAGACCTTTCAGAGAATCTGAGTAGTTATGGAGACAACAATTGGGCTCCTTGAATTCCAATTTTTCTGCTTGGCCTGGCCTGGAGGAGAGCTGCTGTACTCTGATCAGAAGGCTGCCATGATTGATGTTGCCTGTTGAATGCCTCATAACATTTGTATGGAACAGCGAGACTCCTGAGACCTAACTGAGGATAGGAAGCCAGAACTGGACCAAGTGTTTGTCTCTACAAGTTAGAGCACATAGCTTGGACACCTGGTGAGTGAGGAGTTGATTGCCAACATCTTTACAAGTATGTATTAAATGTAAGCATTTCATGTTCTAATTTGACCTAACCCACAAACCTTTTGCAAAGCAATGTTGAACTTATTTTATGGATTTGTCTTGGGGTACTCCAGCCCTATGCGTTTTGTCTTTGGACCTCCTCAAACTCCAGTGACAAAATGCATAGAGAGGGACCTTAGCGATATCATCATGTTTGGAACTTTTCGGTTTTCTCATTTCGATCCACCCTGCACATGAAATCCCCTGCTGAGATACCATTTTCAAGCACTGTTATATAGTGCTCTGTTGCACTAATAATATGTAAGTGTACCTTTGATTTTATACATTTACTAACTTTCTATGGCCTTCAAGTACTATACTACATAAAGCTGTTGGCAAAACAAGAATCCCTGGGAGCTACGAATTAATACATTCAGGCACATATGGCCTGCTTATCTTTTGGGCATCACTAAATAGTGAGCAATATTTCACGCTGGCATGTTATTTTTCATCCATTTGAGCAAGGAAAATGATTTATGGACTTTGAAGGTACACTATTTTATAAGATTTTTTTTGCATAAGGACATCATTTATAGTTCTTGCTAATCTTTTTTTGTGTTTATATGTACATACCTTATACCTCGTAAGGGAGCTGTTTTCCTAGTCACATTAATAAATAGATATTACCTGTATTTTATTTATATCATTTTTATTTAAAGGAGCAGTGTTGTTTATATTATAATTACTGCACTTTGAGGTTCACCAAATATTAGCTTCACACACTCCACAATTCATTAAACCTGACCTCTTTGGAGACTATGGTAGACAAATATTGTAATTCAACAGAGATAATTGGCAAAATGACTGTTAAAAATGGCATGATGAGCTTGGCACTGCCATGGGGCATGTGTACATCCCAACTAAATATTTAACCAAGATCATTTAGTAAAGTGAGGACCTTTTCAGTTAGTTTCAAGGTCAGGATTAGTAAAAAAAACACAAATTCTTTACAAAACATACCTGGGCAATGCCTAATTAACTGCATGTGCCCTTATCAAACAGTAGATATAGTCTGTGAGAAACATTTGAAAAAAAACATGGAAAAAATGGTTTAGGGTTTCCCTTACAATTCTAACCAGGCCCTTATTCAAACATATATCCTGGGTGTCCAGAAAAGGGAGGACAGCCAGTGCGCATCCCCCCTCTTGTACCTTACAAGGCCACATACCTGTCAACATTGGGAGAGGGTATCTCCCAAGGGAGGGTGTCTAAGCAATTGTGAGAAGGGACTTATCAGAATCTGGAAGTTTTTTTTTTAAATAAGGTAAGGTGATCAGACATCCCCGGTTTCTGGGGACAGTCCCCGGATTGATGACAGTGTTTTTTTTTTTTTTTTTTTTTTTTGTAGAAGGTGCAGACTGGTTGTTAAAGAGGTATTAAACCCCAAAGCAAACATGCAATATATTTCATCTTTTTCCCCTCTGTTTTCACCTGGTGATATGGCCAGTAACACACCTCCTACATTAGAGTGCCCCCCACTCTGGATGAATGACCACTGGGACACTTTAGGACCTTTGGGGCAGCCATCACATCTAAGAATAGATAAGCTGCAATATAATACGTTTGCTTTTGGGTTTAATACTGCTAATACTTTAAAACACAAAACTCCACCACAAACACATCAAAAATGCACTATGCTACACCAAAAGAAGAACCCGCACAATTTCCATGGCTGTGCATTGTGCAGACGCAAGATAAATTACACTAGTGTGAATGCGGCCTTAATTTAAAGAAAACATACAAACCACCAAAACAATTTTTTATGTCCCCCACTGTAATCTTGCATCAACCAAGGATCAGGCACTCTAAGGCTTCATGTACACTACAGCGTTTTTTTGCCAAAGCTCCATAAAATGTGTTCATGCACGTGTAGCGCCCATGTACTTCAAAGTACAAGTGCTAATACATTTTAGGGGGATGATCAGAGTGTAAGTGACTTTGATCTCAATTCTGATTAAGGTAAGGCTCTCTGTTTCAGCTTGGCTGTGCTGTGGGCTCATCCTGCTGTGCCTGGGGTGTTGTTCCACCCCGGGGCGACAGGTGGCCTACCGGGCCGGGGCATGGGTGCTACGCAGTGTTCCTGGTTCCTGGGCCATTCGGGCCTGGGGCATCCAAACAGGATGGGGGCTCAGTGATCGACTGAGTTCCCACATTGAGGATCCCAAGCGAGTTTTGGTTGTTCAGTGGGGAGTCCAGTTGAGGAACGCCATTGAGAGGCTGGCGGTCCAACAGTATTGAGACAAATTATCGGGGATCGAGGTACTGGACACTGAGGGATTGATTCCTCTCTCAGTCGGTACCATGGCGACATTGAAGGAAGATTCAGGCAAACCCTTAGAACGGGAGAAGTTCCTCCATTTCTAAACTCAGAGAAGGCCTGTGGCAGGGGCACATCCCTGACGGTCACCCAGAAGAGTCTGTGGCAGAGACATCCTTCTTAAAGTGGTTGTAAACCCACTTTATTGACTTTTACCTACAAGTAAGCCTATAATAAGGCTTACCTGTAGGTATAAAGAATATCTCCTAAACCTGTACGGTTTAGGAGATATTCCCCTCGCAATGCGCAGCGGCGCATGCGCAGGGAGAATCTACTGCCAAAGGACCGGCCACCGCCATCCTGTCCGGATTTAAATCTCCCGCGCGCATGCGCGGGAGTGACGTCATCACCGCTCCAGCCAATCACAGCTCTGGAGCGGCGATACCCGGAAGACACGCCGAGTCAAGAGATCTCGCTCGGCGTGGACCAGGTAAGTTTCCTACACCTTGTTCCGAGGTAAGTATTTCATAATGAGCTAATATGCGGTGCATACTAGCTTATTATGACTTTTGCCTTGCATGTGTGGGGGAATTTTTTTTTTTTTTTGGTTTACAACCGCTTTAAGTTTCGAGTGATACTCTGGCTGCCAGGTCTGTGAGAGAGACCTGTCCAGGTACGCTATACCCACTCAGGCTGGAGTGGTGAAAGAAAACTAATTGTTTGACGGAGACAGGACTGTTTCCATATCTAAGGCCTGAATCTGCTGTGCTCCTTTCAACCTTTGTCTATCCTTCCCATCACCTGTTAACTGGTTTTACCCGGCTGGGTAAAAAAGAGCACAAATAAAGAGACTTCCTATGTGCGGACATTCCTTTACTGCTACTACATTCATCGTTCAGCCTAGATACTTCACCGGAGCCATGAGGTAACATGCCATCCCATCATTTCTTAGCAGCTCCTTCAGGGTAGTGCTACACACACAAAGGCTTTTAGCATCGTTTAGGAGCTGCTACAGTTAGGGGACCTTCAACCTCCCCCAAACTTCATCTTCTGAATACTGAAGAATCCCATTCAGAATATCAACTTTTTGACTGTTGGCCATGGAAAACCACAAACGCGGTGAGACCACAGCAAAATCTGGGCGATATTTTGCCATATTTTGCAGTTTTCCCACGGCACATCACGGTCAAGTTTACATGAACCCAAACTAAATCTCAAGCAGCAGTTGGCCATTGCACCTTCAGAAGGCCCTGTAAGAAAAGGCATTTACTAGGGAATAAAATAATATTCATCTACAAGTTTAACTTTACTCATTAAATTTTTTTAACTGTATGCTTGATTGTGGAACCTTACAATGTAAAAAGAGATGCATGCTTCAGACAAGAGGCCCCCCTGGTTGTGTCCACCAAATAATCAATAGCTGGATGCTAAGCCAATGTTATTTGCTTTAATATATACATGCCTCTCAGAAAACAAAGTAACACTAATCTAGACATGTCAATTAAATGATTACCAATTCCTAGAACAATGTTAGTGATTGCAAAACAAATACATCATGTTTAAGATCCCGTATTCTCTAGACACAAGTAAATCTTCCTCCTCTATCGCAGTTCTTCCTCCTCTACAGGCCATTACAAATAAATGAGTTGGTGCAGCAAAATGTAATTTTGGCAACTGCAAGAGGCAGAGGTCCAGTCTAACCTGAATTACTGGCATTTCCAAAGATGTGACAACCATTTGACATTGTATTACTGCCTTTAAACAAGTCTTACAGAATAAGGTTGAGAGAGCGCCATTGCATCATAGTGAACCAGCCACAATATTAGCTTTATTGCGGTGGTGCTACAGGTGGTATTTAGTCTTGTTTTTTCCAGTCCTAGCAAGGCATAAAAGATGCAGAAGTCATTTACCTTTCATACTGGTACATTTAAAACTCACAAACATTGGTTCCCAGTTAAAATGGAATTCACCCATACGGCTATTTACTGTATAGAGTTTACAAAATTCACTATAACTGTTAAAAACTAAATCATAACATGGTTTATTCATTAAAACAGTGCAAAGTGAATTCATCCACAGCAAATAATCAGCTTGCTGACATCAACCTGGTAAAACGGATACATTCTTATAGGTTTCTATGTGTTGCTTTCCAAGTAAATTTAGCATTTTGCACTACCTTATTTTCTGAATATAACTATGTATTCATATAAAGTCTATGAGCATGTAGAGGTTGTGACGACCTAAGAGATTCAAGCGTCATTTTTCATGAGTGAATAGATGAACATGCCAATTAATTCAGCAGGGTACGTGTGATAAAGTGATTTATATGTCTGCACTCAGCTACAAAATGTTGCCCAAATTCTGCTGACAGAACAAAGTGATAGTGCTGCTATAATTGTACAATATCATTATGGGTCACGTTCAGAGGCAGTTTTTTTTTTCATTTCTTTGACTCAGTATCACAGAATGTGATTTAATAAATCCAGTAAAAGCCTTTATCTGAACACCTGATCTGAACAATTATGTGCACAGCCAGTAGCACAGCAGTAGTAGTAGCAATATAGTGCAACAGAAGCTACATGCTTTCTATAGTGTGAATTGGTAATATTACATACCTGCAATAAAGGGGCAAAAAAAGCACAACAAACACATCACATTCAACATTCACAAGATTTGCATATTTTAACAATGCAGGTATAAAAAGCATCATCGTAACAAAAATAAAAAGATAAGTAAATCAATCAACACAGGTCATAGTTTGCGATTGCCAAAATTTCAGTGGGCAGTAGTGGCTATAGTGTTTAACAGGTGAATGATACAGCTTAGTGCCAAGAATAGGTGGCTAGAAAGAATTAATTTATATGTACAGATTGGGTCTATAATCCAAGGGGATCCTCAGGGACGGATTTAAATACTAATGCAGGTACTTTGCATTAGGTATCTGCACTTCAGCCCTGGTTTAGAAGGGTTTTGGGCCGAACCTGACCTGGTAGAAGCCCTTTTGAATAAACCCCTTTCCCAGATGTTCTAAGGTCCATAGCAAGTTAATTACCTTTAGCTTTAATGTCATCGAGCAAACCATACCTTGCTCTTGAGGGTCCCCGGAGAAGCATTTTTTTAAAGTTATTCTTCACTTGAATGGGACTATGGTAAATAAAAAAACTATTGGTCTCTACTAATATACCTATGAGAAGTTCTTTAAAATCTGGTCGCTATCTTCCATGGATCTCTTACTCAAAACCAAACCATAGCGCATTACGTTAGTGAACTATATACACACCTGGGCTGCTTTAGGGATCTTTTGGGATATGTACGGTAGTATTCCTCTGTCCCATCCTTGTCCTTTTTCTGCCCCTTCTTTCCCTTTTTAACCTACCTTTCTTTCTCCCTCAATACCTACTCTTTTTATCTGTTTTTTTCTGATTGCCTTTCTCTTGATACTTCCTTTTTTTTCCGGGGAACCAAAAAATAGGGGTACTAGAAAAGTAACCCTAGGTCGGACTTTATAGGCATAAAAAAGAATGGAGAGGTAGAAAAAATATTAAAATGTTTCCCCCAAACTTTCTGACCGCCTCACCCACCTATTTATCCTCCACAGATCATACCTGACGCCCTACCGCACCTCTAAATTCAGACGAGACCACGACCCTAACTGCCCCACCTGCGGCCACTCTGACGACTCCTTCTTTCACTTGCTTTGGACTTTCCTGCCCATACAAGGGTTCTGGACCCAGGTGGTCTGGTTTCTCCATGACCATGTGGGCTCCCCTGTGTCCCTCTGCCCCCGTAAGTGTGTACTGGGGCTCCTCTCGCTCCCCGAAGGCGAAAAATACCTAAACATATTTCTGCAAGAAACGTTATTCCTTGCTAGGATGCAGGTCGCCAGGAGGTGGATGAGGGGGGCTCCTCCCACTCTACAGCAATGGATCAGGGCTGTCAACATCACCCTCCCCTATAATAAAAAAAAAAGTAATGTATACCCGCAGAGGCTGCCCGAAGAAGTACAATAGGATTTGGGACAGGTGGTTGGAAGACTCCTCCACTTGCAATGCGGCGGACTAGATGTGGCCTCCGCTCGTTGAACGTCCGCTCCTCCCGTGGACTCTCTCCTTTCATCCCTTGCTGCTCGGTGCCTCGGTGACGTAAACACTCTTTCTCCTCGCCTCTTCCCACCATCTTTTTTACATGTCCTTATGTATGTCAAATGGTTTGATTTGTACTTGTAGTGCATGTTGCACTTATCACCCGTCTGTTCATTTATTCTTTATGCTCAATAAAAGTCGTTTTGATTAAAAAAAATATATATATATTACAATATTTATTGAAAAAGGTACTTATAAATTGAGCATTCAAAAAACATAAAAAATCATATAAAATGATACAGAGTATACAGTGAGCCCTTGTGCACAGCGCCTTGCTGTCTCCCAGGGGCTATTCACGATCCTCACATTTTGAGAATCCCGTCTGAGGGGTTTTGGTACTCTGATGACCAGACAGTATGTGTCTATGTACATGAACCTCTTGTGTGCAGATCCCGTTCGGGGTCCTGGGTTGAATACTCAAGCCTTTCTTTGCTTGGCTTGTATTTCCCTCTTGTGATATGTTTTTGTCCCTGTTTTTGGAATTTATCTAGTTACTATCTGTGATCTGCCTACATTAGCAGAACTAGTCGCTTCTAAATTACCCATATATAGACTATTGGAACTAGTCTCCCTGCTGGAAGACATCTTTATATATCATTGTTTTTGGATATTTATGTATGAGGCTAACTCTACTAAAAGACTGTGAGATCCGTTTTCTCTTTGTTATCTTTGAACCTTAAACGTGTCCTGATGAAGCCTAACGGTGAAACGCGTTGACGCACAAGGGCTCACTGTATACTTTGTATAATTTTATATGATTTTAATGTTTTTTGAATGCTCAATTTATATGTAATTTTTTCAATAAATATTGTAATATTTTTTCTACCTCTCCATTGTTTTCTATGCCTATAAAATCCGACCTAGGGTTACTTTTCTAGTACCCCTATTTTTTTGTTCCCCGAAGAAAAAAAAGCAAGTATCAGGAGAAAGGCAGTCAGAAAAAAAACAGATAAGAAGAGTAGGTATTGAGGGAGAAAGAAAGGTAGGGGAAAGGGAAAGAAGGGGGAGAAAAAGGACAAGGATGGGACAGAGGAATACTAAATATCCCAAAAGCAGCCCAGGTATGTATATAGTTCACTCACATAATGCCCTATGGTTTGGTTATGCCTATAAAGTCCGACCTAGGGTTACTTTTCTAGTACCCCTATTTTTTTGTTCCCCTCTAATTTACGTATTTCGTAATGTGAATGCTTCCTTTTCTATTTTAATGCTTTTTTTCTTCCTCTCCTTTTTATTTGTGTTGTCTTTATGTAGTTCCTTTTGGAACACTCCAGAATGTCAAAAAAATATTCCAAAATCTGTACTCAGGTAAAATCTGGCACTGTACCTTTATATCAATTACTATTAACTATGCAGCGGGAATGTGCTACACTAACCCCTTTTTTGAATATTAAACAAAGGAACTATACCTTCTATAAGTATCCTAAGGCCCATCTGGAATCCATATTCATTTCCCATTCTACAGCCATATAAGACTATACACGAATACTTACCATCTAGTACAGTGGTCTCTAAACTGTCGCCCATGGCCCTTGTGTGGCCCTTTGCTTAATTTTATCAGGCCCCTGGCAATTGTTTCTCCCCAAAGTATAAGTGCTGCCATTGACACCAATGATGGGGCACTATTTCTTCCACTGACATCAAAAATGGGGATAATCTAACCAAAATAAATTCAGAAACACAGAAATAAACTCTACAATTTAATGAATGATATAGGCAAATGATGACAAATTAGATATCAAAAGAGCCATGCTAATAAAACAGTGATAATGAAAAAGGTTAATTAAATTATACTATAAAGTGTCCATACAATTTTCTTTCTTTAAAGAATAAATTCCAAGTGCAAATAGAACAATATTAAGAATAAAGTGCAAAAAAAGTGCAAAATGAATGTGCAAAAATGTCATCCTCTTCAGAAATGTTCAAGAACATCTTTGTAGATAGTAAATGTTTATTAACATTACAACTAGGGTTGTCCCGATACCGATACTAGTATCGGTATCAGGACCGATTCCGAGTATTTGCGGGAGTACTTGTACTCCCGCAAATACCCCCGATACCAAAATAGAATACCCCCCTCATATTACAGCAATGGCCTGTCCCTCATACCTTTAGATATGATGATGCCGCCGCTGCCGCATACCGCCATTAATCCCCTGCAATATCGCGTAGCGCACATTACAAGCTTTCATTCTGAATACTTGTAAATGCCCGCGCCGCCATGTACAGACACTCCCCTTCTCCGGATTGGTGGGATCCCTGAAATCCCGAGCAAGGGGGAGTGTCTATACGCGGATTCGTGCATAGACACTCACCCTTGCTCAGGATTGGAGGGATCCCTCCAATCCGGAGAAGGGGAGTGTCTATACATGGAAGCGCGGGCATTTACAAGTATTCAGAATGAAAGCTTGTAATGTGCGCTACGCGATATTGCAGGGGATTAACGGCGGTCTGCGGCAGCGGCGGCATTATCATATTTAAAGGTATGAGGGACAGGCCATCGCTGCAATGTGGGGGACATACGAGGCTGCAATGTGGGGGACATACGAGGCTGCAATGTGGGGGACATACATGGCTGCTGCAATGTGGGGGGACGTACATGGCTGCTGCAATGTGGGGTGACATACATGGCTGCTGCAATGTGGGGGGACATACATGGCTGCTGCAATGTGGGGTGACATACATGGCTGCTGCAATGTGGGGGGACATACATGGCTGCCGCAATGTGGGGGACATACATGGCTGCCGCAATGTGGGGGACATACATGGCTGCTGCAATGTGGGGGGACATACATGGCTGCTGCAATGTGGGGTGACATACATGGCTGCTGAAATGTGGGGGGACATACATGGCTGCTGCAATGTGGGGTGACATACATGGCTGCTGCAATGTGGGGGGACATACAATAGCTGCTGCAATGTGGGGGGACATACATGGCTGCTGCAATGTGGGGGGACATGGCTGCATTTGGGGACACATTTAAAAAAAGTATCGGTATTCGGTATCGGCGACTACTTGTACTCGGTCCTAAAAAAGTGGTATCGGGACAACCCTAATTACAACATCCCAGCCGTGACATCACCAACTCAATAAGGAATACAGGCTTACCAAATTTACTAGTGAAAAAGGTTTTTCCTGTAGCGAATGTGGCCAAACACCATGGCCAGGGTTTTCCCAAAGCTCTCTTACAGGATTTGCTTGAGGACAGGAGTGTGGACTGTGATGGTCATCTCAATAACATTCCATTGGGAACATCGGAAGAACTTGGTTATTAGGAGGATTCTCAGCGCAGAATTCAATGTTGTGGCACAGGTGGAAAAAAGAAGGCATCAATGCGTCTACAGGAAAGGCATGCCCCAATTCATACCAACACTGGAATGGAACGTTGAGGATTCACTGCATATCTTCACCTAGTTTTGATATGGAAGAAATTGTTATTCTTCAGTACATATAATACCGGATAACCCACAACGCTGTATAGAGGAGTGCTTTGGTCTTTGGCGCTGGCAGTCTGGCACAGTTGTCTTTGGCATGGGGCTGCTGGCAATTGAAACAAGTAAAAGAGATGTAATTCACAGGAGCTGACCCCCAACTCTACCAAAACTCTCCTGTCTCCTCTATACCCTCCTGTACAAAGCAGCCAGAAGAAACTGCATATTTCTAGCCTCGAACAGCAGTAGCCAGGGGCTTTGACATTCCTGCCAAAACAGCACCTGTACCTTCGGTTTGGAAACTTATTTTGTTGTTATCGTAGCAGCACCATCACTCCCACGGGTGGACGGCACAGTTGAAATCAGATTTTATTAGCCAATGACATTAGCAAGTCCTCAAGAATTTATTCAAGTTCTACAGTTTGGGCATCTCAGGCATCCCAATCCAAGATATGCGTTAAATAAACAAAACAAAACCAAAACAACCCCTAGACTTCTTATTGAGTCTGTAAAGAAAGTGTGACAATTCCTGTTACCTGGCTGTGTGGGGGAAAGACCCAACAAATTCAGCAGCTCCTAAGGAAGTAAGGGCTAAGAGTCTCCGGCAGAGGCTCGTTACCACGTGATCAGCCGTGTCCAATCACGGCTGATCACGATGTAAACAGGAAGAGCCGTTGATGGCTCTTCCTCAATCGCGTCTGACAGAAGCGAATACAGGAGAGCCGATCGGCGGCTCTCCTGACGGGGGGTTCGCGCTGATTGTTTATCATCGCAGCCCCCCCTCGGATGCCCACACTAGACCACCAGGGAAGCCCACACTGGACCACCAGGAAAGGGCAAAAAAAAAGGGGGGCAAAAAAAAGTCAGTAATAAAAATAAAAAAAGGCCAGTAAAAAAGATGCCACAAATGGGCACCGACTGGCAACATGGATCCATCAGTGCCACCCCACAGTGTCCATCAGTGCCACCCTTCAGTGCCAATCCATGCCCAGTGCCCACCTATCAGTGGCCATCTGTGCCACCCATAAGTGCTGCCCATTAGTGCCCATCTGTGCCGCCTATGAGTGCCCATCAGTGCCGCCTATGAGTGCCCATCAGTGCCACCTATGAGTGCCCATCAGTGCCGCCTATGAGTGCCCATCAGTGCCGCATACCAGCGCCGCCTATCAGTGCCCATCAGTGCCACCTCATCGGTGCCCATCAGTACTACCTCATTGGTGTCCATCAGTGCCACCTCATCGGTGCCCATCAGTGCCACCATATCAGTGCCCGTAATTGAAAGAGAAAACGTACTTATTTACAAAAAATTTACAGAAAAAAATAAAAACATGTTTTTTTTCAAAATTTTCAGTCCTTTATTAGTTGTTGCGCCAAAAAAAAAATCGCAGAGGTGATCAAATACCACCAAAAGTAAGCTCTATTTGTGGGGAAAAAAGGACGCCAATTTTGTTTGGGTACAGTGTAGCATGACCGCGCAATTGTCATTCAAAATGCGACAGCGCTGAAAGCTTAAAATTGGCTTGGGCGGGAAGGTGCGTAAGTGCCTGGTATGGAAGTGGTTAAAGTTCATCAAGGCAGGGGTCCCAATACTTTTGGTAATATAGTGTGTATAACTATATAGATCAGACCAAAATGACGGACAAATGAAGAGGAAAGCGGGACTTTGTTCCAAATCAGGAACAGTCCCTTGAAGTCAGGCACAGTTGGACACTATGGCCAACAGATCTAAGTTTAACAATCCCCTAGATACCTTTTTATTTACAGTACACTGACAATGGCAGCCCGTCCATTAGGTGCTCAGGGGCGCCGCCACCCCATCAATATGTCCTTCCCCCTAATCTACATGTGGGGTGCGGACACATTGATTCCAGAGACTCTAATAGGCTTAAAAAAAGGGTGGGCTTGTGGCGCAGGGCACTGTGCCCCCAGCCCACACAATTGTGTGACAATAGCGATGAATATGCGCTATTGTTACACGGATTCTCCTCTCGGTCAATCAAAAAAACAGGTCTGAGACCCATTTCCCTTTTGGCTGGAAGGAGAATTGGTCCAATTGGCCTAGGAGGAGGAGAGAGGAGACGCACGGCGGAAGCCGCCGTGATCCCGAGGAGGAGAAGTGGAAGCTGCCACCTGGAGGAAAGCGCTGCTTGCTTAATAGATGGGGTAAATGCCAAGCAGGGCTGGTGCAAGGATTTTTGACACCCTAGGCGAAACCTCATTTTGCCGTTCCCCCATTGGCTCCACCCTGGAACCCACCCCTTTGCCCTGCCCTGCCTTGCCCATGTATACCCATGTATACCCCACCTTTTTAATGAAGCACCCATCAAATGCAGCCTCACCAGCGCCCATCAATTGCAGCCAACCAGAAGTGCAAGCCGCCACCTGGAGGAAAGCGCTGCTTGCTCCATAGATGGGGTAAGGGCTAAGCAGGGCTGGTGTAAGGATTTTTCACACCCTAGGCGAAACCTCATTTTGCCATTCCCCCATTGGCTCCACCCTGGACCCCACCTCTTTGCCATGCCCTGCCTTGCCCATGTATACCCCACCTTTTTAATGAAGCACCCATGAAAGGTAGCTTCACCAGCGCCCATCAAATGCAGCGTATCATGCCCATCAATGAATGTTTACTTGCTTGCATTCATTCGGGAGTCGGGACACAGACACAGTCCTCCCCCACCACTGCGCCTCTGACACTATGTACGAATGGAGCGACGGCTGTCTGCTGATGCTGAGACTTAGTTGCTTGCTGCAGAGAGAAGAAAGTAGGAACACCAGAGGCTGGGCGCCCCCTAGGCAGCAGTGTGCCCTAGGCGGCTGCCTAGTTTGCCTAGTGGTGGTACCAGCCCTGGTGCCAGGCTTAACCGACCGGACCGGCCAGGGGGGATGCTTTGCGGGTGACCTGACTGACAGATGAGGGTGGATGTGGCTGCACTGTTTGCCGCCCCCCTCCAACAAATGTACCACCAGTCGCCACTGTGCACTGGTGATGGCTAACTAGTATGAAACAAGTGTATACAGTTTAAAAAAAAAATCTCTATATTAATACACTGTAACTTCGCTATAGACTAGCAGTTCATAGTTGCACAGGTGTCCCAGAGGCACAAATAATTAATTAGCATGCTCCACCTACTGTTCCTAAATGAGGAATGAACTATTTACTCATATAAATGCCTCCAGTTTTAAAAAGGATCTGCTCCTCTGTGCAGATTTATAGATTTATATACAGTAACATAGACATACTGCATATATTCTAAACAAACATAGAGCCTAAAGTTAACCTAGATGATTTGAAGACCGCACAGGAAAAAATAATTAATTCTGATGAATTATGTATGAGTGCTTTCAATATTTCAGCTCCCTTCTTAGGTAAAACTGTCATACTATCTGAGTTATTGATTTCCCTGTACACTGTAAAATCACATTTGGTATTTTTCAATACTATGTCTAAAATAATGACTTGCGCTGGTCAGTCAGAAATGAGGAAATCGACCAGACGGAAAAACAAAGTTCTATTATGCTGATCTGAACCTGACCTCATAATGGTGTAATTAATTAACCATTACATTTATATAACACTGGAAGGCAGTTAGCTGCCCTTAGAACTAGCAGGGTCATTTAATTCATTTACAGCTTACAAAATGGCAACTCAATGGTTTGCAGTTATAATATAAAACCAGCCCTTACCTTTTTTTTTTACTTTCAATTAAAACACAAGCCCAGTCAACATTAGTTAGTTTTCTTTTCAGTAAATGCGCTGGAGACATGCTTTAGTAAAAAGCTGCTTTATCTACCAGTTATAATGCCGCGTACACACGGTCGTTTTTTGCGATGAAAAAAAACGACGTTTTCTGTGAAGTAAAAAACAACGTTTTTGAAACGTTACTTTT
Organism: Rana kukunoris; assembly: GCA_029574335.1. Lineage (NCBI taxonomy): Eukaryota > Metazoa > Chordata > Amphibia > Anura > Ranidae > Rana > Rana kukunoris. The sequence goes on from CM056051.1 coordinate 224,313,389, forward strand.
CAAAGACAATTTTGCATACACACCATCGTTTTTTCACAAAAAGCAAGGTTACGTTCACCACTCTTTTCCATTGAAGCTCGCTTCATAACTATCAAGTGAAAATAAGTGATCTTGCGCTACTGAAGATAATAATGTAGTATCCAAATCAAATAACCAAATAAATACACGTGCCTTAAATAAGATATAGCTGTGAAATCTATATAGAAATCTGTATATTAAAGTCCAAAAGTGCATAAAGTGCCAAAGTGAATAGGTGTAGGTAAACAACAGTCCGTGAGTAGTCCAGTGTTCACAATATTCGTGTGGGTGCCACTCCGTGGGAAAAAACAGCCTCACAGGCCTCTCACCTCACTGCCACAAAATAACTGCATCAAATACCCTCAGGTATCTCCAACAATCTTGCCAGGTGTGCTGGGTTGGCAGACATCCGGGTCCTCACAGAGCCAAACATATAGCTATACCAACTCAGGAAACAAAAGTGGAGAAAGAGAGACTCCCATAGTGTAGTAATATCAGAAAAGGGTCATTTATTAAAAAAGTAATCTCCTTACATCAAAATTATAAAAAACAGCTTAAAAAACAAACGGCATAAGCCGGATCCTCACGTCACTCCAGGTGTCCGTCAATCCCTACGCGTTACGGCTACTGCCTTCATCTGGGGACACCTGGAGTGACGTGAGGATCCGGCTTATGCCGTTTGTTTTTAAGCTGTTTTTTATAATTTTGATGTAAGGAGATTACTTTTTTAATAAATGACCCTTTTCTGATATTACTACACTATGGGAGTCTCTCTTTCTCCACTTTTGTTTCCTGAGTTGGTATAGCTATATGTTCGGCTCTGTGAGGACCCGGATGTCTGCCAACCCAGCACACCTGGCAAGATTGTTGGAGATACCTGAGGGTATTTGATGCAGTTATTTTGTGGCAGTGAGGCAGTAGCCGTGGCAGTATGAAGGCAGTAGCCGTAACGCGTAGGGATTGACGGACACCTGGAGTGACGTGAGGATGCGAATTTTCGGCAACATAAAAGAATCGCATCAGCTACTCGGCCCTTCTTTTGCATCAGAGCCAATCAGAATAACTCGAATATTCGGCAAAAGGAATATTGCGCGATTATCTTCTCCGCCCTTCTTTTGCATCAGAGCCAATCAGAATAACTCGAATATTCGGCAAAAGGAATATCGCGCAATATTCCTTTTGCCGAATATTCGAGTTATTCTGATTGGCTCTGATGCAAAAGAAGGGCGGAGAAGATAATCGCGCAATATTCCTTTTGCCGAATATTCGAGTTATTCTGATTGGCTCTGATGCAAAAGAAGGGCGGAGAAGATAATCGCGCAATAGGAATATTGCGCGATTATCTTCTCCGCCCTTCTTTTGCCCCCTTATTCTCCTTTCTTTTAAGTAGAGTTAGTGTAGAGTTAGTGTTTAGTGCATATTAGTTTAGTAATACAGGAAATGATCTCCGTTTATGAGAATTTCGCAATCATTTTCGCATTAGCGAAATTTTGCATTAGCGAAATTTTGCAAAAATTTTTTGGGATAAAATATCACGAATATTCGATATTAGCGAATATTCACGAATATTCTTCTATATATTCGCGCAATATCGCGAAATCGAATATGGCGTATTCCGCTCAACACTATTCTCACAGTCTTCCTTCCAGGTTCGATCTGTTCGCCCGCTTAATTTGCTTGGCTGTGACAATGTTAGTCTGCCTATGCTCAAGAAAAGAATAAGGGGAGCGCCACATAAGTGCAGTATTATAATTGAACAGTTTATTCCCAACAGATAAAAAACACTTACAGGATGTAAGATAAAAACTCGCTCATCATAGATTCACAGTATTAGCTGCTCGCCTCCATTCTGCAGGCACTGCTAGGGATCCAGACAGCTGGGGATGGTGTAGATTGGCATGGACACCCTGTGAAACCAAGAAGTCCACGCCAATCAGGAACCAGGAAGTCCAAGCCCTGTGGAAGGAGCTGGAGACCCTCTCTCTCTCTCTCTCTCTCTCTCTCTCTGGGACATTACTGGGGAAAAGGGGCCCCCTGCTCCTTCCACAAGGCTTGGACTTCCTGGTCCATCTACATTCATGTCCATCTACACCAGGGACCCTCAAACTACGGCTCTCCAGCTGTTGTAGAAATACACATCTCATGAGGCATTGTAACACACTGACATTCACAGACGTGACTAGGCATGATGGGAATTGTAGTTCCTGAACAACTAGAGGGCCGTAGTTTGAAGACCCATGATCTACACCAGGGGTGCCCAACCTTTTGAAAAGCAAGGGCCACCTAAGCGACTTGGTAACCGGTCGTGGGCCACAATGAGTGGAGCGGGTGGATGGCAGCCCACTTGGCTCTATAGAGCCCACTATACTCTCCGCACACTAAACTCACAGGTAATAGAAGTCTATGGCTCAGTGCAGGTAACCCACAGGTGCATTTTTCTGCACCTGTGGATCAGTTTGAAAGCAGCCCAGTAACTACTGCAGAACAGATATGCCCATATATACACTGTGATTTTAGTAATAAACTGATCTTTAATAACAGTATTCTATTTTATTCCACCCCAGAGCAGGAGGTCGTGCGCCACATCAGAGGGCTCCGCAGGCCACATGTGGCCCCCGGGCCACTGGTTGGGCACACCTCACCTACACCATCCCCAGCTGTCTGGATCCCTGGTGGTGCCTGCAGGAATTTTTATCTTACATATTGTGAGTGTTTTTAATCTACTGCAAATAAACTGTTCATTTATAATACTGCACTTAGGTGACACTTCCCCCCTTTTCTTTATCTCATACAGAGCTGGCCAAACTCTCAGGATGGCAGGCACCATTTTACATCCATTAAGTATTATGGCTATGAAATTTTATGCAACTCATGAACTTTAAGAACTTCCACCTTAGAGCTGTTTAGTGCTTTTTTATGCGTTAGCTGGGCACATATGCGCCAGAAAATCCTAAACTCCCACTTCATCACGGCACAGAGACACAAATAAGGTCTCTTCTGTCATAAAAATCCTACCCATGGGCATCCACAGAACTTTTTTCAGGGGAGAGCATCATTTTAAGGTCACCCAAGCTCCGCCCCCTTTTGACAATATCATTAAGGGGAGGGGCTTAGTCGCAACTCACAAGTATTTTTAAAGGGGAAACAGCAGACTTTATTCCAGGCATTTGCTATGTACAGGGTACAGATTTTTTGTTTAATATGCACATTGCACTTTGTTCATGGTAAATGATATCAATGTATTACTTATATTAACATGTCATGGTTAATACTATATATCACATTGATGCAAGAGCAGTTTGAAATATTTTTATTTAAAAAAAAAATCTTTTGTTGATACACGCTGCAGGCTGTGTGGATAACCCGCTCCGCCCCTCCTCTGTTGTATATGCAGAGCTGGGAGAGCAGGAAGGGTTTTGTGTGTGCTGACTCCAGATGCTAGAAGCCAGAGCTGGAGGCGGCAGAAGCTCCAGATAAGGAAAAGCCCTGCCAGCTACTGCCACCAATGCAATCTTCTTTCTTGTGCCAAGTGCTGGTACATGGAGAAAGTCCCAGTGCCCGGCACCCACTGACAGTCTGCAAGCTGCGCTTGGGTTATTAGGGCCGCGTACACACGATCGAATTTGTCCGCTGAAAACGGTCCGATGGACCGTTTCAGCAGACAAATCCGATCGTGTGTACGGGCTAGCGGACAGGTTTGTCCATCGGACAAATTTCAAAGCATGCTTTGAAATTTGTCCGCTACAAACCTGTCCGTCGGATATGTCCGCTGGTTAGTACGGGAAACCAGCGGACATATCCTCCCGCACATGCGTCGTATCCTGTGAATGGATCCGACGCATGCGCGCGGAAGTGTTTACTTCCTGGTGCGTGACGTAGCGGTGACGTGGCGGCGTCAACGTCACCGCCGCGTCACCACGCTGTCTGCCGGCGGGGATTTTGATCCGATGGTGTGTACACGCCTTTGGACCGAAATCCGATGAGACATGTCAGCTCTAAACTGTCCGTCGGACAAGTTTGAGCGGACATATCTCATCGTGTGTACGAGGCCTCAGAGCTGTTTTTGTAACAGGGCAAGCTCACTGCTAATCTATTTTAGCAACCTCCCCTGACAGAAATGTCAGGCTGCTTTAATCTGATGTGTCCAAGAATTTGTCAGGAGTTATCAGGCTGATAACAGAGGAACGCTTCAGGAGAGAGCTATGGGACTCTTTGAAGAGAGATAACAAAATACTACAGATATATGTGCCCAGCTCAAATTTCATGAATTGGATTTACATCAACTTTAAGGCACTGCAAAGTAGAATATAACAACCATGCAAAATTCATCTTTTCATCTATCTGACCATGGAAATCTGAAGTTGCCTTGACACTGTTTGTTTAAATAAGCCAACCAGCTTGGCACCATTATGCCACGTACACACAATCACTTTTTGTGATGAAAAAAAACGACGTTTTAAAAAACGTCATTTAAAATGAACGTGTGTGGGCAAAACGTTGTTTTATGTCTTCAAAGAAACGACCAAAAAAAAATTCGAACATGCTTGAATTTTTTATGTCGTTTTTCAAAATGTCATTTTTTGTGTCATAAAAAATGATCGTGTGTACCCTAAAACGACGTTTAAAACAACGTTTTTAAACCCGTGCATGCTCAGAAGCAAGTTATGAGACGGGAGCTTCAATGGAAAAGAGTGCCGTCGAAAGTGTCTTACGTAACAACGCTATACAAGAGGATTTTCAGAAAACGATGGTTATAGGCAACGTCGTTTTTTAAAATGAAGTTTGAAAAACTTCTTTTTTTTTTTCATGAGAAAAAACAACGTTTTTTACAAGACAAAAAACGACCGTGTGTATGCAGCATTAGAGTGGTCATGGGTAAACCTTATGCATTGACTAGTAAGAATTTAGTCCGGCAGGACAAAAGCCTGTAATTAAATATCAGTATAGTAGTAGTATCTGGGCGGCACCCATTTTAAGGATTAGTTTACATTAGTTATAGAACTAAGGAACAGTGACATTTGTTATCTAAATCAGGCAATCCTTATGTACATGCATGCATCACTTGCATGAATCATTTCTCTGGCATACAAAAGCAAGTTCTATAGAAAGAACATTGTAAACATTTTATATTTACTAAGTTCAGCTGAAAGAAAGGCAAGTGTACTTTTCATTTCCTAGCGTTATCATGGGTGGATAAGGGGGAAACAAAAATGCATCCAGTCTAAGAATAATTTAAAGAGGACCTGTATCGAAACCACATTAATTCAAACTGATAATCATGGCAGTTTGTTTAAAAAAAAAAAAATGAATAAAACTTTTGTAATGTTTACCTATTACCTACTGTGGGAAATGTTTCTTTTGACTTCCACAGCAGACTTAAAGTGGTTGTAAAGCCAACCACACAACTTGCACCTACAGGTAAGCCTAGATTAAGGCTTACCTGTAGGTGCAAGAAATATCTGCTTAACCTACACGGTTAAGCAGATATTTTCACAAAAGCAGGCACCGATGTCTACGGCGCATTGCGCGCCGTAGACAACGGCGCAGACTCACTGAGCGCGCTGTTTTTGTGAATGGTAAATTCGGGGTTAATGCCGAATTTTCGCGCATGCGCGGGGTTCGGCCTGTCCTGCGCGCATACGCGGAAGTGATGTCATCGCCGCTCCAGCCAATCACCACGCCGGAGCAGCGATAAAAGGGAAGAAGATCATCGGAGACACGGCGGCGGTAGCGGAGGGCACGGAGGAGAACTTCGGGGGCTTCGATTTCAGGTAAGTCGATCATAATGAGATAGTATGCTATGCATACTAGCTCATTATGACTTTCTCTTGCAGGGTTTAAAAAAATAAAAAAAATAATGAGGGTTTACCTCCTCTTTAAGGCGGCCATACATGGGTTTAAATTTGGCCAGTTCAGCAAGGGCCAGCCAAATGTCAATCCATGTATGGACACCCTGTTTGTACAAAGGTAAATCTACTAATCGACTTCTGAACAAACAGACTGTCAGTTTTTTTTCGATGGATCAGTGTCACCAGCCATATCCGGCAGCACAGATTACTGAAGTCTGACTTCAGGGAATATAACAGCACATCGAATAGGTGGATGGGGGAATCAGATTTCTTTTTTTTTTTATTCAGCCCACTGATTAAAAAAATAAATATGATTAATGTATGGGCTGTCTAAGTTCTTAGGGACTCATAATCAGCCGCTCTGCTGGACTTTTCTTTCCCTGTTGAGATGAGATCATGTAACTTAATGCCTAGGCATAGGATCATGTGACCGATTGCCATGGAAGTCAGGAACATGTTGTGTTTCCTGCTGTACAAATAAAGGGGTAAGTTCACCTAAAAACTGCCTATACAGGTAAGGGAGGTCTGTAGATAAAAACAAAGGGCCAGATTCAGATACACTTAATATTGCGCTGCGTAATCGAAATACTCTATGCTGCCGTATTTTACCAGGCTCTACACCGAATCCTGGTAGATTTTTGGCCGTACGCTATGGCGGCGTAGTCTATTTCTCGCCGCGGAATCGAAATACGCAAATGGGGGGCGTGAAGCATTTAAATTAAGCGCGTCCCCGCGGCGATCGAACTGCGCATGCTCCGTTCAGAAATTTCCCACCGTGCATTGCGTGAAATCACGTCGTTACGTCATTCGTTGTTTGAGTAGCGTCGTTTACGAACATTCCTATTCCCGGACGACTTACGTAAAAAATAATAAAAGACGTCGGAAAACTTAGAAATTCAACGCGGGAACGACGGCCATACTTAACATGGGCTGTCTAATATTAGACCAGCAAAAAGCTGGTATAGTGTTACGCAAATAAAAGATGACTAAAGGTGCCGTAAGAGATTGCGAATGAAGATCGTAATTTCGGGAAACGCCGGCAAAAACGCGGAAAACGACGGGAAGTCCACCCAGTGGCCGCAATTTTATTGCAGCGTAGATCCGAAGGCGTACGAACACGTAATCCAGTCAAATTGAAGCCCGCAGCCATCTAATTCATGGTTTGAGGCTTCCGACTAGCTAGAAAACACGCATAATTTGAAATTACTCCAGTCTAACACCAGTTAGACAGGCGTAATGGCTCTGTGAATCTGGTCCAAACTGTGCAGCTTTGGCTAAGGCCTGGTTCATTTGTGTTGGCATGGCAGTCCATTCATTTGAAAGGGCTGCCGTGCCTCCTGAAATACAGGAAAACGTCCCTGCTTCATTTTTGGAATCACAGTCCACACAGAAACTGCAAGTGCAATGCGGGTCCCGGTGCAGGAGCGATTTCCAGTGCATGCGACGTGCCACTGGGATTGAGCTCTCAAACCCCCTCACATGTGTGATCCTCTATCTCCTTCTTTGCAACATCGCTGAACTCAGGACTACTGCAAAAGTAGAAAGAGAGTGCATGAAAGAGGTTTTTTATTTGGCTGGGAGAATCTTATAAACATCCTTCCAATAGCGCAGAACGTGATGATGTCATCTCCACCTATAGCAAGCGCATTATTTAACTTTGTTTTTATCAGCAGTTGCCCCTTACCTGTATAGATAGTTTTTGGTAAAGGTGAACTAACCCTTTAACCAGTTGCCTACTGGGCACCTTGACCCTCTTCATGCCCCGGCCTATTTTCAGCTTTCAGCGCTGTCATACTTTGAATGATAATTGCACGTTCATGCAACATTGTACCCATATGAAATTTTCTGCATTTCCTTTTCTTTTTTTTCTTTTTTCTTTATAACAGGGACAAGGCCGACATGGCCCAACATGGCATATAACCATGCATATTACAGACCAATCGTATTTTACAGCTCAGTGTACAAAAAAAACCTGACAGTCAGGCATGGAGGTCTCCCACACAAAGGAGGGAGCCAACCTGATGATTAGTATCTGTATTAGGTGTCAGGGTCCATGTGCCCGATCCCATCATTTTTTATTTGACAAAATACCCCCCAACATGGGGGTGAGGAATACCAGAAATAGAAGAGAAGAGTGAGAGTAGCGTAAAGAGATTAAAGAGGCGGTCAGAAAGTAGAAAGAGGTTGTTGGGGGGGGATCCGTCTCCCGCAAATGGGATGTCGGTGGGATTCACCTGGACCGTTGGTATATAGGACCTGCACTGTCCCTGGGGGAAATCGAAGTGGCATCTGCAGAAGAGCGCAATTCATACCTCAGCGGTGGGTTCTTTCAAGGCTTGAAACTCCGCTGAGAAGATGAAGACATTCCAAGGCTGTCACGCGTTAGTGAACGTTTCCTGTCTGTTCTGCATTTCCTTTTTTTACACAAATAGAGCTTTTTTTTTGGTGGTATTAATCACCACTGTTTTTTTTTTTCCTAAACAAACGAAAAGTGATCAAAAATGTTGAATACAAAAATTCATAGTTTGTTAAAAAATTTTGCAAACAGGCAATTTTTCTCTTTCACTTATGTGAGTTGAAGGGGACTGATAGGTGGTACTGATTTGCACTTATGAGGCAGCACTGGTGGGCACTAATGAAAAGGCACTGATAGGCAGCACTGATAGGTGGCACTGATGGGCAATGATAAGTGACACTGATGATGAGGCACTGATGGACTCTGACAGCACTAATGGGCCTTGATTAGCAGCACTAATGAGCACTGATTGTCAGCAGTGGTGGGTACTGATTGGCAGTACTAGTGGGCACTGTTGGGACTGCACTGATAATCAGTGTCAAAGTCCCTTTAACACAAGCCAGTTATCGGCTCTCTTCTTCTTTCCCCGTGTTGTCAGGGTAAGGAAAGAAAAGCCAATAACTGGCTTGTGTTTACATCCGTGATCAGCTGTGATTGGACACAGCTGATCACATGGTAAAGGGCTGCTGTGATTTGCCTTTTACCCCGGACTTTACAGAGCGTGATGCAGGGTGTGCACGGACAGCACGATCATGGTGAAATGTCAAAATGTATGCCCTCCTGGCAAAGTAAACCCACACTGTAGCAGACTATAGCGCGGGCAGGAAGTGTTTAAGTTATGCATTTTATTATTGCAACAATGGAATGGGTTGTCAAGTAGGGGGATGTGGGGGACTTTTCATCATGTTGTTTTACTTTTCTCATTTTCTTAGAAACCATACATTTTACCAAGTACCATAGTACAAGCAGTAATTATTGTGTAAACATATAGCACTCTGTGCAAAAACTTGTGAAGCCCTGGCACCTTCACTATGTTACCTGGATGGCCCAAGGTTGTTTTGAATGACAGTAACTGATAACTTGTGTTTCTGTTGTAAAAGCAATAAAGGAAACATTTGTCATCACAAAAGTCTATACACAAAGCAAAATGTAAGAAAGAAAGATTAGTTTTCAAGCTAACAATTGTTACATGCATTTAAAAATAAAATGGCCGTAAAGCTGCTGTGAGAGATTATATTCAACAACTGTATTTGGTTATTGCTCAAATGATTTATGGTGCACTTTGTATGTGTGCTGTTGTTGGGTAATATAACGTTTTTTAGCAATCATTATTGCACATTTGAAAAACAATAGCACCTCAGTACTTGCAATTTTGTGATATAGTTTTTCCATATTTTTAGTGTACTCTGAATTATATGGCACACAAAACACAGAGCAGAAGTCATTTGTCCCATTTAGAGGAGAGAGCATATCTATGGTCTCTTAACCAAATGTTGGGTGCATTGTACACTGCCCAAAATAAATACCGGTAGTTGTATTATCATGGGAAAATTAATGTGAAAATATCAAAGGGACTAAATTCTTAAAGAGGAACTAAACCAGTGGCAAATATTTTTTTGGGGGGAGCAGTGCACCGGTCGGGGTCATATGCACAACCCCCCCCCCCCCCCCACAGTCATTTACGAGACCGGCACTTACCCCATCTTTGCCGTTTCGTCTCCTCTCTCTTCCTCTGAAACACTTCTCCTTTCGGCTAATCGGGAAACGGTCTCAGATGGTCGTGGACGGTCTCATCAAATTGTTTTCGAGCATGCGTGTTATGTCGCTTTTGAGCGTTTCTGCAGTGCTTTTGGCGGTGCTTGCCATGATTTGTTTTTTTTTACACTGTATATAGCTTATATAGCTGGTTGCTAAGGAGGGGGCTGCCTTGTCCTTAACAACCAATGAATTCCCTGCTGACAGCTGAATATAAAAAAAAGAATTGCCCAGCTAAACAAAATTGTGAAAGAAAAACAGCGTGGGGTCCCCCCAGTTCATAAAAGGCCCTTGGGTCTAGTATGGAGTATGGATTCGGAGGGGGACCCCCCCCCCCCCATTCTGAAATGGAAAAATAAAATCTCACTCAAAATCCATACCAGACACTCATCCGAGCATGCAGCCCCGCAGGTCATGAAAGAGAGGGGAAAAGCGAGCGCCCTCCCCCCTCCACATGCCCTCAACATGGTGGGTGGATGCTTTGGTGCCGGGGGGCTCTTCCCAACAACCTTGGCCGGTGGTTTAACAAGGGGATCCCCAGATTCCAGCCTCCCACCTAGGTGACATTGTACCTGTGGTGTCCCAGTACAGGTATTTGCTGTAGGCCCTGTCAGATTGAGACCCTCGGCTTGTGGGGCCTCCCCTCCAGGGACTCAGCTAGTCATGATGTGATTTATACTGTTATGGTTGATAATACATTTATTAGGTGCGTATAGCTTTAAGAGGTTTAGTCCGCCATTTTATGTTTAGTCAGAGTGTATGAGAGTCAGGAGGACTAAGTGCTAGACAAGACCTTATTGTGTTGTATTATACTTTAACTTGTAACAAACTTTAAATGTAAGTTCCAAGGGGAATACAGATAAGTCTCTATGATCCACAGCTCTCAGACAATGGGCTTCAGTCTCCCTCAGCTCTCAGCCAATGGGCTTCAGTCTCCCTCAGCTCTCAACCAATGGGCTTCAGTCTCCCTCAGCTCTCAAACAATAGGCTTCAGTCTCCTCACGCCCATATAAGGGGTGGTAGTTCCTGTTTAAGGCAGTCTAGTGCTACACACAAGTTTCTGGCAGATCAGAGCAGAGTTCAGTCAGAGGAGAAGCAGTGCAGGCCAGAGACCTCCCGTTCAGGAGAAAGTACATCAAATCGCGGAGTACCTCTAAAAACTATAGAATCAGTACTTCAGCGCAATTATCGAATCAATCCGTCATTCCGACGAAAAGCCTCAAGTATACCGACACTTCAGTAAGTGTATCTATTCTTCAGCCTAGTCAAGCATAGGCCCAGCATTACTAATCCGGCCGCAAAAGCCGAAGATATATGATAAGCCAAGCCCAGGCATTGCCAGCTGTGTGGTCCTCTAGAGACTGTCTGTGGAACCTTTGCGACACTCTGTGTGAACGCTGTGAAGATTTTGACACCTGTCTTCATGCCAGTAAAGCCTTCGTTATATTGACCCCTGTTGTGGACTGTGTTATTACCATCCTAGCTAGCGGGGATACGGAGGCCCCCGGAGCTGTAGTTTCCTGGGGTATATCAAGACTACAGTGGCGTCACGTGACAGAGAGGGTTAATACCATCCGACCCTCACTAAGGGTTAATACCACCAGACCCTGGGCTCCTAGCCCAAGAACCAAGTAGCTAACCATCAAGCGCATGTGTGTGGCCGTGGGGTTCACCCTCCCCGGTCATCACATACCCATACCCATTCATTAAGTAGTTTAGTATGAAAAAATACAGTAGGTTGTTTTTGAAAAGTATTTTACAAAAAATATCTTCTTTTTCCCCGCTTCTTCCTCTGGTCTGTGGCCACGCCCCCATCATTATATAAGACATGCTTGACATTGGCGTGGACAGATCAGCGGGATGCAGCATCGGAGGAGAGTCATCGGCGGGAGTGACGGCAGTGGAATAAGAACATCGGACAAAGAAGATAAGAGAAGGAAGAAACAGGTGAAGGACAAGCCCAGAGGAGGAAGATGCAGGAAGACCAGAGGAAGAAGTGTCGAAGAAGAATATATTTTTAATAAAAGATTACTTTATTACTTTATTTTTTTTTCACACTACACTACTTTTTTTTTTGTGAAAGGTAGGGATACATTGTACCCCATACTCATTCACATAGGGGGGAGGCCAGGATCTGGGGGCCTCCTTATTAAAGGGGGCCCCCAGATTCCGTTAAACCCCGTCTGCATACCCCGACAACCACCGACTAGGGTTGTCAGGAAGAAGCCCTTGTCCTCATCAACATGGGGGCAAGGTGCTTTGGGGGGGGCGCAGAGCCCCCCCTGCTCCAAAGCACCCCCCCCCATGTTAAGGGCATGTTGCCTGGTATGATTCAAGAGGAGGGGGCGGTCGCTCTTCCCCTCCCTTTCCTGACCAGCCAGGCTGCATGTTCGGATAAGGGTCTGGTATGGATTTTTATGGGGGACCTGCCATTTTTTTTACATTTTGGTGTGTGGGGGTCCGAATCAATACTGTACCCAAATAAAATGAAAATGAAAAATGCATAAAAAACGCATTAGTGTGAATGGAGCCTAAATACGGTTGGAACATGGAACATGTTCCATAGGGTGTACTTATCCTTAACCTCCGTACACACGGTCGGACATCCAACAAAATTTCCCTTGGATTTTTGTCCTAATTGATTTATCCGATCACACCCATAGCATACACACGCTCGGACTTTTCTGCAAACTTTTCTAAAACTTTTCCATCATCACGTGGTTTTTCTGCTCTTTTCTGCTCTTTACTGCCACCCTTTGGTTAACTTATGCTATTGTTGGTTGATTTTAACATTGGTTCTGAGCATGCGCATTTGTAATTTGTCCAAAAGTCTGATGGTTTGCTGTACACACGATCGGACTTTGCACCATCAGACTTTTGTTGCCTGAAAGTTGGTCCGTTCGCAGACCCAACTTTTTGTCCGATGAAAGCCAAAAAAGTTGGTCCGATGGAACGTACACACGGTCGGACAAATGCGAAAAGTGTCGGATTTTGATGTTAGTTGGGCAGAAGTCCGACCGTGTGTACGGGGCTTTAGAGTAACATTCAGCACCAATTTCTAAAAAGAATACTGATTGCTGCTACTAGCATGCTTCAGCACCACTTGAAACTTGTTGAAAGCCTTTCTGAAGCATGTAACAGCTTGTTTGAAAGTGGCAATCAGCACTTCCATTAAGATCTGTGTATAATATTTTCAAACAGAAGCTGAAGGGTGATTTAAGGCTTGGAGAAAGCTTGCTGAAGATTTTATGAAAGCTGTTCACACTGCTCTTACATAAGCTGATGTCCATGTGAAACAAGCCAACAAACAAGTTTGTATATTGCTGGAAAAAATGTAATTTCAGTCTGTGAAAGGTCTGTGTCACAGCGATTTCAATTATTTGTTGCTCAGTTGCCTAGCAATTGACTTTTTTTGCAGTGTTTGAGAATAGCTACAGACAATCAGTTTCAGTAGTTACTCATGTAAACTTATTCAGCTGCCACTGATCGTGACACAGCAGCTGCTACGCATCTCTGTTACACATTAGGTGGTGAGACCTAGCCCTAAGCCTGGGTTCACACTGGTGCAATGCAGACACCGCATGTGATTCACACTGCATTCCTGTCCACGTCACATGCGATGTCTGTGCGGTGCGATTTCATCAATATATTTTTATATGGATGGAAATTGCAACCCGTGCGCACCAAAATGGTGAAGAACCCTTTTTTTTCCTCGCACCTGAATCGCATCTGGAAATCGCACTGCATTTTGCAATTTGTTTTGGGGTGTCGTTAAGATAACATTTACACCTGCCGCAGATGACATGAATGTTGTGCGATTGCTTAGAGTGTGATGCAGAAAATATTGTGCATTTCCCGCATAGCATAAGTGTGAACCAGGACTAAGCCTAGGTTCACATTGGATCGATGTGTCATGCGATTTGAGAGATCAAATCGCATGACAAGTCGCAGCCTATTGGCGGCAATGGCACTGTTCCAATCGGTGCGACACCGATTTTGCGGCACCTCACGGATTTGCAAAAGTAGTTCCTGCACTACTTTTGCCGATTTCAGGTGTGATTTCTATAGATATCTGTGTATGAAGCCACACAAATGTCTATCAAGTAGCGTCTGAAATCGCGCTGACCTTGCTACTTTGAAATTGCGCTACTTCAAGTAAAGTAGCATGATTTCAAAGTAGCATCAGTGTGAACCAGGGCTCCAGTTTGGTTCACAAAGCCACGACTTGGGATCCGAATTGTGAGACCCCAAGTTGCGTGACATGTGAAATCCCAATTTAGTCAATGAGAGCTGTCTTTATAAGCACTACTGAAGTCGCTCCGACTTTAGAAAAGGTTCCTGTACTACTTCAAGGCAACTTCTATCTGACTTGTGCCCATAGACTTTAATGTAAGTTGGTTTCAAGTCTGATTTCATCTTAATTGATGTGATTTGGATCCCATATTACAGGAAGATTACCTAGGCCTTCCCTGAAGTCGCTTCAAAGTCGCTCCAAGTTGCATTAAGTCACACTTAAGCCGCCTGGCAAAGTCGCACTGCAGGTCGCAGCAGTGTGAACCAAGCCTAAACCAGGGGTCTCCGATCTACATCCAGGGGACCACATACAGCCCGCTACTGGACTTGACCAAATTTTTACAATTTGTTCTGTAAATATGCCATACATTTCCATGGTACAGGCACTATAACACAGTGGCGTATCCAGGGTATGGCAGCCATGGCAAGTGCCATGGGCGTCATATGAAGGGGGCACTGTTAAGTGGCTGGGCAGTAAGGCACTTACCAGGGTCTGAGGGTCTCTTCTTCCCTCCTCCCGAGCATAGGCAGGATCTCCTTTTCGGCACCTTTGCTAATGGACAATGGCAGCGCTATCCCTGCTACGTTCAGCCACAGCCCTCCCCTGTTCTCACAGGCTCTCCCATTCCATCTGGTCGGATTGGAAGCGCACAAAGAAAAAGGAGGAACAACTTGGCCTTAAGTGATGAAGATTTCATCACTTCCAGTTTTGGTTCTGCATTTACCTGGCCTTGGAGGGCAGAGGAGGGATCAGGGGTCTAATAAACCCCAGATTTCTCCATAAAGAGGATATATCGCTACCCAAGGTATCACAAGGGATGATAAATATCACTAGTTTTGTTAACTGTTTTTTTGGTTAAGGTTTTCCGAAAGATGGGTTTCAAATGTTTCGACAGGGGCGCAGTTTCAGTGCTTGCCATAGGCGCTATTTTCACTAGCTACGCCTCTGCTATAACACCAATGATGATGAGAAGCTAGGACATACAGCATCATTTATTGCTATGGTAATGATGTCCTCCCACCATGGAAACTCATTATGCATATCCAAGGCAGCGGCATCCGAGGCCACCTCAGCATTCTAAAGAGGACCTGCTCCACCTCCTACTCACCATCCAGACCTGTTCCTCTTCTTGCCCTGTGCCATGCTGCCACTGTGGTGAGGATTTTAAGGCAATCACAATCTGATGTGAAACAAATTCTGATATGATGGGGGCTTCTGATGTTAAGGAGGGACTCTAATTTGATAAGGGCTTCTGTTTAAAAAAAAAAAATTGTCCTGTGAGTATATGTAAAATATTCGAGTGGCTCTTGTATTAAAAGGCTTGGAGATCCCTTTGTCTAAAGCAGGGGTGTCCAAACTTTTTTCAAAGAGGGCCAGATTTGATGAAGTGAACATGCTCGAGGGCCGACCATTTTGTCTGACATTCTTTGAACCATTAAAATTCGGTCTAAGTGTATTTGTTCGAGCAACTAATACACAATGTCCAACAAGAATTCTCCGGCCTTTGTGGCTGTGTGTGGTGAAGAGATGAGCTTGGGCGTATTATTTGGATATACCAGATTTATTGGCGTATAACACGCACCTTCACTTTAAGAGGGAAGTTTCAGGGAAAAAACAAACAAAAACATTTTAAATAAAGAACTGTGAAGCAAAATAAGTTTCAGTGCCCATCTGCAGACCCCCAATTGCTAGGAATTCAGCACCCACCATTGCCAGGATTGCAGCACCCATCATTGCTTAGAATGCAGCACCCACCATTGCCAGGAATGCAGCAGCCACCATTGCCAGGAATGCAGCACCCATCATTGCCAGGAATTCAGCATCTATCATTGCCAGGAATACACCCACCATTGCCTGGAATGCAGCACCTATCATTGCCGGGAATGCACTCACCATTGCCAGGAATGCAGCACCTATCATTGCCGGGAATGCAGCACCTATCATTGCCGGGAATGCACTCACCATTTCCAGGAATGATCAGCAGTACCCAAGTGTCCATCTGTAGCCAGTGTGCCCAAGTGTCCATCTGCAGCCAGTGTGCCCAAGTGTCCATCTGCAGCCAGTGTGCCCAAGTGTCCATCTGCAGCCAGCATGCTCAAGTGTCCATCTGCAGCCAGCATGCTCAAGTGTCCATCTGCAGCCAGTATGCCCAAGTGTCCACCTGCAGCCAGCATGCTCAAGTGTAAATGTGCAGCCAGTGTGCCCAAGTGCCCATCTGCAGCCAGCATGCTCAAGTGTAAATGTGCAGCCAGCTTTTAAATTTTGCCGCCGAGATGTCCTGTGTATTCGGCGGTATTCGGCTCCTCTTGCAGTCCCACCCAGTCCCACCCCTTGGCCCGGCTTCTATGATGGACATAACACACGTCCAATGGCGGGACTGGGGCGTGACTACGAGCGGAGCCGAGCCTAGCCGAGTACACAGTATAGTCGGCTCAGGCTATTTCGGCGGCGCTCGCTCCTCCTTACCCACAAGCAGCAGGGATCGGGCGATAAATACAGTATATCTTTTGTGGCCCCGTCGCTGGGAGATCGCCGGGGGCCACAATATATATATATGTGTAGACAACCAGGCGGGCCGTTCAAAACCGGGCCGCAGGCCTGGTCTAAAGCAAGCAAATATCAGAATACCAACATTAACTTCAAGGCTAAAGTGTTACTAAACCCACAACAGTAAAATAATTCTGTATATGCAGTAAGCCATACTTGTTATACACATGTGTATGCTTCCTCGCAGTTTTCCTGTCAGGAAAACAGCCGGGAATCCCGCCGGGAAAACAAAGAAAGCAAAATTGTATGGAGAAAAACCGCACTCCAAAAAATGTTCCTTTATATTAAAACAGATCACAACATCAACATGTCACAGCAAAAAACAGAAAAGAGCTGACGCGTTTCACACCAAAATACAGTGCTTATTCATAGCCAGCTTTGGGAAAACAAAGAACCTGCTCTCTATTTTCCCGTCAGGATTCCCAGCGTTTTTTTTTTTAAGCCAGATCTACTACTTACCTATGGGAAAGACTGCGAGACAGTGCCGATGGAGCATACGCACGGCTGGGATTTCCGGCCAAAGCTCCCTGGCAGCTTTCCTGCCGGGTTCTCGGCTTCCCCTCGGTTTTCTCAGCTGACTTTTTACCGCAGAGAAAACAGAGCGTGTGTACAGGGCTTAAAGGGGAGGTCCGGTTTTAAGAAAAAAATTAAATTAAAAGTCAGCAGCTACTAACACTATAGCTGCTGACTTTTAATAAGGAGACTTACCTGTCCAGGGTGCCCGCGATCATGGCAGCCGAAGCCAAGAAAACGCTCAGGGGTTTCGGCTGCCGTGCCACCAACCTCGGTGAGGGAATCAGGAAGTGAAGCCTTGCAGCTTCACCGCCCGATTCCCTACTGCGCATGCGCGAGCCGTGCGTCGCGACGTGACGTGAATGGGTGATGTCTCCTGGGACACACACAAGGTCCCAGAAGACACCACTCCCCCATTCCCCAGGAGGCAGCGCGAGGAGGAGAAGAAAGAAAATGGACCGCAGATCAGGAAGTGGCAGATTAGGACGATCTGCCTAGCAACAGTCACTTCAGGTATGTATATTAAAAAAAAAAAAAGCATTTATCTTTTCTTTTTTTTTTTTTTTTTCTTGGTGAAGCTCCGCTTTAAGGCTGGATTCACACCTATGCAGTTTTAGTGCTTTTTGCAGATTTGCACTACAGAACGTGTTCCATAGGAAACCATGTTAAATGGGCTGTAGAGCAAATCTGCAAAATGTAAAAAGCACTAAAACTGCATAGGTGTGAATCCAGCCTAAAGGGTTAATCCATGCAGGTGCATTTTGCGTTTTTCAATACATGCTTTTCATCCATGGAAGTCTATGGAACCAAAAACCAGAAAAAAGTCTGACACTTTCCATAAATTGCACAGATGTGAACTACATCCATAGGTAACTATGTTAAATGGACTGTAGTGTGTTTCTGCAAAACTGAAAATGCACTAAAAAATGCACAGATCCTCCTCTTCTTCCACTAACTCCAGAACATGTCCGGAAAAGACAGAGCTACTGAAGTTGAGATGCACTGGACTGGACTGAACTGGAGAGAGCAACATTTAGTTCAGCTCTGCATAGAAACCAATCGATTTTTTAGTGTTTTTTTTTTTTTGTCAAAGCTTGTTAGGCTTGATTCACACCTAGGCACTTTTAGTGCTTTTTGCATTTTGCAGATTTGCACTACAGCCCATTTAACATGGTTTTCTATGAAACATAGGACTGTAGTACAAATCTGCAAAATGCAAAAAGCACTAAAAATGCATAGGCGTGAATCAAGCCTTACTAAACCTACAGCAGTTAAAATCAGTCTGTATATGCAGTAAAGCATGCTTGTTATACTCACTGTGCAACCTAAAGGGTTAATTCTCTGCATTTTGTAAAAAGTTTGATACTGTCTTCTCTGACCATCCCCTTCTTCCACCGACTCCAAAACATGACCTGGATAAGACAGAGTTACTGGAGTCAGACTGCACATGCTCAGTTTGGTATGTATAGAAAGTTTTTTTTTTTCTTGGGAGAGTGCATGCGATCAGCACAGGGCCTATCAGCACTGTCCAGACAGAGGGTCAGGGGTCCTTGATCTTGATAGGACAGTCTAAGGAGAATAACAACTCCTCCTACAAGCTTTAACCAGAAACTGATAGAAATCACAAGACTGCTATATACTGCTGACGAGTGGGACAAAATTCCCATAGGTTCGAAAAAATAAAATCTTTTTTTTTTTTTCTGCAAATCCATTTGCTATTTTAGCTAATATTAGTTAGCCACATTCAATTAGACTTGTTCTGTCATGCGAAAGATGTCTTACCACTCATCCCTGTGATTTCCTTAGTTCTAATGAGTCTCAGAAGCATAACACAGCATTTATAATAATGTGCCACACCCTAATACAATCATGAAATGTATCGAGGCAAACGTTAATTTTCTAAGAGTATGATGGGAGGAATAAAAGTTTGTGAAACCACCCTATTATAATTTACATGATCCAAATTATAACCGGGTGGTTTCACAACGCCACAGCGAAAACTGCGATCAATACCATTCATAGGAAAGCAAATGACAGCTTAGCTGGCAAATTAGTGCCATCTTGGATCGCTGTGTTTTTTTTTTTTTTTAAACACAAACCAAAGTTTGAAGGCAATGTGGTTGTTATAACAAGGTATCCAATGCAAATGGACAGCTGTATTGCCAGATTGATCTTGCTATCCCCTGAACACAACAGGTAGGTCATCTCTGCTAGGTAAGCAGCACATAGCAATACTGCCTGCTGAACAGAATATCAGTGTGGTAACCATTAGTACTATTTCCTTGCAGGACTCTGCCCCAACAACAGTTTAGGTCTTAGTTCTAGACTATGGTGCAGGGGTGGAGACCATGGTGCAGGGGTGGAGACTATGGCGCTAGGGTGGAGACTATTGCGCAGGGGTAGAGACTATTGCGCAGGGGTGGAGACAGGTCTATGTCCCAAGGAAAGTGGCCGTGGACGATCCAAAACACTTGAGTGCAGCACCTCTTGAGAAACTGAAGATTCTCCGGTCCCAGGGCAGGTGAAAGGATTTTTGACACCCTAGGCAAAACCTAATTTTGCTGCCCCCTTGGCTCCACCCCTGACCCACCCACTTCGCCCTGCCCTGCCTTTGTATACCTTTTTAATGAAGTGCCTATCAGCACCTATAAAATGCAGCCTCACCAGAACCTATAAAATGCAGCCTCACCAGCGCCCATCAATGAATGTTTGCTTGCTTCCATTCATTCCGGAATTGGGACAGAGACACAGTCCTCCGCCGCCACTGCACCTCTGACACTATGTGCAAACGGAGCAGCGGACTTAGTTGCTTGCTGCAGAGAGAAGAGAGTAGGAACACCAGTGGTCGGGCACCCCCTAGACAGTAGTGCATCCTAGGCGGCTGCCTAGTTTGACTAGTGGTAGCACCGGCCCTTTCCCGTCCAGAGCAGGAATCTCCAAACTACGGCCCGCCAGCTGCGGAACTACACAGCCATGAGGCATTGTAAAACTCTGACATTCAAAAACTAGGCATGATGGCAATTGTAGTCCCTGAACAACTGGAGGGCCAAAGTTTGGAGACCCCTGCTCCAGAGCAACAGATATATACAGCAGAGGGCGCATCTGAGTGTAGTGATTATTAAAAACATTTATTTAGGTTGAGAATTGGCAACTTACACGGTACACATGACGATAACTGGCATGTAAGTGTAAACACACATATGTCAACCTCTGGGGGTGAATCTTCTTACAGCAGGACACACTTCCACAAAGGAGTTCCAACATCTGGGCTTGTGGTAACATGCATGAGTCCACGTCACACTGGGTTGGGTTCCTTCCTGTTTCCAGGGGAGCTGAGAGATAGATGGACCTGTGTGAGGATGACTCATGTTACCACAAGGCACTTATTTATCTATATCTGAATCTAGCTGCTGTGGAACCCAGCCTGGCCTTTCTGTTTCTGGAGGAGCTGAGGGACTGACAGACCAGTGTTAGGCTGACTCATCCATATTACCACAGGCCCAGATGCTGGAATTCCTTGGAGAAGATTCACCCCCCCCCCCCCTAGAGGCTGACATTGGTGTGTTTACTCTTACATGCCAGTTATCACCATGTGTATCATGTAAGTTGCCAATTGTCTACTTAAATGTTTTTTTGTAATCACTACACTTAGATGCGGCCTCTGATGTCCATATCCATGACAAACTGGTGATTCCAATGCTGGTGACTGCCCTTCCACTCTACCTAAAGGAAGACACTCCCTCACAGAACCGAAAATTGCAAAATATTCAGCAATTGTAAGGGTGCACTGATGGAGTGACGTCTCACTAGTCCAGCCAATGAGGAAACAGTGCTTAGGGTGAGTGTACTTTAAAGGTGAACCTTACAATTTATTGTCTTAATAAAATGAAAGAATATCATATAGGGATGAAAGGATATAAAGGAAAAAGCCATATTGTAACTGCTTAACCACTTCAGCCCCAGAAGGTTTTACCCCCTTCTTGCCCAGGCGAAATTTCAGCTTCCGGCACTGCGTCGCTTTAACAGACAATTGCGCGGTCGTGCGATGTGGCTCCCAAACAAAATTAGCGTCCTTTTTTTCCCACAAATAGAGCTTTCTTTTGGTGGTATTTGATCACCTCTGCGGTTTTTATTTTTTGCGCTATAAACAAAAATAGAGCGACAATTTTGAAAAAAAAATTAATATGTTTTACTTTTTGCTGTAATAAATATTCCCCAAAACATATAAAAAAAAAAGTTTTCCTCAGTTTAGGCCGATACTTATTCTTCTACTTATTTTTGGTAAAAAAATATCTCAATAAGCGTTTATCGATTGGTTTGTGCAAAATGTATAACGTTTACAAAATAGGGGATAGTTTTTATGGCATTTTTATTATTATTATTTTTTTTTACTAGTAATGGTGGCGATCTGAGATTTTTTATTGGGACTGCGACATTATAGCGGACACATCGGACACTTTTGTGACATTTTTGGGACCAATCACATTCATACAGTGAACAGTGCTATAAATATGCACTGATAACTGTATAAATGTGACTGGCAGGGAAGGGGTTAACCACTAGGGGGTGGGGAAGGGGTTAAATGTGTAGCCTAGTTTGTGTTCTAACTGTAGGGGGAGGGGGGTGACTGGGGGAGGTGACCGACTGTGTCCCTATGTACAAGGGACACAGATCGGTCTCCTCTCTCTCTCTGACAGGACGTGGAGCTCTGTGTTTACACACAGAGCTCCACGTCCCTGCTCAGTTACTGGACAATCGCGAGTGCCCGGTGGCAATCGTTGCCGCCGGGCACGAGCATCGTGATCCCAGCAAAGCGGCGGGTGCATGGGCGCGCCGGCGGCGGCACGCGCGCACCCCCTAGCGCCTTTAAAAGACAGGACGTCATATGACGTCCTGTCAGAACAACTGAGCTACCTTGCCGCCGTCATTTGACGGCGGCTGGTAGACAAGTGGTTAAAAAGATTTTAGTTGAGTTTGGCTTAAATGTGTTAGTCACCTATGTAAAGTTTATCTAAATCTACTAGTGCATCTATCACTGCCCTCCAGATGGTGAAGCTATCCAAGGGTGTCTCTGTTGTTTCTTCATTAATAGAGGAGCCACCTAAGACAGAAAGTGTGTTATTAGATGGATCACTTGGTGGATATAAAGGAAAAAAGCAACCAAAAACAGAAACCTAATACAGCCATCACAGCCAGTGCCGCTGATAGAAATCATGGGGCCCCGTACAGCATACCTGACGAGGCCCCCTTCAGTTCCACCCCTGATTCCTCCTTCAGCCACACCCCTGGCCCCACCCTTGGCCCCTCCCCAGACCCCGCCTTGAAACAAAGAGCAAACAAAGTCCTGTCTGGAGATTTCCCCAGGCATTCTTGCCCACTCAGAACACTTCCCTTTTGCAAAAAGGTACTTCTCCCTTATAAAGTGCTTTTGCAAGAATAGAGCATTTTCTCTCCTGCTAAGCCTGTATTTGGGAGGGTGACAGGGGTAAGATTTGTGCTGGTAGGGGAAATTTGACGAGTGGTGGAAGTGGAATTTGCTGTAGGAGGGAAAATTTGGGGGGGGGGGTGCTAGGAGGGGTGATTTGGGGGTTAGTGCTGGGGGGATGGGTGGAAAGAGGATTTGCGGTAAGAGGGGGCATCTAGCGGGTTCTAGTAGGGATGATTGGGGGGTGTTTGTGCTAGCAGCGGAAATCTGTGCAGGGAGGAGAAATTTGGTGGGGAATGTGCTAGGAGGGGTGATTTGTGGGTTTGTGCTAGGGGTTGGGGGGAATAGGATTTTTACTAGGAGAGGGGATTTGGGGGAATTGTGCTCGAAGGGGTGATTTGGGAGGGGGGATTTGTGCTAGAAGGGGACATTTTGGGGCAGGGAAATTTGGGGAGGGAGGATTTGTGCTGGGTGGTGGGATTTGAAGAGGGGGAGGATTCGTACTTGGAGGGAAAATTTGAAGAGCAAGAATGTGTGCTAAGAGGGTGCTTTTGTGGGGGGGTGGGCATTGTGCTAGCATTTGGGGAGAATCGTGGCTTGCAAAGGGAATTATGCCGCGTACACACGATCATTGTTTGTGATGAAAAAAACGACGTTTTCTGTGACGTAAAAAACGACGTTTTTGAAACGTCACTTTTCAAAGACGATGTTGCATATACACCATCGTTTTTTTTCACAAAAAACGAGGTTACGTTCACCACTCTTTTCCATTGAAGCTCGCTTCATAACTAGCTTCTGGGCATGCGCGGGTTGAAAAACGTCATTTTAAACGACGTTTTTGCTACACACGGTGACTTTTTGTGAAACAAAAAACGACGTTTTGAAAAACGACACAAAAAATTCAAGCATGTTGGAATTTTTTTTTGGTCGTTTTTTTGAAGACAAAAAACAACATTTTGCCCACACACGATCAATTTAAATGACGTTTTAAAAAAACAATGTTTTTTTTCATCGCAAAAAACGACCGTGTGTACACGGCATTAATGCTTAGGGCCAAGAATGGCAATTAGTGCTCTATATTTTTGTTTGGAGGGGGGATTTTTGCTGACACGTGATGTTTACACATCTTGGGGATATCAACAGTAAAGAATCTATCACAGTCCCATCAGGGAGATCTTTGTGGTCAAAAGAAATTGCTTGGTGATCAATCCAAAAAAGAAGTTGAAGGAGTCAAATGTAAACTTAATATTGTAATTTGTATCATAATATATAATACAGAGATCATGAAATCAAAGGCATAATACATGTAGTCATAATAACATTGATATAATAAATATTCAAAATCCAGGACATGACCATTAAAAGCAATCACCATAAATTGACATATAGATACAGTAGACATGATTATACAATAAAATTGGTAGATATGAACAAAATGATGAAAAAACACATATTTGGGCAAGCTTGATCTTGGCATCCCTGAGCGCGTTTCTTGGCGTTTAAAGCCAGTCATCAGGAGTGGGGTGCATAGCAATTAGCTAGAGAGAAAAGGGGGGGGTGGATAAAACACACAGGTGAATCTCATTCCAGGACCACCATCCCACTCCATATTTTGGAACGCAAGGGCTATTCCACTTTGGGCCCAACCTAAAGGTAATATACTATACAACCAAACTTGCTTATGCTGCTACTATGATCCAATCATGTAGATTGCATTGATTCACCTGTGTGTTTTATCCATCCCCCCCCCTTTTCTCTCTAGCTAATTGATATGCACCCCACTCCTGATGACTGACTTTAAACGCCAAGAAACGCGTCGAGTCCATGCTCAGGGATGCCAAGATCAAGCTTGCCCAAATATGTGTTTTTTCATCATTTTGTTCATATCTACCAATTTTATTGTATAATCATGTCTACTGTATCTATATGTCAATTTATGGCGATTGCTTTTAATGGTAATGTCCTGGATTTTGAATATTTATTATATCAATGTTATTATGACTACATGTATTATGCCTTTGATTGCATGATCTCTGTATTATATATTATGATACAAATTACAATATTAAGTTTACATTTGACTCCTTAAATTTCTCTTTTGGATTGATCACCAAGCAATTTCTTTTGACCACAGAGATCTCCCTGATGGGACTGTGATAGATTTTTTACTGTTGATATTCTCAATAACTTTACAAACCCGTCCATGCCCCATTTAAAGTCCCAATGGCCAAATTTTTCTTGTTCTCTATCAATACTGGGATGGGGGCACGGTTAAGGTGGGTTCGGTTTCCAAACAGATCACTTTCTTTCTTTTACAAATTTAGACATCTTGGGGGGAGTGCGGATTTTCATCTTCGCTCTGCGTGCTAGGGGTGCACGAAAAAACCTGACAGCTCAGTCGGAGACACTGTTCTAACCATGCAAGATTAGTCCAACAATCTCCCCCTTTAAAACACTCCGATCAACACTTTCTGCCATTGGCTGAGAGCGCTGTGTCGATCGGATACTTATTTTCCAGCATGAACAGAAGCCAGCCGAATGGCACATGGGCAGAATGATGGCCATTTTTTTTTTTTTTAACTGGCAAATGTCTCCCAACATTGTGCCCCTGTGTACGGGGCTTACTCAGTTTCTTATTATTTTATGTTACCAGGGGGGTGGGTGACATGCTGTTCATCAAGCTACTTTCAACTCTAGAACCATGGAGACAATTGACACACAGAGGATGAGTTTATTTAATCCTTTTCTGGAGTACCTTGTAAATAGTAAAAACAACATTCCATAAGGGCTAAAACGAGTAGACCACTGAGCTGCCCTGGGTTCTCCATCCTACAAAGCTAAATTTAGACTGACACTATTTGCATTAGCTGACCTCTGGGCTAAATTCTTCATCTGGGGGATGACTAGGAATCACTCATGCAATTTTTCCTGTGGCTGCCAGCTTTTAATAGAGCTCTGCATCAGTCAGCCAACTTCTTGTTCCACCTGCTTGTATGCCACTCTCCTGACTGATTAGGCTGATTAGGCTTCCAGACTAAGCAGGTCCTAATATAAGGCAGAAATAAAGTGTCACACCTGCACACCAATGCCAACAATTTTTTATTTTTTTTCAATTATTTATTAACTATGAAAAATATATAATTCTGTCTATTCAAATTTCGAACTGTGTGTGGCCCTCCCTAATCATTAGATTGACTTCTGTTGAACAGACAAGCCGTAAACTGTGGAGGCAGCTGCTAATTGGTATATTCTGATAACAGTGAGTCCCACAATGTCTAGGTGGGGGGGGACATGTTTGTGTGGATAGAAGAATCTGTTCATTCATTATTTTATCTGCAGGCCACTGGATGAACAAAAAAAATATGAACGATTTATGGCCAGCTTTAGTCTAGCGATACTGAATTTTGCTTTATTTTCAGGTTTACAGATGGTCCCAAAACTTTACATAAATACATTGGCCCGGATTCACGTAGCACTTACGCCGACGTATCTTGAAATACGTTGTCGTAAGTACAAATGTGCGCCGTCGTATCTTTGCACCGATTCCCAAAGCTAGATACGTCGAAAAATAAGGCTTCAGTCGCCCGACGTAACTTGCCTACACCGGCGTATCGTGGGCGCATAGTTACGCTGGACGCATCTGGCGTTCCCATTTTAAATATGCAAATGAGTAAGATACGCCGATTCACGAACGTACTTGTGCCCGGCGCATGTTTTAAGCTATTCCTCATATAGGAGGCGCAACCCATGCAAAGGTATGGACCAGGGAACGAACGTCGTCGATTTTAACGTCGTTTACGTAGTACATGAATAGGGCTGTGCGTAGGTTACATTCACGTTGTAGGCAGTGTTTTGACGTATCTTAGGCAGTTATTTTGACGTTACTGTGAGCATGCACACTGGGATGTGTCCAAGATACGATGCATGTGCAGTTCGTTTTTTGAAGCTCAGCCCATCATTTGCATGGGGTCACGCTTCATTTAAATGTTACACGCCCACTTCCACCTACTTTGACTTACGTCGGCTTACACCGACAACTATACGCTACGCCGGCGCAACGTTGAGGCGGCGTACACACGACCGAGGTTCTCGCTGGAAACCAGCGAGAACCTCGCTGGAAGCTGCATTCCAGCGAGGACCTCGGCCGTGTGTACGCTCTCGGCGAGCTTCCCGTCGGGAAGCCCGTCGAGCAGAAATAGAGAGCACGCTCTCTATTTGCTCAACGGCCCGCCTGGATGAATGGCTGGTTGCCATTCCCGACGGGCGGGTCGGCGATTTCGACGGCCGGCAGGGAACCTCGACGGGCGGAACGATGTGTTCTGCCCGTCGAGGTTCTCTGCCGTGTGTACACGGCCGAGAGCATTTGCTTTGTGAATACCATGCTTGCCTCTCAACGTTGCGCCGGCGTAGCGTAAAGAAGATACGCTACGCCGGCAGAGAGATGCGCCGAGTGACGTGAATCTAGCTGACAGTATCTAAATATATTGACTGAATGTTATTACTACCAACATCAATTTTTTTATGTAACCAGATAGTTCTGCTTCTAAGACCCCATACACACTTTTAGATTTTCTGCAGATTTTTGTCTTCAGACTTACCCAAATCATATAATATGAGCTCAAACTATAAGAGTTTCAATTTGTATGCAATCAGGCAGGCTCATTGTTTTGGTAAATTTGAAGACAAAAATCTGCAGAAAATCTAATAGTGTGTATGGGGTCTAAGAGGTTGATTTACTAAAGGCAAAAAGACTGTGCACTTTGCAGTTGCTCCAGAGCTTATTAACCGCTTCCCAACCGCCGCATGCACTTTTACGTCAGAATGGCATGGCTGCGCAAATGGCCAAATAAATCTATATATGTCCCCTTTAATTTGCGAGCTGCATGGCTGCGAGCACGCTGCCGGACCCTGCCCTGAGCTCCATAGCTGCGCCCGCAAGATGTCAGTGTAAACTCCTTCCCCTGACATGTCACTGATCGTCTGTTCCCTGTCATCGGGAACAGCGATCAGTGACATGTCACGGCAAGCCACACCCCCTAACAATTAGAAGCTCTCCCTAGGTCACGCTTAACCCCTTCAGTGCCCCCTACAGGTTAACCCCTACATTGCCAGTGTCATTTTTACAGTAATCGGTGCATTTTTATAGCACGGATCGCTGTAAAAATGACAATGGTCCCAAAAAGGTGTCAAAAGTGTCCGATGTGTCCGCCATAAAGGTCGCAGTGACGATAAAAAAATAAAGTGGGCCGGTCTGGGTGAAGTTCAGGTGCAAATTTTTGTCCTAGTCCAGCCCTGGATACAAACCATTAATTGGCAGGCTGAATGTATCAAATTGATCGATCAACATGGGTACAACCAGTCTACGGGATCTGATTGTTATTATCACAAGAGGCTGCTATAGGCGCTAGCGATAATCACTGTCTTCTTAGACAATAGCTCAGCAGGAGGGATTCCCCTGTCAACATCATCTGTGTTGATGAGGGAATCATGTGACTTTCATTAAGAAATTTGCACCGTTTATGGCCTGCCTTAAAGTGTAAGATCCACTTTATTATAGAGATTAGCCCAGAGGAAGAATAAATTACCGTCACACAAGAAGTGAAGGAGGAGAAAAGCACAACCACTACATAACAATTCAAGCAGAAAAAAGAGGGATAGGTCACTGACCAAATGATTAGACATCGAAAAATGAAACCTTCAGTTTACCAAACAGGTGCAAAGTTGAAAGCGGTAATGCAAAACAATTTCAGAATGGCTACAAGCATACACACACTACAGCGTAGTACACAACATATCGTGGCAGCTGCACAGACATTCACTCTTCACAGCCATGTCACTGTGACTCAGTCATGGTAACATGTGGCTGCATATCATAGTTTCTATATAACTATACAATAACATAGTGTTGTTGGTAATCACTACTTTGGTAAAAATAATAAAACAGTTCAGAACATAAATAGCTACAAGAGATTACCCTCATAGACAGCATCTCTCACTGTGAAGTCCAGAGCAGTTCTGGTAACACAGGTAAACAGCTGGACGATCCAAGGATAAAGGACCACCACCACTGTAACTGCGGGACTCAGATAGAAATAGGGGAGGTGTTTCCCATAGTAACTGGGTCCTGAAAGGAATCAGCAGGCTATTAGGCTTCTATCTGTCTGCCTGCACTCTGGTTCTGACAGTGGAGGGCCCCTCACTTGGCTGCAGATCAGTTGTCCAGCTACCTCGGCCTCACCTGCCTCTTCAGTTGTGGTTACATTGAGCTTCTAAAGGGCAATTTGCAGAAACCCAAAGAGTTGTGCGATATGGAGATGAAGGGGCCCGGGTCTGAATCTGGGCATGGTGAGTAAATGGGCACACAAAAACACACATTGATAATATGTGTACATCAAGCTGATATCATTCACATGTATTGTATATAAAAAAAAAAATACACACACACCACACATACATACACATATATTTACAGTACAGACAAAAAGTTTGGACACACCTTCTCATTCAAAGAGTATTCTTTATTTTCATGACTATGAAAATTGTAGATTCACACTGAAGGCATCAAAACTATGAATTAACACATGTGGAATTATATATATAACAAAAAAGTGTGAAACAACTGAAAATATGTCATATTCTAGGTTCTTCAAAGTAGCCACCTTTTGCTTTGATTACTGCTTTGCACACTCTTGGCATTCTCTTGATGAGATTCAAGAGGTAGTCACCTGAAATGGTCTTCCAACAGTCTTGAAGGAGTTCCCAGAGATGCTTAGCATTTGTTGGCCCTTTTGCCTTCACTCTGCGGTCCAGCTCACCCCAAACCATCTCGATTGGGTTCAGGTCCCGTGACTGTGGAGGCCAGGTCATCTGGCACAGCACCCTATCACTCTCCTTCTTGGTCAAATAGCCCTTACACAGCCTGGAGGTGTTTTGGGTCATTGTCCTGTTGAAAAATAAATGATGGTCCAACTAAACGCAAACCGGATGGAATAGCATGCCGCTGCAAGATGCTGTGGTAGCCATGCTGGTTCAGTATGCCTTTAATTTTGAATAAATCCCCAACAGTGTCACCAGCAAAGCACCCCCACACCATCACACCTCCTCCTCCATGCTTCACGGTGGGAACCAGGCATGTAGAGTCCATCCGTTCACCTTTTCTGCGTCGCACAAAGACATGGTGGTTGGAACCAAAGATCTCAAGTTTGGACTCAACAGACCAAAGCACAGATTTCCACTGGTCTAATGTCCATTCCTTGTGTTCTTTAGCCCAAACAAGTCTCTTGTGCTTGTTGCTTTTCTTTAGCAGTGGTTTCCTAGCAGATATTCTACTATGAAGGCCTACTTCACACAGTCTCCTCTTAACAGTTGTTCTAGAGATGTGTCTGCTGCAAAAAGTGGCTACTTTGAAGAACCTAGAATATGACATATATTTTCAGTTTCACGCTTTTTTGTTATGTATATAATTCCACATGTGTTAATTCATAGTTTTGATGCCTCCAGTGGGACTCTACAATTTTCATAGTCATGAAAATAAAGAATGAGAAGGTTTGTCCAAACTTTTGGTCTGTACTGTATATATATATATATATATATATATATATATATATATATATATATATATATATGTGTGTGTAGTGCCCCCTTACTGTCAGTTATGGGCGCTATTGTAAATTTAGTGGAGGGATGAGAGAGTTATCCTGCTCTCATCCATGTTAATTGCCTAAATTTGTGTTTCGGGCTGGGCTGCCTGTGGTCCCATTTTCTGTGCTGAGGATATGTTACCATCCTTGGGCAGCAGATGGCGCCAGAGGGGTTCCAGAACAGAGCTGCCTTTCCTCAGCAGCCAATCAGAGGAGTGTTTCCCTTGTGGGGCATGCTGGGAGAGGGTATATCGGATGCGGGCGCCTTTTTGTCCGGGTCTTCTACCCGGGTCTCCTACCCACAGCGGGTTGCAGGTGCAGCACCCACCTTCAGGGTGTGCGCACGCCACGAGGCTGCCACTATGGCCTACCTGGCCGGGGCCTACACTATTAGGAGCTTCGAACTCTGGGCTTCATGGCTCAGAGCAACTGATGCTGTCAGGGACCCCAGTGACTTTCTGGTCCCCACTTCTACTGAGAAATTCCCAAGCTGGGTGCTGTTCGGTGGGGGATCGGTCTGAAGAGAACCTAGAGGCAGGTGATCCAACAGGGCTTGAACGACCCATCGGGGATCTGGTTACCAGAAACTGACAGAACACAGTCAGACTGTCAGCTGGTGACCTTTACTAAAATACCTATTGCTAGGATTTGCTCTACAACTCTACTCTGCAAACATTGGGCCTGTGAGAGAGGTTTCCATCTTAAAAACCTAATTTAATTAGAGCCAAGTAGGTGGAAGAAACTTGTTCCTTCCCTGAAGCTTTAAGTGACGCTTCGGCTGCCAGGGTCTGTCCAGGGGCACTTCACCCACTCTGACTAGAGTGGCGATGTGATAGATACTACTGTTGAAGGCAGGACTGCTCTCCTTATCCAAAGCCTGATGCTGCAAGGTTCATCTTCTTTCTTTCATCAACCTATCCTGTCTACCTCAAGTTGATGTTGGTCGTGTTTGACCAGGAAAAAAGCATTGGAAAATTCAACTATCAGCCTGGACATTCAGTTACTGCTCTGCTCACCCCCTTCACCCCTAGACACCACACAGAGGTAACTTAAACATGCCGATCCCAAAATCTAATCAGCGGCTTCTGAGGGGGTAGCGCTACACGTGGGGGCTCGTCCGGGATTCGGCTGTTACCTCTGGCAACGAACTGTGAGTAGAGACTTTATTGAGAGCAAGAAATATTGTGTATTGAACTGTGCAGTAACGAGGGAATTAACCTCAAGTAACTAGGCCTGGGCGTACGTGTGGTGAGGCACGCGTCTGAAACGTGCCCAGACAAGTCCTTCAAGTGGGGGGAACATAACAATCCCACGGAGATTGTTGTAAGCCCTATTGCTGCCTCAGCTTCCTTGTAAAGCAGGATTTGGCAGGGTACCCGCGAATTATGGATCAACCAGGTCTTTAGTGCTGGGACTTGTAGCACTTTGTGTGAATACATTTCAGCAAGTTTCCTCCATACCTTACTAAGTCCCCGGCAGCTTTCTGGAACCGAATGACAGATATATATTTGTGGAGTTTTTACTTTTTGATGCAAGGGGGCTCCATTAAAATATTATTATGGGGTCCTGAAATGCATACTTAGCTTTACAAAGAAAAAAAAAGACTACCTGATTCAGTAATACGTTTCCCCAAACTTTTCTAATCAGCAATGTTAAGCTTTACAAAATGTAATTGATGTTGTTTTATTTCTAGTATAACTGGAGTGCTGCAATGTCTCAGTATGAGAGCAAAATGACAGCATCAGCTTAAAATCTTGGGTTCTAAGAGGGCTGATTGAATACAAATGAGGAAATCATTTACAATAGAATGCTGAAGTAGGAAGATTATGAGCCAGCAAAATAATAGCACAATTCATTCTATTTTAGGATAGCAGGATATGCTTTTTTTTTTTTTTTCTGTAATAAACTTGTTTTGACAATGCTTAAGGATTAGACGCTTAGAGACAAAACATTCTGAGTGTATTGGTCATATCCATGCAATATACAGATGATGCTGCTATCCATACTTCTTTCCGACATGTTAAGGTTAATGAAGAGACAAAGATAAAATACCTAACGTGTGAACTGAGATCTTCTACACATCATCAACAACAGGACTGTCATACAAAGCAGGAATGTGATTTATCCTATACTGTGCTTGGCAGAATCTAGTTAGTCTTTATCCCAGCTGATAGCTCTATGTTGAAAGACAGAATACAACATACAGAGGCAAATTAAGAACAGATTAAGACCCCTTTCACACTGGGGCCGGGGCCACATTGGTGCTTAAAACGGAGTTCCGCCCAAAATTTGAACTTGCGCTTAACCCACTCCTCACCCCCTTACATGCCACATTTGGCATGTAATTTTTTTTGGGGGGGGAGTATGGCCAGTGAGTTCCTGTCCCACTTCCTCCTTCCGCCGAGGGCTGGTAAGGCTATTAAGCTTAATCGCCTTACTGCAGCCCCTCCCCTAGGCGATCGTCTAGGACAAGTAACGGGTCCTAGATGATCGCCTGTCCAATCAGCGGCGAGCCGCGCTGCGCGCGCATGCGCAGTGGGTGCCCGGCGTGAAGCCGAAGGCTGTCATGGCCGGGTGCCCACAGTAGAAATGAAGACGCCGGACGGGGAGGGGGGGAGAGGAGTGGAGCCCCGCCGGCGCGTCGCTGGAATGCTGGAGCAGGTAAGTGATTGTTTATTAAAAGCCAGCAGCTACACTTTTTGTAGCTGCTGACTTGTAATAAACAAAACTTTTGGCTGGAACATCCCTTTTAAGCATCTGTCGTTTTAGCGGAGCTTTAGCGCTGTTTAAGCAACGCTTTTCGCCCGTTACCAGGGATGCTTTTAACCCCAAAGAAGGGGTTAAAACGCCTGTGTTGTGTCGCTTTCGAATCGCTTTTCAGGCGATTTCATTTCATTAACCGCTCCAAACACGGTCACGGTCACTGGTGATGAATGAATTTACTGGTCACAGTCACTGATGAATGAATTTACTGCCACTGCTGGTAATGGTTACTAATGAATTAATCTACTGCCACTGCTGGTCATGGTGCTGTATACAGCTCTCCCAAACCGCTCCAAAGATGCTGCTTGCAGGACTTTTCCAAACGTCCCCCAAGAGCACCGTCCCAGTGTGAAAAGACACACTAAAATGAATGAGAAGCGGTTTTCAGGTGCTATGTAGAGGCTATTTCTGGCGCTAAAACACCTGAAAATCGCCTCAGTGTGAAAAGGGTCTAAAGGATTGCAAGCTAGGGATAAGAAAACCCACAATTCCTTCGCCCCTTTTTACACTGAGGCGATTTTTAGCCATTTTAGTGCTAGAAATAGCCTCTAAATAACGCTTGAAAACCGCCTCCCATTCATTTCAGTGTGTCTTTTCACACTGGGACAGTGCGCTTGCGGGACGTTAGGAAAAGTCCTGCAAGCAGCATCTTTGGAGCGGTTTGGGAGCGCTGTATACAGCACTCCCAAAACGCCCTGGACATTGAAATGAATGGGCAGCACTTCCAAAGCGCTTGCAAAGTGCTTCAGAAACGCTGCCACATGGGCATTTTTAACCCCTTCTTTGTGGTTAAAAACACCCCGCTAGCAGCCGTAAAACACTGCTTAAACATTGCTGAAACACAGATAAAATGAGGGCTGCTTTAGCGCTAACTTAGCTGTAGCCCCGGTGTAAAAGGGGTCTTAAAACATTGCTGCCATATATATTATTGGCCATGCTGATTATGCCATGTTATTTGTGTAGCGGCCTGCTACTTTTTAGCTGGAGTTGCTTTAAATTTAGAGGGTAGTCTGAGAGTTAATTGACTCAGACTGTATGATTCTTTCTAAATTTGGGCCTCTGTTCCAGTCATGGCTGTACTGTGAGTGACCACTATTGTTGTCTGGGGTGCCGTTACCACCCCAGGCCAAGGGTGGCAGCAGTCAGGTCAAGGCGTTTTGGGTGTTCCCCTTCGACAGCCAATCAGTGGGAGTTGATCGTCCCGTTGTGCATGCTGGGAGGAGTATTTAAGGGACAGACGCCATTGGACCGGGGTCGTCGATCCTGGTCTGTTGTCCCACCACCCCCCGTGATTGGCCTCCTGGCCGGGGTATGTGTTCATGTGTTCCTGACTCCGGGACCACGTTGGTCCGGGATTGTGATCTACTAAGTAGGCCCGGTAGTCAGACTGGGTCTACGTTTGCAGAGTGGTCCTGTGCTGTCCGTCCTGGAGGGAGGAAGCCACTCGATGAAGAATCTATCTTGGAGAGCACGAGGCTGGTATCTTACGAGAGGCCTTGAACTTCATCGAAGGATGCACCATTACTGAAAGGCTGAATGATGGTGTCAGTCCTAAGTTTATAAGAAGTCAATCGGGAGAGATCCAGGTGCTGAATCCTGTGTTGAGAGGATTTTGAACCGAACATACCTCCATCTTTGGGAAGGTCTGTGGCAGAGACTTTACCAAATTTTCCGTGTGTCATCTCGGCTGTAGTGAAAGAAAAGTATATCGCTCTGAAAAACAATTGATCCCTGTTGCTTTCGTCCCAACGAACCAAGAGGGTGCTGGCTGTGCACAATTGCATGGGATGAAAGAAAAATCCTGGACCACCGCACTCCTCAAAAAACGATGTCTTTATTCAGAACATAAAAAACAAAAAATCTATTAGAAAAACAACCAAAGTTGATGCAGTCAAAAAAAAAAATGAAGTGGGCAAAGGGAAAAGGCTGACATGTTTCACATCGTGCGATGCATACTCGTAGCTTTTCTTTTTTTACTGCATCAACTTTGGTTGTTTTTCTAATTGATTTTTTGTTTTTTATGTTCTGAATAAAGACATCGTTTTTTGAGGAGCGCGGCGGTCCAGGATTTTTCTTTCATCCCATGTCATCTCGGCTCCTAGGCTAGTGAGAGAGGCCTATCCGAGTGCGCAATACCCACTCTGGCTAGAGTGGCGACGAAAGCTGTGTTGCTGGAAGCAGGAGTGTTTCCAGACAGAAGTTGTGCACCTGAACCTATTACCTGATACCCTTCCACCTCTTCAACTACTTATTTTATTCTTTTACCAAGTTCAGCCAATAAAGCAAAGAAAAAAAAGTCTAAAGTGTGGACATTGAACTTTTTATTAACTCTCATCTACTAACCTAGTTGGTGAGGAAATAGAGGTAACATGCCACCCAAAACAATCCAGCAGCTTCTCCGGGGGTAGTGCTACATTTGTTATCTTGTTATCCCCTCAAGGAAAACTTCAGATGATAATGAGAATCTAAATTGCTAGTATGGTAATGCAAGGCAAAGTTAGAACACATTGAAACAATATGACAAGAATCATTTAACAATCATCCCTCGGAAATACCAACACAGAGAGCCAAATTCCTGTATGCTAAACATCATTTGAGGAATTTACATAATCCCTATTCCATGCTTTACCCTTTATAGTAGCCATGGGTGAGCACACATGCCTTTTCCTGGCTGAGTTGTCATTAATGAACTTTACGGCACACCCCAGATTAACCTCCGTCATGTATCTACTTTTTTAACTTGCCAGACAGTGGTAGTAACTCATCCTTTCGACCAGCACTAGATTTGTACTGCATTGTAAATTGGACTGGAATTTTTACCCCACTGGCAATCCAGTATGATCGCTTGGAGTTTAAAAGAGGTTGGGGAAGGTCTCATTTTTACCCGATTTTCTTTTTAGTATCCTTATTCATAAGAAAATTCAAAAGAATAATGCCGCGTACACACGGTCGTTTTTTGCGATGAAAAAAAAAGGGATTTTTAAATACAGCTTACCTGTAAAATCCTTTTCTTGGAGTACATCACGGGACACAGAGCGGCATATTCATTACTATATGGGTTATATGGAGTACCTTCAGGTGTGGACACTGGCAATCTCAAACAAACAGAAAGGACCTCCCTATATAACCCCCTCCCATAGAGGGAGTCCCTCAGTTTTGTAGCAAGCAGTATGCCTCCCAAAATGTTCCCAAAAAGAGGGGTGGGAGCTCTGTGTCCCGTGATGTACTCCAAGAAAAGGATTTTACAGGTAAGCTGTATTTAAAAATCCCTTTTTCTTTCTCGTACATCACGGGACACAGAGCGGCATATTCATTACTATATGGGATGTCCGAAAGCAATGCTTTAATGAGGGGAGGGAGACATCTTCCAAAGAAGGATTTAATTTAGAGGTATACTCAAATACTAGTAAATCCAACTTAAACAAGAAATGTAAATCTCAAATCAAATCAAGGGAGCCCCCTCAGATCCTGAGGAGCTTGAATCGCGGCCTGTAGTACTGACTGCCCAAAGGCTGTATCCGCATTCCTTCTTACGTCCAATTGATAAAATTTTGTAAACATGTGGACTGACGACCACGTTGCTGCCTTGCATATTCGAGCCATAGAGATCTGATGATGTGCTGCCCAGGAGGTGCCCATGGCCCTGGTAGAATGGGCCTTTGCCGACAAAGGAGGAGGCAACCTCTTCAAACCGCAGGCCTGAACGATTAATTGTTTAATCCATCTTGCGATGGTGGATCAAGCAGCTGCCTGACCCATCTTGGGCCCTTCCGGTAAAACGAACACCACATTTGTTTTCCGAACCTTCTCTGTAGCTTTAAGATAGGCCTTTATGGCCCTGACAATATCCAACGTATGCAGCAACCCCTCCTTTCTAGAGGTGGGTTTTGGAAGAAGGATGGAAGTACCACATCCTGGTTCAGGTGGAAACTGGCTATAACCTTTGGTAGAAAGGAAGAACGAGGACGGAACCCCGCCCCATCCTTATGTAAAATGAGATATGGTTCCTTACAAGACAAGGCCGCCAATTCCGACACTCTCCTGGCCGAAACTATGGTGATCAGAAATACCGACTTTCCAGTCAGTAAAACCAAAGGTACCTCAGCCAACGGCTCAAGGGGTTGTTTCTGTAGAGTTGACAGAACAAGATTTAAGTCCCATGGACAAAGTGGTGATTTGACTGGAGGATTAACACGTAAGACTCCCTGTACGAAGATCTTAACCAGCGAGTGGGCGGCCAGCGGCCTCTGAAACCACACTGATAAGGCTGAAATCTGTCCCTAGATTGTGCTTAATGCCAGGCCTTTATCCACTCCTAGCTGGAGAAAACTTAAGCCTCACACCAGCCTACGTAGGCCCTCCAAACCCTGTAACAAAATTACCCTGGAGGCCGGCTTTCTAGCCTTAATGAGGGTAGGGATTACCTGCCTAGACAGACCTTTACCCCTGAGAATCAGGGATTCAGCCGCCAGGCCGTCAAATTTAGACGCCGTAATGCAGGGTGGAGGATCGGGCCTTGTGAGAGTAGGTCTGGCCCTAGAGGAAGAGTCCAAGGGCCTTCCGCTGCCAATTTCAGGACTAGTGAGTACCATGCCCTCCGGTACCAAGCTGGGGCTACCAGGATAACCGGCCTGTGCTATGATCCTGCGCCACAGGCGGGGTAGTAACTGCAGTGGGGGAAATGCATATAGAAGTTATGATTGATGCCAAGGGCAAACCAACACATCGGTTCCGCAGGCCATAGGGTCCCTCGTTCGAGACATGAACCTGTCTAGCTTCTTGTTGAATCCTGATGCCATGACCTCCACGTCTGGCACTCCCCACTTCTGGCAGATTGTCTGAAAAAAACTTGTGGATGCAGAGACCACTCCCCCGGCGACAGGGTTTGGCGACTTAGGAAGTACGCCTGCAGGTTGTCCACCTCGGGAATGAATGTCGCCGATATGCAGGGTACATAAACCTCTGCCCACCGAAAAACCAAGCTCCTCTCACTCTGAGTGGCTTGACTCTTGGTTCCCCCTTGGTGGTTCACCTATATGCCACCGCTGTGGCCTTGTCTGAATGACTTCTCACCGAGGACCCCTGTAATCTGGATGTCTATGCCAGGAGGGCTAGCCGAGCCGCTCAGAACTCCCAGACCTTGATGGGCAGCTGCCTCTCCGCCTCTGCCCAAGTTCCTTGGCGAGTGAACTTGTTCAAGACCGCTCTCCAGCCTTCCAGACCACTGGGCAGAACCAAGCTGCTAGAATTGCTGCCTGTAGGACACGAGTGTGGAAGCGTGTGGTATTGCCTCGAACATGGCCATCGCATACATAGGCGAATAGTTGGCTCTTTTTTGCTTAGAACCAACTGAATCAATCTTTTGATAGCCTCGACCTTTACCAGGGGCAGGAACATCCATCTTCTGTTCTGTGTCTAATCTCGAGCCGAGATATTCCAACTGCTTTGTAGGTTGAAATGCTGATCTTTCCCCGGTTTAGGACTCAGCCGAACCTCTCGAGGTACTGAACCATGAGGGCTACTACGCATTCCACCAAGGAAGCGAGTGATCTTATGATTAAGAGGTCGTCCAGGTATGCTAGGACCGAGATCCCTTGGATCCTTTGGACTGACTAGAATAGGAGCTAGGACCTTCGTGAATACCCGGGGGCCGTAGCCAGCCCGAAGGGGGGCGCCACGAATTGGAAGTGACGCTGTATCACTGCGAAGCGTAAAAACAAAAATATTTGATGTGGCTGAAAGACCTGGTACATGAAGGTAACCATCCTTTATGTCTATAGAAGCCAGATCCTTCTGGAGTGTGGCGGCTGCTGACCAAACGGATTCTATCCGGAAAGAGCGAACCCTTAGGTAAGCATTTAAACCTTTTAGGTCCAAAATTGGTCTGACATTGCCGATGAGCCTTGGTATGACAAACAGATTGGAATAGAAACCTAGCCCCTGTTCTTGGGCTGGTACCTCTACCATTATGCCCTGGTAAAGCAGGTGATCCAATGCTGCCCGCATTGAGGCCTTCCTTGTGGAGGAAATTTTAGAAATTCTAATCTGTAGCCTGCGGCCACAGATGATCGGACCCCCTCTGTCGGGGACCGATCCCCAGAGGCCTGTCCTTGCGATCCATTGTTAAAAGTTTGATCGCGCAGGAGGTCCGTACTGCCTGAAATTTGAGGGCCCTGGAACCGGGGGGAGCTGCCCTTTTAAACGCAGGACCCCGGAACTTCTTTTGACTGGTAAAAGGGTACTTTTGCCACTTGAAACAGTCTGAATGTATTTATCCAGATCTTTCCATGGAAGGGCAAACCTGCCAGCAGTCTTTTACATGGGGCTCGGCCGCCCAGTTCTTCAACCATAAGAGCCTTCTCATATGCACTAAAAATAGTGACAACGAGACGCCTGCTGGATGGAGTCTTTTTATAGCCTCTACCGCAAAGCACAGAGCTCTGGGAATATCCAATAACTCCTCTGCCTATTGGGCAGGGATGTCTCCAATTGCAGCCACTGCTGGCTGTAGCCAGGGATGCTGGAAAAAGTGTCTCTAAACGTTTATCGACCGGGACCTTAAACATTTGTATGTTTCCCCTTAGGCCAGTTAATGATTTATTCACCCATGAGATGGCTGCGTCCACAGTTGGGAGCGCCCCCTTTCTTAGAAAAATGTCTTTTCCATAGGGTAAATAACAGAAAACCTTCCAGGTGGTCTCCCATCCAGGCACTAACCAGGCCCTACCCTGCTTAGCCTCCGAGATCAGACGAGATCGGGCGCTTTCCGGGAGATGCGGCCTCAAGGACCTCACGGGTAGTTGAAAAGCAGTGCCCGAACCGGGACCTGAACCCTGGACCCTCAGACCAAAAGTCCGATGCTCTACCAACTGAGCCATCCGGGCCCCTTTTAAAGAGCACTTGGTCAGGGGAAAGAGTGCCTGCAAGCACAAATATTTCCTGGCAGACGTGCATAAAGACTACCCTCTCGTCAGCTTTAGGCGGCAGAAAAAATTCTGTCCGGTCGTCCCAATCCTGGAAAAACCAATTCCTCTAACAGAGGATGGACCGGAAAAGCTGCATTGCTTAAAGGCGCTTTTAAAAGAACCCAAAGAGGATACCGCAGGAACCTGAGGCTCTGGAAATGGCAAATTGAATGCCAAGCGGACCATGTCTGTCAAAGACTGGACCCACAGACTCTCCGCCTGGGAGGCTGAAAACGATTCTTCAGTGGTAGATCCTCTAGGTTCTGTCCCTTTTGGCGATGGGGATCTAGTCCGCTTCTTGCCAGAAAAAGAGCCAGCGATCATAGCTGTTAACCTTTTTTCTCTAGCCCCCCTAGGGTGACGGCTAGCATCTCCTCTGTGATAACACAGGGTTGGGCCGACCTGGGCCAGCCTCCGCACCAGACCCCCTTAATGGCTTATCCAGGGTGACCCCTATAGGAATAACCTGTGGGGAAAGTATTGGCATATCATCAGACCCAGAGAAGGAACCCCCTTTGTCTTTGCCTTTTCTTTTTTTTTTTTTTTTTTTTGTGTTTTGATCCCTTGGAAGCCATAATACAAAACCGAAGGACTCCGCTTACAACCACAGACTGTTATAGCCAGGAGTACAAAAAAATAAGTTTTAGGGGACAATAGGATCACTAATGCCCCAAAAACGGTGGGGCTCAGTATGTTTTCTTTTATAATATTATTCACCACATACAGCCCCACCCCCAACATGTTTGCCAGTATTCAACCTGTTGCAAAGGGGATTTTGGCTTAACAAAAAGTATTGGAGCTGACTCCAGCATGTAGTACCCCTTCTCGCCACCGGGAGTCACTGTGCTGCCAGCTCTACGTCCTCTCTCTCCAGCTCAGCTCTGAACTGAGCTAAGAACGCGCCTGCTGTGTATAACAGCAATTGAAAGCACGCCCACTCTACACTGCAGTCACACTCCCCGCCCCCCCCCCCCCCCTCCCGAACGGCGCGAAAATTTTCTATATGCATGCGCGCGTGCACGCGCGTGCGCGCGTGACTGTCGGGGGAGGAGAGCCCAGGAGGAGACGCACTCTGGAGCCCAGGAATGCAGGTTGGAGGACGCATCAGGCGGCAGATTTTGAATCCCGGCAAGGTAAGGCTAAAACAGGCCCCTAAGGAGTCCCTTTAGCCTAGAGACAGATCTGTTTTTTTTTTAAAAGATCTTCAACCAGCGAGCAGCAGGTAGCTAGCAAACATACATAGATAGGTAGGGGGATCAAGTGATGGGGGGAAACATTTCAGGGCATCCTGTCCATCAGACATAGTGACCATGGTGCCAATGCAGAGCATACTCAGGCTACCCCCCTTAAGATCTCCCCTGGAGAGCCTGCTGTCGAACCAAGTCCCGCAGGCTCCCCTCTTACCTGCTCCATGCCGCAGGACGTTTTGCAAAACGGTCCAATCTTCTCCCATCTCCGTGGGTAGCGTAGTAGACCTTCAGGCCCTGGGGTCCTATGAAGGTACCCACTGTCCTGGACCTATATAGCACCCTGGCAAACAGGAACTTATGGTCTTTACGAACTCCAAGTCCTGGGCCCAGGGTCCAGCCCTCCAAAGAGGAGCATTATAGGCAAAACCCCACGGTTTGGGGCCCGGGTACTGTCCACTTTGGCACTGAGGCTCCTTGGACAGATCCGGTTAGCCCGCCCTTAATCCCAAGGATGTGGAGCAAAGCTATTGCGTGACCAACACCTAAGACACTGGCGAAAAAACTGAGGGACTCCCTCTATGGGAGGGGGTTATATAGGGAGGGACTTCCTGTTTGTTTGAGATTGCCAGTGTCCACACCTGAAGGTACTCCATATAACCCATATAGTAATGAATATGCCGCTCTGTGTCCCGTGATGTACGAGAAAGAAAACGACGTTTTCTGTGAAGTAAAAAACGACGTTTTTGAAACGTCACTTTTCAAAGACAATTTTGCATACACACCATCGTTTTTTCACAAAAAGCAAGGTTACGTTCACCACTCTTTTCCATTGAAGCTCGCTTCATAACTAGCTTCTGGGCATGCGTGGGTTGAAAAACGAGATGGCTGGCCACCTGGACAGGGTCGCAGACAGCCTGGGCTCTCTGTCACAGCTGCCCAGTCGCGTGCAGGGCGTTGTGACCAGCCTGGGGGAGGTGCAGGCTGATATCCGGCACTTGACAGCAGCTGTTCGAGACAACACTGCTGCCATTCGGGAAGAGGGGAGGCAGCGGCAACGTGACCAGCGGCACAATATCACCCGCCAGTTGAGGATGCAGGCCCAAACAAATTTGTATCTGAGCCGTATCGCTGTGGCATTGGAGGGCATGCAGCCAACAGCTCCCAGGAGTGGCCCACCCGGGGATCAGCCTCCTCCTGATGCCCCCCCACCCCCACCACCACCCACTCCCTCCAGGCAGATGAGGAGCCCGAGAGTGCCCCCAAGGAGGAGCCCCCGTCATCCCAGATGAGGGTTTTTTTTAGTTTTGGTTGTTATATATTTTTGTTTATACTCAGGACAAGAGTTTTTGTTTATTTTTTATTATTATTGTTTATACTCAGGACATGAGTTTTTGTTTATTTTTTATTATTATTGTTTATACTCAGGACATGAGTTTTTGTTTATTTTTTATTATTATTGTTTATACTCAGGACATGAGTTTTTGTTTATTTTGGGTTCTCAGGTTATGAGATTTTTATTTATTTTTTGATACTGCACACGTTGCAGTGTGAATGGTGTGTGAATGTGAGAGGGTGGCACTCCTGAAAGTAAGGGGTGTCACCCTCGGCCGTGGTGGTGAAGTGAACCCCACGGCTGAATGAATGACGTGTGAAAGGTGTGTGAATGAATGAATGAATGAATGAATGACTTGTATAGCGCAACGCATGCGAACTGAATCGCCTCTGGGCGCTTTTTCCAGCCAGTGTCTGCTTGGCTGGTGCGGTCATTTTTGCCCCGTAGGATCTTGACACGCTATGGACACACAGTCATACACACATATATACATATATATATTGGGTCAATTTTTGGACGATCCAATTTACCTACCAGCATGTCTTTGGAGTGTGGGAGGAAACCGGAGTACCCGGAGGAAACCCACGCAGACACAGGGAGAACATGCAAACTCCAGGCAGATGGTGTCGTGGTTGGGATTCGAACCAGCGACCCTTTTGCTGCTAGGCGAAAGTGCTACTCACTGGACCACTGTGAATGGACAGTAACATCATTGGGGCCTTGACGCTGGCGTTGCTGCTCCCAACTCCTACATGCTGGACTTGGGCTAATCCAATGCGATGTGCATGTGGTGTGTGTGATCTAGGGACATCAGTGGTGTACACGCGTGCATTGTCTGTGTTATTAATGTTTTGGTTTAGTGTCCAAAGATGCCTACGGCGAGGACCCTCCTGACTGCTCTTCCATCAGCAGACTGGGTGTCCTCTGGCAGGTGGGGACTGTGTGGGTCGGGGGTCAGGTCATCACGTATGTCAATCTGCAGGCCTTTTCTCATAGCAAAGTTGTGCAGAATACAACATGCAGCGATGATCTGACACACGAAGGTAGGGGAATACAAGAGGGTCCCCCCAGACTTATCAAGGCAGCGGAAACGGGACTTCAGGAGCCCGAATGTTTGCTCCACCACTCCACGGGTTTTGATGTGGGCTTCATTGTATTTTCTCTCTCCTCTGGTTTGGGGGTTCCGGAAAGGAGTCATTAGATGGGGTCCCAATGCATATGCAGAGTCACCTGTAAGGTAAATGACAGGAGAATGTTAGTCATGCATGTGCGACTTCTGTTGTGCATCACGGGAGGGGATAGTCATGCCTGACTCCCTTGTCACTCACCAACCAGCCAGCTGTCCCCATACATGTTCTGTTCGAATTCTGCTGGGATGGGGCTCTGACGGTATATGAAGCTGTCATGGCTGGACCCGGGGTGTTTGGCACGGACGTGCCATATGAGGCGTTGGGCATCAGCTATCACCTGTACGTTGATGGAATGCCAATGCTTCCGATTGCGGTATATGTGCTCTGTGGCACTGGGGGGCTGTAGGGCCACATGTGTGCAATCAATGGCCCCGATGGTGCGTGGGAATCTGGCAATGTTGTAGAAATCTGTCATTGCCTTCAGCCGCAGGTCCTCAGTGGTGGGTCTGATGAACTGGTTGGACATGCGTCTGAGGATTGCGGGGACAACCTGGTGCACACATCTGCTTATGGAGGACTGTGACATCCCAGCCACCACTCCACTTGTACGCTGGAATGATCCACTGGCAAGGAAATGAAGTGTTGCCAGGACCTTCACCAGTGGCTGCACTGCTTGTGAGCGGTGTGTTGGGCTGGTGATGTCATCCTGCAGGGTTGTGGTTAGTTCAAGTATTACATCAGGGCTGAATCTGAAGAGGCGATACACCTCCTCATCCCCCATGCCAAAGAGGTTCATACGAGTGCGGTATATCCTCTCACGTGCCCGCCTCCTCCGTAGCGAGGGACCCAGTACTAGTCTTAGGACCACGAGTGCCCCTGGCATGTTGGCACACAGAGGTGTTGTCCTTGCAAGTGTTGTTGTTCAGCTTGCTAGTTTTGTCGCTAACGCTGCTGTAGCTGCTCTCCTGCTGACCTGTGACCGTCTGGAGTAAAGATAAAGCAGCCTTTTGTAGAAATAACTTTGCGCCGGACGGACCAGA
Source organism: Rana kukunoris (assembly GCA_029574335.1). Taxonomy (NCBI): domain Eukaryota; kingdom Metazoa; phylum Chordata; class Amphibia; order Anura; family Ranidae; genus Rana; species Rana kukunoris. Next base: position 224,358,147 of record CM056051.1, read on the forward strand.
TACGCGCGGCGCATGTAGCCAGCGTATGGTGCTAATCCGTTCGTGAATTGGGAAAAATACCTCATTTGCATATTTGCATGGGAAATCAATGGGCGCGACTGATGCGCCCAGCGAAAATAAGCGCTGACGATACTCTGGCGTCGGAACGTTCCGCCGGTCGCAAATGACCCGTTATTGGGCGCATCTAGTTTGGTGGGTACGGGCACATAGAAACGACGGCGCATCATCACAGTTACGCGGCGCATATCCAAATACTCCAGCGCAAGTGTTCGTGAATCTGGCCCGTAGACTTTATCAATATAATTGACTACTCAAAAAAAAATATTTGGCACTGTTTTAGATACCACTGGCCACCCACTCACCTCACTGGCCATACTGCTCAGAGAACTGGGCCTGCTAGATAGCTGGCATTTCCAGAACTTCACTGCTAACCAATATACCTGCTGTTATCGCAACCATTGAACATTTTCTAGGAATGGTTTAGCACTGTGTAGTAAAGTCTTTATAGTCAATTTGTTCAATATATATATATAATTGAACTTTAAAAGTTGGCTTTGTCTGATTACTCTCCACTTTTCATGGGTTTCTCTCTTGGAGACTTGTCCAGGGGAACTGTGTGGAAGCTTAACCACTTGTCCACCGGGCCTATTTTGGCACTTCTCATGTAAAAATCAAAACATTTTTGCTAGAAAATTAATCAGAACCCCCAAACATTATATATATTTTTTTAGCAGCAACACCCTAGGGAATAAAATGGCGGTCATTGCAACTTTTTTTCTCGCACGGTATTTGCGCAATAATTTTTCTAACGCTTTTTTGGGGGGGAAAAAAACGGTTTCATGAATTAAAAAAACAACAAAACAGTAAAGTTAGACCAATTGTTTTGTATAATGTGAAAGATGAAGTTACGCCGAGTAAATAGATACCTATATTGTCACGCTTTAAAATTGCGAGCACTTATGGAATGGCGCCAAACTTCGGTACTTAAAAATCTCCATAGGAGACGCTTTAACATTTTTTACAGGTTACTATTTTTGAGTTACACAATTGTTGCACATGCTCTAACGCACGCGACCTCACATGTGGGGTTTGAACGGCGTTTACATATGTGGGCGGGACTTGTATGCGTGTTCGCTTCTGCGCGCGAGATAACGGGGACAGGGGCATTTTGATATTATTTTTTTTTACTTAATTTTTTTTTTTTTTACACCTTTTTTACTTTGTTTTTTTTTTCTTTTTGATCACTTTTATTCCTATTACAAGGAATATAAACATCCCTTGTAATAGGAATCCGTGTGCAGGTCCTCTTTATAGAGAGATGTGGGGTCATCTCTCCCCACATCTCTCCTCCAGGCTTACAAGCATGAAATCGGTGAAAAAACAATCACCGATCACATGCCGACAGCCACGGTTGCCGCTTTGTTTACTTCCGGGTACCGGGCGTGACATCATAACATCGCGCCCCGGTCCTCCGACGGTCATAGAGATGACTGTGACCGTCTGGTCACCAGTCATCTATATGGTTCTGCAGCAAGCACCGGCCGATTCGCTCTCCGGGCCCTCGATCTATGGGCTCTAGCCCCAGATCTTTTGTAGACCTAGCAACGCCCCCTGATGGACCCTACTTTGTTTTGGTTTGTAGCCCTTTTCTCTTCTCTTTTCTTAGTTACTGCTAAAGCTGACACCATCTTGCATCTATTCCTGCAATTTGTCACCATAACTCTGTTCCTCCCCAAAAGTCATATCTAAAACCCATTTATGAGAACAAAGCAATCCAAGCCTCACTATGGATTTCTAGCTGCTAAGGTGCTGTGACATTATTATTAATGTCACTGCTAGTCTCCATTGTAATTTATAAACATAAGATGAAATATGTGAAATTGAAGACCAGCTTTTCTCCCTGATTTGACACCAGAAGGCAGGGAATTAATCCTGAAAAATATGGGAAACAGAGCAATACTGTCATTTGTCGCTGCCAAAGCATTTGACAGTGTTGAATAGGATTATATATGGAAATTGTTAGGAACCATGGGGTTGGGCCCACAGTTTATTAAATGAAAACCTCTAAGGCCAGAGTACACACTAATAATTCTCTTTCACACCCTTTCTCATTGGGAAGCGGTAGGTAGGAGGGCTGTCTACTCATGCCTTTATTATTTGCAGTGGCGATTGCATCTTTTGCAGCGGCTGTCAGCCTTTAAACTACTGGATTTATCAGGTATGATCAGGAAGATAATATAATCCTGTACCCAGATAATGCCATGGCAGAAACAACACCCTCACTAGGGTATGTTGTGGCCACAGTACAAAACTTTGACAGTTATTTGAGCCTGACAATATATTGACACAAATCCACTTTATAAGTACTAGACTCACTTCAACACCCAATTCCCAGCTGCGCATAGCAAAGTAAGACTATTGACTCATTCTGTTATTTAGCTGTGATCATTTCTACAGACCCCCGGGACTGTGTAAAATGTAATATATTCCCATTTAATTTCTAAGTTTAAGAAAAAATCGAAAAGTTAAACCTGGCTGCCTTTGACTATTGTCAAAAGGGGCACATCTTATAAAAATGGCTGCCCCCATTTCCTATATGTTACTCATAATACCCCAATTCGCATACCTAAATATTGTTTCACAAGATAGGCATGCTATTCCATGAACTTATATGGAAATGCAGCCCCCCTCGAATGAAACTAGAAATATTGGTGTCAATTTACTAAAACTGGAGAGTGCCAAATCTGGTGCAGTTCTGCATAGAAACCAATCAGCTTCCAGATTTTATTTTGGCAAAAGTTTATTTGAACAAGCTGAAGTTAGAAGCTGATTGGCTACCGTGCACAGCTTCACCAGATTTCTTAAGCTACAGTTTTAGTAAATCAACCCTATTATGTCTTTCTTGGGAGGAAGGAGGGTTGGGGATCCCTAATCCTTAGTTTTAGTATTTGGCACTTTAGTAGGTGGCATTTGTCTATCCTGACTGATCCTAATCAAGCACTGACCTGATTTTAAAATAAACAGACTACTATGCAGTGTTGCCAACCGTCCGAATTTTTACGGACTGTTCGTAAAAATGGGCACTCCCCCCCTCCCCCTTCATAAATGTCCGTGGTTGCGGGAATGTGCCAGTAAAAATAGCCAAGATTGGTTCAGCTTGGAACTGCGCATGGAGATTGGAGGCAGGGGGAGATGGTGGCTGCGGTGGCACCACAGAGGGGGATGGAGGCAGAGGGAGATTGGAGGCAGGAGGAGATTGGAGGCAGGGGGTCTTAGTGGCAGGGGGTGATTGGAGGCAGGGAGTGATGGTGACACCGCAGAGGGGGGTGGTGGCACCGTAGAGAGTGGGGGATGGAAACAGGGGTTGTTGGTGGCACCACAGAGGGGGATGGAGGCAGGGGACGATGGATGCAGGGGGTGATTGGAGGCAGGGGGCCTGGGGGAGATTAGAGGCAGGGGGTGTTAGTGGCAGGTGGTGTTAGTGGCAGGGGGTGGTTGGAGGCAGGGGGTGATGGTGGCATCGCAGAGGGTGGGGATGGAGACAGGGGTTGTTGGTGGCACAGAGGGGGGCGGAGGCAGGGGGAGATTGGAGGCAGGGGGAGATTGGAGGCAGGGGGAGATTGGAGGCAGAGGGAGATTGTGGCACCGCAGAGGGGGGTGAAGGCAGGGGGTGTTGGTGGCAGAGGGGGATGAAGGCAGGGCTGATGTGACTAAATATTTGCCCTTATTATAACGAAAATAACAAAAATATGTTTTTTTACCTTAATATCTACCTTACATCACATTGCTATTTGCCTACTGTAGCCTAAATACTGAAATTTGCACCTAAAAATGTAATTTGGTAAATTTCGTGAAATGCCAGTAAAAACGTGGCTGCGGCAGTACATTTCGGGGGTCGTGCCAGTAAATTTCAATCTAGTAGGTTGGCAACACTGCTACTATGGATGCTGGTGCTTTCTCTAAACAAGCACACTGCCCCACTCTTAATTTGTTTAGTAAGACCTGGTCCCATATAAAACCAATCCTTACAGAATCTGGAGCAGCCAAACATGCACTGACTTTTTCAGCCCAGCTTTGAAAATAAATAATAGTAGCTGATTGGTTGCCATGTATGGTTGCTTTAATTTCTGCCTGCTTCAGTCTTAGTAATTTCCCCTCATTGATTCCTCTCCCCAAGATATGTGTGTTTTAGATATCTTCAACTACGCCCTGTCCTAAAAAATCAATAAAATGCTACTGACCTTATACTGTACTTTACAGAATTGAATTTATCTCACTTATACTGTAGTTCATTTTTTTCTCTGAGCTATTCTCCGTGCAAGCAGGCCCTTATCTGTAACATATATACTGTATACTGCCCTACAATTCAGATTTCACAACACATTCTCACTATCAAGTAAAAAAAAAAAAAGTGTTTACAGGATCTAGGCCTGTTCACAGATGAGCAGAAGTTTGAAGCATTACAGCTAATCCCTGATATGTTGACATCTCTCCCTTGAAACTTACACAGTTGTTCCTATTACATAGGGTATATTGGACACCCTTAAGAATGTGTAGATTTTCCCAGAGACTCCCTATTTTGCCCTATGTTTATCTCAGGACAGAGGGTTCAGGGGGTTCAGGGGGTGAAAAAAACAGCTTCCTGATTGGCCATGAGGAGGATCAGTGTTACAACAGCGTATATTGATTTGCACTCTATGCGACCTGAGCCCACCCTATATTGAAGCCTTTTAGAGCCTCTGGCTTTAATCGGTGCTTCAAAAAAACAGCCCCTCTGCATAGGAATCCATGCGCTGGTGTGCTTAACCACTTTAGCCCCGGGCCTGTTTTTCAGATTCGGTGTTTACGAGACTAAAACATTTTTTTTTGCTATAAAATTACTTAAAACCCCCAAACATTATATATTTTTTTTTCTAACACTCTAGAGAATAAAATGGCAGTCATTGCAATACTTTTTGTTACACCGTATTTGCGCAGCGGTCTTACAAGCGCACTTTTTTTGGAAAAAATTCACTTTTTTAAAGTAAAAAATAAGACAACAATAAATTTGGCCCAATTTTTTTACATATTGTGAAATATAATGTTACGCCGAGTAAAATGATACCCAACATGTCACGCTTAAAAATTGCGCCCGCTCGTGGCATGGCGTCAAACTTTTACCCTTAAAAATCTCGATAGGCGATGTTTAAAAAATTCTACAGGTTGCATTTTTTGAGATACAGAGGAGGTCTAGGGCTAGAATTATTGCTCTCGCTCTAACGATCGCGGCGATACCTCACTTGTGTGGTTTAAACACCATTTTCATATGCGGGCGCTACTCGCGTATGCGTTCGCTTCTGCACGCGAGCTCGTCGTAAAGGGGTGATTTAAAAAAAAAAATAAATTTTCGTATTTATTTGTATTTATTTTACCAATTTTTAACACTAAAATAAAAAAAATTAAAAATTATCACTTTTATTCCTATTACAAGGAATGTAAACATCCCTTGTAATAGAAAAAAGCATGACAGGTCCTCTTAAATATGAGATCTGGGGTCAAAAAGACCTCACATCTCATATTTAGGCTAAAATGCAAAAAAAAATAAAAAAAATTTAAATTTCATTTTTCAAATGACATTTAAAAAGAAATGTCTCTTTAAGACGCTGTTTGGAACTGACGTTTGACGTCACTTCCGCCCAGCAAAGCTACGGGGATGGACGAGGGAAATTTTTTCCCTCACTCGCATCCCCACTGAACAGACGAGCGCACCCGATCGCCTCCGCCGCTACCGACGGCTCCGGTAAGCGGCGGAGGGCGCGGGAGCGCAGCGGGAGGGGGGGGGACGCTCGCCCGCCACCGATAACGGCGATCTCGCGGCGATTCCGCTGCGGAGACCGCCATTATCGTTTACCCGACCGCCCACAGAAGAGATGGATATCTCGGTTGTGGCAGCAGCTGCTGCCGTTACCGAGATATCCATCTTCAAAGTGCCGACGTATACCTGCGGTGGGCGGTCGGGAAGTGGTTAAAAGGACCGGACACATGGATAGGGGAGGCAGCAATGGACAGGGGGCAGAGCCCATTTGCCCTTAATGGACGGACCGCCCCTGCACACTAGTATTTTTTTTAGCATTCAACCCAGCAAGGCTGAACGAAAAAAAAACGGAAAAATGCAGAGGAGCCGATGTACTAACCATGCAATGTTAGTACAGCGATCTCCCCTGCTGTGCTATTTTGTTCTGACAGGAGGACCCCCCCCCTTTGGCAAAACAGTCCGGTCATCGCTGATTGGGAGATGATTGGCATGTATGTTACGTTTTCCTTTTCCTAGTTCACACGGGCCGAATGTCGGATGGTTTCCATTGAACCAGCTAATGCCACCCAACATTTGGCCCGTGTGTACTAGGCTTTAAAAAGCTTAACATACAGTGCATGCACAGAGAAAGCACTCACATATTTATGGAAGTATAGAGTGGATGGCTTAATATTCATATTTTTGCCCACTGTTTTAGTCATGCACAAACACTTTGGTGATTATATTCCTAAGGGTAGATGAACTACTATATAGCCAATCTGAGTCCCTGTCTTCATGTATTATAAGCAACACAATGAGAACTGAGACCAAGGTTATTTTATTTACATAAATACAAACTGTTAGTGTATGTGTCTCTCATTCATAAATGCTACACTCATCTCAAGCATTTACACTGAATTTTACAATTCTTTATTTTATGGGTATGGCAGTTTTCATATGCTATGTTCCTAACAAACAGATTGCAAACTGCTTTTCAACATAGTCATGTATTGTAAGTCACTCTGAACCTTCACTGCCTTATATGTAATGTTTTCTACTTGTTGTTCATTCTTTACTCTGTAAAACAAACTATTGAAACACTGAAGGACTTTGTTCTTCTGAAATAAAATATTTCCTAAAAAAAAAAAACTTTATTTTGTTTTCAGCTTGGCCTGTATGTTTATCAAACATTTACTGAGATGGGTTTCTTTTTTACCCAAATCCAGTTTAAACCTAATGCCGCGTACACACTATAATTTTTCGGGTTGTAAAAAACGATCGTGTGTGGGCTTCAGAGCATCCGCGCATGCTCAGAAGCAAGTTATGAGACGGGAGCTCTCGTTCTGGTAAAACTACCGTTTGTAATGGAGATAGCACATTCATCACGCTGTAACAGACAGAAAAGCGCAAATCGTCTTTTCCAAACACAAAATCAGCAAAAGAAGCCCCAAGGGTGGCGTCATCCGCATGGAACTTTCCCTTTATAGTGCCGTTGTAGGTGTTGTACGTCACCGCGCTTTGCTAGAGCGTTTTTTTTTCACTATCATGTGTAGGCAAAGTTACCCATGACTAAGTCACGTGTCTAGTGGCGTTACGTGTGTGGGAGGAGCCTATGACGGGATCGACGGATGTTATCCGAATGAGGAGATCATCTACCTGAGCGGCAGTATGAGTTGCTTTCTCTTATCCGTTTATTCGTGAGTGCACATTCATACAGCGCAGTCTTTGTGTTTCACTTGGACATGCTATATTGCACCATGGTTTTCTGTTTTTTATCCCCTCTGTTTTTATGAGCTTTGCTAGTGTGAAGAGTCTCCACGGCAGGTCTGGGACAGCCATAGGAAGTGCATAGGAAGGGCAGAAGATTCTGTTTTCATTTCAGGTTTTGCAGCAATCCTATTCAAGTTAATACTGTGAACCGGTTCTCCTTCACAGGAGTTGGTGTTTAACCCCCCTGGCGGTATTCCCGAGTCTGACTCGGGGTTAAATTTGGGTGCTGCGATCGGTAACCCCAAGTCAGACTCGGGCTCGCCTTGCTGAATCCACAGGCAGTGTTTACTTACCGCTGTGTGAGCGGGTCCTCGCTCGATTCACACAGTGCCTCTGTGTGCCGCCGAGCTCCGTTCCCTGCGACGTTACGACGCACGGGGCGAAGAAACAGCACCATATTCAAAAATGTAAACAAACACATTACATACAGTACACTGTAATCTTATAGATTACAGTACTGTATGTAAAAAATACACCCCCCCCTTGTCCCTAGTGGTCTGCCCTGTGCCCTACATGTACTTTTACATAATAAAAACTGTTCTTTCTGCCTGCAAACTGTAGATTGTCCACAGCAACCAAAAGTGGCCCTTTATGTCAAAAATGGTTTTAGAGCAGCTAGAAAAAAGCGATAATAAATTATAATCACTTGCAGAATTGAGCGATGGCGATTTGTGGGGAAATTTGTCATAAAAAAATTAAAAATTACAGCGACAATTCTGCAACTGAGCAAATTTCAGTGATTTTGATTTGATTACATTATTGAATAATTTTTATTATAATTATATTATTATTTGTTATAATTATAATTATTTATAATATTATAATTTATAATTTATTTTTTATTTTTTAATGTCTTACCCAGGATGCCTATTAGACTCTTGTTTGGTCAGATTTAAGTGAGTTATTCCTAAGAATTACAAGCCTACAGTATAAAACACCAAATTTCCATGCAAATAATGGTACCGCTTTCAGCACCTAAAATCTGAAAGAATCATACCGCCAGGGAGGTTAATCACTTGCATTGGGACTGTTTTTTTTTTTCCCATCATCTTGATTACTGGCACGTTATTTACTGGTTTATGTGGATTTTGTATTCACTCAGTTGTACACTGTTATCACTTTAGTTAATAGTAGCGCATATACCCATTGTATTACATTTTTTTGGTTTAGTTCACCGTATTATATGCAGCAATTATTATTTGGTTATTGATGTGGTTTATTTTTCCTTTATATCTATTTTTAATAGCGCTATAGTATCAACATATCACATGTGTAGAAAACGTTGTTCTAATGATGAAGTTGAAAAAAAACTTGTTTTTTCTAGAGGCTGAAAAACTTTGTTTTTTACAACCCGAAAAATGATCGTGTGTTCGCGGCATAACAGTAGGGTGGAAAATGTAACTATTTCATCTGTTGTGTATGTGGAAGGTTCAGAAGGCATTTGTACAACTATCTTTTGGGTGATATACCTATTCTTAACTGGTTAGTGAGAATAGCTCATTTATGTCTCCACTTGCACCCATAAACTGCAAGATGTTTAAAACAATCTATTCTGATCTCTCCATCAGTGGTGGCTCATCCATTAGAGGTGCCCAGACTCCGTCCCCTTTCTAACGCCACCCCCTAAATGCATAATGGATAGATTCACCATGGCAGCCAAATTCACCCCCTATTCATGCGTCCAGCCCCTTTCGGGATTAAATGCATTAAATACAGTACAGCGGCTGGGGATTTTTTTTTAACCACCTGATTACAACCATGGGCTCTAATAGACTTCAAATTAGGGTGGGCTTGGGTCGCAGAGCATGTGACCTGGAGCGGACCCAGGTGTGTTACAACAGCGAATGAATCCGACCAAACAGAAGTGGGTGTGAGACCCTTTTTCCGATTGGCAGAAAAAAAAAGACTCCCGATTGGCCGCTGAGGAGGAGGGATGAAACTGAAGCCGCCGCTGTGGAGAGCAAGAGAACAGGAGGCCGTCTAGCAGGAGAAGATGCCGAGCAGGAGAACCCGTCGGTAATGGAAAGCAGGAGAACAGGAGGCCATCTAGCAGGAGAAGCTGCTGAGCAGGAGAGCCCACTGGTGATGGAGAGCAGAAGAATAGGATGCCGTCTAGCAGGAGAAGCTGCCGAACAGGAGAACCCGTCGGTAATGGAAAGCAGGAGAACAGGAGGCCGTCTAGCATGAGAAGCTACTGAGCAGGAGAACCCGTCGGTGATGGAAAGCAGGAAAACAGGAGGCCGTCTAGCAGGAGAAGCTGCTGCGCAGGAGAACCCACCGGTGATGGAGAGCAGGAGAACAGGAGGCGGTCTAGCAGGAGAAGCTGCCGAGCAGGAGAACCCGCTGGTGATGGAGAGCAGTAGAACAGGAGGCCGCCGCCGCAAAGCAGGGGGAAGCTACTGGTGATAGGGTAAATGCTACCGACCGACTGTATGCATATAGAATAATGAAAAGTAAAGTCATTATTGTAGTTGAACTGTTATAGGAGGTGTAAAGAAGAGCATGATAGAGATCAGACGACTTAAATAATTTGTTGATATGAAGATGCTTAGTAATATGGAATGGAGAGCAGTTGCGGCTGGTGGAATTTCTTTTTTTTTTTTTATGGGGGGTGGGGGGCGGCAAATATTATGCCACCCCAAACCCCCCCCCCCCCCCCCCAAAAAAAAATCCACCATCCGCAACTGCTCTCCATTCCATATTACTAAGCATCTTCATATCAACAAATTATTTAAGTCGTCTGATCTCTATCCTGCTCTTCTTTACACCTCCTATAACAGTTCAACTACAATAATGACTTTTCATTCTTCTATATGCATACAGTGCATAAGAAGTGTGTTGAGTAAAGATACGCACTGACAATTTCATACAAATCAATTGGCGACTATGAGTAGCAGCACACATCCTCGTGGTTGTAGCATGCATGTTATAGCTGAACTCTAGGCAAGTAGATAAATACACAACTGAAACACATCAATGAGAACGGTTTTATCTTCCAAAGGATTTAAAGTGATTGTAAAGTCTAGTTTAATAACAAGCATGTTTTACTTACCTCCTATGTGCAGTTGGTTTTGCACAGAGCAGACTGGATCCTCCTCTTCTCGGGTCCCTTTTTGCTGCTCTTGGCCCCTCCCTCCTGTCGAGTGCCCCCACAGCAAGCAACTTGCTATAGGGGGCACCTGAGCCGAGCTGCAGCTCCGTGTGTCCATTCAGACACAGAGCTGCCATTCAGCCCCGCCCCCTCCCTCCCTCCCCTGATTTGCTAAATGACTTTGCTTGACAGCCATGGGGGGCAATGGTGTCTCAGCCAATCAGGAGGGAGAGTCCCGGATGGCTGAGGGATTTGTGGACATCGCTGGACAGAGAAGGGTCACAGGTAGGTATTAGGGGGTGCTGCACATATAAGCTTTTTATCTTAATGCATAGAATGCATTAACCACTTGACCACTGGGCACTTAAACACCCTTAATAACAGACCAATTTTCAGCTTTCGGTGCTCTCACAGTTTGAATGACAATAACTCAGTCATACAACACTGTAACCAAATGAAATTTTTGTCCTTTTTTTCCCACAAATAGAGCTTTCTTTTGGTGGTATTTGATCACCTCTGCGTTTTTTGTTTTTTTCGCTATATATGAAAAAAGAACGACAATTCATTTCTATTATAAAATTTTGCAAAAAAGTAATTTTTCTTCATAAATTTGACCTAAAATGTATACTGCTACATATCTTTGGTAACAAAACAAAACAAATTTGGATATTATTTAGTCTGGGTGAAAGTTATAGGGTCTACAAGCTATGGTAACAATTACTGAAAATTGATCAATTTGATCGCATCTGATGTACTGACAGCCTCTCTCATTTCTTGAGACCCTAACATGCCAGAAAAGTACAAATACCCCCCAAATGACCCCTTTTTGGAAAGAAGACATTCCAAGGTATTTAGAAAGAGGCATTGTGAGTTTTTTTAAGTTGTCATTTTTTCCCACAATTTTTTGAAAAATCAAGATTTTTTTTATTTTTATTTTTTTTCCACAAAATTTTCATATTAGCGGGTTATTTCTCACACACAGCATATGCATACCACATGCATACCACAAATTACACCCCAAAACACATTCTGCTATTCCTCCTGAGTATGGCGATACCACATGTGTGAGACTTTTACACAGCGTGGCCACATACAGAGGCCCAACATGCAGGGAACGCCATCAGGCGTTCTGGAACACCCAGACCAATTCTGACATTTCCCTCCAATCATCATTTATTTGCTAGAAAATTACATAGAACCCCAAAACATTATATGTTTTTTTAGCAAAGACCCTAAAGAATACAATGGCGGTTGTTGCAACTTTTTATCATGCATGGTATTTGCACAGCAATTTTTGGAACGCGTTTTTTTTGGAAATAAAACATTTTTGTACTTTTTTTTTTTTTTAAATTTCTGTTTATTAAAGGTTTTATACATACACAGTAAAACATTTCTTGGCACAACACCAAGCTTACATAGCGGTCAACATGACCTGAAACATACAACCCGCCATCGCAGATGGCATGTCCCCAACCAAACCAAACCCCCCCCCCCCCCATTACCCCTCTACTCAGTTCCCTTGGCCCTCCAGCACGTGCACAGGATGCATAGTAAGTAGCAGCACTCCCTCCCAGTGGCTGCTTCACAACATGTTTCCCGATACACCTGAATGAGATTCCCCATCCCTCAGCACATGTGTCAATGAGATTCAAATTATCCTACTCCTATCCAACCGTGTGATCAGCTTCGTACCATGCCCTCCACACCTTCTCGAACTTCCCAACACACCCCCTGGATAGATACGTTGCCTTGTAATATGGGAGCATTGCATTCACTAAACCTTTCCAAAAGTCTACCTCCGGGGCCCCTGGACTCCTCCACTTAAGTAGAATAAACATTTTTGTACTTAAAAAACAAACAAACATTAAAGTTAGCCCAATGTTTTTGCACAATATGAAAGATGAAATTACGCCGAGTAAATAGATACCCAACATGTCACCCTTCAATATTGCACACGCTTGTGGAATGGCGCCAAACTTCGCTACTTAAAAATCCCCATAGGCGACGCTTTAAATGTTTTTACTTGTTACATCTTTTTAGTTGGAGAGGGGGTCTAGGGCCAAAATGATTGCTCTCGCTCTAAAGTTCGCAGCGATACCTCACATGTGTGGATTGAACACCTTTTTCATATGTTTTCACTTGCGTGTGCGCTCGCATCTGTATACGAGCACACGGGTACAGGGGAGCTGTAATTTTATTTTTATTTTTTTATTGTTCATTTTACCTTATTTAATTTAGTTTGACATGTTTTTCCCCAAAAATAAATGTTTTGATAACTTTTATTCCTATTACAAGGAATGTAAACATCCCTTGTAATAGGAATATAGCATGACAGGTCCTCTTTACAGTGAGATATGGGGTCAATAAGACCCCACATCTCACCTCTAGGCTGGGAAGCCTGAAAAAAAAAACGATTGCAGAGTATAGCGCAGGGAGTATTGCGCAGGGAGTATTGCGCTGGGGTATTGCAGAGTATTGTTCAGAGTATTGTGCGGGGATACTCCAGAGTATTGTGCGGGGGTACTCCAGAGTATTGTGTGGGGGTACTCCAGAGTATTGTGCGGGGGTACTGCAGAGTATTGTGCGGGGGTACTGCAGAGTATTGTGCAGGGGTACTGAAGAGTATTGTGCGGAGGTACTGCAGAGTATTGTGCGGGGGTACTGCAGAGTATTGTTCAGAGTATTGTGCGGGGGTACTGCAGAGTATTGTGCAGGGGTACTGAAGAGTATTGTGCGGAGGTACTGCAGAGTATTGTGCAGGGGTACTGCAGAGTATTGTTCAGAGTATTGTGCGGGGGTACTGCAGAGTATTGTGCAGGGGTACTGAAGAGTATTTTGCGGAGGTACTGCAGAGTATTGTGCAGGGGTACTGCAGAGTATTGTTCAGAGTATTGTGCGGGGGTACTGCAGAGTATTGTTCAGAGTATTGTGCGGGGGGTATTGCAGAGTATTGTGCGGGGGTACTGCAGAGTATTGTTCAGAGTATTGCACGGGGGTACTGCAGAGTATTGTTCAGAGTATTGCACGGGGGTACTGCAGAGTATATTGCGCAGGGTATGCAGAGTATTGCGCAGGGTATGCAGAGTATTGCAGAGTATTGCGCAGGGGGTATACAGAGTATTGCGCAGGGGGGGTACTGCAGAGTATTGCGCAGTGGGGGTACTGCAGAGTATTGCGTGGGGGTACTGCAGAGTATTGCGCAGGGTATGCAGAGTATTGTGTGGGGGGTATGCAGAGTATGCAGAGTATTGCGCAGGAGGTATGCAGAGTATTGCAGAGTATTGTGCAGGGGGGTATGCAGAGAATTGCGCAGGGGGTTATGCAGAGTATTGCGCAGGGGTTATGCAGAGTATTGCGCAGGGGGTATGCAGAGTATTGCGCAGGGGGGTATGTATAGTATTGCGCAGGGGGTATTGCAGAGTATTGCGCAGGGAAGGAAGAGTATTGTGCTGGGGGTATGCAGAGTAATGCACAGGGAAGGAAGGGGTTAATGCAGGGATGGCTGAGCAGGGATGGATGGATCTGTGACTGCAATAGTCACAGATCCTTCCCACAGTGCTGCTGCCATCCGCGCTCTCCTCTCACACTGTACCGTTCGGTACAGAGAGAGGAGGGAGGAACTGGCGTCATCAAATGACGCCGTTTTTTTACACGTGATCGCTCCGTCATTGGACGGAGCGATCACGTGGTAAACGGCCGCTATCAGCGGCAATTTACCGCGTTCCGTGACATTCCCATGTGCGCGCCCCAGGGGGCGATTCTGGAATTACGTTATATAACGTGATCCCAGAGTTAAGCAACCACCTTGCCGCCGTTATTTGACAGCGGCTGGTGGTCAAGTGGTTAAGATATAAAACCTTCTACCTTTACAACTCCTTTAAAGCAGATCTTCACCCTGTAAAGCAACATTGCCTATTTTTAATCTTTATGCTGCTAGCATTAGTAAATATATAGTAAAGTACATCATATTTGCTTGTTTTAACTTGTTTTTATATATACTTCTTCAGTTACTTTCTGGTTTCAATGCCTAGGCAAATGATGTCATACATCCCAGGATTTTTTAGTAGGGGAGGAGAGGCTTTCTCAGTTAAGCACACCCTCTGTTTGCATGCCTGAGACAAGGGCAGGTGGATTCCAGGAAATAAATGCTACATAAACCTTAGTCAAGATGGTCATGGCCAGGAATGCTAGGGGGTGTTCTTCAAAGTGATTTATGGATGAGGGATTTTGCTTTGAATATTACAAATGAATGAAATCACATTTTTGGGTTTGGGGTAGATAAAGTGTAGTTCCTCTTTAATATTCTGTGCATCTAGTTTTATAATCCAGCCACGCCTACCAGACAGCACAGCTAAATCCAAGGCCTCCACTGCAGCCTGCTGCTTGGACAACGAAGAAGCAAAGGTACTTTGTACTGAGAAGTTTATCTGTCTGCTCTTTCTTTTAATCACAATGTTCGGTGGCAGCACATGTGCACTACAGCAGAGCCGAGTTAGTGCTGGCCCACCCTCTCCTGGTCTGAGCAATGCTGTATAGGGCATTGCAAAAGACTGATCCAGGTAATTATACTATACTAGTTACATTTATACATTTAGTTTAATGTTTTAAATGATAATAAACTGTATTTATGAGTGTGTTTTTTGCCTGGAGATTAGATTTAATGCAAAAGACTTTTAGGAAATATTGTATTTATTGGCGTATAACACTCACCTTTTTACCCTGAAAATAGAGGGTAAACTGTGCCTGCGTGTTATACGCAGGGGGCTGTGGAAAGTTTTTTTTCCTGAAACTTCCCACTTAAAGTTAGGCTGCGTGTTATACACCTGTGCGTGTTATACGCCAATAAATGTTTATATTTTTTTGTCAGCTAGATAGTGAGTGTATGTCTAGTTGTCACTGGAGGTCTATGGTTATCTTAACATTTTGATGCTGATGTTTACAGCCATATAGTAGAACAGATAATCCTTAACCCTAGTTGCATGCAAGCAATGACACTTATAATAGAATACGGGGTCTGTATTACAAGGAAAGTCTCCAACATACACAAACAATCTGCTATTACAAACGGTAAAATTAACAAGTAATATTTTTTCTATAAGACGTTATATTATAATTTATACGTTTGCAAAACATTAACACAGTAACCTAGCTAGAGATAATTTCCAATGCAGTTGAATGGTCCACATCTAGGGCAATGTGGGATCTATAAGCAGTTCTTAGAAGATTTAATAACTAGCAGATCAATGAATGCGCTGCAATGCACATAGAATTCTGAGCAATTGCTAGTCCAAGATCCCAAGACGTGTGGACTTGCACAGTCTGTTTAATTCCAAGTCATGCACAGTCAGAAGCTAAACAATCGTATTATCATTGCTATTAAATGGTGAAAGCTTGAAGCACAGTGAGTAGTAAACTGACAGAAGATTACATACACACATGCTTTATTTAGCATTTAATGGAATGGCCTGTATTTGTTTTTGAGTCATTATATCCACTTCTGGACCAGCGATGTACCCGCACATCACTGGACTTCAAGTGGTTATACCGGCAGGCATCACCCCACTACCGTTTTTTGGAACCAGGCACAACCTATTCACCCTGTGCAGCACAGATCTCCCCCACAGCACTGCCGACTTCCCTCCACTACTGCCAACTGTTGTTGAGGGGAGGTATTAGGATGAGTGGGGGAAGGGGGACGGTAAATGTGTCATTTACCAATCCCTTCCCTTTTGTGAATGAACACCGTGAGTGATCGGTAGTGTATGCTTGAGCTTTGGGGTGCACACCCTAATGCAATAGACTGTGCACACCTATGAACCAGGGGTTGGCTCTCTTGTAAAAGCAGTCCTAGTGGCTAACCTGGGAGACCCGAGCAACCAGCTGGATCATCCACTGACTGTTTGGAAAGCCGAACAAAGCCCAGATCGGCTTTGATCAGCTCTTGGCTATGCTAATGACCTGACATCACTTCCGGTTTACCCAGATGGCAATGGCACTATTTTTACAAAATCTAAAGCATTCGACAACACTGATCTTGGTGTTTTTAATGCTTTTAAGGGCAGAGAAGAGATTTGAGGTCTTAGACCTCAGATGTCTCCATAAAGAGTACCTGTCACATGCCTATTGCTGTCACAAGAATGCCTATTGCCCCCCCCCCCCCCCGCTCCCCCCCGTGCTCGGACATAAAGGCTAATGCACATGTTGCCTCCACAAGTACCGCCAGGGCTTTTTTTCAGCTGGAACTTGGTGGAACTCTTTTCTGGTTCAGGCCCTCTGCTCCCTGCTGACCGCTATTACTTAAAAACACAAATAAATCCAGCTTCTATGCTTACAAGTGACAGCTTGTTCCACAACAGCTCCCACAGATTAAATCTCTTGAGTGGCTCCCACTGAGTGAAGGATCTGGACAAGGGAGATTCGGTACATGAGGTGCAGTGCAAATGCCAACATCATCACTGGATGATATCCCTGCAAATGATGGATGCATGTGGAAGATGGTGGAGCTTTTAAGGAGATGGGGGAGAAGATGGGGGCAGTAGAGGGGGTTGAGGTCAGAGCTGAAGAGGGGTAAACGTGAGATGTGGATGGGGGATGCAGAGGTAAGCAGCTGAATTCTTCACACTGTGTGTAGCGCACACCTGAACTCTGCACTATTTACGTAGCACACCCTGAACTCTGCAGTCTGTGTGTAACCCCCTCCCTGAATTCTGCGCTCTGCTCATAATGTACTCCTGGTATTTAATGACCCTGTTAAGACTATTCCACTGTTAGTGAAATTTGACCACACCCACTATTTGATGCTGTTTGGAGGGTGTGTGTAAGGGACGGGGGGTTCATGATTGAGTTCCTGTACCTATTTTCCAAGAAAAAAAAGCCCTGATTATTGCTATGAACATCAGATCATGGGCAGTAATTCTAGCTACACAGTTTTAAAGCATATGACATATGACAGCATATGACATGTTTGATGTCTATTTACTTAGCGTAACAGGAATATGTATTGTGTGTTTTTGTATTTTGTGTGTATTGTGTGTTTTTTTGCATTCAAATTCCAAAAAGTGAATTCTTTCCAAAAAAAAGTGCGTTTAAAAAAACGCTTTGTAAATGCATGTGACATAAAACTTGCAAAACCAACCAATTTATTGTGTACGGCCTTTGATTTAAAAAAATATATAAAATGTTTGGGGGTTTTAAGTGATAAAAAAAAATACTGATTGTTACAAACAGTGCCAGAAAAGGCCTGGTCTGGAAGTGTATATTTTAGAAGGAGTTTTAAGCCCTGTACACATGATCGGTCTGTCTGATGAAAATGGACCAAAGGACCGTTTTCATCGGACAAACCGATCGTTTGTAGGCCCCATCGGTTTGTTTTCCATCAGTGAAAAAAAAATAGAACATGTTTTAAAATTCTCCTATGGATAAAAAAAAAAAAACGATAAAAAAAAATGATCATCTGTGTGGAAGTCCATCGGTCAAAAATCCACGCATGCTCAGAATCAAGTCGACGCATGCTCGGAAGCATTGAACTTCATTTTTCTCAGCACGTCGTAGTGTTTTACGTCACCGCGTTTGGACACGTTCGGATTTTTGACCGATGGTGTGTAGGCAAGACTGATGAAAGTCAGCTTCATCGTATATCCGACGAAAAAATCCATCGTGATTAGATTCCATCAGATATCCGATCGTGTGTACAGGGCTTTAAAGAGCATAATACAATTCATATTCTACCTAAAATGCAGTGTCGGGATTGCAAGACTGGCCAAACAGAATTACAGATCACCTGTCAGGAAAATTAGTTCATTGTTGTTTAAATTGTGTATTTAGCTGTTTTCCTGGACTTTGGCCATCCAAACAAAATGGCTTAGTTTACAACACTGGACTTTTTGTTTTTTATTCTTATTTTCGAAAACAGAATTATTTTTAGTTCTAGAACATGTGTACGACTATTAGAACCATAGAGAGCTCTTAAAAAGTCATGGATTTACGTATTAAAAATTTGCCTACAGCAACCAGTGTTCTTGTTCTACCTTATACTGAGCAGTAAAACAGCTAAAAGCTGATTAGCTGCTAGGGGCAATAAGGATATTTTTTTGTTAGCACATTTTAATATATAAACCCATTACTTTTTATGATCTAATAGTTTCAACAGTTGTACATTACATAACCAACGATTTTTTTTTTTAACTGAGAGGGTTGCTGTTTTTCTAAAATTGGCCCTTACTTATTTTTTCTACATTTAAAGTTCTTAAATGGATGCAAAAGTAACATAAATAAATAACACAATTTAGAGTGCCAAGATAACAATGTTGGTTTGTTATACATGGATGCACAAAAATAAACACACAACTATCCATTTCCAGAACCGCATTCTGTTATCACACACTTGGATCTTAGTTTGCTGGCTTGTTATCATTTTTTTTTTGCTTAGCGACTATAATATATATTGCTTCCAGGCAGAGGTCACCCTTCTTATGCAAATATGTAAAAATTCTAACTATATATGCAATATACTGTGAAACAAATAGGACATTGACACAGTGGGGTTGATTTATTAAAGGCAAATAGGCTGATCACTTTGCAAAGGAAGTTGAACTTTGCTAGAGAAGCTTAGTGATTGTGATGAACTTTCTTTCACTTTGCATAGAATACCCAATCACACGCAAGAACATTTTTAAGAAAACTTCTTTGCACACAATGGGATGATGGACGTCAGCAGAGCTTCACTTCATTCATTAATTGTTTTTTTTGTGTTTTATTTAAATAACAAACATGTTATACTTTCTTACTCTGTGCAAGGGCTATGCACAGAGCGGCACGATCCTCCTTTTCTGGGGTCCCCCGGTGCACGCTTCTGGCTCCTCCTCTTCTCGAGTGCCCCCACAGAGTCCATTGGCCAGTCAATGGACCATACCGTCCATTGACACAGACATCAGGACTCAGGCCCACACCCCTGGTCCCGTGTCACTGGGTCTGATTGACAGCAATAGGAGCCAATGGCTCCAGCTGCTATCAATCTATCCAATAAGGACCCAAGATAGTGGCTGGAGCTGCTGTGCTCATCCCCGTCACTGGAATGATCCGGCTCAGGTAAGGAAAATGGGGGCTCTGGAGGGGGAGCTGCAGCACAGAACATTTTTCACCTTAATGCAGAGTTCTGGGGAAAATTATTTTGTAGCATGCTTCTTCCCTTGCAAAGTGAACAGTCTATGTGCCTTTTGTAAATCAACCTCAGTATTTATATTACCTAATATTTGCCAGCCTAGGTTTATTTTCTAGTCATAATAAGTTATTTCTTGTTCTTTAAACTATCCATTTCTTTTGTTATTCAAAGCACTACTTCTGAATCTTGGCTTAATGTGTGGGACATTTTTATTCTGATCGAGCAGTCAAATTCGCTGTGGCATCACCAAACATATATGAACAAATTCTTGAAGGCATCATTCCAAATAGACAGTATGTTGATAATGCAGACTAGGCAACTAAAAAAGGGCTGTAGGAGAGTGCCAGGCAGCCATGTTGTTAAGGACCCAGGTCACCCATGACAGTTTTTTTTTAAATAGGAGACAGCAGTGACCCACCTTTCAGGACATGGCTACATTGGGACTTCATTTTATAGAATTAACAAACTATTAGCTGCATTCTGGAGTATTCTTATCAGTCCATTGAGATAACGCCAGACCCTCTCAACTCTATTAACCCAGTCAGTGGCGGAATTATAGGGGTCGTTGAGTGCGCCATGGCGACCGGGCCCCTTGCTGTCGGGGGCCCTCGAGGGCCCCCTGTATACAGTGCTTTGAGGGGAGAAACGGAGACGAGCTCCCGACCCGATCCCAGGCCGAGCTGTAATCTGCACTGTGCGGGGAGCTCGTCACAGTCATTACAATGTAAAAGCACAGTGTGTGCTCTTTGTCTCCCCCTACAGTGCAGTACCCGGCAGGAAGAGCTGTTAAGGTATCACTGCCGTTTTTATCTACTGTGTGTGTGTTTATATGTGTGTGTTTATGTGTGTGTGTGTGTGTGTTTATATGTGTGTGTGTGTGTTTATATGTGTGTGTGTTTATATGTGTGTGTGTGTTTATGTGTGTGTGTGTTTATGTGTGTGTGTTTATATGTGTGTGTGTGTTCATATGGGTGTGTGTGTGTGTTTATGTGTGTGTGTGTTCATATGTATGTGCATATGTATGCGAGTGTGCATGCCATATGTGTATGAATGTGTGTGCATGTGTGTATGTGAGTGTGCATGTATGTGTTAGTGGTTGTGCGTCCATAAGAGCGCAGGGCATCGCCCCCCTCTCTCCACCCACCCCCTGGCTGTGTTTGATGGCACAGTGGGTGCATTTGACGGGAACAGTAGGTGCATTTGACGGGCACAGTGGGTGCATTTGACGGGAACAGTGGCTGCATTTGACGGGCACAGTGGGTGCATTTGACGGGCACAGTGGCTGCGTTTGACGGGCACAGTGGCTGCGTTTGACGGGCACAGTGGCTGCGTTTGACGGGCACAGTGGCTGCGTTTGACGGGCACAGAGGCTACGTTTGACGGGCACAGTGACTGCGTTTGACGGGCACAGTGGCTGCTTTTGACGGGCACAGAGACTGCGTTTGACGGGCACAGTGGCTGCGTTTGGCGGGCACAGAGGCTGCGTTTGACGGGCACAGTGACTGCGTTTGATGGGCACAGTGGCTGCTTTTGACGGCACAGTGGCTGCGTTTGACGGGCGGGCACAGTGGCTGCGTTTGACGGGCACAGTGGCTGCGTTTGATGTGCACAGTGGCTGCGTTTGACGGCACAGTGACTGCGTTTGACGGGCACAGTGGCTGCGTTTGACGGCACAGTGGCTGCTTTTGACGGCACAGTGGCTGCATTTGACGGGAACAGTGGCTGCGTTTGACGGGCACAGTGGCTGCGTTTGGCGGGCACAGAGGCTGCGTTTGACGGGCACAGTGACTGCGTTTGATGGGCACAGTGGCTGCTTTTGACGGCACAGTGGCTGCGTTTGACGGGCATAGTGGCTGCGTTTGACGGGCACAGTGGCTGCGTTTGACGGGCATAGTGGCTGCATTTGACGGGAACAGTGGCTGCGTTTGACGGGCACAAAGGCTGCGTTTGACGGGCACAGTGGCTGCGTTTGACGGCACAGTGGCTGCATTTGACGGGAACAGTGGCTGCGTTTGACGGGCACAGTGGCTGCGTTTGACGGGCACAGTGGCTGCGTTTGACGGGCACAGTGGCTGCTTTTGACGGGCACAGTGGCTGCGTTTGATGGGCAGAGTGAGACTGCAATTTATTTTTTTAAGAATTTTTCAGTTTGCTTGCGCCCCCCCAAAAATGTTAAGCACCAGCCACCACTGGTTTATATGTGTGTGCATATGTGCATTTATATATATGTATATAAACAGTGTATGTGTATGTATGTGTGTTTACATGACCCCCTATATGTGTACAATCAGAACCGATTTTTTTTGTTTTGCTTGTTCATAGTACTAGCAAAAAAATGCTGTTCCACTGAAAAGCAATCCATGCTCAGATCGCTTTTCAGAGGCATTTGACAGCTGGTAAAGAGGCAATGTGTTGCCTCCTGACTGCCTGTTTTAACCCCTTTAACCCCCTTAAATGCATCATCGCTAAGCTGCAATGCACACAGTTGCAGAGTGGTTGCAGTGCAGCCCCATTCACCTAGGGTAGTGATAGCGAACCTCGGCACCCCAGATGTTTTGGAACTACATTTCCCATGATGTTCATGCACTTTGCAGTGTAGTTGAGCATGTTGGGAAATGTAGTTCCAAAACATCTGGGTTGCCAAGGTTCATCTTCACTGACCTAAGAGTATACTTCAAGGGTGCCCTGGCTGGAAAAATATTGAGAAACACTGGTATAGAGGAACCAATCTCTCCATTTTCCTGCAGCCACTGAATGCCTGCGGGAGGGAGAGGAGGAGAAGCAGGCGGAATGGAGAAATCGGTTCATTTATATGCAGCCACCCACTTGCGACCGGGTCCTGTTCCGCCACCGAGCTCGGAGAAAAGAGCCCTGTCCGGGGGGGTCAGGGGGGCCCTTCATGGTTTCTTGCATCGGGGCCCTGAAGGTTCTAGTTACGCCACTGAACCCAGTACACATTTCAGTCTCATTATAATAGCCTCAAAAGTCTAGGTTTAAGTAATTAGGAAAGCAAACCGATATCCTTTTCACTAATCCCCCTGTCGTAAATAGGTCCACTGGAGTAGTCAGTGAATATACATTGCTGTCTATCTTTTCTTGTAGAATCAAATACTTCAGTGCATTTCATCACTCCTGAGCTGATAATGCTACAACCAGAATAAGGACATATTTACATGTATCAGGTAGTTAGCAGAATTTTAAGCCCAAACACCCTTATCCGAGGAGGGATCAAAAGTGAATTAGACCCATCACCTCTACTAGGTAAAATGGCATCTGATGTCCATCATGTTTGGATTCATCTAAAAGGTAATTTCATGCTGGACAATAAAATCCAATGTACTGGACTGTAACCTGTAGGCATTTAAAGATATTAATACCTTTAGAAAACTGTTACTGTGGGAGGGCAGCTACATAGTCATAAACACGGTGGCATCCCATCCACCATACCTCAGACGTCTTAATTAGTCAGACCATTTCTATCAACACCCTTCTCATTGACAAGAAAAGAGGGGATCCACTTTTCAATATACATACATATTAACTCACATCATGTAATGTCATATTCTTACCTAAATATACACATCCATAACATGGCCAACAAATGGGTAAATATGATCCCCATTAATGTCCAAACCACTGGCAACAAAAGTGAGTACACCCCTAAGTGAAATGTCTAATTTGGGCCCAATTAGCCATTTTCCCTCCCCTGTGTCATGTGATTACAAGGTCTCAGATGTGAATGGGGAGCAAGTGTGTTGAATTTGATGTTATCGCTCTCACTCTCTCATACTGGCCACTGGAAGTTCAACATGGCACCTCATGGCAAAGAACTCTCTGAGGATCTGAAAAAAGAATTGTTGCTCTACATAAAGATGGCCTAGGCTATAAGAAGATTTACAAGACCCTGAAACTAAGCTGCAGCACGGTGGCCAAGACCATACAGCGGTTTAACAGTACAGGTTCCACTCAGAACAGGCCTTGCCATGGGCGACCAAAGAAGTTGAATGCATGTGTTCAGCATCATCAGAGCTTTTTTTCTCAGAAAATAGGTGCAGGAACTCAACCACGACCCGTTCAGATTTCACAAACAGTAGAAGGGTCTTAAAGGGGCATTAAATACCAGAATTGCATTACATACAGAGTGCAGAGTTCAGGGGGTTACAAAGCAGTCACTTGTAAACACAGAAACCAGACTTCCGTGTTCACAAGTGATTGTGGTGAGCGGGCACCAAAGGGTCTGAGCCAAAGGTGGTGGAACTGAGTTCCCCCTAGTTCCCCCAGAAAAAAAGCCCTGAGCATCATATCCAGAGGTTGTCTTTGGGAAATAGACGTATGAGTGCTGCCAGCATTGCTGCAGAGGTTGAAGGGATGGGGGGTCAGCCTGCCAGTGCTCAGACCATACTTCGCACACTGCATCAAATTGTTCTTCATGGCTGTTGTCCCAGAAGGAACCCTCTTCTAAAGAATTGGTCTGCATGGCTGTTGTCCCAGAAGGAAGCCTCTTCTAAAGATGATGCACAAAAAAGCCCACAATCAGTTTGCTGAAGACAAGCAGACTAAGGACATGGATTACTGAAACCATGTGCTGTGGTCTGATGAAACCAAGATAACATTATTTGAATCAGATGGTGTCAAGCGTGTGTGGTGGCAACCAGGTAAGGAGTACAAAGACAAGTGTGTCTTGTCTACAGTCAAGCATGGTGATGGGAGTGTCATGGTCTGGGGCTGCCGGCACAGGGGAGCTACAGTTCATTGAGGGAACCATGAATGCCAACATGTACTTTGACATACTGAAGCAGAGCATGATCCCCTCCCTTCGGAGACTGGGCCACAGGGTAATATTCCAACATGATAACGACCCCAAACACACCTCTAAGATGATGATTGCCTTGCTAAAGAAGCTAAGAGTAAAGGTCATGGACTGGCTAAGCATCCCATAAACCCTATTGAGCATCTGTGAGGCATCCTCAAAGGGAAGGGGTGCAAGGTCTATAACATCCACTAGCTCGGTGATGTCGTCATGGAGGAGTGACAGAGAACTCCAGTGGCAACCTGTGAAGCTCTGGTGAACTCCATGAGCAAGAGGGTTAAGGCAGTGCTGGAAAATAATGGTGGTCACACAAAATATTGACACTTTGGGCCCCGTTTGGATATTTTCACTTAGGGGTGTACTCACTTTTGTTGCCAGCGGTTAAGGCATTAATGGCTGCCTGTTGAGTTATTTTGAGGGGACAGAAAAAGTACACTGTTATACAAGCTGTACACTCACTACTTTACATTGTAGCAAAGTGTAATTTCTTTAGTGTTGTCATGTGAAAAGATATAATTAAATATTTACAAAAATGTGAGGGGTGTACTCACTTTGGTGAGTTACTGTATTTCTGGTACAGAAATGTTATGATGACATGGGTAGTACCAATATATTACCCAATAACATGTTCGTTCATATAGTTGTATACAGCTGCATAGGGTAGACTTTACACACTTTTCCATACATTAGAATTGCTCTTTGTGGTACAGTGGCCGTTGATGACTTTATTGTCTTTATTAAAGCTTTTAGTAGCAGGAAAGGATCTAAGTCTTATTTGTCCTGTCCCAATGAAAAATGATAGACATCGAAAGTATGACATCAGTGATATTTAAAGTGAAAGTCTAGCTGATGGCATTATCAAAATTAGAAACAAATCTCTAGTGAAACTAGTACCGATGCACCTAATTTTACCACAAGAAACTGGGAAAACGTATTGACTCGAGTATAAGCCTAGGGTGTCCATCTGCATGCCACACTGTGCTTCACTTTGCCTAACTGTGTCCATGTGCATGCCTCACTGTGTCCATGCCTCACTGTGCCCATGCCTCACTGTGTCCATGACTAGACTGACCTTTAACATGGGAGTCTATGAAAGGGGTGTCCGGCTTTGAAGAATCGGTGCTCCCAGGCCGTAGGTCCCCCAGACAAACTTTGCACACTTATAGAGGAGAAAAGGGGCTACATGTGTGCCAAGTTTCGGGTCCAGGGGACCTACAAACGGCCGGTACCGAGTCCCCAAAATCACCGAAGAAATTACCGTTTAACATGGGAGTCTATGAAAGGTGGTGCCCGGCTTTGAAAAATCGGTGCTCCCCGGCCGTAGGTCGGAGGAAGAGTGGGGCTACATGTGTGCCAAGTTTGGTACCGGGTCCCCAAATCCGGAGATCCGGCGCAAAAAGGGGACTCAAGTATAAGCCGAGGGGGACATTTTCAGGGCAAAAAAATGTGCTGAAAAACTTGGCTTATACTCGTGTATTTACGGTATGTCCTCTTCACTTTCTTTTGTTTTATTACTTTGATGAAGTATTTACAATAAGTCCTAAATTATCTAAAGCTAACTTATCTCATAAGGTGACTTATCATGCTAATTAATCTCTGTACGTAAAATGATATATATCCAATAATTTGATTTAATAGTGCATGCATTATAATTTGTAGTCATGAGAAAATTATTTTGCAAAACAGGCAAATCAGAGAATAGATGTTTTTTTTAAATCTCATTAAATACTGTAGGTGCAGATTTTTCCTATGTATGCAGAATCAATCAATCACAATTACACAATTTTCCGAAGCGCAAGATTATCTAGAGCTTGGCACATCTGCATGCAAATAGACAAATCATAAAGCTACAAATTGCTGATTCAAATAATTCAGTCACACCTTACGTGTACAAGGCCAATTCAGCATACAAACCAATTGATGGAAAGTAGATAGCCCCTTTACAGAGACTCACATGATTGCCACATACACAGATAAGAGATCTTTATTAACTGATAAACTCATCTTAGATGGCAGAAACAAACATTTGTGTTTGCGGAGAGTTTAAAAGTAACAGGAACTGATTGATACATTGTCATTGAGCAAACAGCCCACTACAATATCTTTTGTTACACTGGACTGTGATGTCACATTAATGCTCCTGTCATTCTGGTTGATAGCACAAAAGAACTAGGTACTTCAATAGAAGCTCATTCTCATTGAAACAATCAGGTTCAATCCACTTAATGATGCTTTGTTTTAACTGAGCTCTAGAAACCTTTTACCAATTTTTGAAATTTTATCACCTCCAATTCCCAGCTGATTTACTGATATATTTGTGTTTTAAGGGGTCTTGGGTTGCTCAGATCACATATTAATAAGGGCAAAGCAGTTAGTTCCTAAATATGCGAAAACATCTATGGGCCAGATTCAGGTAGATCAGAGCATCTTTGCTCTGGAGTAACGCTTCTCATTTACGTTACTCTGCCGAAATTTTAGGAGCAAGTGCTGTTATTCATGAAGCACTTGCTCCTAAAGTTGCGGCAGCGCATCGCAAATGAGCCGGCGGAATTCAAATTGGGCGGGTACGGGGCGTGTATTATTAAAACTAAGCGCGATCCCGCGGCGAACGTACTACGCATGCGTCGACTGTCAATGCATCCCAGTGCGCATGCTCCAAATTCTGTCAGTGAACGTCAATGACGTCACATCCCCATTCATGAATGTTTTACGCAAGCGACGCGATTTGTTTTTTTTCCGACGCGATGACGACGCCTATACTTAACATAGGATATTCCAACAGGGGGCTGCTTTATCTATATGCCGCATATCGCTTCCGGGAACGTCGTAAAGTCACTGCGTCGCGCCCGAAAAAGATCGTGAATTGCCGATTCCCGCTCATTAACATATTTTTTGAGCGTAAATCGGCGGGAACGCCCCCGGCGCCATTTTTAAGTTGAAGTAACGATGCGATGGCGAAATTCAATTGCGCCGATCGCATCGGAACTCCAACCCGGCGTTTCTTGTTTTCTGGTTACAGAAAACAAAAACGCCGGCTTAAAGTGACAGTTAGGCTGGCGGATCCATTGATCCGCCAGCCTAACTCTACCTGAATCTGGCCCAATATGTTGGAAGAAGATATTTGGATTACAATAAAGTTAAAATCTGGTATGAATGATAAGCTTTACAGGTAAACAAAACATCACCAAATAAAAATGAAAAAAATACATAGATGCAAAACAGGTGCCCAACGCTGGTTACGTACTTGCCATCTCACTGTGAGTGAAATTATAAACCATTCTCAATTCTCTTCATTATTCTCATCTGGGTGCCCAAAACTGAGCATCCTCTCCACAGAAAAATTGTATGTATGACCCCAATAGTGTGTCAGGCCGCGTACACACGATGAGACATGTCCGCTTAAACATGTCCGATGGACCGTTTCCAGCGGACATGTCTCATCGGATTTTTGTCCGATGGCGTGTACACACCATCGGACGAAAATCCCCTCTGGCTGTGGACGCGGTGACTTACCGGTGACGTTGACGCCGCCACGTCACCACTCCAGGAAGTAAAATACTTCCATGCATGCGTCAAATTCATTCGACACATGCGTGGACAGTTATGTCCGCTGGTGAGTGTACTAACCAGCGGACA
Source organism: Rana kukunoris (assembly GCA_029574335.1). Classification (NCBI taxonomy): domain Eukaryota; kingdom Metazoa; phylum Chordata; class Amphibia; order Anura; family Ranidae; genus Rana; species Rana kukunoris. The sequence continues at coordinate 224,386,387 of CM056051.1, forward strand.
TATCTGACGGACATGTCTCCGGCGGACAAATTTCAAAGCCTGCTTTGAAATTTGTCCGCTGGGAAAACATGTCCGATAGCCCGTACACACGATCGGAGATGTCTGCTGAAACGGTCCGTCGGACCAGTTTCAGCAGATAAATTCGATCGTGTGTACGCGGCCTTAGATGTTGTGGATCCTAAAAACTGGCTACTCAATACTGTCTCCTGTAGTAGCCCAGCCTAGAGAAGGGTAAAGACACCACATGCCGGAAAGGTAAATACAACGCTTTTTATGCTGCAGACTGCTTCTTATTCAACAGTTTTTATATAGCAACATTGACCATTTAAAGTGACCCTGTTATTGCCCATTAACAGAAGTTGATGCATCATGAGGGAATAGTAATACAATGAATAGTAGAGAGGGCAAAAAGGGGTAGGAATGCCATGCAACTCAATAGCAGCAGTGACTGTTAACCTTCAAAGTGCCAGAGGACAGCCCCATAGGGCAATATCTGGCTGCTACTTAGAAAGCACTAAACAAAATATTTTTTCCATTAGCAGCAGCAGCCTGCATGTATTGGAATACACACCATTACACATAACCAATGTATTTGGTGCTGTATCCCCCACAACATTTGTGCGACCGTGTCCGTCGGAAAAAAATCCACGGTTTTGTTGTCGGAATGTCTGATCGTACGTGGCAATAGAGTTTAACGGGGTGCCAACAGTGGGGGTTGGACAGTGTACCTATGCTTTCCACCAGCATCTACACACTGGAGCCTCATGCATTGGAGATAAAACACAGGACCAGATTCTCTAAGAGATACGACCATGTATCTCCAGATACACCGTCGTATCTCTGTTTCTGTGCCCAGGTATCTATGTGACGTGATTCTTAGAATCAGTTACGCATAGATACGGCGTAGATCCGACTGGCGTAAGTCACTTACACCGTCAGATCTTAAATGCAATACTACGCTGGCCGCTAGGTGGCGTATATGCAACTGAGCATGATACACCGAATCCCGAACATTTTTGCGCCGCGTCGTCGTAGTTTACGTTGTTTCTGTAAGCGTAAGGTTACCCCTGCTATAACGTGGTTTAACTTTACGCACGCCATGTTAAGTATGGACGTCGGGACAGGGTCGGGTTTTTACGTTGTTTACGTAACTCATCGCCAATAGGCCTTTACGTTAATTGTCGAAAACAATGTATTTGCGCCGTACTATGGAGCATGCGCACTGGGCTACTTTTACAGCCGGCGCATGCGCAGTTCGTTCGGCGCGGGGGCGCGATTAATTTAAATAGAAGCCGCCCCCTTTGAATTACGCGGGCTTACGCCGGGCCATTTACACTACGCCACCGCAAATTACGGGAGCAAGTGCTTGGAGAATACGGCACTTGCTCATGTAAGTTGCGGCGGCGTAGTGTAAATAGCTTACGCGACCCTGCCGCAGGATCTACAGGAATCGGGCCCACAGTGTGCATGGGGCCTAATGGGGGCCGAGTGAATGTACACAAGAAGAAAAACATGCCAGTTGTTTATAATACACAGCACCTCAGAAAACCTAATGTCACCAAATTAAGCCTAGTACACACAGGCTGAATATAGGCCGGCATTAGCCGGTTCAATAGAAACCGGCTGACATTAGGCCCATGTGTATGGCAGCCAGTCCGACAGAAGCCAGACTTTCCTCCAGCTTCTGTTGAAGACTCATGACCAAAAAAGGCTTGCCGACTGCCTCCCGATCAGCACTTTCAGCCAATGGTGTCAGGTCAGATTGTTACCTGTGACCTGAGCTCTCTTTTTTTTTTCATTCAACATGCTAGGTTGAACGGAAAAAAAAATAGTGGTGTGTATGAGGCTTACGGCTTTAGACCAATGTTGGAAAAAGCTAGACGTAGCTGCAGTGTTTCCTAAGTAACGTTAGGCCCTCATGCACACGGGACGTTAAAATAATGTTATAAAAACATTTTTTTTTTTTAATTGTTTATTTATTCAAAACAGAAGGCCGGTCCACATGGATCGCTTCAATAACAGTACAACAGGTACAATATAACAGATGTCGTCATTCAAAGTACATGTACAACAGGATATTACAGTCAGATTACGGCCGGAGCCGCGGAGTAACAAAGTGTGGGCAGCCCGCAAACAGAAGCGAGCACACGGACACCGGAGGGCAAATTTCCGTCCGTATCGTGCCCCCGCCTCCACCACAAACCGCCCCTCAGATCTACCCATTGCATGTACGTCTCAACCTTAGCTAAGGTATTATGGGCCCGCGGGCCCAGCCTCCCTCATTTTCCGTTTTCTCAGTTAGAGTGAGTAAGAGAAAGAAGAATATATAGCTAGATACTGCTCAATGAGCAGGGGAGGGAGGAGAGTAGGAGAGAAAGTGGTATAGAAGAGGAAGGGGCAGGAAAGGGGAAAAAGAGGGGTGGTGTACTCGGGCATGGACCCCCACGACTAGTTTGTCATGTATAACAGGAGACGGTTGTCTTTAATACTAATCATATTATCCAAAAAGTAAGAGGATGTGTGTGAAAAAGAGGGGGGAGGAGTCTTGATAGGTTGGTCAGTCAGGTCCCCCTAAGGGCCTGGCCCTCCTCTGAGTATTTGAATATTGTACACATTTGCCAGGTCTGGGAGTAGAGTTCGTTCCTATCTTGTTTGGACAAAACCAGATCTTCCATGCAGCTAATCTCGTCGACCTTCCGCAGCCACATGGCTATCGTCGGTGGGTGCGGAGACTTTCAAAACAGTGGGACACAGGCCTTGGCCGCGTCTAGCAGATGTCGGACAATCAACTTTTTGTATACTCTTGCGGGGGTGCCCGTGGCATGTAGGAGGAAGTACGCCGGGTCATCAGGGACTATTCGGTCTGTAAATTTTTGTGTGATTCGTCTTATTTCTTCCCAGTACGGTCGAATGCTGCAGTGAGTTTTTCAACTTTTTTTCAATGTTTTTGCAATAGTGTTTTTTCCATGTTAGCGTTTTTTTTTTTTTTTAAGAAACATATATATTTTTTTCAATGGATCAAAAACATTAAAAAAGGCTGCAAAGCACAGTTTTTGAGCGTTTATCGACATTTATCAGCGTTTATCAGCGTTCGAGCATTTTTTACAGCTGTAAAACGTCTCTCAGAACCCACTAGTTTTGTCTTTTTTTTACTGCTCAAAAACACCACTGCCCAAAACTGCGTATAACAGTGCATGGACACAGGATAACACGATGGATAGTTTAATGACTGTAGAAAAAAACGTCTAATGCCAAAAACAGCTGCTGTAAAAACGTCCAGTGTGCATGAGGCCTTACTGTTCATTGACGGATTTCAGTTGGTACCTGGAGTGATTCTAACAAGAACAATCTTATTAAATTAGACAAATCAATAGCAAGCAATATTTTACTGACAACAATCAACTGAAATATGACTGATTGTTATAGATTCCTGCATTTTGAACCGCCAAGCTCAATATGCTAGCAAAGTTAATACGACGCAAATGTTATGATTTACCTCCAAAGTATGCAAATATCTACACTTGTACTTGAATGAGGGCTGTTACATTATTATTTTTTATGTAGTGATTTATATTTTAGGTTTGATGTCCCTAAACTATTTTATCACTTGTTTTATTATTCTGCCAGACAATACAACACTAGCTATGTGCATTATTATCTCTTGTGTAAACATATATCATAAAAAAAAAAATGTGTTGGAAAAAAATCTTTAAAGGTAATTAAGAGAAAATAACCTGTCTGTCATCAAGCTGAGTCCAGGCAATGACAAGCAAAGTACGTGACAATGGGGGTAGTTATTCATCACAGCTTTTAATTAAAAAAAATGAAAGGAGAGCAGAATGTTATGTTACAGTAACAGCTCCCACTGGCAAGAATATATTTCCACCAGGTGAAACTTTGCCACCTGCCGTGTGTATATATTCATCATTAAATTCTAGAAAAAAACATAAACTTTCATATTCACAGTAAAAAAAAGACATTCATTTACACAATTGACATCTCACTTACATGTCACAGTCACACAACTTAAAGTGGACGTTCACTCGACTCCTAAAACAGATTTCTCCCCAATGCAAGCCTAACCACCCCTCTCCGCTGTTTATAAAATAATTTTTGTTTCTTGGAATTTGTTAAAATGTTTAAAATGTTTTACTCCACTCTCGTCCATCCTTCATTTCTGTCTACTCTTGCAGGCCCCTCAAATATCTCCTTCACACACTGTATCTCATGAAGCTGCAGGAACAGGGACACACGTGGGCTGAATGGAGGACCTGGTGGTGTGGGGGACGGCTGCAAGAATCCAAAAGACAGCTGTCTCTTGAGGGTGTAGAAGAGAAGATGGTAGCACAGGACCAGCCTCCAGTGTTGCCAGGATTCGTGGTCTACCTAAGTGCCTAGGCACACTCACATGCCAGAAAGTACACTGTCATTTTTCAGGAGGTCAAAACAAAAGCAGTGGCGGCTGGTGCTCAAGATTTTTGGGGGGCGCAAACAAAATTCAGAAAAAAAACAAAAAACAAAAACATTAATTGCAGCCTCACTGTGCCCATCAAATGCAGACATTGTGCCCATCAATTGTAGCCACTGTGTCCATCAAATGCAGCCACTTTGCCCATCAATTACAGCCACTATGCCATCAAATGCAGCCAATGTGCCATCAATTGCCGCCACTGTGCCCATCAAATGCAACCACTGTGCCCATCAAATGCAGCCACTGTGCCCATCAATTGCAGCCACTGTGCCATCAAATGCCACCACTGTGCCCATCAGGAACAGCCACTGTGCCCATCAAATGTAGCCACTGTGCCATCAATTGTCGCTACTGTACCATCAAATGCAGCCACTGTGCCCATAAATTACAGCCACTATGCCCCATCAAATGCAGCCATTGTGCCCATCATATGCAGCCACTGTGCCATCAAATGCAGCCACTGTGCCCAATAATTGCAGCCCCTGTGCCATCAAATGCAGCCACTGTGCCCATCAGGAACAGCCACTGTGCCATCAAATGCAACCACTGTGTCTATCAAATGCAGCCACTGTGCCCATCAATTGCAGCCACTGTGCCATCAAATGCAGCCACTGTGCCATCAATTGCCGCTACTGTACCTTTAAATGCAGCCACTGTGTCCATCAATTGCAGCCACTGTGCCTATCAATTGCAGCCACTGTGCCTATTAATTGCAGCCACTGTGCCATCAAATGTAGCCATTGTGCACATCAATTGCAGCATTTGTACCATCAAACACAGCCACTGTGCCCACCAAATGCCACCACTGTCACCCCAGCCCGCCCACTGTCTGACCGGCACTTACCCTATCTTGGTGAAAGGACAGGTAGCTGCGAGCTGTGTCCTCCGTGTGTCTCTTCTTGCTTCCTGCTAGACATCCAATAGCATCGTCTGTCCTTTCAGCCAATCAGATGACCCGGGCTACCTGATTGGTGGAGAGGCGGTTCAGTGTTAGAAAGGCAAATATTAATTTGCTTTTCTAACACGCCTGGGTGGGCTCCGAGTTCACCTTTTTTGAAGCCTATTAGAGCCTATGACTCTAATCAGGTGCTTTAAAAATACACCCCTGCTGCTGTAATTCAGGCACCTGGATCAAGGCTGCCACCATGAGTATCACTGGCAGCAGACACATCCCATATATCTCTTGCCTGGTGCCCTGGATGCCATAGCTGCTGCCCCCCATGTTCTCTTGTGCTATTGATGCCCAACATGGTGGTTTGCAGCAGCTACAGCTCAGTACACACACAAGGAGGGCTGCCTTAAACATGGCATATCACATCTTCCTACTCCTCTTCAGGACCACCATCTTCCATCATCTTAACATCATAAAACATAGCTGCTTGTGTTAACGAAATATGCATGACCACATGCATTTGCAATCACATCTACTGAGAGATGACGGTTACTTACCTCTAGTAGGATTTTAAAGTGGTTCCAACGCCTAAACATTTTTTACCCTAATGCAGGGGTGGCCAACCAGTGGCCCGCGGAGCCCTCTGATGTGGCTCGCAGCCTTCTGTTCTGGAATGACAGGCTGGCAAGCCCAGATCAAAGGTTGCCGACCTACCATACCACAGCATCAGTGTTGTGAACAAAGCTGGTGATAGAGGAAGAAAGCAGCTGCGGGCCCCATAAGCCGATGTTTTCTCTACAGCGCCAACATTTGCCACAGACAGACTCTATGGCAAAGTTCAGATAACCCGCAGGATAGACACAGGTGTGAAAGCAGTCATAGGCCCTTTTCACACGATCAGCCCGACCAAATGGGATCCTCAATTCACCTCTACAGAGCGGCAGATATAAACAGACTTTTGTCCGTTTACGCCCACCTACCTCCAATACTATCCACTAAAAAAAACAAAAGGGAATTTGTCCCCTTCCATCTGGGCGAATCGAATGGCCAATAGAGTAGCTGTGACCTGTCATCCACCGCTCCACTCATTGTGGCCCGCAACTGGGTACCAAGTTGCTTAAAGCGGAGCTCCACCCGCATTTTTTTTTTTCAAAGTCGGCAGCTACTAACAGTGTAGCTGCTGACTTTGAATAAGGACACTTACCTGTCCTAGGCGCCCGCGCTGACGGCCCCCGCCGATGCCGATTCTCGATCCCGGCACCGCCATCCACAGTCAGGGAAACAGGCAGTGAAGCCGTGCGGCTTCACTGCCCGTTTCCTACTGCGCATGTGCGAGCGACGCTGCGCTTTGTGAATGGTCCGGCTGCTTTCTGGGATACACACAGTTCCCAGAATGCAGCGCGGCCCATTCACAAGAAGACACCCAGAAGAGGAGGAGGAAGAAAACAGCACCGCGGATCATGAGGGCAGATTCGGGACTTCCGCATAGCAACAGCCTATTTAGGGTGAGTATTTTTTTTTTTTTTTCCATTTCATTTTTTTTTTTTTTTTTTCAGATTTTTAAAAAAAATATATATATCAGGGTGGAGCTCCGCTTTAAGTGGTCCTCACTCTTCAAAGGGTTGTGCACCCCTGGCCTAATGCTTCCTTGCTATAAGGTTAAAAATGTTTAGGCATCATTATCCCCCCTCACCCCCCCCCCCTTTCACTTACCTGAGCCCTTCATTTGATCCAGCGCTGTGTAAGTCTGCAGCTTTGCTCTCCCCTCACTTGCGAGGTCTCACTGGCTTTGCTGGGGCGCCAGAATCCATTGGCTCCCGCTGCTGTCAATCAAAGCCAGTGACAAGGGAGTGGGGGGTGGGACTGAGCGAGCATGCACAAGTGCCCCTATGGGAAGTGGCCAGGAGTGCTGGCGGGGAACCCAAAAATAGAAGGCCGCTTTCTAAAATTCCATTGCACAGAGTAGATAAGTATAGACATGTTTTTATTTAAAAAAAATGATATATTTATTTTTACAACCACTTTTATAACAGTGAAGCCCTTACCAGCTTTATCTGCGAGAAGTTGGCCTTGATATAACGTTGGACTGTTCCTTGCTGATACTGCTAAAGCTGAGTTATGAATTCGTCCATTTATCTCTGATGACATCTGAGCAAATATATGGACAGCAGCATTTCTACAAATGTCTAGTCTGGAAACCTAACAGAGCTCAACTTGCTGAACAAGCAGATCACATGACCGGCTGCTGTCTTTTCTGTACTCGCCTTCCTTTACAATGTACTTTACATGTGACTCATCGTTATCATTTCTCTTTTTCCACTGGGTGTGATCGTTCTAAGTCACTCGCATAAATAGGAACTGAGCTGCATAGCAATCCAATGTGCAACAAGTGAAAAAACTACAGGGTAGATTTACAGACAGCAAAATGCTACAGTTTTATTGTATCTAGAAGAAGCAACCTTTTCAAAGAACCCAACAAATAGGTGCAGAGAGTGTTCCAATCTTATGTTTAACAGCAGCTTCTTAGAAATGTTCTTTGCTTTGTGGTAGAATTCTAACTGTATAGATGCTGCCTGCAATACATGCATTGCCTAAGCAGCGTAAACAAAGCTGACACTATGGTATGAATATTTCATGAAAATGTGAACCCATCAGTATAACCTCCACCAATGTCACATTAAAACCTACCTTCGTGCATTTTTCCAGTTAAGTGAAGGGCTGCTATCTGGCAGTTGCCAGCAGGTCTCAGATCTCAATCTTACAGGTTCTGGTGTTTCCTTAGCAGAGGAAAATCCACGTGTAGAACTTATGATTTAACCACTTCTCCTTTAAAACGTTTCCTATGCAATGGAAAAAAGTATGAATATCTGCCTAATCAAAGCAATTAAAAAGACATGTGATAGTGCTCATGTGTGGAGTGTGTAATGAAAATGATAACTTGGTGAGCAATAAACATTCAGTGTATTCTTAAATTAATATTATTATTATTATTATTATTATTATTATTATTATTATTATTATTATTAAAAGTAATGAAACCGCATTGGTAATTGTATTTTAATAGCAATTTATTTTGCCAGGTGGATATTCATATATAAAGAATATCCACCATTATCCTATCTTAAAACCAGTTACCTAAGTGTAGCACCCTCTAGTTAGTGAGGTGCTAGAGTGAGGTTTTTCTCCGGCAGTGTAGGTAAATTTAGGCAGGCCTAGCTGCTAGGCCTGTTTGTTTTCATGCTGGGCTGGAAGTGGCTCATGGTAGCAGCTGATGACTCACATGCAGTGTCACTTCTCGTTTATCTCCCTCTTCCTTCTGGCATTTTTTTAAAGGAGGGGAAGAGAGGTGGAGCTGCTTGTGGTATCTTAAGGAGCCCTGACCAATCCCCAGGGCAGGCCTCCTTAAATACCTGGAATCAGCCCAGCTTGGGAGGAGTTGTTGGGTGGAAGAGATAGAGAGAGAGAGGTGTGGAGGCTGTTGGACCCCACGAGGAACTCCCCAGTCTGGGCGGGGGGGCAGGTGACCCTGAGCTGGGCTCAGGTGCATCCAAGAAGAGTGTCGAGATTCTGGAAGGAGAGGCACATGAGAGAGCAAATAGAGGACAGCAGGAGAGAACACTTCTAAGAGTCTCCATGAGGGACTACTGGTCCCAGCCAGGAGGGCTGGTGAGTGAGCACAGTCAGGACGACTGGGGGGGGGCACACCTGGGAGAACTGGGAGATTGCAGTTTGAGAGATGGGTGGAGAACCAGAAGAGAGGACTGTGGAGAAGGGCCATGGAAAGGGGTCTCTTTGCAGCCAGGCTGGCTGACAGGGCCTGAAGACAGCTATCTGGGAGTGGTAGCCAAGTAGAGGACAGCTAGCACCTGAACTATTCTACACTACATGGGCCTGAGGTCCTGGCCCACAAAAGGCAGTTCATAAAGGTTTGGCTATAGTAGTGTCAGGCCTACCCATGCGGTGCTAGCTAGCCTGGAGGAGTGACAGTCTGCAGAAAGGGAAGTGTTGGTGGAGGAACATTCTGCAGCAAGTGAAGTGCTGGATGAGAAAATGGTGAGCAACAAGTGTTTGTGCTGGAGAAAGAAGAGTGAAACGTATATACAAGAGTGTGTTTAGGAGTCCTAAGCAACTTTGCACTACATTTTCCTGGGCATCCCTTAATTCCCAAATCCCCATCCAAGTTTAATCCCCCTCAAATAAACAAAACAAAACAAAGCAATGGACTGGTTTCTGTCTCTGAGTGACTGGGATGGATATCTGGCTGGGCAGGAAGACAGGTGAACCACTATACACGGAAACCCCTACGGGGGCATGGCTACATAAGGGTTAAGGCAGTTCCTCTTCAGTCTAGGAAATGTAACCACTTGCTGGTAATCACCTCATTAAGCTAAAGCTACAAAGAAAATACGGGATTTAGTAGCTCAATCCTTCTACTAAGCTCACTTTTGATTTATGTCAGGGGAGCAAAGGATCATAGCTGGGAGCTTGCCAGAAATGACCCAGCAATTCCAGAATTTAGCTTCAATTGTCGGGTCATTATCGGATTGCTTACATTCCAGAATTTCTATTCTGGAGAGGTAAACAAAGCGCAGTGTGCATGACATCATTTCTCTGAGTCACGCATGCTAGGCCCTACAAATACCGGCTGTCAGTGAAGGATTAGGAGGACGGAGGGAGAGGACTGGGAAGAGGAGCTGTGCCTGCTACAGGTGGAGGAGGAGATGCTGGGCCTGCAACACGCAGGAAATAGAGCAGTGCAGGGCACACAGTAGAGGAAGTGGGAGTGAACTGCCCTCATTGGGTTTCTGCCAATAAGAGCAGGGACATAGGGAACTAAAAATGCCAACAGAGAGGTAAGTATTTGTGTATGCAAAATGTATGTATGTTGCATGTACAGTATGTTGTAAGTGTATATGCAGAGTGTACTATATTGTATGTGTGCCTATGTAACATGACGCTTCACTGACATCTGACCCCCACATTCTGTATATATCACATTTGACACCTGCACAATGTATGTTACCCACTTCAGCCTCCTATGTACGTTACATACTTCTGACTTCAGCAGTTGGTATGCTGGCTCACATTTTAGTCCCCTCCCACTGTAAGCACAATTTAGCACACCCTCTATTCACCGTTGCACGCTACACATGTCATTATTAGCCTTGTCCCTTACTCTGCCCTCATTCTCAAGAATTCAGATTTTCAAAAGTCCCCAGGTATGCAAATAATCCATGAGGCTGGGTTCACATGTGAACACGCAGTGGCTCACAGCAGGAGTCCGGTGCGTCCTCGTCCATCGTTTGAGGTCTGATTTGAGCCTGAATTTTTGGCTGAATTTGGACCTGAAATGGACCAAAAGACATACAGGGCTCCTGTACAAATTGCACCAGAGCCGCTGCAGAGATATGTAAACCGGCTCCGGTTACAATCTCATGTTGTGCCAATTGGATGCGTGGAAAACCCACATCCAAATCGCACTAGTGTAAACCCAGCCTTAAAGATGGCTCAAATTACTATTTTTTAGAGTAGGTTACACAAGTAGGCTACATGTAGCAGCTATCAATATCACATGACTGTATAATGCTCCAATCATGTGCAATTGATTGCTAGAGCATGCTATGGTGTGCTGCTTATGCAAATAACTCCATAGAGAACTATTTGTCCAATTTAATAAATGATCATTTGCTACTCTAATGCCTTGTACACACAATAGGAATTTCTGATGAAAAAAGTCTGATGGAATTTATTCATTAGAAATTCCTATCGTGTGTGGGCCCCATAGGATTTTTTTCTGTCGGAGTTTGGAAATAGAACATGATTTATTTTTTTCTGATGGAAAAAAAATCCTATGGGAAATTCCGATCGTCTGTGTGAAACTCTGACGGAGAAAAAAACACGCATGCTCAGAATCAAGTCGGCGCATGCTCAGAAGCATTGAACTTAATTTTTCTCAGCTCATCGTAGTGTTTTACGTCACAGCGTTTTGGACGGTCGTAATTTAGTCTGAGAGTGTGTATGCAAGACTGATGGAAGGCAGCTTGAACGGAATTCTGACAGAAAATTCCATCAGATTTTAGCCCATAGGAAATTCCTATTGTGTGTACAGGGCATTAGTGATTAAAGCAGTCCTTCACCCTCTTCACCCACTTTCTATCCAATTACTCATTCCTTTCTCAAAATCGTAGGAAAACATTATTTTTTTGTAAATACCTTTTTATGCCCCACAGTTAGCGATTTCTTGCTTAGGTGAGAATGCCTAAATACTAGCAATATATAAGAAATGTAATAATTACGTTAAGCGGATAAAGTACTGGCTGACACAATCTGACCACTAAAAGAGCTTTCTATATACAGGTGTGCAAGTCTACATGTTCATGCCTACGGCGAAAAAGGAAAGAAGGACGAAATAAGGCTTTCCCAAAAACAATTTATCTTGGGAGATAACAACAATGACTGGTTGAGAAAATTCAGCTCGGAGGCCATGGTGTGACCACCCAGAGGGAGAAAGAAACAAACTATGGGGGTTATTTATAAAAGGCAAATCCACTTTACTACAGGTGCAAACTACAAGCGCAAAGTACACTTGAAATTGCACTGAAAGTACACTTGGAAGTGCAGTCGCTTTAGCTCCGGGGGGCATGCAAGGAAAGTAAAAAACAGCATTTTAGCTTGTAGTTTGCACTTATAGTGCAAAGTGGATTTGCCTTTTCGTAAATAACCCCCTATGTCTCGAGGAAACTTATGTATAGCTGTGTAAGCCAAATATTGATGACACTAATTACCTACAGCACAGGTGTCAAACACAAGGCCTGAGGGCCGAATCCGGCCCTCGCACCTCTCCTGCAGCTGCAGGATATCTCCAGACCCCTACTTTCGGCTTTTAAGCAATGCATCCAGCTTCTTCCCAGCAGCAGCATAAGGAAAGGGGGGTGCACTGTGATGTAAGAGAGAGTGGGACTCAACTTCTGATGGTGGGGTGGTTCTTAACATCTAACAACTTCTGATGGTGGGGTGGCTCTTAACATCTAATGTAACATCTAACAACTTCTGATGGTGGGGTGGCTCTTAACATCTAATGTAAGGGGAGGGGACAATCATTTTGACACCCCTGACCTACAGTATGTCTGTTTTAGAGGAATTTACGTGAAATTATTTTTAGCATTAAATTTGCAGAAAAAAAATGCATTGGAAACATTGCTCAATTATGTTATAAAGTTTTGCTGAGTCATGGAAACTCAAGAATAACAAAATAACTTTATGGAGGTATTCTATGTTATATTGCCATTAGATATGAGTTACATTTTTTCCATTGTGATTATAAAACCCATTATATTGTTTTACAGCATGTGAAATTGCAGAATTTAAAAATTAAAAAAAAGGTTAATTCTTTCCATCGGACCAGCTATATAAATACGCTTACAGCCCCAGTTAAACATTTTAGCCAGCAGGTTTAACTAAAATTATGGTGTAATAAAGAGGGTTATAAATAGTACAAACAAGTTGACATGCACTTTCTTCTAGAAGTCATTAACAATAAAAGCAACAAGGCTGTGTTGGCACATCTAATTACCTGTCAGGAATTTAAGCAGACTTTATTAGAGGATAGAAGTCATTACGTGCAAAGACTCAAATTTTTGTTAAACTCTGGAATGGTTACATCGGAACCTGAGGCTGAACCAGATTGATTCAGCTGTCCAGGATAAAAAACTGTCTGGTTATCTAATCATTAAAGGTACATTCATGTTTTGGTGCAATGCAAACGCGTTAGCCCAAATTTTTACCATTTTGTTGCATTTTAAAAAGTTTTCATTTTTACTCATTAATGGTGTACCCACCAATGTATTTTGTTGCAGTACATATTGAAAAAAAACCTGCATGCCGTATTTGGGGGCATTTTGCTATACAAGTCCTATTAAAAAAAAAATCAGCACATACACGTCTATAAAATATGTGTTATCCAATGTGTTATTTGAGGGGAAAAATGTTTTGGTCTGGTTTCCATCAAAGTGCACAGTCAATAGGAGTGAATGGTAAGACATTTAAAATAGGTGTAAAACACTTTTAAAATTCACCTAACCTCTCATGCACGCTTATGACTATAGCCTAAAAGACTGTGTTACACTGCTCTGGATATATGGTAACATGATAGAGGTTGTATGGTCATGAGAGCAGACCACAGGTGCTGAGCTTGCTGTTGTTATTCACTGAAGGACTCTAAATACTTTATCAGCTTCATTCTTCTAGCCCTGCTAAACTCTGGCACAGAGAAACCACACAACTGTATCTTTCTTAAACACATTACAGCCCTTTCTATCTGTACCTTGTGTTTTTCACCTGCGTAAGATGTACATTGATAATGTAGTTTTGTGGTGTAATTTGATGCCTTTTACGTGCAACCTATAGTAGAGTAAGTCTTTACATTCCTGTGTCAGATGTTTGACTATGTTCAAACATGATGCATGCAGCATGGCACTGCACATGTTAAGGCATGACCTCTGTCGGTAGTCTAAGAACTGACACTTCCTGTGAAGAAACTACATATCTCACAATCCATGACTCTCTCGGTCTAGCATTCTGCAGGTGAGAGCTACATGATATCTAGATCTGAAACATACATAAGCATAAACATACATGTCCCAGAAACATTGCAATTTCATGAACAGTGACTTACAGCCAAGGGCGTATCTCCCACGAGGCAAACAAGGCGGCATTTTTCAGGGGTATGGTGCCACCCCCAGGCATCAGGGCTGTCTTAACGCACGTCCTAGCAGGGGGAATCGCATGTAGAAAGAGTGGATATTCAGTGTGGCTGGTAAACGATATTCTGTGTGGCTTTTGCTGCAGCAGCTGAAAGCTGGAATCTCCTCCTCCCCCCTTCTGCCGGCTTTTAGCTGCTGCAGCAAAAGCCACCCAGAAGATCAGTTACCTGCCACACTGAATACCCACTGGATTGGAGGAATTTAAAAAGAGACGGTGTGGAACTGTGACAACAATGGTATGTGAATACAGACTTTTGCAATTCCAATGTATGTACATGGAAAGTTGTTTACATTTGATTAATAAAACGTAAAAAAAAAAACTGACGGTGGTGGCGGTGGCAGCGGATGAATGGTGGCCAATGGATATAGTAAAGAGAGTGCCTTGTCTTTGTAAACAGAGGTGACCCAGATACCCTGTCCCTGTCTTTCAGCTGAGTTTGACAGCATCCATGTATTCACCTGTATTCGTCTGGGGGAGGTAGAAGTACCGGTCACATAATGCCCGGTAGATCCATGTGTTGGTTTTGATCGATTGGGGTGTTGTGGTCAGCAGACAAGTGTCATAGGCCACAATGAATATATTTGCCAGCACACCACGGATCTTCAAGTTGAGTCCAAAGGTTTTTTTAATAAAGCATGATCACATCACAAACAAGAAAGGGCAACATTTCAGTGTCATGCAGGACGCCTTCAACAGGCATGTGATGTGACATCACATGCCTGACAAAGGGGTCCTACAAGACTTCGAAACATTGCACTCTCTTGTTTGTGATCATGCTTTAATAAAAAAACATTTGGACTCCACTTGAAGATCCGTGGTGTGCTGGCAAATATATTCATTGTGGCCTTCATGATCCAGTCTCCAGCTAGTGGTTGCTACATCGCCCAGTATCCTAGAGCTCTCCTCAGGAACATGTGCGATGGGCAGAGCTTTTTTCTCAGAGAATAGGTCAAAGTCACCCCTTGTCTCTGCCCCCTACATACATCCGAGCATCGTTCCCCACCTTCCAGTATCGTCCCATTTAGAGAATACAGAACCAAGCATTATTTTGTGGGGCTAAGTAATACGTATGGATTTTGTTAATGACAACAAGAAAGACAGTAAAATAGATTCCCTGTAGTCAGCAATAATGGACCCCCTGGAAACAATATACCCACCAGCAGCCAACAGCAATAGACCACTCCCCCAAAAGGAGATCCCTCCCAGCAATAATTGACCCACCCTACAGCAACAACAGATCCTCCACCAGCCGCCCTGCAAAACTACAGTAGATCCCCTCCAGCAACAATAGTTTCCTCAGCAGCCAGCATCAATAGAACCTCCAGCACAACCTCAGCACCCCTTGCCATTACATACATTGCTGGAGGTGAAGGAACTGCGTTCCCCCACGTTCCCGCTGGAAAAAATCCCTGGCGATGGGAATATGGATTATTATTTAGTGTCATAGGCCACCCCATCTATCAGTTCTGTGTATGAAGAGTGTCCCCTGTGTGCAGTGCTCTGGTCATTATTGGGTGTATAGGTGTAGAAAATATTTAAATCAGAACTTCGCCCAAAAGGGGAATTTCTGCTTTTCTTCCTCATACATACATCCCCCTCCCCCCAAATTTGAAATGTCTTTTTTTTGGGGTGACCGCCTAGGCAATAGTAGTGGAAGTTCACCCACTTATCTTCACAGGGGACAGCGTCACAGGGGACAGCGCCGCTCATGCACAGCGTCACAGGGGACAGCGCCGCTCATGCATGAGCAGTGGGCAGATGGCTGTGAAGCTGTGAAGGCCCACAGCTAAGATACCGGTGCCTGGGACCCGAAGACCAGCAAAGAGCCAGGTTGGGCGAGGACAGAGCTGGATAACGTTTTTATAAGTCAGCAGCTACAGAATTTGGCTTTGGTTTACAGGGTGAAGATCTTCTTTAAATAAAGTTTTAATGTTATCAAAATGGTTAAATTGCTAATTTTTTATAAATCGGAATAAAGTTCTACTGTCTAAATAAAGGCCATTCAAAAATCACTTGGGGGAGCACTGTTGCAGGCTAGTGGGAATGGGGGGGGGGGTGAAACCATGTTTTACCGCACCTGGTGACACCAACACCACCAGAGACCCTGCATAGCCACCAGAGTCCCCACATAGCCAATAGAGACCCCGCATAGCCACCAGAGTCCCCACATAGCCATTAGAGACCCCACATAGCCACTAGAGACTCCACATAGCCACCAGAGGCACCGCATAGCCACCAGAGTCCCCACATAGCCACCAGAGGCCCCGCATAGCCACTAGAGACCCCACATAGCCACCAGAGGCCCCGCATAGCCACCAGAGGCCCCACATAGCCGCCAGAGACCCCAAATGGCCACCAGAGTCCCTAAATAGCCATCTGAGAAGGAAGGGGTGGGACAAATCTAAATGGGGCACCCGATTTTAATTTTGCTTAAGGCAGCACAAAACCAAAATACACCACTGCTTACTAGATGAAGACGCTGCATATAGCGCAGAGAATTAGGGTGTGTTCCTGCTAGTAAAACCACAAATAAAATTACTGGAGGTTACTGAGGACACATAACAGGAAGCAGAGGGGAGAGTGCTGCAGTAGTACCTGGATGGGCAGCTATAGTATACTAATATGCTAAAGATGGGTTTTCATTTTCAAGGTGACTGTCATTTTAAACATTTGGGATTTCTGGTAATACACAGATGAGTTCAAATGAGTTATTCACACAGCCTTTATTATCCTACCAGCAGATTGTCTTTTAGCAGTATTGGGAACTACATTGAGAATACAAATAACTGCAATCTCTTTTTGACATAGTTTTTCCTTCTGATATTGCACATCATTCATCAAGCTGCAACATCACTTAAAGTAGAATTACAGCCTAATCTTAACTAGTCTTAAAAATGTTCCCTCCACCTCCTAACACCTATGCTGACTAACTTGTGTAAAAAAAATGTATATACTTATCTGTTATAGTGTCTACAAAGTAGGGGATAGTTTTTTGGCATTTTTATTATTATTATTTTTTTTTCAGTAATGCGGCGATCAACGATTTTTATCGTGACTGCGACATTATGGCAGACACATCGGACACTTTTGACGATATGTTCATTTATACAGAGATCAGTGCTATAAAAATGCACTGATTGGAGGCGTGGTCTAGCCGAGCTTGGAGATGGACGCTTGATTGGGGAGCTCCCGCCGCCACGGACATTTATCATTATCCGGTGAGCCGGTAAACTGTGATTTCAACACCCAAAACCATACATCGGTGTTCCGTCGGAGCCAGTGGTCATTTGGGTCCTTTTTCCCGTTTTTACTGTATAATTTGAGGATTGTTTAGCCCTTAGCGGCTTTGCTCCTAAGGGCACATAGGCTACAATGGCGGAGAATCAGCCGGACATATCTTCCCAACAATGTCCGGTGGATAATGTGTTATGCCACAATACCGATCGGAAAGTCGGCGACACACACATCTTATCTCAAGGACCCAGTCTAAATGACTTGCACTCGGTTGCGGCTGATATTAAATCTACGCTTGCAGCCGCCATTGCCGAACTGAGCATAGATATACGCGCAGTTATGGCACGTGTCATCAACATAGAGAATACAACTGCGCAACACGGCGCTATAATGCGCCATGTCAACCGCAAAGTAGATGCGCACAAACTACATCTAAGGGACCTAAATCGCCAGGTCGAGGATTTAGAAAATAAAAGCAGACGCCATAACCTACGTCTGAGGGGCTTGCCAGAAACTGTGGACATTGACCAGCTATCCCCTGCAGTTGTGGGCATTTTTAATAATCTTTTGGGACGCCCTCCCCTCTCCACCATTAAGATGGAACGTGTCCATAGAGCCTTGAGACCCAGGGGAAAGGCTACAGACCCTCCTAGAGATGTCATTTGTTGCATCACAGATTTTCAACTGAAAGAGGAAATCCTGAGAAATGCTAAATTGAGATCCAAATGCTCATTTGAAGGCACAGTAATCCAAATATTTCAAGATCTCTCACGTATTACCCTTCAACACAGGAGAGACCCAAGACCATTGCTTGAGGTGCTCCGGGATAAAAATATAATTTATCATTGGAAATTTCCATTTGGACTGCTTGCGACTAATCAGGGCCATTCTGCCCTCCTGCGTGTTCCAGAAGACCTGCAGCCTTTCTGTGACGCCATGGGCATACCCTATATGGAAGTACCTAATTGGTACGCAGACTTTCGTTTTAAATCACACAAGAAAGACTTTCCACAAGAAGATCATATGGAAACTGCTCCGACTAGGTTTCGCAGACGTCGCTCACAATCTGGTGACAGACCACCGATCTCTTCCACAGATCCTTAAGCTAACCAGCAATCACCGGGCTCTACGCGTTATAGGAAATCAAGATGAGAATATTGATGTCCTATTGTCTCTATTGAAAGGGTTTCTTTTTCTTATCTTTGCATTACAATAGGCAAATGCATGCTGAGTCTTAGTTATGCTTGTTTACTATTTTAGACTTAGCTAATCTGTCTTGTTTAGCTTCTATTTTTATAACATATAGTTTCTCCTCTGATACAAAAAAAAAAAAAGAAAAAAAAAAAGACTTTACAACATTGTATCCTCTCCTTTGATGCTATACTTGGTGGTAACAAAACTGACACACTGTCTTATAACATCCTGTCTTCAATTGCATGATTTTTCTTTCTCTTAATACCACTCACCTGTACTTGATTGAGGTCCATCTGATCTGGTTTGGTTACTTACTTGAGGTCCACATGAAGGTTTATTTATTTTATCTTTTCGATATGAACACGCAACTAACTAAACCTATTCAGGACCGATGTTACATATCATTCACTTTGTTTGTTTACCCATGTTGTATTTTTGATATATTTCACACTAGCCGACTCATAGGCCCATTGCATGGATGCATTCGGGTACAATCCCTGAAAGTTATACATAAATAGTTTTTTTTTCTACTTTTCTGATTATATAATTTTTTTTATTATTGGCTTTCATTGTCCTCTCGTATCCATGTAATGAAAATTTGTTTATGGTCTGTTGACGGCGGAGTATTTTATGGTCTAGTTGTTTGTCTTTTGGCCTGGTTCTTTCCAACCCCGCATAGTGACTCCTTGTGTCCTTTGATCCGATAGGGTTTGGACATAAGATTGTTACTATATTCTCTACCAAGTGTATATCCCTGTGGGGATATTTACTTTTGTTGAGTTTTTACATACTTTTCCTCTATATATTGTTAGTTTTTATCGAGATCACTGAACTCGATACTTAGTTAGTCTTACAACTTACTCGTTTTTATCCCCTTTTATCTATAACTGTCGTATACCCCCCTCCCCCTTGTGAAATGTCGCCTCCCGACGGGAGATCTTCACTGCAGCAACAAAATGTTAAAATGTATTCACTAAATGTTAAAGGTTTAAATATACCTGAAAAGAGATCGAAATTGATGATGATATTAAGGAAATCAAAGGCGGACGTTGTCTTACTGCAAGAAACGCATTTTAAAACAAATAATTGTCCAACATTTAAGGATAGACACTACCCTCTTATTTTTCATGCAACCAACTTGGATTCTAAATCTAAGGGGGTGTCTATCCTATTCTCTAAAAATTGCCCTTTTCAAGTAACCGACACCAAGATTGACGAAGGTGGGAGGTTCCTGTTTATTAAAGGCACACTTTATAACAAAATGGTTACCATAGTAAATATATATGCTCCTAATAAATTGCAGGCTGCATTTTTTGATGAATTGGATTGTTGGAATCTTTTACTGCTGGCACGCTAATTATGGGGGGAGATTTCAACTTGACACTTAACCCCCTGATAGATACGTCCTCTGGTACGTCAAAAATCTCGTACAAGAGCCTACGAGTGGTTAAGGAATCTATTCGTCAATTGTCATTGCACGATACGTGGCGCACGCTGTTCCCCACCTCAAAAGACTATACTTTTTACTCGCCCCCACACAACACTTACTCCAGACTGGATTACTTTTTAATATCACAAAATGACCTAGGGGTCCTTCTTGAAGCCACAATAGAACCAATGTTTTTTTCTGACCATAGCCCTATTACTGTGACTCTAGCCATTGGAAACAAACCTATTGTGCCAAAAATTTGGAGATTGGACAATTCCCTATTGAAAGATATTGGCAACATAGAACTGCTTAATACCAAAATTAATAACTATTTCAATGATAACAACAACGTGGATGTCCAACCTCTAACAGTTTGGTTGGCCCATAAATGCGTAATTAGGGGTGAATTAATATCCCTGGCAGCTAAAATGAACAAGCTGAGGCAAGCCCACATTAAGTCTCTAACGGAACGAATTGGCTATTTAGAAATTAAACACAAACAATTGCTCGCTATTGATGCTCTAGATGAACTTTCGAAGGCAAGGAAGGATCTCTTACTTCTTCTTGGAAAAAAGGTTAAGCAGAATTTCAAGCTATCAAAAAAATTATTTTACGAATTTGGTAACAAGAATGGAAAGCTCCTGGCCAATATCATAAATAATAAGGCTGTTAAACATAATACCATTTTCTCTATCTCTGACCCATCTGGTAAAATATACAATAAGTCTGATGATATCGCTAACCAATTTCGCTTGTTTTACTCAAAATTTTACAATTTACACGAGGCTACACCTCGGAAAGCCGCCCCCTCTAGAGTTGACCTAATTTCTGAATTTTTGAAACTACACAGCCCTAGATCTATTGACGCTGACAGAGCTAAGAATTTGGATAAACCTATAGAACTTAGTGAAGCCTTGTCAGCTCTCAAACAACTTAATACGGGCAAAAGCCCGGGCCCGGGTGGCTTCACAGTAAATTATTATAAAACCTTTACGGACTTAATTATCCCTAATTTTATAACCACTTTTAACTCAGTCCCGGCTCCACCACAGTTATCCAGAGATCTATTAGAAGCACATATAACCATGATCCCCAAACCAAATTCTGATCACACTTTAGTTTCCAATTATCCACTTGTGACCGGCCCCACGTCCAAAGACGTCACGTTTTTGAAGATGGATATCTCGGTAACGGCAGCAGCTGCTGCCACAACCGAGATATCCATCTCTTCGTGGGGCGGTCCTGTTAACGATAACGGCGGTCATCGCGGCGGATTCGCCGCGAGATCGCCGTTACCGGCGGCGGGAGAGGGTGCCCCCCCCCTCCCGCCGCTCTCCCGCGCCCTCCGCCGCTTACCGTAGCCGTCGGTAGCGGCGGAGGCGATCGGGTCCGCTCGTTGTCTGTCCGGGGATGTGACTGAGGGAAAAAATGTCCCTCAGCCGTCCCCCTCTCTCTGCTGGGCGGAAGTGACGTCAAAACGTCATTTCCGCCCAGCGTCTTAAAGAGACATTTAATATGTTTACATTTTGACTTTTTTTTTTTTTTTTTTTTTTTGCATTTAAGCCTGAATATGAGATCTGAGGTCTTTTTGACCCCAGATCTCATATATAAGGGGACCTGTCATGCTTTTTTCTATTACAAGGGATGTTTACATTCCTTGTAATAGGAATAAAAGTGATAATTTTTTTTTTTTTTTTTTTTCAGTGTTAAAAATTATAAAATAAATAAAAATAAAAACCGAAACCAAAAAAAAAATTTTTTAAAGTGCCCCGTCCCGACGAGCTCGCGCGCAGAAGCAAACGCATACGCGAGTAGCGCCCGCATATGAAAACAGTGTTCAAACCACACAAGTGAGGTATCGCCGCGATCGTTAGAGCGAGAGCAATAATTCTAGCCCTAGACCTCCTCGTCATCTCAAAAAATGCAACCTGTAGAATTTTTTAAACGTCGCATATCGAGATTTTTAAGGGTAAAAGTTTGACGCCATGCCACGAGCGGGCGCAATTTTTATGCGTGACATGTTGGGTATCATTTTACTCGGCGTAACATTATCTTTCACAATATATAAAAAAATTGGGCCAAATTTATTGTTGTCTTATTTTTTAATTCAAGAAAGTGAATTTTTTCCAAAAAAAGTGCGCTTGTAAGACCGCTGCGCAAATACGGTGTGAGAAAAAGTATTGCAATGACCGCCATTTTATTCTCTAGGGTGTTAGAAAAAAAAATATATATAATGTTTGGGGGTTTTAAATAATTTTCTAGCAAAAAAAACTGTTTTAGTCTCGTAAGCACCGAATCTGAAAAACAGGCTCGGTAATGAAGTGGTTATAGGCCAATCTCGCTTTTAAATGTTGACATCAAATTCTATGCGAAAATAATTGCCAATCGATTACTGCTTCTTTTATCTACAGTAATCTCCTTGGACCAGGTGGGTTTTATCCCAGGTAGAGAGGCTAGAGACAATACGTTGAAGGCTATCCATGTTCAGAGTTGGATGGGAGGGTCTGGATTTCCTGGATTCTTTCTGTCGCTCGACGCAGAGAAGGCCTTCGACAGGATAGCCTGGGATTACATGCTAGAAGCCTTGAAAGCATTGGGTTTACGCGAACGTATGCTTCAATATATTAAACTTGTGTACTCTTCACCCACGGCTAAAATCAAGGTGAATGGCGGACTGTCGAAGGCCTTCTCTGTGTCGAATGGTACGCGACAGGGTTGCCCATTGTCCCCGATTATATTTGTACTCGTCATGGAACCACTCCTCAACAAACTGCGTATGAATCAGGATATTGTAGGAATTACTATAAAAGAAAAATCATTTAAACTGGCGGCATTTGCGGACGACATCCTGTTGTTTCTATCCAAACCTATTATCACGATATCCAACCTGCTGAAAGATTTCTCTCTGTTTGGTATTATCTCTAACCTAAAAATTAAATTAAATTGTGTAAACTCAATTTCCCCTTTAACTGGGAGGATAATGGTTTGTCTTACCTCTGTATTAAATTGACACCCAAAATAATGATTTATACAACAATAATTTTTTACCCCTACTACGCACCATTGAAAATGATTTTATCAAATGGGATAAGGGCTTTTTCTCCTGGTTTGGGAGAGCGGATATTATCAAGATGAACACCCTCCCCAGACTTTTATATCTAATGCAGACCCTCCCGATAAACATCCCCGGCTCCTTTTTTAAAGCCTTCAAACGGATATGTCTTAGGTTTCTCTGGAATGGTAAACAAGCCAGAATCAAATAGGACAAACTAATTGTTCCTAAACATATGGGTGGCATAGGTTTTCCGGATGTGGAAAAATATTATTGGGCTTGTCATTTGACACGGATAGTGAATTGGCACCTGCATACGGGACTTAAGGATTGGATATCATTGGAAGAGTCCATATACTTTCAACAAATCCCATTAAGATATTTTCCATGGATCACCCAAAGTAAACTCCCGAAGATGGTCAAGTCTCACCCGATTACAGGGACCACTTTGAAATTTTTTAGATCCCTTTGTAAAAAAATTTAAATCTCGTCGGTCCATGGCCCCTTGACGCCCTTAAGTTTCAATCCAGAAGTAGGAATTAATAAACAGACTAATAATCCCATAATATCTCATATGGATAGGGAATATAGAGCTGAAATGCTATTCGATCAAGGTAACTTAATGTCTTTCGAAAGATTCTCCACAAACTACCCTAACAGTTCAATTTCATTAGATTTCTTTAATTTGATTGTTCAATTCATTAACAAACCTAATACACTGCAGAATTGGTATAAATCAAAATCACAATTTGAAGCTCTGTGCCTTCTCGGTAACCCCCGGAGGCATTTGATTTCCTTACTATATAACATGTTGTATTCCAATTTTGATCCGAAATCAGATGTTACTAACTTGAAATGGGAGAAGGATCTGAATATATCAATCTCACCAGATCAGTGGTCAATTGTCTTCCGTCGTCTGCATAAAGGTTCCCTTAATGTCCTTATCCAGGAAAACGGATACAAACTCTACTGTTGGTGGTATAGAACCCCTTATGAAATTAACAAGTTCAACCCGAATGTATCTAATCTGTGCTGGCGCTGCAACTTAGCGACAAGCACTTTGCTCCATATATGGTGGGAATGCATTTCTATTGTTTCATTTTGGAAAAAAGTTCACGATTTGATATCCAGTATTACTACTTACACACCTGATTTTACTGCAGAGCAATATCTTTTACATCTTTCCTCTCTACCCAACTCAATCTACAAAGATTTGATTATTTTACATCTGATAAACGCTGCTAAACTCTGCATTCCTTTTAAATGGCTGCAATCTTCTCCCCCCCCCCCCCCCCCATATCTCTGACTGGATAAAAAAGGTTGAACACATAGCTAATATGG
Source organism: Rana kukunoris (assembly GCA_029574335.1). Classification (NCBI taxonomy): domain Eukaryota; kingdom Metazoa; phylum Chordata; class Amphibia; order Anura; family Ranidae; genus Rana; species Rana kukunoris. The sequence goes on from CM056051.1 coordinate 224,410,763, forward strand.
AGGACTTGATTCATCAATCGCGCGACTCCTCTAAAAGTTTTGTTAAGAAATGGGCCTGTTGGATCCACTTCGCAAATTCAGTGGAGTTTCGTGTATTGATGAATAATTAATCCACCTTTTGTTTAGCCTGATATTTGTTTTACTAGGTTTCGGATTTGTCTTATTATTATACATATGTCTGTTTATGCTTATTCATATGTTTATGAAACATTTTTTACATTTATTTCCTTTTACATACCTATCCCTCCCCTACTCTTTCATTTACTATCTAAATTGTATTACTATTTATCTAAAATGGCATTTGTGTTAGGCTTCAATCTGCTTAGAATTTAAATAACTAAACAAGAAAAATCTGCGCAAATATGAACACTACAGTATAGAACTCCAATAGCAGTCCTGTGTGGAATAAGTGAAAGTCCCGTATTGCAGGTGATAAATAAAATAACAAGTCCATTAATCAAGTACGGAACACATTATGCATCTGATGGAAACTGATAGCAGAAATTATTCCTTCCTCAAGATAGATGGTGACATCAAATGCAAAAAACCTCAGAAGCAGTGCATGGATAGATAAACACCTCCACCTTTCAATCACACCGCCCCTTACCAGAGGGAAAGATCCCAACTAGAGATCTTCTGACAGCAGATGGCTTAATCCCCAGCCAGGGGTTAACGTGGCAGGATATCCAAGAGCCGAGACTTCTCCAACAATGGACCGATGATCCGTGTTGTAATAAAACCAAAAAGTCCTTTTGAGACGAAACGGCGTAGGGTAGCGGCGTGCTGACGTCCTTTAAACCGCAAACTGTGTCCCGGAGTGAACGGGTGTGCTAGCCGGCCGGCTATATTTTCACATGCAAATTTTATCTACTTTCTTGTAAGTGTGATTTTAATTTTTTTATTAAACAAGTTATATGGGTTCACACTATGTAGCTTTTTTTCTTCTCCACACTGGTTTTATTACAACACGGATCATCGGTCCATTGTTGGAGAAGTCTCGGCTCTTGGATATCCTGCCACGTTAACCCCTGGCTGGGGATTAAGCCATCTGCTGTCAGAAGATCTCTAGTTGGGATCTTTCCCTCTGGTAAGGGGCGGTGTCAGGGCCGATCCTGGGGTCACAGGCGCCTGGGTGCAGAAATATTTCTGGCGCCCCCACAAAGGGGGCGTGGTCATCTTACCAACTCCTCCCCTTTACAAATGTTTCTATGGCAATGACTCAAACACAGAGATGCTCCTCTAAGAAGTATTTGTTGCCCTGGGATCCTCTCATTATCTTTTATCAATAAAGAAAATACTGGAAGAGCGTACACTAATGAGACCTGGAGGGGAACCTCTCTGATACTGTTAGAAAGTGTCCTAAAACATAGTACAGGAGATGGTCAGAGACTGTAGACATATTAAAGGAGACAGTCAGTGACTGGAGATATAATACAGGAGATGGTCAGAGACTGCAGACATATTACAGGAGATGGTCAGAGACTACAGTTCCTATTGGCATAAGTAGATAATGGCAGATCGGCTCTCACCTGACCCAGCGATACAGCAACAACGGTTCCTCTGATCAGGAGTCAGCTCACTCTGAATTGCCCATGGATACTCCGCTGGGTAGAGCCCAGATCTGTATTCTGGCAATGACTCCATTCCTTTCTCCACCAGGGATGGCACTAGGCTGTGTGGCTTTCCCTCTGGTGGCGCACGGCAGGGGGGTTCTCTCTCTGATGGTAGCGCCCGCAGCTGCAGTGGCGTCACTAGGGTTGTTGTCACCCGTTGAGGTAAAACATGGTGTCACCCCCCTTCCTCCACCTATAGTTGCCCCTCAGTACAGACCCCCTCCATCAGTGCAGACCCCCCAGGACAAACCACCCCCCATTAGTACAGACCACCAGGACAAACCAATCTCCCTCCATTAAAAACTCCCCTTGACAGACCCCAAGGACAAACCCCCGATTAGTACAGACTCCCCCAAGGACAAACCCCCCCCCCCCCCATTAGTACAGACTTCCCCAGGACAAACCCCCCCATTAGTATAGACTCCCCCCAGGACAACCCCCTCCATTAGTACAGACCTACCTCAGGACAACCCCCCCAGTAGTACAGACCCCCAGGACAAACCACCCCTCCATTAGTACAGACCCAACCAGGACAAACTCCTCATTAGAACAGACCCCAGAACAAACCCCTCCATTAGTGCAGACCCCCCAGAACAAACCCCCCATTATTACAGACCCCCAGGACAAACACCCCTATTAGTACCTATCCCCCAGGACAAGCCCCCCCATTAGTGCATACCCCCAGGACAAGCCCCCCCCATTAGTACAGACCCCCCCAGGACAAGCCCCCCCATTAGTACAGACCCCCCCAGGACAAACCACCCCATTAGTGCAGACCCCCCAGAACAAACCCCCCCATTAGTACAGACCCCCCAGGACAAACCCCCCTTAGTACCGACCCCCCAGGATAAACCCCCCCATTAGTGCATATCCCAAGGACAAGCCCCCCTATTAGTACAGACTGCCCCATTAGTACAGATCCCCCTCAGGACTAATCACCCCATTAGTGCAGACCCCCCAGGACAAACCCTCCCCATTAGTACAGACTCCCCCCATTAGTACAGATCCCCCTCAGGACAAATCACCCCCTTCCATTAGTACAAACTCCCCTTGACAGACCCCCAGGACAACCCCCCTCCATTAGTACAGACCTACCTCAGGACAACCCCCCCAGTAGTACAGACCCCCAGGACAAACCACCCCTCCATTAGTACAGACCCAACCAGGACAAACCCCTCCATTAGTGCAGACCCCCCAGAACAAACCCCTCCATTAGTGCAGACCCCCCAGAACAAACCCCCCATTATTACAGACCCCCAGGACAAACACCCCTATTAGTACCTACCCCCCAGGACTAACACCCCTATTAGTACCTACCCCCCAGGACAAGCCCCCCCATTAGTGCATACCCCCAGGACAAGCCCCCCATTAGTACAGACCCCCCAGGACAAACCACCCCATTAGTGCAGACCCCCCAGAACAAACCCCCCCATTAGTACAGACCCCCCAGGACAAACCCCCCTTAGTACCGACCCCCCAGGATAAACCCCCCCATTAGTGCATATCCCAAGGACAAGCCCCCCTATTAGTACAGACTGCCCCATTAGTACAGATCCCCCTCAGGACTAATCACCCCATTAGTGCAGACCCCCCAGGACAAACCCCCCCCCCATTAGTACAGACTCCCCCCCATTAGTACAGATCCCCCTCAGGACAAATCACCCCATTAGTGCAGACCCCCCAGGACAAACCCCCCCAATAGTACAGACTCCCCCCCATTAGTACAGACCCCCCCAGGACAAACTACCCTATTAGTGCAGACCCACCCAGGACAAACCCCCACATTAGTACAGACCCCCAGGACAAACCCCTCCATTAGTACAAACCCCCCAGGACAACCCCTCCTCATTAGTGCAGACCCCAGGGATAACCCCCCCCCCCCCCATTAGTACATACTCCCCCCAGGAAAAAAAACGCCCCCTACATTACTACTACAGACCCCCCCCCCTCCATTTCTTGAAAAACACACGGTCCATCATGCCTGACACTGCTCCTCTCTGTGTGTGTCATACGAGGACTCCTGTCTGCGGCGATCTGTGATCCACCCGGGCGGCAGCTGCAGAGGAGGGGACAGTGTGCAGCCGCGCCGCCCGGGTGGATCACAGATCGCCGCAGACAGGAGTCCTCGTATGACACACACAGAGAGGAGCAGTGTCAGGCATGATGGACCGCCCACTCAGCGAGGTCACTGAGCAGCTAGCGTCTCTCCACACAGAGACAGCCGCTCCGATCTCCGGACTCCTCACTCCCTCTCTAACAGGAGTAGGAAGGGGGGACACGTCAAACACAGCAGCGGCGGCGGCGGGGAGAGCCGCGGCGCCGCTCGCGGCTCTACACAAACAAGGAGAGAGAGTGATTTGAGACAGGCACTCTGGCTCTTCAGCGCCCTCACCTCTGTGGCGCCTGGGTGCACTGCACCCTTTGCACCCCGGGTAGGATCGGCCCTGGGCGGTGTGATTGAAAGGTGGAGGTGTTTATCTATCCATGCACTGCTTCTGAGTTGTTTTGCATTTGATGTCACCATCTATCTGGAGGAAGGAATAATTTTTCTGCTATCAGTTTCCATCAGATGCATAATGTGTTCCGTACTTGATTAATGGACTTGTTATTTTATTCATCACCTGCAATACGGGACTTTCACTTATTCCACACAGGACTGCTATTGGAGTTCTATACTGTAGTGTTCATATTTGCGCAGCTTTTTCTTGTTTAGTTGTATTATTTTTGTGGGTATCTCACATTTTAAGTTGCTAGCATTTTTTCTAGACCATTCACATAGACAGCGCAGTATTACCACTTTTTTCATTTAGAATTTAAATGCCTATTTATTTCGAATTCTAATGTTGTTTATATTAACGATGATTCATTTACTCTTTGTATCACCTTGTTCTGAAATACCAATAAAAATAATCAAACATAAAAATGCACTGATTACTGTGTAAATGACATTGGCATCAAAGTGGTTAACCAGTAGGGGGCAGGGAAGGGGTTAAGTGTGTCCTAGGGAGTGATTCTAATTGTGTGGGGTCTGGGCTTACTATGACATGACACTGAACGCTGCTCCCGATAAGAGGGAGCAGATGATCAGTGTCATGTCACAAGGCAGAACAGGGGGATGCCTTGTTTACACAGGCATCTCCCCGTTCTGCAGCTCTGTGACACGACACGATTTTTTCATATTTTTTTACGTTTGACCCCCCTACCTTTAAAAACTTGCAGGAGGGACCACTTATCATCTCGCAGCAGGAGAGAGGAGACCCCCACCCAGTTCTCTGCTCCAGGGGGGCCCTGCCTAAAGCTGTGCAAGGCCCCAAATTTTGTGATGGCTGTCCTGACCACACCCAAATAACCAGAGAAAAAAAATAACCATGTGTAAGTATTAAGCTTTACATATGGAAAGGAAGTTCTGGTACCAAGCCTTCACGCCCTGTGAGAAGGGCCCTTTGTCAGATCGTCCCAGAGGTGCTTAATCCAAAGGGTCACTTTGATTGTTGTAATGGGCAATAGTGTAGAAGAGAAGGGGAGGGGAGAGATTATTTGGTCAGGAGAATAGAAGAAGTGGGGAGGAAGGGCCAATCAACATTTACACTTATTTTTAACATTAAACTCAGCTTATATAGTGAAATACAGATAAAAACAAAACCTGGGGAATGCCCAGGAAAAAAACAGGCCTCCTTACCGACCAGCCTGCAGAACAACCAAATTAACCTGTCTAACAGTATGCGTTAAAAACAGGGGTTTTGTCCGCACGCATTTGCAAACGCATGCGTAAGCCACAGAGCTAACTGTTTAGATGTTTATTTTTTTTAAAGCACAGGCAAGCCTGCTGATCTTGCAGGCTTGTTAATATGATAGAACACCGCTGCTTTGAAAAATGAATATCAAAACATTCTGGCGGATTTCAAAATACTGAATTTCACTATATAAGCTGAGTTTACTGTTAAAAATAAGTGTGTGATGCAAAACTCTGGTGGGTGTAACAATATGTCTTCTTGCTGCCTTCTCACTGTATCCTTACTGTGGAGGAGTGCAGGGTTTAACAAGATGGCGGCGACGCAAAGTCACTTCCTTTACAAAATCTGACAGGTCGCCTAATTTGACAAAACACTGGCTCGAGAGCAAGCCTGTACAAGTGCCCACCGTTGCAAGCGGCCACTCTGTGATAAACCATTGCACAGAGCAGGTAAGTATGACATGTTTTTTTTTTCTCTATTATATGCATTTTTTTTATTATTATTATATGCAATTACTTTAGCATGACTCAAGCACACCTTAAGGCACACCTTCTTGTAAAAGTATGTAGGCATAGCAAACAGCCCCTGCCATGCCTCCTTAAAGGAGAATTAACTAAGAATTAAGAATTAATTAGTTAAAAAATATAGAGATTAGTTAAATCCACAAGGGCTTACTTTTAACCACTACTATTCCTTGATATTGGCTTTTACATTTTACAAATGCAGCAATTTAGAATTTGGATAAAAGGTTCAGCACTTGTGCAAAAGTCTGTTGTGAGTCTGTCGGAAAGAAAGAGAACAGGTTCTTTATCTTAGGTCCATCGGACTTCAGAGAAAAAAAGTCAGATGGAGGCTACACACAGCCGGACTTTCCGAGAAAAAAAGCCAGTCTGACTTTTTTTCTCCGAAAATCTGACCGTGTGTACGAGGTATTGGAAATACTTTTTGATAGATAAAAAGTGCATTTTATATACATCTTTATAGATCAGACCAAAATTAGGGACAATGAGGATGAAAGATGGACATTGCTCCAAAGTAGGGACAGTCCCTCAAAATCAGGGACAGTTGGAAGCTATGGCTGTTGCAGCTTGACGAATCAGAATGTCTTTCTCACCCACTTTAGGTAGGTGGCCATTTTTTTCAAAACTTTCGTTTCTACAATGTATGAGAATGCCTAGCTGCTTAAAACAATGGTGAACAAACAAATATTATGAAATTTACAATCTCAGTTCTGAAACACATCAATGCTAATATCATATCTATGTGATTTCCTTGCTTTACTTATTACATTTTACAGACAAACATATTGTACTACATGAGCACTTTAGATATTATTGTGTGTATTATTTTGTATGTCCTATCCCTGTCATATAAATGCAGTTACAATCATTGCAGTGAAGAATAAAAGCAGCATTTCATCTGATGAAGCTGACACAAAATGTATTGTGGAATATTTGTTGGCCATTCCCTTAAGAGACAGGCACACACACCCACTTCTTATGTGTCAGTGCAGCCATCTGTGTGTGCTGGATGACACTATGAATCTTTGATTTGTAGCTGAATTATTCAATTCTTCCTTTAATGGAAAATAAGTTTCACATATAGTGCGGTCTCTTGTGGATTTTCCATTAGGGAACTTTACGTTTTTTTTTAACACAGTATAAAAAAAATTACTGTATTGTTTCAGCGAACATCAGCCAACGGAAAGTTGGGATTTCCTTCATGAGAAAAATAGGAAAACATGATTTTACATGAGATAATGTGTTAGACCTTGGGCATCATTCTGCAGTCATTGATGAATAAACAGAACAATATCTTTCATTTGCAAAAAGAACAAAATATTACAAGTATCAGAATGTGTTGGTAATTTGTGAAGGACTGTGCCAGCTTAGGCTACACAGCAGATGTGTTGCATGTATGATAGTATTTATTAGCAAAATACATTTTGCCTTTTTTACTAGCAATTCTTTATATACTAATACATTGCCTACAAAGATATTTATAAGGTCTTTAAGATGCCAAGACTTGAGCCAGGTGCTAGAATGATGTAACTCCTGCCATACATAATTCATGGCAGTCCAGGGATCGAGGAGGAATGATAGGAACCTAAAAGAAGACCAGGAGAGGATGGCAGCAGCAGACCAAGTGATAACAGACAATGAGAGACAGGTTCGACCTGTTAGTGCTGGAAAGAGGAAATAATAAGGTGCGGCCACCATAATGTGCAAGTTTGCAAAGCAGCATTCCTAAGGTGCCACTCTAAGCAAAAATTGACCACTTTAGATATTTAGTTGAATTTTAGGGTTTGAATTGAGTACTGTCCGTGATACTTTTTTTATTTGCACTAACATATAATTTGTTCTCGAAAAGTTTTCGGGGTATGTCGCCTTCTTCAAGGTCCAAGCAGTACTGATTCACACATTTTTTGAAGAAGGGGACATACCCCGAAAGCTTGTCCTGAAAAATTGTATGTTAGTGCAAATAAAAAAAGAATCACGGACAGTACTCAATTTTCTCTGTCACAATTGCACTAATACGGCTACAGGTTAAGAGTTTAGCGTTGATGGGGAAAGTAGGAGATGTTGTTAGGCATATACTCTAGTGTAGGAAATATTTTTATAACTACTAGATAGATTTTTTAACTAAGCCTTGTTTAAAAATTACCATCCTGGTTTCCCAGCACTGTGAACAAATGCAATGCCATATATTGCCTTAAACTGAGAAATGCCGGTTAACACAATTATGCTGGCCATAGATGGAACATTTTGCAAAAACAAACAGATTTTTCTTTCCACACAAAAACGGAAAGGATCAAAGAACCCTTACTTCCCCCAGAACCCTTCCCCACTGTGCCAGTGTACTCCTATGTCAGAATACATTGATTTGAAAATGTTTGCCAACATTCCCATTCAACAGAATTTGATTCAACTATAGGCAACTTAAAGCCTGATACACACTGGCCGAATATCAGCCAGTTCAACAGAAACTGGGCGACATTTGACACGTGTGTATACCAGCCTATTTGACAGAAGCTGGCAAAAAAACAGCATTCAATCAGCATCCGATCAGTGCTGGCAGCCAACAGCTGTGAGCGCTGACTGGTGTGTATTCCTCAGGTTTTTTTTCCGTTAAGCCTGCTGGGTTGGACGAAAAAAAACCTGATAGGCTTAAGGTCCCTTTCGCACGGGCTGTCCAATAAGGCCCACCTGTCAGTTTTTCAGGCAGACCTGATCAGACCCTGCATTGTCCTCTATAGCTGCTGACACCCACCACCATCTGATCCCATCAACTAAAAACAGACGGATGGTGAACCTATTTCCATCCATCCCACAGATAAGAAGGCACCAGATGGAGAGCGAGACTGTGTCTGTGTTCGATCTGCATAGCGGAGTGGACACAGACCTGTCATCTGCCTGCTCAGTGGGGATCAACTGAGAGATCCCCAGCTGAGCAAGCAGATTCTGCCTAGCAGAGGCGCCTGTGTGAAAGGGGTCTAAGAGTACAGAATTTACTCTAGCTAGCCATACACTTTTTTGATTTCTATTGTTCAGACAGGATTTTGCTGCTGGCTATTGTATGCTAACAAACAGTGACTGTACCTGATAGGGGAAAAAGGAGCCAGTCGGGCCAACAGGGCCACCCATGACTCGAATTTCAAATGATTCAGCAGGAACTGGCCTAAATTTTGAGTCGTGTGTGGCTATTTCAAAGCCCTTTTTTTGTTGTTTATAACAGCTGATTCTTCTAAACAAGTGAAGCTGCCAATATTCAGCCAGCAGAAGTGATATTATTTCAAAAACAGAGTATATCAGGGCAGCTTTATATCCAGTGGCCTATTTGCCCCATAATGATCACCCACTTTTAATAGCTGAGCTATAACAGCTTCCAGAAATCAATGGGAATTTCGCCTTGTAGCACCCTGTAGTTTAGGCAGGAAGCTCCTCACAGATTTACTTGCCAGGAGTAGTTATCCTGGTTGATTGATAGAGATCCATTGATTTCTCCCTAAGTTTGGCCTTGTTGCACTTTTCTCTTCTACCAATAGGTGGCGGGGTACCTGGTGGTACTAGGTATGAGAAGGGCAACCCAGGGTCAGGTTACGGGTATATGGGTTATCTCAGCCAATGGGCAGGGGTGTTCTTGAATCCCTTGGCCAGCTGGGAGCACCTATATATTTGGGTGGAGTCAGGTGATATAGGTTCTGTGCCACTTAGGCGGCTGTCTGGGTGGACACGTATCATATGCCCCAGGCTGTTAGGCCGAAGATTACGCCTATCATGGGGGCATCTGGCTGCCAGGCTGTGGGAGGGCCTATCCAGGAGTAAGAGGGCAGCGCAGGGTTGAGATTGCGGCTTGCAGTCCAACCAAAAGTGACGATTCTGCCGGCCAGAGAATCTTTCGTGGTCTGAGGTAGAAGGGAAGCTGTCACCACTATGGGACCAACCACCTTATTACCAAGGACCACAGTGAATAACTGAAGCAAGTATTCTCACCAAATGGGCACGGTGGAGAATTGGGAAACTTCAGGCGGTGATCAAGTCAGGGATCCAACCAGCAGAGGTGACACTTGCAGAGCAGCCTTGTGTGTCAAGTCAGGGACCGAGCTGGTCAGCAGGGGTGAAGCTTGAGAAGTATTTGGAGTGCCAAGCTAGGGCCCAGTAGAGAAGCGTAGGTGATGCTTGAGGAAGATACCACCGCAAATATTGGAAGAGCTCAAGGGATTCAGGGTCAGTGAATCAGTGGGTCTAGTGAGAGACCAGGAGCTCAGTGTTTAAGAACTACAAGAGGCAGCTGTAGTGAAGCTGAATGAACTGTTATATTTGAGTTAGGAACTGTTAAAGACTGTTACTATAAGAGACAGCATTCCTGCCTGTGCAGATGGGACGCCTTGCTGGGGTCTTTCCCTGCATGGCTGTCTGCCTTTTAAAGTCTCAGAGTCTGCCAATGGAATATACAACTTCTTAAGGGTGTGCTAGCCCTAACCCTCTTTCCCTCAAAAATACAAAAAGGACTGTTAAGAGAAATAAAACGTCTTTTACATCCAAGAAGTGCCTGGCGCCCAATGACTTTCACCATCTTTGCACCCACTATGCCTCATAACCCACTACATATGGAAGGATGTTCGCTAACTTTGGCCTCAGAGGTCCTCATTAGACTGGAATAGGCTAAAGACTTTGCTACAGCCCATTAAAGTTTACAGCCATCCCCAACAGGTTCACTCTAATGCAGTGTCTAATGTAAAAAAAAAAACAATATCAAGAACTTATGTTTTTTTACAGACCATATGTAGGTTTAGACATCTGATTAGGAGATGTTGTATCCCACAGAATGAAAGGTTCTCTTGGATGGAAAATGCTCCCTGTGACGGTAGTCGAACATATCTCCGTCATCCATTCCCTTCTTCTCCCATAAAAGAAATCACCCAATATTCCACGAGTAGGAATATCCCTGGAATTACCGAATAATCCACACATGAGCCAAGGCTTAATGTTGGATGTAACAGGACACACTTTATTGAAAACCACAGCACACTTTTATACAGGATTTGGAACATCCCGCCCCCAACAACCGCTTTCCTATTGGTCCATTGTAAAGTATGCAGTCTACACTCAGGTCCTCCTAAACCATGCAAATGAGGACTTGAAAATGACCCAGCAGAGATTGGTCAGAAATCTTTGAATAGAAAGACTGCTATGTGTATTCAGACAAAAGCCCCAGGGGGGCAATCAATGTACACAATAGCCACCCACAGAACAATGGGACTGTCTGGACAGTTGAGTCAGCTTCCAAGACAGAGAGCTGGCCGGTGGTGGACATTAGCATTCACATTAGACAATGACATTCTAATTGAATTCACACAATAAGGTCTTTCAAAAGCCTGTCTCACTTAGCACATCAACAGCCCTTTACACAGAGGAATGAGCCCTCTTATTGACCGGTTGTGGTTTAGAATAAACCAACAACTTTTAATATTTCAAGATATCCTGCCATACATGATTTATCAGTAATGTCCCATCTCATAGAATTTATGATATAATTTCTTTGTCACCCTATGGCCCTATTGGACATAAGGTGACCCTAGACATAGGAGGATCTAAGTCTGTCACATTTCTCCCCCATCAGAAGATGACTAACAGGGTCCCAGACCTCCACCTGGTCTGGACATGCGTTAGTCGGACAAAGTGAATTCACATAGTCTGTCCGCATGACCTCCAATCTTGGCTGCAAGGTGTAGTTGATACCAGTAGAGGGAACCCCAAACGGGTTGACTCCAAAGTCAGTCAGTAGTTCCAGTCCTCCGATGCTGGTATCCATACAGTACCCCAAATCACTTGCTCCAAACCGAGCATTACTCACCCCACCATCCTCTGCCTCTCTCAGGGAACACGTCTGCCGCTGGGGAGAGGCCTGGACTAGCCCTTCTCCCTGGAGTCCTTTCAGCCACTGGAGAGATGACAGGGTGGCTGGGCTCAGTCCATCATGCTGTTGGGGATCTGGGCCAACTTGCCACCATTTATGGGGTATACCAGTGGAGACTGAAGTCCCACCCACTGGTGTGAGGTTAAAATCCCCCAGTGCTTGCAAAGCAAAGCCGACATCCTCCTGTTTCAGTCCTGTACCATTTTCTGGGGTTGTGCCAGTGGAGACTGAAGTCCCATCCACTACCCCAGGAACCCCTTCTTCTGTTAGGTGAAAGCAGAGGCCCGGGGTACTCTGCTCTGTTGCTAGCTCTTCCGCTGGGTTGCTGTGAGTGGAGACCACAGTCCCATCCACCGATATCCGCTCAAGCTGTAGTGGGGTGCAGCCGCCAGTAGCATCCTGTCCTGCTGCCAGTGATTCCGCTGGGAGTAAGAGCTTTACCACCTCAGCTGGTTGCTGGGGAGGGGGGCCAACCGCCCCGGCTCCCTGGAACTCCACAGTTTGTCCCGGTGCTGGGCAGAGATGGCTGGCACTCTGCCCTGTTGCCAGCACTTCTGCTGGGGGTGCATAATCCATAACATCCTCTGAACAGTCCATACATTCTGTAATATGTGGCTGGGGAGTGATTGCCATCTTCTCACCCTGAGCCTCCGAAACTGCCACAGGGGTGGGGCAGAGGTCTTGAACCCTCTGTCCGGTGACCAGCGCTTCAGCTGGGGAAGTTCCTTGTAACTCCACAAATACTGCTCTTGGTGCTGGGCAGAGCACAGTGAAGTTTGGCCCTGATACCAGCTCTTCTGCTGGAGGCCCATCAGGTTGTTTTTCCTCAGCAGAAGAATCTATTAAATCCCCTGTCTCTGGTGTCTGAGGATAGGGGTTCACCATCTCCTGTCCATGGAACCCAGAAGATGCTATAGGTACTGAGCAGAGGTTAGCAGAGCTCGGCCCTGCGGTCAGAACTTCAGCTTTGGGAATGGCAATCTCCAGGTTTTCCACTGCCGATTCACTGGCATACTGCTGGACAGGCACATTCCTCCATTCAAGATCGTCCCATGCAGAAACGGGATCATCAAGGTCAGTCGGCACTTGCTGCATCCGCCATATAACCTCCTGGTCCATAGCTGCAGGGGCAGGTTGGAAAAGCACACTGTTACCCTGCCACATGGACGATTCTTCAGCCAGGATTTCCGCATTGTCTACTAGTAGTTCCCGATAGTCCCAGGCAAAGGGAGCCCAGCCCTGGCGCTGAGCAGAGTCTAGCAGCTGTTTGTAGGCGATTTCCAGGTCCCATTCCCGAGCGGCCAGAAATTCCAAATCTTCCTGTAGCCAGTGCGTTTCCGAGATATTCAATTTTTTCTCTCTGTGCTCCATTATGTCCTCCAAGCGCCACTCCCGATCATCCCCAAAGTCGGGATCACTGGACATCCTCCAATACAACAATCCCAGGCCATCATAGTCATAGCCTTCTGTGGGGCTGTCATCCGCTGACCACGGGCACTCTTGGGCTACATACCACCGGAGGGCTCTGTAGCTCTCATCCAGCTGTATCTCTGCCCGGATCAGCCCGTTTAATTCCGCTATCCACTCCTGCTTTGGTTGTTCCCCCAACAACGGCATTCGTACATCATACTGCGGCCAGTACCTTGCATAGATGTAGGGCAGGACCTCTCCTTGGTGTTGCTGCTCGAGAGCTAGCGCTTCCTTCCAGAGTTGGCACCGAATCACATCCGCCCATCCCAGCAGGACCTCCTCTGATTCTGGTCCTGTGTGCTGTATCCGCATCTCTTGTAACCTTCTTCTGAATTCCTCTTCCATGGTTACTGGTATCTGTACCTCTCCTCGTCTTTCATTTGGTGCTGCTTCTTTAGGCGTTGTCACCGATCGTCGTATTTCTGAAATTCTCAGCTCATGTTGCCGCTCTCGTTCTTTCTCATCAAAAGCTTTAAAAGCGCTGAACGGAATCTTCCTTGTGTCTGCTGTGCTGTTTGGAGAATGTGCGGCTGCTTGTTGGATTGCTGCAAGTTTTAACTGTAGCTCTGCGTCTCTTATTTGTTTAGCCTCCTCCGCTAACAGGGTCATCACTTTCAGCACCACATCCGCCGTTGGGTTCGGACCGAACAATGCAAATTTCTCTCTTATTAGCTTGTTGGCTGGTGATTCCTCATCCTGAATCACTGGTGTCTCCATCTCTTGTACTGCTGGCCTTGCTGCAACCGAGTTCTCCTGGTCTAGCTCCATTAATTCTGCTATGATGACACGCTCGGTTTTGTTGCAGGCAATCCTTCCACGAACTTCCAGTAGTTCTTTCAGTGTATTTCTTTTAAGCCATGTGTACCAGTCTTCCATTCACTGTTCCCAGTGTCTGCTTGGAACCCTGGTGTAAAGGAAAGTAGAAGGGAAAAATCCCACCGCTGCCACCAGTTGTGACGGTAGTCGAACATATCTCCGTCATCCATTCCCTTCTTCTCCCATAAAAGAAATCACCCAATATTCCACGAGTAGGAATATCCCTGGAATCACCGAATAATCCACACATGAGCCAAGGCTTAATGTTGGATGTAACAGGACACACTTTATTGAAAACCACAGCACACTTTTATACAGGATTTGGAACATCCCGCCCCCAACAACCACTTTCCTATTGGTCCATTGTAAAGTATGCAGTCTACACTCAGGTCCTCCTAAACCATGCAAATGAGGGCTTGAAAATGACCCAGCAGAGATTGGTCAGAAATCTTTGAATAGAAAGACTGCTATGTGTATTCAGACAAAAGCCCCAGGGGGGGCAATCAATGTACACAATAGCCACCCACAGAACAATGGGACTGTCTGGACAGTTGAGTCAGCTTCAAGACAGAGAGCTGGCCGGTGGTGGACATTAGCATTCACATTAGACAATGACATTCTAATTGAATTCACACAATAAGGTCTTTCAAAAGCCTGTCTCACTTAGCACATCAACAGCCCTTTACACAGAGGAATGAGCCCTCTTATTGACCGGTTGTGGTTTAGAATAAACCAACAACTTTTAATATTTCAAGATATCCTGCCATACATCCTGCCATACATACATTATCAGTAATGTCCCATCTCATAGAATTTATGATATAATTTCTTTGTCACCCTATGGCCCTATTGGACATAAGGTGACCCTAGACATAGGAGGATCTAAGTCTGTCACACTCCCATTCGCTGATACTCATCATCTCTGTACACCTGTCTCTCTGTTGCTCCATCCTAACCCTGTATAATATCCATGTCAGATAGTATCAGAGCTTACACACTCACTCTACTGAACCTAATGCCGCGTACACACGATTGGAATTTCCGTTGGAAAAAGTCAGACAGACTTTTTCCATTGGATATTCCAATCGTGTGTAGCCCCAATCAGAGTTTAGACATAGAACATGTTTTATTTTTCTCCGATGGAATTCCGATGAGATTTGGCCGGGCAAAAGCCTGGTCGTGTGTACGCGGCATTAACTGTTGGCTGTTAGGCCTGAGCACTGCATACTGGTATGTGGTCACATGCTACACTATATTCAGAAGGAACAGATATTTGATAAGGGTCTAAAATTCAGTAAGAGGGGAGCATCAGCGGGTGGGGGGTCTTTCTTAATCCTTTAAAGTGTAATTTTAGGTAAGAGAGCTAATTTTTGTGCTTATGGAGAAGTGAAAAAAAAGTGTTCTTCTAAAGAGAACATCATTAATTGCATCTGAAGGTAAATGTTTTGAAACTCAATAATGCAAAACCCTAAGAACTTCAGATTGAATTATGTGTGTTACATATCATTCATTATCAGTTGGGAATGCAGTTATTATTTACAGGGCTTGAATGGGTAAATGTACTGTTCAAAAGTTAGCACCTAGTTATTTGAACGTGCCTAAAAGTAACATAAACCTTAACAGACAGAGTAAATGTTAGAGAAGTTAGAAGAAGAAGAAACCAATTATTTGAAAAGATTGTGCTTTAATCTTTCGTCTGCTGCTTCTCTGCTGAAGTTCTTTTTGGTGTAGAGCAGAAATAGTCAATTTAAGTGTCAAATACTAAAAGCAAGTCAAGGTGAATTAAAATCAAGAAATAGCCATCAGCTTTAGAATTGTTTGATATTGTTGACATATTTTGATTTTTGATATTTTGACATTTATTCAATTTTTTTTTTTTTTTTTTATTTTTAACATATTGATCATTTCCGCAAAGGAAAAAGGACACAGTGGCACTGACAGTGCAGAAGATGGCATAAACATTCAGAACCAGAAAATTAACCTTTTACAGCTGTTTAAAGGGAATCAAATGTAAGCCTTACTGTATATGTATTTTCTGAAGCAGGAGGCTGAAGGAGTAGCAAAGATGAGTGACAAATTCATAGTACAATTTCCTAACTCTAGTTAGGCAACTTGTCATGTTTTCCAGCCTCTAGGGCAGGTGAAAAGCTGTGTTGATTATTCACAATGTAAAATAAGTTTACTAATTATTTCACCTGTAATCATGTAAAGAGATTTGGTAAACTGAACCTATCATGGGTCCCTAGGAACTGGATTGTGGTATACAAAATGTTGGGCTTTAATGTGCAGTAGACTCCCTTATAAAAACATTTTGTTGTATAAGGGTCTGTTTATCTGACATAGAATCATCCCCTATATTTTATAAATTGGGTAATTCTTCTCAATGGAGTCCCTTTTCTTCCTCCTAAGAGAACTCTTTATTTTCTTAATGCTTATTCTATTAAATAAAATTTAGGATAGTGGAATTATGTTATAATTTTAATAGCAAATAAGTAGAAGATTGTAAAGCCTCATACACACGACCGGTTTTCCCATGAGGAAAACAGCCATGACAGCTTTTGGCCAGGAAAACCGGCCGTGTGCATGCTCCATCACAGTTTTCCCAACATGAAAACCGCCGGGAATGAGAACATGTTCTCTTTTTTCCCACCGGGATTCCCGGCGGTTTTTAAGCTGGCAGTTTACCTATGGGAAAACCTGCGGTGGAGAATACACGTGGCTGGGTTTCCCGACCAAAGCTCTTGTGGCAGTTTTCCAACCGCGTGGAGGGGGAGAAAGCTACCGAGCATGTTCTCAGTTTTCCCGGCGGACTTTTTACCGCCGGGAAAACCGATCTGGTGTACAAGGCATAAGAGGTTTAACTCATTATCATTTATCATGATTCAAAATATCTTTTTAATAGACTGAACTTTTAATTACTATGTTTTGTAAGTAAATATGTGATTAAACAAAATAGCTATGGGTGCTAACATTCCATTTAGCATCACATAAAATGGTGTAGGTATATGTGGTAATATATTAGGATTTATGTAGTAGTCTTTATTATACTGCTAGGACTCAGTGGTGCTGGTAGCAAGGATCTGCAGCGTAGCCTGCAGGTACCATGGAGGTACAAGGACAAAAATAGACACAAATAGGCAGAATCTGCCCCCATGATCCATTTAAATAAAAACAATTATCTTAGAGAGTATATCATGATATAGACAATCATTACATGGTAAAAACCAGTATGGCACCATCATAAGAGGTGTGGGCTTAAAGTTTTGGTGGAAGTAATTATGAGACTATGTACCCAGGGTACAAAAAGCCATTATATCAATTCTAACAGGCATAATGATGTATGAACTAAAGGATGCCTTGCTCTGATGCTTTTATCATAGGTCTCAGTGTGTGATCAAATAGACTACATCTGTAGGAGAAGCAATGTCAGAAATAAATAATTAATGGACAGCACTGTGTATTCCAGCATGCATAGCTGAATTGCAAAGTTGAGGGTAGATAAAGGATCAGACTGTCAAAATAACAAACTTGGAATTTGCCAAAAAAATGATGTTTCTTGGTTTGGTAGAGAATAAACAGGTAGAAAACGGGAAAAAAAATGAGGAAAGAGAAATGTATGTTACATAACTGAACAGAAAAAACAAATGCAATTACTGTAAAAGGGTTACTGCAAAATAAAGTAAATACCTGTCACGCGGATAGTGAACTACTAATTCTTTAAATTTGTTTCAGGCCATTTGCACATCCCTGCAATTGTAGCTATTTATACTTGAATAAAGTACATGATATAGAAACCATTTATTTGTGGAAACTGAACTTTGTGTTCAAATATATAGATAAAATGAGGATAATGTGGCACTCCTTACAGACAGCAAGCAGGTCTAGATATACACTGAGCAAAATTATAAACGCAACACTTTTGTGTTTGTCCCTATTTATCATGAGCTGAATGCAAATATCTATGACTTTTTCTATGTACACAGAAGAGCAATTTCTCTCAAATATTGTTCACAAATCTGTCTAAATTTGTGTTGGTGAGCACTTCTCCTTTGCCGAGATAATCCATCCACCTCACAGGTGTGGCACATCAAGATGCTGATTAGACAGCATGATTATTGCATAGGTGTGCCTTACGCTGGCCACGATCAAAGGCCACTCTAAAATGTGCCGTTTTATCACACAGCACAATGCCACAGATGTCAAGTTTTGAGGGAGTGTGCAATTGGCCTTCTGACTGCAGGAATGTCAACCAGAGCTGTTGCCCTTGAATTGAATGTTCATTTCACTACCATAAGCCATCTCCAAAGGCATTTCAGAAGCTGAAAACATACCAGTTCTTGCATGGCCAGCATACTCACACTGGACATGTCACCCATTGAGAATGTTTGGGATTCTCTGGATCGGCGTATACTACAGAGTGTTCCAGTTCCTGCCAATATCCAGCAACTTTGCACAGCCATTGAAGGCCACAATCAACAACCTGATCAACTATGCGAAGGAGATGTGCTGCACTGCATATAGGCCTTTTGTGTACATAGAAAAAGACCTTTGAGTTCAGCTCTTGACAAATAGGGGCAAACACAAAAGTGTTGCGTTTATAATTTTGCTCAGTGTACATTCCTCCCTCATAAACATCTTAAAGGGGTTGTAAAGGAATTTTTATTTTTTTTCATAATAAGCATCCTTTACCTGAAGACATTCCTCTTTTCACTTCCTCATTGTTCGTTTTTGCTCAGAAGTTGCTCATTTTCTTCTCTGTTCTGTTCACTTCCTACTTGTCTGATTATTACTCACCACCGTGAAGGGAGGCTTTACTGCGGTGGTCAGTGACATGCTCCCCCCTCCTGGGAACTACATCTGTGCGGCAGGACGCTCTCTACGTGTTAGAGACTTCAAGGAGATGTGTATTACTGGGCGTACCCCAATGCATACTGGGAAATGTAGTTCTTACATGAACGAGCGCCGCAAACCAAGTGAATGAGAGAACAGAAACTAGAACGCCGGAGGTGATATGGATGAAGGAATTTAATAGGAACTGTATTTACTTGTTTTTTAATAGAATCATTACACTATTCTGTCTGTCTACCTTGCAGACATTAATTTTAGGCAAAAAAATGTTTTCCTTTACAACTCCTTTAAGCTGATCCACTGTTAGTATTATCTTAATTGCTCTTCCTGTACCTTCCACATGTGTCAGATGTTGGTAGGTTAAAACTAATGTTCCATTTGGCTTATTTCCCCATGTAAGTTATTTTTATGCATCTTCTGGATATTACCAACTTGACAGTCAGCTATCCTAGTACAGTGGTTCTCAACCTCAGTCCTCAAGTACCCCCAACAGGCCATGTTTTAAGATTTTTTTTTAGATAATATAGCTGCCCAAAATACCAAGCCATTGATTCTGATTTAAAGCACCTGTGCAAGGAAAGGAAAAAGGAAAACCTGCAAACATGGCCAGTTGGGGTACTTAAGGACTGAGCTTCAGAAACACTGCTCTAGTACAGTCACACCAGACAAATGTAGTTCACAATTATTTTAATATGTAGGATGAAACTGAATGACACAGAGGCTCCTGGACCTTACACAAATATTAAATATTAACCACTTAACCACTTAAGGACCGCCACCTGTACATATACGTCAGTAGAGCGGCACGGCTGGGCATAGGCACATACAGGTACGTCCCTTTTAAGATGCAAGACGGGACCAGCGGACCCGATCGCCGCCGGTGTCCCACTTAAGGTAACAGAACTGAAGAACGGAGAGAGGTAAGTGTAAATAAACATCTCCCCGTTCTTCTCAGTGACACTGTCAGTGATCGTCTGTTCCCTGTCATCGAGAACAGCAATCAATGACGTATCAGCCATGCTCCCTAACAGTTAAAAACAATCCCTAGGTCACACTTAACCCCTTCAGCGCCCCCTACAGGTTAACCCATTCACTGCCAGTGTTATTTTTACAGTAATCAGTGCATTTTTATAGCACTGATCACTGTAGAAATGACAATGCCCCAAAATGGTGTCAAATGTGTCCGATGTGTCCACCATAATGTCGCAGTCACGATAAAAATTGCTGATCGCCGCCATAACTAGTAAAAAAAAATATTATCAAAAATGCCAAAAAACAGTACCCTATTTTGTAGAAGCTATAACTTTTGCACAAAATAATCAATAAACGCCTATTGCGATTTTTTTTTTTACCAAAAATATGTAGAAGAATACGTCTCGGACTAAACTGTGGAAAAAAAAGTTTTTAATATATTTTTGGGGGATATTTATTATAGCAAAAATACTGCATTTTTTTCAAAATTGTTGCTTTATTTTTGTTTATACCCCCAAAAATAAAAACCACAGAGGTGATGAAATGCCACCAAAAGAAAGCTCTATCTGTGGGGAAAAAAGGACGTAAATTTTGTTTGGGAGCCAAGTCGCACGACAGCGCAATTGTCAGTAAACCGAAACAGTGCCGATGAACATATAAACAAGCCTGATGCAGTTTGGAAACAAGTTCTGTGGATCGATGAGGTTAAAATAGAACTTTTTGGCCGAAATGAGCAAAGGTACGTTTGGAGAAGAAAGGGCACAGAATTTAATGAAAGGAACCTCTGTCCAACTGTTAAGCATGGGGGGTGGATCAATCATGCTTTGTGGTTGTATTGCAGCCAGTGGCACAGGGAACATTTCACAAGTAGAAGGAAAAATGGATTCAATAAAATTTCAGTTAAACCGACGCAGTGCCGAATCGCAAAAAGTAGCCTGGTCATTTAGCAACAAAATGGTTCGGGGCTGAAATGGTTAAAGTAGAACTAATGGAAATCTTTTTTTTTTTCTTGATAGAGTAAGGGAGGGTTATAACACCTATCAGTCCCCCCTCCCTACCACCACCCCCACCCATTGTGAGACAATCCCTGGTTGACACCTGACTTGACCCTGGTTGTCCTGTTATTCCTGTTCTGGTGACAGCCCAAACTTTAAGATTTTCTTTTACTTTCACTCATGGTGATGGAATTCAACAGGACAAAAATAGGGGGTAATTCTCCATATTGGGGAGCACAGACAGCAAAAAAAGCCTGATAGGTTTTCTCATCTCTCACTATGATATCCAAAACTAAAAATATATTTTGTTATTAGTTATACTTTAAGGTTAACAGCCTTACCATATTGTGATTAATCTACTAAAGTTTTAATATTTACCTAAAAAAAATGAATTTGTTTTTTTCGTTGGTAGGTTATAGGAGCAGTTTTATGAGCTGCTTTGGGTAGCAAGGTTACTAAAAGATTGAAATTTGTTTTGCATTTTTAGTGTACCGGTATGTTCTCACTGTGTTCATTGGGGATTCCACTGCATTCTCTACATTCTTCTCAAACTGATATCTAATCAACTGGTCCTAGACTATGTGTGTGGTACAGACATTGGAATTATAAGCAGACACTCTTAAATGATTATATTGACAGTGTAATAGTTTAACATTGTATAAATATGGGGGGGGGGGAGACTAAAGATCTATACAGTTCCTTGAATTTGCCACTTAAGAGTGGGTTTTGCAGTGAAGACCAATAGAAAGTAATGCCCTGTACACACGACTGTTTTTTCCGTTGGAATAAACTCTGATATTATTTCCGAGGGAATTCCGCTCAAGCTGTCTTGCATACACACGGTCACACCAAATTCCGAGAACGTGGTGACGTACAACACTACAACAAGCCAAGAAAAACTAAAGTTCAATGATTCCTAACATGCATTGAATTGATTCCGAGAATTTTTGTGCGTTGAATTTTGTATACACAGTCGGAATTTCCGACAAGAACTTTTGTTGTCGAAAAAATTGAGAACCAGCTCTCAAACATTTGTTGTCGGAAACTCTGTCAGCAAATGTCCTATGGAGCATACACACGGTCGGATTTTCCGACAACAAGCTCACATCGAACATTTGTTGTAGGAAATTCCGACCTGTGTACACTGCATTAGAGTTACGACTTTTTATCCATCTGTGTACGGATGAGAAAGGGACATAAATTGGTCCCAATGAGATTGCGGGTGTCAGCGGATGAACATCTTCTGACACCCAATTTCACCTCGTTCCGATTCTGCAGACGGAGGAAAACTCTATTTTTCCATCCGTCTGGGAATTGGATCAGGTGAACATATACAGACGGTCCACGTCGAGGAACGTCACAGGATTTGATCCTAAATTTGTTTATTGCTGATTCTGGTATGGCGGCTGACGGACCAGAGGAACGTACGGTTGTTGAGGTACAACAGCCCAGCTTACTTGATCTCAAATCTGTAGCTGCAGATATTAAAGACACGCTATCTGCGGCAATAGCCGAACTGCGTATTGACATACGCGACATTGTCAACCGTGTGCAGGATGAAGAAAAATCAACTGCGCAACACGACACGGTCCTTCCTCGTATGGTTTACAAAACGGACATGCAGATGCTACATTTAAGAGACCTCCAACGCCATACAGAAGATTTGGAAAACAGGGGTAGATGACATAAACATCTTCGTGTTCGAGGTTTACCTAAGAATGTTGATACGGACCATATTTTTGACACCGTTAATGAACTGTTTAATGGAATCTTAGAAAGACCATTGCAAACGATCATAGGTATGGAGCGCATTCATCACGCACTAAGGCCTAGAGGGAAACCCACGGATCCCCTGAGGGATGTAATTTGTTGCCTTGAAAGAAGAAATTCTCAAAAATGCAAGAAACAAAAACAAACTTTCGTATAAAGAAGCGCATATTCAAATTTTCCAGGACCTCTCCAGCATTACTTTACATAATAGGAAGGATCTAAAATCATTGCTTGAAGCTCTACACAGTAAAAATATAATATATAGATGGAAATTCCCCTTTGGTATATCAGCTACCTATCAATGTCATACTGCTTTATTGAGAGTACCTAAAGATCCTAAATCCTTCTGCGACGTGATGAACATACCATTAATCAATGTACCAAATTGGTACGCCGAATTTCGTCATACGCATAAGAAGAAAGATCAAGGACCGACAGAACCTATGGAGACACAAGCTGTCAGGTTTCGTAGGAGACGTTCCCTATCTACTGACAGATTTTTAACAACACCGCATGGTTCTCGCTCCTACCCGACTGATTCTCCACGTTCGAGAAGATCTCGTCATAACTACTAAAGGACGAAGACTCTCTCCTTTCCTTTCTTTATCTTTTTTTTTTTAAGTTAGTAGCTTTGTTTATAATAGCACAAATTCCCTATACTTTGCATCCTTATACAAGGTGATAAATAGTCTTATTATATCCATGTCTATATAATGCCTTATTCCTCCTGCTTATTTACATATAAGTTTTTGTTTAATAATTGAATGCTTAGGTTAATTTTATGAACAAAAATACTGTTTATTGTACTTCGCAATGGTTAACTAATTTGTTTGATTGTTGCATCTCTATGTCCTTCTTAACTCTTTTAAATGATTGAATGTTGCCTATTTCTTCTACCTGATATGGCAACATTTTATTCTTTTTTAAATAAGATTTGTTTCCATAGATTTATGGTGTGATCCCCTCTTACTCCAGAAAATAGGTTGTTTACTACTTTGATACACATCTAGTTACAATTTCTGATATTCAGCATTGATAGACATACCGTTTTTCTTATTATTTTCCTATATGAATTCATATGTGATTCTCCTTTTGCATCACATATGGAACTTAATTTCTTATCACAATTTATAATTATATTTAATAATTTCTTGCTCACTTATTCGATTAATTTTAAATGTTTGTTTCTCTATGTTTTTAAATTGTAAGGCCTCGTACACACAACCGAGGAACTCGTTGGAAAAGACACATCGTTTTCCTCGACGAGTTCCTTGTTAGGCTTGTCGAGAAACTTGACAAGCTGTCTTTGCGTACACACTGTCAAGACCAAATCTCCTCGTTCTCAAACTCGGTGACTTCAACACATACAATGGCAGGGGAAGTTCGATTCCACTGGCACAACCCTTGGGGCTGCTTTTGCTAATCTCATGTTACTGCGTGTTAGGAAAAAGTTTGGTAAGAGACATTTGCACTTTTCAGTCTGTTACAGCGTGACAAATGTGCTATCTCCATTACAAACGCTACTTTTACCGAAGGTGCGCAGGTTTCTAAGCATACACACCAACGTGTTTCTCGTGGAAAACCAGCCGACGAGGAACACGACGAGGAAATTGAGACTCCCGTCGAGGAAAAAGAAAAGCTCTCCCACAAAGTTTCTTGATGGATTCTGTCGAGGAAACCGGTCGTGTGTACGCGGCCTCAGACTTCCCAATATAGATCGCTGGTAATTTATAACCCCATTCTATATGTCAATAAAATTCTAAGCACTCTCTCCTATGCTATATCCCTTATTTTCATATTATACTTTAGCAGCGGGATGTTGTGTCAATATTTTAATTCTTCTGAGCCCGGACTTTCCAACCCCCACACAGTGATTGAGTCTTGGGTATTATTTTCTCCGGATAAATACCCAATTGCTTTATTCTGTACCGTACCTCCCTTGATATTTACGGTAAAGAAGACAATTTTCTCAGTTTTCTCCGTGGTACTTTGTTTAAGAATAGTTATTTTTCTATTCTCATTACCCCCTTTTTTTCTTTTTTTCCCACCCCCTCACTTTCCTTGACCCCTTATTTATTTTATTTTACTTGTGTATCTACGATATTTAAACACATACTTCTCAAGGTGACATGTCATACTCCAACAATAAATCAATCTCTCCTCAGATGATCAAATTGTACTCCTTAAATGTCAAGGGATTAAATATCCCTGAAAAGAGATCTAAATTATTTTTACTGTTATGAATAGCGAAAGCTGATGTTGTATTTTTACAAAAGACCCATTTTAAATCTAACAATATCCCGAATTACATTGTAATTTATACCATTATGCTTATCATGCCACCAACCCCGATTCTAAATCAAAAGGGGTCTCTATTTTTATTTCTAAAAACTGTCCCCTGCAAGTTCAAGACACCTTGATAGATACTAATGGACGTTACATCTTTCTAAAAGGTTCTCTCTATAACAGAAATATCACTTTGGCCAACATTTATGTTCCCAACAAACGACAAATTCCATTTATCAGAGATTCTATTGACCGTCTTAGCTCTTTCCAATTGGGTCTACTCGTGATGGGTTGAGATTTTAATTTAGCTCTTGACCCCTTGGTTGACACATCTTCAGGCTCCTCCACTTTACCATAATCTGCCCTTCGATCTGTTAAACATTTATTTAACGGTCTAACTCTACACGACACTTGGCGCACTTTACATCCTAACACCAAAGATTTAAAATATTCTAGAATAGATTATGTGTTCTTGAACCAGGCAGATCTTGGATCGGATCATCACCCAATCTCAGTTTCTCTTACATTCTCCACAAGGCCCAATAGATCTTTCATATGGAGACTTGACAATTCCCTTCTCAATGATCCTGAAAATGTTAATTCCATTGATTCCCACCTAACTCAATTTTTTAGGGAAAACGAATCCTCTTATATACACCCTTTGACTTTAAATGTGTCATAAGAGGTGAACTCATCTCTATCGCTTTGAAACGTAAAAAAGCTTGACAAGTTTATATAGCAGCCTTGGCAGATCAAATTCATGTTCTTGAAAGTAAACACAAACAATCCCTGGTGACAGAAACGTATGCTGAACTTCTTCAGGCCAGGGAACTCTTGCTTGAAGAATTAGATAAAACAACTAAACGTAAATTCATTCTAACACGCAAACTTTTTTACGAATTTGGTAACAAATCTGGGTAATTGCTTGCTAGAGCCCTAAAAGCAGAAAAGGCAGAATCAACTATCCATTCCATTTCTGACCCGTCGGGCAAAAAATTATTTTCTTCCACAGATATTGCCACACAATTAAGGAATTTCTATTCTAAACTTTATAACATATCTACAAAACCAAATTCAGATCAAATCACTCATTGAAAAAAGTTGATCACTGACTTTTTGTCGCTTTATAGCCCCAAACCCATTTCTAAAATAGAGGCCGAAAATTTAGAACGTCCAATTGAATGGGATGAATCTAAAATAGCCCTCAAACAACTTAAAACAGGTAAATGTCCCAGTCCTGATGGCTTGTCAGTCAGCTACTATAAATCTTTCACCGATACTATTCTCCATTATTTTTTAAAAGCTTTTAATTCCATTCCTGACCAATCCCTCCTTAATAATAGAGATCTCTTGGAAGTTCACATCATAATGATTCCAAAACCAGGCAAAGACGCATTGTTAGTCTCTAATCACTGGGGACTCTCCTCCACATATGGTGGGATTGCCCCCTTATACAAACATTTTGGAAGGAAGTACACCGCATTATTCCATTCATCACTTTTTCTCCAAATTTTACTGCAGCACAATACCTACTACATCACACTTCATTATCTCACTCTATTTATAAAAACATTATTATAATACATCTAATTAATGCGGCTAAACTTTGTATCCCGGCCCATTGGAGAGACACCTCCCCACCCAGCATTTCAGAATGGTTCCATAGCATTAAAAGGATAGCTGAAATGGAAGACCTGATTCAATAAGCAGGGACTCTCCTAAAAAATTCCATGAAAAATGGGCTTGTTCGATACACTATACTGATTCTGCTGAGTTTCAAACACTGTCTCATCATTCTACTTCTACTTGAACTAGGTCTCATTCTTTAAATGTATCTCTTATGTAACGTTTTGAGATGGACTCCCCGTCTTACCCTTTACGTCTCCTCTTCCCTCCTCCCTTCCCCCCCTCCCTTTTTTTTTTTTTTTAACGTTTAAAATTTATTTCAGGAGTTTCAAATATCATTCTCCTACCTTTTTAACCACTTAAGACCCGGACCAAAATGCAGGTAAAGGACCTTCCCCTTTTTTGCGATTCGGCACTGCTTTGTTTTAACTGACAATTGCGCGGTCGTGCGACATGGCTCCCAAACAAAATTGGCGTCCTTTTTTTCACACAAATAGAGCTTTCTTTTGGTGGTATTTGATCACCTCTGCTGTTTTTATTTTTTGCGCTATTAACAAAAATAGAGCGACAATTTAAAAAAAAATGCAATATTTTTTACTTTTTGCTATAATAAATATCCCCCAAAAATATATAAAAAAACATTTTTTTTCCTCAGTTTAGGCCGATACGTATTCTTCTACGTACTTTTGGTAAAAAAATCGCAATAAGAGTTTATCGGTTGGTTTTCGCAAAATTTATAGCGTTTACAAAATAAGGGACAGTTTTATTGCATTTTTATTAATTTTTTTTTTTTTACTACAAATAGCGGCGATCAGCGATTTTTTTCGTGACTGCGACAATATGGCGGACACTTCGGACAATTTTGACACATTTTTGGGACAATTGTCATTTTCACAGCAAAAAATTCATTTAAATTGCATTGTTTACTGTGGAAATGACAGTTGCAGTTTGGGAGTTAACCACAGGTGGCGCTGTAGGGGATGTGTGACCTAATGTGTTTGTTTACAACTGTAGGGGGGTGTGGCTGTAGGTGTGACGTCATCGATCGCGTCCCCCTATTACAGGGATGACGCGATCGATGCTGCAGCCACAGAGAAGCACGGGGAAGCCGTGTGTATACACGGCTCTCCCCGTTCTTCCGCTCCAGGGACGGATCGCCGCACTCCAGCGGCGATCGGGTCTGCGAATCCCGCGGTCCCGGTCCTGGAGCTTCCCACGGCTGGGTACTAAAATCAACGTATATATACGTTGATGTGCCCAGCCGTGCCATTCTGCCGACGTAAATGTGCAGTAGGCGGTCCTTAAGTGGTTAATTCCACAATTTAAAGTTTGATTCTTTTTATATTTGCATTAATTTTATATGCTACGTACTCTTATTGGAATTTCACTTACTAATTTACATACAGTATAATACTACATCTTTTTAGCAACTATTATTTTGATGTATTAATGTATGGTTGCATGTGTGATATGTTATTTATTCTGAAATACTAATAAAATCTTTAAACAAAAAAACTTACATAAGGCAGTGCCATCACAGTGGCTTTGCTATGTTACCTGCCTGCCCTGAAGTGATTAACTCTTTGGGGGGGTTTACTTTACAATGGTATTTTCAATATGCAGCATGGAGGGGGTTAATGTACTGCCACTGATGCATTAGTGACCAGTGGCAGTTAATTTAACCCCTCTGTGCAGCATTAGTGAGACCATTGTCAGTGTTTATTTCCCCTATGTGGTGCAGCATGAAAGGGTTCATAAACACTGACACTGGTGTCACTAATGCAACACGGAGGGGTTAATTTAACTGCCACTGGTCACCAATGCACCAGTGACCAATGGTGTATTTGATACTGCCCCCCTCCATACACTCTGCACACCTCTCATGTACATACCACCCCCCTCCATACACTCTGCACCCCTCTCATGTACATACCACCCCCCTCCATACACTCTGCACCCCTCTCATGTACATACCAGCCCCCCACCATACACTCTGCACCCCTCTCATGTACATAAACCCCCCACCATACACTCTGCACCCCTCTCATGTACATATCACCCCCCACCATACACTCCGCACCCCTTACATGTACATACCACCCCCCACCATACACTGTGCACCCCTCTCATGTACATATCATCCCAACCATACAGTCCGCACCCCTCTCATGTACATACCACCCCGCATACACTCCTCACCCCTCTCATGTACATACCACCCTCCATACACTCCTCACCCCTCTCATGTACATACCACCCCCCACCATACACTCTTCACCCCTCTCATGTACATATCACCCCCTATACACTCCGAACCCCTCTCATGTACATAAGACCCACCCCATACACTCTGCACCCCTCTCATGTACATACCACCCCCACCATACACTCCTCACCCCTCTCATGTACATACCACCCACCTCCATACACTCCGCCCCCCTCTTATGTACATACCACCCCCTAACATAGACACTGCACCCCTCTTATGTACATACTACTTGCCTCCATAGACTTCACACCCCTTTCATGTACATGCCACCCACCGCCATACACTCCACTTTCCTCTCCTACTCAGGTTTAACGCTATAGTACAGTACCATCATAATAGCATCATGGGCTACGGCCCCTACTAGATAGATGGTGACCTGTGTCATACATAAAAAAACAGTGCGTGTCGCTAAATTATGCTATATATTGGCTTTTTAGTTTGATTAGAAATTTTAGTCAAACATTGTTTTATTTATTTTTTATTTAAATGTTTCCACATTTTTGGTGACAGTTTTTTGGTTTCTTTGGTCAGATATCATGGGTCTAAACAGACCACCTGAAGACTCACTATGGAGACAGAGAAAGGGACTGAGGAAAAACATTCCCCAGTTCCTTTTCTCTTTAACCTCAGCTGCACTGCAGTTGAATGGACAGGAGACAGAGGCTTCTGTTAATTCACAAACTAAAGCATAGTGAACACAGTTTACTGTGCTTCAATTATGAATGAACACAGTGAGTGATCAGTATCGATCACTCACTATGTTCTTTTAAAAAAGGTTGGGGCTGGTAAATGACCGACCTCCATTCTGAATATCCCCCACAGCAGTCGGCGGGTGAGCAGAGGAGGGAAGTCAGCAGCATTGTGGGGGGCACACTGTTATTTTTTATCACTTGAATTTTTTTCCCATTATGAGCGTGAGGGGAGCCTCGTGTCCAAGTCTTGCCTAAGGCCTCACAAATCCTAGAGCTGCCTCTGGCATCAGTGACCAGTGGCAGTGCTCGGCATAGATCAATTGATAGAGGAGTCAAACAAGATAATACGTGGCAAGTAGTCATGCATGACAGCACCAACCCCATCCATAAGACATGTGGAAAGAGCTTGACATGGGAATAATGTCTTGAAAAAACTTGGGGCAAGACAGGGGGAATAAGGAGGATATTCTCAAAAAAGGTCATAGGAAAATCTCCAGTGAAGCAGGGGACTGGCTTCCAGGCTTCTATGGTTCTTTGTTTCAAGAACAAGAGCCCCCCCCCCCCCAAGTAAAATACAGGGGTAGCAGGAGAGAAAATGTTCCATTCTTGCAAAAGCCTTTTATAAGGGAGAAGTACCTTTTAGCAAAAGGGAAGGGTTCTGAGTGGGCAAGAATGCCTGCGGAAATCTCCAGACAGGCACAGATAGTCACAAAGGTGACGATGAACAGTGATGATAATTGGGGGGGGGGGCACAGTTTTCCATCTTTGCCCTGGGCACCAAATGACCTTGTCCCAGCACTGATTACTAGTTATACCTACAACTCACTGATCACACGTTCTTTGAGCTGTAGATTAAATATTTATTTCAGGGGTTCATCGAGACCTACAAATATTTTCAAGGGTTTCTGCAATGATAAAGGTTGAGAAACACTGAGTCTACACGTTAGCTGCCGCTGGGCTTTCTTATAAAAAAGAGCCCCGAATGCTCTCTTAACAGCATCTTGACCTTTTTTTTTTTTTTATTGAGATTTTATACAAGCAAAAATGAGTGATAGAAAATATCACTTTAATTGTACAACAATTAAAAGCTGTTAAAACTGAAAATCATTCTTGTTTCATTAAATTCAGTTTTGGTTATACGCCAAAGTAAATAAACCTATATGACCAGGGCCGATCCGCCCTATAGGCACACTATGCAAGCTGCTTAGGGCCCTGCAAAGCTGCTTAGGGCCCCCCAAATTACTAGAGGCCCCGCCTGGTGAGAAGACATTTTCACCCCCTCACCTTGCTTCTCAACTCGCTGGCTGAGTTATTTCTGACAGCAGAACACCCCCTCCCCCCGCTTCTCAACTTTCTTTAATGTGACATGTGTTATACCTGAAGTCACTGCCGTCAGCGCCCCCCGCTTCTTATTTTTAATGTGCCATGTCATTTTGCTTAGGGCCCCAGGGAGGTCAGGATGGGAACTCTATATGACCATAGCAAAATCTGTATCAGCTTGAGCCAATGCTAGGGGGGGCGCAAGAAATTGAAGCATTGAGCATATTCATTAAAATTATAGTAACATTACAATAAGAATCTTGTCAAATTACTACAGCAGCGCTAGTTGTCACTTTCTAAACGTGACCCCTCTTTCCTATGACAGTTCATGGAAGGAAATTGATTTGAAGGATAGGTCATGTGTCATTGAGCATATTGGTTCATTCTAATTTCATAACGGCATAGATCAAGATTCAAGCAGTAATAAACTCAAAATCAAAAAATGTATTATATTTCAGCTTACCAAATTTTAGATGTGATGGCTGTATTCATTTTCGTTTTTTTAGGCTTTATTTCTCCTATTTTTATCTAGTGATCCAGGCAGTAATTCTGTTGTTTTTCAAAAGAACAAGCTCTCTTCCAGATGTACCCGTTTACAGGAATGAGACAAACTATTTTTTTTTTAACAAAAAGGTTTTTATTTATGTAAAACAAAGAGAACAAAGAAAAAGTTGCCAGACAGTATCCATACATAGAACATTAACAACTACAGCAGTGAGTACACAAGAGCTCATAGAGGAATAACACAGAAGATGATTATCCAAAAAGGGAAGACCCCCACTGCTGCACCATAGAACGTAAATCAAAAGGGGGAAGGGAGGGAAGGCTGGGGGGGGGGGGGGAAACAGGCCCCATAGCACCCATCACAGGGAAAGTCATGGCTAGGGCTTCGCCCTAGAGAGTCCCAACGTGGCTCCCACAGCTATCAACCTCAGTACTGAAGAAGGGCAACTAGGCACTCCCGAGACACCACCCACCTAATCTAACTCCAGTTGCTCTTCATGCACCCAAGCCGCCCAAACCTTGTCAAACTTCCCCGGACAATTATGACCCAAATACGTTTATATAAAGAAAGGGCCGCATTAATTAAAGCTCTCCATTGCTGTACTGAGGGGGGAGAAGCCTCCCTCCATCTTATCAGGATTGCCTTTCTGGCATAAAAGGCTGCATAAAAAATAAAAAGTTTTTTGAAGTGGGTACCAGGCAGTGTATCCACTATCCCTAAGAGCAACGGCAAAGGGTCACAGGGCACACTTAGATTTAATCACAGTAACTAACCCCTGCCAATAAGATTGTATCATGGGACAGGACCAGACAACATGGAAAAATGAACCCTCCTCCTCACCACATCGGGGGCAGACAGGACTTTGTTGCGGATATATTTTAGCCAGGCGTTGGGGGGAGAAATAAGCTCTATGTAAAAACTTGACCTGGATGTACCTATCCCTGACAGAGATCACCAGGGGAAGGTACTGCTGTATCCCCTCCTCCCAGTCATCATGGCCAGCGTCCGGATATCCACCTGCAGAACAGCTGGGAGACCTTGGAGGTATCCAAACCCACCAATAGTGAGTACAAGGCAGATAGGGGCTTAGTCTCGTCCACCGCACTCAGCAAGCGTTCAACCCCCGTAGTCTCCAGCACCACTAGTTCAGGAAATTGTGACCTGAAGGCGTGACGCAATTTTGCGGAACCTAAGGAACATCTGATTCGTCAGTCCCCTCCTCTGCTTTAACTCATCGAAGGTGAGGAGTCTGCCCGAGAGACAAACTATTTAACACTCACAGGGATGCTCACAATGATCGGCTTTTATTTATTCATGAAAACCCTTTATGCAAAAAGGATAAAAACTGTTTGCTGTAACTGATTATTAAGCGTTATGTGTACCTTTTATACTTTCCTTAATGTCTTTGTAACGGTCACCACCGCTTACGACCTTCCATCCAACCACGACAAGCTTATCTGACACACTCTGACAATCTTGCATACACGATCCATATCCATTCCCATAAACAAGACGAGACTCAAGCTCTGCACTTGCTTCAAAGATATGACAATTTATTGGTATTTTCTCAGCTTCTTATACAGTTTCAAGCATAATACAGTTCATCACAGGACAATGTAGTCCCCACCCCCCTATTCACTCACTGAGGATAATTCTTTAATTGGTAGCTAGACATGACGGCACCGCATCATCAATAGTGTTCAATTAACCTTGAATAATACACAGACATCTAGTTGATAAGTTATCTAGACAGCTTTATCACACAATGGCAGAGTTTTGTGAGAGTGGGTGCAATCAACACCTTCAACGGAATGTCTTTACAGTGAATAGCCAACACCTTAAGATATTTCAATAGCCTATTATACAAAGGTATGACTCACTGTCTGGTTGACCTGGTCATGTCATCATGAACTCCTTGTGATATCTCAGTCCTAAAATGAAGTATTAATAATGTCCCATCTGTAATATATGAATTATGATTCTTTGTCACCCTATGGCCCTAGTGGACATAAGGTGACCCTAGACATAGGAATATCTCAGTCTGTCACGGTGCATTCCGTTACAGTCTTTATTTTATGTTCTGATAACTACAGTATTTATCGGTGTATAACATGCACAGGCGTATAATACGCACCCTAACTTTAAGAGGGACGTTTCAGCAAAAAAACTTTCCACGGCTCCCTGAGTATAACACGCAGGCAGAGTTTACCCTCTATTTTCAGGGGGGGGGGGAGTGAGTGTTATACGCCAATAAATACAGTAAATGATAAAAAAAAAAATATGTAATTTTTTTTTTTAATAAAGCGTTAGCTGTAGTTTGGCTTCAATTTGATTGTGTATCTAAATCAGATAGCATATTTAGAGTGGTAGTAAACCCTCAAATATACCCAGTGAAATTAGTGAAATAAACAGCCTCAGATGATACACAGAAATAAAACAAATCACATTCTACAGTTTACTTGTTTATCTGCGGTCTTTTCCTCTCTACACCCCTTCAAAAGGTCAGAAATGTCGTTCTTCATCTGTCAGGAGCATAGAGGAGGGGGCGTAGAGACTGCAGTAACAGTGTGTGAGAGACGATTGAAGGAAAGGAACACACCCCCTCTCCACACAGCAGAAGAACTGTGTTCTGAATAGACAAGCTGAATTCTGAGCTCTCCCCCCTCAGCCTCCCCCTGACACAAATGTATCTAATGTGTCTGGAAAATTTCTCAGAAGTGATTCATGCTGATAACAGAGGAAAAAAGCACCAGAGAGAAAAGTAGAGCTTTGGAGAGAGATAAGTAAACACTACATATATATGTGCTTTGCTCAGTTTCCATGACTGAGGTTTACAAACACTTTAACACTCCCCTCTCCCACCAGACTGACAATTCTGCTGTCTGGTGTGCCTCCTGGGCTCATTCATCCAGAGTTGGGCACTGTAAAGGACAGTTCACACCAGGAACGCACTATGCATTCCTGTGCGATTCACATGCAGTTCTGTGTTTTCTCCTTCAAATTCCACTCTGCAGAAATGGAAGGTAAAGTTGTGAACACTGGAAAAGTTAAAAGTACTGCTGCCCTACTGGAAAATTCTGTGCTGGTAAATTCACTGTCTCATAATGCAAACATATTTGTAATATAACTAATGTGGCTATATTAGTATGTCAAGGTTCAGGAACCCAAGTCAAATTATGCTCCGTTGATTTTTTTGACATGGAGGTTGATTTACTAAAACTGGAGTGCAAAATTTAGTGCAGCTCTGCATAGAAACCAATCAGTTTCCAGTTTTGTTTTTGCTTTTTATCAAAACTGTTACTAAACTCACAACAGTAACATCAGTCTGTAAATGCAGCAAAGCATGCTTGTTATACTCAGTGTGGAATCTAATGGGTTACTCCTCTGCATTGTGTAAAAGGTCTGTTTGATCCTGTCTTCTCTGACCATCCCCTTCTTCCACTGACTCCATAACATGTCCGCATAAGACAGAGTTACTGGAGTCAGGCTGCACATGCTCAGTTTGGTGTGTATTGCTAGAGAGTTTTTTTTTTCTTGGGAGAGTGCATGTGATCAGTACAAGGCCAATCAGCACTGTCCAGACAGAGGGTCAGGGGTCCTGGATCCTTATAGGACAGCCAGTGCAGTATGAAAACTCCTACAAGCTTTAACCAGGCACTGACTGAAGTAACACAACTGCTATATACAGCTGATGAGAAAAGGTATTTAGCGGTTTATATTTATTGCATTTCCGCATTCTGTGTACTGTGGGAGATCAAATATAGTGAACAGAGTGTCCTGGGTTTAGTAACACGTTAAGACCCCTTTCACACTTTGGCGGTTTTCAGGCACTTTAGCACTAGAAATAACCACTGCTAAGCGCCTGAAAACTGCCTCTCGTTCATTCCAGTGTGCCTTTTCACACTGGGGCGGTAAGTTTGTGGGACAGGAAAAAAAGTCCTGCAAGCAGCATCTTTGGGGCAACACTGTAAACAGCGCTCCCAAAATGCCC
Source organism: Rana kukunoris (assembly GCA_029574335.1). Classification (NCBI taxonomy): domain Eukaryota; kingdom Metazoa; phylum Chordata; class Amphibia; order Anura; family Ranidae; genus Rana; species Rana kukunoris. The sequence goes on from CM056051.1 coordinate 224,446,090, forward strand.
CTGCCGATTGGAATGGGCATCACTTTCAAAGCGCTTTAAAAGTGCTGCAAAAGCACTGCAAAACAGGAGCGTCAAAAAGCGGCGCAAAAGTGCAGCTTCAAATGTGGTTAAGCGCCGCTGAAAAGAGCAGTGATTTACCGCGAACGTGACCCCAGTGTGAAAGGGGTCTAATTAAACAGATGGAGTTAGAAGGCTACCATGCACAGCTGCACCAGATTTTGCACACTCCAGTTTTACTAAATCAACCTCATAGGGGTTGATTTACTAAAGGGAAAAGGAGCAGTTGCACTCTGCAAGTACAGTTGCTCCAGAGCTTAGTAATTGAGCAGAAACTCTGCTGACTTCCATCCAATCATGTGCAAGCCAAATTTTTTTTTTTTTCCTTGCACATGATTGGATACTCTTGCAAACTGAGTCCTTACCTCATTTACTAAGCTTGACTTTAAAAAGCTCTCGAGAAACTGCCTATTTGCCTTTAGTAAATCAACTCCATAGCCTCTGCAGGGAGAGAACCTAAATCTGTTTCTTCAGATATATTTTCTCAAATGTTAAGTTACTGCTTTCAGAAAGTCTGTGCATACTTCACATTTTCTGTAAAACTTTTTGTATTTTTTAGTAAAGTAAGATAATTGCCAGGTTTTCTGCCTCCACATGTTCTTAGAAATGCCCCACGGTGTACTGTATGCGCAAACAAGCACTGGTACAGTATCAGAAATTACGACAGCGGCGTCAGTCACTGAACACATTTCAAGAATGGTGTGGGCATAATCCAGATTTTATTGCTGGAACCCATAATTGATGGCTACACCCACTCGACTGTACACTTTCAGTATTTCCACAACTCTGAAAGTCAAACTGTTAAGCAATACTCCATGGATTTATGAGAGACGTCAAGTCATAGCCTAGCAAAACTATTTAAGTTGAATTATTGTTACAAACCAGTCTATATGATAATTTGTATTTCACAATGCAAGGTATACATCTTAATTACCTAATATGCATGTTTTGTTTACTTTGTGGCTTTTGGTTAACGTGGGTGTGTAGTTTAAGCAATTATAGTGAGTCATGATCAGGAGTGATAACTAGGTGAACCAAGCTAACATATATTTAATTTCATATTCAATTGTTGATCTCATTTTAGAGAAAACAATATTGCGCTCGTTTGTGTGACAAAAAAGCGATCATAAAGTGTTATACCACACAGAAACAATGTACAGAAAATGACATTGCGCTAAAAATGATGAATGTGAACTATATAAGTGCTTATTGAACAACACCATGAATATATAAATAAGTAAAATAAAGTTCATGTGTAAAAATCACAAACTAAATAAATCCATAAACAGAGGTGAAAAAGTTCATGACAGAAGATAATCCCACAAGTGCCAATGAATCCACTAGAAAAGGTGCTGGGACAGATGAGACCTCCACCGAAATCACAAGAAGCCTCATACCAAATATCAATGATCTCTCAGTGATAGGAGATCATATAGAGCATGATAGGGTCTGGAATAATCGGTGTCATTCAGTATGAAGGTCCAATGGAGACAGCCTGGATCTTAAGGTACGTAGGTATCTCCCAATGGGTCATCCACAGGTACATAAAAAATACAAATGCCTCACATAGCATAAAACCTTCATTTATTAGATAAAAAGTAGACTTGCACTTACATCAAGTGAAGAAAACATTGCGTGTATACACATCAGCCGGCCGGCTTCCAACAAACAGCCCGTATTCCGGGTAGAGAGAGTTTAGTGCGTGGTGACGTCAGAACGTCGCCTCCCTACGTTTCGCCTGAAAGACTTCATCACGGGATCAAGTCTTTCAGACGAAACGTAGGGAGGCGACGTTCTGACGTCACGGCGCACTAAACTCTCTCTAGAGAATCAAACTTACCCTTTATAGTGCCGTCGTACGTGTTGTACGTCACTGCGTTTGAGAACGACGACATTTTGTCTTAACAGTGTGTATGCAAGGAAAACTTGACAAGATTCTCGTCAAGCCTGACAAGAACCTCGTCGAGGAAAACGATGTTTCTTTTTTGACGAAATTCTCGGTCGTGTGTACGAGGCCATACACACAACCTTTTTTCTTTGCAAAAATGCTCTGCCAGCATTTTTCTTGATGGATTTTGCTGAGGAAAACGGTCGTGTGTACGAGGCCTTAGTCCCATTTTAGTCTTCTGCAATTGTTTTAGTTTTAGTCATATTTAGTCGACTAAATCTCCAGTACATTTTAGTCGACATTAGTTAACATTAATTTCCAAACTCATTATATATTGCTGGAGTGAAAAATCTAATATGATATTATTTATGGTATTGAGGTATGAACATGCACTACAGACCAGTGTTAATTTTGAAGTCAAATTTCAATTTAGTTTTAGCCATTTGACTAAAATGGCATTTTAGTTTTAGTTGTATTTTAGTCATTTCAATTGTTTTCGCTTTAGTCGTATTTTAGTCGATTAAAATATTATTCATTTAGTCGTCTAATATGTTTTAGTCAATGAAATTAACACTGGATGGATCAAGCATTTAAAGTGAGACTTGGCAAAATAAATAAATAATTAAATAAATTAAACATATATGATACTGTCTGTCAATAGCATAAACACAGCAGTTTTAATATTAGGTGATCTTGTCAGTAGATCTGATATTTCTCCACTTCCTTTAATAGACCACGATGTCTGGCAAAAGTTTCAGCTACAGGAGATGTGGCAGAGCATATAAAGGATGCCTAACCAGATTTTTATTCAAATATGTTTTGAAGGGGAACTAAATTTCCGATGCAAGCAGGCAGGCTCTGTATTGCAGAAGAGACATGCCATGTCTCTTCTACAATAAAATACACCTGCCTACTCATTGTCTTCTCTGGCATGTAAATTGAGCTTCACATGCAGCACACAGTTCCTGTCTGCCAGGATGACTGACTTCCTGCACATGCACAGCAGTGATGTAATTTGGCCAATGAACACGGCTGAAGAATGACATCCAGCAGACTATACCAACGAGGGACAGGAGCCATTGATGGAAAGGTAAGTTTAGCTCTACTTTAACCACTTGCTGACCGGCTCCTGCCGTTATACACAAAACAACTTATGGGTACATTTTCCCCTTTAAGAGCTGCTGGAGGCACGCACGCACGCACGCCTGCTGCGTGGCGGGGGACCCGATGTGCGTGGCTGGCCACCTGGGACTGCGGGCATGAGAGCGAAAAGGGGATTTGTGTGTGTAAAGAGTCTGTCAGGGGAGAGGAGACAGATAGTTTGTTCCTAGTAAGTAGGAATAGCAATATGTCTCCACCCCCAGTCAGTCCTATCCCCCCACTGTAAGAAACACTCACGAGGGAACACATTTAACCCCTTGATTGCCCCCTAGTGTAAACCCCTTCCCTACCAGTGACATTTACACAGGTTTAAGTGCATTTGTATAGCTCTGTTCACTGTATAATTGTCAATGGTCCCAAAGAAACGTCAAAGCCCGATCTGTCCGCCGCAATGTCGCAGCACTGATCACCACCGTTACTAGTAAAAAAAGAAAAATCATAAAAATGCCATAAATCTTTCCCATAGTTTGTAGACACTATAACGTTTGCGCAAACTAATCAATATAAGCTTATTGCGTTTTTTTTCAAAATATGTAGAAGAATAAATATTGGCCTAAACTCATTTTTTTTACAACATTTTTGGGGATATTAATTATAGCAAAAAGTACAAAATATTTAATTTTTTTCTAAATGTACACTTTTTTTTGTTTATAGTGAAAAAAATTAAAACCGCAGAGGTAATCAAATACCACCAAAAGAAAGCTCTATTTGTGAAAAAAAAGGACATCAGTTTTGTTTTAGTACAACTTTGTACAACACTGCAATTGTCAGTTAAACCGATGCAGTGCAGTATCGCAAAAATAGGCCTGTTCATTAACCTGTCTGGCGGTATTCCCGAGTCTGGCTCGGGGTTAAAGACTCGGGCTCGCCTTGCAGCATTCACAGGCAGAGTTTACTTACCTTGTCCCTGGATCCTGCAATGCTGCTGCGCTGTGTAAGCGAGTGGCATCCTCGCTTGATTCACAGTGCCCGTGTGCCGCCGTTCTCCATTCCCTGCGACGTTACAACGCATGGGGGCGGAGAACGGTGTCAAATTCAAAAAAGTAAACAAACACATTACATACAGTATACTGTAATCTTATAGATTACAGTACTGTATGAAATAAATACACCCCCCCCCCTTTGTCCCTAGTGGTCTGCCCAGTGCCCTACATGCACTTTTATAAAATAAAAACTGTTCTTTCTGCCTGCAAACTGTAGATAGTCCATAGCAACCAAAAGTGTCCCTTTATGTCAAAAGTGATTTTAGAGCAGCTAGAAAACAGCGATAATAAATTATAATTACACCCGCACAAAGATACGCTTCTCTACGTGAATCCGGGGCCTATGTGTATAAAGTCGCATGACAAGTTGCACAAGTGTGAATACAGCCTTAACTAAAATTTGAATCTTGAGCAGCTGTGCATCTTGATTATTAAACACACATTTCTTGAACTTTGTTCCACAACTGGCGCCGCTGTCATAATTTCTGCTACTGTACCAGTGCTTGTTTGTGCATGCAGTACACCATGGGGCATTTATAAAAACATGTGGAAGCAGAAAACCTGGCAATTATCACTATAATATAAAATACTAAAAGTTTTACTGGATACGTGGAGCATACATAGACTTTTTGAAACCAGTAACAGATTTAGGTTTGCTCCCAGTAGAGACTATGGCATATCTCCAAACTTTTTGAGAGGGGAATAAGGGACACCTACTAGCAAAAGTATGTAGGCATAGGACATGCCCTCTGCCACACCCCTTAAAGGAGAATTATACAAAAAAAAAGAGATTACTTAAACCCACAAGGGCTTTTGTTTTTTACCACCACCATTCCTTTATATTGGATTTTGAAATATACAAATGTAGAAATTTAGAATTTGGATGAAAGGTTTAGCACTAGGAAACTTCTGCTTGATCAATTAACCTGTTGCCGACCGCCCGCTGTCATTTTACGGCGGGACGGTGGCTCTCCTGGGCGAGAGCCCGTAGCTATACTTCCGCATTAAAGCGGCCACTAGGGTACGATCGCTGCCGGGCACACGCGATCGCTCGTTACAGAGCGGGGACCGGGAGCTATGTGTGTAAACACAAAGCTCCCGGTCCTGTCAGTGGGGGAAACGCTGACCTTCTGTTCATACAATGTATGAACAGAAGATCAGTGATTTCCCCTAGTGAGGCCACCCCCCCATACAGTTACAACACACCCAGGAACACACTTAACCACTTCCCCGCCCCCTAGTGTTAACCCCTTCACTGCCAATGGCATTTTTATAGTAATCCAATGCATTTTTATAGCATTGATCGCTAAAAAATATGCCAATGGTCCCAAAAATGTGTCAAAAGTGTCCGAAGTGCCCGCCATAATGTCGCAGTACTGAAAAAAAATGCTGATCGCCGCTATTACTAGTAAAAAAAAAATATTAATAAAAATGCCATAAAACTACCCCCTATTTTGTAAACACTATAACTTTTGCGCAAACCAATCAATAAAAGCTTATTATAATTTTAGAATTTTTGAATATGTAGAAGAATACGTATCGGCCTAAACTGAGGAAAAAATATGTTTTTTTGTATATTTTTGGGGGATATTTATTATAGCAAAAAGTAAAAAATATTGCATTTTTTTCAAAATTGTCGCTGTATTTTTGTTTATAGTGCAAAAAATAAAAACCGCAGAGATAATCAAAAACCACCAAAAGAAAGCTCTATTTGTGGGAAAAAAAGGACACCAATTTTGTTTGGAAAACCATGTCACACGACCACGCAATTGTCAGTTAAAGCGACGCAGTGCCGAATCGCAAAAAGTGCTCTGGTCAGGAAGGGGGTGAATTCCTCCGGGCTGAAGTGGTTAACCACTAGAGGACCAGCCACCGCGTGTTCTCTCCTGGAAAAATCGTTGTAGCTCTACGTCTTTAGATAGGGTGCTTTTTTTTTTAGAGAGATTGGAGGGGGGGGGGGGGGGGGAATTGTATCCAACATTGGGAAGCTTAGAAGCTGGTAATGACAGACAGTATCACATGTTTTCGTTTTCCCCACAGTTCCATTTTAATGTGTCTCTTTTTTGTAGGTTTGCTAAGGTAACTAAGACCCCTGAATTTGATATAGTTGATGGATACCTATTTTTTTATTTTTTTATTATTCAAGTAGTACATATTAGCTTTTAAAGCTAAGCTTCCTAACATGCAAGGTATGGTCTCAGGTGCATATTACATCTGCAAATATTTCAAAGAATAAACCTCAACATCCTCCTCCAAAAATAAAACCCTCTCCAAAACTCAGTACAGTGGAACCTCATATTGCAAGTATCGCGCACTGTTTTTTTTTTGTTTTTTTTTTAGTTCAAAAAAAGGTTTTATTAAAGAAAAATTGGCATGTATACAAAAGGCATTTCAGGAAGGTTAGCAACAACAGTCGGGGGGAAACAAAAAGAGCATAACAGTACATGACAATATATGACAAGGGTCAGGTTCCACAGTGTATTCCATATTATAGCTTGTGGTGGGGTCAGGTGCAACACACAAGGCCAGAGTTTCCCCGCAATACTCCATCTTGACAATAACCTCTAGAGAGATAGCTACCGGGGGGACCCTGGTCAGGGGACATCTACTACCAACCACATCATGTGCACGTATCAGGGTCATTGAGCCATCTGTCCCAAATCTTAAAATATTTCTCTGGACACCCTCTGTTTATATACAAGAATTTTTTATAAGGCAGTATCCCATTTATCTCTCTCTTCCACTCCGTCCATTTTGGAGGCACGGGCTTCATCCACCTTCTAGCTATGAGCTTTCTGTCCGTAAACAGTGACTCCTGTAAAAAGGTTTTGGTATGTCTATCCATAATAGTAGGGAAGGTACCCAGGAGACACTACTTAGGGTCCAGGGCAACCGGGGAACCCATATTGTTGTGGAGAAAGTAACAATCTGGGACCAATAGCCCTGTAGCACAGGGCAGGACCATATAAGATGAAAGAATGTGCCTGTATCAACCCGACACATCGGACAGAGGGTAGATTGCTCTCTTTTGTATCTGGCCACTCTGATTGGGGTCAGGTATGATTTGTGTAGAATATAGATCTGGGTAAGCCTATCCGATAGTTTCGGGGAAACCTCCTTGCATGCCTCCAGAGTTTCCTCCCACTCCTCATTATCCATTGGGCCTACCTCTCTCTCCCAATGGGGTTTGAGAGCATAGGCTACCTTACTGAATCCAGGGGTGGATAGCATAGCGTAAAACAACGAGATAAGGCCCCTTGGGTCTTAGCTCCTGGCTATAGCCATAATAGGATTGGGGGTGGGTGGGGGGGATCGCCTGTGGAAACTGGGCCCGTAAGGCATGACGCACTTGCAAATATCTGAAGAACATATGGTTCGGGAGCATGAAGTCCTCTCGGAGGCCATCGAACGTCTTAAGGTCACCATTTAGCAATACCTGGTACAAGTAGAGTATACCCCGTGAGCTACAACCCCCAGGGTCCTGAACCATGTGAAGCTCCAGTAAATGCCTATTATGCCAGAGTGGCGAGTAGTCATTATAATGAGGAATCCCAATTTTGGCCGAAGCCAAGTCCCATACCCATCGCGCACTGGGTGGCATTGATACATGTCCCCTGGAGCAGGACCCAGGACCCCAAACACTTTTTATGGCAATTTTTATATTGGAAGAGACCTTCTGGAGTAGAAAATATGGTCTTTTCTCTAACTTCTTTAGTTAAAGGTATTTGTCAGTAACCTTTGGTGAGGTCTAAGGTGGCAATATCAGGCTGGTCCCAACCTTTCTATCAGCTCATCTACTCGAGGCATTGGATATGCATAGAACTTGGATAACTCATTGAATTTTCTGAAATCATTATAAAGCCACTTGTTCATTTGTGCTTCAGTGCCAACACAATCAGGCTTGACCATTCGCTCTGCGATTCCTCAACGATATAGAGTGCAAGCATTTTTCAAACTTCTTCTGACACTGCTTTCCTATGTGCCTTAGGAATGCGATTTAGTTTCGCTCAGACCATGACATTAGGTCCTGTAACAATGTCATGCTCAATTATCCTGGTACAACCTGGAAGTCCTAAAAACATCTCCCTATTCCTTCGTAAAAACTATTTTACTTGGTACATTTGCAATTGCAGCTTAGGCCTCGTACACACGATGAGATATGTCCGCTCAAACTTGTCCGACGGACAGTTTAGAGTGGACATGTCTCATCGGATTTCGGTCCGATGGCGTGTACACACCATCGGATCAAAATCCTCGCCGGCAGACAGCGTGGTGACGCGGCGGTGACGTTGACGCCGCCACGTCACCGCACCAGGAAGTAAACACTTCCGCGCGCATGCGTCGGATCCATTCACAGGATACGACGCATGTGCGGGAAGATATGTCCGCTGGTTTGCCGTACTAACCAGCGGACATATCCGACGGACAGGTTTGTAGCGGACAAATTTCAAAGCATGCGGATTTGTCTGCTGAAACGTTCCATCGGACCGTTTTCAGCGGACAAATTTGATCGTGTGTACGCGGCCTTAGACAGGGCAGTGAAAACTGGAAATTAGTTCTCCCCTGCAAGGGGCTTAGAACTACCTTCAGCCAGTGCAAATACCTGCTCTCAGTCCCTCCAGGGCTTAAGCAGATTCACCTGGTTTATCTAGTATGGCTTCCTCTTCCCTGGTTGGTGTACGTTATAGTTGACTTCTTCAACCTTTTATACCACTTTAAATGGCCTCTGCCAACTTGCCAGGAATTTACTTTCAGCTGTGGGTATGAGTATAGCCACCTGATTCCCTAAGTTTGACAGACCGGTTGTAAACCCTTCTTCGCGCTTCCTGTGCTTTACAGCAGTGGTCATCAACACTACCCCACAGGGCCCACTAACAGGCCAGGTTTTAAGTATTACCTTGGGAAAATGCAGACTAGAATACTGCAATCCCCAAGCAGCAAATGATATCATCCAGGGCCGCCATCAGGAATTATGGGGCCCCTTACACAGCTTCAGGCATGGGCCCCCTGGAGAACCGGGAGGGGGGGTGCTGCCGTCTGAAATTGAGAAGAGGGGGGGGCTGCTGCGAATTGAGAAGCGGGGGGGGGGCCTTTACAAAAAAAGAAGAAATAAAGAAAAGTATATATAAAAAAAGGGGGTGGCCATCCGCGGCCCTGGGGACCTCTGGGTTCTTTAATAAAAAGAAAAAAGAGAGAAATATATATATATATATATATATATATATATATATATATATATATAATTTAAAAGGGTGGTTAATATCTGGGGACCTCTGGCCCTTTAATAAAAAAATCAAATACAAATATATGAAAAAATATTTTTTTTATCAAAAATAAATTTAAAAAAGAGGGGGTTGCCATCTGGGGCCATGGGGGCCTCTGGGTCCTTGGGGACCTCCGGACCTCTAAAAAATATTAAAAGAAAAAAAAATTGGCCCTTTAATAAAAAATGTAATAAAAATATATAAAAAAAATATATATTTTTATAAAAAATAAATAAAAAAAGAGGGGGTTGCAATCTGGGGGCCTCCGGGCCCTTGGGGACCTCCGGACCTCTAAAAAAAAATAAAAGAAAAAAAATTGGTCCTTTAATAAAAAATAAAATAAAAATATATTAAAAATATATATTTTTATAAAAAATAAATAAAAAAAGAGGGGGTTGCCATCTGGGGCCCTGGGGACCTCCGGGCCCCTGGGGACCTCCGGACCCCTAAAAAACAATAAAAGAAAAAAAATTGGCCCTAAAAAAAATATATATATATATATTTTTTAGGGGGTTCCCATCTGGGCCCCTGGGGACCCCCGGGCCCCTTGCAGGTGTAATGCCTGTACCCCCCTGATGGCGGCCCTGATATCACCTGTGATGTATTTCAGTTATCTTGAAAACCTGGCCTGTTAGTGGGCCCTGTGGGGTAGGGTTGATGACCACTGCTTTACAGTATGCATATGTTCCTTTAGTAGGGGCATCACCTTAGTGCTCCTCTCTCTCATTTGGGTTGTATGCTCTACCTCTATCACTGTCTCATAGGGAGAGGATTTTCTCTCCCATATTTTTCTCATCAAGCCAAGCAGTCCCTGTGGTCTTCGTCTGTACATCAGCTCAAACCGGAAAACATCAGTGCCACAAATAGGCAGTCCCAACTTTTTCCATCTCGAGGAACAACCTTTTTAAGCAATGACTTCAGTGTATGTCTGTCTAGTAAACAGAGATACATAGTTGTTTCTTCTGGAACAACTTACACAGATCTGTCATCACCCAAGACATAAACAGAATGCCCTGGTCTGTTACAATAATTTTTGGGAACCCTGTCCTAGAGAACATGTTAATTCCCTGGTGATTGCTTTGAGGAGTTTTTTCTCGAGGATCGCCTGTGGATACCTGGTGTCATAATTGAGTACCACGAGGATGTATTGCTGGCCCCAAGCGGATTTCACTAAAGGCCCACCAAATCCATCACAATACACTCGAATGGTATGTTGATAATGGGCAAAGGCACCACAAGGTACCTAAAATGTAAAACGGGTGTGGTTAGCTGGCAGTTGGGAGTTGGGACATGAACTGCAATAACATTTCACCTCATTCCCAACCAGTAGAACCGGTCTGTTATACAGACCTCAGTTTTTGTTGGCCCCCAGATGACCTCCTAATGTGTCATTGTGTGCCAGGTTAAAGTGTCATCCTCCTCGTAAATAACCATCAATGGAGAGGTTTCCTCTGCGTTTTCCCAGCCATAACCGGCATGAGAGTGCCCCCCCTCCCCCCCAGAGGCCTCCTTAGCTGGTTGACCATCTGGCCCAGGTGCAACACTATCAGTCTTAGCGTTTAGCCACTGTCCCAGCAGTTCTTTACTTACATTGTCCAAAAGTTCAACAAACAAAGGGCAGTCCCTTCCCACAATAACATTGGGGATGAAGTCAGGTACCACTCTAACCTCCTGGGAAATTGTGCCACACGTCATGGTAAATGTCACTGGTACCAATGCGTATTTCTTGGTGTCCCCGAAAATGCACACCACAGTCAGGGTCCTTGCTACAGGACCCACCTCCCTAGCTACCCACAAGTGTTACTATGCTTCCAAAACCCCACAGTGCTCTGGCACGAAGCTAGGTCAACCAGAGGTCTCACTCAAATCACTCCATAGTCAGGTCCAGGTGGGCAAAACAGACCCTCTGGGTGTAGGAGGACATCCTCCATATAGCTCCACACTCAATAGGCTCGTCCTGCAGGGAACATTAGGCCTAGATATGGCCCCGGGAGTGACAGCACAGCACTTTCTCATTCCTACGTGCCAGAGCAAATCTCTGGAACGCTGTGGTGGTTGGTACCTGGCTCTCTTGAGTGCTGATTCCCGTGTTTGTGGATGGCTTGACTCTCCTTGGCTCACTGCTAAACTCTTAATCCCCCACACAGAGGTAGGATTCCTCCTTGTTTCAAGGCGACGAGCAAGCCAAAGGAGTTCAGCAACAAGTGTTTCAGTTCTCAGACTATTCACCCTTCCTTACCGTTTGTGGGCTACTCCACACTGCTTCAGTGACACAGGTGCTGATTCCATCCTGCTGCCTTTCAAGTGTTCCTTGCCTGGGGCTTGTATTCAGGATGGACTTTCCCACCTAAAACTCCTCAAACCTCCAAAAATCTGGGTCTGTAACACAGACTTATCACTCCAGAGAGCACTGGAAATCAGTCCTTTCTATAGCCAAACTCCCCCTGAACATCTCACCCTGCATGTGTGAGAACCCCTGAGCACTCAGTAGAGTCTCTAAAACTGTCCCCCTTAAAGAGACCACAGTTCAAATATTGGGAAAAGGAACCTGCCGTCCAGGACACGTTCCCAATGTCCTGTACATTTCCTATTTATGTGGTCATGTCCTTCGACAGCCCCAGCTTCCCAGTGTCAGCGAGTGGCTGCTGCAGGGAAGAGGAGGGCGCACTGACAACGGGTAGACTATAGGAGCCTATGGATGATGTCACAGCTCCTGGAATTCGCAAACATTGTTAAGCACTCCCTACACAGGGCCGTCTTTAATGGAGTGCAAAGGGGGAGGCTGCCCTGGGCCCTGTAATTGTGGAGCCCAAAGCAGCTGCCTCCTACTTGCCAAATATCCCAGTTTAAATTCCCTTGTCCCTTGAAGTTTTAGCCCTATGCTGTGTTCTGATATCTCAGTGTGAAGTGCTGCCCAGCTCTGCCCTATTGTTGTGTACAGATGACTCATCTGCAGACCTTGTGTTTACATGTAAATAACCATCATTCATATGTAAATAGTGGCATCATTTATATGTAGATAGCTGAGGCCGACGGCATTCATATCCAAATAAAGGCGGAATTTATATGTATATCATGCCCCTCTGCAGTGAAGAGACAATGTGCTGTAACCTCTAGCAACCAATCAGTGAGCAGTATTACTGTACAGTAATCTCTAGCAACCAATCATCAAGAAGAAATCAAGTGCTGTAACCTCTAGCAACTAATCAGTGAGCCATAATGTGTGCTGTAACCTCTGGCAGCCAATCACAATCACTGCCTGTTCTGATACAGTAAACTGATTTTAAGTCTAGCAGATATTTATTGTATTTTTTTTAGAGCAAATGGAGAGCAAAATTGCATGGAGGGGGGGCCCCAAGAATTTTTTTGCCCAGAGTCGAATCAACATTAAAGATGGCCCTGCCTACACAGAGCTGCTATATCATGTGATTGGATTGAAAACAAGTATGTATACCAGTCTTTTTTATACAGATTACTTAGGAGGAGGGGGAAGGGAACGTTTTAAAGTGATGGTTGCTGTCATCTGAGTTACTTTCGAATACCAGGTTTTTGCTCTCTTGACTGATTGTGGGGGGTCACAAGAGATAAGCTGTCATAGAGCGTGGGGCTGGACATCGACTCGCTCCTATCACACTGCTCCATCCTGCCTGCTCTTACTTATCTCTTCATGAGAATCAGTCACAACTACACTCCTCACTCAGCATTTATGCCCTTCCATGCCAGGCGTATGAGGAGCTCCAACTTCACCTATATGACCAGGACACTGGAAACCACACACTGAATTCTCACAGCACACATGCGTATTTACACAAAATAGTACACTGTCCAAAATGTGTATTGTCTGTTGGCAGACATGTAAAGGATAAGTTCACCTTTTGTAACCACTGCACCTCCCCTGATTTCACAGGCGGCACTCTGTCACAGTCATTAAAAAATGTGGCAGGGTGGGGCACCGGCTGTATCACTCCATCACAAATTTCTATGGATTGAAAACTACAAGGTCCAGCGGCCTTTGCAGCTGTTGGCTTGTAGTTCTCAATGAACTGCCATGGCACTGTTGAGCGCTGGAGTAGTTCATTGATGCTTCCTGGTAATGTGTAACTGCTTGCCCGTACGATGTACCGCAAGTGAGGTCTAAGAATAGATGTGCTGACCATACACTAGATGAAAATATTTGTCAATTGGACAGTCTGTTTTTCGTCCAGTTAAAGTGATTGTAAAGTCTTGTTAAAAAAAAAACAAAAAAAAACATGTCATACTTACCTCCTATGTGCAGTTGGTTTTGCACAGAGCAGCCCAGATCCTCCTCTTCTCTGGTCACTCTTTGGTGCTCCTTGCCCCTCCCTCCTGTCGCGTGCCCCCACAGCAAACAGCTAGTTATGGGGGCACTCAAAACCACAGCTCCATTCAGACACAGAGCCCTGACCTGGCTCCGCCCCCTCTTTCCCCTGATTGGCTAACTGACTTTGATTGAAAGCCGCCAATGGCACCGCTGCTGTGTCTCTGCCAACCAGGAGAGTCGTGGAAACTCATGGACATCACTGGAGAGAGATGGGGCTCAGGTAAGTATTAGGGAGGCTGCTACACACGGAAGGCTTTTTATCTTAATGCACAGATAAGATTAACCACTTCAGCTACGGACCATTTGGCTGGCCAAAGACCAGAGCACTTTTTGCGATTCGGCACTGCGTCACTTTAACTGACAATTGCATGGTCGTGCGACGTGGCTCCCACACAAATAGAGCTTTCTTTTTTCTTAATTGTTTATTTACAAAAGAAAATACACAGGAATCAATAACAGTTTGAAGGAATGCAGGTATACAATGTCTTAGCGAACTACTAAGCACATACATTTTGTACAGGTAAAGGAATGGAGATGTGGATAAACAAGTACCCTGAGTGGAATAAAGAAATTCAATCCCATTAAAGAAAGGTAGAAATAATAAACACGTAGTGAAGTAGGTAAAGCACAGTGATAGAAATCTAGATAAATTTGGAACAGTCACCCGTCCTGACCTCACAGGGGTCTTAGAGGCAACATAAACATACTGTAAAACCACCCAAAAAGATCTACACATATAGAGTTATAAATAACATATACTAACTCGGTTCATTTCCCTCAGATCCATATACTCAATCATCCCATGCTGACCATGTTTCAGAAAATTTCTGTTCTGTACCCTCCACTGTAGCTGTCAATTGCTCCATTCTGCGTATGTCAGCTACGGTAGTGAGTAGTTGTGGGATTGTTGGTAGTGAGGTGGACAACCACAATCTAGGGATGACCCTTTTGGCAGCCGAATAAAATAAAAGACATCAGCCGGCATAGGGCCTTAGAAATACCAGGAAAGGGGAAACCTAACAAACAGTGCATGGGAGTTAAAGAGACAGGAATACCAACCAGTCTTTCCAACAGCTTCTGTATTTGTAGCCAAAATTGGTGAACAGGGGGACACTCCCAAAATATGTGGAAGTGAGTGCCCACCGCACTATTACATCTCCAGTATTGTTGTGAGACTGTTTGATTACGGGCGTGTAAAATATCTGGGGTCCGATACCAATGCATCAGGACTTTGTATGCGGTTTCCTTATGGGACACACATCGAGAGATCTTGGAAGTGTGCTTTCATATGCTCTCCCAATCCAACAGGGAGATGTCATGCTGTAAGATCTGAGACCACTTTCTCATGTAGAGGTGGGCATTCACCGCCATAGGCAATACTGTATCCTTGCCTAGGCCAACAAGGCCCAGGCCTAGGGCAGCACTTTGCAGGGGGGCAGCAAAGAAAGAGTCCCCGCCGGCTTGCACTACACTGCCAGTCTTATGAGGCGGACTGGGTTGAGAGGCAAATTAGTCTAGCGCCCCCATAAAGCGGCCGCACTGCTTCCGGTATGCGGACGGCCGGCATTCCGCAACTGTTTGGGTGGTGCCGCTTATAATTAGGACTGTGCTATCATCCTGGACCACAAACCTTCCTCACTGTGCTATATGTTTTCTGCTGCACCATTGGCATGGTTACATCTTCTTAGTCCTCCATAAAATGTTGAGAAATTTGTGCTTAAAGTAGAAGTATAGCCAACATTTATTTTTTACCACTCCTGTCCCAGTGACAGATTTCCCTTCACTTCCTGCCCCATAGCCAAACAGGAAGTGAGAGGAAACCTATGCAAATTAAGGGAATCCGTTGCCGCCCCCCAGGCCCTCAGAACCACTCGAGTCCCCACTCGAAAATTTCAGGGCGGGTCTTAAACAGAAATGGGTGTGGCCTTGACAGAAAGGGGTGGGTCATATTTAAAGTAGGGGGTGCACAAGTTTAACCAGGCCTAGGGCAGCACAAAACCTAAATACACCACTGGCCATAGGAACTGCCTCATGCAATATTTTATAGATGGTAGAGATCATTTGGGGCTCATGAGGGCCTCTAGCGCACATGGCCTCGAAGTCAGTTGGCTTCTCCAAAGTCAAAGAAGGGGATCTGGAGGAGAAAAAATGTCTAATTTGTAGGTATGAGTGTAAGAGCTTTTGGGGAACCTGATGCTGTTTTTGCAACTCAGAAAAGGTCAGTAAATGTCGAGTCACTGGATTAACAAAGTGTCGTAGTTGGAAAAGTCCTGCCTGAGTCCGTGGCAACATTCGATCTTAGGAGAGGCTATCTGGGATATCTGGGTTGAATAAAATGTTCAAGAGTGGTGGGCTCGGAGAAGACAAGGAAAAGCACTCAGAGCAGCGTTTCCAAATAGACAATGTGAACAGCATGGGAGCTAAACAGATTTTCCGTAATTGGGGCATATGAAGGGCAGTGGAAGGCCAGAGCATATAGCAAGCGTGGACCGGGGCTGTGACCTTCATTTCTATTTCCGCCCACCTATTTGGGGCCTTCCGGGAGGTCCATGAGGCAAGAGCTCTCAAATGCGAGGCATAGTAGTATTTGATAAAGTCTGGGCCTCCCAAACCCCCTCTATGCCTCCGGGCCAGGACCACCGTCCCTGCCAACCTGTGGGAGGCGTTATTCCAGACAAAACGGAGACTCCTCCTTTAAAGGGATTTCAGCTGCGTCAATGGGACCACTACTGGCAGTGTTTCAAACAAGTATAACAATTTAGAAAGGATGGACATTTTAAGAACATTAATTCTCCCCAACAGGGATAGGGGGAGGGTGGTCCAATGAGTCAACAAACGGTTGATTTCCGCAAACAGGGGAGGGAAGTTGGCCCGGTATAGAGTATCATAAGAGGCAGTAAGCTGAACCCCTAAATATTTAAGTGACTGAGAAAACCAATGGTGGTTACCTGTATATGTGCTTTGGAGGAAGGACAGGAGAGAAAGAGGAATGTTTATGGGTAATGCTTCCATTTTAGCAGCATTAATTTTAAAACCTGAGAGGCAACTAAAGGTTGATAACACGGTATGTAGGTGAGGTACAAATAGAGCTTTCTTTTGGTGGTATTTGATCACCTATGCGGTAAACAAAAAACAGTAACAATTTTGAAAAAAATAAATCTTTTTTACTTTTTTCTATAATAAATATCCCCCATATATAATTTTTACCCTCAGTTTAGGCCGCTCCATAATCTTCTACATTTTTTTGGTTAAAAAAAAATGATCGCAATAAGCGTATATTGATTGGTTTGCACAAATGTTATAGCGTCTACAAAATAAGGGGATAGTTTTATGGCATTATTATTAATATTTTTTATTTTTTACTAGTAATGGCGGCGATCAACGATTTTTATCATGACTGCGACATTATGGTGAACACGTCGGACACTTTTGGTGCTATTTTGAGACCATTAACATTTATACAGCATCAGTGCTATAAATATGCACTTATTACTGTGTATATGTGACTGGTAGTAAATGGGTTAACCAGGAGGGGCCGCTGAAGGGGTTGTGTCCTAGGGATGTGTTCTAACTGTAGTGGGGGGTGGGTCTGTCTGTGACACGACACTTGATCACTGCTCCCGATTATAGAAAGCGGTGATCAGTGTCCTGTCACAAGGAAGAATGGAGAAATGCTTGTCTACATCAGCATTTCCTCATTCTAAGGGCCCTTTCACACGTGCGGACCGTTCGTCTGTTTTTTACGGATGAAAAGCGGACCGCAATGCATTCCTATGGGATAGCGGATGTTAGCGGATGAGCTACGTTTTTTTTTTTACCCTATTTTTCTTCCGTCAAAAAAACAGAACGGACGAAAAGCGGATGTTAGCGGACGATCCGTTTAACATCCGATCCGCTAACATCCGGTTTTCCTCAAAATATGTAATAAAAATAAAGTTCTAACACAAAAAAAAAACGGATGAAAAACGGATAAAAAACGGACGGAAAAACGGATCAACTGATGAAAAAAAACAGACCTAAAAAACGGTCCGCACGTGTGAAAGGACCCTTAGTCTCTGTGAGACGGTTGCGGGTATCCCCGCGGACATTGAGTCCCGCAATCACACTCACGGAGCTTGTGGAGCGCCCACAATGCCATTCCTAAAGGCGACGTACAGGTACATTAATCTGCCTGCACATGTCATTCTGCCGACGTATATCGGCGTGAGTGGTTAACATAAAACAACCTTCTGCCTTTCCAACTCCTTTAACCACATGCCGACCGCCCGCCATTGTTGACGGCAGCAGAATGGCTCCCCTGCGCGAATCACCGTAGCTGTACAGCGGCCGCTTTAAGGGATATAGGGGATGTGCGCCTGCCACGTCACTGAGGAGCTGATGCGCATGCCTGGCAGCTGCGATGTCCGCCATTCTATCAGGGGAAAGGAGACAGATCATGTGTTCCTAATATATAGGAACACCAGTCAGTCCCATCCCCCCACAGTTAGAACACACAGTGAGGGAACACATTTAACACCATTGATTGCCCCCTAGTGTTAACCCCTTCCCTGCCAGTGACATTCAAACAGTAATCAGTGGCTATTTTTAGCTCTGATTGCTGTATAAATGTCAATGGTCCCAAAAAAGTGTCAAAAGTATCTGTCTGCTGCAATGTCGCAGTCCCAATAAAAATCACAATGCCCGAGTGAGCTTGGCGCTATGGCTGGACTAGGTCAGATGATGGGCGAGGGATGCCTGCTGTTTGTTTAATGTCTGCTCCATTTAGTCAGAATTGTAACAGACATGAACTATACATCACCTTTTATGTGCTGCTTCTGTATCCTACCCCCTTCTGCCAGTGTCTTACATGGTAAACACACACACACACTCCCTTAACAGGGAAGAGAAGGATTACTATAGGTGGAGCTCCTCACACCCCTGACAGGGAAAAGTAGAATTACTATAGGTGGAGCTCCTCACACCCCTGACAGAGAAGAGTAGAATTACTATAGGTGGAGCTCCTCAAGGAAGAGTAGAATTGCAATAGGTGGAGCTCCTCACAGCCCTAACAGAAAAGCGAAGGATTACTATAGGTGAAGCTCCTCACACCCCTGACAGGGAAGAGTAGAATTACTATAGGTGGAGCTCCTCAGGGAAAAGTAGAAATACTATAGGTGGAGCACCTCACACCCCTGACAGGGAAGAGTAAAATTACTATGGGTATAGCTCCACAGGGAAGAGTAAAACTACTATAGGTGAAGCTCCTCACAGCCCTGACAGGGAAGAGTAGAATTACTATAGGTGGAGCTCCTCACACCCCTGACAGGGAAGATAAGGATTACTATAGGTGGAGCTCCTCATACCCCTGACAGGGAAGAGTAGAATTCCTATAGGTGGAGCTCCTCATAGCCCTGACAGGGAAGAGTAGAATTCCTATAGGTGGAGCTCCTCATAGCCCTGACAGGGAAGAGAAGAAATACTATAGGTGGAGCTCCTCACACCCCTGACAGGGAAGAGTAGAATTACTATAGGTGAAGCTCCTCAGGGAAAAGTAGAAATACTATAGGTGGAGCTCCTCACAGCCCTGACAGGGAAGAGTAGAAATACTATAGGTGGAGCTCCTCACAGCCCTGACAGGGAAGAGTAGAAATACTATAGGTGGAGCTCCTCACACCCCTGACAAGGAAGAGAAGATATACTATAGGTGGAGCTCCTCACAGCCCTGACAGGGAAGAGTCAAATTACTATAGGTGGAGCTCCTCACATCCCTGACATGGAAGAGTAGAATTGCTATAGGTGGAGCTCCTCACAGCCTTGACAGGGAAGAGAAGATATACTATAGGTGGAGCTCTTCACAGCCCTGACATGGAAGGGTAGAATTACTATAACTATACTATTACTCCTCACACCCCTGACAGGGAAGAGTGGAATTACTATAGGTGGAGCTCCTCACAGCCCTGACAGGGAATAGGTAGAATTACTATAGGTGAAGCTCCTCAGGGAAAAGTAGAAATACTATAGGTGGAGCTCCTCACAGCCCTGACAGGGAAGAGTAGAATTACTATAGGTGGAGCTCCTCACAGCCCTGACAGGGAAGAGTAGAATTACTATAGGTGGAGCTCCTCACAGCCCTGACAGGGAAGAGTAGAATTACTATAGGTGGAGCTCCTCACACCCGTGACAGGGAAGAGTAGAATTACTATAGGTGGAGCTCCTCACAGCCCTGACAGGGAAGAGTAGAATTACTATAGGTGGAGCTCCTCACACCCATGACAGGGAGAAATAGAATTACTATAGGTGGAGCTCCTCACACCCCTGACAGGCAAGAGTAGAATTACTATAGGTGGAGCTCCTCACACCCATGACAGGGAGAAATAGAATTACTATAGGTGGAGCTCCTCACACCCCTGACAGGGAAGAGTAGAATTGCAATAGGTGGAGCTCCTCACACCCCTGACAGGGAAGAGAGAATTACTATAGGTGGACCCCCCCCCTCCCTGACAGGGAAGAGTAGAATTACTATAGGTGGAGCTCCTCACACCCATGACAGGGAGAAATAGAATTACTATAGGTGGAGCTCCTCACACCCCTGACAGGGAAGAGTAGAATTGCAATAGGTGGAGCTCCTCACACCCCTGACAGGGAAGAGTAGAATTACTATAGGTGGAGCTCCTTACACCCCTGACAGGGAAGAGTAGAATTACTATAGGTGGAGCTCCTCACACCCATGACAGGGAGAAATAGAATTACTATAGGTGGAGCTCCTCACACCCCTGACAGGGAAGAGTAGAATTGCAATAGGTGGAGCTCCTCACACCCCTGACAGGGAAGAGTAGAATTACTATAGGTGGAGCTCCTTACACCCCTGACAGGGAAGAGTAGAATTACTATAGGTGGAGCTCCTCAGGGAAAAGTAGAAATACTTATAGGTGGAGCTCTTCACACACCTGACAGAGAAGAGTAGAATTACTATAGGTGGAGCTCCTCACACCCATGACAGGGAGAAATAGAATTACTATAGGTGGAGCTCCTCACACCCCTGACAGGGAAGAGTAGAATTGCAATAGGTGGAGCTCCTCACACCCCTGACAGGGAAGAGTAGAATTACTATAGGTGGAGCTCCTTACACTTCTGACAGGGAAGAGTAGAATTACTATAGGTGGAGCTCCTCAGGGAAAAGTAGAAATACTTATAGGTGGAGCTCCTTACACACCTGACAGGGAAGAGTAGAATTACTATAGGTGGAGCTCCTCACACCCATGACAGGGAGGAGTAGAAATGCTGAGTGAGGAATGTAGTTGTGACTGTTCATGAATAGATAATGTGGAGCAGTGTGATAAGAGCAGGTCAATGTACAGCGCCACGCTCTAAGACAGTATGTCTCCTGTGACCTAGGCCCTCGTGCGCTCCCCCGAGCCATCGATCCGCCGCTCCGGCTGGTGCCCGCACCATATGCATCCTCACGCATAGACGATGCACAGTGCGAGACGTCATGGAAAGAAGTACGTCAAGACCAATTAGCGAGCGGGGATGGCCCGAGTGGGCGTGCCGAGCGCTGAGGCAAAGGGAGGGGGTAACGCGGTATGCGCGTCCACAGGCAGCGCCTGGCTCTGGAACGCGGACTAATGTCCGAGCGGAGGCGCTGAGGACGGACGTCACCACCCCGGTGAGCAAGGAGCACGTGACGACCGCGGGCAGTGCGGGGCGGGAGGGCACTGTAAGGAGGAGGAGGGGGCGGCTTCCTTCTAGTCAGAGCCGCGCTCCTCCCAGCCTGCAATTATAAAAAAAATATTAGAGGCAGTGTAGTCCTTCCTTGGAGTTCCCTGAGCCGGAGCGTGCTTGTGAGTGAGTGTGATAGGAATGTGCCGGCCGAGGGAGCGGCGCGCCGTGTAGAGTGTGAGGAGAGGTGGCCGGCTGTGTGCTTGTCATTTCAGTCAGGTTTATTTCTGCTCGCCGGTCCTCCCCCCACCCCCCTTCTCTCTCCTCTTCTCTGCTCTCCTCTCTTCTCTACCCCTCCCTCTCCTGTTCAGTCATATTGTGATCACCACTCCCCCCTCCCCCATCGCTGCTCCAGCTTCTGCCGCCTTCAGTCTGCGTGTGAGGGAGAGAGAGCGGCCGGCCGGCGGGGGAGCCGGGGGACACCATGCTGTGATCAGGTACCTCCTCCTCCTCTCTCCCCCACAACTACACGACACCTGCATCGCCTCCGTCAGGTAAGGGGACACACCGGGGGGGGAAAGGGGAGGGAGGGCCGCATCGGTCACCGTGCGGGGTGCACATTCTCCTTTCCGAACCCCCCCCTCAGCCATATAGGCCGTGTCATTGACAGGTGCCCTTTGTAGAGGAGTGCCAAACACCCGCCTTTATTGTGCCAAGGCTGATGCCAGCACCAGGGAGGAAGAGGAGAAGGGTGGTGCTGCTGGTGGTGGGATTACATAGGGATGGTTGTTATGGCAGCAGCCTGGGTATCCTGACATTGGACACCCTATTCTGTGCCAGGATGAGGGGGGGGGGGGGGGGGGGCACACCAGTTGATTGGATGTCACCAGTATGATCCAGAGCTTTGACCTTGACTGAGATCTGCACCCATCTGATGGCATGGGAAATGTGCCCCCAAAATACAATGCCTGGGTGGGCCTGGCGCTATGGCTGGACTAGGTCAGATGATGGGCGAGGGATGCCTGCTGTTTGTTTAATGTCTGCTCCATTTAGTCAGAATTGTAACAGACATGAACTATGCATCACCTTTTATGTGCTGCTTCTGTGTTCTCTCCCCTTCTGCCAGTGTCTTACATGGTGAGCACACACACACATTCCTATTAGTCATGCCTCTGGAGTGAGCTCTCCCTGATCATCATCATCATCACCACCACCCTGGTAAATGAACTGTGCTTGTCAACCGTTTTGTGTGTGTGCTGCTTGGATTAAGTAGCCTGGATTAGTATCCTGGCTACTTACTATTTCAGATGGTGAGCCTACCTGTGCTTTTATGCCAGGAACACTGTTGTAATCTGCAGTTTACCAGCGACGGCTGGCGGCATGCGATCACGTTTTGTCATTCTAAATTCTTTTCTGGGTAGCTCTTCAATGCATATAAACCTAAGATGGAACCAGTGTTTATAAAAAAAAAAAAATCGTTTTCTTAGTATACTTGTGACTTTATCCTTGTTGCATCTGTTTTTTTTTCCAGATTGTTGAATGTTTATCAGCCAGATGTCATAGTTTTATAATGGAAATCTGCCACGTATATGCTAGAGTCTTCTGAAGAGACTAGTAGAAACAGGTTGCATTGCATAAGAATTATTCTGCAAGTGTCAGGCACCGCAACAATAAGCCACAATTTAAACTGATGGCCCACTCATTGCTGATTTGGGGTTGTTGACAGCAGATTTTATGGAGAAAACCTTTTAGACGTAGAGGTTGACAGACATGAGATCTTAGGGCTACAGGTGTGCTGTCACATCTCTTGCTATTAATTATTAGCTGTGTTCATTAGGTCAAGTGTCGTAACTCAATCAGTTAGAATGAATATGGACACGATGCTATGGAATACATTTCTTCTACGTTTTTTTTTTTTTTTCTGTGCACATGCTTTTCAGAGCTACTAATTCCTCAGGTGATCGCTTGTGCTGAGCTTTGATCTGTTTTCTTTGATCCTGTAGTTCAGGCAGTCCTTGACTGTAGGGTGGTTGAGATTAAGATGGTGGGATTGAAAAGCTGTCATTACTGCACTTTTTTATGTTGCGGTTTATATTGTTTGTAGAAAGTGAGAGATGTCCGTCCTTTTTTTGGATTGTACTATTGATGAGCTTGGTGTTTTATTTACCCCCCCTTGTCTTCTAACAGCGTTTAATAGTTTTACACGTGTTTGCTTTTAGAAATAGTCAAACGTGTTTGCTATGTGATGTAATAGGTATTTTTTATTTATTTTTTTGTTATGTATGTGTATCTCTCCATCTCCGTAATTTAACTTGTGATCTTAACTACCCTTTACGATGAGGGCATTGTCCTTGCATGCTCTTTAAGGATTTCCTTTAAATATCTTACCATACCCAGCCCTTAACCCTTTTTATGGCTGCTGCTTCAGCTTTGCATGTTCAATGCCTATTACATTTTATATAGTGATGTGTGGGTGTGCAGGGGAAGGTTTTTTTTTTTTGGCAGTCCACTGCAGTGTTTTCTTCTGTCTTGCTTTTGCTTGGGAACTCCCAACACTGTAACTTCCTGGCCTGCTATAGATCTTTCAGTGCTGAAACATAGGTGCTATCTCGCCTCGTTCTGTATTCATTATTATATTAAATACGCATAACCCAACCTGGTAGAGCCTTGTTTATTGTGACATGCACAGCCCTCAAACCTAAGATATGACTTGGAGCTGCAATCCTGTAGAGCTGTTGGATGTTTTAAGAAAGTAGGGCAGGCCATACATTATGTTGTTTTTATTCCTTCAACCATGGGTTGAAAGGAGAATCAAGCAATTTTTGTTCCATCAATAGTCGATGTTATGGGGGGGAAATCCCTGCACTATTGTATTCGGACAGTGAGAGGTCTCCCCACTGTCAGAATGCAATGATTACTGTTGGCGGTTATAGCTTCTGACAGTGGTATATTACCTGCCTATAGATGGATAGATTTTGTCCAGTTCCGGCTGAGCTGTTTAAATTTAAGCCTCTCTATAGCCAGCTTAATGCATCTTTTTGAGTGAGCCAACTTTTCAAGGCTTTGTTTCATGTGAATGGAATTGGATAAGGTTTATTTTTGAGCTGCATGGGTTTCCATTAAATGTATGTGTGTGTGTGTGTGTGTGTGCACCACAATCTCAATATGATTTCACATGCACAACCATACCACTACCAACCATGCACAGCCAATAATACTATTTGGAGGCTCTGCAGTTTCTTGTAACTTCCTGATTTCCAGCTTTCTCATTAAACTTTGAGTGTATCCACACTTGGGTCCTCTGTGCACTGGCAACTAACTACCTGAGCGCCACCCCTGTTCACTGCTTGAAACACATTAGAATGACAGTAATGTGGAATAGACACAATTTTTATTGGCTTATGAAGTCTGTCATTCCCTCTGCATGTGATATAGAAATGTTTGTGTTGTGGAAAATTATAAAGATCAAACTAAGGGAGGCTGGTAAAATATGGCCAGTATAAAGTGTAAAACCACTCCTTTGCCTTCCCTCATTACACCCATCTCCACTTGGCTGAGATCATCGGTCTGCAGACTATTTGGTGTTGCACAGCTTTATCTTCTGTAATTTCTTGTTTATTCTGCGTATGTGCACCACCATCTTCTGTCATTCCAGTGAAAATTCTTTACTTCTGAGGGATAAGAACTTTTTGGAATGAATGAAGATTGTGGCTTGCATGTGATGAGCACAGCAGAACCCCATGGGGAAGGTTTTCAAGTAGTTTCTTTTTGGAACAGGTAAGTGTCTTGCTTGTCAGGAGTGATGGGGGAGGGGCGTCAGAATCCACTAAAAGTTGATATAATGTTTAAGCTGCTAAAATGAGAACAAAAATATAAAGCAATCAATGTGTCCAGGGAATATACTTAATTTTGTGTATGCGTATATATGATATGGTTCTTGTGACTGACGGTAGAGTGTAAACGCTAAACAAGTAAAACGTTTTAGGATTTTGTATTTATACTTTTTTATTAAGCTTAAAGCACTCCTAATTTGTAGTTATAGCCACTGCATCTATATATGGGTTTCCGCCCATAAACCCTAAAACTGGGTGAACTCAAATATGCAAATAAATACTGTCTTGGCATGCGGTTCTGATAGTTGCATCTATATAGCCTGCCCTTATGCCTTTTTAGCTCATACATCAAGTACCAATAAACAGTAGTGAAGAGGAAGGGTGTTGGGCCAGCCATTGACCTTCCTGTTTCATTTAGTATTTGCTTTTTCGATTTGCCCAGGATAATACAGAAAGCAATTGTGAGGCATATGCTGGAGATATATATATAAATATTCATTCAAATTAGTGTTAGATTTTTCTGGCACAAAAGTCCTGCCCAAATATATGAAAGTGTGGTCTGTTTTTACATGCGTAAAAAATCTAGAATATAGGGAGGTGTGATTTGAGGGTAACTAATGACCAGTAATAGAGATGCTGATCTAGATGCAGTGCTAGTTTTTACACGCCTGTGCGTTTTTGGCCCATTTGAAAGCTAGGAAAAAGATATGGCTGCACATCACTATAGAGCCAATGTTTTATTCATGCCAAAATGACTTCCACCAAGACAAAGGACACACAAGAGGTGACGCATTTTACTAGTGCCTCTTCAAAGAAGCACTTGTTAACCACCTGCCATATAGCAATATGACATCGGCAAAGTGGTTCGGTTATTTTGACCAGACGTCATATGATGTGAACAGGATAATAAGCCGGCGTGCGCCCTTGGGGGCAAGCAGCAAGGCGATCAGAGGTGCTCTGTGTCAGTCTGACACACCGCATCTCCGATAGTAGGAAGGAGCCTCTGACTGAGGCGTCTTACCACGTGATCTGCTATGACCAATCAGCTGATCATCACGTGAACTGGGAAGTGCAGGTAAACGGCTTTTCTCTATTCGAGACGATCAGTGACTTTCCCCGTCAGTGGGGGGTTCTGTGCTGGTAATCGGTGCAGCCCCTAATTGAGGTGCCCATTAAAGTGCCCTTAAGATGCCACTCAGGAATACCTGCCAGTGCCCTTAAGATGCCACTCAGGAATGCCTGCCAGTAGTTCCTCATCAGTGCCGCCTATAAGTGTCCGTCCAGGGTTTTTTTTCCAAAATTTCTGTCTTTTAGTTTAGCAAAAAAAAAACCCCAGCAAGTGATCAAATATCACCAAAATAAAGCTCTATTTGTAGGAAGAAAATTATACAAATTTGGTTTGGGTACAGTGTTGCATGACTGCACAATTGTCATTCAAAATGTGACAACGCTGAAAATTGTCCTGGGCAGGAAGAGGTTAAAAGTATTGAGGTGGTTAAATGAAACGACTGCCACCAAGAGAGGACACAGAAGAGGTGACACATTTCACTTGAGTTTCTTCAAAGAACAACTAGTTAAGTGAAATCTGTCGCCTCTTCTGTGTCCTTTGTCTTGGTGGCAGTCATTGTTGGCATGAATAAATCAACATTGGATCTATTGTGTGCATCCGCATATTTTTTCCTTCCTTTGGCGAGCCGGTGTTGGCACCCAGCCCATTTGACCCATTGAATTGGAATCGCCTGGAGCAGTGTTCACCCTCCTTTTTGGATCCATTGAAAGTAATGGGCTGCATTGAAAAAACTATAATTCGAAAAAGCTTGAATACCTTGTGTGTGTGTTTTTTGTTCTGACACTGCTGTGTAAGAGCCCTTCACGCCATGACTAAGCCTTTTTCTGATATTTTGGTGTTTACAAGTTAAGGGTCCTTTCACACGGAGTGGACCGTTTTTTGGTTGTGTCCGTCGGCTCAGCGGGGAATCCCCGCTCAGCTGTTGGCGGACAGGGCGGTCCCCGTACACTGTGCAGGGACCGCCCTGTCTCTCCTCCGCTCTCCCCTATGGGGAATCGGATGAATACGGACCGTGTGTCCGTTTGCATCCGATCCTTCAGACAGAAGAAAAATAGGGTTTTCTTCCGTCCGAAAAACCGGATCCAGACAGACGCGGATCTTTGTGGACGTTAGCGGATCTTTGCGGACGTTGGGGGCCCATTACAAGTCCGTTTACGGACTTGTAAAAACGGACGAATGGAGGCGGACATCTGAAAGGGGACTTAGTCTTTATTTTTTGCTAGAAAATTACTTGGAACCCTGAAACATTATATATATATTTTTTAGCAGAGAATCTAAAGAATAAAATGGCAATTGTTGCAGTATTTTGTCACACGGTATTTGTGCAGCAGTGTTTTAAATGCAACTTTTTGGGAAAAATACTTTCATGAATTAAAAATAAAATGAAAATAAAATGAAACTAAAGTTAGCTTTTTTTTTTATAATGTGCAAGATGATGTTACGCCAAACATGTCACGCTTTATAATTGCACGCGCTCGTGGAATGCCGCCAAACGACAGTACCTAAAAATATCCATAGGCGATGCTTTAAATTTTTTTTATGGTTAGAGGAGGTCTAGTGCTAGAATTTTTTTTTTCTCTCGCTCTTGACAATTGCGGCATGTGTGATTTGAACACCGTTTACATATGCAGGCATGACTTCGTATATGTTTTCTTTGCTTCGCGGGGATGGGGGCGCTTTAAATTCTTTAAATTGTGTTTTAAAATACATTTTGATCACTTGATCATGTAAACATCCCTTGTGACAGTAATAAGTGGTGACAGGTACTCTTTATGGAGGGATTGGAGGTCTAAAAGACCCCAAATCCCTCCTTTTACACTTCAAAGTATTCAGATCGCCAAAAACGGCAATACTGAATATTTTTTTAAATCCGGCGCCATTGGCAGTGGAGTAAACTGAATTTTCTCCTTTTTAATACAGCATATAGTGGCACAATGAGAGGGTACAAAGGAATGCATCAATAGCAAGAGGGCACAGAAAATACCCAGGTATTGCAACGAGGTGTTAGAGGCAAAATAGATGTACTGTCAAAGTCTCAGTGGTGCGTGCCAGGGTTTGCTCCTCGCCATCAATGATTGCCTCTGAGGGAGAATAGCCAATGATACATAATTTAGAGCTATAGGTCAGGAAATGAAAGGGTGGACAGAGCGGGATGTGGAAAAAGAGGCATCTTGTAGGGTGTGGGGGGATTGCTGTTGTGTGGAAAAAAGTTTGGTCGAAATTTAAGTGGTCATTACAAGTTATCCACAAAGTGTGTGTGTGTGTTGGTTATCCCAAACATTCAGAAATGTAGGCAGGCCATCCTAGGCTTGAATCTTGGCCAGTTCAGCAGCAACTGGCCGAGATTCAAACAGTGTATGGGCAGGCTGGATGTATCAAGAGTTTTACCTGCTATAGCAGGGAGAAGATCATGGCCTGGAAGGAGGGATTCCTGCAGGATTGGCTTATACAATAGGACCTCCCATGGGTTGTGGGCAAGGGTGGCCTTCAAAACCATTCTGATCATGGTCTACACCCATGTCCAAAGAAGTCAGTTTAGGGCAGGACCACCAGATGTGAAATAGGGTGCCCCATTACCTACAGGCTTGGAAGGCACATCGGGCATGAGTTGGGTGCAAATATTGGTGTACAGTCAGGGGACATATACCATTGGTAAAGTAGTTTAAAAGTATTTAGCTTTTGGGGGCTTTTAGAAGAAGTAAGTCAAATATTATTCCAATGTGCTTGATCCAGAGATGTGCCATGAGAGAAGTTGGCTACACACTACAAATTCCTTGTACAACATTCCTTTTAGATTTACCAAAACCATATAATATGAGGTCCGAGACTAGGCCCTCCAGCTGTTGCTGAACTACACGTCCCATGAGGCATTGTAAAACTGCCATTCACTCATGACTAGGCATGATGGGAACTAGAGGGCCACAGTTTGGAGACCCCTGCTTTAGATTTGCCAAAACATATGAGGTCCCAGACTAGGCTTTTTGAATGAGTATCTTTACATCAGTTTTTGAATGGCGTTAAGTGTTTGGGCAGCCCCTTTTTGTGTTTGAGTAGGCTACGGAAATTAATAGCCACTTCAGCTTGCAGTTGCCAGTGTTCTGCAAGTAACGAATTTAATGCCATCAAGGGCAATGAGTTTTTAGATATTTTTGACCCATGCCACACCTTATGGGCTGAAAGAAACTGGGGATGTCCAAGATACCTGAAAGAGGGAAGTGGGGAGAAAGCAATATGGAAGAATTTCACACAATTCGCCAAATGCAAGGGTTGCTTTAGGGAGGTGTCGGATTCTAGATCTGACTAGGTGGAGTCCAGATGAGTCTCTGGATGGGAAAAGGGGAGCATTCATCGATTACCAAGTGTATCCATACAGGCATCTCCGAGGAAGCATGAAGAGAGGCAAGCGGAGCAATTTGTGCTTCACTGTAATGGCTCCTAAAGGGTTACTGAAGGCTATTTAAAAAAAAAAATGTTTTAACCACTTAAGGACCGCCTCGGCACAGCACGGCTGGGCACATGTACGTACAGGTACGTCCTGTACTAGTACCAAGCCGTGGGTCGCGGGAGCGCTCCCGCGACCCAGTCCGAAGGACCGGGACTCGTGGACCAGATCGCCGATGGAGTCCGGTGATCGGTCCCCGGAGCTGAAGAACAGGGAGAGCCGTGTGTAAACACGCCTTCCCTGTTCACTGTAGCGGCGTCATCGATCGTTCCCTTTTATAGGGAGACACAATCGATGACGCCACACCCCCCTACAGTTGTAAACACACATTAGGGAACACATAACCCCTTCAGCGCACCCTTGTGGTTAACGACCAAACTGCAAATGTCATTTTCACAATAAACAATGCAGTTTAAATGAATTTTTTGCTGTGAAAATGACAATTGTCTGAAGTGTCCACCATAATGTCGCAGTCACGAAAAAAATTGCTGATCGCTGCCATTAATAGTAAAAAAATAAAAATGCAATAAAACTATCCCCTATTTTGTAACCGCTTTAACTTTTGCGCAAACCAACCGATAAATGCTTATTATTTTATTTGTTTACCAAAAATAGGTAGAAGAATATGTATCGGCCTAAACTGAGGGAAACAAAAATGTTGGGCACTGATGAGGTGACACTGGTGGGCTGCACTGGTGGGCACTGATGTGGCACTGACAGGCTGCGCCCCACCTCTCCACCCTAAACAATTATCTCCTCCCCCACCTCTCCACCCTAGTTTTTTCTAGGGAAAAAAAAAATCGGCCGCAAAAATCGGCAACACATATCGGCCGCCCCGATTTCCAAATATCGGCATCAGCCAGAGAAAAACCCAGATCGGTCGACCTCTAGTTTTGGGGATATTTATTATAGCAAAAAGTAAAAAATATAGCTTTTTTTTTTTTTTTTTTTAAATTGTTGCTCTATTTTTGTTTATAGCGCAAAAATAAAAACCGCAGAGGTGATCAAATACCAACAAAAGAAAGCTCTATTTGTGGGGGAAAAAAAGGATGCCAATTTTGTTTGGAGCCATGTCGCACGACTGCGCAATTGTCTGTTAAATGGACGCAGTGCCGAATCGCAAAACCTGGCCCGGTCCTTTAGCTGACTAAAGGTCCGGGTCTTAAGTGGTTAATTAAAATGTTACACTTGCATGCTCTGTGCAGTGGTATTGCAGAGTGGTCCTGAACAACCTCTTCTGGGATCCCCCACCAGCGATCTTGGCTCCTTCTCTTGTGTGCCCCCATAGCAAGCTGCCTGCTATGGGGGCACACGTGCATGCTCTCCCAAGTTGTGTGTCTCTATGGAGCTGTGCTTCATAGACACATGGCACAGCTTGGTGATGCCCCTGCTTCCTAACTGCATTTGACAGGAGCAGATGTCTTCTGCTGTTGCCCAAGTCCCTTTTGTGAAGTGGAAGAAAAGATGCAGCTGTGAATGGCACTTGATTGATTGAGGACTTGGGTAAGGATTTATGGAGGTGGGGGAGGAGAGGAAGCTGTAAATTTTTTTTTCCTTGTGGAAAAAAGTTTCGACTTCAGAACCACTTTAAAGCGGAGCTCCACCCATGAAAACAACATGTTGCCATGTTGTTAAATACTCACCCGAAATAGCTGTTGCTATGCGGAAGTCCGTAATCTGCCTCACCTGCACCGCGGTTTGATTTCTTCTTCTTCTCCTTGTGAATGGGGCGCGCTGCTTTCTGGGAACTGTGTGTGTTCTCAGAGAGCAGCGCGCCCATTCACAAGCCAGCGTGAGACTCGCGCAGGCACAGTAGGAAACGGGCAGTGAAGCCGTACAGCTTCACTGCCTGTTTCCCATAGTGTGAATGGCGGCGCGGGACCGGCATCGGGGGGGCCCATCAGCGCGGGCGCCTAGGACAAGTAAGTGTCCTTATTTAAAGTCAGCAGCTACACTGTTAGTAGCTGCTGACTTTAAAAAAAAAAAAAATTTCGCGGCTGGAGCTCCGCTTTAAGGTTAGGCAGTGCCAAGCCTCTGGTGTTATAGTGCTGATGGCAGCCTTGGACTTTGATTCTTTGGTTAGATGATTTGTCTTTAAGTCCATTTCCTGTATCCAGATGGCTTTACAATATTTCAATGCCAAAGAATGCCTTCCACCCACAGTCTGTTAAAGTGGTTGGAAATACACTATCTGTACTTACTAGAATCGCCTCTGTTATATCGCTCAGTGCCTTTGTTTTATAAAAATTATTGAATACCTTATTTTGCAATGCCGCTGTGCAGTCAGCTGATGTCCGGCATCTCCTGCCATGGTGATTTAACAAGATATAACCAAGGTGATTCTAAGTACAGATGGTTATTTTACATGGTATAGTAGCAGGCGGGGAGGATATGGCGAGAGAGAAGTGACAGCTGATGATGGAGGTGCTTAAACTGACCAGTGTTGGTGCTCAACAGCCAGGCTAAACTTGGTCCGTCTACTGAGGGTAAGGCGGCGCCAGGTAGGATCAACCAGGTATTTCAGATGGAAAGGGCCAGATTACACGGCAGCACTTTGCTGTTTTTCATGCTTTAAATAAACGTGTGTGTGTGTGTGTGTGTGTGTGTGTGTTCGTTCTAATTTATTCAAATTTTTTTTTTTTGGGTTACAATTTCTTTCAACTTGAAATGTGTAAGTTCCTTGAGGGCAGATACAATATGGATTCACATAGGTAACTGAATTTAACCTAAGTACCTGTATTTGTTTCGATGGGGAACAAGGATTTTCCTTCACTGCCTAGTCACAACATGAGCGCAGGGCAAAAGGCCTAGCTGTGGCAGTAGAGAAAAGTCGGGTCTGGCAGGGCTGTGTAAATCTTGGTAATGATCAAAAATGCATTTCATTTGGCAGATTATCATGCACACTGGCTTAAAAATAGCTGCTACTCAATGTTATATGTGTCTATGCACATATTTTGAGGCAGGAAAAAATCCTTTGGCCTGGGCAATTCAGCTCCCTGACGCAGGTAGAACTCTGCTCGGAAGCTGGGGAAGGACAGGACCTTGAGGTGCCATGGTGACACCCTGCAATGGGTGGCTCCTGGCGGCGCGGCCATCGCAGTAATCGCTTTTTAAAAAAAAAATTTTTTGGCAGTATGCCGAAAACACAATTTTTGTACAAAGTGTTTCGGTGCATCCCTAGCTTGCTGATGGCTGGTTAGTAGTATTCACTTTTGGCATTCCTCAAGTTTGTGTGCAATGGTTGTAGGCTTGGTCATGCCTTTACTTGTCTTTGACGGGGGTACATGAATTGGGTGCAGATACTGACCCTTTCAATGCTGAGCTCTGACAGGGTCTTTTTATAAATTCTGAACCAAAGTGGTTTTAAAGCCTAAAGTTTTTTGCCTTCATGCATTCTATGCCATCTAAAGATGGTTTTATATTTAATACTTTAGTTAATTCAACATTAAATGGAACTTGGTTATGTAGCATGAGGCTGTATATTCTGCAATATTTACATTTTTGGTAAACTTATTCAATGAATCCAAGCTCTGAAATTTCACAGTAACCACAAGATAAAACAAAGTTCAGTAATATTCCTTTATCCCATTGTTTTGCAAATGTACACAACAAACTGTTTTACTAACCTGACAGCTTATTATTCTAAAAGGGAAACCTTTATTTTGTTTGCAAATATATTAAACATTCTAACTACCGCAAGAATGAGTCCTTGCATTTTAAGAACCTACAAAGGGTAAATATATTGCGCTAAGAGGATGTGAGTGGGTGAGTAAATATATAAAAAGTAATAAATTGATAAAGTGTTACAACTAAACACGTGGTATACAAATGCAAAGAAAAGCTAGAAAACAGAGTTGCGCTAGAAATGCAACATATAGATGAAGCGTGGCTAAAATGAATGATTAGGTTCAATAAACAAACCCAAATGGTTTAAATCAAATTACCGTAGTATCTAAACTACCATAACAACCTAAACGTAAATAGTGTAATATCGACCAAAAAATGAGAATACAAGAAATCGATGATATAGGTTGAAAAAGCGCTTAATGAATTCGGTAATGTCCCAATAATATGTAGGTTTTTAACCATACAAAAGGGTCCAAATGGTATCCACTGTAGGCAAAAAGAGGACAGAAGATGCAGAGGAATCCACCACCAATTGGGTAAAGCTGGTATGAGTAGAGAAGGAATCCAGAGGTCACACCGAGAAACTGGGGTAAGTGAATGCTCTTACCAGATCCTCAATCGTGTAGGCATAATCAACCATCCAATCGGAGGTACAGGGAACGTCAAGACTGCGAACTCTCACGCTTCCAGTTTCTCAGTGTGACCTCTGAATTCCTTCTCCTCTACTCATACCAGCTTTACCCAATTGGTGGTGGATTCCTCTGCATCTTCTGTCCTTTTTGCCTACAGTGGATACCATTTGGACCCTTTTGTATGGTCAAAAACCTACATATTATTGGGACATTGCCGGATTCATTAAGCCCTTTTCCAACCTATATGATTGACATCTTGTATTGTCTCATTTTTTTGTTGATATTATTTCACATTTAGGTTGTTATGGTAGTTTAGATACTACTGTAATTTAATTTAAACCATTTGGGTTTGTTAATTGAACCTAATCATTAATTTATTTTAGCCACGCTTCATCTATATGTTGCGTTTCTAGCGCAACTCTTTTTTTTGTTTTTCTAGCTTACATTTTAAGAGCAGCTGTCATTTCAAATCCATCATGGCAGCCCCTGTTAGCGGTCACCTGCTGTCGCCACGTCCCTCACTTTGTGTCCCTGCCTCATCACCAGCTGTTGCTTTTAACTATTTACTGACCTGACCGGCTCACGCACATGTACTTTAACATTGGCTCCTTTAAGAGCCATGGCAGGCGCGCCCGCTGCAGGGCGGAGTGACCTGATGCATGTGGCCGGCCACTCGCAATGGTGGGTACAAGACTTAGAACGGGGATTTGTGTCTGTAAACCCAAAAATCCTTGTTCTGCCAGGAGAAGATGCAGATTTGCTTTTCTTAGTAATTACGAACAGCGATATGTCGCCTCCTCTGGTCAGTCACACCCCCCACAATTAGAAACACTCATGAGGGAACACATTTAACCCCTTGCTCACCCCTAGCGTTAACCCCTTCCATGCTGGTGACATTTACAGTAATCTGTGCATTTCTATAGCTCCGATCGCTCCATAAATGTCAATGGTCCCAAAAAAGTGTCCGATCTATCCGCTGCAATGTTGCAGTCCCACTAAAAATCGCAGATCACCACCATTACTAGTAAAAAAAAAAAATGCAATAAATCTATCCCCTATTTTGTAGACACTATAACTTTTGTGCAAACCAATCGATATATGCTTATTGCAATAATTTTTTTAAAATATGTAGAAGAATACATTTTTGTTTGGGTACAGTGTCGCATGACCACGTAAATGTCGGTTAAAACGACGTAGTGCTGTATTGCAGAAAATGGCCTGGTGATTTAGGGAAAAATCTTGAGGCTGAAGTGGTTAAAGTGAATGGGACAGTTGGTGAGTCAACAGCGGGTCAGGAGGAGCTGCTGCAGGACAGATGACAGTTGCTCTTTAAAAATTATATTTGAAATAGGCCTTGGTTTAAATCAAACCTCAAATGAAAGAATGGTTCCAACCCTCCCCAACGACAAATTGTGGTCTTATTGAATCCTCCTATTGTAATAAACTACCAACCAACCTATGGCTTTTTGGTGCACATATGGGAATTAAACTTCCCTCGCACTTACCTCCCACAATGAAAGTATCCATTTCTACATGGCTTAAGATTTTGAATTCTGTGACCTCTCCTGATACAACAATAACGGTAGACATTCCCTTTAAAACATTGCATTTTATAATGTATCACTCATCACTTAGTCTTTGGAGCGAACAAGGCGTGGAATCTATTTGTAACATTTATGATAAAGGCACGATTAAATCATTCCAAACCATCCAATCTGAGTTTAATATACCCCAACATTGTAATGCTCATTATAGACAAGTAGCAAAACGTTTATGTAAATTGAATACCAATAACGTTTGCCTACATAAATCGGTCTGGACCTTTCTCTCTACTAGTACTGAACCAAAGAGGGAAGGTATTACCTTTTTTTACAACCTACTTCAGGACAAAATAATATTTTCAAAAACCCCCTCACATCTACAATGGGAAAAAGATTTGGAGTGTTCTTACACCGATTACCAATGGCACATGGCTTGCAAAATAAACCAATCAACCTCTAAATGTGCATCACTATGGGAACTCTCAGTAAAGATCACTCTGCAGTGGTATTATACTCCAGATGTATTATCCAAATTTAGTCACCAGCAATCTAACCAATGCTGGAGACTATGCGGAAAGAAAGGGGACTTGCTCCATATTTTATGGAGCTGTCCCATGCTTACTAAATATTGGACAGAAATATTTGGTATAATTTCGGCTTTAACTGGTTCATGGACAGATCCCAACCCAGGTTTAGCTTTACTATCCTTGGGTATTGATAGAATTCCTGAGATCAACTGGAATGTTATCAACCATTTACTTCTAGCTGCAAGGCTGTCAATCACTAGAAAATGCAAGGACTCTTGTCCTCCCTCTACTATTGAAGCCATTGATTTGACCAATCTCCACTTCACATATGAACGTATGATGGCCATTTCAATGAATAATCTTTACAAAACTGATGTTTCCTGGGCCCCATGGAAAAACTGGTATGAACTTGGGGTATGGTAGCTCTCGACTGAATCCTTTTCAACATTTCTCAATGTCCTGGTTCATTACATGATACTTTGTATCCAGGTAATACTGACTGCTCACGTGTTCTTTGGATTAGATTTCTTTTGATTAAGTGTAATTTGCTAACATTATAACATTATACTCTGACCATTTCTAATACTGATACTTCTCTACATGATAAGATATTTATCGAATTTATGTTTTGTTTGCATACTTTCCATGTTTTACTACTTATATACGACTACTTGATTTATCAGAATTTATAAATGTCACCTTCTTACGCTGTTTATTGTTACATCATATACTATGACAATGCTTTGTAACATGTAAGACTTAATATTTTTAAAATTCAATAAAAACTATTGAAAGGTTTAAATCAAACCAGCCCCTCCCCTTATACTTGAGCCAATTTGCAATCCAGCAGTGTGCATGTGTCCATCCTCTCTGGGCAGATTGATAGCAGCTGGAGCCATCAAAATAAATGCTGGGGTGAAGCTGAGTCTCCCAGTCTGTGAATGGATGCAGACAAGGTGGCCCAGGGGCAATCTTGCACGAGTGGTACCTTCAGAGGAGACTTCCTATAGGACATTGATTAGAGAGGAAGCCAGGAGTGCCAGTGGGGAACCCCAGAGGATCGGTTTTCTGTGAAAAGAATTGCACAGAGCAGGTAAGTATGACCTGTTAAAAGTTTTTTTTTTTAAACACTTGCGGACCGCCGCATGTACATATACGTCAGCAGAATGGCACGTATAGGCACATCAATGAACCTGTACGTCCCTGCCTGGTCGGGGGTCCGATCGGGACACCCCCCGGTACCTGCGGCTGTCCTTGTGGCTTTAGCGATCCGGGATGAGGGGGCGACGGTTGGTTTTTGTCCGCCCCCTCCGGATCGCTCCCAGCCAATCCGCACGCTCCCCTGCGTGTCACTTTCTCCTCCGTAAACACAGGAAGGGGGAAGTGATGTAATCTCTCCTCTCGGCGGTATTTTCAACAGGCAGTTTGTGTTAGGTTTAGGGTAGCCCCCGTACCCCCCCTAATAAAGTTTTAACCCCTTGATCACCACCCTAGTTAACCCTTTCACTCCCTATTGCCAGTGTCACTAAGCGATCATTTTTCTGATCGCTGTATTAGTGTCACTGTTGCCGCTAGGTAGCTATTTTTTTTATTGCGATTTTAGTAAAAAAAAAATGTGGCTGAATTAATTTTGGCCTAAATGTTTGACTAAAATTTTGTTTGATTTTTCTTATAACAAAAAAAAAAGAAAAAAAGCAGAGCCAATCAAATACCACCAAAAGAAAGCTCTATTTGTGGGAAGCAAAGGACGCAAATTTTGTTTGGGAGCCACGTCGCACAACCGCGCAATTGTCTGTTAAATCGACGCAGTGCCAAATTGTAAAAACCCCTTGGGTCATTTAGCAGCATATTGGTCCGGTCCTTAAGTGGTTAATATCGCTTTAAATTAGGGTTGTCCC
Organism: Rana kukunoris; assembly: GCA_029574335.1. NCBI lineage: Eukaryota > Metazoa > Chordata > Amphibia > Anura > Ranidae > Rana > Rana kukunoris. The sequence goes on from CM056051.1 coordinate 224,483,992, forward strand.
GATACCAGTATCGGTATCGGGACCGATTCCGAGTATTTGCAGGAATACTTGTACTCCTCCAAATACCCCCGATACCAAAATAGAATACTCCCCCCCCCCCCCCCCCCCGCCGCACCACGCTCGTCGCATGTCGCACGCCGCTAATCCCTGTGTAAAATTGTAATTCCCGCGGCGCCATGTATAGATACGCGATTGGACGGATCCGTCCAATCGCGAGCAAGGGGGGAGTGTCTATACACGGATACGTGCATAGACACTCCCCCCTTGCTCGCGATTGGACGGATCCGTCCAATCGCGTGTCTATACATGGCGCCGCGGGTATGTGTTGCATACCCGCGGCAACACAGGGACACAGAGCACTGCCTGTAGGAGCCTGGAATCTGCCCGCTGCCTTTAGGAGCCCGCAACCGGCCAGAGGATTTCCAAACCCGGCCACTGCCTGCCAACCTTAGGAGCCTGAAACCTAGATGGGGTAAGTGCCGAGGGGGTGCAGCCGACCAACTGGGGGGTGGATGTTTGCGTTCTCCTTCACTGGAGAATATACTGTAACTGGACATGACATGGCTGCATATGTGGGGGGACATGACATGGCTGCATATGTGGGGGGACATGACATGGCTGCAATATGTGGGGGGACATGGCTGCAATATGTGGGGGGACATGGCTGCAATATGTGGGGGGACATGGCTGCAATATGTGGGGGGACATACATGGCTGCATTTGGGGACACGTTTAAAAAAGGTATCGGTATTCGGTATCGGCGACTACTTGAAAAAAGTATCGGTACTTGTACTCGGTCCTAAAGAAGTGGTATCGGGACAACCCTACTTTAAATATTAGAGCATTAATTTTGTCTATCTGCCTGGAGTTTTAGCTTTCGAGCCAATTATCCATTGTCTGTTGCAGGTCCAAATGCAATGACCATCTAAAATCTATTTCTTCCAAAGGCCATTTCTCGTAGAGGTAGACTGATATGGGTTCTTCTCCGGCTGATGCCGATATTTAGAAATCGAGGCGGCTAATATTTTATGCTTTTTTTTTTTTTTTTTTTTCCATCTCGGCAAATCTAGGGTGGAGAGGTGGGGTGCAGCCTATTGGTGCCCACCAGTACAGCTCAATGTCATTCACTGCCAGTATGCCACCTCATCAGTATCCACCAGCTCCATTCGTCCCATGACGTGCTACGCGCTTTGCCTCCACACTACAAACCCCAGAATGCAGCACGGCCAGTAACGGCCAATCAGCGGGCCGCCACTACCAACTTCCTCCACTGGGGGAAAAAGTCAGACAGCAGCTGTTTAGAATAAACGGGGGGGGGGGGGGGGATTTCCACCCAGCACACCCCTGCTTCTGATCCCTCAGTCGTCCTTTTTTCACATAATAGTCTACCGATTTCTTTAAAAAGGCGATATATCCGTCGACCTTTAATTTCATGCCATCAAGTTGCGTTTGTGTATATATGGTAAAACTATAACGCCTACTTTACAATACATCACTGCGTGCTGCAACACTCGTTCAGGAAAGAAAAATGTATTTTAGCTCTAAACAAAGAACCTGCACATCAGTGCAATGTGCTGATGTCAATGCAAGCTAAATGGATGTGGTGTGAGTCCAGCCCCAACGTTGGATGTAAGCATTTTTTCTAAAATGTATAAGATTTCTTTGGACAGGTGTTTCAGCTTTGACCATATAGGATGTATGGAAATGTGTAGCTGTAAAGCATGTTAACGGTTTTACCATAGTATTGCATAGTAACTTTACTGTTGCACAGTATACTGTTACTTTGCCATTTTTAGCCCTGAAGATGTCTGTGATCTTTCCTTCTAAATTGAGAGTTTGGCTAAGATATTAAACACATGCAAAATGTTATCTGCATATCCTAACTTGGAGATATGGAACAGTGAGACATGGTTGTACATACTGGAACTGTACACACAGAAATCCATAAATGGATTTCAAGTTGTTTGAATAAAGAATGCAAGCGTGCACCGAGTGATGTGGCCGTGACCACCTTGCTTCAGGGCATGAGTGCCAACTAATTGGCTACCTGCTTGCTATATTTGGGTGTTATCACCTATAAAGCCACTGTGTTACTTGTTAGACATTAGAGGTATTCCTATGCAGTATACTCTTCAATTCTTTCCAAATTTTAGAGTGTAGTGAGCTTTAAGAATGGGGTCACCTTTGCATTTGCCTTTTTCATGATTTCTTTTTTTTTTGCATATTTTTGTTTTTAATGCACTAATAATCTAAACTTATGAGGCCAAAAAACAAACGATGCATCAAATCACCTGTTGTATCTTTCCTGACCTATAGCAGTCCTTTACTTGTGTAAATAGCCCCCAGTGCAATCCTCTTCTGGTGCATGTAATGTTGGACAATGCACGTTAAATTGCACAGGTGTGAATGGGGTTTTGCAGTGTAATTTCACTTTTACAGTCACATTGGCATTGCACTCTCCGTTTCTGGCTACAGTAGGTGAGAGTGCGATACATGATTAAGTGCATCACACCGTTCCACTTTATTTTTTCCCTCCCTCAACATTTGTGTACAAAACCATGTCTCGTTCATGTCACTGTACAGCAGCCTAAGGTGCTGCGCTACTGTACAGTGACATGTGATCCTGCACGATGCTCTGCTATAAAATGCAGCATGTCTCCATTTTGTTGCAGTGTGAATGAGACACACATGAAACCATTGTATTTCTGTCTCCTTGCAGTGACTGGCATGTAATGCCGTATTATGCTGGTCACTACACTATGTGATCACAGCATTTGTTGCATGTTCCCATTCACGTAGGATAAAGTAAACAAAAAATGCTGCCTCCCCTTTTATTTGCACTTTCCAAAACTGAACTTTTTCACCTTGTATGTGATGTTGAGGGAGCTGTAAAGGTAATGTTTACCATATATAACCCTATCTGTACTGTGCTGGTAGAGCTCATTATCGGCTGTAAATTTGATTTTTAACTCTGTTCTAACAAATGGTTAAAGAATTTAGGGTTTTAGCTCTACATTGTATGTTGAGGGAAAACTTTCCCAGCTTTGCTATCCATTTTCGCATTTAGGCGCCATGCACATAGGGCATCTGTTTAAGCCCCTCCTGAACATCGGCACTCCTGGCAGGAAAAAGCTGCTTAAAAAAAAATGCGCTAAAAGCTGCAAATATGCACACATGCTTATGTGCGCTTAGCGTTTGAAGGCTACTTTCACACTGGGGTGTTGTGCCGTATGTGGTTGTAACGGTCACCACCGCTTACGACTTTCCATCCAACCACGACAAGCTTATCTGACACACTCCGACAATATTGCATACACGATCCATATCCTTTCCCAGAATGAGACGAGACAGAGCTCCGTTCTTGCTTCCAAAGATATGACAATTAGTATTTTCTCAGCTTCTTATATCCAGTACAGCATAATACAGTTCATCACAGGACAATGCAATCTCCACCCCCCTTCACACCATGGGGGGCTTCAATCACACTCTAAAAGGCATTTAGGTAAGCTTACCATGTAGACCGGTCGGCACCGTATCTTCAATAGGGTTCAATTAACCTTGAATAATAACACAGACATCTAGTTGAATAAGTTATCTATACAGCTTTATCACACAATGGCAGTGAGAGTGGGTGCAATCCACACCTTCAGATTTCAATAGACTATTATACAAAAGGTATGACTCGCTGACTGGCTGACCTGGTCATGTCATCATGAACTCCTTGTGATATCTCAGTCCTGAAATATGAAGTATTATTAATGTCCCATCTCATGTAATATATGAATTATGATTCACTATTAGCCACCCTACACCCAAAAGGGCACAGGGTGGATTTCGACCCAAGAGTTGTTGCTGCTGGCACAAGAGTATCTCTCATCCTTCCAACGTCTCTGGGTGTCACGGGCCATTCTGTTACAGTGGTAAAGCGACACTATTTTTAGCGGTGCTTTACAGACGCTTTTGCGATGCTATTCGGCCACTAGCAGGGTGCTTTTAACTCCTAACGGCCGGAAATGGGTTAAAACCTATGGCAAAGCGCTGCTGCAGCGGCGCTTTGCCGGCGGTGCTGCCCATTGATTTCAATGGGTGCTTTAGGAGAGGTGTATACACCTCTCCTAAAACACCTCAAAGATGCGGCTGGCAGGACATTTTTTACCGTCCTGCTAGCGCACCGCTCCAGTGTGAAAGCCCTTGGGCTTTCACACTGGAGTGAGAGAAGAGGCTCTTTCAGGGTTCTTTGCAGGTGCTATTTTTAGCTCTATGGAGCCTGCAAAGCGCCTCGGTGTGAAAGTAGCCTTATGTTTTCTATTGGCCAGAATTGTATTCTTACCATTGGAATGCATTAATGCTCACACGTGATCTGTCCAGATCCTCTCCTGAATGCAGCCTTGGTGGTTTATTTTTATTTATTTTTTTCCAACCTGTAAATGCTCCTCTTCTCATACACCTGTAAACGTCTGGTTGCTTGGACACACAGGCTTGCATATAGGTTCTTTTACAGGCTGAAAAAAAGGAAATGGCAACAATTTTGTAACATTTTGTTTTTAAGCCCTTTGTTAGCGCTGCACAATTGTTAAATTGTAAACTTGATTCAACCCCCCCCCCCCTGAAAAAATCAGTCTGCCAAGTTTTTAACATGGAACATTGTAACTTCCTTCTTAGATCAAACTTTTGTGTTAGACCCCTTTCAACTGGGGCATTTTTCAGGTGCTTTGACGTAAAAAAAAAAGCCTGAAAGCCTCATCTGCAATCCCAATGTGAAAGCCTGAGTGCTTTTAGAGCCCTTTCACACTGCCAGCACCTGAAAAATGCTGGTAAAGCGCTGCCAAGACCCCTTTCACACTGGGGCGTTTTTCAGGCGCTTTGGCGTTAAAAGTAGGGACCGATACCGAGTATTTGCAGCAGTACTTATACTCCCGCAAATACCCCCGATGCCTGAATAGAATACTTGTTCCCCCCCCCCCCCCCGCGCCACCGCATGGGTTAAACGGCGTGCGGGAACATCACAGCTTTCATTTGAATAGCTGTAGTGTTCCCGCCGCGTATAGACACTCCCCCCTTGCTCGGGATTGGATGGGTGATTGTGATCTGTCCAATCCCGAGCAAGGGGGAGTGTCTATACGCGCCGGGAAAACGGCTATTCAAATGAAAGCTGTGATGTTCCCCGTGCGGTGGCTTTCGGCGGCTAGGTATTGGGGACATGGCTGCATTTGTGGGGGACATTTCAAAAAAAGTATCGGTACTTGTACTCGGTCCTAAAAAAGTGGTATCGGGACAACCCTAGTTAAAGCTATTTTATTATTTTTTTTAAGTTATTTTTTAGACCTGCAAGGAAAAAGCCATAATGAGCTAATATGCACAGCATATTAGCTCATTATGAAATACTTACCTCGGAACGAGGTGTCGGGAACTTACCTGGTGCACGCCGAGCGAGATCTCATCTTGACTCGGCGTGTCTTCCGGGTATCGCCACTCCAGCGCTGTGATTGGCTGGAGCGGCTATGACGTCACTCGTGTGCGCGCGGGAGATTTCAAATCGCCAGTGGGTCGGCGGCTGCCGGTCCTTTCACCGTGGATATCCCCTGCGCATGCGCTGCTGCAATCAGCGGTGCATTGCGAGGGGAATATCTCCTAAACCATACAGGTTTAGGAGATATTCTTTATACCTACAGGTAAGCCTTATGATAGGCTTACCTGTAGGTAAAAGTAAAAAAAGTGGGTTTACAGCCACTTTAAATAAATAAATAAATAAATAACAGATTTTTTTTTTTTATGTGAAAAATGTTACACCGAGAGAATCGTGATCTATCTTCTAAGAAAAAAAAAAACGTGATTCTCGTTTTAGCCAGAATTGTGCAGCTCTACCCTGTATGCATATTTCTTGGTTCTGTCTGAACAATTTGAGGAATTATTTACAAAAATGTGAGGCATGCTGTGTTAATGGGGACACTTAAAACACATAGTGGGTTTTCCCAAAATTTGACTTCCAGCATTTTTTTTTAAACTTCTGGACCTCTTGGTCCCCTGCCCCTCACATTTGTTTGGAACGAGGAATACACATTGGTTGCAGTCCAGTAGTTCATAGTCCTTAGTCTATTTTGGGAGTAAGCAAGAGGATGGCTTTGTGGCTACGTATAGTGGGATCTCTAAAAAAAAGTTGGATCACATTGGCACAAAAAAATGTGCAGTATTCAATTGGAGGTTTGTAAAATTGTACACACAGAACTAGATAATTCATCTTTTTATATTTGGCTTAGTACAAAAAAAGATAGTTGTACCTCAAAGTAAACATCAGCTGTGCTGCCTCCTTGGCTATTCCTTAATGCAGGGGTCCTCAAACTATGGCCCTCCAGTTGTTCAGGAACTACATTTCCCATCATGCTCAGTCATGTCTGTGAATGCCAGAGTTTCACAATGCTTCATGGGATTTGTAGTTCCGCAACAGCTGGAGGGCCGTAGTTTGAGGATGCCTGCCTTAATGCTTTGGGAAAACGTTGTCATGCACTTAAAGATGAACTGCAGTCTGCGCACATAATTTTGTAATAAAACAACTTTGCCATTCTGAAGCTTCCCGCCTACAACTTTGCATATTACTTTGTATATACTGTGATTATGTACTTCCCAAATATGCTGCAGAAATCTCCCTCTATGAAGTCTGGCTGCATCCATTATAACTGTGGGCAGCTGAAGCTGCTGTGTGTGTTCTCTGCATTCTCCTGCTTATCTCTGCCCTCATCCAGCCCCCTCTTGTTCTGCGGCTCTCCGATGACTAGCCCCCCCCCCCCCTCCACTCCCCTGCCCCCCACCTAGGCCAATTACCAGACAAGAAAGGGGGAGTAGTCTGTATAAGGTATTATTGGAAGTTTTTTTTTTTTTTTTTTTTACACTATCCAAAGTTAAAACAAGTGCAGAAGATTTAATGGAAAGATGAAAAAAATTACTGAAGGTCTGCTTTGATTAATTTTAAAACAGATTGCATATAAATATTAAACACATGGCAAATCAAGTTTAAAGGCGGTTATAAACCCTCATGGTCCTTCGCCTCAATGCAGGCCGAGCCCTGTTGTGTGTCAATGGATGCGGCAGCGAAATCTGGAGCATGCCCGCAAGAGTGCCCTGTTGGAATACAGGTTTCCAAAGGGGGCACTAATTGCTGGGAGGAGCTAAGAGTGCCACGGGGGGGGGTCCCCAGAAAAGGAGGATCGGGGCCACTCTGTGTAAAACCCTTGCACAGATTAGGCAAGTATAACGTGTTTGTATTTTTTATAAAAAATAAAATAAAAATAAAATTACAACCCCCTTTTTTTAAAGGGGAGGTTCACCTAAAAATAAACTTTTAACATTGTCATTAATGTCATAAATGCAATTAGAATCGGCCATTTTTAAAAAAAAAATCCGTCCGTACAGATTCCTATATGCCTGCTCATCGCCGCTTCCGGGTATGTTCGTCGGGGTTGGGCGTGCCTAATTGACAGGCATCCGACGCATACAGCGCGTCACGAGATGCTGAAAGGAGCCGAACGTCGGGGCGGCTCTATACTGTCGGCTTCTTTCGGCATCTCGTGACGCGCTGTATGCGTCGGTCGGATGCCTGTCAATCAATTAGGCACGCCCATCCCCGACCATCATACCCGGAAGCGGCGATGAGAAGGCATATATGAATCGGTATGGACGGACGGATTTAAAAAAAAAAAAAACGGCCGATTCTAATTGCTTTTATGACATTAATGACAATGTTAAATGTTTGTTTTTAGGTGAACCTCCCCTTTAAATACATACAAATGTGAAAAGCCCAAAACATTCTTTCCCCTTGTTTAAAAAAAACAATTCTTGTCTGCATTATTACTTGTAGAGGTCGAGCGATATGGGTTTTTCTCTGGCCGATGCTGATATTTAGAAATCGGGGTGGCCAATATATGATGCTTTTTTTTTTTTTTTTTTTTTTTTGGATTGGGATGCATTGTGGAGGGGGACGGATGGTGCTGGGCGTGAGTGGGAGATGTGTTGTCATAGGGGGATAGATGGATGGTGCTGGCTGTGGGTGGGGGATGTGTTGTGGAGGGGGATGGATAGTGCTGGCCATGGGTGTGGGATGTGTTGTGGAGGGGATGGATAGATGGAGCTGGCCGTGGGTGGGGGGTGGATGGTGCTGGGCGGGGGGATGCATTGTGAAGGGGGGTGAAGATGATTGAGTTGCATGGTGAAAATGGATAAAGATGAGTTACATTGTGAAGAGGCTTCTATCCACCCAGAGTCATCCTCATTCATTTTCACAATGCAACTCAATGCCAGCTTGTCAGTCTCAGCCAGGTGTCCCATCAAAGGAGATTAAAGTCTGCAGGGGGCACAGCAGCGCACATTACATTTTTGACTTGCCCTCCATGCAGGGAAGGAAGAGGAGGTAGTAGTGGCCACGAACACCTGCTGGGGTGAGGGAGAGTTACTAGTCAGACAGGTGGCAGCTTGGGCTTGTGACATGTTTGATGTTGATGCTTTCTTCCTCTGCTACAGCCCGCAGAGGTAGGGGGTGGGGCTGGGCGGTGCTAGTGGAACTTGCTTCTCTTCTCTATAGGGGCTCAGTGAATGATTAATTTCTCGTGCCGCTGTAGGTGGAGCGGGGCACTGGAAAACGGGGTTTAGTGTAGCAGCCGAACATCTGACAAATTTTCACAATAGGCCGATGCTGATTTTTCTTAATGTCCAAATATCGGCCGATATATCGGTCGACCTCTCATTACTTGTACAGCCTAAAATGTCACTTTTTAGCTTGTGAGTTGATGCTGCAGATTGATATATTGAGCCTTTAGACTTGCTTCTCTTTGACCATCATGCCAGTTGGCAGGCTGGGTTTTTGGCTCGCTATTCAGAGGCGGTTGACGGGTGGTGGTAAGTTTCTTCCTCATTGCCCTTTTTAACACTGAATGTTGCACCACAGTGCTTCAGCCATGTGTAATTGTGTGCAGTTGTGGCATGGTATGGCCTTGGTTGCTTAAATGGGTCGTGGTTGGCAGCAGTACTGCCTGCCAAATGCAATACAGGAAGTGAGAGGAATTCCTGCAAATTAGGGGAGTTTCTTGGGGACCCCCCAGTGTCCCCCATTGAAAGATTGCCGCCTCTTCTTTTTTTTTTTTTTTTTTTTTTCTAGGCACAACCCAATTTCTATTTTTTTTTTTTCGCTTGATGATGGTGAACAAAACATGGAGAAGGTGAATCTCCTTTTAGGCCCCTTTCACACTGGGGCGTGAGGTGAGTTGGCGGCAAGTGTCGTTATTTTTAGCCGGGCTTTATCGACCATTTCACTGCGGTATTTGACCGCTAGCAGGGGCATTAGAGGATTAAAAAGCGCCTCTACAGAGGTGTATATCCATGGTGTTTCATTGATTTCAATGGGTGGGAGCAGTATACACACCTCTCCAAAAATGCGGCTAGTGGGACTTTTTTTTTTTACCATCCTGCTAGTGCACCGTTCCAGTGTCTCTCACACTGGAGACAGTTTGGGGTTGGTTTGTAGGCGCTATTTTTAGCGTAATGGCGTCTGCAAACTGACCCAGTGTGAAAGGAGTCTAATGGTGGTGGGGCACAGACTGCAATAAAAAAATCTAAAAAAATCGCAGGTGTACTAATCCCTCTTCTATTTAGGAAAAAAGTTTTGCCTTTTAATCATATTTTAAGGATAGCAGTAAAATGCAGCTCAACTACATATTCTCTCCCAAATCGCAAGTGTAAGTGAAGGATTTGCTTTCCTCTGTGTGTCCAACAAAAAGGTACAGTTCCCTTCATTTCGCCGGCAAAGTCTTTTACATAATACAGAACGCAAGGAAATTTGTACTTCTGAGCAGCTGTGATAGGTGATCAGATTTGAGTGTCAGCTGTGAGTGTGTTATGCAAAGTATTCGGCTCAATGGGTGGTATGTGACTTCCAGTGTTGGGATGGTGTTTGTGTGCAGGGCAGATAGGAAATAGGAGGGTGCTACTCGGTGGAGGGGAGACCATGTTTCACTGATTATTTTAACCATGTGCCTGCTGACATCTCAGAGCGGCAGACGTTTACAGTGCCTGCAGCATATTCATGGTTATTGCATAAGAGTAGCCATTACAAAAAAAAAATGATACATCAATCTAGTGCGGCTTTTGATTCTAGTAAACTGTGACACCATATGTCGGACCTACACAAACTGCTGTGGGCTACAACCATATAACATATTTGCAGTTCTACTTTGAGAGGGAAATCTGGTATATGCTACTCCTTTTTAGGCCTCGTTCCCAACATGGTGTAGAGCAGGGGTGGGGAATCTATTTTCTGCCAAGGGCCATTTGAATTTTTGTAACATCATTCGGGGGCCGTACAAAATTATCAACTTAAAAATTAGCCTGTTATATTTGGTCAAAAAATGCATGCCAGACGTATACGTTTTTGTGTCATGGTAGATACAAAACACAATCCCCACAATGCGATTCCCCCAAAACACAATCTGCAGTCCCTCACCCCCCAAAAAGCACAATGCAATCCCTCACCTCAATCCCTGGTTCCGGTGCTGCTGGGCACTGTGGTGCTGCTGGGCACTGTGGTGCTGCTGGGCACTGTGGTGCTGCTGGGCACTGTGGTGCTGCTGGGCACTGTGGTGCTGCTGGGCACTGTGGTGCTGCTGGGCTCTGTGGTGCTGCTGGGCTCTGTGGTGCTGCTGGGCTCTGTGGTGCTGCTGGGCTCTGTGGTGCTGCTGGGCTCTGTGGTGCTGCTGGGCTCTGTGGTGCTGCTGGGCTCTGTGGTGCTGCGGCCTGCGAAGTCACTGTGGAAATGTATTGATCCCAGCGCGCACAGGCGGAGTGATATCAAATGCACTCCGCCTGTGAAAAGGCGCCGTACAGAGAAAGCAGCGGCTGTAGTAGAGAGAAAGGCACCGTACAGATGAAGCAGTGGCTTTCTCTCACAGGCGGAGTGATATCAAATGCACTCCGCCTGTGAAAAGGCGCCGTACAGAGAAAGCAGCGGCTGTAGTAGAGAGAAAGGCACCGTACAGATGAAGCAGTGGCTTTCTCTCACAGGCGGAGTGATATCGAATGCACTCCGCCTGTGACTCACACTGTCAGAAGGAGCCGGAACTACAAGGTAAACATCGGCTCCTTCTGACAGCTCAGCTCCACACTCAGCGGCACGGGGGGCGGGGCGGATGGAATGATTTCGCCGGCCGCATGCGGGGCCGTAGGTTCCCCACCCCTGGTGTAGAGACATGGGCTTTTCTGCACGCATTCTGCAAGGACACAAACCATTGTTCTATGTGCCCTGTTCACACCACAACATGCAGCTTTTTTTTGTGCTGGAATCTGCAACATGTATGCAGCTTTCCGCACAGGAAAACAAACGTGACAGCAACATTAGTGTGAATAGGGCACATAACTGACACGCATTGAAACTGATGTCTCTAAGTGGAATATGGATAGTTTTCCTATGGGTTTTCATACACGCATGGCGTGAACAAGCCCTTGGTCTTCTGAGATAGTTTGCAAAAAAAGTAACTTCTAATGTTTATAGGTGTATATTAAAGTGAACTTCTAATAAAAGGAAGGCAAGAGCTGACCATGCTGACCATATGCACTTGTTAGAAAGCAAAAAGGGTGCACAAAAAATAAAATTAACCTCCCCCTTCACAAATGCGAGCTGAACACTGACAGGACAATCACAAAATCCAGAAGATCCAAAAAAGTATAAAAAATAGTGCAGTGCAATATAAATACAATTAAACTAAAGTGTAAAACACAGTATTAAAGCGGAGCTCCACCCATGAAAACAACATTTTGCCATGTTTAAAAAAAAAAAAAAAACCTGAAAAAAAAAAATACTCACCCGAAATAGCTGTTGCTATGCGGAAGTCCGTAATCTGCCTCACCTGCACCGCGGTCCGATTTCTTCTTTTCCTTCTGCTTGTGAATGGGGCGTGCTGCTTTCTGGGAACTGTGTGTGTTCTCAGAGAGCAGCGCGCCCATTCACAAGCCAGCGTGAGACTCGCGCAGGCACAGTAGGAAACGGGCAGTGAAGCCGTACAGCTTCACTGCCTGTTTCCCATAGTGTGACTGGCGGCACGGGACTCGGAGCGATCGCGGGACCGGCATCGGGGGGGCCATCAGCGCGGGCGCCTAGGACAGGTAAGTGTCCTTAATTAAAGTCAGCAGCTACACTGTTAGTAGCTGCTGACTTTAAAAAAAAAAATTTTCGCGGCTGGAGCTCCTCTTTAATACCGATTAAATTAATCATGAAAGGTGCATAAGTAATGCAAAAATCAGTCAAAGTGAAAAATTCCAAAAGAATAAGGTGACAATCACTCCAAATTTTCACCAGTGACTGTAACTTTATATATGTGATCCCTCCACCATTAGGAATGGCTACTCTCACCTTTAGATATGGACCCCTGTTTTACCAGGCAGTCATACCAGCAGAAATCGATATACAACTTGGTGCAATATGTGGGTAGCAAACTTCTTGGGCTCCGGCAGCATTGGGATCAAGGATAAAAAAGGCAGATCTAAGTGCTCTCTGCTTTTAAAAACTGCTTTTTAATAAAAAAAGACATTAACAGGCTACTCGCATTAGCCCGAAAGGCAAAACGGCAGAATGGCAGCAAGCGACTTCAGGGTCCTTCCCCCGTACGCATTACGTTGTAGCAACTTCCTCAGCGGGGCGGCTGGCATTATTGAAATTATGGTGTTTGAGTATACACACAGCTCTTCAGGTATCTTCGTTACTGGGCTCCTGAAAAAAATCCTAGGAACACTCAAAGACCTCCCCACTCTGCATGTGTTGGTGTGGTGTGCGTTTGCCCTGAATTTTTTCGGAACATTACTTTCACGTGCTGAACAACTTCTCGCAACCAGAACCGCAAAGACTACGAATAAACATGAGAAGTTTGTTTTCAGCAGGATGGTGCCACACCGCATACACGCATACTATCGGCACAAAGGGACAGGATAATGCAGAGAATCTCAATGGGCAATTGGTTTAACACGGCAGCTGCGATAAAGCAGGGCAAGGATCTGTCTCGTCATACATTTTCTCGCTGTTTGAGAGAATGTGGCATGGAGCCCACTCTGCAGTGACCAAACCTCTCATTAGCAGGTTAAAAAGGCTAGACAATCCTTGCTGAGGAGCATGTATGGACAGTGAACTGGTCCGAAGTTTACTTTAGTGATGAAAGCAATTTTAATTTATTTGGGCCTGATGGGGAAACCTTTTGTCAAACTGGGGCAAGACTGAACCCAAAGTGTGTAATGCAGTCATTTAAAAGGTGGAGGGGGAAGTGCCATGGTTTGGGGGATGTTTTCTGCAGCAGGACTTGAGCCTCTTATACAGCTACATGGAGTGAATGCAAATGTTTACCAGGACCTTCAACATGCGGTTCCTTCCCTGCTTTCTTCACACTGTCGACCAGCAATTTTCATGCACTACTACAGGGGGTGTCACACAGCAAAGCTGTTCCCTGAACCTGAAAACATTGATATAATTAAATGGCCAGCCCAGAGTCCTGATCTAAAGCCAATAGAAAAGCTCTAAAATCTTGGCAACAAAGTTTTATGGCCAAGAAACCCGCTACAGTCACTGAACTGTGGGAGATGAAGAGTGGAACAAAATCAGAGCTGTGAGAGAGACTCGTGATGTTCTGTGGCTGCAGATGTGCTGAAGTCATTCAAAACAAGGGCCTGTACACTTCCTACTAATTGTTGTAACCTTCAGAAATGTTAGCTGTAATCTTTTCGTGCTACAGCCATTGCTTTTCTTTAATTTTGATAATTGTTTCCTACAAAATAAAGGTTACTTTTTTTGAAGTGCCTTGGTTATTTTGAAAAACTTTTGGCACGAAACAACCACAACAAAAACGTCATAAAATGTTGACCATTAAAGATTACATTATTTCTGAAAAAAAACAGCCTTTAGAAGTGGCTCTCATTTTTCATCTCTCTGTGTGTGTGTGTGTGTATATATGTATATGTGAGATTGAGATATAGATAAGCATGCCTTATTTTTGAATGTGCTAGCCAAATATTGAACCACCTCTATTAAGGCTTTTGTTATGCTGCAAAGAAGGCTAAATTTGCACTAGCCTCAAAAGCAAGTGTTTTGTGAGTGTTTTTCAAAGCTCCATGAAGACCTGTCAAATTTGTGTGCATTGCAGCACCCAGTGGCTTTGATATGGTTGCGTTGGCGTCGCACCAAAATTGACCTGACGTCTTATTTCCCAGGCTTTACTTGTTCCCCATACGCTTACATTGATGTCAATATAAACTCATTGCAAACGTGCCACAAAAGCTTCTATGGCATTTACAGAGCATTTGGGATGCGTTTTTTTTTTTTTATCTGAGAATTCAAGAATCCAAACAATAGAAAAGAGGCCCCTGCCAAATGCTTAAACTGTTAACATATCTTAACATATTAGGTCTAAGGCATCTTTAGTTATGTGTTTTTTCTGTCTAAAGTGAGATTCACATTTAGATCACTCTTCAGACAGCAATGCACAGGTGGTAAGAACTCTTATTTCTCCCTCGTCTTCCAGGACGGCACTGTGAGAGTAGACTGGCTCACCTGACAGGAAACACAATCAAAATGAGGTTTAAAAGGCCCCACCCCTCCCGTGTGCCTCAGTTCTGATTGTTTCCCTTTCAGCGAAACGTTTATTTTTTTCTAGTGACCTAAAGCCTGGGGCTGGTGGTCCCCCCCCCCCCCCCGGGAGCCCGGACCGCAGGTACTGGGTGCCGTTGGGTCCGGTGTAGCTTGCTACCCCCCGGGGGGTTTCCCCTTCGTCTTAGTCCAGGGGGGAACAGGAGAAGACACAGACTCCCCTGGACGCCGGAGCCTCCTAGGAGGGCAGGGCTCTCCAGTGCTCCGAAGAGGCCACATCCTCTCTTCCCCCCGCCTGGTTCCCTACCTTGGAGGTTGGGCTAAGGCCTCCCCCTTCCTGCTGGCTCCGTCCGGGGGTTCGCTGGACCGCATGGCGGGTAGTTAGGCGCCGCTCCAAGCGGCGCCATGAACATCCGGGCGCCTGTTGATGACGCGCACGGCGCCGTGACGTCATTCCGCTCCCGCGCGGCAAGATGGCGGCCCCCACCGGACAAACGCTGCAGGCGATCGGGGCGCACTATAAAGCAGCCAGGGAGATAGAGGGGCCTGGCGGCCTCAGAGCGTGTCCATGGAAGACCTTTCCTCGGCACAAGACGCTACTATGGAGGAGGACCGTCGTTTTCCTATGGCTGCAGAGGAAACCACCAAGGGTGAGTCCTTCCTTTTTCGTAGGGGGTTTGTTGTTGTCGTCCCCCCCCCCCCCTCCCTTCCCCTAATCCTGAGAGGTTGTGGGCTAATGGGCATATGTTTCTCCCTGATATGTTTAGGTGAAGACCCTGTTGCCCAGGGGGAGTCCAGCAGAGTGGCTAAGCCTCCTAAGCGTGTTAGGAGATGTGGCAATTGTAATGACAAATTACCTGTTGAACATAACAAGCCATTCTGTTCTAAGTGCATCTGTAAACTAACAGGGAAAGAGACCTCACAGATTATGAAGCAATTTCTCTCGGTTCAGACCGAAATGCTATCCACCCTAAAGGAGTTTCAATCTTCCCTAAATAAAAAATACATTTATTCTCCGGTTCCGGGCCCCTCCTCCCAGGAATCCTCTTCTGCCCCTCGTTCGTTTGTACCACTACAGGCTCGTAGAGTATACCCCTCGGATTCTGAGGAGTCCGAGTTAACCTTACGTAGTGAAACCCTGGTTGACAGCCAGGTGGAGGAGGAGGAGGAGGAGGAGGATACCAGGACAGGAAAATATGTTTCCTGCTGAGGATATGGAGGGCCTTTTAGCAGCGGTTTATGCTACCGAGCATATTCAAGAACCAGCAGAGCAGGTCTCAGCCCAGGACAGGATGTATAGGGGTTTAATAAAGCCTCAAACCATGACCATCCCGGTCCATCAGTCACTAAAGGACATTATCCTCAGGGAGTGGGCAGAACCTGAAAAAAGCTTACCAAGTTTCAAAACTTGGAAACGCCGCTGTCCCTTTAAAACGGAGGTAGTAGACACCTTTTTTAAGGTCCCTAAGCTTGATGCCTCCTTGGCACAGGTCTCAAAACAGTCAGACCTTTCCTTTGAGGACTTAGGCAGTTTAAAGGATGCCATGGATAGGTGTACCGACACTTCTCTCCGTAGAGCTTGGGAAGCCAATGCAGCCGCCCTTGGTCCTGCATTGGCCTCAGCCTGCGTGGCAAGAAATGCCGACGCCTGGACTTCAAAACTTCTAGACCATATCCCCAATTCTTCCAAGACTAAGGAGATAAGAGATTCCCTCCAGCTTGTTAGCGGGGCAGTGGCCTATTTGGCAGACGCAGCGGTAGAAACCATTCGCGCCTCGGCCAAGACCGGGGCCCTTATTAATGCCTCTAGGAGGGCCGTCTGGCTAAAAACCTGGAGGGGTGATCTTGCCTCAAAACGCCGCCTATGTGCACTCCCCTTCAAGGGTTCCCTCTTGTTTGGGGAAGCCTTAGATCAGGCTTTATCCAGGTCTTCCGAGAAGGGGAATAAGTTCCCTTCAAAACCCAGACAGAGTAGGAAGCGGTCCTTTCGTCCCAGCCAGAGAAAGATTCCGGCCCCGGACAAAAGACAGTCCACCAGTCGACGTTGGACCTTTGGTAAAGATAGACCAAAGGGGGGGATCCTTTTTTCCAGTCCCAAACCATCCGGAAAGGACACCAAGTGACGGGAAGGTGGGGGGCAGGCTCGCCAGGTTTCTTCCTGCCTGGGAGAACATAACCCAGAGTCCCCATGTCCTGCAGATAATCAGGGAGGGTTACCACTTAGAGTTCAGAGAGCTCCCCCCCCCGACCTTTCTCCTCACCCACCTCCCAAGGGACTCCAGCAAGGCTGTAGGCCTCTCCCAGAATATTGTAAGTCTGGCGGAACAGGGGGTCATAATCCCAGTCCCGCCAGACCAACAAGGTCAGGGAGTATACTCCCACATTTTTGTGGTCCCCAAGCCGGACGGCAAGTTCAGATTGATAATCAATCTGAGACCTCTGAACTCCCATCTCCTCTACAAAAGATTCCGGATGGAAAGTGTTCACAGCCTCAGGGGTCTTTTGTTAGAGGGCGTCTTTATGGCAACCATAGATTTGAGGGACGCCTACCTGCATGTCCCGATTTTTTCAGGACATCAGAGGTTTCTGAGATTTGCCCTCGCCTCCGCACAGGGAATTCAGCACTGGCAGTTTGCTGCCCTCCCTTTTGGTCTGGCCTCCAGCCCAAGGGTATTTACGAAAATCCTGGCGGAGGTAATGGCTCATCTACATCTGAAGGGGATCTCCCTCATCCCCTATCTAGACGACCTCCTGCTTTTCAGCCCAAGTCAGGATCAGCTCCTTTCGGACCTGACCGTCATGACCACTCTGGAGACGCTTGGTTGGATAATCAACAAGCAAAAGTCCTCCCTTCTGCCAGAACAGCGGAAGGTATACCTGGGGGTTATCATAGATTCCCGAGAGAAGCTTTTTCTTCCCCAAGAGAAGTTCCAGAGGCTTGTGACGACGATCGGGTCTTTAGTGGCTACAGAAAATCCCTCCCTCAGAGAGATCATGAAGCTGTTGGGTCGGATGACCGCTTGCATTCCAGCGGTCCCCTGGGCCCAACTACACGCAAGACCACTTCAGAGGTTCCTCCTCTCCGCCTGGAACGGGAAGGAAGACACTCTCGATTCCCGGGTCAGGGTTCCGATCCTAGTCAAGGACTCCCTAGAGTGGTGGCTCCACCACCAAAACCTCCTGAAGGGCCGTCCGTGGAGTCAGACCGATCCACTGAAGGTCACTACGGACGCCAGTGCTTGGGGTTGGGGAGCCCATGTACAAGAACTACGGGCTCAGGGATCCTGGGATCATCATCAAAGGCGGACCTCCTCCAACTATCGAGAATTACTGGCAGTGGGAGAAGCTCTGAGGGCGTTCGAACGGAGAATTCAGGACAAGGATGTCCTGGTCCTTTCCGACAATGCTACAACAGTCGCCTTTCTCAACAGACGGGGGCACCAGGTCCCAGTCTCTCCTGACACTCTCCCTGGAGATCCTGGGTTGGGCGGAACAGAGAGTACCCTCTATTCAGGCAATCCACATAAGGGGAGCCACCAATCTGGAGGCCGACTTTCTGAGTCCTCAACCCATTGTTCAGGGGGAGTGGGAATTATGCCAGAAAACCTTCGACTGGATTTGTCGGCGGTTCGGGGTTCCGGAGATCTTTTTTCCTGCAGGAAAAACAGAAAAGTGAACAAATTCTTTTCCCTTGTGCAGGGACCGGGTTCGCAGGGGGTGGATGCGCTGGCCCAGGACTGGGATTTCAGTCTGGCTTACGCCTTTCCCCCGCTGAATCTGATCCCAAGGGTCTTACAAAAGCTGGCCTCCGCGGAGACAAAATTAATCTTAATCGCTCCTTGGTGGCCCCGGAGATCCTGGTTTCCCATTCTGAAGCTCTGGTCTCTAGCTCCCCCGCTTCCCCTTCCTCTCCGAGCGGATCTCCTGCGGCAGGGGCCGATCTCTCATGCGAACACAGGTTTCTTCAGCCTGACGGCATGGCTATTGAGAGGCGGAACTTGCAGCGGAAGGGCTGCTCGGATAGAGTCATAGATACCCTACTATCCAGCCACAAGAAAGTCACCAGACACATCTACGCAAAGGTCTGGACAGTCTTTTGGCGTTGGTGCACCACAAAGCGGATCTCTTCTCCCAAAACTCTCGACATCCTGGAGTTCCTTCAGGATGGCGTGGAACTAGGCTTAGCTACTAGAACTCTAATGCCGCGTACACACGGTCGTTTTTTGCGATGAAAAAAAAACGACGTTTTCTGTGAAGTAAAAACGACGTTTTTGAAACGTCACTTTTCAAAGACAATTTTGCATACACACCATCGTTTTTTCACAAAAAGCAAGGTTACGTTCACCACGCTTTTCCATTGAAGCTCGCTTCATAACTAGCTTCTGGGCATGCGCGGGTTGAAAAACGTCGTTTTGAACGACGTTTTTGCTACACACGGTGACTTTTTGTGAAACAAAAAACAACGTTTTGAAAAACGACACAAAAAATTCAAGCATGTTGGAATTTTTTTTTGGTCGTTTTTTTTGAAGACAAAAAACGACGTTTTGCCCACACACGATCAATTTAAATGACGTTTTAAAAAACGTCTTTTTTTTTCATCGCAAAAAACGACCGTGTGTACACGGCATTAGAGTCCAAGTGGCAGCTTTATCATATTTTTTGGAGAAGAGCCTCTCAGCGGACCCTCTCATCAAGAGGTTCCTGACAGCTAGGGACAGACTTTCTCCTATGCAGGTTTCCAGGGTCCCCTCATGGGACCTCTCCCTGGTCCTGGAACAGCTGACTAAGGCACCATTTGAGCCTATAGACAGCATTTCTGTAAAATTTCTTACGATTAAATTTACTTTTTTGTTAGCCATCACGTCTGCCAAGAGAGTTGGAGACTTGCATGCTTTTTCTATCAAAGAACCCTTTCTACGGGTTTTTGAAGATAGGGTTATTTTGACTCAGGATCCTCTGTACCTTCCCAAGGTGGCAACCAGGTACCATAGGTCTCAGTAAGTTATACTTCCTTCTTTTTGCGCAAATCCCAGCAATGAAAAAGAAGCCACTTTCCATTGCCTGGACGTAAGGCGCTGCCTTTTAGTTTACCTAGAGAGGGTTAGTAAGTTCAGATCTTCCCCTCACCTTTTAGTTAATTTCTCAGGGCAGAAAAAGGGCCAACAGGCAACTAAGGCTTCCATCTCCAGATGGATTAGGCAGGCTATCTCCTTGTCATACACACAGGCAGGTAAACCACTTCCTGTTATTAAGGCTCATTCCACGCGTTCTCTGGCAACCTCCTGGGCAGAAAGGGCAGGAGCTTCCATAGAGCAGATCTGTAGAGCGGCAACCTGGTCCAAACGGAATACGTTCATCAGACATTATAGAGTCGAACTACTGTCTCCTCAAGACCTGAGTTTTGGTAGGAAGGTCTTACAGACGGTGGTCCCGCCCTAAGGTAGGCCTGAAGATTACTTGCTCTTCTCTCACAGTGCCGTCCTGGAAGACGAGGGAGAAAGTACCAGTTACTTACCGGTAGCTGGATTTCTACGAAGTCTTACAGGACGGCAGGCCTACTTCCCTCCCTTTTACTCCTATCTATATTCCTCCTTTTTCTTAGTCTCTGTCTATACCGTGTTCTAAAGAGCGGTTACTTATCTTAAACTGAGGCACACGGGAGGGGTGGGGCCTTTTAAACCTCATTTTGATTGTGTTTCCTGTCAGGTGAGCCAGTCTACTCTCACAGTGCCGTCCTGTAAGACTTCGTAGAAATCCAGCTACCGGTAAGTAACTGGTACTTTCCTTCTCTGCCTGTTTCAACCCCCTAGTTGCTAGGCGGCCCAACAGATTCATCTCAACCAGCATTTCACTGCCCTTTAAGCGCAACTAAATTTGAAGTCTCATCTTTTCTATTCTCTTATCTATTTTAGGAACATCATAAGGTGTTTTTTTTCCCCCTTCATGCATTCTATGTGTGAATGTAAAAAAAAAGTTGTGGACAACTACTTCCTCCAGCCCCCCTAATGCTTAGCTGAGCCCCAGCTCGATCCAGTGATGACCAGGACAGCCTTGCCTCTGCCTGTTTTTGCACCGCTGATTGACTTTTGGGACCGAGGACCTGGGGAGATTTTCTCTACAGTTCACACACAGACTACGGAAATGATGGAGAGCGGGGAGGGGGATGCAGAGATGCTGAATACAAATGATGAGATTGGCACATAATCTGACTATGCTATCTGGGATCAGTAGCCATGATAAATGTAGTCGGAACAGGCAGGATCAGCCAGGTATTGTAGAACATAGAAAGGGACAATTGACATGGCAAAATCAATGTGCTTGTGTCCTTTATCCGGTTCCCGACCGGCTCATATAGATATGTCGGCAGAATGGCACAGCTGGGCAAAGTGACTGTGTGTCCCATCTATCTATTTATCTATCTATCTATCTATCTATCTATCTATCTCTTGTACTCCCGCAAATACCCCCGATACCAAAATAGAATACTTCCCATACCCCGCCGCACAACGCCTGCCGCCGACCGCCGCTAATCCCCGTGCACCATGTAAACTGTAATATCCGCGGCGCCATGTATAGACACGCGATTGGACGGATCCGTCCAATCGCGAGCAAGGGGGGAGTGGCTATACACGGATACGTCCATAGACACTCCCCCCTTGCTCGCGATTGGACAGATCCGTCCAATTGCGTGTCTATACATGGCGCCGCGGGTTTGTGTTACACGGGGATTAACCCTGCAGCAGCGGCGGCGGAGGTATGGGGGACATGACATGGCTGCATATGTGGGGGGACATGGCTGCAATATGTGGGGGGACATGGCTGCAATATGTGGGGGGACATGGCTGCAAAAAAGTATCGGTACTTGTACTCGGTCCTAAAAAAGTGGTATCGGGACAACCTATATATATATATATATATATATATATATATATATATATATATATATATATATATATATATATATATATATATATATATATATATATATATATATATATATATTAGTGTGTGTGTAATCTATATATGTGTATTTCTCATTTTTGTGTGTTTGCCTTTAATTATACTAGCCAGTCTACTCTACAAAGCATTTTTCCTAAGGGCATGTATGTATTGGAATTTTTAAGCTCACACAAGGTCACATTGCCTCGTCACAACTGCCTTTTAGTAAGTAATGTACATCACTATCACTGAGGAAATAAAGCCAAATTTTAAAGGGAGTGCATTGTGCCCATGTATTATATCAAAATGTATATTTTATAATCGGGAGTAAGAAATGTATACACAAGTTGGTGTCCTTGACTCATTTTCACATTCTTCAGTGTTTTTTTTTTTTTTTTTTTGTCACCTATTAAAGGAAAAAAGTTTACAGCGCTCAGAAGTCCAAGCAAAGCACATGCACACAAATGAACCAGTGATGATGCCTCTCTCCCCTCCATATGGTTTTGCCCCCAAAAAAACTTCAGACCAGTATTCTTTCCTTTTGCACTGGGCAGTCTGCGACTAATGTCCCCCATTTAAATATTTTATCTTGCTTTTGCTCTGGGGTATCGGTTTTTGCATTACCCCTCACTTTTCCTTCTTGGTCAACAGTGTTAATTTCCGTCCACTGACGAAATCAATTCAGTTTTTCGCTAACTAATGAAAACTAAACAAAAATGTGAGGCTGGGACGTTTACCCTCGGAAACTCTGGGTTTCCATTGAGCTCTGCCTGCTTCCTCTGGATGAAGCCTGTTGTCCTGACAAAGTACGTGACAGAAAATCGAACCACGTCACTTCTAGTTTCTTTAACCACTTCCGGACTGCCGCACGGCTATATACGTTGGCACTTTGAAGAGGGATATCTCTTATGGCAGTAGCTAGCTGCCATAACCCAGATATCGTCGTCTTCAGGCCGTGGTCTGGTTTCCGTTAATGGTGGTCTCTGTGTGGTGCATTTGCCGCGAGACCCCCGTTGGTGGGAGAGGGCCCCCCTCCCTGCACTCTCCAGTGCCCTCTGCAGCTTATCGGAGATGTCGGCAGCACGGAGGCAATCGGGTCCTCTTGTGCTGGGTATGGAGAAGAGTGAGAGGAAGATGGCCCCCACCCGTCTCCATACCATAGCAGGGTGGAAACTTCACTTCTGTCCATAGCTCTTAACCACTAAGACCCAGACCTTTAGTCGGCTAAAGGACCCGGCCAAGTTTTGCGATTCAGCACTGCATTGCTTTAACAGACAATTGCGCGGTCGTGCGTCCTTTTTTTCCCACAAATAGAGCTTTCTTTTGGTGCTATTTGATCACCTCTGTGGTTTTTATTGCTCTATAAACAAAAATAGAGTGACAATTTTGAAAAAGAATGCTATATTATTTTTTTTTTACTTTTTGCTATATCCCCCCCCCCCCAAAAAAAATTAACTATTTATTATATATATATATATATATATATATATATATATATATATATATATATATATATATATATATATATATATATATATATATATATATATATTATATATTTCCTCGGTTTAGGCCGATATGTATTCTACCTATTTTTGGTAAAAAAATCGCAATAAGCGTTTATCGGTTGGTTTGCGCAAAATTTATAGCGTTTACAAAATGGGGGATAGTTTTTTATTGCATTTATACATTTTTTTTTACTACTGTCGGCGATTGTTGTGGTGGTTTTTTTTTTTAATTTCATGGCGGACACTTCTGACACATTTTTGGGACAATTTAAAATGCATTCTTTATTGTGAAAATTACATTTGCAGTTTGGGAGTTAACCCATTCAGCCCCCCTTGTGGTTATGTGTTTCCTAATGTGTTTTTACAACTGTAGGGGGGTGTGGCTGTAGGTGTGACGTCATCAATTGTCGCCCTATAAAAGGGATCACGCGATCGATGACGCCGCCACAGTGAAGAACGGGGAAGCCCCTTCCGCTCCGGACTCCAGCGGCGATCGAGTCCCGGAGCTTCAGACCGGGTCGCGGGAGCGCGCCTGTGACCCACAGCTGGGTACTAGTACAGGATGTTTGTGGATGTGCCCAGCTGTGCCATTCTGCCGACGTAGATGTGCAGGAGGTCCTTAAGTGGTTAAAGGGCATTTTTTTTTTTTTTTTATATTTAGGAGACCCTGTCATGTTTTTTTTCTATTACAAGGGTTGTTTACATTCCTTGCAATAGAAATAAAAGTGACACCTTTTAAAAAAGTGTAAAAAAATAAATAAAAGATAAAATAAGTTTTTAGCTCCCGCATATGAAAACGAGGTATCAACTAAGGTGTGTTTCTGTATCTTAAAATCAATCGATCCTGATGTACTGTCGGCCTACCTCCCTCCTATGTGGAATCCCCTAGCTCGGCAGGGGGGGGTCTCTCTCTTCACTGATCCCTGCGGAGCAAGTGGGTGAGAGGTCTGTATCTGCTCCACTATGCAAACCAGACATGGACATCCTCTAGGCTGCTTGTTTTTCCCATCCAATGCCATTCCACCCACCAGATGGATGTAAAATAGGACCACCTTTGGTGGACAGGATAATCCCGGATGGTGGTGGGTGTCGGGGGCATCCACCGCTTCAGAGGACAATGGGATCAATTCACTAAGAGTTCATTAACTGCAAATAAAATGCAATAATATAGTGCTTGCGTTTTAAATTAGGAGTGCAACGAATGACAATTTTGGTACCAATACCGAAAATGAAGGATGCGCTAGGCCAAAGAGGCCACACATGGCTTTCTCTTGATGGTATTTGATCACCTCTGCAGTTTTTCTTATTTGCGCTATAACCAAAAATAGCGCAACCATTTTGAAAAAAACAATATTTTACTTTTGCTACATCCCCCAAAAAATCTATGAAAACGTTTTTTCCCACAGTTTAGGCCGATACGTATTCTTTTACATATTCTTGGTAACAAAATTGCAATAAGCGTATATTGATTTGTGCAAAAGCGATGTGCAAATTTTATTTTATTTTTTGTGACATTGCGACGGAAAATATCGGACTTTCTTTTTCTGGGGGCGACATTCACATTTTATACAGCGATTAGTGCTATAAAACTGCACTGATTACTGTATAAATGTGCCTAGCAGGAAAGAGGTTAACACTAGGGGGCACTGAAGGGTTAAATGTGTTCCCTATGGAGTAATTCACTAGGGGGAGGAGATCGATCTGCCTCACCTCTGACAGGATGTGGATCTGTGTGTTTACACACGCAGATCCACGGTCATTTCGGCCACCGTGCACACGCATTGGTTCCTGAGCGATGCATCGCGCGTCCCCTAGATGGCTGGGAAGCCCAGGATGGCATATGACATCCATCCAGGATAGGAGATCCCATCTGTGGACGTCATTTGACAATGGGTGGGTAGGGAAGTGGTTAAATATGAATTTGTTTGCTGTGATTGGCACTTTGCATTTTTTTCTTGACCTATCACAAAAAAAAAAAATCTCTAACCATCTCTTGTATCATGTATGTAATCTTAAACACACTGCTAATAGTATTGGCATTTCCTTTCGGTGCCCCTCTAGCAGACAGAATACAAGAGATCAATGCAGCCTCACCCGTGTCCATTGTATGCAGCCTGCCTGTGCTTTTATCAGAGTGGTGATCTTCGTGTGTCACTGAAGGGTTTGAATTCCTCGGGCCGCACTAACAATGTCCAGCCTCCTGTGATTGTCACACTGATTCAATGTCCCGCTATTGGATCAGTGTGCCGTCCATCACAGGAGGCGGGACATTGTTACTATGGCCTGGATAATTCAGCTCCGTGACACGCGGATGTTACTATGGCCTGGATAATTCAGCTCCGTGACACGCGGAGGGGGAAGTGGAGGACTGGGGCGTGTCAGGGTGACACTCCCACAATGGGGAGTGTTGTGCGTGGACCCTCCCTTGGACTACAGGAGAGTCATGTCACAGGTAAAGGAGCTGTGTGTTAGTGGGCATCCTGACTCTCCTGTAGCCCAAGGGAGGGGGCCAGCACGACACTCCACACCAGGAAGAAAGCCTCACATTACTGTGTGTACTTAGACAGAAGAACAGGAAGTGAGGGTTTCTCAGAAGAAATAAGGACATTTTAAAAGGAAAATGGAAGTATGAGGCAAGTGAAGGAGGACTGCACTAAGGTAAAGGAAGCTATTTAGGGGAAAAAATTGTATATTTTTAAGGCCGCGTACACACGATCAGTCCATCCGATGAACGGTCTGAAGGACCGTTTTCATCGGTTAACTGATGGAGCTGACTGTTGGTCGATGTGCCTACACACAATCGGTTAAAAAAAAAGATTGTGTTGTGACGCGGTAAATTAAGTTCAATGCTTCCAAGCATGCGTCGACTTGATTCTGAGCATGCATGGCCTTTTAACCGATGCTTTTGCATACCAACGGTCGGTTTTGAACCATCGGTCAAATTTTAAAGCAAGTTTTTTTTTTGACCTAAGGATAACTGACCGATGGGGCCCGCACGTTCGGTTTGGACCGATGAAACGGTCCTTCACTCCGCTTTCATCGGTTTTGACTGATCGTGTGTATGCGGCCCAAGACTATGTGTGTGTTTGTCTTTTTTTTTTTTTTCTTTGTATAATTGCATTAAGCATTGTCATTCTGTGTATATCTGAATATTCTTATTTTAAGTGGTATAACTTAATTTTCTTAAAGGAGTTGTAAAGGTACAAGTTTTTTTACCTTAATGCATCCTATGCATTAAGGTAAAAAAACATCTCCCCCCCCCCCCCCCCCCCCGAGCCCCCGTTGTACTTACATGACCGTTCGAATCTCTCGGGCGCGTCCACGTCGTCCTCTTTGGGTTCCCAGCCTGGCCGTTGATTGGCTAGGCTGGGCGGATTGATAGCAGCGCAGCCATTGGCTAGCCCTGCTGTCAATCAGAGCGGATGACGCGGCGCGCCGGGGGGTGGAGCCGAGTGATACAATCGGCGGCTATGGCCGCCGCTGTATCACCGGAGCGCGCTAGCAAAAGCTTTCCACCGTGCGAGCGCCCTTGCATGAAGATGGAAAGCTTTTGCAAGGAGGAGCCCAGACAGCTGCCGATGGACCCCAGAAGACAGCTTTCCGGGACACTCTGTGCAAAACAAACTGCACAGTGGAGGTAAGTATCACATGTTTGTTTTTGTTTTTTAAAAGCCCTGACTTTAGTGTCCCTTTAAAGCTAAACTCCAACTTTCTTTTTACTAGAATTGAATGGAAAGATCAGTCCCAGCATAGATCATTACTCTGCAAACAGAGCAACATGGTACAGATCTCTTGATCTTCTGTCAAGTGTTGGCTTTGTACCATGTGACAGTCTGGATATAGACTGAGGACCTTCCAGCCACTTCCCGATTCATCTTTAGCCTTTTGTAGTCTGCAAAAGATGCAACTTCTTCTCTCATAGCTCTAATAGTGGGTGGGAATGAATACATCTTAATTGGCTTTCAGCCCCACCCAGTCACACCTACAAAGTCCATACCCAAGTCTCTCCTCATGGATCCCAGCATTATATATATTTTTAAAAAGCCCTCCATATATACACGGCCTGCTAGCTGTACTGATGCTGGGAGAGATGAATATAAAGCCCTGGTACATACAGCACCACATAAGTCATGTGACTTCCAGCGCCGCTATCGCAGACTACCACTATCGCACAGAAAATGCACGCTTTTTCTTGCAGATTTCCCTGCATTTTGAAACTCGTAGATGTGAACAAATGGTAACCCAAGCACCACATGCATTGTCACATGTTTTTAAAATGCACAGCAGAGCACACGTTTTTCGTTTGAAAATGCAGCCTATATTGGAACACATTGTTACAAGTTTCCAAAACGCATGGCAAAGTATGCATTTTTTTTCGTGCGGCTTGTTGTGCATTTGAAAACGTGCAGATGTAAAAGAATGGTGATGCAAGAACACTGCATGTTTTCTACATGCACAAAAAGGCATTATTTTTCTTGCGAGTTTCTGTGCATTTGGACGAATAAGGCAAGCACAGTTTACAGTGGTCTGGTGCAGATGTGGAATGGACGTGTGTGTGTACCAATGGCTGCGGCTGCTGAGCCCATATAGTGCAATGACAGGCTGGTGCCAGCCGCAGCTATCTGTTGGTGTTCAAGGCCAATTGCTTTTCTGTGGCTGGGTTTGCCATGTGTAGCTCCTTTTTTTTTTTTTTTTTTTCTTTTTTTTTTCTCCCTCAAGTAGTGTAAACGCTACTAAAAGTTGAGAACAGTGTCAGCCTGTCATCAATTTGTACAGGCTTCCTTTTAGCAGCCGCTCAGAAGTGGTTAAGTGTACCTGAAGGAGAAAATATGCTAATGGTCGAGCCCTTATTGAATGTTTTACATTCAGATGCAAGTAGTTTACATTCCTGTATTGGTGGTATCGGCCTACTGTATGTAATTCTATGTACAGTAGCACTCAGACTGGAGGATAGACTCCTGCAGTGCACATGCACAACGCTGCAATACCGAAGATCAGACAGAACTTTCATGACTACTTTTTGCTCATGCCCATTTAAGTTTTTTTTTTTTTTTTTTCAAACTAAATTTTTTTTAACATGTTTGGCCATTTTAGATGGCTACATGAAAGTCCTCTATTGTGGGCACACTATTTGATAATCCTTTCATCGACACAAAATGTTTGTTTTTTGGACTCATTGGAGCACAATGAATCTTGGGATCCAGTTACCCGCTTTTAAGCCCAGTCTAGCTTGTTGGGGAAGCCATGAAATTAAAATTATTCCATCTTTGATTTTATATATATATATATATATATATATATATATAAAATTTTATATTACTTACTGGTTGGCACTGAGGTGATGCTCGCTGGTGGGCTGCACCCCACCTCTCCACCCTAAACAATTATCTCCTCTCCACCCTAGGTTTTTTGAGATGAGGAAAAAAAAATCGGGCTAAAATATCGGCCTCAAAAATCGGCAACACATGTCGGCCATCGGCCGCCCCGATTTCCAAATATCGGCATCGGCCAGAGAAAAACCTATATCGGTCGACCTCTAAATGTGATTACTCCAAACATCGAGATAGATGGAGGGGGAGAGAGAAAGAGAGATAAAGAGATGTATAGACAGATTTTACCATGCAGCTCTATGTATATATCTATTTGAAAACTAGAGCTCCACCTACTGACTACATAGACTGTATCATATTAATAGAAAATAAAAAATATTTTATGTTTAACCTTTTTTTTTTTTTTTCCTCTATTGCCCATAGAGGGGCACCATTTTAAAGTGTTACTAAAGCCAGCACCCTGAATTCACGGTATCTGGTCTGCCATAGTAAATGCAATTATTTTAGTAAATCTAAACTGCTAAAGTGCCTTTTTTCATCAGCATTGTGTAGCAGTTTTGTGACTTTTTTCCGTGTCTGGTTAAAGCTTGTCAGAATTTTCATTCTCCTGGGGCTGCATGACCCCTGACTTTGTCTGTACAGTGCTGATTGGCTCTATGCTGATCACATGCACCCACTAGCAATGCACACCATACTGAGCATGTGCAGCATGCCTCCAAGGCTCTGTTCCATCAGCAGATGGATTGGGGACAGTAAAAGTGAGGATCGGAGAAGACTGCCATTTTACACAATGCAGTGGTTTAACCAGTTAGGGTCCACATTGAACAGAACGAGCATGCTTAACTGCATATACAGACCAATTTTACTGTTGTGGGTTTAGCAACACTTTAACCATGTGTTATACTGCTCAAGAATTGGACATTAGGCACACAAAGCGAAGGCTGGTCAATGTGGCCTTAACCCGTCCTTTTAACCATCCTGCTTAGTTTAGCTTGGTGGTCTCTAGAAGGCTAGACCTTGTCCAGCTGTTTCCAGACTTTGCTCATGAGATTTTTTTCTCCAGTAGCAGTTAATTCAGGCTGGGTAACCTACCCTGCATTAAATGTTTTGCAATCCTCCAAAAAGTGCACTAGAGCACCCCCCCCCCCCCCACACACACAAATTATACGAAATCTACATGGGCAAAAACCGCCTATAAACTAAACACGCATTACCACATTTTGGGGTCTGAACCCATTTTTTTGCTTTCAAAGAAACGCTGTTAAACGCAACTTCCTAAACAAGACTGTACATGGTCACATAAGATAACATTAAATGAGTTCAGGGGCAGTTGGGGGGGGGGGGGGGGGGAAAGCGTTCAACTGCCTCTGAATGTCCGTTTAGCAGCGTCCTGTGTACATGGGGTCTTATGCCAATCTTTTGGTCTGGGGCTGAATACCGGGCACCTTATTGGTTCAAGGATGTTTGTTTTCAGTGGAAAACCTGTAACCACTACTTATTGGTGAATAGAGTACTTCCTTTCCTCAGGAGTGGATGAGAAGATCACTGTAAGCACAATCATTCAGTTGAACCTTTTGTCCAGGGGGACACTCGTATAGCTTCCTTTTTGGACTTCATGTATGAAAATGAGTCATTTAAAAAAACGTTTGCTTATAGCATGGCAAGTTTTTTTTATTCTCCAATTATTTTTTTACCTTGCAGTTCTATTGTGATCCTAACTGTTCTTAAATTTGCTGTTATGACTTGTACCTACCTGAATTCTCTATGTTCAGCTATGAAGTACCACCTCCCACATATTTGAAATGGTATAAAAAAATAAAACCTGCCAATGTACTAACCTTCACCCTCCATGCACAATAAACTGGTGTTCCATTTCACATGGCTGAAATCAGAGTACTCTAATTAGAATGCTCTGTAAATGATTGTATTTCTGTAATGTTTTTCCTGATATGGTGTAAGTGTACAACACCAACAATTGACACGCTGAAGTAATTTAATATAATCTCCCCATGGGTGTTTTAAGACATGGATTTTGAGCTTGGTTAACTATTGTTACAATGCTTAATGGTGTAAATGTACATTTTATAGGAGTGAAGGCTAAAGGGTTAATTTAGTGTTCAGTCATCCTGCTGGATTCTCAGAGGAGAAAGCATTAACACATTGGAAATGAACAGTATCAGCTAGACAGATGGTAGCAAATGCTTGCTTTTGCCAGCAGCAAACACCGTTTGAGTCATCCTCACACATACTACTAGAGCAGATGGAGTTGCTGGGCAGGAAGAAAGTTTACCACATCCTTGCTTTTGTAGTGTAATTTTTGAATCCAGGGATGTTAAGACTGGTTTTACAACTGTGTGTGTACCTAATAGATTTTATCTTCTATATTAGATGTCTGAATGAGAGTAAACAAGCATATTGCAGCCTGTCTTAGAGGTGTGTGTGTGTGTGTCCCCCCCCTTTACCAGGGATTTAATAATACATTTAGAAAAGATTTCCCTCTGGGTGATTTATGTAAATTGTAGGGATGTTGACAAACTTTGTTGCAGATTCCTACACTTTGATATTCTAAAGAAATAGCTGTGTCCATGTGTAAAGAGAACGGGGGTCTATAGATCTAATCGCCCGCTGCACTTGCAGAATTCTCATGAAGAAAGTGCCAGGGTCTGCTTCTTTTTAGACTTTTTTTTGTTTTGCTATAGAATAACTTGACCCCCCTCCAGAACATTTTCTGAAAACGTTTTTTTTTTTTTTTTTTAATTTGTTCTGCAATTTTATCAGATGCATGTTTTCAGGAAAAAATACACAAACAAATTTAAAATCTTTTGGTGAAATTTATAAAAGTTGTATTGACTGAATAGATGCCAAACATGTCAAATTGGTAAAAGAAAAATATCTGTAAAAGTTGGCACTAGAATTGTTGCTGCTGTTCCAAAGTTCACTGCGATACAGCACACATTTATGTAGACATGTGTAGTATCGTAGTTCTAGAATCATAATTGGTTATGGAGAAGTTTAGTGCATTTGCTGGTAGACAGTGTTTTATTTTTTTCATTATTGCTATTACAAGGGAACTATCTAGCTCCCTATGTGATGGCATTGAGAGAAATCTTAGAGTTGCTAGAGGGCCAACAACGGTATGCAAAAACTTTATTGAAAGACTTTAAACATTATACACAATTGGAAAGGGATGCTATCCAAGAAGAAGGTACTTTCCAGAAATGCCAATTGATTTTTAAAAACATGAAAATGACAACCTTGTCTCAAAACGGTGAGAGGGCACCATTCGCACACCTATTTAAACAGATCGACTAGTCCTAAATAAACCTGATGTGGTGTTTCTGAAGCTCAAATATCGCAGACTGTGGCTCAACGGCATTTATGCCCAAATATGGTCTTCTGCAAAAGGTGGCAGCACTGTGTATATAGCGCAATTACCTGAGCCTCTGTGAATCAAAAATATTAAGCTTTAGAAATGTGACCAAACATGCAGTAGCAGGTTACTAAATGAACTGAAGTGGAAACTATAAAGTCCAAAAACAATAAATCCCTGGGTTTGAACGTGCATGTATCCACAAGACACAGTACAGGGACTATGTTGTGAGCTTGCATGTAAACGTGTCAAAGCTTGAAAGTTTCAAATTTTGCCATGTAAATGTTTGTAATGCACATGCAGCACGATCCAGGTTGGAAAATTGGTATCGGAATAGAAGCTCTCAGTTCATGTACCAAGCGGTACAAAAGCACATTGTCTCAAGTCATTACACTTCATAGTGTCTTTGGCATTCAGAGTCCCACTCCTAGATGTCAACAAGTGGAAACTTGCCACAGTGCATATACAGCAGTACAGCCAATCGGAGCCAGAGTCTGTGGCTCCGGAAGGAAGAGGGGCGCTGAGATGGACACAGCCTGCACAGGGGACAGCGCTGGATTAGTTTTCAGGTAAGTGTCACATAATGGGCTAGTATGTGATGCATATGCTTTTAATTTGCAGTGGGCAAAAGGAAGTAAAACCCATCAAGGTTTACTTCCTCTTTAAGCTGGCCAGTTCTTTAATAAAGGATAACTGTCCAGTGTATAGGTCATGCAGCCAATGAAGACCGTGGATACTTGGCAACACTTTTTTAAATCCGTTGTATTGCACAACACTTGCATATATCTAGTGTAGTGTACAGCCTCAGATGATACACAAGGATGAAACAAATCTCTCTTCATATGTCTTGCATGTATATCTGCTGTCTTCAGCTTTATATATTCTTTAGAAAGTGGACATGGTATTAGATTTTCTCTTCCTGTTAAGCACTGGGAGTGAATTATTGGCAGACAGCTGATTTGAGGAAAGGCAACCCACACCCCTCCATGTAGGGAGAGACTTGCAGAGCTGTGCTGTGACGAGGCAAGCTCTCTGCTAATCTATTTATGGTGTAGTAGTGGGTAGCACCCTTGCCTAGCAGTAAAAAGGGTCTCTGGTTCGAATCCCAATCACGACACTACCTGCCTGGAGTTTGCATGTTCTCCCTGTGTGGGTTTCCTCCCACACTCCAAAGACATGCTGATAGGTTAATTGGCTTCTGTCCAAGTTGGCCCTAGTATATGAATGCGAGTTAGGAACCTTAGGTTGTAAGCTCATTAAGGGTAGGGACCGATGTAAATGTATTTGTAAAGCGCTGCGTAAATTGACGGTGCTATATAAGTACCCTTTTAACAATAATTTATAGCAACCTTGCTCGACACAAATTTTAGGCTGGTTCTATCTTGTTTGAGTGTGTGTGTGTGTGTGTGTGTATATGTATATGTATATATATGTATGTGTGTATATATATATATATATATATATATATATATATATATATATATATATATATATATATATATATCTCTTGGGTTAAATCAATGATTCAGGTTAACATCCACTTTAAAGCTCTCCCCTGAGGAACTCACCGCTCCGTAGTACTTGCACGTTGTGCTGTAATACTTGGGCGTCTTGCGCCACTGGTTCACCGGTCTGGTTACTTCCATGTCTTGAGCTGAAAGTTACTTCACGGGTGCTCACTTTAGGGGAAAGCAGGCCTGATGGTGATGGGCCACACGGAACAGGTGCAGTAGATCTGTGGAAGCAGCTAATGTGATGCTGGTTGGATGGCGCTCCCTACATCCTGACCTTTGTTCTTGTTCCTTGTGGTGGCACTGGGCAGATGACAGGGATGTGTTTGTGTGTTTAAAAATAAAATAAAAAAGCCACACTGCCTGCACTGTATTAATCGGGCAGCTATACAGAAATGCTCATGGGTATTGCCAGCATGAGCTGGTTTTAACCACTTCAGCCCTGGAAGGTTTTACCCCCTTAATGACCAGACGATAAGGCACTGCATTACTTTAGCTGACAATAAATTGCACGATAGTACCCAAATAACATTGATGTCCTTTCTTCCCCCCCCCCACAAATGGAGCTTTCTTTTGATGGTATTTGGTCACCCGTGTTTTTTTTTATTTATAAATCCTGATTGTGTGTGCAGGATGATGGGGAGGGGCAGCACTGTCACGAGGAAGGAGGGGAGGAGAACACAGGAGGAGAGCAGATGGCATGGTGCAGATGGGAGGCACGCAAACTGATCTTGGCAGCCATGATACACTGTGGTTAGTTTACATATGGCAGGGCAGGATCAGTCAGGTGTTGCAGGGGGCCAAATGATGGCATAAGCATCATATAACATGCTTTAAAGGACCAGGATCCCTATATTTTTTTTTTTCATATTTTTTTCCAAAAGACTTCTTATGCCATTCAGAAAATACCTTTGTGGTGTTAAATGTATCATTTTGTTGCTGTTTTCTCCTGTCCTGGCACTTCAGAGACTTAAATCAGTGGGCAAGTTCACTTTTACAGTTTAAAAAATAAAAATACGCTCAAGGCATGCTGTGGATAGAGGGAGGGGAAAAGTGGATGTCATGCTGCATTCTATTGACTTAATTGCAAATCCCCCCCCCCCCCCTCTCATTGACTTAATTTCAAAAAACTATTTAAACTGTCCCTCTCTGTTTCTGTCCAAGTACATTTTTATAGATGGATAGATTTGCCAGCAGAATTTCTATTTCAGTGCCACACTGCTCCTTGTGTTTTAGACCCCTCTGTCTAGGCTGTAGAAAAGTTATCCCCTTACCTGGCAGAAGTAGCAGAAAAAAAGTCAACTTTATTTCTTTCTCGTACATCACGGGACACAGAGCGGCATATTCATTACTATGTGGGTTATATGGAGTACCTTCAGGTGTGGACACTGGCAATCTCAAACAGGAAGTCCCCTCCCTATATAACCCCCTCCCCTAGAGGGAGTCCCTCAGTTTTTTCGCCAGTGTCTTAGGTGTTGGTCACGGAATAGCTTTGCTCCACATCCTTGGGATTAAGGGCGGGCTAACCGGATCTGTCCAAGGAGCCTCAGTGCCAAAGTGGACAGTACCCGGGCCCCAAACCGTGGGGTTTTGCCTATAATGCTCCTCTTTGGAGGGCTGGACCCTGGGCCCAGGATTTGGAGTTTGCAAAAACCATAAGTTCCTGTTTGCCAGGGTGCTATATAGGTCCAGGACAGTGGGTACCTTCACAGGACCCCAGGGCCTGAAGGTCTACTACGCTACCCACGGAGATGGGAGAAGATTGGATCAGTTTGCTGGACAAACATCCTGCAGCATGGAGCAGGTAAGGGGGAGCCTGCGGGACTTGGTTCGACAGCAGGCTCTCCGGGGTAACCTAAAAGGGGGGATAGCCTAAGTATGCTCTGCATGGGCAACCTTGTTCACTATGTCTGAAGAGAGACAGGATGACACCTTTTCTCCCCCATCACTAGGTTCCCCTGTCTAAGAATGTGTTGCTAGCTAACCTGCTGTTTTCTTCCTAGGACTAGTAAGGATCCCTAGGGGCCTTTTGGAGAGTCCTACCTGGCCGGGGGTTTGAATCTGCCGCCTGTTTCTGCAGTCCTGGTTCTCCAGCAGCGCGGCTCCTCCATGTTCCTCCTGTTTCCGGCATACGCGCGCGCGTGCACGTCTTATAGACGTTTTTCGCGCCGTTCACACAGGAGGGCGGGGGGGGGGGGCGTGCCTGCGGCGTCATACAGGGGCGCGCCTTGTGCTGTTATAGATCAGCAGGCATTGTCAGGGCTCAGTCTGAGGCTGATTTCAGAAGGAGAGGACGCAGAGCGGCAGAACAGTGACTCCCGGTGGCGGAAGAGGGGTAGTACATGCTGGACTTTGTTCCAATGCCTTTTTTGTTAAGCCAAGAAATTCCCCTTTTTGCAGCAGGTTGGAGGCTGGCAAACTAAGTTTGGGGTCACTATGTTTTAAAAAAAAAAAAAAAAAAAAAAAAAAAAAATATATATAATATATATTTAAAAAAAAAAAAAAAAGAGAAAAACATACGGGATCCCATCAGTTTTTGGGCATTAGTGATCTATTGTCCCCTAAGCTCTGGTTTTGTACTCCTGGCCACTACAGTCTGTTGTGTGGGCGGAGTCCCTCGATTTTGTATTATGGCTTCCAAAGGTTCGGGGTCAAAGGGTACAAAAAAGACCAAAAAACAAAGGGGTTCCCCTTCTGATTCTGATGATATGCCGATACTTTCCCCGCAACTTATTAACATAAAGAGCGCCTTGGATGAGCCATTAGGGGGATCTGGTGCGGAGGCTGGCCCAGATCAGCCCAGCCCTGTGTTTATCACAGAGGAGATGCTAGCCGTATCCCTAGGGGGGCTAGAAGAGAGAATAGCAGCATTGATCGCTAGAGCTATTCCTGGTAAGAAACGGGTTAGATCCCCATCACCAAGAGGTGTATCCTCAGATGCTGAGATTCTCTCTCCGGAGGAATTAGAATCACAGGAGGATCAACTAGACCTGAACCAAGAGGGTTCAGGGATTGAGGGATCTGCCTCTGAGGAACCATTTTCAGACTCCCAGACAGAAAGACTGTGGGTACAGTCTTTGACGGACATGGTCCGCTCGGCATTTAGTTTACCATTGCCAGAGCCTCAGGTTCCTCCGGTATCCTCTCTGGGCTCTTTGAAAGCTCCGTTAAGCAACGCAGTTTTTCCGGTCCATCCTCTCTTGGAGGAATTGATCTTTCGGGATTGGGTACGGCCGGACAGGATTTTTCTGCCACCGAAAAGATTTGCGGTCATTTACCCCATGGAGGAAAGATTCTCCAAGAGGTGGAGGCTTCCAGTAGTGGATGCAGCCATCTCATGTGTGAATAAATCACTAACTTTCCCGGTGGAAAACATACATATGTTTAAAGATCCGGTTGATAAAAGGTTAGAGACACTTTTAAAAGCATCCTTTGCTACGGCAGGAGCAGTGGTGCAGCCAGCTGTGGCTGCGATTGGTGTTTGTCAGGCGTTAAAGGACCAGACAAAGGAAATGTTAAAGGACATGCCTACCCAACAAGCAGAAGAGTTTTCTGACATTCCCAGAGCTCTGTGTTTTGCTGTAGATGCTATAAAAGATTCCATCCAGCAGGCCTCTCGTTTATCACTATTTTTGGTGCACATGAGAAGGCTCTTATGGTTGAAGAACTGGGCGGCGGAGCCCCCATGCAAAAAGCTTCTGGCAGGGTTTCCCTTCCATGGAGGACGACTCTTCGGAGAGGATCTGGATAAATATATTCAGACTATTTCAAATGGCAAGAGTACCCTTTTACCGGTCAAAAAGACATTCCGGGGTCCTACATTTAAAAGGCAGCTCTTTCCTGTCTCGGGGCCCTCAAATTCCAGGCAGTATCGACGGCCGCCTGCACGATCCAACGTTAACAGTAGATCACAGGGACAGGCCCCTGGGGGTAAGAGGCCATGGTATCGCAAGCCGACAAAGACAGCCCCTAAGTCTGCCTTATGAAGGGGCGCCCCCCACTCTCGCGGGTGGGGGGAAGGCTTCGTTTCTTCTCAGAAGTTTGGGAAGCCAAGATCCCCGACAAATGGGTCCGGGCATCTGTAACCACAGGTTACAGACTGGAGTTTCTAAGGTATCCTCCGCCTCATTTTCAAGAATCAAGGCTACCAAGGGATCCAGCAAGGAAGGCCTCAATGCTGGCAGCTTTGGATCACCTGCTTTGCCAGGACGTAATAATAGAGGTGCCAGCCCAAGAGCAAGGGCTAGGTTTCTATTCCAATCTCTTTGTCATACCAAAGCCCAACGGCGATGTCAGGCCAATCTTGGACCTAAAGAGGTTAAACGGTTACCTAAGGGTTCGTTCCTTCCGGATGGAATCCATCCGGTCAGCAGCCGCCGCGCTTCAGAAGGACGATTTTCTGGCCTCCATAGACATAAAGGATGCTTACCTTCATGTACCAATCTTTCAGTTGCATCAAAGATTTTTACGCTTCGCGGTGGGGCAGCGACACTTCCAATTCAGGGCGCTCCCCTTCGGGCTGGCCACGGCCCCCCGGGTATTCACGAAGATCCTAGCCCCAGTTCTGGCCAATTTAAGGATCCAGGGGGTCACAGTCCTAGCATACTTGGACGACCTTTTAATCATAGATCACTCACGGCCGGGTCTGCAAAAGGCAGTAAACCTCACGGTTCGGTACCTCGAATTTGGCTGGGTCCTAAACCGGGGAAAGTCAACGTTCCAGCCTACAAAGCAGTTGGAATACCTCGGCATGAGGTTAGACACAGAACAGCAAAGGGTGTTCCTGCCCCTGGTAAAGATCGAGGCTATCAAGGGGTTGGTTCAGTTGGTTCTAAACAAGAAAAAAACAACTATTCGCCTGTGTATGCGAGTACTAGGCAAGCTAGTGGCCACGTTCGAGGCAGTACCATACGCTCAGATCCACACTCGCGTCCTACAGGCAGCCATTCTAGCAGCCTGGGGCAAGAGGGCACATGCCTTAGAGTCCCCTTTGACGCTATCATCAAGGGTCCGACAAAGCCTGGCCTGGTGGTTGAACCCCCAGAATCTTCTAAAGGGAAAATCCTTCAGCCCTGTTGTCTGGAAGGTAGTTACCACAGACGCCAGCCTGGCAGGCTGGGGGGCGGTCTTCGAGGGGTTCTCTCGCCAGGGAACTTGGGTGAAAGCAGAGAGGCAGCTCCCCATCAATATCTTGGAGATCAGAGCTGCTCGCCTAGCCCTTCTGGCATGGACCTCCAGATTAAAGGGGTTCCCGGTGAGAATCCAGTCAGACAATGCCACGGCGGTGGCATACATAAACCACCAAGGGGGAACCAGGAGTCAGGCCGCTCAGAGGGAGGTGAGCTTGATTTTTCAGTGGGCAGAGGTTCATGTACCCTGCATTTCGGCGATATTCATTCCTGGAGTGGACAACCTGCAGGCAGACTTCTTAAGTCGCCAGAGTCTGTTGCCAGGGGAGTGGTCTCTGCATCCCCAGGTCTTTCAGACAATCTGCCAGAGGTGGGGAATGCCGGACGTAGATATAATGGCATCCAGGTTCAACAAGAAACTAGACAGGTTCGTGTCTCGAGCGAGGGATCCTATGGCCTGCGGAAACCGATGCGTTGGTTTGCCCTTGGCATCAATTCAAACTTCTATATGCATTCCCTCCGCTACAGTTACTCCCTCGCCTGTTGCGCAGGATCAGAGTGGAGCACAAGCCAGTCATTCTAGTAGCTCCGGCTTGGCCCCGGAGGACTTGGTACTCACTAGTCCTGAAGATGGCAGTGGGAGACCCTTGGACTCTTCCTCTACAACCAGACCTACTCTCACAAGGCCCGATCCTCCACCCTACATTACGGCGTCTAAATTTGACGGCCTGGAGGCTGAATCCCTGATTCTCAGGGGTAGAGGTCTGTCTAGGCAGGTAATTCCTACCCTGATTAGGGCTAGAAAGCCGGCCTCCAGGGTGATTTATTACAGGGTGTGGAGGAACTACGTAGGCTGGTGTGAATCCAAAAGATGGAATTCCCGCAAATATACTATTGATAGGGTGTTAAGTTTTCTCCAGCTAGGAGTGGATAAAGGCCTGGCATTAAGCACAATCAAGGGACAGATCTCAGCTCTGTCAGTGTGGTTTCAGAGGCCACTGGCCACCCACTCGCTGGTAAAGACCTTCTTACAGGGGGTCTTGCGTATTAATCCTCCTGTCAAGTCACCAATTTGTCCATGGGACTTAAATCTTGTCCTGTCCACTCTACAGAAACAACCCTTTGAGCCGTTGGCTGAGATTCCTTTAGTCTTACTGACAAGAAAGTTGGTTTTCTTGGTCGCCATAGTTTCGGCCAGGAGAGTGTCAGAATTAGCAGCCTTATCGTGTAAGGAACCATATCTCGTTCTGCATAAGGACAGGGCAGTTCTCCGGCCCCATCCTTCCTTTCTACCAAAGGTTATATCCAAATTTCACTTGAACCAGGATTTGGTACTTCCATCCTTCTTTCCAAAACCCACATCTAGAAAGGAGGGGTTGCTGCATACCTTGGATATTGTCCGGGCCATGAAGGCCTATCTTAAAGCTACAGAAAAGATCCGGAAAACAGATGTGTTGTTCGTTCTACCAGATGGCCCCAAGAAGGGGCAGGCAGCTGCAAAATCCACCATCTCGAGATGGATTAGACAATTAATCATTCAAGCCTACGGTTTGAAGAGGTTGCCTCCTCCTTTGTCGGTAAAGGCCCATTCTACCAGGGCCATGGGCGCCTCCTGGGCAGCACACCATCAGATCTCTATGGCTCAGATATGCAAGGCAGCGACGTGGTCGTCAGTCCACACGTTTACAAAGTTTTATCAACTAGACGTGAGAAGGAATGCAGATTCTGCCTTTGGACAGGCAGTACTACAGGCTGCAGTTTGAGATCCTCGGGATCAGAAGCACCCTTGGTTGTAAAAAGAAAAAAAAAAAAAAAAAAAAAAAAAGTTTTTTCTTGATTAAGTTGGAATTATTATTATTATTATTATTTGAGTTTACCTCTAAATTAAATCCTTCTTTGGAAGATGTCTCCCTCCCCTCATTAAAGCATTGCTTTCGGACATCCCACATAGTAATGAATATGCCGCTCTGTGTCCCGTGATGTACGAGAAAGAAAAAGGGATTTTTAAATACAGCTTACCTGTAAAATCCTTTTCTTGGAGTACATCACGGGACACAGAGCTCCCACCCCTCTTTTGGGTGACCATTTTGGGAGGCATACTGCTTGCTACAAAACTGAGGGACTCCCTCTAGGGGAGGGGGTTATATAGGGAGGGGACTTCCTGTTTGAGATTGCCAGTGTCCACACCTGAAGGTACTCCATATAACCCACATAGTAATGAATATGCCGCTCTGTGTCCCGTGATGTACTCCAAGAAAAGGATTTTACAGGTAAGCTGTATTTAAAAATCCCTTTTTTTACAACTTTAAAAAAAACTTGCTGTGCCTCTCGGTAAATATCTGTCTACTTTCCAAAAAGGTAAACTGAGAATGCTTTCAGATATAGAAGCATTCAATTTAATTAACTAAATGAGAAGTAAATGAAGAGCAATCCATTTGAATCCATCTTTAGTGTGACCACTCTTTGCCTTCAAAACCACATCAATTATTCTAGGTACACTTGCCCCACT
This sequence comes from Rana kukunoris, assembly GCA_029574335.1. NCBI lineage: Eukaryota > Metazoa > Chordata > Amphibia > Anura > Ranidae > Rana > Rana kukunoris. The sequence continues at coordinate 224,524,893 of CM056051.1, forward strand.
TCCACCTACTGCAGTTGGGAATGGACCGCTGCCGGAGAGGTAAAATTGGTCTGCTGAGCTAGCTGAATTTTGATCAGTGTATGGCCAACTAAATCCTCATAGCTGTGATTTTATTGGCCATTTGTTATGTTTTTACTAAAGGCAGCTGCCAAATGAGAAGGGAGAACACTAGGGAATGTGTGGATCCACATTTGTTTTGTGTAGTGATGTTCTCTCTCCCTAATACACATGTAGAAGCACAATGATCTACTTAAAGGAGTGTTAGCCTATGACTTCTCAACTGTGCAACCAGCAGAAACCAAGTTAAGAGGTCAGAGAGAATCCCCAAGGTCTGTCTGCTATTCTTGTACAGCAACTGGGAACTATATTGAGAAACCAGCAACACTTGGTTATGCAAGAATGCATGCACTTGCAGCTTCAGAGCGTAGCTTTTTTTTTTGGGGCTTTTATGTATTCTGTTCAGCCATGGTAAGCTGACATGCTTTAATGAGCTACACATTTAAGGAAAGGGTGCAAATCTACTGGTTGTTATCTGGGTAAATATTCCAGCATGATGGCACATTTGATTAGTATGATTTATGAGCCAAATATGGATGAGGTTATCTTATTGGCTTCTGTAGTTGGAGAGGTGATCGGATTCATGCATTAAGACCCCTTTCACACTGAGGCCCTGTAGGCCTTTAAAAAATGATTGCACAAATACCATGTGAGATAAAGTTGCAATAAATGCTGTTTTATTCCCTGGGTAATTTTCTAGCAAAAGATTTTTACATGTAGGAGAGGAGTGCCAAAATAGGCCCAGTATGGAAGTGGTTAAACTTCCTCATGTTCTGTGGCTACCAGCATGTGAATGGCCATATACTGTAGCTAATGGTAAAAAAATTAGAGTATACGTAGGATTCATGCTTTTCTACCAGGTTCAAGTTAAGCAGAGGTGCAGGCACAACAATTGCTGGTTTAGGATGAAGTTGGCATACAGCAAAATAGGGTTTGGAATATTATTTAGGAGTTGAACACTTTCTGGTTACAGCTACATTAGTAATCATGGTCTCCTGCAATCAGGATTTTCTGCCCAATGTTGGCCATTGGGTTCAGCAGTAAGGGGGTGGTGTAAGCTGAGGTGGTTTTTCCACAAAACAAAAATAAAAAGAAAAAAAGTTGCGCTCAGAAGGCACAAAATGACATTGTGAGAAATTATTAAACGTATCAATATAAATGAATAAACAAAAATAGGTAAATAAATGAATAAACCACATCTAATTGGAAAATAAAGTCCAAATATGGTGATGAAAACAAGTGTAATAAGAGTGGCTTGCACTACAACCAAATCTTAATTAGTCCATTAGAGCTGGTATCACAAAGGTGTAATTAAATGGTATAATTGGATGATTGTCCAAATTTCAACAAAGGCAATGATGATCGTAGATTACAGTATTCTAGGTGGAATTCACTATCGATCTCACAGAATTCTGCAGACACATCAGAAGGTAAGTAAAGATGTACTCTTACCAGATCCTGGTGTAATTCAGGCATATCAATCCACTGGCATCTGAAGGGGGAGATCTCCTCGACCGCTTACAGTACTTCCTCATAGGACTGATAGGTTTCACTGGATCAAAATACTTCCCACTAGTGCAGACTCCTCGTCCAGTTCAAAGAACCGAGGGGGAGAAGAAACGAGGGCTCGCAATGGTGAAATACTTCCAGGAAATTTATTAAAATATGTGCAGCAAATTATACATTTAAAATTCGCGGCTAAAAAAGGTTTAAAAGCAAAACGGCAGCAGAAAATAATTACGTGCACCCGTGCTTCCGGGGTCACGTAAAACGCGGTGACAGTGCGTGGCTCCGCCCTGACCGGTTTCGTCACAAAATGACGTTGTCAAAGGGCCATTTTCGTCATTTTGTGACGAAACCGGTCAGGGCGGAGCCACGCACTAACGTCACCGCGTTTTACGTGACCCCGGAAGCGCGGGTGCACGTAATTATTTTCTGCTGCTGTTTTGCTTTTAAACCTTTTTTAGCCGCAAATTTTAAATGTATAATTTGCTGCACATATTTTAATAAATTTCCTGGAAGTATTTCACCATTGCGAGCCCTCGTTTCTTCTCCCCCTCGGTTCTTTGAACTGGACGAGGAGTCTGCACTAGTGGGAAGTATTTTGATCCAGTGAAACCTATCAGTCCTATGAGGAAGTACTGTAAGCGGTCGAGGAGATCGCCCCCTTCAGATGCCAGTGGATTGATATGCCTGAATTACACCAGGATCTGGTAAGAGTACATCTTTACTTACCTTCTGATGTGTCTGCAGAATTCTGTGAGATCGATAGTGAATTCCACCTAGGATACTGTAATCTACGATCATCATTGCCTTTGTTGAAATTTGGACAATCATCCAATTATACCATTTAATTACACCTTTGTGATACCAGCTCTAATGGACTAATTAAGATTTGGTTGTAGTGCAAGCCACTCTTATTACACTTGTTTTCATCACCATATTTGGACTTTATTTTCCAATTAGATGTGGTTTATTCATTTATTTACCTATTTTTGTTTATTCATTTATATTGATACGTTTAATTTCTCACAATGTCATTTTGTGCCTTCTGAGCGCAACTTTTTTTCTTTTTATTTTTGCTTTTTCATGTATATCACATGTTTAAGGTTGCTGCTGGATACCTTTGTTCACCTATTTATTTATTTCATAATTAATTAATTATTTAATTAAGTAATTCGTTCATTAATTTGCTGTTATTGATTTTACATTAATTCATTCACCTTTAGCGCGAGAAATTTCCCCTTTGGATTTCCACAAAACAAGCCTGTTAATTCTACTTGATTGAGTATCCACTTGTTTTGGATTCATTAAATTGTGTGTGTGTGTTTTTTGCAGTCAACTGGAGATTTCCCAACGTGTGCAGGCCTGCATATAAAGAGGCATTGTATACCTAAATACCCTCTGGAGTGTCTTACGTGGTGAAATTTAGTTGGTAGTGTGGCTGGTTTCATTTTTCAAGGCTAGGACATGTGTCAAAAGGCCAATGGGCTCTGTTTAGAGCTGGGCGTTTTTTTTTTTTTTTTTGACACTGCACCGGTCCTGAGGAGCTGCAGGCAGGAGTTTTTAGGCGAGGCCGCTGCTGGCCTTGTTGACTAGGCCAAAGCCACGGCCTCGCCTAAACTTTTTTTTTTTTTTTTAAATATGAATCGACTTGACCTACCAATTTGATTTTTTAAACCGAATCTAAGCCCTATCTAAATTTACTATGCAGAGAGTACAGTATTGTAGCTAGAGGCGTTGAGCTAAAGAGTTGCTTAGTCCTACCGACACTACCCAAGATGTTGATCATGCTGCACTGTAACTAGACATAAAATGTTGAACAGTTTTTGTCTGTATGAAATTTACATGGTCACATATGTAATTCTATAACTGCACCATAAACTGTTGGATTCAATGAATGCAGTAGACCTACTGATGTCATGACATAAACTACATAATCCGGTCCTCCTCAGATTTGTTTTATGCCTTTCCTTTGTGCACTTCGTTGTGTTAATCATACTTTCTTTTTCCAATCGCATACCCTCCCTTTTTTCTATACTTCATTAGGAAGTACATGCATAAATACCTTGCTTGAGATGGCTTTCATCAGTGTTTTACGTATTTAGAATTTTTACAGAATTTTTTTTTTTTTTTGATTGAGAGGGCATAAAAACATAACAGGAGTTTGTCCTTTCTGACACCAACAAGCTGTTCTTGCTTTATGAACAAACTATAATTTTCCAGTTCATCAGACAAGGTTCTTGGTGACGCAGCCAACATAGTTACTTTCTAAACCTCTGAGACTATGATATAATAAGACGTGTCATTGGGGACCACGTTAGATGTTTTGCACTAGTAATGCACATAGTTTACAATATGCATGCTATATACAGCATAAAAAAAGTGATGGGTAGATACTGATTCAAAATGTTTTTTAGCATGTGGTTTTGTTTTATTTTATTTATATAATTGCACTGTTAATGCATAAATAAAATGGTTTCATTTTGACAGATTTGAGCAAGTGGTAATCTGATTTTTTGGTTGTTTTGGTACTCCCTCCTAGGAATAATACTTAGTAGGGGTGCACCGAATGTAAATTTTTGGTACCGGAACCAAAATTGCAGGCTTAAAATATTTTTTTTTATACACAATTTGTATTCGACTTTTTTTGTTTTTATTTAATATCAGCAATCTTAAATTAATATGATTTTTTTTTTATTGTTGCCCATTATTGATACCTATAGTGCAAGAAAAATGCAGTCTCTACCTTGTATCATGTCTGTAATCTTTCCATAAACGTAAACACACTGCTAATGGTGTATAAGTAATTGACTAACTGGTGTCGCTAAAAAAATCTTTGTGAAAAAAATCCACCTTATGAAATGGTTATATGAATAAAAGTCTGTTCAGTCCACAATTGATTCACAATACATAGAGGCAGAATGTCTTCAAAAATCCAATCGCCGTGGCAGAAGAAAATGTGTGCAGTAGCAAACCTTTTTAACTGTGCTCACCATTTTTCGTGTGTGAAAAATGCAAACTCTCCAGATATCAAAATTTAAACAAGCCCTGTAACACTCAGATTCTTTGGGTGTCCCTGTATATCTGAAGAGGATGGGTCTCGGCTCAGGATATATCTCCCTAATTTTATATATATATAACTAATGTGCACTTAAATTTTAAGGTTTCTATAAGTCAACACCAACATGTACAGCCAGCCTGGTACAAAAATGCTGTCTCCAAGTTGCGGTGTGCAGCCCTGCCGGGCAAAACTTCTGGCAACCTACAGCTCTTACTGCATCGGTTAGGCCAGTCATTCCTATGGCTGGTCTGTGTTTATGACCCAAATAAAAGTGTTGCACAGTAGGAGTGTGTTGCTAGTTTTTCCTGCCACTGTGAGACTTTGGCCATAAGTATTTTTTTACTTGGGCATCACACTGGGGGTTGTGGGAAGTTTTTAATATTACTAAAAAGTGAATCTGTGCATCTGCCGCCTCTGCACTGAGAACTGAGCCCATCGAACATCGCCAATGGCTCTGTTCTATCAGCTCCCCTAGCAGAAAGCAGCTCTTCGCTCTTCCTTCCCCACCTACTACACTGCCTATAATTTTCAGGGACTTTTTGTTCCAACCCATCCCCGAGCTATGGCTGGGAAGGGACAACTGGTACTCCCCTTTCTGCTAGTTTTCTGCTAGTTTTTTACTTTTTATATGTAAGATAAATGGATCCTCTTTAACAGTATAGATTAAATTATTGTGTGTGTAATTATACCATGTCAGTTTCTCTAGGTAAATCAATTTCTAAAGGTGCGATTGACATGAAATTTCAGTTGCTATCCATACGTTCAAAGAAACGAAAACATATAAAAATTCAGACATTAAGTTATGTGTAATAAAATGGAATGACACAGGGAAAAAGTATTGAACACATGAAGGGGAGGTGCAAAATGGCATGGAAAGCCTCAGCTCCAGGTGAAATCTGTCAGTAATTGGAAAGCCCTTTGTCTGTAAATATCAGCTGGTTGTCCCAACTGATGGCCTATAAAAAGGTGTCTCATATCTCATGATGGGTAAAAGCGAAGAGCTTTCTAGACCTTTGCAACCTTATTGTTGCCAAACATACTGATGGCATCGATTACAGAAGGATTTCTAATTTGAGTGTTCCAATGAGTACTGTTGGGGCCATAATCCATAAGTGGAAAATCATTTCCTCATTAACCGGCCATGACCAGGTGCTCCTTGCAAGATTTCTGACGGTGAAAATAATTTTATAAGAAGTTGTCCAAGAGCCAAGCACCACTTGTGGAGACCTTCAGAAAGATGTGGAATATGTGGGTACAATTGATTCAAAGAAAATCATAAGTAATGCACTCGATCGCTATGGCCTTCATGCATGCTTGCCACACAAGTCTCCATTGCTGAAGAAAAGGCATGTTGAAGCTCATTGAAAGTTTGCTGCACAACATTTAGACAATGTGAAATACAGGGAGAATATAGTCTGGTCAGATGAGACCGAAATTTAACTCTTTAGAAGCCATAATACGTGCCATGTTTGGAGGGTCAACTGGCACTGCACATCACCCCAAAAAACACCATACCAAAAGCAAAGTTTGAAGATGGGAACACTATGGTGTGGGGCTGTTTTTCAGCATATGGTACTGGCAAACATCATGCCATTGAAGGAAGGATGAATGGAAATACATACCCGTTTAGATAAAAATCGGCTGCCATCTACCAGAATGATGATGAAACGAGGGTGGGCATTTCAGAAAGACCATCTCAAACCCAACGCCAAGGAAACTCCATTGTCTTTTTAAATAAAGCTGCTAGAATGGCCCAGCCAATCACCTGACTTGAATCCAATAGAAAATCTATTGAAAGAACAAACTAAAGACCAGAGTTCAAAGAGGAGGCCCACGGAACTGACATTTTTTTTTTTTTTTTTTTTTTTAATAGACCCTGGAAGAATGGGCCAAAATAACACCTGAGCAATGTATGCAGTTAGTTTCTCATACAGAAGGCATCTTGAAGCTGTCATTGCCAACAAATGATTTTGTGCGTAGTATTACATTTCTGAACTTTGTTTTTGGTTTCTTTTTATGTATGGATAGCGTGAGTTGTTACCGATGTAGTGAAAATTTCATGTCAATGGCACCTGTTCAATACTAATTACTGTGAAATATATATTGGGGCCGAAATAACTATTCGACAACTAATCTATTATGAAATCGATTTATGGAAATTGTAATCGATTAATCGGCCAGTAACGTAATGGGGTTAAAAAAAAATTGTCCCTTTTTTATAGTTAAAAAGCAAATCGCTATTGTAAATATTACCTTCCCTGTCCCACAGTAAAAAATGAACCCCTTACAGTAGCGATTATTTGCTCTTTTTGTACTTTTTTATTTTATTTTATTTAACCCCATTAGGTTACTAAACATCTCAGGCCAGGGTTCACACCTCTGTTGTTTGCAAACACACTACAGTTCGTTTACATGTACTTCAATGGAGAAGCTGTAGAAAAGCATGTAATGTGTTTTTTTTTGTGGCAATTTTTTTGTAATCTGCCCAACAACAAATTGGCCCATTTTTTTTTTTTTTTTTTTTTTTTTTTAGGCTATCCGATTAATCAAAACAATAATTGGCCAACTAATCTATAGTTGCAGACTTAATATTTATATTCTCTATTTAAGTTTTTATGGAAATGTTTTTAAGCAGGCTTTCTATAATGAAATGACTACATTTGGTGGTCCGATCACAGCTGCTGCAGTTTTGTACACAGCCTCACTTTTTTTATGCTTTAGAACAGGTGGGAGAGCCCAAGGAAGGAGTATGTGTTGCCTAAATGATTTTCAGGGTTGGATAGACACCAACTTTGTACTCGCCCAAGGAATTGCCATAAAGTGCTTGGCACTTTGATTGCTGATCAGTGGTAGCTTGTGTTTTGTTGTGGAGCCTCTTGGAATAGGCATAGCATTTTCTAGATTTTATTTTTTCTTTGCCTTTTTTTGATTGTGTTCTCCAACCTCTCCTCCAGCTTCACAGTACAGCTCTGTCTAGGGCGACGAATATATCCCTTCACTTACTGTCCCATAGCCAAGGTTTTTTTTTTTTTTCTTAATGCATTCTATGCATTAAGATAAACCTGTGTGTAGCAGCAACCCCCCAATTGCCTACCTAACCTTCTCTGTGATGTCCATGATCCCCTCAGCCATCCAGTACACTCCTCCTGATTTGGCTGAGACAGAGCAGCAGCGCTTTTGGCTCCCACGGCTGGCTGTCACTCTATAAGGGGAGAGGGGACGAGACCAGATCGAGGCTCTGTGTCTGAATAAACAGAGCTCTGACTCAGTTTGGGTGACCCTTGTAGCAAGTTGCTGGCTGAAGGACAAAGAGGAACCCAAGAAGAGGAGGATCCAGGCTTCTCTGTGTAAAACCAACTGCAGAGGCGAGTAACGTGTGGGTTTTTTTTTTTAACAAGCCTTTGCAACCGCTTTACATGGAACTCCTTCGGGACCCCCAAGTCACCAGAACTAGTGTCCACATTGGAAGAGTTCCTCTTTATTTTTTGTGGGGACAATCCAAAATTTAGAGGGTTTTATTTATTTTTTTACTTTCACGTTCTAATCTTTTATTTATTTTTAATGGTCCTATGGCACTGGGTGGTTAGCCCCAATTACAGGTTTTTAGGTGTGGGCTGACTGCACAAGTGCACCGAGGCTGATGGTGCACAAAGTGCTACTGATATTTAGGGACAGTATGTGCCCAGTGCCGAATTACCTTTTTACTCTTCTTGCATGATGTAGCAAAAATTACTAAAATATGTGGGTGAACCAGTGCTATATTCTCTCAAACCACTTGGTGAGTTATTGATTCAATATATAAAAACAGACCATGAAAGGTGTAAATGGTGCAATCACAATATGTAAGGGCATCCAAACTGCACCACTACAGAGTTTTGGACACTTCACATATTGTACACACTGGATTTTGCACCATTTAGCCATTATAGTGCATGGTTTCACCTTTTTATGTATAACGTTGTTGTGTTTTTTTTTTTTTTAAGCATATCTGTTTTGGCATTTATGTATATTTGATTATAATTTTTTTTTTTCGTGTGTGTACTATTTATTTTAAATGTAGGCATGACATTTTACTCTTTGGGCCCCCTGAACCTTTTCCTGGTTCAGATTCCTAAAGCTTAACTCTGGGTGTGATGGACATATTTGCCTTTATTGCTTTAACGCCTGAAGGCTGCTTTTTTTGAGCACCCGGTTCCCCGAAGGCACTTCCTGGTTGCAGCGCTGACATTCTACAATACAGGATGCCTTGGGCGGGGAGCATAGGACAGCAGAAGCGAGGACTGACTCGAGTAAAGAACAAAGGAGTAAATAAACTTTTTGCATGCAATAACCTCAGTGAGCATTCCCGCCGATGAGCATCCACAGCCGATCGCTAGGAATGTGATTTTCTCCACAAGTGATTGGCTGCGATTAGCTGCAGGAGCTGGCAGCCTCCCTTTGCTTTCAATGGGACTGCCTCCTGCAGATGATCACTAAGAGTGCCTGCTGAGGTTACTGCATGTGATCAGTGTCGGGTGTATTTGCAGGTGTGAATGTACCCTGAAAGTTTTTCTACAGCACTTGGCTTTAACTTTCTTTGGCAATAAACTTTGCACTGCTCTACACCTGGCTGGTTTCAGGGTCTACCTGGAGATTTGTGGCTTTTTCTTGGAAAATTACCTTTATTCTTTTGTGATTTCTTAAGTATTATGTCATGTTTCATATGCAGTTAGGGGATGCTCTAATTTTTGCTGTGTTCTGTAACCCCACACTACATGGGTTTGTCAGGCCTCAGATGAACTAATTAGATTAACCAAGAAGCTTTCCTTAGATAATCATTTAGGGAGCCATTTCTTATGCTGGAGCTCGCTGCTGATAATGTGCAGTTGAAGGTCAAATGCTTAGCAGAGAATAGCAGCAGCAGAAGCTTAATCTCAGGCAGTGGTTTAAAATTACTTAACCGTTGGCTTTTTAAACATCCATCAAAGCCTTTTATTCAAGCCTGATCTCTTGGCAAAAACAATAACCAATACTTGGTGAAAATGTGCTTATTTGCCTGTGTGAACAGTAGATCCCCCCCCTTAGTCTTTTTTGAAAGAATGAATGGCAAGTGTTCTTTTCTTAGACAGAATGTGATACAGGGTTAAATGGGAGAGGTATTGCGTAAGAATGTCTTGTCTTTCTGTTCCTTCATAGCGGGGTTACAAGCTAAGCTAAAGACATTTGGTGTTTTTCATCCTCTGCCCAAAATAGTTCCACTTAAATTGGGCACATGCTTGCAGGAGATTGCAAACTCCCAATGCCAATCTTGGGATCGATATTTTATTTTTCTTTGCTTGTGCTTACATTTCTGTTTAACAAGTTAATCTCGTAAGAAAAAAAATAAAAAAATCGGCCTTGTTTTTGTTGTATACTTGCTTGGTCTGTTGCAGTGGATTTGCACAGAGCTGCCCATATCCTGCTACTCTGGTCCCTTTTTGGTGCTCCTGGTCCTTTCTCCTGTTGAGTGCTCCCACAGCAAGCTGATCTGCTGCTCCCCATGTCCACCCTCTCTCTCACCTGATTGGCTGACACAGCAGCGGCACCGTTGGCTAACTGACTTTAACAGCAACGGGAGCTAATCAGGAGGGCTTCGCTTACCATTTTCCCTTGGTAATGATGCCAGCACCTGTAGCAGAGGGAATTTTCGGCTTTGTGTGCTGAAACTGTGGGCTCCCAGGACAGGCAAGTGTCCTTTTTTTTTTTTTCTTTTTTTTTTTTTTTTTAAGTCAGCAGCTGCAGTATTTGGTGCTGCTGACTTAAATTTTATTTTTTATCCAGCCTTAACTCTGCTTTAAGATACAGCACTGTGATGCTTTAACTTACAATTGTGCAGTTGTGCAACGCTGTACCCAAACAAAATTGACGTCCTTTTCCCCAAGAAATGGAGCTTGCTTCTTGTGATATTTGATCACCATGGTTTATTTTTTGCGCTATAAACAGTCAATTTTGAGAAACAATTTCTGCTATAAAACACGCCCCAATAAAATGTAAAAAAAAATTGAATTTCTTCAATTTAGGCCAATTTGTATTAGCGATCAAGGGTTTAAATGTGTTCCAACTGTATGGGGGATGGGCTGCCTGGAACACAAAGATCCATCTTTCTGCATAGCAGAAAGACGGACTGGATCTGTGTCATCCCCCCTGATAAAACAGAGATCTGGCTTGTTTACTAATAGAGATTTCCATTCTGTAGTTTAAATGTAATTCTGTATTGAGCGCTACGTCTCATTCACACATGCAGAGACTTGAGTTTTTCTGCACCGGTTCCTAAAAGGACATAAGGAAAACAATTGTTCTATATGTGCACTGTTCACGCCATGACATTGGTATCACGTGCATATTTTTTCTGTGGTGTATAGTTTTCTGCACAGAAAAAAAAAACTGACATTACTTTGACGCTATGGTGTGAATGGGTAACATATTGTGTGTGTATATATTATGTGTGTGTGTGTGTGTGTGTGTGTTTATATATATATATATATATATATATATATATATATATATATATATATATATATATATATATATATATATATATATATATATATTATATTATTATATATATATTATTATATATAAATTTTACATTTTTTGCCCTGCGGCCTTGTCCAGCGTCCGTCTGCGGAGAATCCATCCGCACCTTGCCCGGGGTTGCAGCGGTGTTTGTTTTTGGTGCCTCGGCCGAGAGGCGCTGGATTTCTTGTGTGTTCGGATCCTCTCTGCTTCTCTCATGTGGCTGCGGGCTGAGCCTAGGCAAGTGCGCAGTACACTCGGCTCTAGGCTGCGGCGCTCGGCTTGTCTCGGCTCCTCTCGCGTGGCTGCGGGCAGAGCGTGGCCAAGCCTAGCCGAGTGCGCAGTACACTCGGCCTATTTCGTCGGCGCCCGGGAACAGCAGTATTGGGGTATATCGCGCACCCACGATTTTCTCCTGATTTTAAGGGGAAACAATAATTACGATAATTATGGAAAGTGGGAAAAACAACTGCGCTAATTATCAAAGAAAAACAAAAAACAATGTAGCAGCCAGCACACAGACAAACAAAGTCAAAGTGAACGTGGAGAAAGAAAGTGCAGCGCTGCACTTTCTTTCTCCAAAATTACGATAATTATACTTATGGTGTGAACAGGGCACATGGAGAACAATGTGTCTCTGTATATGGCATGAACAAGCCCCATGCAAATGTAGTCTGTATGTGTGTTCAGTTTTTTTGTTGTGAAAGAGGCTTTAAAATGATTTCTCCTCCCTTTTTCAGTTTTTACATGTCTACGTAGTTTTAGACCTTAAGATTAGCGGTCGGCCGATATATCGGCCGATATTTGGCCGTTTTTATGAAATCGGCATCGGCCGATTATTGTGAAAAAATCGGCCGATTCGCGGCAATCGCGGCTATTATAATAAACGGGTGACATGGCCGGCTGCCCTGCAGCAGCGTGTGTCCCTGAATTCTCCACCCGCACGGCCACCTCCAATAGCGAGGAAAGATTTTACTGGCATTGCATAGTACCGCCCGTCCCTGCTCCGCCCCCTTCCTCGGCGTGCTGTTTAGGATAGCGATCATTGGCCCTTTACAAGCATCTGCCACGTGACTTGCAGTACTGACCAGTGCTCTTGAAGCAATATATTCTTGAATCCTCCTCACGCACGGCCACTATAGAGAAGCTAAGGAGAGATTTCACTGGCATTCATCGTACCGCCCCGCCCCCTTCCTCGGCGTGCTGTATTAGAGAAACAATCATTGGCCCTTTACAAGTATCTAATACAGCACGCAGAGGGAGGGGGCGGGGCGGTACGATGAATGCCAGTGAAATCTCTCCTTAGTTTCTCTATAGTGGCCGTGCGGGAGGAGGATTCAAGAATATATTGCATCAAGAGCATTGGTCAGTACTGAAAGTCAGGTGGCAGAGAAACCATCATTGGCCCTTTACAAGCATCTTCCACCTGACATGTTAACACCCCCAGCAAGAGATCGTGGCCAGCACTAGCTCAGTGTCTTCCTCTCCTGCTGAGGTGGAGCCTGCTGGCTGCTTGTATTTTACTTGTGAATTGATTGGCTGGTCATCTCATCAGCATGCACCTAGCCTATCAGAGGTGCATGCAGATAGATACCAGCATGTATGGAGGGTATGTGCTACTGTACTGTGCCCCCTCCCCCTTGCAAACTTAATTGTATGTCTTTTTAAAGTGAAATCTGTCTGAGGCTGGCATTGAGAAAATGGATGAGGATGACTCTGGGTGCATATCAGTTACATTGTGGGGATCCTCTTCACAATGTAACTCTCATCCTCATTCATTTTCACAATGCATTGCAAATCAATCATCTTCATTGCCACAACGCACCACCACCCACCCCCTCCCCACAAGGCAGCACCACCCATCCCTCCCCACAACGCAGCACCACCCATCCCCCCCCACCATGCAGCAACACCCATCCCCCCCCACAACGCAGCGCCATCCATCCCCCCCCATCATGCAGCACCACCCATCCCCCCTCCCCAACGCACCACCACCCCCCCCACAACGCAGCACCACCCATCCCTCCCCACCATGCAGCACCATCCACCCCCCCCCCCACCATGCAGCACCACCCATCCCTCCCCACAAAGCAGCACCACCCATCCCTCCCCACAACGCAGCACCATCCACCCCCCCCCCCCCCCACAATGCAGCACCATCCATCCCCCCCCACCATGCAGCACCACCCATCCCTCCCCACAACGCAGCACCATCCACCCCCCCCCCCCCCCACCATGCAGCACCATCCATCCCCCCCCCCCATGCAGCACCACCCATCCCCCCCCCCCCACAACGCAGCACCACCCATCCTTCCCCACAACGCAGCACCACCCGCGCCGATCAAAAAATAAAAAAAAACGGCCCAAAATATCGGCATTATATATCGGCCATCGGCCGCACAGATTTCTAAATATCGGCATCGGCCATAGAAAAACCCATATCGGTCGACCTCTACTTAAGATCCATTTTAAATATCTGGGAATGCTAATTGTATGATCATATTCTTACAAGACTATGCCCATTTTAAACCTTTTTTAACATCAAAATCACAGGCTGGAATGTAACGCAATTTGTCAGTTGGCTTTTTGTTTTACAGACTATATTTTGCTGCATATCCTCTTATGGTGAGACTGTGGACTATGTGTTTTTCTCTGGATGTCGCTTTTTGCAGGCAATTTTTTTTGGATAGGGGCTGGCCGCTGTGCTGGCCATTGGTGGCACGGGTGAATGATTCATTTTACGTGCGGTAGGGCGAGCAGTGCCCTGGTCAGTACTGCTGGCCTCCCAGCGGGCCAGGTACAGTGTAGCAGCTGCGAATCGGCCCAGTTTCCATAATCGGCCAATGCAGATTTCTTTAAAACTGTCAAATATTGGCCGATTATACAGTACAGACCAAACGTTTGGACACACCTTCTCATTCAAAGTTTTTTCTTTCTTTTCATGACTATGGAAATTGTAGTCACACTGATGAAGGCATCAAAACTATAAATTAACACATGTGGAATTATACACATAACAAAAAAGGTTGAAACAACTGAAAATGTCATATTCTAGGTTCTTCAAAGTAGCCACCTTTTGCAGCAGACACATCTCTAGAACAACTGTTAAGAGGAGACTGTGTGAATCAGGCCTTCATGGTAGAATATCTGCTAGGAAACCACTGCTAAAGAAAGGCAACCAGCACAAGAGACTTGTGTGGGCTAAAGAACACAAGGAATGAACATTAGACCAGTGGAAATCTGTGCTTTGGTCTGATGAGTCCAAATTTAAGATCTTTGGTTCCAACCACCGTGTCTTTGTGCGACGCAGAAAAGTTGAACGGATGGACTCTACATGCCTGGTTCCCACCGTGAAGCATGGAGGAGGAGGTGTGATGGTGTGGGGGTGCTTTGCTGGTGACTCAGAATTGAAGGCATACTGAACCAGCATGGCTACCACAGCATCTTGCAGCGGCATGCTATTCCATCCGGTTTGCGTTTAGTTGGATCATCATTTATTTTTCAACAGGACAATGACCCCAAACACCTCCAGGCTGTGTAAGGGCTATTTGACCAAGAAGGAGAGTGATGGGGTGCTGCGCCATATGACCTGGCTTCCACAGTCACCGGACCTGAACCCAATCAAGATGGTTTGGGGTGAGCTGGACCGTAGAGTGAAGGCAAAAGGGCCAACAAGTGCTAAGCATCTCTGGGAACTCCAAGACTTTTGGAAGACCATTGCAGGTGACAAAGCAGTAATCAAAGCAAAAGGTGGCTACTTTGAAGAACCTAGAATATGACCTATTTTTCAGTTTCACACTTTTTTGTTATGTATATAATTCCACATGTGTTAATTCATAGTTTTGATGCCTTCAATCTACAATTTTCATAGTCCTGAAAATAAAGAAAACTCTTTGCATGAGGTGTGTCCAAACTTTTGGTCTGTACTGTATCTATCGACCTCTACTATGGACCACATTTGCCTAACAGACTGGTCCTCAAAAGCTATGAATTTTAGTAATGGGGTAGTACAAAAGCTTTTATTAAGTGATGGGGATTTATTATTATGATTTGAAGGCACCCTTCCACATCAAATATGGTAATGCTAAGACTGACCATACATACTTTACAATCTTATTTGTAGTAGTCATTTTCACACCTGTTAACTGTTTGTTTTTTCTCTTCCTAGACTTTTCTGGATGCAATTTCCTAAAATAATGCCGTTGTTTACCATGGAACAGTATTCAAGACATATCTGTGGAATTACCCTTCAAGCTTTTTGAATATCCCCTAAAATGCACATGATCTAGTGTTTGACAAGAGGCTTTGTTTGTTTGGGCTGTGAAGACCCCTTGCCAGCTGGATTTACTGACCTTCTCTGCCTATTTGCCTGCCCAAAGGGATTGTGGCAGAAATGGCGAACAATTCGGTTGCATACAGTGGTGTAAAAAACTCTACAAATGAAACCAACCATGGTGGAGAATTTGGGGTCACTGTTGAAGGGCTCCGGGACCTTATGGAATTAAGATCCACAGATGCATTACAGAAAATTCAAGAATGCTATGGAGATGTATACGGCATATGTAGTAGATTGAAAACCTCACCGCATGATGGTAAGGAAACTTCTGTCACATTTATTGTATAGCCTATACGTTTATAATTTCAGTGTTTTTATCCAAAATACTTGTGTACCTATTTACACCATGCTGCACAGTGCTTATGATTTTCATATGGCTAAATGCAACGATTTTGAATGAGAAAAAAATAGGTCCTGCACAGGGTGGATTTGATTGAAATCACTACTAAAAAGGCTTGATTTAAATCCACTCGCTTTACTAAAAAGGCTCGATTTAAATCCCACTCGCTTTAAATCAATTTTTAAAGAGCAACTGTTATCTCTGTCAAAAAAGCAGCTCCTCCTCTGTCGTTGACTCACCGACGGACTCATTCAGTTTAATGGGATGGCTGGTGATGCAGCAGTGACACAAGGTGAGGGATGTGGTGGCAGCACATGAGTGGATGCCCACTAACAGGCGCTGCCATGATGGTTTGGAAATGACAGGTGCTCTTTAAGTGTAAGGACTAAGGCTCCATGCACACTGAAGCTGATAAACTGCAGTTTATTGGCGTCTTTTTTTCTTTCTTTTTTTAAAGCCCATAAACTGAACTCTGTTAGCCTATGTGCCCATGCACACCTGGGCGTTTTTCAGTGTTAATGAGCTTTGGAGTTTATTGGCTTTTTTCTGAACGCCCAAAATTTGCGTTCAAAGTGCAGTTTTTCGGCAAGAAACGCTGAAACGCTAAATGCTCAAACGACTGTGCCAGTGTTTTTTAGCGTTTTTTTAATCCATTGAAGAAAAAAAAAAACTGATGAAAGCTACACTGAAAAACGCTGATTAAAGCTTTTGCAAAAACGCTAAAAACGTTGCAAGGCTCCCTGCAAAGCGACTGGCGTTTTTTTTATAGCTTTTATCAGCTTCAGTGTGCATGGAGCCTTATTCTGACTGGTAGTTAAATTGTTTGTTTAATATTTGCAAACAAAATGAAGGTTTTTTTATTTAGAATATGCTGCCATATTAGTAAATATTCCCAAACTGGGTCTCTTTTACGGCCTGATGCCATTTTGCCCCTCAAGGAGCAATAAAGCACTTCAAGTTATGTGCAGAAAGATTACAAGGTTTATAAGCCGCTTAAGTTTCACTTTAATTTTTACTGCTGGCCCTTCCTCTTCACACTTGCATTTCTCTTAAAAAAACATAGATTTACAAAACAATGGGGTAAAGGAATATTCCGTAACTTTGTTTTGTGGTTAGGGTTGTCCCGATACCACTTTTTTAGGACAGAGTACAAGTACCGATACTTTTTTTTTTCCCAAGTACTCGCCGATACCAAAAAAAGATATATATATTTTTTTTAAATGTCCCCAAATGCAGCCATGTCCCCCCATACCTAGATGCCGCCTAGTTAATCAGCGTACGGGGAACATTACAGCTTTCATTTGAATAGCTGTAGTGTTCCCCACCGCGTATAGACACTCCCCCTTGCCCGGGGTTGGACAGATCACCCGTCTAATCCCGAGTAAGGGGGGAGTGTCTATACGTGGCGCGGAACACTACAGCTATTCAAATGAAAGCTGTAATGTTCCCTGCGCTGATTAACTAGGCGGCGTTGCGGTATGCGGGGGGTGTAGAATCTGATCTGGCATCGGGGGCATTTGGGGGAGTAAAAGTAGTCCCGCAAATGCTCAGTATTTGTACCGATACTGGTATCGGTATCGGGACAACCCTAGTTGTGGTTCTTTTGAAATTAGGAATGCCTCAATGCAGTGCATGTTCTCTGCTTACAGAGCTTGAATGTATTGAATGAGTTTGCCAAAAATGTAAATAGTGTGGACTGTATATAACTAAGCACCCTTGCATGCTAAATAAACTAAATGATCAAAGGGTCACTTTTTTTTTTTTTTGCTGAAATGACTGTTTACAGGGTATAGAGACATAAAAGTTAACCGATTCCTTTTCAAAATTATTAAAAATGGATACAAATCAATCATAATGTGCCTGCAGGTTAGTTTCACTTTTGACCTGGCTTCATGTTTCTGCAAAGTAGAAATAGACGCACAGAACAAAAACAAACAAATCCAGGGCAGTGTTTTGTTTTTAAAATTAATCTGATTGGTTCTGGGAAGTTTTAGACACACAGTAATGACAGCTTAGACCAGGAGTCTCCAAACTATGGCCCTCCAGGTGTAAAGGAACTACAATTACCATCATGCCTAGCCATGTCTACTAATTTCAGAGTTTTACAATGCCTCATGGGAAGTGTAGTTCCACAGCAGCTGGAGGGCCGTAGTTTGGAGATCCCTGGCTTAGACCACCGTGAGAAAGCTCCCAGCACTGTAGTTATAAGGAAACGGACAAGCAGGAAGTGTGGAGAACAGAGCAGGATTACAGCAACTTCAAAGCAAAAATGAATAAGGACATGAAGCCAGTACTGCAGTAAGGTAAAGTAAGCTATTTAGCTAAAAAAAAAAAATCCTTTATTGATCCTTTAATGTATCCTAAATGGGAAAACTATCTTCAGGTGTTTTTGAGTTTAAAAAAAAAAAAAAGCATTAACTACTTGCTTACCAGCTGCTGCAGTTATACAGCAGCAGTTCGGCTCCCCTGCACGAGATCACGTAGATCTACGTCATCTTGCAAATCAGCCAATAGGGGCGCATGCCCGCCACCGGAGCCGCGTGCCCCTGGTCCCAACGCGATCACGCGTTACAGGGCGAGATCCGTGAGCTGTGTGTGTGTGTGTGTGTGTGTGTAAACACACAGCTCCCGGTCCTGTCAGGGGGAGAAACTCCTGATTGTCTGTTCATACAATGTATGAACAGCGATCGGTCATTTCCCCTAGTCGGTCCCACCCCCCCTTCAGTTAGAACACACCCAGGGAACATAATTAACCCCTTTCTTGCCCCCTAGTGTTAACCCCTTTCCTACCAGTGGCATTTTTATAGCGATCAGTGCTATAAAAATGCAATGGTCCCAAAAATATGTCAAGTGTCCGCCAAAAGGTCTCGGTACCAATAAAAATCGCTAATCGCCGCCATTACTAGTTAAAAAAAAATAATAATAATAATGCCATAAAACGATGTCCTATTTTGTAGACGCTATAACTTTTGCGCAAACTTATTGCTGTGTTTTTTTTTTTATGAAGAATATGTAGAATACTTATCGGCCTAAACTGAGGAAAAAATAGTTTTATATATTTTTCGGGATATTTATTACAGCAAAAAGTAAAAAATATAATTTTTTTCAAAATTGTTGCTCTATTTTTGTTTATAGCTCAAAAAATTAAAAACCTTAGAGGTGATCAAATACCACCAAAACGCCAATTTTGTTTGGGAACCACTTCGCACGACCGCGCAATTGTCAGTTAACGCGGCGCAGTTCCCGAATCGCAAAACGTGGCCGGGTAATTGACCAGCAATATGGTCCGGGGCTGAAGTGGTTAAAATTTGATAAATCCAAAAAAAAAAATCGAATAAATCTAATTTTAAACTTCTTTTTTAATATTTTATCCACCCTGGTCCTGCACTATTTCAGCGAACTACATGCAGAGTTTATAAACCAGTGTTTGTTGCAGTGCAAACTAGATGTGCAAAAAATAGATCAAGCCAAGTGTTGGAATCTCTGTCAGGTTTTTAGTGATAATGGGGTGCTTTTGTTAAATTTATCTTTCATCCTGTCCTGACCGTTCTACCAGACAGTAAAGCTGGCCATAGATGGATCTGAATCTGAAAACTAAGTCTGAGCCATCTATTGTCACTCTAAGGACCAACTGCTCTTGAACTAGATATATTTTTCACTCAATCAGTGCTGTAGCCAATCGTCTAGCGCTGATCATGACTCCATGGTGGGGGATTCCCTGCCGTCAGAATACAGTAGCATAGCGAGGAGGATTCTGTCCCCCACGAATATGGGGGTGGGGAGGTTTGTGTTTTGCGGTCCCCCCCAATGGCCAGCTTAGGCTTCGAATCATTCACATCTTCACTTTCGAATCGTGGAGATTCTGCCCATGCTTCGAAATGGCGGCAAATCGCGGGAGGCCTGTGCGTTCTGTCACTTTCAATAGTAACCCAAACGTGGCTCGATGTTGCCGCAAACAGAATTGCAGGAGGCCTGTTGCCCAAAAGTAGAGCTGCTTTTGGGCGACAGGCGTCGCACGATTCTGTTGGCGTTATCGGTCAACAATCTCCGTAAAATTGCGCAAAGATGTGAACGGAGCCATAAAGAGGTTGTAAACCAGTGTTTACTTGTCTGGCTCCACAGCTCTAAGTAGTTTTTCTCTCTGGAGTCACTTCTGAGAGGTTTTCCCAACACATGATATGCAATTTGTGACAGGGAAGAGAGCTCAGTGTGGAGCTTGTCTATTCAGGATACAGCTCTGCATGTTCCTTAGTTCCTCTGCCTATGTGAAAGGGGGGGGGGGCCCTTTCCTTCCATCAACTCTCACCATGTATAAGCTCTAACTGCAGCTCATCACCCCCTCCTCTGTACTCACAGGGGCAGAAGGATTTTTATTACTATTGTGCGGTTTTGAAGGGCTGTAAACAAGAGAACGCAGATAAACAAGTAAAACCTATGTAGGAGGATTGGTTTAATCTTGGATCACCTGAGGCTATTCACTTCACTGGTTGTATTGGGGTTTACAATCCATTATAAGTGGAGAAGAATTTGCAACAGGTACAACACGAGATTTCTCACCTTTTCAATTCTGTTCTTTCTGTTTGAATGTCCAAAACATCGCTCCTCAGGAGGGACCTTTTTGGATAATTCTAATTGGGCACCGCCGTCACATGGATGGTGCCGACCAATCGGCAGCTCCATAGCCCGTCCTGTCGGCTATGAAGACGTGTAATTGCTGAGGGGATTTCTAAGCCCCCTTCCCTGTTTTTATTCCCCTTTTACCCTACTTGTTTTCTTAAGGCTTAATTTCCATGGACGTTTTTACAGCCACTTTTCTGAGCGTTTTTTGCAGCTTAAAAACGTCTCTCCATGTTAGTCTATGGCAGGGGTGGGGAACCTTTTTTCTGCCAAGGGCCATTTGGATTTTTGTAACATCATTCGGGGGCTGTACAAAATGATCAACTTAAAAATTAGCACCGCACCTCTGGACCCTTTTTACATTACACAGCACCACACCCCTGGACCCCTTTTACATTACACAGCACCGCACCCCTGGACCCTTTTACATTACACAGCACCGCACCTCTGGACCCTTTTACATTACACAGCACCGCACCTCTTGACCCTTTTACATTACACGGCACCGCACCTCTGGACCCCTTTTACATTACACAGCACCGCACCTCTGGACCCTTTTACATTACACAGCACCGCACCTCTGGACCCCTTTTACATTACACAGCACCGCACCTCTGGACCCCTTTTACATTACACAGCACCGCACCTCTGGACCCTTTTACATTACACAGCACCGCACCTCTGGACCCCTTTTACATTACACAGCACCGCACCTCTGGACCCTTTTACATTACACGGCACCGCACCTCTGGACCCCTTTTACATTACACGGCACCGCACCTCTGGACCCCTTTTACATTACACGGCAACACTCTGCACCACTAGACCCCTTTAGATTTACACAGACACCCCCCAGCTCTCTCCTTTCCTGCATTAATCATGCAGATGGAGAGCCAGTGAGCAGTGCTGAACAGAGGGCAATCACCTGCTGGTTTACTTATGTTAGCTTCAGCAACCCTCTAATCAGCGCTGCTCAATGTCTCTCTCCCCTGCGGTGAATGAGAGGGTTTGCTTACCTTACAGCTGGAGATTAAGAAAATGAAACTTGGCGCGCCGCCGCGCTGTAAACACGTGCAAACGTCGGCACAGAGGCACAGCGCCTCCCACTCCACCGCCCGCCAATCGCTGCCGTTATCTGTTTTTTTTTTTCACCCCTTCTGCCTGGTTGGCTGGTGTTCCCCGCCACTCCCACATCGAGAGACAGACAGTTCCACCAGCCAACCAGGCGGAAGGGCTGAATTTTTTTCCCCCTGCTCGGCGGGACCCGGGGCACTCACTCAGCGGCACGGGGGGGGGGGGCTGGATAGTTCCCCACCCCTGGTCTATGGCCTCATGCCCACCATGACGTTTTTGAGCTGTAGATAGATGGCTGACCTGTTTTTAAGCTGCAGAAAAAAAAACAGGACCAGTGCGTTCTGAAGCTCCAGCTTTAGAGCTGTAAAAACGTCAGATGTTAAATGCTACCGCGGCGTTTTTGAGCTCCAGCTCAAAAAAAATAAAAATATGGACAGGCGTTAAGCTGTAAAAAGCTAAAAAAAGTGGCTGTAAAAACATCCATGAAAATAAAGCCTAACTGGTTTATTTTTGCTCTACTCTTTTCTTTGTGCCATACTTTTATACTTGGTTAAGGGAATGTGTTTTTTTTATATTTATAATTGTCAATTGGAGATCCACTTCCCACCCCCTTTCTCCTTCTCTGGCTTTATTGTATACAGTGGCCAAAAAGTATGGGAACCCCTGGAATTAACTGGTTTTCTGTTTGTTTTTTTATTAGTGGGTTCATCAGTCCAATTTTTTTTTTTTTTTTTTAATCTAAATCATATATTTTTTTGGGGTCTGCGTAACTTCTGCATACTTTCAGCTAGGGCTGCAACTAACTATTTTCACAATCGATTAGTTGGCAGATTGTTTCAATTAATCGGTTAATAACCTTAGAATAAAAAGGAATTTTGCGGCGATTTGCATTTTTTTGGGGCCAATTTGTTGTTGGGCAAATTAAAAAAACACAAATTGCTGCAAAAATGCATTACATGCTTTTTCTGTAGCTTCTCCGTGTGTGTATATATATATATATATGGTATATTGAACCAAAAAAAGTCCTTGCCCTTTCCAAATACACAGCAGCTGAAAAAATCATGCATGTGAATGTGTCCCATAGAAAGCCATGTAAATGAACCGTAGTGTGTTTCTGCAAAAAAAAACACCTGAAATCAGAGGTGTGACCCAGGCCTGAGATGTTAAGTAATGGGGTTTGTTTTTTAACAGTACAAACAGCAAATAATCGCTACTGTAGGGTTCATATGTAACTGACAGTGAAAGTAATATTTACAGTAGCGATTTGCTATTTGTGTGTGTATATGTGTGTGTGTGTGTGTATATATATATATATATATATATATATGTGTGTGTGTGTGTGTGTGTGTGTGTGTGTGTGTGTGTGTGTGTGTGTGTGTGTGTGTGTGTGTGTGTGTGTGTGTGTATATATATATATATATATATATATATATATATAGCCATGCATGTCCCCCCACATATATTGCAGCCATGCATGTCCCCCCACATATATTGCAGCCATGCATGTCCCCCCCCACATATATTGCAGCCATGCATGTCCCCCCCCACATATATTGCAGCCATGCATGTCCCCCCCCCCCACATATATTGCAGCCATGCATGTCCCCCCCCCACATATATTGCAGCCATGCATGTCCCCCCCCCCCACATATATTGCAGCCATGCATGTCCCCCCCCACATATATTGCAGCCATGCATGTCCCCCCCCCACATATATTGCAGCCATGCATGTCCCCCCCCCACATATATTGCAGCCATGCATGTCCCCCCCCCCACATATATTGCAGCCATGCATGTCCCCCCCCCACATATATTGCAGCCATGCATGTCCCCCCCCACATATATTGCAGCCATGCATGTGTCCCCCCCACATATATTGCAGCCATGCATGTCCCCCCCCCCACATATATTGCAGCCATGCATGTCCCCCCCCACATATATTGCAGCCATGCATGTCCCCCCCCACATATATTGCAGCCACGCATGTCCACCCCACATATATTGCAGCCACGCATGTCCCCCCCCCCACATATTGCAGCCATTTTTCCTTCACTTACCAACACCATGCACATCATAGGGATTTCTACTGTTGTTCAGTGATTTCACACATTAAGGGATTGATTTCCCAGACACACTGCTTCAGGATTTACTTTTTTACCCATGGTCTCTGTCTGCTCCATTATTGGATCAGCGCAAAAAATAAAAACCGTAGAGGTGATCGAATACCACCAAAAGAAGTCTCTATTTGTGGGAAAAAAAGGACGTCAATTGTGTTTGGAAGCCACGTCGCACGACGGCACAATTGTTAGTTAAAGCGAAGCAGTGCCGAATCGCAAAAAGGGGCCTGGTCCTTTAGCTGCATATCGGTCCGGGGCTTAAATGGTTAAGATTTAAAGCTAGTCTCGTGGCCACTGGATTCCGTATCATAGCCATCTGTTGATCCCCTCTTTGAAGACATCCTGCCCCAGGATCTGAGCATCTATTAAGCCTGATTGACTCTTGAAATTTAATTTTCTTAGAGTCCACTCCTTCTGGTAAGCCTGCATCTTCATTGGTGGTGGGATTTCTCTTCACGTTTGAATATCAAGTTTTATTTCTGTCACTGGAATTCAAGAACACCTCTTTTTATGAACTTTATGGTTTTCGTTTATTATGAGGTTCACGTTGGACTTTTTTGTTTCAATGCACTGATCACTATTTTATGTGTATTATTTATTATTTACATGTATGCAATTTTGACTTCACTGTCATATTTTGTTTTTTCCTGAGCGCTACACTATTTTTTTCCACATATTGCAGCCATGCATGCCCCCCCCCACATATTGCAGCCATGCATGCCCCCCCCCCCACATATTGCAGCCATGCATGCCCCCCCCCCCCCACACATATTGCAGCCATGCATGCCCCCCCCCCACACATATTGCAGCCATGCATGTCCCCCCCCCACACATATTGCAGCCATGCATGTCCCCCTCCACATATTGCAGCCATGCATGTCCCCCCCACCTGTAGTAGATATGATGCCGCCCCATACCGCTGCATTACAGCTCGCCACATATTGCAGCCATGCATGTCCCCCCCACCTGTAGTAGATATGATGCCGCCCCATACCGCTGCATTACAGCTCGCATTACAAGCTTTAGTTTCAATACTTGTAATGCCTGCCGCGCCATGTATAGACACTCCCCTTCTCGGGATTGGACGGATCGTCCAATCTCGAGCAAGGGGGAGTGTCTATACACGGATCCGTGCATAGACACTCCCTCTTGCTCGGGATTGGACATCTATTTAGGTATCGGGGGTATTTGCGGGAGTACAAGTACTCCCGCAAATACTCGGTATCGGTACCGATACTGGT
The DNA here is from genome assembly GCA_029574335.1 of Rana kukunoris. Lineage (NCBI taxonomy): Eukaryota > Metazoa > Chordata > Amphibia > Anura > Ranidae > Rana > Rana kukunoris. The sequence goes on from CM056051.1 coordinate 224,549,773, forward strand.
ATCTGTATGGGGACAACCCTACTATGAAACTGTTCTGTTGTCTAGTAAAGGTGATGTGAATGTTGCATACATTTTTTTTTTGCCACCGTCCCTACTGGGGACATGTGTTGCCGAAATTTAACACAAATCAGGCTGCCCTTTGTAGTTCAATGCGACAAGTCGCAGAGATATTTGCTGTTAACAGATGCACAGGTGGTAGTCAGGGGCAGGTTTAATTGTTGCAGAGCTGCTTTAGAGAACCTATGGGAGGAAGGTGTGCATGAAGTTGCCTAGTTAAAAAATCTATAATCTGACTCTTTTTTTCTTGTTTGGCCTTGCTTTGCTGTTCAGCAGAATTTGTACATATCCCCCAATGTGTCAGACTGTAACAGATTGCTGTACGTTAAATGACCGTATCCTACAAAAAAAGTCCTTGTGGATTAAAGCTCAACACCAGGCAAAAAAAGAAATCTTGCAGCGGGGCTCCCCCTTCACAGGAAGGGTTAAATGCTGGTTTAATCCAATTTATCTGTTGCTAGACAAGATTTTGACACACTATGAAAGTCAATATGGGCCATGATGGAACTATGCAATACACCTCAATCTAGCGCTAACTCATCTATGGATAATTGTTCCTTCTCCAAGAGGTTTAGGACAACCTACCTGCAGCGTTCCTTCAAAAACTTCAAGTGCACCTAGAAAAAAATATTCTGGTTTTGATGCCAAAGGGTAGTCTCCCTAAATATTTGATTTGGATATTTCTTCTGTTTGCTTCCTTGCATTTTTTAAATTGCTAAACATGTATATATATTTTTTAAAGCATTCCTACTTTAATGCATTTCTTTACATTTGCCTAAAACATTTGCACAGTGCTGTATATGTTCCCGCTATCGGATTCCAGGCATGCAGACTCATTACTTAAATCGAGTGGACAAACCAGGTTAATTATCCTTTTTAACTAGAGAAATGTCAACATTTCAGCATATAAATTAACCCAGTCTGCTCAAATTTTGTAATAAAAACATCTTTGCCATTCTGAAACTTCCCTCCAACCACTTTGCACATTTTATATATACTGTGATTCTGTACTTGCCAAATATGCTGCATAAATCTCTCTTCACCAAATCTGGTTGCAACCATTTTAACTGTGGGCATCTGAAGCTGCTTCATGTTAACTTCCTGGACACACACGCCTCTTTCAAACTCTCACGAGGGTGTGAGGGCTGTGCATGATGTCATAAGTCTAGGTTTCTTACCAGACAAGAAACCGGAAGTGGGCTATATAAGGTTTTTACTGGCAGAGAAAAAAAGTGCAGAGGATTTAATAGATTGGGTGGGGTGACTGAGTTTCTGCTTTTAAAATACCTTAGATTATGTGGTTGGCAACCCCGGAGATTGTGCTGCCCTCCCTATATTGCCTTCTTGTTAATGGGTTTGGAAACTTTAGTGGCTGTACTGTTTTAAGCCAGAGGTACTTACCGTATGTTCCACCTATCTGCATAATTAGCAGAATGTTACTATGAGCAATGACTAGGCTTTCACTCATAGTATACATTTCTTTTTTTTTGAATAGGTCAAGCAGTGAACGGTACTTTCCACATGTTTGTCCTACTACACTGGTTTTGATGTACATTGGAGGTAACCGAATCATTGTCATATACACTCATTTTGACAAATTTGAGTTGTAAAGTTCTAAAAATACAATAAAAATTTATCTGGTTTATAAAAAAAAAGCTCATTTATTCCTAGGGAACCAGTCACAAATCCCTTGCACCCCAAGCAGTTGGGGCTCGTCTCTTCTCCCTTATGCTCTGGCTTGTGGGTCATACCTCCCTGCATTGTACTTGATGATGCCAGAGTGTCTGCAACAGCTGTAGCACCTTGGAGTATGTTGCAGAAGAAGGTCACAGCATTGAGACGGCCCCCCTTTTTTTTTTTTTTCTACTTCCCTAGCAGGAATTTAAAGCTACAGCGTCTGATGTGATCCTTTATCTGTGGCCTCCAAAAAGAACCATAAGTGAGTGCTTCAGTCTTCCCGCCTCAACTCCTTCTGAGGCATTGGATCAGGATGAGTTGCCTTTGGCTTAAATTTCATCAAAGCTTAGAGGGTAATTTCACCTTGAGAAAAAAATAAAGCCAAAAAAAAAAGTCGAGTATATACTGTATTGGCATATAACACTCACTTTTTCACCCTTCAAATTGGTTGCAAATGGTGTGTGCGTGTTATACGCCGATACTGCAATTTAGGCTGCCTCGTATAGAACGGGGAGGGGGGTGGGACGAGCACCGTCAGATTACATACAGCGATGATCTGTTATTGGGCTGTTTTGTTGTTTAAACAAAGTTAGCCCAATTTTTTTGTATAATGTGAAAGATGTTACGCCGAGTAAATAGACATGTCACGCTTTAAAATTGCACATTCTCTCTCCATAGGCGATTTTTTACAGGTTACCAGTTTAGAGTTGGAGGAAGTCTAGTGCTAGAATTGTTGCACACCCTGTAACGCACTCGGCCCCACATTTCCCCAATCTCATGCTTTCCAGGCTGAAGGATAAAACTGGCTGATCTCATGCTAACAGCCGCGATAGCTGCTTTGTTTACTTCCGGGAACCCGGGTTTGACAGCATGACTTCACACCTGGGCCTCCGACAGTCATAGACGACCGAAAATCTCTATCGTTGTCATCCAGCGCCAGACGATTCATTCTTTGGGCCCCCAAAGGCACGGGAGAGCCTGAAGAAGCGACGGGAGGGGGGTGTCCACCTCCCATTGCCTATAAAAATGATCAATCGGTGGAACTGTTGCTACGATTGTTCTTATTGAGCCCAGAATCGCCAGCTGAAAAGGATCTGAATGTCTGTAGCTGCAGGCATCATTCAGCCATCCCTGCACAGTCAAGGGCATCATATGACCCCGTGCAGTAGTGAAATGGTTAAAATCCGTACCAGAATTTGCAATAATTTGTTTAGTGAGCTGGGAATTCCGCTGAGGAGTCATCAGTTAAGGATGTGGCGATCGCCTTGTGTTGGCTATTCACTGGTAAACGCCTCTTCTCACCTTCCGGGATGGCAACACATGAGATGACAACACCCACCAATCAACGGATGCTGATTGCTCGCTGCCATCTGCCAATCGGCTCCAGACCAGAGAGTCGTGTAGGTGAACAAACACAGGGCTCTCTTCTGACCGCAGCAATGTGCTCCAAAGCAGGAAGTTAAAAACTGCACACATTTAACCCCTTGATCACCCTAGACGTTGACCCCTTCCCTGCCATAGTCAGTATAGTGACCGTGCATATTTTTAGCCCTGATCACTGTGTTGTCACTGGTTCCCAAAAGAGTGTCAGGTATCTGATTTTGTCGACTGCAATATCACAGTCCCTCTCTAAGTTGCTGATCGCCGCTACTACTAGTTAAAAAAAAAAAAAAAAAAAAATTATAAATAAAAGTTTATTTTATATATGTTTGGTTTGCGCAACAGTTATAGCGTCTACAATCAATATACACTTATTGTGTCTTAGTTTTGTTAAAAAAAAAAAAGTAGCGGAATTAATTTTGGCCTAAATTGCTAAGTTTTTGGACACTTTTTCTAGCAGAAAGTGTGTATATGTATGTGTATATGTATGTGTATATGTATGTGTATATGTATGTGTGTGTGTGTGTGTGTGTGTGTATATGTGTGTATGTGTGTATATATATATATATATATATATATATATATATATATAATGCAATTTTTATAGTACAGAAATACTGCAGGGGCGATCAAATACTAAAGGTGCACCAAAATTTTGGCCACCAAACTGTTTTCATTCGGCCGATTAGCAATAATCAACCGATACCGAAAGAGGGTGGGTCTTCCCAGGTGCCGCCCATTGCGGGAGTGTCACCCTGGTGTGCCCCAGTACTGCAATCCCTCCTCCCCTTCTCGCCGTGATCTGTGTGATCCCATAGTGATGAGGGTAAGCCCCACTGTTGATGGAACAACCTCCCTCCTCTCCTCAGTCTGTGTGTGTCACAGAGCGGAATTGTCTGGGCCGTAGTAACAATTTCCCACCTCCTGTGATAGACGGCACACTGATCCTTTGGCAGGACATTGAGTCGTGTGACCTGTCACAGGAGGCAGGACTTTGTCCTGCGGCCTGGGCAATTCAAACCCTGCTCCATGACACACAGAGATCACTGCTGATGCACCAGTAAACTCTATACCGGTAATGTAAAGGCTTTTAATGCTTTGCCTATGGAGATTTTTATGTCTCGTAGTTTGGCCCAATTCCACGGGCCAGAAATTCCATTGTTTTAAAATGAATGTTAAAAGAAAGTAAAAATGTCATGTTCTTTCACGTAGTGAATGTACAAAGTTTTTCCGTAATTAATAATGCAGCAGCTGAAAAAAGCAAAGATTATTAAAAAAAAACATTTATTCAATATGTAGTGAAGAATATAAAGAACTATATATATATATTTTAAGACAAACCAACAAGCAGAAACATATACAAAAAAAAGTAGGCACAGTGGTAAAAGGATCCGGTATAATACCTGGATATAGCCAAAGCGGAGGTCCAGACATTAGAGATGAGGCACGGTCCATCAATGGTCAAGCAAGAGTAGTACAATCAGTGCTGGGAGACGGTTAGCGGACTAGGCAACCATTTACCCCAAATTTTGTGGAAGGTTTTGTTCCGTTTCCGGAGTTCAAAAGTAAGTTTATACAGCCAGTGGGATAGCGTCATTAAGTTTTAACCAGAGGGATTTCAGAGAGGTCTGTGCGCCCTTACAGGACAGTAAAATAGCTTTTTTAACATAGAAAAAGTGTATACAGTGCAGTCTCTTGTGATGAGGTGTAATTCGCCAAAAATGCCTAACAAACACTTCTTGGGGTGGATTATGTTTGGGAGGCCTAGCGCCGATGTGATGAAAGCACCCACTTATTCCCAGAAATCCTGGACTACCGAGCATGTCCAGAAGCAGTGTAATCAGCTTCCCGGCCACAGCCGCGGAGACCCATCCTGTGTAACCTAGCCGGAGTGAGGTGGGTTTGATGGAAAATTTTGACCTGTATGATGCGGTCCCAGGAAGCAATAACAGGTTTTATACGTATCACTAAATTCTGACCAGTCTACCAGGGAGATGTCCAGAGAGGTCCATTTTACCTGAGCTTTGTGAAACCTTGGGTTAGTCAGTCATTAGGGTTGCATAATAGGTGGAGACAAGTTTAGTGGGATCTGGCTGTCTGAGCAGTTTTTCCAATGGGGGCAGGTCAGTGGGATCATCCAGGGAGCCAAACTGGGCACGGATAGGGTGCCTGAGCTGGTAGTAATAAAATGGGTACCATCTTGGTAAATCAAAGTCTAAACGTAGCTGAGAAAAAGATTTAAAGCCCTGAGCATTGTACAGGTGGCATAAATATTTAACCCCCTTGGAGTACCAGCGATTGGGATCAGGAAGGGAGCATAGTTTCTGCAGATTGGGGTTAAACCACGGGGCGCTGTTGGGAGATTTCACCCAGGTGTGCCTGGATACTTTACCAGCTTTATTTGTGTAAATCTATATATTTTAGATATTGTCCCCTCACTATTGGAGGTTGAATCTGGTACATATCAGACTTCAAGATCAAAGTGTGTGTGTGTGTGTGTGTTTTTTTTTTTTTTTAAACCACTTGGAACCAGTTCACACAGTGGCGACCTGGGTCCCGACTTCAATTCGCCCCAAGTCACACGGTCAAGAAAATCAATGGAAGTGAATGGGAGCCGTCTTAAAGTGGAGTTCCACCCATTTTTTTATGTTTGTCTGTGCTGCATGCCCTAATCTCATATTGTTCAGAATGAACAATGTTTGTTTATTTTGTTGCTTGTAAATACCTTTATTTTGTAGTCCTTCATTACTTTCTCTTAGCCTATACTAGACTAGACTATTAAGTCAACAAGGCTATTTGCTACTTGCTATCTAAATCTAAATGCTGTAACAACCTAACAAAACGACCTTAGTTTACAGACTAACTTTACTAGAATACATTAAGCTTGTGTATTACAGGGGTATTTATATTTAAAAAGTGAAATTGTGGGTGGAACTCCCCTTTAATGTACACTACTAAAGTCGCTCCGTCTTTAAAAAAGGTTCCTGTACTACTTCAATCCGACTTGTACCCATTGATTTCAATGAAAGTCCCCTCCAAGTCAGATCCCCGTTCAGTGAGGCAACATTACAGGAAGTCGCCCCAGTGTGAACCTGTTCTAAGGCAAGCCCCTTCGTCCTACAGGGGAACGCCACGCTAAATTTTAAATAAAAAACCGGCATGGGTTCCCCCTCCAAGAGCATACCAGGCTTTTACACTGGGGCGGCGCCTTTGCAGGATGGGGAAAATCAAGTCCTTCATGCAGAGTCTTTGGGGTGGTGCGGGGGCAGTGTATACACCTCTCCTCGGAAGCCCTTCCATTGAAATCAATTGGCAGCACTGCCATAGCGCTTTGGCAGCGGTGCTTTTCAGGAGCTTTTAACCCCTTTGGGGTTAAAAGCGCTGCTAAAATGAGTGGCATTTAACCGCTAGCGTGGGGCGGTGTTCAGTGTGAAAGTAGCCTTACTAAAACCCCTTTCACTATGGGGCACTTATCGGTTGTTTTAGTGCTACAAATAGCACATGTAAAGCCACCCCAGTGTGAAAGCCCGAGTGCTTTCACACTGGGGCAGTGCGTTCCAGGACAAGAAAAAGTCCTGCAAGCAGCATCTTTGGGGCAGTGCAGGAGTGGTGTATACAGCGCTCTTTCACTACCCCTGCCCATTGAAATGTATGGACAGCGCTGCCACAGTGCCGCAAAACAGGTGCTATTAATCCTTCCCTTGGTTGCTATTGGGGGTTAAAGGTGCTCCGGTAGCACAAGCACACTTTTTGTATCTTTCATGATGGGGTTAAACAAAATATAGCCCTTTATAGTTCAAAAACCGCAGATAATCACTATTATAAGGGGGTTCATTTATACTGTGAAATGGGAAAAGTAAAAGAAAGGGCACATGCGTAGGATATAGAGGGTATTTTAAAGAGGAAGTAAACCCTGGTGGGTTTTTCTTCCTTGCTTTCCAGGAACGCAAAGTATGCATCGCATACTAGCACATGTGACCCTTGCCTGCGTCATCCCTGCTGCAGGCCGCATCCATATTTGCCCGTCTTCCTTACGGAGCCGCATGAAAAATGCACTGGACCCTAGTATGGGGGGGGGGGGGGGGGGTAATTGGGGGACAGAAAAAGGTAAAATGGCACCTGGAAACCATCCGGAAATGCACCAAAACGTGCATGCAGAAACTCATCCAGAACGGATCTGGAGTGCGTTTTTTTGTGGTGTGAACTGGCCCTAAATGTAATTGTATTACTTTGTCTATTGGCCTCCAGCTTCTCTGTGTTCAGATGCGGGTCTTCCCTGCACAAAGCCCTTAAAGAAAAACGATGGTTTTAAAATGAAAAAAATAAATAAAACTGGTTGTTTTTTCAAAAAGTAAGGGTCTTCATATATTTACCTTTTCCCCTGCAGATGAAAGTTCTCGTGTTAATTTTCTGTAATCGGGAGAAGTTGCTGTTTTCTTTCTCTAAGACCCCTTTCACACCGGGGCCTTTTTTCATGTACTTTTGTGCTAAAAATAGTGCCCAAAAACAGGCTTTCACACTGAGACTGCAGGGGAGACGAGGGCTTTCACACTGAGGCGATGCTCTGGCAGGACGTTAAACTGTATACACCGCTCCTGCCCTTCAAAATGAATGTTTAGCGCGGGGGTTAAAAGCATCCCACTAGTGGCTGAATACCTCGGCAAAAACGCCACTAAAAATAGCGACGCTTTACCGCCGATGTGTCGGTGTGAAAGCACCTTTAATTTCTGTCCCCTTTTTGCTTTTTATGCTGCATTGTACAACATGCCATCATGACTTCAGAGAAGTCCTGTCAAGGCTTCACCCACTCCCCATCACAATCGGCCTATGATGTCCTGCATATTCTCTGCCTACTCTCACCTATGTCCCGCTGAAGCTCTGCCTATCTCTGTTGAGCCTGTTGGCTTCTGACACATGCCTCAGATCGTGCTAACTCTTTTACATAAAACACCCAGCTATTGATTGATCAATACCAGGCACTTTCACCCCCTTCCTGCCCAAGTCATTTTTTAGCTTTCAGCGCTGTCACACTTTGACAATTGCACGGTCATGCAACACTGTACCCAAAATTTTGTATCATTTTTTTTCCCCCCACAAATGGAGCTTTATTTTAATGGTATGTGGACCATCTCTGCAGTTTTTATATTTTGCGCTTCTATTTTGCGCTATGAAAACGATTTTGGGAAAATTTATTTTTTATTTTTGCTATAAATATCCCCCAAAATTGCGCACTGCTATATTGTAAGTTGCTGAAGACAATTTTGTGTTCTGTTGCTGATGTAAATGTTTTAGGAAAAAAATGTTGAAGGAAACTAGGGCCGGCAATATACAGTTCGCATCCTAGGCCGGTTCAGCCGCAAGCGATAATGCCTGTCTTCCGGAGGGGACAGCCCTCCCCAATGGCCTGGCCGCAAGGATTCCCCTCTTAGCACGGTCTGTGTGATTGGGGAATCCTGTAAACGTCTTTCCTGCAACCACTAGAAATGTTGCACTGTGTATGGGCCTGCCTAAGTTTAAGTTGCAGTGTGCTAGGCTGTGATGTTTCTAATAATGCATGTATAAATGTTTTTATGTTTTTGTTTCTCCTTCTCACCTCCTAACCTTATACTACTTGTGATTGACGTTGAATCTTGAAGCTGATCTCTGGAGTATTACAAACCATTTACCCCTACAGTTGAACATCAATTTAGTTTGGGTACAGCGTCTCACAGCTGCGCAATTGTTAATGTGACGCATTGCCGTAACGCAAAAAAAGGCCTGAGCTGAAGTGGTTAAAGAATAAATTTTGAGGCATTCCCCATTCAACTGTAAGCAAACAGAATGTGGACAAGATGGAAATGCTGTTTGAGCACTGTTTCCATAGAAACTGTGTACTTATTAAATTACTTTAGATGCAGGTTTTCTGTATATTTATGCTTGTTAGTAAGTTTTTTTCTTCCCCTTTCGATCTTAAAGTACACACAGATATTATAGATGAACTCTAGAGTAAAGATCTGTACGGAGCTTCCTTGGACATCACTGGCTGACTTTCATTAGAGTAATGGTGATTGGACTGGTTTGAATGTAGTGCCAGATTATTTTTCTTGAAGTACAGCCAAAGCTCATTTCTATGCATCACAGGAGTGCAATTTGTTCTGCACTTCTGTGACCTTTTTTGAGCCGACAGTGGGCCGAAGCCCGCTGTTGATTTTTTATTTATTTTTGTTAAAAATTACTAGCATGTTCTAGTCCTCTGTGCGGTGGTTTTGCACAGAGCAACCCAGATCCTCCTCTTCTCGGCACCCTCTTCGGTGCTCCTGGCCCCTCCCTCCTGTTGAGTGGCCCCATAGCAAGCGGCTTACCATGGGGGCACCCAAGCTGAGCCACAGCTTCTTGAGTCCATTCAGGCACGACCCAACCCCCTCCCCTTCTCTTTTCATTGGCTGACTGACGGCAGCGGGAGTCAATGGTGCTGTGCTGCTGTCTTGGCGAATGAGGGAAGTCCCAGGCAGCCGAGACACTCCTGCAACATTTCTGGATCTAGATGAGGCTCGGGTTAGAGGAGCTGCTTCAGTTTTTTTTTTTTATTTATTTTTTTTATTTTTATATCTTGATGCATAGAATGCATTAAGACAGGGTTTGACAAATTTGCTTGGAATCTAGGAGCCAGCTAAAAGTTAGGAGCCAGAAAACGCGCGCCCGTCCCGCTGAGCTTGTGCGCAGAAGCGAACGCATACGTGAGTAGCGCCCGCATATGTAAACGGTGTTAAAACCACACATGTGAGGTATCGCCGCGATTGGTAGAGCGAGAGCAATAATTCTAGCCTTGGACCTCCTCTTTATGACAATTGATGGCACAGTGGCTGCGTTTGATGGCATGGAACAGTGGTGGCACATTGGCTGCGTTTGATGGCACAGTGGTGACAATTGATGGCACAGTGGTGACACAGTGGCTGCGTTTGATGGCATGGCACAGTGATGACACAGTGGCTGCAAAGTGAACAATATCAATATCCCTGTGCCCTAGTTATGGCTTTAAAACGATTGTCTTTTTGGCTTCTCTTTACCTTTAACCTTGCTTTTGGTGCTCTGTGTGATCATGTGCAGCCTCTGACCCAGTACAGCCGTGCTCCATGACATATGCGCGGCGATGCTCACAGAATACCCCAGCTCTGCTGCCATGGGCGCCAGGTCGATAATTCTAGGGGCAACGGTGACCTGGCGCCCAGAATTTGTCGAATACATAGTAACAGCGGTTCTATAGTCATAGCCTCGCTGGATGCCGAGAAGGCTTTTGACTCTGTGGAGTGGGGCTATTTGTGGGAGGTGCTGCGCGGTTTGGTTTTGGTCCGCGATTTTTACACTGGTTGGGCCTGCTATATCGTGCACCTAAGGCGAGGATACGGGTGAACTCACTGTCGGACTTCTTTTTGCTCGGGCGGGGGACCCGCCGGGGGTGCCCGTTGTCGCCTAGCCTATTTGCCCTGGCGCTGGAGCCCCTGACGGTCTTGGTTCGTGATTCTAGTCGCATCGAAGGTCTACGGCTGGGCCCTCTAGAAGAGAAGATCTTGCTATACGCGGATGATACCCTGTTATATTTACACGACGCGGATTCCTCGTTGACTGCAGCCCTAGAGATCTTTGACGTATTTGGGAGGTTTTCGGGGATACGTATTAATTGGTCCAAATCTGTTCTATTTCCCCTGGATGCGCGGGCCGGAATGTCGGGGGCTCAGACTCCGCTTCGGTGGGTGGATGAGTTTGTATACCTGGGAGTCAGGGTGGCGAGAGACCTGCGTTCCTTCCACCGCCTCAACCTATTACCTGTGATCCAGCGCCTTAGAGACCACTGTTCCCGCTGGGCTGACCTCCCTCTCAACCTCCTGGGTCGTATCAATCTCATAAAGATGATCTACCTCCCCAAGCTGACTTACATTTTTAGGAACTGCCCGGTGTGGCTACCCGCTTCTTTTTTTAGGGAGGTGGATGGCTGTATCGGCTCCTTCCTGTGGCGGAGTTCTTCCCCCCGGTTGGCTAGGGCGACCCTCCGACTCCCTGTGAGTTGTGGGGGACTTGCCCTCCCTGACTTGTTGACTTACTACTGGGCAGCTATGTTGGTCACGGTGAGATGGTGGTTTCAGCAGTCCAGGGCTAATGCGGCTGTCTGTTTGGAAGCGGCCATCGTGGGCTCCCTCACAGAGCTTACCAACCTTGTGTACCGGGGCCCCTCGGCGTCCCCTCTGTTGCCGATCCCGACTGTGGCGACCCTTCGGGTCTGGGGGGTGGCTAGAAGACAGTTCCTGAATCCCGACCAGCGGTCCCCCTTTACCCCCCCTGTGGGGCAACCCTTGTCTCCCTCATTTTAGAACCATTCCGGATCCGCAGCTGTGGGCCCGCTTTGGCATTAAGTTGCTCCGCGACGTTTACAGCCACGGGGCTCTTCTCTCATTCTGAGCTCTGGCGAATAAGTTTGGCCTTCCTTTATGGATGGCATTTAGGTATCGGCAGCTCCGTCACGCAGCCAGGGCGCAGTTCCCGTCCCCCCCTACTCTGAAAGCCGATTCCATTGAGGACCTGTTAACGCAGGAGACTCTGGCTAAGCCGCTGTCTGAGCTGTATTTTGCTCTCCAGAGGAGGGATTCCCCAAAGATGGAAGCCTTGTGGGATAAATGGAGGAGGGATTTCCCTGAGTTGGACAGAGAAACCTGGGAGGAGTGTTTTGAGGCTAGCTCTAAAGTGGTCATCTCCTCTAGGGATAAGCTGATTCAAACGAAATTTCTGCACAGGGTTTTCTTTACGCCTCAGACTGCACAGAATTTATCCGCTCCGTTCACCAAATTGCCCCCGATGTCACTCGTCTGATAGCACCTTTTTACACATGTTCTGGACCTGCCCGAAGCTGGCGAGGTTCTGGGCTGCGGTGGGAGAGACTATCAATTTCCGCCTCCAACTGGAATTACCCTTGTCGGCGGAATTGGCCCTGCTGGGTGTACAGGATGACGAGCTGAGGCCTAGATATACCAAGACGCTGATTTCTTTGTTCTTTTATGCTAAAAAGGAGGTTCTGCTGAAATGGATCTCCCCCTTACCCCCCACTGTGGGCTCCTGGGAAAGGGCGGTAAACGCAGTGCTTCCATTGTATAAGTTGACGTACATAAGTAGAGGGTGTCCTATGAAGTATGAGAGGGTTTGGCGGCCCTGGACCGATCCCTCATATGTTGCTAACCCCTGAGATGTACATGGGAGAATTGTCCTTGGCGTTGTGGGTGGGCTTCCCCCTTCCCCCCTCCTCCTCCCCTTCCCCGGGGCGTTCGCTCTGATGCCTGCGGTGTTGGTTATATATATTTTAATTTATTTTTTTCCCCCTCTGTATGTAATCTATGTATTGTTCTGCTCTTACCCAGACTAAATTGTCATGTACCATTCCTATGTTTTTTTCCCAATAAAGACCAACCTTGTTGTGAAAAAAAAAAAAAAAAAAGAATTTGTCGAATACTGCATTAAGATAAAAAAACTTCTGCCTTTACAACCACTGTAATCCATGTTGTTGATTCAGATTGTTTTAGTGGAACATGCATTGGTTCTTGCCATTTTAGGGTGGGTACTGTATATGGTGCTTCCATTTTTGTTTAATTCGTTCTTTGTTGCACTACTTTATGCAATTTGTCATGCTAGTTCCTACACTACATTTTAAAGGGCAGGAAACCATTTGCTTTAGACAGCAGACATCCAGCTGTAAATTCCTCTTATGTATGGAGCCATGTTATAAGGTTTTATTCAAAATGACACAATTTAACGTTTTGCCTGCCTTGGCAACCTGGAGTACAGGTCAGTCTGGTTCAGGTACTTCACCCTGGCCAGGATGTTGCATTTAGCTTGTGGCTGTATTCAGAAACGCATTGTACACTGTTGGGACTATTCACCCTATGACTCCTCCCACTGTATTTGGTACGTTGGATTCCTTTTCTCAAGCCCTAGTACACAATGAAATGGCTGCACACTGGAGTTGATTTTTTATCTTATTTATACCAAAGTGTGGTGTAAACCTGAAACTGGCTTCAGATTTCAATTTATTTTTGGATCATGTGGGTGTAACTCTCTATTGGTCCCCTTTGTGTGCAGATATTATTGGATTACATGCCAGACCTCCTTTTTGTTATCTTGACTAGAAATGATTTGCTCTGTTCTCCTCTCCCCCTCCCCTTTTTTTGTTTTGTTTCCCTCTCCCTAAAATAAAACATCCGCTTTTTGGATTCCGGTGTAATCCAGGTATTTGCTCCCACTTCCGGGCATAGATGGCCGCAGTATCTGCGGATATCTACACCATGTCTATAAGGCATGTTCCCTTTTTAGATTGGGATTCATGCCATCACCATAGATCATCACTGAGGCCTTTTTGGTTACCCTAATCGGTATGTACAGTACTATGCAAAAGTTTTAGGCAGCTGTGAAGAAATGCTCTTAAGAATGCTTTCAAAAATGTGTTTTTTTTTATTTTGTAAATTGATGAAAACTGAACAAACAGAAGAAAAATCTAAATTGGATGACTATTTGGTGTGACCACTCTTTGGGCTTCAAACGAAAACCTCAACTTTTCAAGGTACACTTGTACAGTTTTTAAAGGAACTTGACAATTTGGATTACTTACCACAGATCTTTTGTGGATGTAGGCTGCCTCAAATCTTTTGTCTCCATGTAACTCCAGATCATTAAAATTTGAAGGTAAAAAATCCTACATTTTGGGTTGTCCCCAAAAAAGGTAATGGAGGTGAAATCTTCCAATTAAGACACTCGATCTGGTGCTCGATGGCATGCATTTATTGTTTTCATACAAATTTTCCAAAGACTTTTTTTTTACTTAACCACTTAACCCCCGGACCATATTGCTGCCTAATGACCAGAGCACTTTTTGTGATTCGGCACTGCGTCGCTTTAACTGACAATTGCACGGTCGTGTGACGTGGCTCCCAAACAAAATTGGTGTCCTTTTTTTCCCACAAATAGCTTTATTTTGGTGGTATTTGTTCATCTCTGGTTTTTATTTTTTGCGCTATAAACAAAAATAGATTGACTATTTTGAAAAAAATTCAAGATTTTTTTTACATTTTGCTATAATAAATATCCCCAAAAATATATAAACTTTTTTTTCCCTCAGTTTAGGCCGATACGTATTCTTCTACATATTTTTCAAAAAAAAAAAATCGCAATTAGCGTTTGGTTTACGCAAAATTTATAGCGTTTACAAAATAGGGGGTCGTTTTATGGCTTTTTTTTTTTTTTTACTAGTAATGGCGGCTATCAGTGTTTTTTTTTTTTTTCAGTACTGCGACATGGCGGACACATTGGACAATTTTGACACATTTTTGGGACCATTGGCATTTTTATAGCGATCAGTGCTATAAAAATGCATTGGATTAGTTTGGCAGTGAAGGGGTTAACACTAGGGGGCGGGGAAGGGGTTGTGTTCCTGGGTGTGTTCTAACTGTATGGGGGGGTGGACTCACTAGGGGAAATCACTGATCTTCCGTTCATACATTGTATGAACAGAAGATCAGCGTTTCTCTCCCTGAGAGGAACGGGAGCTTTGTGTTTACTCTGTAACGAGCGTGGGACTCGGGGGCCGCCGGCGGCGCGCGCTCCCCCTAGTGGCCGCAAAAAGCGGACGTATAGCTACGGGCATTCGCCCAGGCGTGCCGACTTCCCGCAGTAAAATAACGGCAGGCGGTCGGCAACCAGTTAAAGGGGTTGTAAAGACAAAAATATTTTCCTCTTAAATTAAAGTCTGACCGTAGCTGATAAAGAAAAATAATGTTTTGCAATTATGACTAGTTTGATCCCTGTTGAAATCAAGCTGTTTTATTCACCTCCGTCACTCCTGAATCGTTATTCTCACGGACTTCCTGGTTTGCGGTGCGCATTCATTCTTGCTACATCACGGCCTAATGGGAACTACAGTTCCAATTGGTATTAGTCTCCATGCCTGTGAGGGTTAAGAGAGCATCTTCACGCAGGGCTGTAGTCATAGGGAGGGGGTGAGAACATTCTGCTTTCCACCATGCAAAAAGGCTCAGATGCTGGTGGAAAGCAAGAAGAGCAGAGACAGGAAATGGCATTTTCAAACCTGGATTACTGTATTTTGGAGGTCAAAAGGAAAAATGAGGTAAGTGATATTTCAATGCTCTAGCTTACAGCAATCAATTGATCTAATAAAAAAACGAACCTTTAGTGTTCCTTTTAAGAATTTTCTTTTGAAATTCTATCCATCTTTGGCCAGGTTTATGTACAGATTAGATTAGCTACACTGCACTTTGATACACTGTTTTGCTACACTGATTTTGACTCTGTTCCTTAGCTCATTTTTGTCGACCTGGGACCGATGTTGCAGGTGGTGGTGGGTGTAGGAGTGAGAAGAGCTCTCATTCTTCCCTCATTGCTGTGACCCCGAAAGCCACGTGTATGGCTGTCACCCTGTTTTTTCCCCCGGCTAGCATAGCAACGTGCATTGCCATACATTGTGGAGTCCAAAGGAGACACTGCATGTCTCATTAAAGAGAACCTGTCACCTTAAAATTATTGAACACAAAAAGTTAACCCAAGCACGTAATCTCATCCCCCCCGCACCACCAAAAAAAATTGAGGCTTCCCCACATATATGCACATAACATAACCTTGCACATCAGGGGTGCCTACATGTGAAAACGGCCCTTGCGATACACATGATGCATTTTGCTGTGCACACGGGAGTGTGCAATGATTCTTGCACAAGACCACCTCCGTAACACTAAACTGGTGACCTATAGGGGGCTTTTGAAGCATCGCCTATAGAAAATATAGGGTACTGAAGTTTGTCGCCTTTTTCACAGGCGCATACAAATTTACTCGGTGCAACCTTGTCTTTATATTTTAACAAAATTGTGGGTAGTTGATTGTTTGCATGAGGTTTTTACAGAAATGTAACATTTGCGGTTATATCACGTGACATAAAAAATTGGAACTTCCACTATTCTATTCTCTAGGGCAGGGGTCTCAAACTGGCGGCCCTCCAGCTGTTGCAATATTACAAGTCCCATGAGGCATTGCAAAGCTGACAGTTACAAGCATGACTCCCTCAGACAGAGGCATGATGGGACTTGTAGTTTCGCAACAGCTGGAGGGCCTTTCTTTCCTTCAAGGAATGTATAAAATACATTTGCATATTACTACAGGGGACTCAGAAGTACAAAAAACTGAGGTGTAGGAACATTTATCTACCGAATCCACAGCACTGATTTAAATCCCACTTTAAATCATAATTTTTAAAGAGCAACATTTATCTGTCACACAGCAGCTCCTCCTCCAACCTGATGTTGACTCACCGACGGTCCCATTCACTTTAATGCGGCAGTGACACAAGGTGAGGAATGTGGTGGCAGCAGGTGAGTAGATGCCCACTAACAGGCACTGCCATGATGAATCTGAAATGACAGGTGCACTTTAACTGCAAGGACTTATTCTTGCTGGTAGTTTAGAATCGTAATATTTGCAAACAAAATGAAGGTTTCCTTTTTAATAAGCTGTCAGGTTAGTAAACCAGCGATATCAGAACTGATTCAATCATAGTTTGTGGTGTACATAGATTTGCAGAATAAAGGAATATTCCTGAACTTATCTCATGGTTAGTCAAATTGTGTGAATGCATCAATGCAGTGCATGTTATGTCAGCTTTGCAGAGCTTGGATTCATTGAATGGGTTTACAAAAATCTAAATATTGCAGAATATACAGCCTCAATAACTAAGCTCCAGTTCATGGAGGGGGGGGGGGTGTAAGGCGAGGGGGCGGGAGTCTATACCCGGAAGTGGTGCAAATACCTGTTTTATTTTTTATAAAGGCTTTTGGGTGAACCGCTGCTTTAAGTACAAATGCGGGAATACGACTGTGTACAGTGTAAGCAAGTGGTCCAAAAGGAGGGATGCTCCAGCCGCGTTTTTTTTTTTTTTAAAGGCAGCAGCTACTAACAGTGTAGCTGCTGACTTTAAATAAGGACACTTACCTTGTCCTACTTGCCCGCGCTGATGGGCCCCCCGATGCCGGTCCCACGATCGCTCCGGGTCCCGTGCCGCCATTCACACTATGGGAAACAGGCAGTGAAGCCGTACGGCTTCACTGCCCATTTCCTACTGCGCCTGCGTGAGTCTCACGCTGGCTTGTGAATGGGCGCGCTGCTCTCTGAGAACACACACAGTTCTCAGAAAGCAGCGCGCCCCATTCACAAGGAGAAGGACAAGAAGAAAAGGCACCGCGGAGTGGAAGAGGCAGATTACGGACTTCCGCATAGCAACAACTATTTCGGGTGAGTGTTTTTTTTTTATTATTTTTTTCCAGGTTTTTTTATTTGATTTTTTTAAACATGGGAAAATGTTGTTTTCCTGGGTGGAGCTCCGCTTTAAAGGGTTGGTTCACTTTTCACCAAAAAAATGCCTATGCAGCTAGTGGGCACCTGTGGTTAAATGAAAACTGCCGCTTTGACCAAGTTGGATAATGCCTTTGCTGTATATGTAAACTGTTTACCTCCTTGAAGCGTGACCAAAAAAACTCCTGCAGATGGCTTAATATTTTTATGTCTTGTTAAAACGCACCCAGTAATTACTGCTCACTCCCTCCCTTAATGGAGAAAGTTCTCAAACCCACACATGTGTGGTCCACTTATCTGTCCAAACATTGCTGAGCTCGGAGCTACTGTGACGCTGGGAGAGATTTTATGCAAAGGGGTTAGAGTCAGCTGGGAAGTGTCTTGGCAACAAGGCAGGATGGAATGATACCATCTTTGGAGTTTTTCAGCCTGACTTCGGGAGGTATGTACATGGCCTAAACCTAGCTCTCAAGCCGCACAGTTTTTATCTACTGCTTTTTTTTTTTTTGTACTGCATTTTATTGTATACTATATATGTCCAAATAAAACTTTTTGCTAACTCAAGTGCTATATCTGTTGTGGTGTTTTTGCTTAGTTTGTGTACAGACACCCCTTGCTTTTAAAAAGTTTTATTTGACAAAGGTAAACTAACCTTTAACCCTAAATATTCTTTAACCACTTCCTTGCCTGCCCATAGTCATATGACGTCCACAGAGGGGATCTCCCATCCCGGGTGGACGTTATGACGTCCTGGGCTTTGTGAGGGGATATCTGAATGATGCCTGCAGATGGAGGCATCATTCAGATATTGTTGTTTTCCGGCGGCTATTCTGCGCACCATAAGAATGATCAAAGCACAGGTTCCACCGCTTGATCGTTCTTGCAGGAGGGGACACCCACCCCCGGTGCTTCTCCGGGCTCTCCTGTGCCATCGGGGGGGCCCGGAGAAAGAATCGTCCAGCGCTGGATGGGAAGCATGGAGATGACTGATCACCAGATCTTTATGACGTCGGAGGCCCGGGTGCGATGTGATAACGTCACGCCCGGTTAACCCGGAAGTAAACTGTCTTGTTGTCCCTGCATCTCTGGCTGCATTTGTGGGGGACATGGCTGCATTTGTGGGGGACATTTAAAAAAAGTATCGGTACTTGTACTCGGTCCTAAAAAAGAGGTATCGGGACAACCCTAAAAAGAATGATGATTTGTACATGTAGGAGAGAAGTGCTAGAATAGGTGGGTTTAAAAGTCCTGTATTGAAGGGGTTAAAATATAAAATACGAGACAGGAGTTGGTACGAAAGAATATGTAGGCACGAAACTGATTTTTAGAGGGTTTTGTGCTCAGTGAGGTCCTATTTGAAGTGTCCATTGGAAGTGGTCAAGAATATACACTGAGTAATAAAAGCTGTGTGTGTGTTTCACTGTGTACCACTGCAAAGCAGAATGTAGAGCCTCTTTATTAACCACTTCAGCCCCGGAAAGATTTACCTTCTTAACCACTTAAGGACCTGCTTATGTACTTATACGT
Organism: Rana kukunoris; assembly: GCA_029574335.1. Taxonomy (NCBI): domain Eukaryota; kingdom Metazoa; phylum Chordata; class Amphibia; order Anura; family Ranidae; genus Rana; species Rana kukunoris. The sequence continues at coordinate 224,568,784 of CM056051.1, forward strand.
AGGTATTTTAAAGATGGATATGTCGGTAACGGCAGCAGCTTCTGCCACAACCGAGGTATCCATCTTTTTAGGATGAGCGGTCCTGTGAATAACGGTGGTTTCCGTGGCTGATTCGCCACTACTTATAGGGGCCCACCGCTCTCCCGCGCCCTCTGTTGCTTACCGGAGCCGTCGGTAGTGGCGGAGGCGATCGGGTCCTTCTGCCTGCTGTGTGGGGATGTGAGCGAGGGCAAGATGACCCCACCTGTCCCCATAGCAGGGCGGAAATGACGTCAAAATTCCGCCCATGCGTCTTAAAGGCACATTTTTTTTTTTTTAAATGACGATTTCCTTTTTTTTTTTTTTTTTGCATATATATCTATCCAAATTCCACACAGATGGCAGATTGAAAGTGCAAGGACAGAGTAAAGCCACCACACTGTATCTTCCGGTGTCACACAGTAATAAGGGGGACCCTTACCAGTTGAGTAGGACCTCTAGTATCGAGTTCATAAGCGCTTCTGCAGACATAAACCTCTGCAGCGGTTATCTGGTGATCCAGATCGTCAAACGCCACAAACATCCCAGGAACTCCTCCTCTGAGGTTAGCAGATGGAAATGGTATCCCCCTCATGGGGCTCTCAGTTTCAGACTACGGAAGTTGGTGTGGACACAGTGTGTAACAGCAGCAGCCACCCCCGCGCTAAATGACACACTCAGCTTGGCTTCTTAGCTAGAATTTTTTTAAACGTCACCTATCCAGATTTTTAATGATAACAGTTTGACGCCATGCCACGAGCGGGCGCAATTTTTAATCGTGACATGTTGGGTATCATTTTACTCAGCGTAACATTATCTTTCACAATACAGGGAGTGCAGAATTATTAGGCAAGTTGTATTTTTGAGGATTAATTTTATTATTGAACAACCATGTTCTCAATGAACCCAAAAAACTCATTAATATCAAAGCTGAATATTTTTGGAAGTAGTTTTTAGTTTGTTTTTAGTTTTTAGCTATTTTAGGGGGATATCTGTGTGTGCAGGTGACTATTACTGTGCATAATTATTAGGCAACTTAACAAAAAACAAATATATACCCATTTCAATTATTTATTTTTACCAGTGAAACCAATATAACATCTCAACATTCACAAATATACATTTCTGACATTCAAAAACAAAACAAAAACAAATCGGTGACCAATATAGCCACCTTTCTTTGCAAGGACACTCATGCAGCCTGCCATCCATGGATTCTGTCAGTGTTTTGATCTGTTCACCATCAACATTGCGTGCAGCAGCAACCACAGCCTCCCAGACACTGTTCAGAGAGGTGTACTGTTTTCCCTCCTTGTAAATCTCACATTTGATGATGGACCACAGGTTCTCAATGGGGTTCAGATCGGGTGAACAAGGAGGCCATGTCATTAGTTTTTCTTCTTTTATACCCTTTCTTGCCAGCCACGCTGTGGAGTACTTGGACGCGTGTGATGGAGCATTGTCCTGCATGAAAATCATGTTTTTCTTGAAGGATGCAGACTTCTTCCTGTACCACTGCTTGAAGAAGGTGTCTTCCAGAAACTGGCAGTAGGACTGGGAGTTGAGCTTGACTCCATCCTCAACCCGAAAAGGCCCCACAAGCTCATCTTTGATGATACCAGCCCAAACCAGTACTCCACCTCCACCTTGCTGGCGTCTGAGTCGGACTGGAGCTCTCTGCCCTTTACCAATCCAGCCACGGGCCCATCCATCTGGCCCATCAAGACTCACTCTCATTTCATCAGTCCATAAAACCTTAGAAAAATCAGTCTTGAGATATTTCTTGGCCCAGTCTTGACGTTTCAGCTTGTGTATCTTGTTCAGTGGTGGTCGTCTTTCAGCCTTTCTTACCTTGGCCATGTCTCTGAGTATTGCACACCTTGTGCTTTTGGGCACTCCAGTGATGTTGCAGCTCTGAAATATGGCCAAACTGGTGGCAAGTGGCATCTTGGCAGCTGCACGCTTGACTTTTCTCAGTTCATGGGCAGTTATTTTGCGCCTTGGTTTTTCCACACGCTTCTTGCGACCCTGTTGACTATTTTGAATGAAACGCTTGATTGTTCGATGATCACGCTTCAGAAGCTTTGCAATTTTAAGAGTGCTGCATCCCTCTGCAAGATATCTCACTATTTTTGACTTTTCTGAGCCTGTCAAGTCCTTCTTTTGACCCATTTTGCCAAAGGAAAGGAAGTTGCCCAATAATTATGCACACCTGATATAGGGTGTTGATGTCATTAGACCACACCCCTTCTCATTACAGAGATGCACATCACCTAATATGCTTAATTGGTAGTAGGCTTTCGAGCCTATACAGCTTGGAGTAAGACAACATGCATAAAGAGGATGATGTGGTCAAAATACTAATTTTCCTAATAATTCTGCACTCCCTGTATATATAAAAAAATTGGGCCAATTTTTTTTTTTATCAAAAAAAAATAGAATCTCCCCCCCCCCCCCCCCCAAAAAAAAAGTGCGCTTGTAAGACTGTTGCGCAAATACGGTATGACCAAAAGTATTGCAAAGACCGCCATTTTATTCTCTAGGGTGTTAGAAAAAAATATATATGTTTGGGGGGGGGGGGGGGGTTTAAGTAATTTTCTAGCAAAAAAAACTATTTTAGTCTTGTAAAGACCAAATCTGAAAAACACCCAAGGTGGTTAATGACAGGCCATTTTTGCGATACTGCGTTGCTTTAACGGACAGTTGCGCGGCCGTGCAATGTTGTACCCCAAGAAAATCTATTTTCCCCCACAAATGGCTTTCTTTTGGTGGTATTTGATCACCTTTGCGGTTTTTATTTCTTGCTCTATAAGCAAAAAGGACCAACAATTTGAATTTTTTTTTTTCTGCTATAAAACCTATCCAATACAAATATGTAAAAAAAAAATCTTCATCAGTTTAGGCCAATTTGTATTCTACTATGTATTTTTGGTAAAAAAAAATTAATTGGCTTAATATTGATTGCTTTGCCCAAAAATTATAGCATCTACATACTATGGAATAGATTTGGACCCCTTTTTACACTGGGTCGTTTTGCAGGCGCTAGAATGCTAAACATAGCGCCTGCAAAGCCACAAACGGCCGCAGCTGTCTCCCCAGTGTGAAAGCCCAGAGGGCTTTCACACTGGAGCGATGCGCTAGCAGGATGGTAAAAAGTCCTGCTAGCAGCATCTTTGGAGCGGTTTGTATATTGCTCCCCCCCATGGAAAACAATGGGGCATAACCCTTTCTCGGCCGCTAGCGGGGGTAAAAGCGGCCGAATAGCGACGTAAAAAATGGACGGTAAAGCATGGTAAAAATTGCGCCGATGCAGCCCCAGTGTGAAAGGGGCTTATGCCCCCCCCCCCAGTTAATGGCAGCGATCAGTGATTTGGTGCTGCGACATTGCAGCAGTCGATTTGAACACAAAGTGACAATTTTTGGGGAACAGGGACACCTATACAGTGACACCTGACGCTGGCAGGAAAGGGGTTAACTTTAGGTGCAATCAAAGGATTAAATGTGTTTCCTGGGAGTGTTTTTTTTTTTTTTTTTTTCTAACTGTGTGTGTGTGTGTGTGTGTGTGTGTGGGGGGGGGGGGGGGGGGGTGGGTTGCTGACACTAGACAGATCTGTGTTTCTGACTACTAGGAATTGCAGATCTTGCTCTCTGTGACATAACGATGGGGGTGAGGCACTGATGTTATTGTGGTGACTCCTGGGCACTCTAAATCATGTGACATGTTCTGGGACACATTCTTACCAGGTTTTAAGTGCCCAGCTTTCCCAAGATGCTGCCGAAAGGTGCTGTGATGTCACCGACACCTTTCTTAAATACCAAAAACTCAGGCTGAAGTTTGTCTCTTGTGTCCAGACTGCAGAATTTTATGTACAACTTGTGGAGTGTTAATTTTGACTGGTGTACTCAGATCGCAGCGGGTTAGTTGCACTCCACTTTGTCCATTCAGTAAACCTCTTGCATTCTGTTCAGTGAGAGCAAGGGTCTCTGATTGGAGGTGAGCACAACTGTCACAATCCCCCTGGAATACAGATGGTTAGGCTGTCCATACATCATACAATTTTCTTATACAACCTTTTGTTGTAGGTTTAACCCCTCAATTGTATGGTTTTGGTAAATCCAAAAATGTAATATGAAAATTGTATGGTGTATGGCCAGCTTTAGTGGAGCACCAATTTTCTTGTTTCCTTGCATTCTCAGCTGTTATAGCAGTTGGTACTTTTCATTATTTGGGGTTTGACTAAACTTCCACCTTAACCAGCTCAAAACCTACTCTCTACCACATTCTAAGCCTAATCTATCTAGCAATGTAAAGAAGAAATCGCTATACTTGCCTGATCTGCAGCTGCTCCAGTCCGAGGTTGAGCTGTCAGCGGCAGCTTTAGTGTATGGGTGTGTGCAGGAGAGACAGCGGACAATGGCAGACCCATAGTAAGTCTATGGGTAACGCCACTTCCCATGCATTTCACAGTTGTTGATTCTCTTCTGCGCACAGCAGCTGCCGCTGGAAACTGGACTGGAGTTGCTGCATACCAGGGTAAGTATAGTAATTTATAAAAAAAAAAATAAAAATTATCTCTTTGGGAGCATCTAAAGAGGAGCAGTCACCAAAGAAATGTAGAAGGCTACTATTGGCTGTAGTGGACAATGACGGGTCATGGATATAATATATATATATATATCAAAGGTTAAGTTACACAATAAAACATATCGCTCTTATAGCGATTATAATTAGTTGCTCTTGTTTGTAACAGGTCAGTGTAGCACAAATAAACCATGATTTATAGTCTGTGCAATAACAAGAAACACATAGACATTGACAAACAAACTAATACAGTTCGGACGCCTAAATAGCCACACTTGCCGAATTCCCAGTTGGTAAATTCACCGCTGATCTTGTTGAAAAAATTAAATAATGGGAAATCCGAACAGGTGTGTCCCCCGGGGATGCTAGGGAGTATTGGGGTCCTTTCACACGGAGCGGACCGTTTTTCGGTCCGCTCCGCGTGTCCGTCAGCTCAGCGGGGGGGGGTCTCCGCTCAGCTGTCGGCGGACGGGGCGGTCCCCGCACACTGTGCAGGGACCGCCCTGTCTCTCCTCCGCTTTCCCCTATGGGGAGTCGGATGGAAACGGACCGTCTGTCCGTTTGCATCCGATCCGTTTGGCTGGACGGAAGAAAAATAGGCATTCTTCCGTCCGCAAAAACGGATGCGGATCTAGCGGACGTTAGCGGATGCATCATCCGCTAACGGATCCGCTCCCATAGGGAAGCATTGAGGTCAGTTACCGGACGTCCAAAAAACGGACGAACGGAACGGACCTGTGAAAGGGCCCTTAGATGTATAATTGCGCAGCTGATTCCGAGTAATGAAACCTGAATGCTCATATGATTTGGAAAGAGGTCTTCACAACAGTCCTTGTTTTAAAAATCTTTTGGCCGTATGGTTACAGGGCCAGTAATACACCGGAGTCCTTCCAATTACAGAGACTTTCAGTCCCAATTATAGTATTATAGGAGTGCTTGGGTCTTGAATGTTAATGAGCTACAAATCGTATACCGATCTGACATCGGCAAAACAGATAAAACTGATTTCTAAATTAGAATGTCCTTGCTATTTTACTTTGAATTACACTGAGATCCTATGTTGGATATGAATGGTTATCATACGTGTAATGCATTCATTTTGTTTAAATCTGTAGACCGGATGATGCGAGTCCCTGTATAGGAATATACATCCAATCCGGTTTTAGTAACTGAACACTGCTTAGTTTTGCTTCAAGTGCCGGATACCCTGCGGGTCAGTCAGTTTTTCAAATGGGCTCTACTATCAGATAAGGCACTTATGATCTAGAGCAGGGGTCGCCAAACATTCTAAACAAAGGGCCGGTTTATTGTCCTTCAGACTCTTCGAGGGTCGGACTTGCCCAGCGGGAATAAAAAAAATTCTGTCATCATTGTTAGTAAAAATCTGGTATTAGGGGGAGGAATAGTGCCCCATTGCTGGTATCATAGGGATGACTAGCGCTCTATTAGTTGTGTCAGTGGGAGACATGGTACTTCATTGTTGGTGTCAGATGGTAGAATAGTGTCTCGTATCAGTGGGAGGGATAGTGCCCCAAGGGCTGGGTAAAGGCAAGCAAAGGGCCGCATCTGGCCCTCGGGCCGCAGTTTGGAGACCACTGATCTAGAGCATACATTTCAGATGTAAACAGGTAATATAGAACATGAAAGAAAATGTAGTGTCTACTTTACCACCTCCGTTCGTTATTGGGATATGCTATGGGAATTTTTTCTCCTTAAAAAATGGATAATCCCCTTCTGTTACATTCCCGGTTCTTCTGTGTGTAAATACACCTTGGTGGAGGGTAAGTAGATGGAAAGCGCTGCGTGGTATAGCGCTGATGGATTTAAAAAATCCTTCCTCTCAGGTTTCAGTGACCAGTCAGCTTTTCCCCTTTTTTGTATTGCACGCTTGTGTCTCCTCTCTGCATCTCCCGTTTGGCTGGGGGATTCACTCAGGCGGTGTCAGACTGTGACGTCAACATGTTTCGCAACTGTGTGTTGCGTGTCTTCGTCTGGATGTGGAGGGGGGAACCGTATGTCTCTCTTTTATTCTGTCGAGGTACGTTCGCCCCTCTTGGTAATTTCTTACAGGTAAACTTTGAATGGACTGGAGAAAACACATATGTTCTTTCTCTATGTATTTTTTGTTTCATGCGTTCCTTTGTAGAAATATCTGGTGTTTTGATTTATGTGAAGTTGTTTTAAAATATTACATTTTTTGATAAAAAAAAAAAATTAATTACGGTGTGTATGTGTGTGCCACATCTGTTGCTCCAAAATTTATGGTAACATATATACAGGCTAGCAATCGTTATGCGGAAAAGGGGAGGACTTTAGTGTATACACTAAAGCCTTCTGATGTATGATATTCAAGTTTTACTTCTAAACGTTAAAAAAAAAAAAAATGCCCCCACTGAACAAAAATCGCTGGTTGAATATGTTCCTTGAAATGGTGCAAAAAGATTTGGGCAAAATTTCCTGGAAAATGAAAAACCAGGATAACCTTTCCCAATCTGAACACTAGGGTTGTCCCGATATTGGTATCGGTATCGCGACCGATGCCGAGTATTTGCGCTAGTACATGCGCAAATACTCCCGATGCCTAAATAGAATACTTCCCCTGCCGCCGCATCGTGCCGCCGCATTGAAAGCCGCTGCAAGGGGTTAAACGCCTTGCGGGAACATCACAGCATTAATTTGAATAGCTGTAGTGTTCCCGCCCGTATAGACACTCCCCCTTGCTTGGGATTGGATGGGCGATCTGTCCAATCCCGAGCAAGGGGGAGTGTCTATACGGGCGGGCTATTCAAATGAATCCTGTGATTTTCTCCATGCGGCTTTCGGCGGCAAAGGTATGGGGGAAATGGCCGAAGGGACATGACTGCATATGTGAGGAACATGGCTAGAGGGACATTGCTGCATATGTGAGGGACATGGGACATTGCTGCATATGTGTGGGTCATGGCTAGAGGGACATTGCTGCATATGTGAGGAACATGGCTAGAGGGACATTGCTGCATATGTGAGGGACATGGGACATTGCTGCATATGTGTGGGTCATGGCTAGAGGGACATTGCTGCATATGTGAGGGACATGGCTAGAGGGACATGGGACATTGCTGCATATGTGAGGCACATGGCTAGAGGGACATGGGACATTGCTGCATATGTGAGGCACATGGCTAGAGGGACATGGGACATTGCTGCATATGTGAGGGACATGGCTAGAGGGACATTGCTGCATATGTGAGGGACATGGCTAGAGGGACATTGCTGCATATGTGAGGGACATGGCTAGAGGGACATGGGACATTGCTGCATATGTGAGGCACATGGCTAGAGGGACATAGGACATTGCTGCAAATGGGAGGCACATGGCTAGAGGGACATGGGACATTGCTGCATATGTGAGGGACATGGCTGAACGGACATTGCTGCATATGTGAGGGACATGGCTGGAGGGACATGGCTGCATACGTGAGGGACATGGCTGGAGGGACATGGCTGCATACGTGAGGGACATGGCTGGAGGGACATGGCTGCATACGTGAGGGACATGGCTGAAGGGACATGGCTGCATATGTGAGGGACATGGCTAGAGGGACATGGCTGCATATGTGGGGGACATGGCTGCATTTGGGGACACATGTAAAAAAAAGTATCGGGACAACCCTACTGAACACCAAGCCCTAAAAGTACTAAAGGAAGCTAAAAACCTAACTATCAAAACGAGCGATAAAGGAGGCAATGTCGTCCTAATGGACGGCAAAGATTACGAAGCAGAAACTAAACGCCTCCTAGGAGATCTTGACTCGTATCGTAGACTTGCATGCGACCCGTTCTCAATGGTTCGTGAACTTAAGAGTAGACTCGATGATGCGGTGGAGGCTGGATTATTGGTGAAACATGAATAGAAATATCAGTGGATGACTAGAACATCCCCACCTTCTACTGCATCCCCCAAGGTGCATAAATCGATTGATAAACCCCTGGGAAGGCCTATAGTTTCTGCCATTCATGGACCTCTAGATGGAATAGGTGGATATCTTGATTTTTTTTTTTTCCTAAAAGAAATGGTATGTGACCTGAAGTCTTATGTTCAACATACTCGCCACGTCTTTGCAAAGATTGCTGACCTCGAGGTAGAAGGTGAAGCATGGTTAATAGTAATTGATGAGTCATTTACCAACAAATCGGGAGCACCTCAATGGGGGCGGCATGGGCTCCGGCACATGCCTGCCTCCATTTGGGGCTTCGGGAAGAAGAGGATGTCTTCGGTCTTCCACAGTACCTCAGCCATGTACATACATGTCTGAAGTACATGGATAATGTGTTGGTCATCTGGAAGGGCGACATTAAAACTCTTCATGGATTCATTGACTAACTTGATGTCAATGACCGCAACATACGTTTAACAAGGCACAAATATCTTTCCTTGATTTGAAGCTAGGAATGAAGAATGGCAAAATTGGCACCTGTACATACTGGCAGGAGACAGCGGCAAATACGCTTTTGCAAGCAGATAGCCATCATGGCAAAAAAATGGGATTCCAACAGGCCAGTATATGAGGATCAAGCGAAATTGCTCGGAACCTTCTGCTTTAAGCAAAGAAGGGAAAGAGCTATATAGATTTTTGCGAACGGGGGTATTCTAATAAACAGATCAGATACGTGAAACGCATAGACTCGAACCAGACTAAGAAAAAGACGGAATATGGCCCTGTGAGATTGATCACTACGTGCCGCTCCCAATGGGGAACCGTGCGTAAAACCTTAGAAAAACACTGTTATCCTAGCTAACAAAAGCCCGATGAACATCGTAGGCGAATGCCCCAAGATGGTGGCACGCAGGTCCATGAATCTAGGAGACATCCTCATGCATTCGGAATTAACCTGACAGCCAAATTCCTCTTGGCTCTCAGAGTATCCACGAAGCATTGGGATGTTTCCCTGTACCAAATGCAAATATTGCCCATACGTTGATAGAACTAATGTGTTCAAGGACGCTATGAGAATATGAGATAAGAGATCTGATCAACTGTTCTACGGATAAAGTGATCTATATGCTTCACTGCCCTAAAATTTTATATCGCCGAGACGAAGAGACAACTCAAAGTAAGACTAGGAGAACACTTTAGGGACATCAGAAAGGAAAAGGAGACCCAGAGAAGGGACAAGAGTCCGGTGTCTAAACATTTTGCACAATACCATCAGGGTCAAACTGATGGATTAAAAGAGAAGGGTATTTATGCCCTTAAATTTTGAAAGAATTCGACTGCAAAAGAAGTGGTGGATATTCCCGTTGATATCCCTTGTGCCACTAGGAATGAACATTGAGCAAAATTTGCAGCCCTTCTTAGATGAGTAAAATATACTTTCTTTCCTATCCCGTACTACATGCACTCAGGGGAAATAAAACATATGAATATCATTATACATCAGAAGGCTTTAGTGTATACACTAAAGTCCTCACCCTTTCAGCATAACGAAAGCTAGCCTATATAGATATAACCATAAATGCTAGAGAAACAGATTTCTAATGAGTAGCAAGAAAGGGGGGAAAATATATATACCTTCTTTGTCCCTACAGAAGGAGAACTTGTCATTTTGTGTATGTGTTATATATATATATATATATATATATATAATATAGTGTGTATATGTATATACACTTTCTACAAAGAAACGCACGTGTAACAGGATGACCTGTGGCACGCATAGACTTTTGAGGAATGGGGGATACTCCTGTGCCAGCGGCCCTAAACTCTTGGGTCTAAGTTTACCCTGTGCCCCTTTTGGGCATAGGGTGGCTAATCATAATTCATGTATTACATGAGATGGGACATTAATAGATCATGTTTGCAGGATGTCTTGAGATATCACAAGTTGTTGGTTATTCAATGTGGGGACACATTCTTTTGAAAGGTGTTAATTGCATCTACTCCTAGACATTTCATTGTCCATTGTGTAAACCTGTAGAGTTATTTAATTCAGGTCTGCTCCTAAATTGTGTGATAACACGGTTTAAAGCCTATTGATGCTCAGGTGGGAAAACCTTTCTGTCGGAGACAGACCGTCTGTCTAAAGATGTGGATTAAGTGGCAGTCTCCTGTCAGGTGTATTGAATTAGCATGTCACTTATAGTCCGGTGCCGAAATGTCTGGATACTAATTAGTAATTAGCCTTAGTGTGTGATTAGGGGGGTGGAGACTTCATTGTCCCTTTGAATACTGTCACATGCTTGTAACTGCATAAAAAGATGAGAAGAAACCATTAAAGCATTCATTCATTTTGGAACTAGAGAACAGAGCTGTCAGTCTCGTTATTCTGGGAAATGGAATGGATCATGTCTGCCGGTTTGTTGGTGTCGGATAAGCTGTCTTTGGTGGATGGAAGGTCGTAAACGGTGGTGACCGTTTAAAGCATGAAACAAAAATACGTAGAGAGAGAACACGTCTTGTTTTCTCCAGTCCATTCAAAGTTTACCTGTAAGAAATTACCAAGAGGGGCGAACGTACCTCGACAGAATAAGACGTACAGTTCCCCCCTCCCCATCCAGACGACACGTAGCACACAGTTGCGAAACATGTTGACGTCACACAGTCTCATGACACCGCCTGAGTGAATCCCCCAGCCAAACGGGAGATGCAGAGAGGAGACACAAGCGTGCAATACAAAAAGGAAAAAAGCTGACTGGTCACTGAAACCTGAGAGGAAGGATTTTTGAAATCCATCAGCGCTATACCACGCAGCGCTTACCATCTACTTACCCTCCACTAAGGTGTATTTACACACAGAAGAACCGGGAATGTAACCGAAGGGGATTATCCATTTTTTAAGGAGAAAAAAAAAATCCCATAACATATCCCAATAACGAACGGAGGTGGTAAAGTAGAAACTGCATTTTACTTCATGTTCTATATTATCTGTTTACATCTGAATTGTATGCTCTAGATCATAAGTGCCTTATCTGATAGTAGAGCCTTTTTGAAAAACTGACTGACCCGCAGGGTATCCGGCACTTGAAGCAATACTAAGCAGTGTTCAGTTACTAAAACCGGATTGGATGTATATTCCTATACAGGGACTCGCATTGTCCGGTCTACAGATTTTAACAAAATGAATGCATTACACGTATGATAACCATTCATATCCAACATAGGATCTCAGTGTAATTCAAAGTAAAATAGAAAGGACATTCTAATTTAGAAATCAGTTTTATCTGTTTTGCCGATGTCAGATCGGTATACGATTTGTAGCTCATTAACATTCAAGACCCAAGCACTCCTATAATACTATAATTGGGACTGAAAGTCTCTGTAATTGGAAGGACTCCGGTGTATTACTGGCCCTGTAACCATACGGCCAAAAGATTTTTAAAACAAGGACTGTTGTGAAGACCTCATTCCAAATCATATGAGCTGGGTCTTTTTCAATTTAGCATTCAGGTTTCATTACTCTGAATCAGCTGCGCAATTATACATCTAATACTCCCTAGCACACCTGTTCGGATTTCCCATTATCATAAAAAAAAATTCAACAAGATCAGCGGTGAATTTACCGCCTGGGAACTCTGACAAACAATAAACTAATACAGTTAGGACACCTATATAGCCACACTTGCAATGTCTGTTTCTTGTTTTTGCAGACTATAAACCATGGTTTATTGGTACTACTCTGACCTGTTATAAACAAAAGCAACTAGTTATTATACTCGCTATATACTCGCTATGTTTTTTATTGTGTAACTTGACTTTTGATACATTAAAATTGATATTTTTTATATCCATGACCCGTAACTGTCCACTACAGCCAATAGTAGCCTTCTACATCTCTTTGTGGACTCCTCTTGTTTAGATGCTCCCAAAGAGATACAATTTATTTTTTATACATTATTTTGGCTACGGCAGTAACCTCTAATCGAGGAGTGACTAAGAACCGGGGTCAGAGTTTACACTGGCACACATGTGAGGGTTGGTTCATCTTTTTTGGTTTTGTACCAAGTATAGTCATTTACTTTACAGGGCTTGATAGATTAGGCTTCGAATGTGACAGAGTAGGTTTAGCTTTAAAGTGGAGGTTCACCCAAAATATCAACGTTGTTATCCAGATCATTGCACTATATACATCAATATTTTTTATTTTTGTGCTGATTTAAATACTGTGAAACATTCGCGTAAAGGTGGACTTCTGGGTTTTCCTCCCGAAGGAGTAGGCGTATCTGTTTTTCCCTGGCGCCGCAATGTGTCGTGGGAGCAGTGTCATGCTTCCCAGGAGACAATGCGGAACGCCGTCCAGCGAAATCTCTTGAGATCTCTCTTGTTACGTGACTCATGAAGCTGGTCATGTGATGAGGGCAGATCTAATTCCGCCATGTTAAATAAGGGCACGCAGGTGAATATAGCCTTTGGGCACCTGCAGACGCGAGGCTGAGGAATCCATTGAAAGAAAGGACTGGAGCAAAATTTCATTTCATTTCATTTCTTTAAATAAAAATTCTGGACAAGGTAAGTGATGTGATTCCAATACGGTACTATTAGAGGCATTATGTCTCCTGTGCATATATTTCTGTACATTAACCACTTGATACCCGCAGGCCGTCAAATGACGTCCAAAACGGGGACCTGTTATCCCGGGTGGACGTCATATGACGGCCTGGACATTGCGGGGTGATATCTTAATGATGCCTACCCCGAGAGGCATCATTGGGATATCATTTTTTAGCGGCGGTGATCGCGCGCACTGTAAGAACGATCATAGCAGCGGTTCCGCCGCTAGATCGTTTTTACAGGCGGCGGGAGGGGACATCCCCCCCCGCCGCCATCCGGTGCTTCTCCGGTCTCTCCCGTCCCATCGGGAGCCCGGAGAGATGATCGCCGTCCGCCGGATGTTTGCCAATGAGATGTGATGACCTCACCCCACGGGTCCCGTAAGTAAACAAACCGCAATTGCGGCTAGTTTGAATGAGATCTGTGAATTTTTTTTTCACAATCTCATTCTTTCCAGCCTGGAGGAGAGATGTGAGGTCTTATTGACCCTGCATCTCTCCTTTAAAGAGGACCTGTCACACACATTCCTATTACAATGGATGTTTTCAAAAAATAATGTTGTTGTAAAAAATAATAAATTAAAGTGCCCCTGTCCCCGGTAGCTCGCGCTCAGAAGCGTACGCACACTTAAGTCCCGCCCAAGTATGTAAACGTCGTTCAAACCACACGTGAGGTGTCGCCGCGTGCGTTAGAGCGTGTGCAACAATTCTAGGACTAGACCTCCTCTGTAACTCTAAACTGGTAACCTGTAAAAATGTTAGTGTCATCTATGGAGATTTTTAAGTAACGAAGTTTGGCGCCATTCCATGTGTACGCAATTTTAAAGCATGACATGTTAGGTATCTATTTACTCGGCGTAACATAATTCATATTCTACCAAAAAATTGGGTGAACGTTACTATTTTGTTTCACTTATGAAACCATTTTTTTTTTTTACAAAAAAAGCCATTTGAAAAATGTGCAAATACGGTGCAAGATAAAAAGTTGCAATGAGCACCATTTTATTCCCTAAGGTGTCTGCTAAAGAAACATATATAATTGGGGGTTCTGAGTAATTTTCTAGCAAAAGAATGATGATTTGTACATGTAGGAGAGTAGTGCCAGAATAGGCCCGGGAAGAAGGTGGGTTTTAAAGCCCTGTATTGAAGTGGTTAAAAGAAATACAGCTAGATTATTTCTTGGAAATTTAGATTATAATCTAAAATATACAGTGCCTTGCGAAAGTATTTGGCCCCTCTTGAACTTTGTGACGTTTTGCCACATTTCAGGCTTCAAACATAAAGATATAAAACTATTTTTTTTGTGAAGAATCAACAAGTGGGACACAATCATGAAGTGGAACGAAATTTATTGGATATTTCAAACTTTTTTAACAAATAAAAAACTGAAAAATTGGGCGTGCAAAATAATTCAGCCCCGTTTACTTTCAGTGCAGCAAACTCTCTCCAGAAGTTCAATGAGGATCTCTGAATGATCCAATGTTGACCTAAATGACTAATGATGATAAATAGAATCAGTCTGTGTGTAATCAAGTCTCCGTATAAATGCACCTGCACTGTGATAGTCTCAGAGGTCCATTTAAAGCGCAGAGAGCATCATGAAGAACAAGGAACACACCAGGCAGGTCCAAGATACTGCTGTGGAGAAGTTTTAAAGCCAGATTTGGATACAAAAAGATTTCCCAAGCTTTAAACATCCCAAGGAGCACCGTGCAAGCGATAATATTGAAATGGAAGGAGTATCAGACCACTGCAAATTTACGAAGACCTGGCCGTCCCTCTAAACTTTCAGCTCATACAAGAAGACTGATCAGAGATGCAGCCAAGAGGCCCATGATCACTCTGAATGAAATGCAGAGATCTACAGCTGAGGTGGGAGACTCTGTCCATAGGACAACAATCAGTCTTATACTGCACAAATCTGGCATTTATGGAAGAGTGGCAAGAGGAAAGCCATTTCTTAAAGATATCCATAAAAAAGTGTAATTTAAAGTTTGCCACAAGCCACCTGGGAGACACACCAAACATGTGGAAGAAGGTGCTCTGGTCAGATGAAACCAAAATCCAACTTTTTGGCAACAAGGCAAAATGCTATATTTGACGTAAAAGCAACACAGCTCATCACCCTGAACACACCATCCCAACTGTCAAACATGGTGGTGGCAGCATCATGGTTTGGGCCTGCTTTTCTTCAGCAGGGACAGGGAAGATGGTTAAAATAAATGGGAAGATGGATGGAGCCAAATACAAAACCATTCTGGAAGAAAACCTGATGGAGTCTGCAAAAGACCCGAGACTGGGACGGAGATTTGTCTTCCAACAAGACAATGATCCAAAACATAAAGCAAAATCTACAATGGAATGGTTCACAAATAAACATATCCAGGTGTTAGAATGGCCAAGTCAAAGTCCAGACCTGAATCCAATCGAATCTGTGGAAAGAACTGAAAACTGCTGTTCACAAACGCTCTCCATCCAACCTCACTGAGCTTGAGCTGTTTTGCAAGGAGCAATGGGCAAAAATTTCAGTCTCGATGTGCAAAACTGATAGAGACATACCCCAAGCGACTTACAGCTGTAATCGCAGCAAAAGGTGGTGCTACGAAGTATTAACTTAAGGGGGCTGAATAATTTTGCACGCCCAATTTTTCATTTTTTTATTTGTTAAAGTTTGAAATATCCAATACATTCGTTCCACTTCATGATTGTGTCCCACTTGCTGTTGGTTCTTCACAAAAAATTTGTTTTATATCTTTGTTTGAAGCCTGAAATGTGGCAAAAGGTCACAAAGTTCAAGGGGGCCGAATACTTCCGCAAGGCATTGTACCTAGCACTTTTGCTTAATCATTTAAAAATGTTTTTAAACTATTACATTTTTTAAATATTGTATTTACAATATATAGGATTAATAATAGTTAATAAGTAGAAACATTACATATCTTTTATCATGCCTTTATGCCATGAGGGAGAAATGTACATTACCTGCACAGCCAATGCCCTAAACCTTCGCTGATGTTTCCACTTTTTGTGAATGCCATCACAATGGGGGCATAAACTTTTAATGCTGCCGCCCGTTGTGATGGCAACCATGAAGTTTACTGCGCAGGTCGCCGTAAAGTCTGCTCATATGCCGGAAAGAGCGGTGAATGCAGTGAGACGAGCATTCACTGCTTTAAGGAAGTCCGTGCTTGTGGGCTTCACAATGCCCCACAAGGAAAATGCCGGGATTGGTTTTTATAAGTATAACTTTTAAACTAAAATGGACGGGGGATGGTTTTAATCCCCAAACAATTGAGTACTAAGTTGTGATCTTAAACCCCCATTGAATGGACACAAAAAAAACGATGGACACGGCTGCCATCAGGGAGGTACAGCCATTGCAACTGTAAGCGTCTGGAGGGGCCCCACCAGGCTAGGAGAAGGCAGGAGTGGGTGAATGCTCTGTGGCATTGAGCTCAGACATCAAGCTCTTTACTGCCACCTCTGGCTAATATTTGCATGTGTACCCATTGTGTTGAACTGGCAACTCCAGTTATACTTGTATAATCTACACACCAGTAATTGAGTCGGAGCAGTGAGCATTAGAGTTTCCGTTTCCGTTCTTAAAGCCAGGTTCCTCTTTTTCGTATGTGCTCTTGTTGGAGTAATCTGGGCCCGTTATGCCCTGGTGACTACACAGTAACTGAGGGGATATTGATACAAATGTAAACCTATTCTAATCCCTCCACTTCTCAGTTTATTTTGGTTAACGATGATTAAACAATTTCTTGTAACAGTCAGTATGTGCCCCCAATGTAATTTCAATTTTTAAAATAAGCTTGTTCTGATGTAGAGAATAGTAGCTTTGCTGTCTTGACACAATACTTTTTGAGTTGCTGTCCCAGAACAAACATTTGGTTATTTAGAACAGTAAACAGATATGTGTACTCTTTCTGGCTCAGTGATTCAAAGTATTAAACCTTTTGGATTTTTTTTTTCAATTTTAATGCAATAGATCTTTATTATATGAATATGTTGTGATATATTTACATGCACACAATATGTTGTGTGCAGATACCATGTTAAAATTTTGCTATTTGATACTGGTTTTTAAAATGTGTCTAATTATATTCCCTTTTCTTCTAATGCAGGTTTGAGTGGAAATCTGGCAGACCTTGAACGGAGGCAAGAAGTATTTGGAAAGAATCTTATACCTCCTAAAAAGCCAAAAACTTTTCTTCAGTTAGTATGGGAAGCATTACAGGATGTAACATTAATTATTCTAGAAATAGCAGCCATAATATCTTTAGGCCTTTCTTTTTACCGACCTCCTGGTGGAAATAATGAATGTAAGTATTGCACAGAATAACTGGCCTTTCTATTCCAGGCATGTCTGGACGTACTTGTGGCCTTCAGCCTGTTTTAAACCAAAGGCCTCATGCATGTGGGCAGAAAATATTGCTTTTAGACTCCTGGCATTTCATTCATTTATTTTTTTACACCTATGATAGTATTTAGTGTGCATATGCACCTTGTGTCATTTACAGGAGTGTTTTAGTCACTTTCAGGGGCATAAAAAAAATGCCCCAAGCCCTTCCTTGCTTTCAAAGTACAGTTTACCAGTGTCATTTTTTTTTTTAAATCAGAAAAAGTTTATTTTAAACAAAGAAAAGGTACATAGACATACACAGACAGGTCGTAATTAAGATTTTTGCAGTGGTAGGTGCATACATCCAGCAGAGCCTTACATCAATACCATAACTAAGCTTGTCACGGACATCAGTATAAATACAATCAATCAGTGAATTGCAAATAAAGCAAACATAAGGATAGGAGTACCGATGCATATGTTACTGCATAAAAGGGAGTGTATCCAAGCTGACAGAACCTGAGTGTGTACACCATAGCCTAACATAACCACAGGAGGGGAGAAATAGGAAGAGATGAAAAGAGGAAGAAAAAGAAAAGAAAAGAGAAAAAAGAGAAACAAACAAAGAATGTAGAAGGAAAGACCCTTCAGAGTAATAGAGAGAACAGCAACTGAAGGCTATAACACAGTCATGGCTCTCCTGCATTTTTTTTTCAATCGCCAGCTACCACATGGAGTTTTGTGCAGCACAGCACCTCCACTAGTTTGTCCACCCCTCTCATACTATCACATAGCCCAATCCTGTTCCATCCCCGCCACGGATAGGTTAGCCTAGCAACAGTCTGTCCCTCACCAACTGAAGGGGGCCTAATCCCGGGACATCTAACCAGGATTGCCACATTGAGTAAAATTTTCGTAGGACATTGCGATGTTGATACGTGAGTTTCTCCCGAATCAGAATACTGTTAACTCGCGTTACCCATTGCCCGCCCGTTGGTACCCTCGGAGTAATCCAGTGCCGCGCAATTTCTTTGCGGGCGATGTAAAGTAAACGTAGCACAGCAACATGTCCACTGGGCGATAGTTCGGGCAACTCCAGGGCACCAAGCAGGCACACAACTGGGTCCTGCAAGGTCGGTATCTGGAACACCATAGAGATAGTGTCAAGTACATATTTCCAGTAACGAAAAAGTTTGGGACACTTCCACATCATGTGTAGTAGATCGCCAGTATGTGCTTCACATTTCGGACACAAAGGCGAATCCCTGATGCCCCATTTATGTAATCTGGCTGGGGTTCTATACACCCTATGCAAGAGGTATAAATGAGACAGCCTCTGTGAAGCAGAGACTGAGACCTGGGGAGCAGACGTCAGGCAAAGATCCCATACGTCTCCATCTATAGGCCCCAAGTCTCGTTCCCATCCCTTCCTACAGGGAAGTCCACTAGCGTCATGGGTCAAATTGAGGAGCCTGGTATATATCCGAGATATCATTCCCGTCTTCTCACCTGTCAAGAGGACATCCCTTGTCAGAGGGTGTACCGTCTGGACAAATGGAGACAACCTGCTTTCTCCCTGCACAGCATGGCGCAGTTGTAGGTATTGGTAGAATTGAGAATTCAATAAATGAAATTCCTCTTTCAAATGTTCAAAAGATTTAAGTACAGTTCCAGTAAATAGTTGGATGATATAATGGAGTCCCGCCCCCTCCCATAGACTGAACCCTTGGAGCTTGAACAGTTCCTTATAATATTTGTTCTTCCATATTGGGGTGAACTGGCAGACCTCTCTGATCTTAAAGAGGGACCTTACGTATTCCCATAATTTATTCAATAGTTTAATAGTGGGGAGAGTGTTCGGAAATTGCGTAAGACCTGCATCAAGGTATGCCAGTGCCGGCATGTTAGAGTTCTCGGGAACTATGAGGGACCTAATAGTGTCAGAGTTATCCACCTCCCCCCAGTTGCCCAGGTGTTGGAGTTGTGAAGCCACATAGTAGTGTCTGGCATTGGGTACCGCCATACCACCCTGGTCCTTTGCGAGTTGCAAAGTGCGCAGGCTGATACGCGCCGGTTTGTTATTCCAAATTAGTTCCCTGAATTGGGCATCTATTCGGGAGAACCATTTATGTGTTATCCAGACTGGGGCATTGTGAAAGACATAGAGGAGTTGAGGGGCCCATACCATTTTTATAAGATTAACTCTGCCCGTAACAGAGAGTGGTAGTTTCTGCCAGGCAGAGCACTTCAGTCGAAACCTCTGAAGCAAAGGGGACAAGTTTTTATCCAGATAATGGGTAGGATCTGGTGTAACCTGCACCCCTAAATACTTAAATTCATTGACTACAGCAATGGCTCTCGCGCAGGCAGGCAATGGGCCCGGGAGAGGGTCCAGGGGCATAAGTACTGATTTGTTCCAATTAATGCTGAAGCCCGACAGCTGCCCAAAGGCAGCTATCAGGCTCATCACACTTTGCAGAGAACCGACAGTGTCACCCAGGTATATTAGAGTATCATCCGCATACAGGGAGACAACATCCTCTCTGGATCCCCTACAGAATCCTACTATATCTTGTGATTCCCTAACATGGATAGCCAGAGGCTCTAAGGCCATGGCAAACAGCAGGGGTGAAAGAGGACACCCCTGGCGGGTGCCTCTAGCCAGGCTAAAGGAGTCCGAGACCCCCCCATTGATGCGTATTCTCGCCGTTGGGGCGCTATATAGTAATTGGACCCATCGTAGGAATGAGGGACCCACTCCAAATCTAGTTAATACTTCCCATAGATATGGCCATTCCACACTATCGAATGCCTTGGCGGCATCCAATGACAGTACCGCCCTGTTGCCCATGTTGTCCGTGGGGATTTGCAGATTCAGGAAGAGTCTGCGTAAATTTTGGGACGTGGACCTAGTTGGAATAAATCCGGATTGGTCCCTATGAATCACTTTTTGTATACAGTTGGCCAACCGATTCGCCAATATCCTAGCCAGCAGTTTAACATCACAAGTGAGTAGCGATATTGGTCTATAGGAGTCCGGAGACAGAGCGTCTTTGCCGGGTTTCAACAGTACCACTATAATGGCTTCATTCATGGAAGAAGGAAGACAACCCTTCTCGAGTGCGTGGTTATACACTTTAAGTAAGTTGGGAAGAAGTATAGACGAATATCGCTTGTACACCTCAGACGGTAGACCATCAGCACCCGGGGCTCGGCTGTTTTTAGCATGAGACAGAGCCTCCAATAACTCCTCTTCAGTTAGAGGGGCATTAAGTTGAGCCGCATCTGATGCGGCCAAACAAGGTAGGGGGTATTTATCCAGAAAGGAGCAAATGTCACTCCTGGAAGGTTTAACCTTGGACGAATAAACATCCTGAAAGAAGTGTTTAAAAGTCTCCGTGATGTCACTGGTGGAATAGCATGGAGTACCGTTGGCATCCAATATAGATACAATGTGGGAGGATGATTGTTGTGACCTAGCCAGCAATGCTAGCATATGCCCTGTGTTCTCACCCTCCTCAAAGTGACTCTGTTGCAAGAAAAAACGTTTATTCTCGGCAAGTTGCAGTGACAGATCTCTCAACATAGACTGAGCAGCCAACCATGAACGTTTTGTCTCATCTGTGGGATCTGCAACATATTTTGCCTCAGAGGCGCCTGCCTCCTTCAGGACTGACAACTCCCATTCTTTAGTGGAGGTTTTAATCTGGGAGATTATTCTGATAAATTGTCCTCTCATGAAAGCTTTGGCTGACTCCCAAACTACATCCAGCCCTGCAGAACCCAGATTATGTCTAAAAAAGGTGATGAGAAGATCTGGCATAGGGTCTGGATCAGGGATTAGCGAGAGCCAGAAAGGGTTAAGCTTCCAAAGGGTATTGCCTCTACTCATCCCAAAACGGATATCTATCGTTAGGGGGGAATGATCGGATACCTGCCGGGGATGGTATTGGGAGGAATCCAACATTGGTAGAAGTAATTCATTTCCCAACCCCAGGTCTATTCTGGACAATCCTCCCAAAGAAGCAGACTGACACGAGTATACCTTAGCATCTGGATTATGTACCCTCCAGACATCTATCAGGCCCATTTCTGACAGCAGACGGGCAAACGGGGTAGACCCAGTCTTTCTCAGTGGTACACTCCCCCCACCCACAGACAACCTATCTTTGGCCTGGTCCAGGCAATTGTTGAAATCACCAATCACCAGGACCGGGACACCCGGGAAGCGGACAACAAAGTCAGTTAGTAATCTCAGGATGGTAGTAGAAAATGGAGGGGGGACATACATCCCTGCAATAATACATTTGGTCCCGTAGAGGGAGCAGAAAACAAAAACATATCGACCATCAGGGTCTAGTTTGACCTCTATCATCGAGAACTGTACCCCCCGCTTAATCAGGAGACTCACCCCTCTCGAGTACACCGAGAAAGTAGAGTGATACTGGTGGCTGAACTGCCGCACAGCAAATTGAGGCGTGGGGGACGGGGAGAAGTGAGTCTCCTGTAGACAAACTACATCAGCAGTTACCCTCTTAATTGTACGGAGCACAGCCAAACGTTTGACAGGGTTACCTAGCCCCCTAATATTCCAGGACATAATTCTAGTTATCTTAGACATGACAGCGCATACATTAATACATTAAGGATGTTTCTGGCATGCCCAGACCGCCCTGATGCGGGGCAATAAAGAGCACTAAAACATGTAGGCATCAATAGAGCAGTAAGTGAATCGGGGGGATGGTAAATAAAGGAGTGGAAGTCATGTAGCAATGGTGGAAGTCTCAGCAGGACATATCTAATCGGTGGAGCAGTCACGACGGGGACCTCGGTCCTCAGGAGTAGGTGGGGTAGCGGTGGCGAATGTCCCAAGTAAGAGCCTTCTAAAAAGGAAGAATAAAAACCGGAACCGGATAAAAATAAAATAAAGAGTAATAGGAAATAACTGGCCAACATGGCCAAACTTAAATGCAGCATGGCAAAGAGGGGCCTGTGCCAGGCCAACATGAGGGCTGCAGTGGAAGCGCACAAAAGCGTCCAATCTTCTCAACAGCTAAAACAGGTAGCTCAGACAATGAGCAAAGAAGGGGTAAAACATCAGCACCTCTTCCGCCTTGACGACCAGGTATGGGCATCAGTAAGATTCAGGTTGTATATCACTCATCTTGCTGTGCACGGCGTCTAGTGCGGTTGTCCCTGATCGATCTTTCTTCTCTATCCAGCCATTGTGCAGCTGCGGATGGTAGATCAAAAAAGTGGACAGAGCCCAGGGCCTCCACTCTTAGTCGGGAGGGGTACAGCATAGCATATTTTACATCTAGATCTCTGAGGCGACGTTTGACATCAAGGAACTTAGCACGTTGTTTTTGCAGCTCAGCAGAGAAATCAGGGAAAAAGGAGATCTTAGCATTATCAACTCTCATAGCTGCAGGCTTGACTCTGGCATTATGTAGTATAGCATCTCTATCTTTATAATGGAGCAGTTTGAAGAGGAAGGGTCTGGGAGGGCCTCCTGGAGGAGGGGGCCTAGCTGGAACTCTGTGAGCCCTCTCCACGGAAAACAATGGGGTGAACACTTCTTTGCCAAACGCAGTTATCAGCCAGTTTTCAATATATTCAACAGGATTCTTCCCTTCAGCCCTCTCAGGCAGACCCACTAACCTCACGTTATTCCTTCTCATCCTATTCTCCAATTCTTCCAAACGAGATGAATGCTGTATAAGTAGGTGGTTGTTGTATGTGAGGTCCCTCTGCATGGGAGCCATATCATCCTCAATGGAGCTCACTCTCCCCTCCACTGCAGAGGTCCTTTCCCTCAGCATTTGTGCATCCTGTCTCAAGAAAGTTATTTCTGCTTTGACTCCTTTAATATCTGTGGCTAGGGCAGCAATGGAGGTGTTACAGGAGGTTATGGCCATGAATATGTCTCTTAGAGAGGGCTCACCTTCAGAGGTAGGACTGGTGGAGGCCTGCGGCCTAGTGGGGGTGTCATCAGGAGTACTCACTGCGTTCCAAAGGAACCCTGATCCGCATCCATCCTCCAGGGGGACAGTGTCATCCGCGTCCGAGGAGCCACCCGATGATCCCCCCTGCAGTCCTGGGTTAGTGCTAGGGTCTGGAACAAGCACCCTGGAGAACAGTCTTTCCGCCCCCTCCTTGTGCCTCTCCTTTGGCGTGCGCTGGGCCTGGGCGCCATTTTGGCCTGGCATGCTGTCTCCGGGTCGGGCCGCGTGTGGCGGGATAGGTGCGGGCATCTTTCGCAGATCGGGACTCAGACGGCACCGGGACACTCCGGGGACCGTACAGCAGCGATCGGGCCGTTGTAGCAGGTGAGCCGGGTAGTGTAGCAGGATTAGTTCAGGAGATTCGGCGGAGAGGAGCTGAAGATGCGTCCGGCTACATCCGCTGCCTGGCCACGCCCCCTTACCAGTGTCATTTACAGCCATATGCACGTAAACGTATTCGAATGGCCACTCTGACTACTAGAATGCATTTACACTCAATGCCATATGTGCATAATTGTGTCTCCAAACGCAGCATTATAGAGGCATTTTTTTATGACGGTGTTTATATAATGCACATCTTTTCTCTATGCACATCCATTCATTGACGGACACAGCACTTTTAATCTTGACCTTATATCGCCACCTTCAGTAGAGAACTAGGCAAAACTACATAGTACCGCTATGGGGGCGGTTCTCCTGGCTATAACCCCCACACTGCATCCAGCAGCTCAGTTTTTTTTTTTTTTTTTTTTTACCTAGTGTAGAAGGACCTGGCTCCCAGTGGGGACCATTGGTCCTGGTGATTTTTGTCTTTTTTTTATTTTCTTATTCCTGTAATCTACGATCAACAGCCAGGCTGGGTGAAGGACTGCATAATATAGATCCTGGTAGTCTCCCCAGCCATCAAGCATGAGTAGGCCCTAGCTATGCGCTGGGTCAGCCACAACATGCCCCTTCTGATCCAGTGGTAGCCGGCGAGCTATATGCTGCTGTTCGTGTCGGTGTGCTGTGGCCGACAGCCACCCCGTACCGCTCGGGTAATGGGTCTGACCGAAATGCGTCCAGCAGTCCCCACAGGAAGGGTAAGTATGGTTTCTCCTGTCCCGGCAGGATGGAGCAGCTGAGCATTCGCTGGGAGGTTGAATACAAGGTTTCTCTCTCCCCGTCTTTTCCCTCTTCCCCATGCTTGGGCAGGGTCCTCCGGGGGTGGGTAGGAATTCAGAGTCTGGACAGGGGGCTGTGCTGTGTATTGGGTCCGCTCGCCTCTTCCCTATATTTGGGCCTTGTGGGGTGTTTGAGGCACATTTTGTGGGAAACCGCCGCACGAGCTGGGTGGTCGCGGCCATTTTTCTGCAGCCTCAGTTCAGGGAAGTCCGGCGGCCATTTTGTCTGAGCCCTCAAGCGTGCTGAGGTGGCCATTTTCTAGTAGTCTCAGCTTGTTTTTGCCTCTAGCGCTGGGAGATTTTCGCCTGGAACGGCGCAAATCACAGAGTACCTCGTGAGGGAGAGTGGACGGCAGCACAGTACCTGGGTCTGAGTGGGTGAGTCCTATGGGGGGGCCCTCAGTCTGTGGCAGCTAGAAGGGTGGACTTTTTACTGTGGCTTGCCTTTGGTCCCTAACAGGTGTCAGGCGAGTGTGGGTCAGCATGGCGTCAGAAGCTGGGGTTTCTTCTCCAGACATACCTGTGGTGGCAACCGGTTCCCCTGCACCTGCGGTGCCAATGGACGCTTTGTCGGCGGTCCTGGAGTCTTTTGTTGCCAGGGGCAAGCAGCGTGCGTGCACAAGGGGGTAAAAAATGCCCCCTGCCCCACAGTCTTCTGGGGAAAGCTGATTCAGACTCAGGCCTTGCTTTGGCAAACGGCTCCTGTTCTGAAATTTCAGAGCATGTGGATCAGGACCATTTGGACAGTGGTGATGATTCCGTGTCGGCGCCTATCACAGCAGTGCGGGATACCCTAACGATAAAGGATACGGCGGGGGCATTTACAGAGGTGTCGGTGCTTTTTGGGTCTCGCAAGCCGGCCCACACGGCTAAGGTGTTTCCCTACCTGACCTATTTTGATAAATTTATCTACAAAGAATGGGAACGCCAGCAGTGGGCCTTTTTGGTCCCAAATGCATGTTGGTGCGTTACCCCTTTGAGGAGACTTTCCTGAAAAATGTACACCAAACCCCCCCCCCCCCAATTGTGAACTCCCCAGTATCCAGGTTAAATAAAATAACTATGATTCCGGTGGAGGGGACACCTGCTTTTAAGGACCCTGCTGAAAGGAGGGCGAGGCGGTTGCCCAGTCAATGTTTATCGTGGTGGGGTCAACACACACATTGTACATTATATACTACTGTAATAGAGTGGATTATAGGATTTAACAAGCCTTTTAACTTGGTTTCCTGTCAGGCAGAGAGAGAAGACGGCACATTACTTGGTAAGACTTACCCTGAAAATAAGCCCTACTGTGTCTTTTGCTGACAAAATTAATATAAGACCCAGGCTTATTTTAAGGGAAACGGTGTGTGTGTGTGTGTATTTTTTAAATTGTCTCTATTTTTGTTTTATAGAACAAAAAATAAAAACCCAAGAGGTGATCAAATGCCACCAAAAGAAAGCTCTATTTGTGGAAAAAAGGACTCCATTTTGTTTGGGAGCAAAGTCGCGCGACGTGCAATTGTCAAAGCGACGTAGTGCCAAATCGCAAAAAGTGCTCTGTTCTTTGGCCAGCCAAATGGTCCAGGGCTTAAGTGGTTAAAGTATTTGCTTTAAAGTGGAGTGCCACCCAAAAATGAAACTTCCACTTTTTGGAATCCCCCCTAGCATCACATTTGGCACCTTTCAGGAGGGGGCAGATACCTGTCTAATACCCGCTTCCGGGCATAGATCACCTTGGTGATTGAGGTGACCTACGCCACTTCCGATGCCTACTCTGTCCTCCCCCTCTGTCTTCTGGGAGACACACAGGTCCCAGAAGACAGCAGGGACCAGTGAGGACATGCGCAGTAGGGGACAAAAAGTAAAGTCTCAAGGCTTCACTTCCTGATTTCCGTACTGAGGCTGGCGGCAGCTGCCTAGAGCCGACTGACGCATTGGCTTCGGCTGCCGACGACGTGGGCACCCTGGACAGGCAAGTGTCCATATATTAAGTCAGCAGCTGCAGTATTTGTAGCGGCTGGCTTTTAATATATATACTTTTTTTTTTTTTTTTTTTTATTAAAAGGTGGGCCTCCGCTTTAATGAGCAGTAAAAAATAAAATAAAAATTATAGCAGTGCATCCCTGAAATAAAACCACAAATACACACGCTAAAATAAAATTGTGAATGCTATCATTGATGGTGAATTTTAAGCTGGCACAAATCTAGTCACAAAAAGAGGCTCCATATGACATGCAACACTAATGCAGCGCTAAAAAATAAATCTCAATGTAAATAGACTAAATATCTCCACACATGGAAAGATGGCCTGTATGACCATCAATAACAAAAAACGTCACGTGATGTTGCGAAGCTCAATAGTCGGCCATTATACTGTATGGAATGCACTTTTTTTACTGTGATGTTTGAGTATTTCTGTCTTTTGTTGTGCTCAAAATAAATTCACTCGTCAGTACCGTAATACTGAGCAATGACGTTTTTTATGACAATTTTCATTATGTCCTAATGCGATGAGCCTGTCTGGCAGGATCGTATTGATGGTCATACAGCCTATCCTTCCATGTGTGGAGATATCCAAGTGGATGCTTCCTAAACATGTTTGACAGCTTTTGATTAAGTAGTCCATTTGTTGGGGTAAGAGTCGGTGTGAACCTTTCTTGGTGACAGATTGGACTATTTACATTGAGACTTCATCAGTTTTTAGCCCTGCATTTGTGTTGTATGTCATCAATGTATGCCTGACCTTTCCAGCTGCATGTACTGTGAAATGACTCTTGCTTCAGAGGGATTTTTTAATTTTATTTTATTTTTTGTAGAGTGCTTTTACTGTTATGGGGCTAGTCTACCTCTGTCCTTGGCTAGGAGATTACACACATTAACTTCTATGTGGCCCCTGCCAAAAAATGAGGGCTTGTGGCCCTGAATGCCTACAAGACACAAGGCACAGTTGTAACCAGAGCAGAGGTCCCTGTTGGAAAGACTTTGCCTCTTTTCTTGTTCTGGTGAATAGCCATTAGTCTTCAGGCATTACTGACAGCAAACTATTAAAACTTGTTTTGCCTGTACATACGTACATTTGTTTCATTACAATATGTGGATAACTTTCTGCTCTTGGATTATGTTAAAATTGTGCAAACTGAGTATTTTTATTTATTTTCTTTAAATCTCACCCATGTTTACCATTTTATATTATTTTTTCATTTTGCAGTGTGTGGAGAAGCCACTGGCACTGTTGAAGAGGAGGAAGGGGAGGCAGGCTGGATTGAAGGAGCTGCTATCCTTCTATCTGTTGTATGTGTGGTGTTAGTAACCGCTTTTAATGACTGGAGTAAAGAGAAACAGTTCCGAGGGTTGCAGAACCGAATTGAACAAGAGCAAAAATTTACAGTTGTCCGTGGAGGCCAAGTTATCCAAATTCCAGTGGCTGATATAGTTGTTGGAGACATTGCACAAATAAAATATGGTAAATATTTTGCATCACTATCTTCATTGTGGAAACTCTTATCGTTTGTCTAGATCTTGACAGATAGTCCTTTTTGTTTTAGGTGATCTGTTGCCTGCTGATGGTGTACTAATTCAGGGAAATGATCTTAAAATTGACGAAAGTTCATTAACTGGAGAATCTGATCATGTTAAGAAAAATCTGGAAAAAGACCCTCTACTGCTTTCTGGTTGGTATCCTTTACCATTTGTTCCATTCTGGAATTGAAAGATCTCTCGTGTTAATAAAAACCGATTGCAT
Organism: Rana kukunoris; assembly: GCA_029574335.1. Taxonomy (NCBI): domain Eukaryota; kingdom Metazoa; phylum Chordata; class Amphibia; order Anura; family Ranidae; genus Rana; species Rana kukunoris. Next base: position 224,597,154 of record CM056051.1, read on the forward strand.
TTCATATTTTCTATAAAATGCTGCTTTCACTTTATCCATATCCAGCACACTGATTGGTCTATACACAGTGGGATCCCTTACACAGCATACACAATCTCCAGTGTCCAGAATTTTTGCTGACAGGTTTCCACCACACAACTGCATGTTGACCAGTGTCTGTCCTTTTTGCATACATTGGTTAGTACATAGCCCAGACATAGCTGATAGTCTAAAGCTCAATTGGACTTCATTTATGAATTTTGAACCTTCAACTTCTAATGTCTCCTCCTACCCCAAACTCCATAAGTGAATATGTGCTTCCAGCACACATGCCTCAACTACCAGTATCAATGTCAGCAGTGAGGTCGGCCCTCCAATGCTAACAATCCTCTAGCCAGGTTTTACACCAGTAGAGTATGAGCTTTACCACTTCAGTAACCAGTCTGCAGTGTACACACATTAACCCCTCCATGATTGGCTTCCCTAGAATGAATGTTAATAGATGAGTTCTCCTGTTTTTAGGGGGCAGGCACCCAGTTTTAACAGGTACCCACTTTTACTTCTGCCCTGACTTCCCAGACAATCGGACTGCAAGTTCTCCCCCTCTTCTTACCTACAACCCTCTGGAAACCTGTCACATGTGTGTGGGTCCATGTACAAAGCGTAGTGCAATTTGTGCATAAGTTTTAAAAAAAAACAGCTTTGATGTCGCAGCCGGCTTCCCTCATTAACCACTTCAATACTGGGCACTTTTACCCCCTTCCTGCCCAGGCCAATTTTCAGCTTTCAATGCTGTCGCACTTTGACGATCATGCAGCACTGTACCCAGACTAAATTTATAATTTTGTTCACAAAAATAGAGCTTTCTATGTTGGTGGTATTTAACTGCTTGCCGACCTGCCGCTGTCAGTTTACGGCGGCAGGTCGGCTCTCTTTTAAAGCGGCCACTAGGGGGTGCATGCGCGCGGCCGGCGCACGCCCTCCGCTCGTCCCCGGCGGGCACAATCGCCGCCGGGCACACGCGATTGCTCGTTAGAGCGGGGACCGGGAGCTATGTGTGTGTGTAAACACAAAGCTCCCATTCCTGTCAGCGGGGGAAACGCTGATTTTCTGTTCATACAGTGTATGTACAGAAGATCAGTGATTTCCCCTAGTGAGTCCACCCCCCATACAGTTAGAACACACCCAGGAACACACTTAACCCCTTCCCTGCCCCCTTGTGTTAACCCCTTCACTGCCAATGGCATTTTTATAGTAATCCAATGCATTTTTATAGCATTGATCGCTAACAAAATGCGAATGGTCCCAAAAATGTGTCAAAAGTGTCAAGTGCCCGCCATAATGTGGCAGTGCTGAAAAAAATGCTGATCGCCGCTATTACTAGTATAAAAAAAAAGATTAATAAAAATGCCATAAAACTACCCCCTATTTTGTAAACGCTATAACTTTTGCACAAACCAATCAATAAACGCTTATTATGATTTTTTTTTTACGAAAAATATGTAGAAGAATACGTATCGGCCTAAACTGAGGGAAATTTTTTTATTTTTTTTATATATTTTTGGGGGATATTTATTATAGCAAAAAGTAGTGCATTTTTTTCAAAATTGTCGCTCTATTTTTGTTTATAGCGCAAAAAATAAAAACCGCAGAGATGATCAAATGCCACCAAAAGAAAGCTCTATTTGTGGGAAAAAAGGACGCTAATTTTGTTTGAGAGCCACGTCGCACGACCGCGCAATTGTCCGTTAAAGCGACGCAGTGCCGAATCACAAAAAGTGCTCTGGTCATTAAGCAGCAATATGGTCCAGGGGTTAATCGCCATTTTATTACATTGCTATAAGCAAGCATTTTACTGAATTAAACTGTCTCATTTAGTCTTTTGTGATTGTCCCTGTCTGTACCATGAATCGCAGCTAGCAACACATTTATACACATTGGATGGCTTGAAAGGAAGCCATCCATTGCATACAACTGTCATGTGATAGGCTGTGATTCATCGCATGGTCACATGGTACCGGTAGCAAGCCGGTGTTTGGATCGATCATCGCCTGTGTGCCGTAGACACAGCTGGTGATAGATCTTGCCATTGAGCGGCCATGAGATCAATGCATCCTGACAGGACATCATATAACGCCCAGTCAGGATAACTGAACCACTGCCCCGCTGTCATTTTGCTATAGGCTGGGCAGGAAGTGGTTAAACCTACCAGCACCAGGTACCCAAAGACTGGTGAACTGCTCCAGTGGAGGAACACACTGGGTCCTTGGCCAGGTAAGTGTCCTTTTATTTATTTTTTTGCCAAAAGGGGGTGGGTGATTAAAAAGTTATGGCTGATTGGTTTGTGATAATCCCTAAGCACCCTATCCCATGTGCATTAACCCACCAAGTACACAGTCTTCGGCATCAAGTCCTCTGCCCATGTATATTAACCCCTAAGCATCAAGTCCTCTGTTCATGTACATTAACCCCACTAAGCACCCAGTCCTAGACACCAAGTCATCTGCCCAAATGCATTAACCTCTATTCTTTAAAATTGAGTTCTCCTTGTTCAGTTCCCAGCTCATAAAAATTGAGCCCTTAGCACACAGTACCCAGCACCTAGTCTGCTGCTTATGCGTACTAATTAAATCATCAGTTGGCAGTGCTCATGATTTTTGAAGAAATCACCATTGGTGGTTGTCTCCATCTTCTTGGTTCCATGTGCTGGCCCAGCAATGACTTCTGCACCAGATCTGTGTATATTAAAAATGAATGGGCTTTTTTTTTTCCCTGAGATTTCTTGGTTTCATGAAATATCAGGGGAAAGCCATTTTTTTTTTTTTTTTTTTTCATTTTTCTACATCTCGCACTTTGAGGTCCCCAGAGAAGGCACTGGTGACGTAGCTTTCCCAGGTAGCATCTGTGAAGCCCTGGTTCACTCAATACCTCTAAAGACCAGTAAGTGCAATTTACTTTATGTAGTTTCCAAATAGCTTTTCCTGATCGTGCAGTACAGGACACAGGCTTCTTTTAATCCTCATGACTGGGTTATATACCACTACAGGTGATTGGACACTGGCAAAAATAATCTCTCTCAGCTAGCTTAAGTTTTTTTATTCGTTAGTGTTTTCCTCCGCTTTATTCCACTGAGAAGCTTGCCTTCTTAAAGGGAGGTATTTTTTTCTGTGTATTCAAAGCTTGATTCTTAACCCCGTCTATACAGGACATTTTCACCCCCTTCCTGCCCAGACCAATTTTTAGTTTTCAGCGCTGTTGCACTTTGAATGACAATTCTTTATTTTGGTGGTATTTGATCATCTCTGCAGTCATTTTTTTCGCTATAAACAAGCGTGACAATTTAAAAAAAACACAATATTTTTAACTTTTTTTATTTAATAAATATCGCAATTTAAAAAAAATAAAAAATTCCTCAGTTTAGGCCGATACGTATTCTACATATTTTTAGTAAAAGAAAATCGCAATAAGTGTATATTGATTGGCTTGCGCAAAAGATATAGCGTCTACAAAATAGGTGATGGATTTATAGCATTTTTATTTTATTAATTTTTTTTTACTAGTAATGGCGATCTGCAATTTAAAAAAAATTTTTAGTGACCGTGACCTTGCGGCCGACAGATCGGACACTTTTGACACGTTTTTGGGACCATTCACATATACACAGCGATTAGTCCTATAAATATGCACTGATTACTGTGTAAATGTGACTGGCAGGGAAGGGGTTAACGCTAGGGGGCGCTGAAGGGGTTAAAATCTTCCCTAAAGTGTGTTCTAACTGTAGGGGGAGGGGGACTCACAAGGGGAGGAGATCGATGTGTGTTCCTCTGTACTGGGAACACACATCGGTCTCCTCACCACTGACAGGAGATGGATCGGTGTGTTTACACACACAGATCCACACTCCAGCCGTGATCACCGGCAATCGCGCCCGCCGGGCACGCGCACCGGATCACGAGCGGTGCCGCGCACGTGCCCTAGATCGCCGGGAACAAAGGATGTCATGTGTTGTAATGTATTTGTGTTGTATTTTCGTACGATCTAACATCGTACGAGGAAAGTTTTCGCGCTTGTCCGATCGAACTCTGTCTTTGATTTTGTCCTTGAGCCAGACATGGTCTCCCTGAGGAGGGTGTAACTATTGAGGAGGTGGATCTTTCTGCCCCTTTCCTCTTAAGTCTTGGCACAAAAGAAGCTTTGTTTTTGCCTGCATGAGGGTATTGTCTCATGGTTGTGTTTTTTTTTTTTTTTTTAAAGACTGTGTCAAATGCCCAGTGGCTCTCCAGGACATTGCAAATCAACATTTTGACATCCTAGGGTAAACAGACTGTCATTGCACATTTGGTTTCAGAGACCTTTGCTTTCCTATTCTCTAGTGAAGGCTTTTGTTCAGGGTACAGCCCACACGCCCCTATTTTGTCAGATTTCCTATGTCCCCTTGGGACTCCAGTGTGGTTCTCTTGGCTCTGCAGAAGCCACTCTTTACATTTATTAGATATTTCTGTGTCTGGCCATACCCATAAGGTGGTTATTCTTGTTGCAATCACATCTGCAAGGTGAGGCTTATCTTGTAAGGGGACCCTTCTTGGGCTGCATTTACACCTGAGTGTTTTGTCGTATGAAGCTCCAAAACGCTAGAGGGGAAAAAATACATTATTCTCAATGGAGATTGTTCATATCTCCACTCCAAAACGCCTGATGCCGAACGCCTGAAGCTCAAACAAGTTCTGGACCCTTTTTTGAGCGTATTTGGGCGTTTTTCTGTTTTTAACATTGGTGACCCTAGAGCTGTCCAAAATCGAGGTAAAAAATGCTGCAATTATCGTGACTAAACGCGGCAAAACGCTACGCTCAGGTGTGAATGCAGCCTTAGCGTTGCACAATTTTTTTTTTTTTCCACAAAGGCCTTTGCTTTTCACTTCAATTAGGTTATTTAGTCTCTTGTCCCGCTGCAAGCATCCTAGGGAAATTTTGTGTGTAAACATACATTTTTTTTTTTTGTGTCCGAATACCTGAAGGTAGCTGCATATTACCCAGTCATATTGATTTAAGCTGGTCAAAACTCCAAAACAGATTTCCCCCATCCACACATTCAAGGTGGATGAATACATCCTCCTTGCTGCTCTACTGTATTCTGACAGTGGGCCTTCTCTGCAGCCATTATACACTGTTCAATGCTGCAGTGTGCTGATCACACATTTTCCAACCCTCCCAATTGAGAGGCGTTGATCTAGGTCAACTCCCCTTGATTGGGAACAGCCAAACATTGAAAAAAAAAATTTGGTTCCTGATGAACTGAGCCAAATTTTGATCCCTCTATTGCCATCTTAAGAGAAGCTGGTGTCCTGGGCTATACTTCCTGAAATGGATTTCCACACTAAATATTTCAGTAAAGGGGGGAATTAAAGTAAGCTATATAACTTTCTTGCGTTGTACTCCCCAACTCACTACTGCCTAACTGCTGTGAAGTTCCCTTGTTCAGATTTTGTCAGTATTGCCCATAACGATTGTTTTCTCCAGAGTGAAACTTAAGAAAATGTGAAACTTTCACATTTAATGTGTTGCTTATGTGATTTTTCATAGGAACACACGTTATGGAGGGCTCGGGAAAAATGGTTGTCACTGCAATTGGAGTGAATTCCCAAACTGGAATTATTTTTACATTACTTGGAGCTGGAGAACATGAAGAAGAGAAAGAAAAAGAAAAAAAGGAAAAGAAAAGTATGTTTTTAAAGTAATTTTAAAAGTATTTCAACAAAATTGGCACTTTTAATTATGATTCTACTGATGTGATTTTTATTTTTTTTTCTTCAGGATTATCATTCCATTGTTGCACTTTTTAGTTAGGATTGTGTTTGGCAACAAAAACCCAAGATGTTGGACCACAGTAATTATGCATATACCATACTGGATCAATCCCCCTGAAAGGTGCAAAATTAAGCACCATGACTACACTGATCTTCACTATCCGAGTCCCACACTGAGTGGATTCCCTGCTGCTTACTGAACTATTTTTGCATCATTTCAGTGATTTCAAAGCGTTCTCAAATTAAAGGTAGCAATCGTGACAATCACGCCCTCTCCATCTCATCCAGGCAGAATGCTTTGCATTTTTTTGTCTGAATTGTGCTTCTGTGAAGTGAGCAACCTGTGTTCAGTAAGCAAAAGTGCAACCACTTAGAATGGGACCCAGGAGCTAGTGGAAATCGCTTTAATGTGGAAAAGCCACGTGTGATATATGCATAGTTGCATGGGTCCAAGCTGGCTGCAATATAATTATGTAAAAATGTATGTCTGTCATTTTATCTTTATTACAGGGCAGAATGGTGCATTGTTGGGAAAGCTCGGTCATCTGCACAATCCTATTGCATTACAAATTGTCATACATTTTCCTCATACAGTGGGTGGTGAGAAGTGGGCAGAGCTTGACATTCATGTAATGCCTAGATACACTTGCACAACATAAGAGCTCCTGTCTAGGATATGTATCCATGTGGTCGAGCACAAGACATATTTCTATGTGTGGTTACCTTAATTTATTTCTGCCTTTTTGGAAACAAGTGATCTAAATCTACTAGGAGATGTAACGTAGTGAACATTTCTTTTTAAAAAAATTTTTTTTTTTTTTTAGTAATTTGCACTTTTAAATGCAGTGCAGATTTCGGTTTATTTAGATATGGATATTTTGTTTGGAAATTAACAATCCATTCACACCAGTGAGCCATGATCAACACACGGCATCTGGTTTACATTGTGGCACATTGCTTAAGTAGCATCAGAGTTGACTATTTTTTTTTACAGAACTTTTAGTGATGCCGATTTCATAATGTCTGTTCACTGCGGTGTTGCGATGTGGTTTGCGTTGCAATGCACTTCACTAAAAAAAGTCCTACATTTTCAGTGCACACCACAACAAGGTATTTTACCCCACCTCATCTGGTGAGAACGGGACCTAGTTGTGGTTCAAATGTGCACAGAATAGATTTTTCATCTTCTGAGAATTGGACATGTACAATCTAAGAACAAATGTCAGTTCTTTATTACCAGTAGCCACTGTGTATTTTAAAGCGACTACCATACTTCAGATATGCAATACATGCAGATGTAATTTCCCATGTAGCATATGAGGAATGTTGACATTGGATTTTTTTTTTTTTAAGTCCTACAGAGTGTGCTTTTGGCACTAGAATGTTGCCATGGTGATAAGTGACTTAAAATTTGAGAGCATTACATGACAGATGCCTTCTCTGTTAGATTCTTGACTGTGGATCATATTAAGAATGATTGTGATTTAGCTCGTTATCTATTAAAAAGTAATTGGTTCTGAGTGGGCACACATTTATCCATTTTTTGGACAGATGGTACCAAACCAGACTGTTCTAGAATCTGTTTAAACAATTTCTTTGCAAGTTTTCTCCAGAATTTTTGTTACATGACCATTGGACAACACTTCACAGGACAATGTGCCTAGTACATTTTTTTTTTTTTAATGGAAACGCTCAACTGAGAAGAACCTAAAAAGCTTCATAGAGATAACATGTAATCAAATTTGATTACCCACATTTACTCCTTTTTGACAATAGAAGTTTTCTGTAAATCAAATCCTGCTGTTACAAGGGAAAAAAATCAGAGAGGGTGAATCTCCATAACGGGGGCACAGACCGCAATAAACCTGACATGGGCTCTAATTCCTCTCCACTCTATCCAAAACTAAAACAAAGTTTGGCCTTTAGATATACTTTGTCCGTGGTGCTTGCTTGTATGATCCAAATGCTTATTAAAACTAGCCAGAGGCTCTACAAACGGACATGTGTTATGAGTAAGCACCCACGTCTATATGACAGTTTTCTGGTCTGAGATGTGCAGATATTAACTTAATGAATTAATATAAAAAAAATGCCCTCCAAAGTGATCATTTTTGCTTTAAGGCTAGCCATCCACAAATTGAATCCTGAGCGATTTTCTTTTTTTTTTTGTTTGAAAATCTACCAATTATTCAAATCATTAGTGGGGCTGCAGCATCAAATTTGATTGGTCATATTGAAAAACCAATGAATTTCTAATTAATGATGGGAGAATCGTGTGAGAAATGTAATCAAAAAAGAAATTAACATGATCTGTGACCTGGAAAGAAACCTTTTCCTGCCCATAAGAGCTGGAGCTCCTCTTTTTAAAGGGAAACTCCTTTAGAATGCCATTGCTTCTCCACACTGCATTGTTTGGGTTTCTGACATACATTTACCTGTCAGATGTGGTAGCGCTGGGGCCATTGTCCATACTAGGCGCTCTGCCCTCAGTGCAGCTCCACATTACTGATCTCCCTTCCCAGTCACTATGCCTATCTCAGTTAGGAGTTTTGTAGTAGGGTGGGTTGGACTTGATGGGGAACAGATCACTTTTGCATCAGGTTTGTCTTGCTTGTGATCACAGCACTGTGGGTTGGCGTGGAGCCTGATGTGCGCTTCTGAGACTAGTTCCCCATCAGGTCCATGTGTCTTTCTATTGCCAAAATATGGACATTACTCAAATGACAATGTCTAGCATCCTTGCCCCTTTATATTTAACCACTAAATTCCCCAAGTGATGAATCATCGAATGGTATGAAGTCGGCATGCTCGCAATCCTAAGCCCTGTGTGGGAAGCGGTTACATTCATGACCGCTTTCCAGCACAAAATGCCCCACTCTGAGCGCTAGTGTCTCTCTGTATATCACCTTTTAGGATCTACCATAGCAACAGGTTCTTAAAGCGGAATTACACTGCATCTGAGCAGCACAATGCAAAAAATTTAGCTCCCCATCCATGCATGCCTCAGTGCTTTATTTTGCATGAGAAATCACTTTGAAAAACACTCCCTGAATTCTGGGCGTGACCATCTTGACTAAGGGCTGATGATTCATGTAGCATTGACTTTCTGCAATCCATTTGCCCTAATCCCAGGCATACAAGCAGTGGGGTATGCTTAGCTGGGAGAACGCCTTCTCCCCTCTAGAACACTTCTGGGCAGTGGTGACTGGTGCTAATTTTCCTAGGCACGAAACCAGGAAATAACTGAAAAAAAATGAAACCTGGTTTAAAACAAGTAAATATGATGGGAAAGTATATCTTTTTACGAATGCCAGCAGCATGAGGATTAAAAAGTCAATGTTGATTGAGAGATTGAAGTTCCACTTTAAAGTGGCAGAAGTGAGAATAACTTGAATCTGCAACATGGGTCTGTACTGGTACAGAAACTGGTGCAAAGGCTTGCCTAAATTTGGCGTACGTAATTTTAAAGGGACCCATCTCCAGAGAAGTGTTTGGATCTATTGCATTCCCTAGGTAATGTCTCTTCTGCAATAAAAATAAAAAAAATTAAAGCCTGCTTGCAGATCTTTAATTACTGGACAACCTTTCTTTTTTTAAGGCTAGGTTTTACATTTGTGCGAGGATTCTGCTGTGGGTCTGCACCTGTTCCCACAACCACCCGCACAGAAACGCACACTGGATGCGTGTGGGTGCCAATAAATCTAATGGCATGCCGCACACACTGGAAATCGGAACCGCACTGCACTTGTGGTTCCTGTGCTGGCTGCGATTTCTAAAATGCCACAGTGACCTTTTTCCTGCTTTTCAGGAGGCACGACAGACCATTGATATGAATGCTCTGCCATGGTCGCACAAAATGCGGCTCCCAGAGCTTACATGATGCAGACAAAAAAGCTGACAAGCAAATGGTGTCCGCTGTGCTGTCTTTTGACTAACCGAGAGCAAAAGCTCTGGCAATCTTTAGGTGCAAAACCGTTTTGAAGTGCAAACTTTAAGAATAAAAACAATGGGTCCAACACAAACCTATATTTCCATTTAAATTTCTATTCATCTTGATTGGTTTTACAGCTGGACTTTGGCATCTTGGTAAGATATGGTTACTGTAGGAATGTTTGCCATTAGAACATTTTGTCCTGAAGGGAGGTCCTTTTATGTGTTTTTATGCTTTTCATAGACGTTTGATCTGTACCGTCTCCAATTTATATGGTAAGCTAAACTTGTGTGTTTTTTGTTTTTCAGGCAAAAAACAAGATGGCACAGCTGAAAATCGAAACAAAGGTATTTATCTTTTTTTCTCTTTGTTCTGTTTGATTTCAAAAGAACGTGCATTAAATAACTACACCTTTTTAAAGTAGATGGAAACCCTCCATACACCCAGTGAAGTGAACAGCCTCTGATACACAGGGATGAACTAATTCTCCCTACATACGTTTTACATTTTATATCTGCGGTCTTCACCTTTTATATACTGTTTAGAAAGTTCAGATAGTGTTAGATTTTTCTCTTCCTGGTTAAGAGTGTGATGTCTGGGCATACAGCCAAGATGGCTAACATTGCTGATTGGAGGAAAGGCACACACCCCCTCATCATAGACAGACTCTGGTGTTTTGTAACAGGGCCAGCTCCCTGATCTATTTATAGCAACCTCCCCTGACAGGAAATGTCAGGCTGCTTTTATCTGTGTACCAGAATGTGTCCGTCTGTTATCAGTCTGATAAGAGGAACAGTTCAAAAGAACTACAGGACTTGGCTCTTTGAATAGAGATAACCAAATACTGCAGATATGTGCCCATCTCAAATTTCATGAATTGGGTTTATATCCACTTTAACAAAATGAGTGCACCTGTGGAATTTTTGTTCTCAAATCTAAGGCAAGGGAACTGTTATAAAGTCACCCCAGTGCTCTGTACCATGGTGAAGACTGTCTGTCCTTTTTAGGGTTCCTTCACACCTATGCATTTTGTTGACACAAGCACAGCAGCCCACATTAGACCTCTTAGTACGACTTGATCAGTTGCACCCCATTGCACTATGGAAGCACGCCCCAGACTTGTGTGCACTGACTAGTACCACAACCCTTGGTAACAAAATATTCTTTATTGTGGCGAGCTATATATATCTGAACTTACAATTTTGGGCACATTTATGTCTTTGTGTAAAACTGTGTATATTGGTTTATGATTATCATTTTATCTGCAGCAAAAGCTCAAGATGGTGCAGCAATGGAAATGCAGCCTCTTAAGAGTGAAGATGGTGGAGATGGAGAAGACAAAAAGAAAACAAATTTGCCAAAGAAAGAAAAATCTGTTTTGCAAGGCAAACTTACTAAATTGGCAGTGCAGATCGGGAAAGCTGGTATGTATATTTATAATTACAATGTAACATTTGGGGCTTCTGAAGGGAGAACAATACCTTGTATTACCACACTTGTTCTTACCATGGATCTTGGTTAATGGCTCGTCAATTGCTCACTTCGTTTGAAAAATTGACCCAAATTTGTGAATGTATCTTGAAGATGTATTATATGTCGGCAAGGGTAATTTTACCAATTTTTTCAGCCATGACCATTTTTAAGTGATTTTTTTTTTTTATGACCTGTTTGGGAGTGGTCCGTTAAAGGATTAGCTGTGTTTCATAGATGCATAACGGTAGACTTTTTTTGGCATTGTATTAACAAAAATCACCTAAATATAATATATAGCCAAAGCCGTGATCTTTTGCTTAAAGTGCAGAAGTATAAAAGTATCATCATTGCTTGCAGAGTTTCTTCCCCTTTTTTTGGGTCTTTACATTTGGAAATCTTTAAAAACTTGTCACCTCATTTGGAAGTCTGTGATCACTTTTGTCATGTCGGCATCATGGTTCTCTGGTTGTAGAAATGTGCACAGGATGCAACAGAGGCCTATATGCAGTTCTGCCAGGGGAGCTAAACATTGGTTACTAGTTTAAGGCTCTGTTCACATCATTCCTCGGGTGACCATCACAGTAAAATTGCCTCAAACAGAATCGGGGGATGCCTGTTGCCTAAAAGAAGCTCTTTTGGGTGACAGGCGCCCCGCGATTCTGTTTGCGCAATTTTACCACGATTGCCGTCCGATGAATCGCAGCAAAATCGCACCCTGATTGGGATGCCATTGGAAGTGATGGGGGACGCATGTATGGATTCCCGTCAACCAGTAACTCTCTATCATTGATGTGACGACCTGAACATGCACCCAGAGGGCTTGTATGTTATAGCTGCCTAAGTTCTTCAGTATTGCATTGGTGCATTACGGTCTTCCTAGATTTTGTTGCTGCATGTATGTTGCCTTTTCTACAGTAACATTGCGGTAACAATCTTGGCCCTTAGTTGAATTCCTACTTGTTATGATATGATTGTAAGGTACAAAGTTGAAAGGGCGTCTGTTAAAGAGCACTTCCCTGTTTGCCCCTTGTGTGAGAGTGGAAGTATCAGATGATATATGTTCTATTGATTCTTGGATGTGGTCCAAGATGCCTTTAGTGTTTTCAAATTCCAGTCTGTGAGAATGACTTGATTTTTCCATAAGCAGTAAAGAAATGATTGTCTTAATTCTGAGTAACAGCAGCAGATTTCCACTGTGGAGCAACTAGATATTGAAGTTATTCTTAATGGAAGGCCTTGAATGGGTCGTAATTCGGCCAGCTCAATATGGGCTGGCTACATTTCGATTAATGCTTGGCCACTGGTTGAACAGAAATCAACCTACCATTGAACTTGATGTACATGCACCTTGTTGGAAACTTTACGCTTGATCAGTGCCTGTAGTGCTGATCTGTGTATTCTGATGAAGGGGAGGATTCCTCCTTCCACCTCAAATGTGTGGATGGGGGAATTGGGTGTTTTTTTATTTATTTTCCCCATTCACCTTGCTGGTTAAATGAAGACTCCTTAAGGCCACTTTCACACTGAATTTTTTTACAGGGGTTTGTGCGCTAAAAATAGCACCGGAAAAAGGCCTGTAAACTGCCTCTTCTGAAGCCCCAGTGTGAAGGTATGAGTGCTTATATACTGGGGCGGTGCACTTGCAGGACAGGAAAAAAAAAATCCTGCAAATAGCGTCTTTTGGGGTGGTGTGAAAGCTGTGTGTATACAGCGCTCCTAAACCACCGCTGCCATTAAGATCATTGTTCAGTATTGCAACTCTTGTAATCGTGAATAAATCCTTAAATGTAGTATTTCTATAGTTCAATTAAGGGACAAAAGATCAGTATTAATGCTGAGACTGATTGACCTTGGTAAACAAAGCTTATAGACAGCCAAGCTATAACCTCTACTGTGCCCATTATGCTAACGTAGTTTCTAAGGCCAGCCATAGACGGAGCAAATTTATTTTCTGCAACCACAATTCCCCCATCAACAGATGGTGTTGATGAAGGAATCCCTCCTGCTGAGCCATTGTGTTCTTCCAGTGGGGAAAGTTTGAAGCCCCCTGGGAACCTGCAGAATGGATAAGGTAAGACAGTTTCCCTGTTTTTGCAACCCTGTCCTATTTTATGCGAGAACATGATTCTGCCGTCGAAATCAATTTCAGCTCATTCCTCTGGTGCTGCTTTTTGTGTTGATGCCCTGGAGAATGTAATTTGCCAGGTCTCTAGGTTGACGCTGCAGTAGTAAGCCTACTACTACGGTTACTATCCATCTGAATTGGCTAATTTTTGGCTACAAAATCGGTTCTAATCCTGCCTCTCCCCCACCTCTGATGCCTACCTTGCAATCTGCCAGGTTCAGATCAGATAGGCAAATTTGTGGGCTGTCCTAAATCGCCTTCAGACACAAGGAGTGGTATTTGCAATTCCTGCAGAAGAAAAGTTCAAAGTCTTATCGAAACCTATTCAGTCCTTTTTGTGCATATTAAAAACTGCATCTTCTTTAGCATACATCCCAGCCAGGACACAGGCCTTCTTCATCCCTATTATGAAAGGTTTATTCTGCCACCTTCAGGGGATTGGACAGGAAGTCCTCCCCCCAGGCATAACCCCCTCCCCTAGTGTTTAAGGCAGTGATTATGTCTGCAATCTCTGCAAAAGAGATTAAGGGACTAGTTCTTTACAGATCAACTTTTTTCTTTGGCTTTTTCTGTGCTCAGGAATGGCACCCAGACCCCGCTGATGACACATAGGGATAACCTGTAATGTAGCTGGTTGGCACTGATGCTCTTCAGGTCTGGCTGAGGAGTAGTCCCTGAAGGCATTTATGGCATTACCTGCCATGAAGAGTATAGATTGGACCCTCCAGTCCATCTACAGCTAGTGCATTGAACACTACCCTCTCCCCTGGTTGACCATGCTACTGTTTGTTGCTCCCTAAAAACTAGCGATGCACCAATAGTTTGCCTGCCAAAAATGGGATTTCTTTCTCGTACATCACGGGACACAGAGCGGCATATTCATTACTATGTGGGTTATATGGAGTACCTTCAGGTGTGGACACTGGCAATCTTCAAACAGGAAGTCCCCTCCCTATATAACCCCCTCCCCTAGAGGGAGTCCCTCAGTTTTTTCGCCAGTGTCTTAGGTGTTGGTCACGGAATAGCTTTGCTCCACATCCTTGGGATTAAGGGCGGGCTACCGGATCTGTCCAAGGAGCCTCAGTGCCAAAGTGGACAGTACCCGGGCCCCAAACCGTGGGGTTTTGCCTATAATGCTCCTCTTTGGAGGGCTGGACCCTGGGCCCAGGACTTGGAGTTTGCAAAAACCATAAAGTTCCTGTTTTGCCAGGGTGCTATATAGGTCCAGGACAGAGGGTACCTTCATAGGACCCCAGGGCCTGAAGGTCTACTACGCTACCCACGGAGATGGGAGAAGATTGGATCAGTTTGCTGGTCAAACATCCTGCAGCATGGAGCAGGTAAGGGGGAGCCTGCGGGACTTGGTTCGACAGCAGGCTCCCCGGGGTAACCTAAAAGGGGGGATAGCCTAAGTATGCTCTGCATGGGCAACCGTGATCACTATGTCTAAAAGAGACAGGATGACACCCTTTCTCCCCCCATCACTAGGCCCCCCTGTCTAAATATGTGTTGCTAGCTAACCTGCTGTTTCTTCCTAGGGCTAGTAAGGATCCCTAGGGGCCTTGAGAGAGTCCTACCTGGCCGGGGGTTTTGAATCTGCCGCCTGTTTCTGCGTGCCTGGATCTCCAGCAGCGCGGCTCCTCCATGTTCCTCCTGTATCCGGCATACGCGCGCGCGCGTCTTATTGACGTTTTTCGCGCCGTCCAGACAGGAGGGCGGGGGGGGGCGGGCCTGCGGCGTCATACAGGGGCGCGCCTTTGTGCTGTTATAGACAGCAGGCCTTGTCAGGGCTCAGTCTGAGGCTGATTTTTTCAAGGAGAGGACGCAGAGCGGCAGAACAGTGACTCCCGGTGGCGGAAGAGGGGTAGTACATGTGGACTTTGTTCCAATGCCTTTATTGTTAAGCCAAGAAATCCCCCTTATTTTGCAGCAGGTTAGAGGCTGGCAAACTTAAATTGGGGTCATTGTATGTTGTCAAATATATAATATATAATATATAATTATTTAAAAAAAAAAAAAAAAAAAAAAAAAAGAAAAGACCAACATACGGGCCCATCAGTTTTTGGGGACACTAGTGATCTATTCTCCCCTAAACTCTGAAATTTGTACTCCTGGCCACTACAGTCTGTTGTGTGGGCGGAGTCCCTCGATTTTGTATTATGGCTTCCAAGGGTTCGGGGTCAAAGGGGACAAAAAAGACCAAAAAACAAAACAAAAGGGGTCCCTTTCTGATTCTGATATGCCGATACTTTCCCCGCAGCTTATTAATTTAAGAAGCGCCTTGGATGAGCCATTAGGGGGATCTGGTGCGGAGGCTGGCCCAGATCAGCCCAGCCCTGTGTTTATCACAGAGGAGATGCTAGCCGTATCCCTAGGGGGGCTAGAAGAGAGAATAGCGGCATTGATCGCCAGAGCTATTCCTGGTAAGAAACGGGTTAGATCCCCATCACCAGGGGGTGTATCCTCAGATGCTGAGATTCTCTCTCCGGAGGAATTAGAATCACAGGAGGATCAACTGGACCTGAACCAAGAGGGTTCAGGGATGGAGGGGTCTACCTCTGAGGAACCATTTTCAGACTCCCAGACAGAGAGACTGTGGGTACAGTCTTTGACGGACATGGTCCGCTCGGCATTTAGTTTGCCATTGCCAGAACTTCAGGTTCCTCCGGTATCCTCTCTGGGCTCTTTGAAAGCCCCGTTAAGCAACGCAGTTTTTCCGGTCCATCCTCTCTTGGAGGAATTGATCTTTCAGGATTGGGTACGGCCGGACAGGGTTTTTCTGCCACCGAAAAGATTTGCGGTCATTTATCCCATGGAGGAAAAATTCTCCAAGAAGTGGAGGCTCCCAGTAGTGGATGCAGCCATCTCGTGTGTGAATAAATCACTAACTTGCCCGGTGGAAAACATACATATGTTTAAAGATCCGGTTGATAAAAGATTAGAGACACTTTTAAAAGCATCCTTTGCTACGGCAGGAGCAGTGGTGCAGCCAGCGGTAGCTGCAATTGGAGTTTGTCAGGCATTAAAAGACCAGACAAAAGAGATGTTAAAGGACATGCCTACCCAACAAGCAGAAGAGTTTGCTGACATTCCCAGAGCTCTGTGTTTCGCGGTAGATGCTATAAAAGATTCCATCCAGCAGGCTTCTCGTTTATCACTATGTTTGGTACACATGAGAAGGCTCTTATGGTTGAAGAACTGGGCGGCAGAACCCCCATGCAAAAAGCTTCTGGCAGGATTTCCCTTCCATGGAGGACGACTCTTCGGAGAAGATCTGGATAAATATATTCAGACTATTTCAAATGGCAAGAGTACCCTTTTACCGGTCAAAAAGACATTCCGGGCTCCTACATTTAAAAGGCAGCTTTTTCCTGTCTCGGGGCCCTCTAATTCCAGGCAGTATCGACGGCCGCCTGCACGATCCAACGTTAACAGTAGATCGCAGGGACAGACCCCTGGGGGTAAGAAGCCGTGGTATCGCAAGCCGTCAAAGACAGCCCCTAAGTCTGCCTTATGAAGGGGCGCCCCCACTCTCACGGGTGGGGGGAAGGCTTCGTCTCTTCTCAGAAGTTTGGGAAGCCAAGATCCCCGACAATTGGGCCCGGGCATCTGTAACCACAGGTTACAGATTGGAGTTTCTAAGATATCCTCCGCCTCATTTTCAAGAATCAAGGCTACCAAGGGATCCAGCAAGGAAGGCCTCAATGCTGGCAGCTTTGGATCACCTGCTTTGCCAGGACGTAATTATAGAAGTGCCAGCCCAAGAGCAAGGCCTAGGTTTCTATTCCAATCTCTTTGTCATACCAAAGCCCAACGGCGATGTCAGGCCAATCTTGGACCTAAAGAGGTTAAACGCTTATCTAAGGGTGCGGTCCTTCCGGATGGAATCCATCCGGTCAGCAGCCGCCGCGCTTCAGAAAGACGATTTTCTGGCCTCCATAGACATAAAAGATGCTTACCTTCATGTACCAATCTTTCAGTCGCATCAAAGGTTTTTACGCTTCGCGGTGGGGCAGCGACACTTCCAATTCAGGGCGCTCCCTTTCGGGCTGGCCACGGCCCCCCGGGTATTCACGAAGATCCTAGCCCCAGTTCTGGCCAATTTAAGGATCCAAGGAGTCACAGTCCTAGCATACTTGGACGACCTTTTAATCATAGATCACTCACGGACGGGTCTGCAAAAGGCAGTAAACCTCACGGTTCGGTACCTCGAAGAATTCGGCTGGGTCCTAAACCAGGGAAAGTCAGCATTCCAGCCTACAAAGCAGTTGGAATACCTCGGCATGAGGTTAGACACAGAACATCAAAAGGTGTTCCTGCCCCTTGTAAAGATCAAGGCGATCAAGGGGTTGGTTCAGTTGGTTATAAACAAGAAAAGACCAACTATTCGCCTGTGTATGCGATTACTAGGCAAGCTAGTGGCCACATTCGAGGCAGTACCATACGCTCAGATCCACACTCGCGTCCTACAGGCAGCCATTCTAGCAGCCTGGGGCAAGAGGGCACATGCCTTAGAGTCCCCTTTGACGCTATCATCAAGGGTCCGACAGAGCCTGGCCTGGTGGTTGAACCCTCAGAATCTTCTAAAGGGAAGATCCTTCAGCCCTGTTGTCTGGAAGGTAGTTACCACAGACGCCAGCCTGGCAGGCTGGGGGGCGGTCTTCGAAGGGTTCTCCCGCCAGGGAACTTGGGTGAAAGCAGAGAGGCAGCTCCCCATCAATATCTTGGAAATCAGAGCTGCTCGCCTAGCCCTGTTGGCGTGGACCTCCAGATTAAAGGGGTTCCCGGTGAGAATCCAGTCAGACAATGCCACGGCGGTGGCATACATAAACCACCAAGGGGGAACCAGGAGCCAGGCCGCTCAAAGGGAAGTGAACTTGATTTTTCAATGGGCAGAGGTTCATGTACCCTGCATTTCAGCGATATTCATTCCCGGAGTGGACAACCTGCAGGCAGACTTCTTAAGTCGCCAGAGTCTGTTGCCAGGGGAGTGGTCTCTGCATCCCCAGGTCTTTCAGACAATCTGCCAGAGGTGGGGAACGCCAGACGTAGATATAATGGCATCCAGGTTCAACAAGAAACTAGACAGGTTCGTGTCGCGAGCGAGGGATCCTATGGCCTGCGGAACCGATGCGTTGGTTTGCCCTTGGCATCAATTCAAACTTCTATATGCATTCCCTCCACTACAGTTACTCCCCCGCCTGTTGCGCAAGATCAGAGTGGAGCACAAGCCAGTCATTCTAATAGCTCCAGCTTGGCCCCGGAGGGCTTGGTACTCACTAGTCCTGAATATGGCAGTGGGAGACCCTTGGACTCTTCCTCTACAACCAGACCTACTCTCACAAGGCCCGATCCTCCACCCTACATTACAGCGTCTAAATTTGACGGCCTGGAGGCTGAATCCCTGATTCTCAGGGGTAGGGGTCTGTCTAAGCAGGTAATCCCTACCCTGATTAAGGCTAGAAAGCCGGTCTCCAGGGTAATTTATTACAGGGTGTGGAGGAACTATATAGGCTGGTGTGAATCCAAAAGATGGAATTGCCGCAAATATACTATTGATAGGGTGTTAAGTTTTCTCCAGCTAGGAGTGGATAAAGGCCTGGCACTAAGCACAATCAAAGGACAGATCTCAGCTCTGTCAGTGTGGTTTCAGAGGCCGCTGGCCACCCACTCGCTGGTAAAGACCTTCTTACAGGGGGTCTTGCGTATTAATCCTCCTGTCAAGTCACCAGTTTGTCCTTGGGACCTAAATCTTGTCCTGTCCACTCTACAGAAACAGCCTTTTGAGCCTTTGGCTGAGATTCCTTTACTCTTACTGACAAGAAAATTGGTTTTCTTGGTCGCCATAGTTTCGGCCAGGAGAGTGTCAGAATTAGCAGCCTTATCGTGTAAGGAACCATATCTTGTTCTGCATAAGGACAGGGCAGTTCTCCGGCCCCATCCTTCCTTTCTACCAAAGGTTATATCCAAATTTCACTTAAACCAGGATTTGGTACTTCCATCCTTCTTTCCAAAACCTACATCTAGAAAGGAGGGGTTGCTGCATACCTTGGATATTGTCCGGGCCATGAAGGCCTATCTTAAAGCTACGGAAAAGATCCGGAAAACAGAGGTGTTATTCGTTCTACCAGATGGCCCCAAGAAGGGGCAGGCAGCTGCAAAATCCACCATCTCGAGATGGATTAGACAATTAATCATTCAAGCCTACGGATTGAAGAGGTTGCCCCCTCCGTTGTCGGTAAAGGCCCATTCTACCAGGGCCATGGGCGCCTCTTGGGCAGCACACCATCAGATCTCTATGGCTCAGATATGCAAGGCGGCAACGTGGTCATCAGTCCACACGTTTACAAGGTTTTATCAACTAGACGTGAGAAGAAATGCGGATACTGCCTTTGGTCAGGCAGTACTACAGGCTGCAGTTTGAAATCCTCGGGATCAGAAACACCCTTGGTTATATATAAAAAAAAAAAAAAAAAAAAAAAAAAAAAAAGAAAAAGGTTCTTCTTTCTTGACTAATTTGGAAATATTATTATGATTTGAGTTTAGCTCTAAAATTGAATCCTTCTTTGGAAGATGTCTCCCTCCCCTCATTAAAGCATTGCTTTCGGACATCCCACATAGTAATGAATATGCCGCTCTGTGTCCCGTGATGTACGAGAAAGAAAAAGGGATTTTTAAATACAGCTTACCTGTAAAATCCTTTTCTTGGAGTACATCACGGGACACAGAGCTCCCACCCCTCTTTTGGGTGACCATTTTGGGAGGCATACTGCTTGCTACAAAACTGAGGGACTCCCTCTAGGGGAGGGGGTTATATAGGGAGGGGACTTCCTGTTTGAAGATTGCCAGTGTCCACACCTGAAGGTACTCCATATAACCCACATAGTAATGAATATGCCGCTCTGTGTCCCGTGATGTACTCCAAGAAAAGGATTTTACAGGTAAGCTGTATTTAAAAATCCCTTTTTTCAGCGCTGTGCCAGAAACTTTTTTTTTTTTTTTGGATAATAGCTTGCGCCAGAGCTCGACAAAATCTGGGCGCAATTGCGACAAGAAATTGTGACCTGGCGCTCGCCAGTGATTGAGGCCATGGCTTTGCGGCCTACAAGGCTGCAAAGCCATGGCCTCAATTACTGGCCATCGCGGGGCGCACTGAGGCACAGGAACCTTTGTCTCAGTGTGACGGCCGGTAATTGAGGTCACGGCTTTGCGGCCTTGTAAAGGCCCAAGCTTCCTTCTGTGATCTGACGCCATCTGGTGATGCCCGTTGGCATTACAAGTAAAACGGCAGTTCTAATGTGTTTGTTCACTGTTTTCACTGCCTAATTAGAACCCCCAAACATTATATATTTTTATTCTAACACACTAGAGAATAAAATGGCGGTCATTGCAATACTTTCTGTCACACCTTTTTTAATTAAAAAAGACAACAGTAAAGTTATCCCAATTTTTTTTATATTGTGAAAGGTAATGTTACGCCAAGTAAATTGATACCCGTCACGCTTCAAAATTGTGTCCGCTCGTGGAATGGCGACAAACTTTTACCCTTTAAAATCTCCATAGGCGACGTTTAAAAAATTCTACAAGTTGCATGTTTTGAGTTGGAGGAGGTCTAGAGCTAGAATTATTGCGCTCACTCCAACGATCGCGGCGATACCTCACGTGTGGTTTGAATACTGTTTACATATGCGGGCGCTACTCGCGTATGTGTTGGCTCTTGCGCGCGAGCTTGGCGGGACGGGGGGCATTTTCTGGCTCCTAACTTTTTAAGCTGGCTCCTAGATTCCAAGCAAATTTGTCAAACCTTGGCTTGCACAACCACCCATGATTTTACTGTGTATATGCCGTGTTATTCATGAGTCATGACTCCAATGCAGCCATTCTCAAACAGTGTTCCGTGGAACCCTAGGGTTCCTCCAGAGGTGGCTAGGGGTTCCTTGAGCTGTGGCTGATTTACCTCCTGTTTGATGGTGCCGACATAGTTCTGAGCCAATTCCACTTGGAGGAGCCAGTGGTATTACACCAATGATCTTCATAGTTCTCTGTGAGGAGGGCATTCTTACCACTACTGTAAAAAAGGGCATTCTTCTCACTGACCATCAAAGTAATGGGCATTGTTCCCACCGACCCCCAATTAATGTGTTTTATCAGTGGTTCCCCGAGACCTGAACATTTTTAGGGTTACCCAGTGGCAAAAAGGTTGAGAAAGGCTGCTCCAATGCATCAAAAACGCAACATAGGTGCTTTTTGATGCAGCCTTGCTGCGTTTTCAGTGGCGAGGTGTGTGTGTGTGTGTCTGTTGTTGTTTTTTTTTTTTCTTTCCCCCTGGCCAAATGTGCATGTAAAATGCAGCATTCAGGATTTTTACCACCACTTCAAAGGTGCTGATAATGGTCGACAATAAATTCATATTCATTTAAATTCATGATATTAATTGAAAAGTTGAATATAATACAATTTATAGATCTATGTATTCATTCTAGTATAAGCTAATTTTACCACACAAATCTGATAAAACTTAGACTCGTGTATAAGCCTAGGGTGGGAAATACAGCAGCTACTGTAGGTGGAAAAGCGGGTCAACAATGCCCATTTGCAGCCACACTGTGCCCTCGCTCATTTAACTTTTGGTCTCCTGCTGTGTCATGCTGCATTCGGCGGCCGTCCATTGTAACATTGATCCCAGCATTGTATCAGTGTTGCGTCTATCACGGATGAGGAGGAGGCGGGGCTTTGTTACAATGGAGGAACAACTGCAGCATAACACAGGGATAAATGTGCTGAAAAAGTCGGCGTGTGTGTTTTTTACCTAAATTTTGGTTTCGGCCAAGTACATCCTGAATTTTTGGTTTCTGCACTGGAATTAATTTTGATGCACCACTTCTAAAAACTCAATCACCATATTTATGAAATGGGAAGCTGCTATATACTTTATTTTTTAATACCTCTTGACTTTTCTCATCTTTGTGGCACCAGAAATCCTGGAAGCCTATCACCCTTCTAATATACATGGCAGCAGTTGTTTCTAAGGCCCCATGCACACGAGACGCAAATGCAAACACATCTAAACACACGTTTTCAAAGGCAAAAACCAACGTTTAAAACACCCGTTTTTGCCACGAATTTCGCTGCGTTTTGCCGCATTTTACAGCGTTTGCGTTTTATAAGCGTTTACTTAAGAAACATCATAAGACCCTCCCTAAGCTCAAAAAACAATATTTAACCATTTCAGCCATTTTGTGAGACCAAAGTGAGTAGCAGCTGAAAGGGCAGCAGTATACTTGTATTTAGTGTGTCACTTGCCACAAGTTGTGGATTGTCCACTGCCCACGTCACCTGCCACAAGTTGTGGATTGTTCACTGCCCACGTCACCTGCCACAAGTTGTGGATTGTCCACTGGCCACGTCACCTGCCACAAGTTGTGGGTTTCCACTGGCCACTTCACCTGCCACAAGTTGTGGATTGTCCATCTGCCACGTCACCTGGCCACGTCACCTGCCACAAGTTGTGGATTGTCCACTGCCACAAGTTGTGGATTGTCCACTGGCCACGTCACCTGCCACAAGTTGTGGATTGTCCACTGGCCACTTCACCTGCCACAAGTTGTGGATTGTCCACTGGCCACGTCACCTGCCACAAGTTGTGGATTGTCCACTGGCCACGTCACCTGCCACAAGTTGTGGATTGTCCACTGGCCACGTCACCTGCCACAAGTTGTGGATTGTCCACTGGCCACGTCACCTGCCACAAGTTGTGGATTGTCCACTGGCCACGTCACCTGCCACAAGTTGTGGATTGTCCACTGGCCACGTCACCTGCCACAAGTTGTGGATTGTCCACTGGCCACGTCACCTGCCACAAGTTGTGGATTGTCCACTGGCCACGTCACCTGCCACAAGTTGTGGATTGTCCACTGGCCACGTCACCTGCCACAAGTTGTGGATTGTCCACTGGCCACGTCACCTGCCACAAGTTGTGGATTGTCCACTGGCCACGTCACCTGCCACAAGTTGTGGATTGTCCACTGGCCACGTCACCTGCCACAAGTTGTGGATTGTCCACTGGCCACGTCACCTGCCACAAGTTGTGGATTGTCCACTGGCCACGTCACCTGCCACAAGTTGTGGATTGTCCACTGGCCACGTCACCTGCCACAAGTTGTGGATTGTCCACTGGCCACGTCACCTGCCACAAGTTGTGGATTGTCCACTGGCCACGTCACCTGCCACAAGTTGTGGATTGTCCACTGGCCACGTCACCTGCCACAAGTTGTGGATTGTCCACTGGCCACGTCACCTGCCACAAGTTGTGGATTGTCCACTGGCCACGTCACCTGCCACAAGTTGTGGATTGTCCACTGGCCACGTCACCTGCCACAAGTTGTGGATTGTCCACTGGCCACGTCACCTGCCACAAGTTGTGGATTGTCCACTGGCCACGTCACCTGCCACAAGTTGTGGATTGTCCACTGGCCACGTCACCTGCCACAAGTTGTGGATTGTCCACTGGCCACGTCACCTGCCACAAGTTGTGGATTGTCCACTGGCCACGTCACCTGCCACAAGTTGTGGATTGTCCACTGGCCACGTCACCTGCCACAAGTTGTGGATTGTTGTGGATTGTCCACTGGCCACGTCACCTGCCACAAGTTGTGGATTGTCCACTGGCCACGTCACCTGCCACAAGTTGTGGATTGTCCACTGGCCACGTCACCTGCCACAAGTTGTGGATTGTCCACTGGCCACGTCACCTGCCACAAGTTGTGGATTGTCCACTGCCACGTCACCTGCCACAAGTTGTGGATTGTCCACGGCCACGTCACCTGCCACAAGTTGTGGATTGTCCACTGGCCACGACACCTGCCACAAGTTGTGGATTGTCCACTGGCCACGACACCTGCCACAAGTTGTGGATTGTCCACTGGCCACGTCACCTGCCACAAGTTGTGGATTGTCCACTGGCCACGTCACCTGCCACAAGTTGTGGATTGTCCACTGGCCACGTCACCTGCCACAAGTTGTGGATTGTCCACTGGCCACGTCACCTGCCACAAGTTGTGGATTGTCCACTGGCCACGTCACCTGCCACAAGTTGTGGATTGTCCACTGGCCACGTCACCTGCCACAAGTTGTGGATTGTCCACTGGCCACGTCACCTGCCACAAGTTGTGGATTGTCCACTGGCCACGTCACCTGCCACAAGTTGTGGATTGTCCACTGGCCACGTCACCTGCCACAAGTTGTGGGTTTCCACTGGCCACTTCACCTGCCACAAGTTGTGGATTGTCCATCTGCCACTTCACCTGCCACAAGTTGTGGGTTTCCACTGGCCACTTCACCTGCCACAAGTTGTGGGTTTCCACTGGCCACTTCACCTGCCACAAGTTGTGGATTGTCCATCTGCCACGTCACCTGGCCACGTCAGCTGCCACAAGTTGTGGATTGTCCACAATGCAAGCAATTAGTTGTTTAAGTTTTTTATAATGTTTTTTCATCATTTGCCATCATTTTTGAGATTTCTAATGTAAAAAAATAGGTCACCTTTAAAAACTCCTATAAACGAAATCGTGGCAAAACGCGGGTACTGTGCTTTGCCGCGATTAGCAGCGTTTTGCCGCGATTTGCGTCTGAAACGCGAAAACTTTTGCGTCTGAACCCATTTTTTTGCTTCTGAAAAAACGAGCCTAAACCCAACTGCTTTAAAAAGCAAAAAAACGTGAATGTGTGCATGGACACATAGGATAACCTTTAGGGCTCATTTCCACTGGCGTTTTTACAGCCACTTTTCTGAGAGTTTTTTGCAGCTTAAAAAACGCCTGTCCATGTTAGTCTATGGCCTCATGCCCACCATGACGTTTTTGAGCTGTAGATGGCTGAGACGTTTTTAAGCTGCAAAAAAAAACGCGGGAACAGTGCGTTCTGAAGCTCCAGCAATAGAGCTGTAAAAACGCTGCCGCCGCGTTTTTTAAAGCTCCAGCTCAAAAAATGTTTTTTTTTTTTCCCCCTAAAATAAACATGGACAGGCGTTTTTAAGCTGCAAAAAAACGCTCAGAAAAGTGGCTGTAAAAACGCCAGTCTAAATGAAGCCTAAATGTGTTCAGGGGGAGTTGAAAAAAATGCCCAAATGCCTCTGAACTCGCGTTTACCAGCGTCTCGTGTGCATGGGGCCTTAGCTGTTAAAAACCAACATCTCTAGAGTTTTTTGTTGTAATTTTATTTTTAAGAACGTTTCAGAAAAAATAACTGCACACTAATGCTGGATTCGTGATTCGCACACCCACATTCTTGCGATTTTTCAGCAGCAAGAATCTGTGTGCGAATGCACTGCAAGTTAATGCTGGCTGTGCAAACAGTCAAGAATAGCTTTGGCTGCCGATGGCCTGTCTTGCATAGTATGAGCTGAGCATCTACAGCTACAAGCGCACACCTGTCATTCTAGCCACAGGAATCTGCAGCTTCTTGCTGCTGTAAATTTTAGGGTGGGCTAAGAGGGGTTGTGAAAGGTCAAGGGTTGTAGACTTTTGTTTTGTTTTTTGCCATTTTACTGCTTAAGATATGATTATTAATGTAGTGTGCTTTAGTAGTTTGCTCAAGTTGTGGTTGTACAGAATATAACATTCCCCTCATAATTTGACGATTATTCCAAAGCAATTCTGTGAAGGCTACGAAAGCTCTGAAGTCATGTGAGCAATCCTATTAAGCAGATCCTGGCCAAATAATCTTGCATGTTTCATTGTAGCCTTAGCAAGGTCTTAGGCTTGTTTGTAGTATCATAGACATAATATTCAGATTATGAAGGCTTCAGCTGGACTCAGGATGATTTAAAGAGGAGTTAAAAGTCAGAAGCTACGAAAAAATGCTGACTTTTTTAATAAACACACTCGGCTGTCTGACCTTCCAGCGATGTGGCCACCTGATGCCTCGCTCCTCCATGTGGCACCGACATTGTAAGTGTGGGCGCCCTCCTGTGACATCTTGCGGCCTCACAGCAGGTTGCGCACTGCGAATGCGTGAGCATTGCTGCACTCTGACAGTGGCCAGGCAATCTTCTGGGTCCTGTGACATGTCCCAGAAGATTGGAGGGAGGGGTGGCCTAGGTGGCCAGAAGACGCATGGAGCAAGTTGGATAGGAAGTCCCTCTTTCAAAACCAGGTACCCCCCCCCCACACACACACACACACACTGAAGAATTTACACTTTGCTACAGCTTGCATAACAAAGTAAATTTGCTGTCACCCCAAAATAACACTGAACACAAACATTAATGTCTAAACTGCTGACAACAAAAGTGAGTACACCCCTAAGTGAAAATGTCCAAATTGGGCCCAAAGTGTCAATATTTTGTGTGGCCACCATTCTTTTCTAGCACTGCCTTAACTCTCTTGGGCATGGAGTTCCCCAGAGCTTCACAGTCCTCTGCCACTCCTCCATTATGAAATCAGAGCTGGTGGATTTTAGAGATCTTGCGCTCCTCCACCTTCCGTTTTGATGATGCTCCACAGATGCTCAATAGGGTTTAGGTCTGGAGACCTGCTTGGCCAGTCCATCACCTTTCCCCGCTTCTTTAGCAATGCAGTGGTTGTCCTGGAGGTGTGTTTGGGGTGGTTATCATGTTGGCATATTGCCCTGCGGTCCAGTATCCGAAGGCAGGGGATCATGTTCTGCTTCAGTATGTCACAGTACATGTTGGCATGTAGCTCCCCAGTGTAGGCAGCACTCATGCAGCCCCAGACCATGACACTCCCACCACCATACTTGACTGTAGGCAAAACACACTTGTCTTTGTACTCCTCACCTGGTTGCTGCCACACACGCTTGACACCATCTGAACCAAATACGTTTATTTTGGTCTCATCAGACCACAGGACATGGTTCCAGTAAAGTGTCCTTAGTCTGCTTGTCTTCAGCAAACTGGATTTTCTCGTGCAGTATTTTCAAAAGGGCCTTCCTTCTGGGACGACAACCTTTGTAGACAAATTTGATGCAGTGTGCGCCTTATGGTCAGAGCACTGACAGGCTGACCCCTCACCCCTTCAACCTCTGCAGCAATGCTGGGAGCACTCGTATGTCTATTTCCCAAAGACAATCTCTGGATATGACGCTGAGCACATGTACTCAACTTCTTTGGTCGACCATGGCAAGGCCTATTTTGATTGGAACCTGTCCTGTTAAACTGCTGCATGGTCTTCGCCACTGTGCTGCAGCTCAGTTTCAGGGACTTGGCAGTTTTCTTATAGCCTAGGCCATCTTTATATAGAGCAACAAATTTTTTGTTCAGATCTTCAGAGTTTTTTTGCCATGAGGTGCCATGTTGAACTTCCAGTGACCAGCATTAAAGAGTAAGAGCGATGACACCAAATTTAACACACCTGCTCCCAATTCATACCCAAGACCTTGTAACACTAACAAGTCACATGACACCGGGAGGGAAAATGGCTAATTGCCCCAGTTTGGACTTTTTCACTTAGGGGTGTACTCACTTTTGTTGCCAGCGGTTTAGACATTAATGGCTGTGTGTTGAGTTATTTTGAGGGGACATCAAATTTACACTGTTATACAAGCTTGGGTTGTCTCGATACCACTTTAAGACAAGTACACGTGCCGATACTTTTTCTCAAGTACTCGCCTATACCGAATACCGATACTTTTTTTTTTTTTTTTTAACCACCTAACCCCCGGACCATATTGCTGCCAAATGACCAGAGCACTTTATGTGATTCGGCAGTGCGTTGCTTTAACTGACAATTGCG
The DNA here is from genome assembly GCA_029574335.1 of Rana kukunoris. Lineage (NCBI taxonomy): Eukaryota > Metazoa > Chordata > Amphibia > Anura > Ranidae > Rana > Rana kukunoris. The sequence goes on from CM056051.1 coordinate 224,625,216, forward strand.
CGGTCGTGCGACGTGGCTCCCAAACAAAATTGGCGTCCTTTTTTCCCCACAAATAGAGCTTTCTTTTGGTGGTATTTGATAACCTCTGCGGTTTTTATTTTTTGCGCTTTAAACAAAAATAGAGCGACAATTCTGAAAAATTCAATATTTTTTACTTTTTGCTATAATAAATATTCCCCAAAAATATATAAAAAAAAAAATTTTGTCCTCCGTTTAGGCCGATACGTATTCTTATTTTTTGTAAAAAAAATCGCAATAAGCGTTTGATTGGTTTGCGCAAAAGTTATAGCGTTTACAAAATAGGGGTTAGTTTTATGGCATTTTTATTAATCTTTTTTTTTTTTACTAGTAATGGCGAGGATCAGCATTTTTTTCAGTACTGCGACATTATGGCGGACACTTCGGACACTTTTGACACCTTTTTGGGACCATTGGCATTTTTTTTAGCAATCAATGCTATAAAAATGCATTGGATTACTATAAAAATGCCATTGGCAGTGAAGGGGGTTAACACTAGGGGGCGGGGAAGGGGTTAAGTGTGTTCCTGGGTGTGTTCTAACTGTATGGGGGGTGGACTCACTGAGGGAAATCACTGATCTTCTGTTCATACATTGTATGAACAGAAGATCAGCATTTCCCCCGCTGACAGGACCGGGAGCTGTGTGTTTACCCACATAGCTCCCGGTCCTCGCTCTGTACCGAGCGATCACGTGTGCCCGGCGGCGATCGGACCCGCCGGGCACGCGCGCCCCCTATAGGCTGCTTTAGAGCGGACGTATAGCTACAGGCTTTCGCCCAGCAGTGCCGACTTCCCGCAGTAAAATGACGGCGGGCAGTCGGCAACCAGTTAATGTCATGTGACAATTTTAATAATGGGCATAACGGGGCAATGACGGGTGGGAGGGCACTACTGACCACTGCTCTGTCCACTACACTATATACTGACTTGTCTAAACTACTCTAACCTCTCTGGCTGACAGTCTTGCCTGCAGCTTGTGTGTTCCATCAGCCTGGAGGAGGTGAAGAGACGGTGTCCGGAGGAGAGGGGGAGCCTGGAGGATGGGAAGATGGCATATCGGTCCGGAGGCTAGAAGGAGGCGGGACCAGTCCCGCCGTGATCGTGGATAGGCTAGCCTCGCCCCGCCGTGATCACCCATAGCCCGCCCCGCCGCTGTACGTGACCATTCAGAGGGCACAGGGACATTAGGACGACGGATCCGGCAGTGAAACACTGCCTGGCATCCCCCCCTAAATTTATGCACCCGGCGCGATACATGCTACCCCACTGGCTCCGCCCCCTCTCCATCCACCGACTTCCGGGTATCGGATCAGGCATCGGGAGTATTTGTGAGAGTTCAAATACTCACACAAATGCTCGGTATCGGGACAACCCTAATACAAGCTGTACACTCGCTACTTTACATTGTAGGAAAGTGTAATTTCTTCAGTGTTCACATGAAAAGATATAATAATATTTACAAAAATGTGAGGGGTGTACTCACTTTTGTGAGATAATGTAGGTACATGTACTTGTGATTTGCTCTTGCCATGCCGTTTTAAAAGTCAAAATGTTTTGCGATCAGTGTTTTGACATGATCCTAAATGACTAAACGCCGGCCTTTTTATTCAAGTGATTTTATTTTAAAACTACAGCCGTGGCCAAACGTTTTGAGAATGACACAAATACATTTTCAAGGTTTGCTGCTTCAGTGTTTTTAGATTTTTTTGTCTGGTGTTACTATGGTATACTAAAATATAATTGCAAGCAAGTGTCAAAGGCTTTTATTGACAATTGTGTTAAGTCAATATTTGCAGTGTTGACCCATTTCAAGACCCCTGCAATTTGCCCTGGCATGCTATCAATCAACTTCTGGGACACATTTTCACTTATGGCAGCCCATTCTTGCATAATCAATGCTTGAAGTTTGTCAGAATTTTAATTTTTTTTGTTCATTCTCCTCTTGAGGATTGACCAAGTTTTCAATGGGACTAAGGTCTGGGGAGTTTCCTGGTCATGGACCCAAAATGTTGATGTTTTTTGTTCACCAAGCCACTTCGTTCTCGCTTTTGCCCTATGGCAATGTGCCAAGTCTGTTTTAACATGCATCCGGTTTGTCCATGACTTGTCAGGGTGCAGAAAATGTAATGGCAAGGGGTTGCTTTGGATCTGATAAGTTGGGAGATTTGCCAAGAATAATGAGCCAAAAAGGTTGCCACAGGATACTTTTTCATGCAAGTACATGGTACAACAGGCATGTATCAGGAATATGAAATGTAGGGTCGACCTATTTTTTTAAATCGCAAATAAGATTCTAGAATGCTGTCCATGGAGTGGATGCTACTATCTAGGGCTATCTAGGGCTGCAACTAACAATTATTTTCATAATCGATTAGTTGGGCGATTTATTGTTTCGATTAATCGGATAAGAGCCTTAAAAAAAAAAAAATTGAATTTTTACATTTTTTTTGGGCCAACTTGTTGGGCAGATTACAAAACACAAATTGCCGCAAAAACACATTACATGCTTTTCTGCAGCTTCTCCATTGAAGTATATTGAACCAAAAAAAAAGCACTGTTTTGCGTTAAAAGTCCTTGCCATTTCCAAATACGCAGCAACTGAAAAAAATCATGGATGTGAACGTGTCCCAAAGGAAAACATGTAAATGAACTGTAGTGTGTTTTTCTTTCTGCAAAAAGCACCAAAAAACAGGTGACCCAGGCCTGAGATGTTTAGTAACATAATGGGGGTTAAAAAAAAGTACAAAAAGAGCAAATCGCTACTGTAAGGGGTTCATTTTACTATGGGACAGTGGAAGTAATATTTACAGTAGCGATTTGCTTTTTTTGTACTATAAAGGGCTAATTTTTTTTAACCCATTATGTTACTGGCCGATTAATCGATTATGAAAATTGTAATCGATTAATTTCATAATCGATTAGTTGTCGATCGATTAGTTGTTTCGGCCCTACTACTATCACAATATCCTAGCTTTATTAAGCTGTTCTAGGAAGAGTTTCATCTTTAAGATCAGAGGGAAATGCTCTTCAAGCCAGTCACATCTAGCAGAAAATGGTCCCTAAATATCTTCAAGAACGGTTTGCTAAAATTTCAAAAGTCTGAAAATCAATAATTGCTGTTAGTTGCAGGATCACACTGGGGCGGCGCGACTTGGCAAGGCGATCTGCAGACGACGTCGGAGGCAAAGTATTGAAGTCTATGGAAGTCTCCCCTAACGTAGTACAGGAACCTTTTTCTAAGTTGGAGCGACTTGAGTCGCTCCTATTAGAACGGTTATATTGTATAGAATGGGACGCAACTTGTTAGGTGGCTGCGTCGCCTGACGAGTCGCCCCCTGTGTGAACCGGCTCTAAATGGGGGATTGTTTGAATGTAAGCTACATAATGTATAAACAAGATATTGTCCGTGTGTCAACAATAATTTTTGATCAATTTAATGGCAACGTTGTGTATTAAAGTATAAACTAAAAGCAAAATAAAGATATCCTGCATTTTTGAATGGTAGTGTATACAACTCCAAGTAGGTTTAGATCTGAAGTTTTCTGTACTCCTTCTTTTTTTTTTTTGTGCCAAGTTTTAACCACTTCTGACCGGCCCCACGTCCAAAGACGTCATTTTTTTTGAAGATGGATATCTCGGTAACGGCAGCAGCTGCTGCCACAACCGAGATATCCATCTCTTCGTGGGGCGGACCTGTTAACGATAACGGCGGTCATCGCGGCGGATTCGCCGCGAGATCGCTGTTACCGGCGGCGGGAGAGGGTGCCCCCCCTCCCGCCGCTCTCCCGCGCCCTCCGCCGCTTACCGTAGCCGTCGGTAGCGGCGGAGGCGATCGGGTCCTCTTGCTGGCTGTCCGGGGATGCGACTGAGGGAAAAAATGTCCCTCAGCTGTCCCCATACCTCTGCTGGGCGGAAGTGACGTCAAAACGTCATTTCCGCCCAGCGTCTTAAAGAGACATTTAATTTGTTTACATTTTGACTTTTTTTTTTTTTTCTTTTTTTTTTTGCATTTAAGCCTGAATATGAGATCTGAGGTCTTTTTGACCCCAGATCTCATATATAAGAGGACCTGTCATGCTTTTTTCTATTACAAGGGATGTTTACATTCCTTGTAATAGGAATAAAAGTGATAATTTTTTTTTTTTTTTTTTTTCAGTGTTAAAAATTATAAAATAAATAGAAATAAAAACGAAAACCAAAAAAAAATTTTTTTAAAGTTCCCCTGTCCCGACGAGCTCGCGCGCAGAAGCAAACGCATACGTGAGTAGCGCCCGCATATGAAAACGGTGTTCAAACCACACAAGTGAGGTATCGCCGCGATCGTTAGAGCGAGAGCAATAATTCTAGCCCTAGACCTCCTCTGCATCTAAAAAAATGCAACCTGTAGAATTTTTTAAACGTCGCCTATCGAGATTTTTAAGGGTAAAAGTTTGACGCCATGCCACGAGCGGGCGCAATTTTTAAGCGTGACATGTTGGGTATCATTTTACTCGGCGCAACATTATCTTTCACAATATATAAACAAATTGGGCCAAATTTATTGTCTTATTTTTTAATTCAAGAAAGTGAATTTTTTCCAAAAAAAGTGCGCTTGTAAGACCGCTGCGCAAATACGGTGTGAGAAAAAGTATTGCAATGACCGCCATTTTATTCTCTAGGGTGTTAGAAAAAAAAAATATAATGTTTGGGGGTTTTAAATAATTTTCTAGCAAAAAAAACTGTTTTAGTCTCGTAAGCACCGAATCTGAAAAACAGGCTCGGGGCTGAAGTGGTTAAAGGTTTCACCTAAAGATGAAAAACCTTTTGTAGTGCAGCAGCCCCCCTTGCCTGAATCTGATCGTTACAGGGATGAGCAAAGTCAGGCACTGTCTCGGGTCTTCATTGGTTGGATTTAAAGCGGCATGAGCATTGGCTCCCGCAGCTGTCGATCAAAGCCAGTGACACGGGACCTTGGGTGCAGAGTCCTGCTGTCTGTCAATGGAGGGACGAGGAGCGCCACTGAGGGACCCCAGAAAAGTATCGGGGCCCCTCTGTGATAAACCCTAGCACAGAGGAGGCAAGTATGACATGTTTGTGTGTAAAAACCTTTTACAACGCCTTTTAAGTTTCAAGTTGAATATTTCTCATTAAGTAACTTTGGTTGCGTAATATAAAATTACGTGTTTTTTTTTTTTGTTTTTTTTTAAGTTAATGTTCAATGTTTAAGGCATTATATCATGGCATGTTTTCTTGATTTGTTTTTTAGGCTTAGTGATGTCTGCAATTACAGTCATAATCCTTGTTCTTTACTTTGTCATCAATACATTCTGGATTCAGCAACGTCCATGGTTGTCAGAGTGTACGCCCATTTATGTTCAATATTTTGTCAAGTTCTTTATTATTGGAGTCACAGTTTTGGTAGTAGCAGTACCAGAAGGTCTTCCACTTGCGGTTACCATTTCACTGGCATATTCTGTCAAGGTATGTTCTCGTAGTTTCTTTTATTGCTACTTGACAGTATGTGAAGAATGTTAAAAATAAACCTTACCAGAGACCTTATTTCAAGGCCAAGTTCACATCTGATTGGGTCTGCATGCCTTGTTTGCATGGGCACAGCAGCCCATTCATTTGAATAGACTGCTGTGCCAAAGTTTCCTGCAGGAAAAAGGTCTCTGCACCTTTATTTAAAACCTGGCCGTGCTTTGGCACCATGCATTTCCATGTGCGGGAAATGGCACCACATTTTTCGGTGCAGTTTTCAGTTACTGGCACCCCTGCATGTTTTCTTAAGTGGCGAGGATTTACATACACACCTGCACAAATGTAAATCTAGTAATAATCTGGTGGGGCCATTATAAAATTAAGAGGCAAGATGTATTGGTTGAACTGTGAACTTGTGTCTTGCATGTCAAGTGTTTTATTGCTTACAAATATTTTACAATGCTTTAAATATATGGACAGTCATTCATCTTAGAATTGAAAAATAATGTATGCTATGAGATGTTGCGTATGGAGTGAGTCGAATAAAAAGTCGTATTAGCATTATTCTTGGTATTTTTAGTGTTCGGTTTATTTTATTACTCTGCCTCTAGTTGTGATAATCCGAGTAGTGCTGAAACAATGTATGCAGGCAGTTTTTCCTCGGATACTTTGCATCCAGGAATATCTTTATTGTATGCAGAAAAATTAGGTAAACTGTATATGATATTTGAAGTGGTCAGAGGGAACATTTGCTACCTCACTGAAATCCTGGATTATTGCCAACTATGCTTAAACCTACTTCCACCCTCCCTAAGTCATATTCCAACTATCCTGTTAAAGGATGACTATCTAATTATTAAAATAAGCAGCTACAGTTTTTGTAGCTGCTGACTTTAAAATTTTTCTAAAAGTGACAGAAGAACCGCTTTATCTAACATATGGAAGTGTGTGTACTAAAAGCCCTATTATTGGAAAATGCTTTATCATGTAGACCAGGGGTGACAATTCAAACACAAGGCCCGCGGGCCGAATCCGGCCCGCCAGGCCCTGCCATGTGGCCCGCGCAGCAGCCCCTGTTAGCAGGGGGATCGCTCTCGTGGACGTGCTCAGCGAGGTGCCGAGCCGAGGACAGATAAGCCTGAGAGCCCGCAGTCAGGAGATAGTTAAACCGTGGCTGCCTCCTCCTTGACCTCGCTCCCTGACTCCGCCCCCCCAAGAGGTGAGACGCGGCGGGCGCAGCACCTCCAGTGCAGAGCAGGGATTGTGCCAACTTCCCCTTCGTAGTGAAATGAGGCCCGGGGAACAGACTGACTGGGGACCCAGAGGATGGGCACACTGCCAGGCCAAGGAGCCGCTGGAAGGATCAAAGGAGACACTGGCATGAAAGGTAGGGCTAGCAGTCTCTCTCTCTCCTTTCTCTCAGCCCCCCCCTCCTCACCCTTTCCCTCAGCTCCTGTCTCTCTGATCCCAATGTCTCTCTCAGTGAATCAGTGCTGCAAAAATACATAATTGTACAAATATATAAATAACAAACACATTTTCTATAATTATTAATAAAAGGTTCATTCATAGCCATGTTTTTTTTAATGCTTTTTTTTTTGATTGTTATATGGAATTAGTTTGTTTATTTATATATTTGTACAATTGTGTGTTCTTGCAGCACTGGGAATTTGGATTCACTACCCAGTAGGGGTATCTTAGAATTATTTTATTTGACGAATTGTTTTGAGATTTTCTGCGCGGTCCTCCCGGCTGTCAGTTTCTGAGGTTCCTGAGAGCTCTGACGGCTATGTTTTTTTCTTTTATCCAGCGGGCTGCAGCCTGAGAGCTGGATCAGGTAGGAAGGAGAGAGCAGGGGGGCAGTGAGGTCAAAACCCACTAGAAGGGATGAAATCAGTTGTTGCACACTGTGCATAGCATACCCCTGAACCCTGCGCTCCCTCCGCAACGCACTTCTGAACCCTGCGCTCCCTCTGCAGCGCACTCCTGAACCCTGCGCTCCTTACACAGCGCAAGAAAACTGGAGTGCAGATATAACCGGCCCTTTGAGGGCAACCAAACTGCTGATGCGGCCCCCGATGAATTTGAGTTTGACACCCCTGATGTAGACAGGTTTTTTTTAAAGTAAATTCTTCCTGAGAGGGGCATAGGGGGTTCCATGATCAATTTTCTTCTGAAGTTGCTATAGTTGTCTGCCTAGTACACTGACCAACTAGGGGCACAGTAGGGTTTGAGTCAGTGACCTGGAGCAAGTATGTGTATCTAAGCTTGATATTCGTATTGCATGTTTGTTTTTGCTAAGGGGCATAACGTATTAGACGGGGGGGCAAGCATGACAGAAAAAAAGGGGTTTTCTTGTGTTAATGACACACTGAAGGGTTAAAATCATAAGTATGCTGCATCTGCCTTTGTAACAATTTTGTGATTTTTGACCACAAATATTTTCATTCTAGTGTGCTTGCATGTCTTATATTGCAAATCCTATAGGCTTGAAAACGTAATCATACTGTTTAATAAATTAGAAAAAAAGTAAGAATATTTTGTTTCTTGTATGTACACTGACATATTTTCCTTTTGCATATCTAGAAAATGATGAAGGATAATAACTTGGTTCGGCATCTGGATGCTTGTGAAACCATGGGTAATGCCACTGCAATCTGCTCAGATAAAACTGGAACATTAACCATGAACAGAATGACTGTTGTTCAAGCTTTTCTAAATGATAAACATTACAGAAAGATTCCCGATGCAGAGTCTATACCTGAAAATTTGCTGAACCTCCTTATCACAGGGATTTCGGTTAACTGTGCTTACACATCCAAAATTTTGGTAAGTTTCTCACTGTACACACACTTGTTTGCAGTTTTACGTTCTCTTGATACATTCTGCCTTTTTACTACATTCTGCCTTTTTACTACCGATACTAGTTTTTATAGTTTTTCCTTTTCTTAAAGGTGGCAAATCTTTACTATATTTCCTACAACTGCACTGTCCAACAAATCAACTTTTATCTTTTAACCACTTCCCGCCTGGCCAATAGCATATTGACTTCCGGGAAGTAGTTCTGTTATCCTGACTGGACGTCTATTGACAGTGCTGAAAGCTGAAAATTGTCCTGGGCAGGAACGGCCGAAAGTGTCTGGTATTGAAATGAATAATGTGAAAATCAGCTGTGATTTTAAATTAATATATAGTCTATCTCGGCCTTTTCAACCGGGATGAACCCTTGAAAACTTTTCGGTCCCGGGGAGCCCGAGATTTACTAGATCTATAACTCGTGATGGTTAAAGGGGTTGTAAAGGTACAAGTTTTTTTACCTTCATGCATCCTATGCATGAAGGTAAAAAAACATCTAGCAGCACCGGCCCCCCCCGAGCCCCCGTTGTACTTACCTGACCGTTCGAATCTCCCGGGCGCGTCCACGTCGTCCTCTTCGGTTCCCAGCCTGGCCGTTGATTGGCTAGGCTGGGCGGATTGATAGCAGCGCAGCCATTGGCTAGCGCTGCTGTCAATCAGGGCGGATGACGCGGCGCGCTGGGGGGCGGAGCCGAGTGATACAGTCGGCGGCTGTGGCCGCCGCTGTATCACGGGAGCGCGCTCGCAAAAGCTTTCCTCCATGCGAGCGCCCTCGCATGAAGAAGGAAAGCTTTTGCGAGGAGGAGCCCAGACAGCCGCCGAGGGACCCCAGAAGACAGGTTTCCGGGCCACTCTGTGCAAAACGAACTGCACAGTGGAGGTAAGTATCACATGATTTTTTTTTTTTTTTTTTTTTTTAAATCCCTTACTTTAGTGTCCCTTTAAGTGTGATGTGAGTTATTAACTGCACAAGGAACCCCTAACAACTTGTGGAGGAACCCTGGCTGAGAAACCCTGTTCCATACACAACCAACGCTAAATTTCAAATTCCACAATCTTTCAGTGTAACATTGTCATTCAAAAAAATTACATTGAAAATGACTCCAGGTAAAATATCCAAAGCGCTGTATCTGTTCTGCTCTCCAAATCAAATGTGCTCCAAATTTTATCCACCACCACTTTCTTCAAAAAAAATCACTCTCCAGAATGTGTATGATGAAATGCATAGAGCAAGGTGATGTCAAACTGCTTGTGGTTTCTACCCTGAGTGTAGATGAGCTTAGTATTTACTACTAATGGAGCTTAAGGTGGATGAAGCTTTCATTCCGTGTTGGGACCCTAGGGGCAGATGAGTTTTTTTATTCATGCATGCTGTTTTCGTGTTTGGTGCATTTACCGAATTTCAGCACAGCTGTGTGTGTGTGTGTTTATATATATATATATATATATAATGCGCACGTGAAACAGGGCATTGTAAGGCTTCAAAAACAAATCAATTAGAGAGATGCCAGAAAACTTTTGGAGTGACCAAATAAACAGTTTTGTACATTCTGAGGAAAGAACGCACTGGTGAGCTCAGCAGCATAAAAAGACCTGGATGTCCACAGAAGACGGCAGTGGTGGATGATTGCAGGATCTTCCCTATGGTAAAACTCATTCACAACATCCAGACGAGTGAAGGATCCTTTCCAGGAGGTGGACATATCATTCAGTCTACAATCAAGACAAGACCCAGAGCACACAATGTCCTCCTGCATAACAGGCAGTGTGATGGCATAGGCATGCATGGCTTCCATTGGCACTGGGTCATTGGTGTTTATTGATGTGACAGAAGCAGCCGGATGAATTCTGCAGTGTTTAGAGTTATACTGTCAGCCAAATGCAGTAAAGTTGATTGGACAGTGATTGCAAACGCACTGAAAAAGCAACCCAGGGGCTTTTGAAGGAAAAGTGGAATATTCCTTGACTGGAATAGTCAATCCCCTGATCTCAACACAATTGAGCATGCGTTTCACTTGCTAAAGGCAGAAGACCCACAAAGAACTGAAGACGGCTGCAGTTAGAGCCTGGCAAAGCATCAGAAAGGAGGAAACCCAGTCTTTGGTAATGTCCATGGGTTCCAGACTTCAGGCAGTTTTTTCCAGTAAAGGATTCTGAACCAAATGTATTAAAATACACTGTGTATGTGTGTGTGTGTGTGTGTATATATATATTTCTTGATCGTACATCACGGGACACAGAGCGCATAGTCATTACATATGGGTTATATGGAGTACCTTCAGGTGTGGACACTGGTGTAATCAACTTCACAGGAAGTTCCTCCCTATATAACCCCCTCCCACTGAGAGTGCTTTAGTTTTTCCGCCAGTGTCTTAGGTGTTGGTCACGTCTAGCTGTCCCTCGGAGGTCTCGGGACCCAGGATAGCTAGCCGGATCCGTCCGAAGTGCTTCAGAGCCAAGATGACGGTACCCGGGCCCTGCTGGAGTGGGGTTTTGCCTATAATGCCTCTCCTTGGAGGGCTGGATTCTGGGCTCCAGTGCCTTAGTCTCTTCCAAGAACTAAAAGCTACTGATGCCAGGATGCTATATAGGTCCAGGGGTGTGGGTTCCTTAACACAGGACCCCGGTCCCTGAAGGTCCAAGACAATACCCACGGAGATGGGGGAAGGCTGGGCCTCTTGCATTTTGCAATACCCTGCGGCGTGGAGCAGGTAAGAGGGAACCTGCGGGACTTGGTTCGACAGTAGGTATCCCCCTGGGGGTTCTGGGTTGGCTAACAGTATGCTGGTGCATCAGCCACTATCTCCACTATGTCTGTTGAGGCAGGATGGGATTCTAATGTTTACCCAGATAACATGTAGATATATGTATACTTGTGTAAGTTATATATTTGCTACTCACCCCAGGTCTGCCTGTTAACACTGATACTGCAACCCCACATGTTTTAAAGAGGAAATTGCTGGTTAAAACTCCTGTTTCTTAGGAAGCCCATGGGGACAGCTTCCTCGCTGTGTGTGCACTACAATAAGATTAGTGCTTACCTGGTGTCTGTTGGTGCTGCATAACGCTGGTCCATGTTGTTCCTCTGCTCTGCTTCCTCCATGTGGGTTCAGCGTGGTGCGCGCGATCGTGCGCGCGATCGTGCGCGCGTGTGTACGCGCGCATACGCGCGCGTGCACGCCGCCTTTTATAGCGTCGGCGTGCGTCGGGGGGGCGGGCCAGCAGCGTCAGGGTCTGTATAAAGGAAAAAACTTTTCTCTGGCTGGTCTTTGAGGCAGAGGAAGAAAGGATACAGAGCGTGCAGCTGGGTCTTTTGGCCACACAGGGACACCTAGTGGCGGTTTTGTGGATCTTCAGGTCTAGGACTTAGGTCCACTATTGACCAGAAAAAAAAAAAAAAAAAAAGTTTTTTTGCTTAAAGGGACTCAGCCTTAGATCCAGCAGTATCTGAGTCTACCTTGGACTCCGGCTAACGGGCATTGGTGTGTCAATACTCACAGGCTTCCTCGGTATTGCCACCTCCCAGGCGGGTAAAAAAAAAGAAAAAAGAAAAAGAGAGAAATTAGTTCTTTTTCATTTTTCTCATACCTGCCCTCACATTGGTTATTCCTAGCTGCAACAGTCAGGTGTTGGCTATAGGGGTGACCCAAGGTTGTACAATGGCTCCAAAGGGATCTGGACCAGCCAAGGCTGCTAAAGGTGCCAAAAAAAAACAAAAGGGGTCTCCATCGGGGTCAGAGGATTTGGGCCAGGCTTCTACGGCCCCACCCTCGCCAGTCAGGACACCGAGTGGCATAGTACAAGAGCCATTGGGGGTGCTGGGGGCAGAGGCGGCCCCCGATCCACCCATTCCCGTTTACGTGACGGAAGAAATGCTAGCAGCCACCATGAGTGGGCTAGAGAAAAGGTTAACTGCGTTACTTTCCCGTCCTTGCCCAAGTAGCAAGCGGGCTAGATCCCCCTCACCCAGTGTGGGGTTTTCAGAGGCGGAGGTCTCCTCTTCAGAGGAACGGGACCCACAAGGGGATCACGCAGACCCAAGTCCCGACGGTTCAGACAGGGAAAATTCCACTATAGATGAATACTTTTCGGCCTCTCAAGCGGAGGGCCTGTGGATCCAGTCTTTGACAGATATGGTTCGCACTGCCTTTAAACTTCCAGTGCCAGAACTAGTAGCCCCGGAGGTATCCTCATTGGGTTCTTTAAAGGCCCCATTAACTGGTGCATCTTTTCCAATGCACCCCCTTCTGCGGAACGTGATTTACCAAGATTGGGCTCGACCTGATAGAATCTTTGTCCCTCCTAAAAGATTCTCTATTCTCTACCCTATGGAAGAGGAATATGTAAAGAAATGGGCTCTTCCTACAGTGGACGCAGCCATTTCCTGCGTGAATAAATCCCTGACTTGTCCGGTTGAAAATGTCCATATGTTCAAGGATCCGGTCGACAAGAAATTCGAGACCCTACTGAAAGCAACTTTCACCTCAGTAGGTGCCATGGTTCAGCCAGCAGTAGCAGCCATTGGTGTTTGTCAGGCCTTGAAGGATCAGGCAAAACATATATTGAAGGACATGCCGGCTCAGCATACTCATGAATTAGCAGAATTCCCTAGGGCTCTCTGCTTTGCAGTAGATGCTATTAAGGACTCCATCCAACAGGCATCCCGTTCATCTCTACTGGTGGTTCACATGCGTCTTTTGTGGCTAAAGAACTGGTCAGCAGAGGCACCCTGCAAAAAGCTTCTAGCAGGGTTTCCCTTTCATGGGGGAAGACTATTCGGGGAAGACCTAGATAAATATATCCACACCATATCAAGTGGAAAAAGTACTTCCTTACCGGTCAAGAAAAGACCGCGTGGGCCCACGTTTAAACGACAGGCCATGGTAGGCTCGGCCCCTTCGACTTCCCGTCAGTATCGACGGCCTCCCGGGCGGTCAACAGCTAATAGCCGCCCACAGGGACAAGCTGCGGCAAACAAGAGGCCCTGGTCTCGCAAGCCGGCTAAATCAGTCATCAAATCAGATTCATGAAGGGGCGCCCCCACTCTCTTGGGTGGGGGGAAGACTTCAGTTTTTCTCCGAAGTCTGGAAGGCCAGAATTCCCGACTCTTGGGTTCGGTCCGTAGTAGCCTCAGGCTACAAACTAGAGTTTCGAGAAATCCCCCCTCATTTTCAGGGGTCAAGTCTTCCAAGCGACCCATTAAAGAGGGCCTCTCTCGTAAAGGCGTTGGATCGCCTCTTGCTCCAAGGAGTAATTGTAGAAGTACCAACCCAAGAAAGGGGTCTGGGATTCTACTCCAACCTTTTTGTTATACCAAAACCCAATGGCGACGTCAGGCCTATATTAGACCTCAAACGCCTAAATCGCTTTCTAAGGATTCAGACCTTCCGTATGGACTCCATACGTTCAGTGACAACCAGCCTGCATCAGGGCGACTTCCTAGCATCTATAGACATAAAGGATGCATATCTGCATGTGCCGATTTACCCAGCACATCACAAGTTTCTTCGTTTTACGATAAACCAAAGTCATTACCAGTTCGTAGCCCTCCCTTTCGGGTTGGCAACAGCTCCACGGGTATTCACAAAGGTGTTAGCCCCGGTACTAGCCGTCCTAAGGACAGAAGGCATCTTGGTCCTAGCATACCTGGACGATCTCCTGGTTATCGACAGTTCAGCCTCCAACCTCAATCATGCAGTAGTCCGCACAGTGCGGCATCTAGAAGAGTTCGGGTGGATTGTGAACCAAGAAAAATCAAGGTTACAACCCACAAGACAGTTGGAATATCTAGGCTTTCGGTTAGATACAGAATGCCAGAGGGTATTTTTACCTCAAAAGAAGATCAGGTCATTAATTCAAACGATTCAAATAGTCTTAGGCAAAAAGAAGCCGACTATTCGCCTATGCATGCGACTGCTGGGAAAGATGGTGGCCGCCTTCGAAGCAGCGCCCTATGCCCAGATCCATACCAGAATTCTGCAAGCAGCTATTCTCTCTGCTTGGAACAAGTCCATACAGGCATTAGACCGTCCATTAGTTCTTTCCCCAGGAGTCAGGCACAGCCTGTACTGGTGGCTGATCCCTCAAAAATTATCAAAAGGGAAAACCTTTTGCCCCATCTCGTGGAAAATAGTAACCACAGATGCCAGCCTAACAGGTTGGGGGCAATCTTAGGAAAACGGACCCAGCAGGGACAGTGGTCAGAGGCAGAAAGTCTGCTTCCCATCAATGTCCTAGAGATCAGAGCTGCTCGGTTGGCCCTGGTCGCCTGGACTCTTCCCCTGCAGGGTCTGCCAGTAAGGATACAGTCCGACAATGCCACGGCGGTGGCATACATAAACCACCAGGGGGGCACAAGGAGCCTAGCGGCTCAAAGGGAAGTAAACCTGATTTTTTCATGGGCCGAAGCCCATGTACCCTGCATCTCAGCAGTGTTCATCCCAGGGATAGACAATTCTCAAGCAGATTTTTTGAGTCGTCAACAGTTACTCCCGGGAGAGTGGTCTCTTCACCCCCAGGTATTCCAAGAGATTTGCCAAAGATTCGGAGTTCCCGATGTGGACATCATGGCAACAAGATTCAACAAGAAATTGGACAAATTCGTATCCCGAGCCAGGGACCCCTCGGCCTACGGGACCGATGCGTTGGTTTGCCCCTGGCACCAGTTTTCTCTCCTGTATGCGTTCCCTCCACTACAGATGATTCCCCGCCTTCTACGAAGGATCAGGGTGGAGCGCAGGCCGGTGATCCTGGTGGCCCCAGCCTGGCCCAGAAGGGCTTGGTACGCACTCATCGTGAGGATGTCAGTAAGGGCACCGTGGCCACTCCCCCTGCGCCCAGATCTGCTGTCTCAGGGCCCGATCTACCACCCTGCTTCACAGCAGCTAAATTTGATGGCTTGGCGGCTGAATCCCTAATTCTTAAGGGCAGAGGCCTCTCAGCCCAGGTCATATCTACGCTAATTCAAGCTAGGAAACCAGTTTCTAGAAATATCTATTACAGAGTCTGGAAGAACTATGTGGAGTGGTGCGAGTCTCAAGGAGGGCATCCTCGCAAGTTTTTTATTGACAGGATCTTGCGATTCCTACAGGTTGGCGTTGACAAGGGGTTAGCTCTTAGTACTCTAAAGGGGCAGGTGTCTGCCTTAGCGATATGGTTTCAAAGGCCTTTGGCCACACATTCGCTTGTGAAAACTTTTTTGCAGGGGGTCTTGCATGTAAATCCCCCTATTAGAGCTCCCCTCTGCCCCTGGAATTTAAATCTGGTCTTGTCAGCTTTACAAAAGCAGCCGTTTGAACCTCTGACAGAAATCCCTCTTGTGCTGCTAACCCGAAAATTGGTTTTCTTGGTGGCTATGGCTTCGGCCAGAAGGGTCTCCGAGCTGGCAGCCTTGTCTTGCAGGGAACCGTACCTGATTCTGCATAAGGACAGAGTGGTTCTGCGGCCTCAACCTTCTTTCCTTCCTAAGGTCATATCCAGTTTTCACTTGAATCAGGACCTAGTCCTACCATCCTTCTTTCCTACTCCCCAGTCCAGAGAGGAAAGATTGCTTCATACTTTGGACGTGGTCCGAGCCATGAGGGTCTATCTCAAGGCTACAGAAAAGATTAGGAAAACAGATGTGCTTTTCATTCTTCCGGAGGGCCCCAAGAAGGGTCAGCCGGCTGCCAAGTCTTCCTTGGCTAGGTGGATTAAGCAGCTGATTTTTCAGGCCTATGGTCTGAAGCGCGTTCCACCGCCCTTATCAGTTAAGGCCCATTCTACGAGGGCCATGAGTGCCTCTTGGGCGGCACACCATCAGATCTCTATGGCACAGGTTTGCAAAGCAGCAACCTGGTCTTCCGTACATACGTTTACTAAATTCTATAAGTTGGACGTCACAAAGGCTGCGGACGCAGCATTTGGGCAGGCGGTCCTACGGGCAGCAGTATAGAATCCTCTGGCCCGGTTCACGCCCCCTTTTTTCTGTTGGTGGAGCTATTTTACCTCCTGATATAGTTTCTGTTTGGCTATTTTTGGCCTTACGGTCTCCCTCCCTTCATGGAGCATTGCTTTGGGACATCCCATATGTAATGACTATGCGCTCTGTGTCCCGTGATGTACGATCAAGAAAAAGGGATTTTTAATAACAGCTTACCTGTAAAATCCTTTTCTTGGAGTACATCACGGGACACAGAGCTCCCACCCCTCTTTGTGGGAACATTGTGTAACCTCAGAGAAATTGCTTGCTACAAAACTAAAGCACTCTCAGTGGGAGGGGGTTATATAGGGAGGAACTTCCTGTGAAGTTGATTACACCAGTGTCCACACCTGAAGGTACTCCATATAACCCATATGTAATGACTATGCGCTCTGTGTCCCGTGATGTACTCCAAGAAAAGGATTTTACAGGTAAGCTGTTATTAAAAATCCCTTTATGTATGTGTGTATATATATATGTGTGTGTGTGTGTGTGTGTGTGTATATATATATATATATATATATATATATATATATATATATATATAAATAATGTAGAGCAAACACTGATTGGAGACTGGGAATCAATGTGAAAGAAGAACCATAAGCATGTAAATCCCTCAGTGTGTAAGGATTAAAAAGGTCACCCTTGTATGGGTGTTATAGGGATTTTTAACAATGCTTAATGGGTAAATATGTTCAATTAAAGTGTGTATATGAGTTTAGTCAAACCCCCCCAAAAAAAATCTGAATCACAGATATAAATTTTATGGAAAAATAAAAAGGATTTATTAAGTACAAAATAGAAATGCATGTATATAACTTGGCATATGTTAAAAATAATCATGGTTAAAGAGAGTACTATATATGCAGATGACTGCAAATACTCTTCTTCGTGCCACTTGTGTTTGAAGGTTCTACTAGTTTCGCCCTGTACGGGCTTCGTCGGGTACCAACATTTTATATATACAGTGCAGAAAATAAGTATTTGAACACCCTGCTATTTTGCAAGTTCTCCCACTTGGAAATCATGGAGGGGTCTGAAATTGTTATCGTAGGTGCATGTCCACTGTGAGAGACATAATCAAAAAAAAAATCCAGAAATCACAATGTATGATTTTTTTAACTATTTATTTGTATGATACAGCTGCAAATAAGTATTTGAACACATGAGAAAATCAATGTTAATATTTGGTACAGTAGCCTTTGTTTGCAATTAGAGGTCAAACGTTTCTTGTAGTTTTTCACCAGGTTTGCACACACTGGAGGAGGGATTTTGGCCCACTCCTTCACACAGATCTTCTCTAGATCAGTCAGGTTTCTGGGCTGTCGCTGAGAAACATGGAGTTTGCGTTCCCTCCAAAGATTCTCTATTGGGTTTAGGTCTGGAGACTGGCTAGGCCACGCCAGAACCTTGATATGCTTCTTACAGAGCCACTCCTTGGTTATCCTGGCTGTGTGCTTCGGGTCATTGTCATGTTGGAAGACCCAGCCTCGACCCATCTTCAAAGCTCTAACTGAGGGAAGGAGGTTGTTTGCCCAAAATCTCGCAATACATGGCCCCGGTCATCCTCTCCTTAATACAGTGCAGTCGCCCTGTCCCATGTGCAGAAAAACACCCCCAAAGCATGATGCTACCACCCCCATGCTTCACAGTAGGGATGGTGTTCTTGGGATGGTACTCATCATTCTTCTTCCTCCAAACACGGTTAGTGGAATTATGACCAAAAAGTTCTATTTTGGTCTCATCTGACCACATGACTTTCTCCCATGACTCCTCTGGATCATCCAAATGGTCATTGGCAAACATAAGACGGGCCTTGACATGTGCTGGTTTAAGCAGGGGAACCTTCCGTGCCATGCATGATTTCAAACCATGACGTCTTAGTGTATTACCAACAGTAACCTTGGAAACGGTGGTCCCAGCTCTTTTCAGGTCATTGACCAGCTCCTCCCGTGTAGTCCTGGGCTGAATTCTCACCTTTCTTAGGATCATTGAGACCCCACGAAGTGAGATTTTGCATGGAGCCCCAGTCCGAGGGAGATTGACAGTCATGTTTAGCTTCTTCCATTTTCTAATGATTGCTCCAACAGTGGACCTTTTTTCACAAGCTGCTTGGCAATTTCCCCGTAGCCCTTTCCAGCCTTGTGGAGGTGTACAATTTTGTCTCTAGTGTCTTTGGACAGCTCTTTGGTCTTGGCCATGTTAGTAGTTGGATTCTTACTGATTGTATGGGGTGGACAGGTGTCTTTATGCAGCTAATGACCTCAAACAGGTGCATCTAATTTAGGATAATAAATGGAGTGGAGGTGGACATTTTAAAGGCAGACTAACAGGTCTTTGAGGGTCAGAATTCTAGCTGATAGACAGGTGTTCAAATACTTTTTTGCAGCTGTATCATACAAATAAATAGTTAAAAATTCATACAGTGTGATTTCTGGAATTTTTTTTTTGGATTATGTCTCTCACAGTGGACATGCACCTACGATGACAATTTCAGACCCCTCCATGATTTCCAAGTGGGAGAACTTGCAAAATAGCAGGGTGTTCAAATACTTATTTTCTGCACTGTGTATATATATATATATATATATATAGTTAGCAGAAATATTATATTTAATATCCATAGTAGAAATGAGAATATATGATAGTATAGTTGTAATAATGAGTGTGGGATGTATATTGCATAAATGGGGCATCCACATACCCAGCACCTTGAGGCCGGCAGCATAGTTGAGGAGAATTATAAAAACGAGCATGCAAGTTCTGATATTGGCAGCTCATTTAGCAAAAGACTTTAACCACTTCAGCCCCGGAAGGTTTTACACCCTTCATGACAGGCCATTTTTTGCGATACTGCACTACTCGTGCAACGCTGTATACACCCAAATAACTGATGTGGGTTTTTTTCTCTCAGAAATGGTAATTTAGGCCAATATGTATTCTGCTACAGTGGTTGACTGCGATATTGTGTCAATCTCGCTCCCTTTCTCAGCGAGATTGAGCACTTGCGAGCCCCATCGCGGGAGCCAGCGCCGAGCTGGCTTGCTGCGATGGAGACAAAGCCGTCATAGAAGCGACGGGGATCCGACGCGGATTCCCGCCAATTCTACACGTGGGCGGAGTTTGTTATGAATCCTGAGAAGGAAGTCCCCGCCGGATTTTAAATAAAAATCCGGCATGGGTTCCCCCCTCAGGAGCATAACGGGCCCTTAGGTCTGGTATGGGTTGTAAGGAGACCCTCCTACGCCGAAAAAACGGCGTGGGGGTCCCCCCACAATCCATACCAGACCCGTATCCAAAGCACGCCGGCCGGTCAGGAGGGGAGTGGGGGCGAGCGAGCGCCCCCCCCTCCTGAGCCGTACCGGGCAGCATGCCCTCAACATGGGGGGGTCAGGTGCTCTGGGGCAGGGGGCGCACTGCAGCCCCCCACCCCAGAGCACCCTGTCCCCATGTTGATGAGGACAGGGCCCCTTCCCGACAACCCTGGCCGTTGGTTGTCGGGGTATGCGGGCGGGAGGCTTATCGGAATCTGGAAGCCCCCTTTAATAAGGGGGCCCCCAGATACCGGCCCCCCACCCTAAGTGAATGAGTATGGGGTACATTGTACCCCTACCCATTCACCTGCAAGAAAAGTGTAAACACAAATAAACCACACAGTGTATTGAAATATTTTATTAGTTGGCCGCCGGGGGGGGGGGGTGTGTATGATCGCTTTTATAAAAGCGCCCCCCTCCGGCGGGCTTCTGCGCGGGGGGGGGGGGGGGCCGCCGCTGTTCTTCACCGTCGTCTGGTTCTCTTCCTTCCGCCGCCGGGGGGGGGCGCTTTGATAAAAGCGCCCACCACCCGGCGGGCTTCCTTCGACATCTTCGGCGGCGGGGGGGTCTTCTCCCGCTCTCCGGGGGTCTTCTATGGCTCTCCAGGGGTCTTCTTCTTCAGGACTCGCTTCTGTGACTTCTTCTTCTTCTTCTCCAGATGTTGACACGACGCTTCAATCCGCTGTTATGGCTGGCGTGCGGCTCACAGCGAGTTATATAGGCCTGTCTTGTGACGTCGCAGTCCATCATGCTCCGGTAGGTAGCACGTGGTACCTACCGGAGCATGATGGGACTGCGACGTCACAAGACAGGCCTATATAACTCGCTGCGAGCCGCGCGCCAGCCATAACAGCGGAAGGAAGCGTCGCGTCAACATCTGGAGAAGACGACGTCACAGAAGAGGGGACTCGCCGCCGCCAGTAATTGAGCTAACACACGAAGATAGCGGTGGCGAGTCCTGAAGAAGAAGAAGACCCCCGGAGAGCGGGAGAAGACCCCCCCGCCGCCGAAGATGTCGAAGGAAGCCCCCCCCGGCGGCGGAAGAGAACCAGACGGCGGTGAAGAACAGCGGCACCCACCCCCCCCGCAGAAGCCCGCCGGAGCGGGGCGCTTTTATAAAAGCGATCATACACACCCCCCCCCCGGCGGCCAACTAATAAAATATTTCAATACACTGTGTGGTTTATTTGTGTTTACACTTTTTTTGCAGGTGAATGGGTAGGGGTACAATGTACCCCATACTCATTCACTTAGGGTGGGGGGCCGGTATCTGGGGGCCCCCTTATTAAAGGGGACTTCCAGATTCCGATAAGCCTCCCGCCCGCATACCCCGACAACCAACGGCCAGGGTTGTCGGGAAGGGGCCCTGTCCTCATCAACATGGGGACAGGGTGCTCTGGGGTGGGGGGCTGCAGTGCGCCCCCTGCCCCAGAGCACCTGACCCCCCCATGTTGAGGGCATGCTGCCCGGTACGGCTCAAGAGGGGGGGGGGGGGCGCGCGCTCGCCCCCCCCACCCCTCCTGACCGGCCGGCCGGCGTGCTTTGGATACGGGTCTGGTATGGATTGTGGGGGGACCCCCACGCCGTTTTTTCGGCGTAGGGGGGTCTCCTTACAACCCATACCAGACCTAAGGGCCCGTTATGCTCCTGAGGGGGGAACCCATGCCGGATTTTTATTTAAAATCCGGCGGGGACTTCCTTCTCAGGATTCATAACAAACTCCGCCCACGTGATAGAATTGGCGGGAATCCGCGTCGGATCCCCGTCGCTTCTATGACGCACTCGCTGGAATGTGCTTTTACTATTCCAGCGAGTGCGAGATGTCGGCAGCCTGTCACCGAGAATCAGCGCGATGCTGTCGTGCTATAAACACATTCTCGGCGGCAGGCACTGTACATATTTTTGGTAAAGCGTATATCGGTTTGTAAAAAAGAGTCTACAAAATGGGGGATATATTCATGGCATTGTTCTTTAATTTTTTTTTTTTTTTTTACTTGTAATGGCGGTAATCAGTGATTTTTAGTGGGACTGCGACATTGCAGAGGACAGATCTGACACCTAGGTGACAATTTTTTTAGGAACCAGTGACATTATTACAGTAATCGGTGCTAAAAATATGCACTGGCAGGGAAGGGGTAACATCAGGGTCGATCAAACTGTTAAAGCGGAGCTCCACCAAAAAAAAAAAATGCTGCAAAAATATATATATATATATATATATATATATATATATATATATATATCGTTGCTAGGCAGTGGTCCATCTTTCTTTCTCCTCGCGCTGCCTTCTGGGAAATGGGGGAGCAATGTCTCCTGGGATGCATACAAGGTCCCAGAAGACATCGCCCATTCACGTTGCACGGCTCGCGCATGTGCAGTAGAAAATCGGGTCGTGAAGCCACAAGTCTTCACTTTCTGATTCCCTCATCGAGGATGGCGGCAGGGCAGCCAAGCCCTGCCGTCATTGTGGGCCCTCTGGACAGGTTAGGGTCCTTATTAAAAGTCATCAGCTACAGTGTTAATAGCTGCTGACTTTTATAAAAAAAAAAAAAAAAAAAAGGTTTAAACCGGACCTCCGCTTTAAGTGCTGTGATCGGTGTTCCTGATGACCATGAACGCTAGATCAGTGTCCATGCCTGGCAGTACGGCAGACCACTGTTCTGTCTCTGGAGGCCGATTGCTGGTGGCCGGCAGGCATCGTGCCCACCGGGCCAGCTGTTCGGCTTTCCCCTGTGGCCAATCGGCGCACAATTGCGGTGACAGGGTCGCATCTCTCAGTGGCTATTGACAAAATCATGTATGATTAATGGCACAAATACAATACAATCTGATTTGTAGGATCTTTTAGATTTACCATAGCTCTGGATAGATAGGCTTGTTCTCCTGTTATAATCACTCTGTATACAATCGGGCAGGCCCTTGCATTGCAGAGTTTGTGGTGGATCTAAGGATGGATGCATTTTTTTGTGCTTTTTAAAGATTTGCACTACAGTCCATTTAACGTGGTTTCTTATGGAACACGTTCTGTAGTACAAATCTGCAAAAAGCACAAAAAATTTAAAAGCATAGGCGTGAATCCAACTTAATGAGATTTTATAGTGTATCGGGAGCTCTACAGACTTCCAGGGGCACACTTCTGTTTTTAATACTACAGCGCTGCTCCATGTAGACTTTTATGTAATCGCTCAGCTTATGCACGCGCTGCAAAATGAATGATCTATGGAAAAAGGTACAAAATGATCGATGGCTGTGTATAGAGAACAGTGCTCACTGACCATGATTGCATGGAACCACAAAGGTGGGCTGGAGCAATCTCCTGTAGGGGGAAGGACAGGTGCATGGTAGACTGGAGGCTGAGGTACGACCTATCCAGAAGCTTTTGATGGCCTTTTGATTTTCTGAGAGTCCTTTCTGTGCTTTGATTTATTTTTATTTTTTTCTTAGACTCCTGAAAAAGAAGGTGGCCTACCACGCCACGTTGGTAACAAAACTGAATGTTCCTTGCTGGGATTTCTTTTGGATCTAAAACGTGACTACCAAGATGTACGGAATGAGATCCCGGAGGAAACCCTTTTTAAAGTGTACACTTTTAATTCTAGCAGAAAGTCTATGAGCACAGTGTTAAAAAACAATGATGGAAGTTATCGGATGTTCAGCAAGGGTGCCTCAGAGATCCTCCTTAAAAAGTAAGTATTTTTTACATGGAAAGAACTTGAATTGTGCATATTATTTATTTTCATTTTTTTTAAGTCTTTCTATAATCCAAGTTATGCAGATTTGAAATCTTGTGGACCTAAAAATTCTAATTTACCCTCCTTTTTACGTACATCAGGTTAGGACCTTTTTTAAGTCGATGAACCTAGCAATGGATTTGTTTCTCGGATTTGGAATTTAGATTTGTGTGCAGTGCTTTGTCAGTGTTTGGGTATTTGTATTAATATTGTATTTAACCATTTTACAGTATTAGATTTATTTTTATTTTTTAAAGCTGTTTGTAAATAATTACCCCTATCAGGTTGAATAAAGTGTAGCGGTTTCAAATAAAACTGTTGTTGAACATCCTATTTACTACCAATGACGCAATACCATATGTCAGGTTGTACGTCATTCAAAATGGTCAACAATGTGTGGAATACATCATGACAATCCATCATTGCTAAAGAAGTGCAGGTCTTACAAAAAAAAACTAAAACATTTATACTCAATGACCACTGATCACTCTGTTCTTAGTCTGTCACCTACTCTCTGCTCTGCCCCTCTAGTGCTCACTTGAGCGCCTGAGTGCCAATGAGTAATCTGGGTGGATCCCGATAAGTTGGGATCATTGCAAAGCCTGCACCAGCTGTTGCCATCCACTGACGGACTTTAGCTTTGGCCATAATTCTCCCTTGTAACCACTTCCCGACTGCCTACTGCAGATGTACTGCGGCAGGTCAGCTCTATTGCATGAAACGACATACCTGCACACAAAAACACCGATCTGTCTTCACCCAGTCAGACCATCCCCACACAGTTGGTAAGCACCCCCTCCCCAGGGATGCACTTAACCCTTTAAATGCCCTTGATATTCGCCGCCTCTTCTTTGCCAGTGCCATTAGCGTACAGTAACGGTGCATATTTTGAGCACTGATCACTGTAATGCCACTTGTTACCAAAAAAGTTTCAGGTGTCTGATATGGCGCAGTGCTGCTTTAGATCGCTGCCATTACTAGTAAAAAAAAGCCATACAAATATCCCATAGTTTGTAGATGCAATAACTTTTGCACTAACCAATTAATATACGGTTGTGATTTTTTTTTTTTTGTGTGTTCTAACAAGAATATGTAGCGCAAACACATATTGGCCTAAATTGATGACTTTTTTTCTTTTTTTTTTTTTTTTTATCGTATGCGTTTCACAGCAGAAATTTTTTTTTTTTAAATTGTCGCTGTTTTTTTTTATTGTATATAGTGTGAAAGTCTTCTGTAGGAATCTATAGATGGCGTATGTTTCCACCAAATTCTTGGTATATTTTTAATAGTTTTTGCTTTAAATTAAACAAATCTGTCATGTGACATATTAAATCACTAGTACAGATGTCATGCACTTTTGGTAATGTTTGGGAGGGTCTCTTGGGCTATTTTCAGACCATTAGTCAGTGCACACTGCACTTCCCAGTGGCAAGAATCTGCAGATTTCTGTGGCTGGATGACAGGTGTGTGCGAATAGCTGTGGCCGCTCAGCCCATAATATGCAATGACAGGCTGTCGATTTGTTTACTTGTGAGCTGTTCACATCATACATATGCAGTGGTGTGGAGAAAAGTACAGTTGAATGAACATAGTATGAACAAAAGCCTTACGGCCTCATTCACACTAGCTTTTCTTAGAGCTGGAGCGGTTTGCAGGCGCTATTGCGCTAAAAATGGCGCCTGCAAACCGACCCTAAACAGCCACTGCTGTGTCTCCAGTGTGACTAAAAAAAATCCTGCTAGCCGTATCTTTGGAGCGGTGTGTATACCACTCCTGCCCATCGAAATCAATGGGACACATCGGCTATACCGCTGGCAATGAGCCTCTGCAGAGGCGCATTGCGGTGGTTTTTAACCCTTTTTCGACTGCTAGCAGGGGGTTAAACCGCCCCGCTAGCAGCTGAATAGCGTTGCGAAATTGGTGCTAAAAATAGCGGCGCTTTACCGCCGACGCACCTCCTGCCCCGTGTGAAAGGGGCCTAAATGCAGAAGTAATCAAGAAGTATAAACTTTTATACCTCCCCTTGAATTTTTCTGCTTAGTTTTACCACAATCTGTATCATTCCCTCTCTAAGGTTGGAGGATGACATTACTATCATTTAAATAGTGTACTACATGTAGAATATGTACAAGCATATGTATAGAATACGTACATAAAACACGTATACTAAAGTAGTTATTGCATGCCAGTAGCTTTTCGATGGTCAAAGTCAAAACTCACATTTTGGAAAAGCTTCCATATAACTTTTCTTAACTCATAATTTTTTGTACTTTGCATTTGTTGTATTGTTTGTACTTGGCAGTCTAGTTTTGTATCTTTTTATTTTTTATTTTTTGCACTTTGGTGCGACTGGGCAATATATAATACCGTATTTATCAGGGTATTGCGCGCTCCGGCGTATAGCGCGCACCCCTAATGTGGACCTGTAAAAAAAAATCTTGGTACTTTTAGTACTTACAGTTTTGGTGTCTTGCGCAGCGTCCATCGTCCGGTTCGGCTCCAGTGGTGTTCTCCCGGCTTCTCCAGCGATGTCTCGAGTTGAATCCCCGCTTCCCGGCCTCCGTTTGAACGCCTCCGCCGACCTATACCGAGTGCAGTACATTCGGCCAGGTTCAGCTTCGCTCGTGCCCACGCATAAACGTCACAGAGCGTGAGCACGAGCAAAGTTGAACCTGGCCGAATGTACCTGAGTGTACTGCACTCGGTTTATGTCGGCGGCTCAGTTCAAACTGAGCGCGGGTATCGACGTATATCGTGCACCCACGATTTTCCCCTTATTTTAAGGGGAAAAAAGTGCGCGGTATACGCCAATAAATACCGTATATACAGTACAGATATTATACATCTATATGCTGCTGAAAACTTTAGATCTTTGCAGTGGAGGGTATGTATTTTATTTTTCAAAGTAGTAGAACATTCATGTATGTTAAATACTTTTTAGCAGCTGCTAAATGTTGGGGGAGAATGTGAGTGACCCCGAAATGCTATCTCTTTCTCCTTTAGATCAAGTAGTGGTGGTTATCCAAGAGTGAAACGCATGCAATGGATAATATACCTTTAAGCATGTGATACACTGTCTTTGTGGTTATTAGCCTATCATATGACTGATGAAAGCACTTCTTTCGTCGTGCACTTTTACATTTGTGGTAATTGGTTTACCCCTTTTCAACCTTCTCTTCCTGTCATTATCTTTTCAAAGTCACTGGCAGTCTGGTATTCCCAGACAGTAAAAATAGGTTTCAGGAGTTCCCTGGGAGGCCACAGGACGGGAAAGCAATTCTGTATAAAGGCAAACAGTAGATGGGTATGTCAATCTTTACAGCCTGACAATTTGTGCTGTACTCCAGTAGTGTGCACATTGCAGCAGCAGATTAGCTCAAATCAGTCAGTAGTGTAGTTTTGTTGCGTTTCTGCTTGAGGGATTACTTTCTAAACTCTTTCTGGTTAGGCCAACAAGAGCCATTAAGAAAGTTGACCCTAAATTTCAGTATCTATACCTTTCTGTAAATGTAGCTGAGGGTGGTAAAGCTTGCCTCAATCGCTTAAAGCTGGACTTTACTCTCTCAATCATTGACTATTTTTATTTTTTTATCCTTAAAGTTATTAGTAAATAGGAAACTTTATTGTGTACTTGTGTTAAACCTTTTTTTTTTTTTTTTTGCAAGGGCCACCGGCAGACAGGGTTGAATGATCTCCCATTAAAACATTTACTAGTGTCATTTCATGAGATTTATGAGTTTGGAATTAGGGGTTGAGTTCGACAACTGGAGGCCAGTGACTTTTAAGCCCTGGCTAGTAGCTCAGGACTTGAAAGTCTAAAGCCCTGCCTTAGTATATAGGTGGACAGGTTTTGGAAGCTGCAGCTGAGTTGTAAATGTTGGGTTAGCCATACATGGAATATATATATCGCCCGGACAACAAGGCTAATGCTCTTAAGATGTCAACCACTTCCTTCCATTCCCCCAGTGAGATCGATCAGCCGGCTTGCATGGGTATTTCCCAACAAGGTATAACACTTCTGTGAACATTAAAGCTGGGTTCACACTATGTGCGGCCGCAGGGCACAGCACAGCATGTCTGGATTCGGACCTGAAACCGAGCCAAAGACGCACAGGACTCTTCTGCAGTGTGTTAAGTGACTCTTCTGGAGATGTGTGAACGGCTCCATTGAGAGACGATCATGCGAATTGGATGCGGATAAACCCCATTAAATTCACAATAGTGTGAACCCAGCTTTTACAGGTTCTTCAGTCAGGAGGTTAGCCACCCAAAGAGATTGGGCCATTTATGATCATCCTTCTTGTGTAAATACCGAGTATTGGAAATCAGGTTGAATCAGATTTACTTTTGTGTGGGTGAAGTAGAATTTTTTGCTTATGTTTTTGCTCGTATATACAAGCTGATTGCAAAGCAGATGGTAAAATTGCATGCGATTAGTGATTACTTCATTTTATGATTTAAAGCGATTTTGTAAAGTTTTTTTTTTTTTTTTTTTTTAAATACGGTAGATTTTGTCTTAACATGACATGGAGAGTTTTTCCACCGGCTGCTGCAAAATTTATATGGTTTAGGTATAAGGTGGTTTTGATTCGCTGAATGTAAAGATCTTGTTGGGGTATAGTGGGAAACTATACTCGATTGGACCTTGACTCCAATGTGCCTTTAAAAACAAGGCAGAGGGCCTTGAATTCAGCCCTTTTGGCAATGGGTAGCCAGTGAAGCTCTCGAAGGGAGCTTGTAACTTGTTCTCTGTGATTTAGTCCTTTGATCAGGCGAACAGCATGGTTTTGAACTAACTGCAACTTGGCAATCCATTTCTTTGGAAGATTTAATAAGAAAACATTTAAGTAATCCAACCTAGAAAGTATGAATGCTTGTAAAAGTTTTTTCCGATTCACTTTGGTAAACATATTTTTTCAGCTTCCGAAGGAACTAGATAGTAGCTTGCATTTTTCACGATATTTAAGACGTGGTATAAATGTGAGTTTCACAATTGAACCAGACCCCCAAGTTCTTAGTCTTTTTGGCAGGAGTTGGGATAATGCCAAATGATATGGGCCAATTAAAAATTGGTAATATAGGTGTAATTTTACCAATTAAAAGAACTTCAGTCTTGGCAGTGTTAATACCAAGTCTACTAGAAAGCATCATTGATGTATTTCAGCTAAACAAAGCTGGTGTTTCAATTGCATGTCTGTACCGCTAGCCATATCTACCAGTATTTGTGTGTCATCCACGTATATTTGAGCCTCCAAGCCATATTTTATGTCTGGCAGTAGCCGCATGTAACCGTTAAAGACCAGTGGTGAGATGGCACTGCCTTGAGGAACTCCACAATGTAGATGGCGAGGGAGAGATCTATAAGCTCCTAAGCGAACTACATGTGTGCGATTAGAAAGGACTTTAGCCAGTTCAGCACTTTGCCTTTTATTCCGAACAGGATTTCCATGCGATTCCTTAATGATGTAAGTTTTTCCGTACGATCTACATACGGGCACATTTGACATTTCCCACAGGGAAACATTCACTTAGCTCTTGGGTACGTTCTTAACCAATTTCTTTCATTTGATCTAACGCATTCTGATCTGATCAGCAAATCGCCCAGGTTGCATGGTCTGCATGCAGCCATCTTTTGGGTACTCCTGACATATTGAGCTATATCGGAGTTGTTAAGTATTGCCCAGTGTTTTTGTAGTACTTCGCAAACTTTGACATTGGCCACCAAACTGGGTGCAAAGGCAAACCTGATCATTAAATCCTTCCGTTTGTGTTGTCTTTTTGCTCTTAAGTAGCTCATCTCTTTTGTAGCCTGCTGCTTTAACCTTTGCCCTTTGTAATTGGCTATGGGAATAGCCAGGTTCCCTAAATCTGACGTAGTACCATGGGAGGGGGCGAGCCTGCTAACCCCCAGCCAGAACGACTCGGATGATGGGGCAAGCTTACTGAGGAGAAACGGGAAGTGAGAAATTCAGACAAAGGAAAAAAATAACATTTGGAAGGGAAATCAAAGAAAAAGGTTAGTGAACCAACAATGCACTAGCTTAAAGGAACCTATTTTGAAAATAAACAAACCTTTACAACAAGGGCTGGAGAAATTAAAGATTAATTCCTCGTTTTAATCTTTAATTTTTTTTGATCGATCAAAATTCTCGACGTCACTGGACAGTGAAACTTACCCTGCTGGATGCGAGCAAACTGCACCCATTGAATTGAGGTACCTTTTGCATCTGTGGAGCAGGAGAATGCATCCGGCTTCATCAGGGGAAGGGGGCAAAAATAACTAGTTTTCCTGTCCTAAGCAGTTTTGTGCAGACAGTTCTTTGTGTATCGGCAACATCTGTTCCATGCGAAAGACTGTTCAGTTCTTCAGGGTATATTGTCAATAAAATGCCATCATGTCTGCTTCCTCTAATATAAATTTGGGTTTCCTGTGCCATCTTTTATTTAACTACTCTGTTAAGGTTCCTCTTTTTTATTACCGTATTTGCCGGCGTATAAGGTGGCTGGGCATATAAGACCACCCCCTAATATTTAGTTTAAAACTGGTTTTGTGCTCTACTCACCGTATAAGACGACCCCCATGTGTAATACGTACACAAAAACAGAGGCTGCAGCCCGCCGGGTGGTCTATAAAGCCATATGTATTCAGTATATGCGCCACTCAGCCAATCCCGGCTAGCGATGCACTCTGTTGACTACAGAATATATATACATACACTCAGTACAGACCAAAAGTTTGGACACACCTTCTCATTCCAAGAGTTTTCTTTATTTTCACGACTATGGAAATTGTAGATTCACACTGAAGGCATCAAAACTATGAATTAACACATGTGGAATTATATACATAACAAAAAAGTGTGAAACAACTGAAAATATGTCATATTCTAGGTTCTTCAAAGTAGCCACCTTTTGCAGCAGACACATCTCTAGAACAACTGTTAAGAGGACACTGTGTGAATCAGGCCTTCATGGTAGAATATCTGCTGGGAAACCACTGCTAAAGAAAGGCAACAAGCAGAAGAGACTTGTTTGGGCTAAAGAATACAAGGAATGGACATTAGACCAGTGGAAATCTGTGCTTTGGTCTGATGAGGCCAAACTTGAGATCTTTGGTTCCAACCACTGTGTCTTTGTGCGACGCAGAAAAGGTGAACAGATGGACTGTACATGCCTGGTTCCCACCCTGAAGCATGGAGGAGGAGGTGTGATGGTGTGGGGGTGCTTTGCTGGTGACTCAGAATTGAAGGCATACTGAACCAGCATGGCTACCACAGCATCTTGCAGCGGCATGCTATTCCATCCGGTTTGCGTTTAGTTGGATCATCATTTATTTTTCAACAGGACAATGACCCCAAACACCTCCAGGCTGTGTAAGGGCTATTTGACCAAGAAGGAGAGTGATGGGGTGCTGCGCCATATGACCTGGCTTCCACAGTCACCGGACCTGAACCCAATCGGTTTGGGGTGAGCTGGACCGCAGAGTGAAGGCAAAAGGGCCAACAAGTGCTAAGCATCTCTGGGAAATTCTTCAAGACTGTTGGAAGACCATTTCTACCTCTTGAAGCTCATCAAGAGAATGCCAAGAGTGTGCAAAGCAGTAATCAAAGCAACAGGTGGCTACTTTGAAGAACCTAGAATATGACATATTTTCAGTTGTTTCACACTTTTTTGTTATGTATATAATTCCACATGTGTTCATAGTTTTGATGC
Organism: Rana kukunoris; assembly: GCA_029574335.1. Lineage (NCBI taxonomy): Eukaryota > Metazoa > Chordata > Amphibia > Anura > Ranidae > Rana > Rana kukunoris. Next base: position 224,656,272 of record CM056051.1, read on the forward strand.
CTTCAGTGTGAATCTACAAGTTCCATAGTCATGAAAATAAAGAAAACTCTTGGAATGAGAAGGTGTGTCCAAACTTTTGGTCTGTACTGTGTGTGTAATATATAAATATATTTAAAAAATATATATTTTTTCCTGTCTTGCGAAGTTACTCCCTCTGTCAATTCCTTCGATTTTTGAGCTAATGTTTTCCTGTTCATGCTCCCTCTGTCTGTCCATTTCCCCCTTCCTCTTTGTGGTAAGGACTCCTCTCGGGTTTCCCTGGGAGCCTTCTGCCCCCTCTGGCACTAAGATGCTCTTTTGACTTGATTCCTCCTCTGTTTCACTTTGTGATCTATCTCCACCAGAGCGAGAAGTCAACCCATGTCCTTTTTTTCTCGATCTGCTTCGTTCCTGTCTCATGGCCAAATTAACCACTTTAGCCCCGGACCATATTGCTGTCCAAAGACCAGAGCACTTTTTGTGATTTGGCACTGCGTCGCTTTAACTGACAATTGCGTGGTCGTGCGATGTGGCTCCCAAACAAATTGGCGTCCTTTTTTTCCCACAAATAGAGCTTTCTTTTGGTGGTATTTGATCACCTCTGCGGTTTTTATTTTTTGCGCTATAAACAAAAATAGAGCGACTATTTTGAAAAAAATTCAATATTTTTTACATTTTGCTATAATAAAAATCCCCAAAAAGATATAAAAAAAACATTTTTTTTCCTCAGTTTAGGCCGATGCGTATTCTTCTACATATTTTTCGTTAAAAAAATCGCAATTAGCGTTTATTAATTGGTTTGCGCAAAATTTATAGCGTTTACAAAAAAGGGGGTCGTTTTATGGCATTTTTTATTATTATTATTTTTTACTAGTAATGGCGGCGATCAGTGTTTTTTTTCGGTACTGCGATATAATGGCGGACACATCGGACACATTTTTGGGACCATTGGTATTTTTATAGCGATCAGTGCTATAAAAATGCATTGTATTACTGTAAAAATGCCATTGGCAGTGAAGGGGTTAACACTAGGGGGCAGGGAAGGGGTTTAGTGTGGTCCTGGTGTGTTCTAACTGTATGGGGGGGGTGTGGTGGCCTCACTAGGGGAAGTCACTGATCTTCTGTCCATACAATGTATGGACAGAAGATCAGCGTTTCCCCCGCTGACAGGAACGAAAGGTATGTGTTCAACACATACCTCCCGTTCCCCGCTCTGTAACGAGCAATCGCGGGTACCCGGAGGCGATCGTACCCGCCGGGCGGGCCGCCGGCAGCGCGCGCGAAAAGCTGCTAAAGGGAGGACGTAGAGCTACGTGCTCCCGCGTAGCAGTGCCACCGTTTCCGCAGTAATATGACGGCGGGCGGTTGGCAATCAGTTAAAGATCTCCCTGGTTTCCCAGTCATTTAGGTTTCTCTTAAATTTTGATTGTTTTTTGAACTTTAAAATACGTTGAAAATGCTCCATTTTATTTTTTTCAGCGTCTCATTATACTTCTTAACGTCCTCCTGATTCTTTAAAGGGTTTTGTACGTACTTCTATCTGATTAGTCATCTGTGTGTTTTCCTCAATGAGTTCAGTCAATGCCGCTCCATGGTAATACAAAGATTCTTCCATTTCATGGGGAATCCCTCATTGTGGAGGTATTCTGCAGGGACTACCTTGTCCTGTAGACCTCTTTGATTAATTTTGTTCTTTTAACCACTTCAATACCCAGCCATAGACAATTGACGGCCTGGGATGGGATTTACCATCCTAAGTGGCCGTCAATTGACGGCCTGGGTATTGCAGGCGAATATCTGGACGATGCCTGCAGCCAGAGGCATCATCCAGATATCCATCTCTTCAGCCGGCGATTCTGCACAAAGTAAGAACGATCATAGCGGCGGTTCCGCCGCTTGATCGTTCTTACAGGCCGCGGGAGGGGACATCCCCCCCCCCCTCCCGCTGCCATCCGGTGCTTCTCCGGGCTTACCTGTACCTTCGGGGGCCCGGAGAACGAATCGTCGGCGGCGGCAGGAAGCATAGAGATGACTGGTGACCAGATGGTCACCAATCATCTCTATGACCGTCGGAGGACCCGGGCGCGATCTGATGATGTCACGCCCGGGTCCCCGTATGTAAACAAAGCCGCGATTGCGGCTGTAAGTCACCATTCATGAGATCGGTGAATTTTTTTTCACCGATCTCATGGTTTCCAGCCTGGAGGTGAGATGTGAGGTCTTATTGACCCCACATCTCTCCATAAAGAGGACCTGTCACACACATTTCCTATTACAAGGGATGTTTACATTCCTTGTAATAGGAATAAAAGTGGGGAAAAAAAAAAAAATGAAAAAAAGTGGAAAAATAAATAAAATATAAGTAAAAAAAAATAATAAAAGATAAAAAAAAAATGAAAACGCCCCTGTCCCCGATAGCTCGCGTGCAGAAGCGAACGCACACGCAAGTCCCGCCGACATATGTAAACGCCGTTTAAACCACACATGTGAGGTATCGCCGCGTGCGTTAGAGTGCCAGCAACTAATCTAGCACTAGATCTCCTCTGTAAATCTAAACTGTAACCTGTAAAAAATAAAGCGTTGCCTATGGAGATTTTTAAGTACCGAAGTTTGGCGCCATTCCATGAGTGTGCGCATAATTAAAGCGTGACATGTTGGGTCTCTATTTACTCGGTGTAACATAATCTTTCACATAATACAAAAAAATTGGGCTAACTTTAGTGTTTTGTTATTTTTTTAATTCATAAAACATTTTTTTTTACAAAAAAAAGCGTTTGAAAAATAATTGCGTAAATACCGTGCAAGATAAAACTTTGGAATGACCGTCATTTTATTCCCTAGGGTGTCTGCTAAAAAAAACATATATAATGTTTGGGGGTACTGTGTAATTTTCTAGCAAAAGAATGATGATTATTACATGTAGGAGAGAAGTGTCAGAATAGGCCCTGTATGGAGGTGGTATAAAAGCCTGGTATTGAAGCGGTTAATAGAAGTTTTTCGAGAAAAGATGCATCCCATTTCCTATTAGGAGGTTTAATTAAAAATGTTATCTGTCAAGGACTGGGCTATGTCTCTATTGCAGGCTCCTTGAATCTCCTGATTGTAGCAAATTGTAGCCTCAAGTTTCCTGTTGACTGACAAGAATGACATCTGATGTGGTCTTCTGCTGCTGTTGCCCATTTGTTTCCAGGTTCGATGTGTTGTGCATTCAGAAATGATATGTGGCATACCTTGTTTGTAACGAGTGGTTATTTGAGCTACTGTCTGCCCATTTGCCTCGACATCAACAAGGGATCTTCGTCCACACAACTTCCGCTCACTGGATATTCTTTTTCAGACCATGCACTCTATACCCTAAATGTGGTTGTGTGTGAAAATCCCAGTAGATCAGCAGTTTTTTAACCCCTTCCATACCGGCCTATAGAAAAATCACGTCCGGAGGAACCCCTCGCCGATGAGAGTGGACGTCGCCCAACGTCCATCCCTTCTCCGCGCTACTGCGGGTTCCTCACAGACCTCAGCGCGGCGATCGGCGACACGGCGAGTCCCTCGGAGACAGCCCGTCCCGGATCGCGGTAAAGAGCCAATAGAATTGGCTCTTTTACCACGTGACCGGCTGTTTCCAATCACAGCCGGTCACTTGGACAACAAGCTGGCGTGCGCGGTCCCGGGCGCCTGCAGCGCGGCGATCGTGCGCGCAAATTGCGGTGATCGGGCACGAGGCTCGTCCCCTGGACATTGCCTCGTCCCGATCAGGGTAAAGAGCCAATGAAATTTGGCTCTTTACCACGTGACCGGCTGTGTCGAATCACAGCCGGTCACAAATGTAAACAAACAGCGCTGTAACCGCTGTCTCTGGGCTCTCCTCCTCACACACGGATCCTGTGTGAGGAGATATCAGAAACAGTGAGTTACAGTTAGTGTAAAGTGTCCAGATTGCCCCCCCCCCCGCGAATAAAGAGTACCTGTCGCCCCCCCATCAAAAGTACCCAAGTACCTGTCACCCCCCCCATCAAGAGTACCTGTCGCCCCCCCCCCCCCCATCAAGAGTACCTGTCGCCCCCCCCCCCCCCCATCAAGAGTACCTGTCGCCCCCCCCCCCATCAAGAGTACCTGTCGCCCCCCCCCCCCATCAAGAGTACCTGTCGCTCCCCCCCCCCCATCAAGAGTACCTGTCGCCCCCCCATCAAGAGTACCTGTCGCCCCCCATCAAGAGTACCTGTCGCCCCCCCCCATCAAGAGTACCTGTCGCCCCCCCATCAAGAGTACCTGTCGCCCCCCCATCAAGAGTACCTGTCGCCCCCCCATCAAGAGTACCTGTCGCCCCCCCATCAAGAGTACCTGTCGCCCCCCCATCAAGAGTACCTGTCGCCCCCCCCATCCTGTCGCCCCCCCAAGAGTACCTGTCGCCCCCCCATCAAGAGTACCTGTCGCCCCCCATCAAGATTACCTATCGCCCCCCCATCAATAGTACCCGTCGCCCCCCCCCCCCCCCCCCCCCCATCAAGAGTACCCATCGCCCCCCCCCCCCCATCAAGAGTACCCGTCGCCCCCCCCCCATCAAGAGTACCCGTCGCCCCCCCCCCCCCATCAAGAGTACCCGTCGCCCCCCCCCCCCCATCAAGAGTACCCGTCGCCCCCCCCCCCATCAAGAGTACCCGTCGCCCCCCCCATCGCCGCCCCCAAGGTACCCGTCGCCGCCCCCATCAAGGGTACCCGTCGCCGCCCCCCATCAAGGGTACCCGTCGCCGCCCCCCCCATCAAGGGTACCCGTCGCCGCCCCCATCAAGAGTACCCGTCGCCGCCCCCATCAAGAGTACCCGTCGCCGCCCCCATCAAGAGTACCCGTCGCCGCCCCCTCGCCCCCCCCATCAAGAGTACCCGTCGCCGCCCCCATCAAGAGTACCCGTCGCCGCCCCCATCAAGAGTACCCGTCGCCGCCCCCATCAAGAGTACCCGTCGCCGCCCCCCGCCCCCATCAAGAGTACCCGTCGCCGCCCCCATCAAGAGTACCCGTCGCCGCCCCCCCATCAAGAGTACCCGTCGCCGCCCCCATCAAGAGTACCCGTCGCCGCCCCCATCAAGAGTACCCGTCGCCGCCCCCATCAAGAGTACCCGTCGCCGCCCCCATCAAGAGTACCCGTCGCCGCCCCCCGCCCCCATCAAGAGTACCCGTCGCCGCCCCCATCAAGAGTACCCGTCGCCCCCCCCATCAAGCCCCCATCAAGAGTACCCGTCGCCGCCCCCATCAAGAGTACCCGTCGCCGCCCCCATCATCCCGTCGCCGCCCCCAAGAGTACCCGTCGCCGCCCCCATCAAGAGTACCCGTCGCCGCCCCCATCAAGAGTACCCGTCGCCGCCCCCATCAAGAGTACCCGTCGCCGCCCCCATCAAGAGTACCCGTCGCCGCCCCCATCAAGAGTACCCGTCGCCGCCCCCATCAAGAGTACCCGTCGCCGCCCCCATCAAGAGTACCCGTCGCCGCCCCCATCAAGAGTACCCGTCGCCGCCCCCATCAAGAGTACCCGTCGCCGCCCCCATCAAGAGTACCCGTCGCCGCCCCCATCAAGAGTACCCGTCGCCGCCCCCATCAAGAGTCGCCGCCCCCCACCCGTCGCCGCCCCCATCAAGAGTACCCGTCGCCGCCCCCATCAAGAGTACCCGTCGCCGCCCCCATCAAGAGTACCCGTCGCCGCCCCCCATCAAGAGAGTCGCCGCCCCCCCACCCCGTCGCCGCCCCCCATCAGAGTACCCGTCGCCGCCCCCCATCAGGAGTACCCGTCGCCCCCCCCCCCATCAGCCCCCCAAGTACCCGTCGCCGCCCCCCATCAAGAGTCGCCGCCCCCCACCCGTCGCCCCGCCGCCCCCCCATCAGGAGTACCCGTCCCCCCCCCCCCCATCAGGAGTACCCGCCCGCCCCCCATCGCCCTGCCCGCCCCCCATCGCCCCCATCAAGGTCGCCGTCCCCCCAGTACCCGTCGCCAGGAGTACTGTCGCCCCCCATCAGGAGTACCCGTCGCACCTGTCGCCCCCCATCAGGAGTACCCGTCGCACCTGTCGCCCCCCATCAGGAGTACCCGTCGCCCTGCGCCCCCCATCAGGAGTACCCGTCGCACCTGTCGCCCCCCATCAGGAGTACCCGTCGCACCCTGTCGCCCCCCATCAGGAGTACCCGTCGCACCTGTCGCCCCCCATCAGGAGTACCCGTCGCACCTGTCGCCCCCCCCCATCAGGAGTACCCGTCGCACCTGTCGCCCCCCATCAGGAGTACCCGTCGCACCTGTCGCCCCCCATCAGGAGTACCCGTCGCACCTGTCGCCCCCCATCAGGAGTACCCGAGTACCTGTCGCCCCCCATCAGGAGTACCCGAGTACCTGTCGCCCCCCATCAGGAGTACCCGCCCCCCAGTACCTGTCGCCCCCCATCAGGAGTACCCGAGTACCTGTCGCCCCCCATCAGGAGTACCCGAGTACCTGTCGCCCCCCATCAGGAGTACCCGAGTACCTGTCGCCCCCCCATCAGGAGTACCCGAGTACCTGTCGCCCCCCCCCATCAGGAGTACCCGAGTACCTGTCGCCCCCCCATCAGGAGTACCCGAGTACCTGTCGCCCCCCATCAGGAGTACCCGAGTACCTGTCGCCCCCCATCAGGAGTACCCGAGTACCCGCCCCCCATGTCGCCCCCCATCAGGAGTACCCGAGTACCTGTCGCCCCCCATCAGGAGTACCCGAGTACCTGTCGCCCCCCATCAGGAGTACCCGAGTACCTGTCGCCCCCCATCAGGAGTACCCGAGTACCTGTCGCCCCCCATCAGGAGTACCCGAGTACCTGTCGCCCCCCATCAGGAGTACCCGAGTACCTGTCGCCCCCCATCAGGAGTACCCGAGTACCTGTCGCCCCCCATCAGGAGTACCCGAGTACCTGTCGCCCCCCATCAGGAGTACCCGAGTACCTGTCGCCCCCCATCAGGAGTACCCGAGTACCTGTCGCCCCCCATCAGGAGTACCCGAGTACCTGTCGCCCCCCATCAGGAGTACCCGAGTACCTGTCGCCCCCCATCAGGAGTACCCGAGTACCTGTCGCCCCCCATCAGGAGTACCCGAGTACCTGTCGCCCCCCCATCAGGAGTACCCGAGTACCTGTCGCCCCCCATCAGGAGTACCCGAGTACCTGTCGCCCCCCATCAGGAGTACCCGAGTACCTGTCGCCCCCCATCAGGAGTACCCGAGTACCTGTCGCCCCCCATCAGGAGTACCCGAGTACCTGTCGCCCCCCATCAGGAGTACCCGAGTACCTGTCGCCCCCCATCAGGAGTACCCGAGTACCTGTCGCCCCCCATCAGGAGTACCCGAGTACCTGTCGCCCCCCATCAGGAGTACCCGAGTACCTGTCGCCCCCCATCAGGAGTACCCGAGTACCTGTCGCCCCCCATCAGGAGTACCCGAGTACCTGTCGCCCCCCATCAGGAGTACCCGAGTACCTGTCGCCCCCCATCAGGAGTACCCGAGTACCTGTCGCCCCCCATCATCAGGTCGCCCCCCAGTACCCGAGTACCTGTCGCCCCCCATCAGGAGTACCCGAGTACCTGTCGCCCCCCATCAGGAGTACCCGAGTACCTGTCGCCCCCCATCAGGAGTACCCGAGTACCTGTCGCCCCCCCATCAGGAGTACCCGAGTACCTGTCGCCCCCCATCAGGAGTACCCGAGTACCTGTCGCCCCCCATCAGGAGTACCCGAGTACCTGTCGCCCCCCATCAGGAGTACCCGAGTACCTGTCGCCCCCCATCAGGAGTACCCGAGTACCTGTCGCCCCCCATCAGGAGTACCCGAGTACCTGTCGCCCCCCATCAGGAGTACCCGAGTACCTGTCCCCCCCATCAGGAGTACCCGAGTACCTGTCCCCCCCATCAGCCCCCCGCCCCCCATCAGGAGTACCCGAGTACCTGTCGCCCCCCATCAGGAGTACCCGAGTACCTGTCGCCCCCCATCAGGAGTACCCGAGTACCTGTCGCCCCCCATCAGGAGTACCCGAGTACCTGTCGCCCCCCATCAGGAGTACCCGAGTACCTGTCGCCCCCCATCAGGAGTACCCGAGTACCTGTCGCCCCCCCTCATCAGGTCGCCCCCCAGTACCCGAGTACCTGTCGCCCCCCATCAGGAGTACCCGAGTACCTGTCGCCCCCCATCAGGAGTACCGAGTACCTGTCGCCCCCATCAGGAGTACCAGAGTACCTGTCGCCCCCCATCAGGAGTACCAGAGTACCTGTCGCCCCCCATCAGGAGTACCCGAGTACCTGTCGCCCCCCATCAGGAGTACCCGAGTACCTGTCACCCTCATCAAGAGCACCCGTCGCCCCCATCAGAAGTAGCCGAGTACCTGCCACCATGTCCAGAAAATTATTTTCCACAGAAGAGGCATACCAAATTATAGCCCAGAGCGATGAGAGCAGCGGGGAGCTCTCTCACCGCCCCATCACAGTACCGAGTCCATTTTCAATTCAGGTTCGGAATACGAGCCCCCCCAAATCGGTACATCCGAATCGGAGGAGGAGGAAGTAGTCCGTACAAAAGTACCACGGTCTGAACCCCAGGCATCTACCAGCAGCGCCGGCCACCCCAGTGGCCAATCAGCAAATTCTAACGGCGCTATACCCCAGGAGGAAGGGCCCAGTACAAGCTCTGGAATTCCACGCCGAGGAAGTAGGTCCCAAACCCATCTACCGGATGGCTTGGCCAACCCGTTGTGGCTGCCTTCTAGCACAGGGTCAGCCACAATCCCCCCTTTCACAGCACAGCCAGGTGTGCAGGCCAACACCGAAGGTTTCTCTGAAATCAATTTTTTTTAATTTATTTTTCCCTAATGAGTTCCTTCAAACCATCATAGACCAAACAAATCTTTTTGCACGTCAGTACATACAAAACAACCCCAACTCATGCTATGCCCGCCCCTTTGTATGGAGACCCCTAACAATGGAGGATATGTGATTGTTTTTAGGCCTTACGCTGAATATGGGACTTACAAAAAAAAATGAAGTTCATTCGTATTGGTCTAAAAAGCCCATCCACCATATGCCAATTTTTTTAGCTACGATGTCCAGGTTCCTCTATGACATGATCATACGGTTCCTGCATTTCAGCGACAACTCGCAGTTTCCCCCCCCCCCCAAAAAAAATCATACGGACCTTGATAGATTATATAAAATTCGCCCCCTAATAGATTTTTTCAATAAGAAGTTTGCTGAACTTTACATCCCGGAACAGAACATCTCTGTGGACGAATCCCTGGTCCATTTCACTGGCCGGCTGGGAAGAAAACAGTATATTCCCAGTAAGAGAGCGAGGTACGGCTTGAAGCTAAACAAGCTCTGCGAAAGCTCCTCCGGCTATGTGAATGCCTTTCGTGTGTACGAAGGCAGACACTCCTATCTCCAGCCCCCTGAGTGTCCATCGTATATGGGAATAAGCGGGAAAATTGTATGGGAGTTGGCATTCCCACTCTTCCAAAAGGGGTATCGCATATACGTGGACAATTACTATACCAGTCTGCCCCTTTTTCGCCACCTATTCCTGAATAAAACTTTGGCCTGTGTTACTGCACGTAAAAACAGGAAAGGCTTCCCACAGAGTTTAGTTACCAAAAGCCTACAAAGGGGGCAATCGGCAAGCCTGAGGAACGAAGAAGTTTTGGCCGTGAAGTGGAGGGATAAGAAAGACGTTTACATCATGTCGACTATCCACAATGACACCTCAGTGTAACTTCACAAGAGCCGCCGTACCGTTCGAAAGCCTTGCTGTATCAACGAATATAATAAGTACATGGGGGGGGGGGGTGGATCTAAACTATCAAATGCTGCAGCCCTATCTCTCAATACGAAAGACTCTTTTCTGGTACAAAAAAGTTGCAATATACTTCTTTCATATGGCACTTTATAATTCATACGTCATTTATCACAAATCAACGGAAAGGCCCATCCCCTTTATCAGATTCATCGAAAATGTCGTCAATGATCTATCAGCAAGGCTCTGCCCCACAAAGAATTCGCTCTGATTGTGTCGGCAGACTGCACGAGCGCCATTTTCCTGACAATATTTCACCATCAGCAACCGGAAGAAGACGCCAAAAAAAATGTCGGATGTGCAGCAAACGTGGAATTAGGAAGGACACCAGTTGCTATTGTCCCGACCAACCTGGCCTATGTATGACACCATGCTTCAAGCGATACCACACTTTCGAAAATTATTAATCCAAATTCCTAATAGACTGCCACGTCCCCGTTTTCAATTTCTGTGCTGATTTCCCTGCTGCCTCAACCAACCAACCTAGTGCCTCAACTCAACTGACCCTGGCCTGTTTATCGACTATGCCTCTGCCTGCCGTCTGCATTGTTTATCCGCCATGTTTCTGCTTTTTCACATGAACTGACCCAGGACTAACGACTATGCCTCTGCCTGCCGTCTGCATTGTTTATCCGCCATGTTTCTGCTTTTCACATGAACTGACCCTGGACTGTATCGACTATGCCTCTGCCTACCGCCTATTTCTGCCTTTTTACCTGCACTGACCTCGGCTTGTTGACCATGTTTTTGCCTGCACCTTGGACTGATCTTGCACCCTGCCACACAGGGGTCTCGCATATGTGAGGGGCTCCAGAATAGTGTTCGGAGTTCAGAAAACCAGTTTTTGGTTTTCTGTGTTCCTATAACAGGGTCTGGTTACCCGGAGGCTTCAAAGCGATTTGGGTGGGAGAAGCCTCTACCCCTGTCCCCATTCTTTCCTGACCGAGGCCCTAAACTTGATGGTTCTGCCTGCGGCCTGGACCAATACTTTGGCTACACTAGCCATATCTCTGCCTGCTGCATGTACTATGGACCGTATTCCTGCATGCTGCATGGACGATCCTTTCGCTGCTGCTGACCACATCTGCCTCAGAAGAATGTATTTTGGTTTGTAATTGGTATGTACAGTACATGCTATGGGTTAGAAATATGAAGGACCTTCAACAATGTCATAGGTTGGCAGGAATTTGTGTGTGTAATTTATGCTCCTAGAACGCCTGGAGGTGCTACTTGGATGTTGGGCCTCTGTATGTGGCCAGGCTGTGTAAAAGTCCCACACATGTGGTATTGCCATACTCGGGAGTAGCAGAATATATTATGGGGTGTAATGTTTTCCATTGGCATGCTATGTGTTAGAAATATCTTATAAATTGACAACTTTGTGTAAAAAAAAAAATGCGTTTTCATTTTTTTTCCACATTTTCCAAAAACTTCTGGAAAAAAATTAACCATTCAAAAGACTAATTATGCCTTAAAGATTATAGGTTGGGGTGTTAGTTTTCCAAAATGGGGTCATTTTGTGGGCATTTCCATTGTCCTGGTGCTCCAGGGCCTTCAAAACTGTAACTGGTAGTTGAGAGATTAGATGTGTAATTTATGCTCCTAGAATGCCTGAAGGTGCTACTTCAATGTTCGGCCTCTGTATGTAGCCAGGCTGTGTAAAAGTCCCACACATTTGGTATCCCCATACTCAGGAGTAGCAGAATGTATTTTGGGGTGTCGCAAGTATGCATGTGCTGTGTGAGAGAACTAACTTGTTATTATGACAATTTTGTGTAAAAAAAAAAAAAAAAAAATTAATTTTCCCAAGAATTGTGGGAAAAAATTACAACTTCAATAAATTCACCATGCCTCTTACTAAATACCTTGGAATGTCTACTTTCCAAAAAGGGGTAATTTGGGGGCTATTTGTACTTTTCTGGATTGTTAGGGTCTCAAGAAATGATAGGACGTCGGTACATCAGCTGTGATCAGATGTGATAATTTTTCAATCAATTGCACCATAGCTTGTAGACTCTATAACATTCACAGAGACCAAATAATATCCACAAATTTTGGTTATTTTTATCAGACATGTAGCAGTATACATTTTGGCCCAAATTTCTAAAGAAAAATTATTTCTTTGCAAAATTTTAAGATAGAAATTTTAAGATAGAAATTTTTTTCTCAAAAAATTCTTTTTTTGCTTATATTGCAAAAAAGAAAAAACCCAGCGGCGATTAAATACCTCCAAAAGAAAGCTCTGTTTGTGAGAACAAAATGATAAAAAATTTGTTTGGATACAATGTACCATGACTGAGTTAGGCTTAATTTCCACTGGCGTTTTTACAGCCACGTTTTTTACAGCTTAACCACTTAAGACCCTGACCAATACGCTGGTAAATGACCCAAGGTGTTTTTGCGATTCGGCACTGCGTCGCTTTAACAGACAATTGCGCGGTCGTGCGACGTGGCTCCCAAACAAAATTTGCGTCCTTTTCTTCCCACAAATAGAGCTTTCTTTTGGTGGTATTTGATCACCTCTGCGATTTTTATTTTTTGCGCTATATACAAAAATAGAGCGACATTTTTGAAAAAAAAAACACTATTTTTTACTTTTTGCTTAGTGACGCTGGCAATAGGAAGTGAAAGGGTTAACTAGGGCGGTGATCAGGGGTTAAAACTTTATTAGGGGGGGGGGGGGGGGGGGGGTGGGGGGGCTATCCTGAACCTAACACTAACTGTTTTTTACACTGCCTGTCACACTGACACTAAATGCAGTGATTAGATCACTGCATTCAGTGACACTGTGACAGGGGGGTGGGGGGGGGGGGCGATCACAAGGGGTTAATATGCCTATGTGAGTGTGTGTCAGTGTTGTGTTGGTGCACACTTACTTGTGATGTCTTCTCTCATCAGCAGCGCTGGGAAACAGCGCTGCGATGAGGTGACATCATTTCCTCCTTCCTGTGTAAACACAGGAGGAGGAACTGACAGGATGGGAGCGCGCTCCCATTGGCTGGGAGCGATCGCGGGGGGGCGGGTAAGCGCCGACATCCGCCCGCTGATCCCGGATCGCTCCCGGAGCCAGGGGGACCCCCGCACGCCGCGGAGGGGGTCCCGATGGGACCCCCGAACCGCACTTAGGCGGGGACGTAAATTTACGCCCTTGTGCCTGTACGTGCCATTCTGTGGCCGTATATGTGCGTGCGGGGGTCCTTAAGTGGTTAAAAGCGCCTGTCCATGTTTATTTTAGAAAAAAAATATATATATATAGTTTTTATTTTTTTTGGAGCTGGAACTTTAAAAACGCTCCGGCAGCGTTTTTGCGCATTTTTTAATGTCTGGCGTTTTTACAGCTCTATTGCAGGAGCTTCAGAACGCACTGGTCCCGCGTTTTTTTTGCAGCTTAGCCATCTACAGCTCAAAAACGTCATGGTGAGCATGAGGCCATAGACCAACATGGACAGGCGTTTTTAAGCTGCAAAAAACGCTCAGAAAAGTGGCTGTAAAAATGCCAGTGGAAATGAGCCCTAATTGTCATTCAAAACGTGAGAGAACTGAAAGCTGAAAATTGGTCTGGGCAGGAAGGGTATATCAATGGCCTGTATTGAAGTGGTTAAATGCACAGACCAGCCAGTCTGGTACCAACAACCATGCAATGTTCAGAGTCCTTTTTAAATCCCCTTTGTTCCCCATTCTGATGCTCGGTTTGAACTTCAAGTCCTCTCACCACGTCTAGATGCCTAAATGCATGGCGTTGCCATGTGATTGGCAATTTAACACATGTAACTAATAAAGTGTGTGTGTGTATACAGCCTCTTGAATAGAAGTGGTTAAATCTGGTTAACCACTTAACGCCTGCCGCACGCCTATGTACGTCCACAGAAGGGCACGTACAGGCAGATGGGCGTATATTTACGTCCCTGCCTTCTAGCGGGTTGGGGGTCCGATGGGGACCCCCTCCGCTGCGGGCGGCTTACCTCTGGGAGCGATCTGACTCGAGAGGGCGGCGGTTCGTTTTTGTCCGCCCCCTCATGACCTCTCCCAGCCAATCCTGTCGTGTCCCTGCGTGTCACTTCCTCTGCCAGTAAAATGTAAACACTGGCAGAGGAAGTGATGCAGCTCTCATCTCGGTGGAATTTTTAAACCGCCGAGATGAGAGAAGACATCACAGTAAGTCGCACCAACAGTACACTGACACCAGTACACATAGGCACAGTAACCCCTTGCGATCACCCCACCCCCCTGTCACACTGTCACTGAATGCAGTGATCATATATGTACTGATCACTGCATTTAGTGTCAGTGTGACAGGCAGTGTTAGGTTCAGGGTAGCCCCGTACCCCCCCAATAAAGTTTTAACCCCTTGATCACCGCCCTAGTTAACCCTTTCACTCCCTATTGCCAGCGTCACTAAGCGATCATTTTTCTGATCGCTGTATTGGTGTCGATGTTGCCGCTAGTTGGCTAATTTTTTTTTTTTTACTAAAGACATGTGGCTGAATACATTTTGGCCTAAATGTTTGACTAAAATTTAGTTCAATTTTTCTTATAACAAAAAGTAAAAAATATTATTTTTTTCAGAAATTACGTTTTATTTTTGTTTATAGCGCAAAAAATAAAAATCGCAGAGGCAATCAAATACCATCAAAAGAAAGCTCTTTGTGGGAAGAAAAGGACGCAAATTTTGTTTGGGAGCCACGTCGCATGACCGTGCAATTGTCTAAGCGACGCAGTGCCGAATTGTAAAAACGCCTCTGGGCATTTAGCAGCATATTAGTCCGGGGCTTAAGTGGTTAATCTGGCACATTTTATTTTTTATTTATTTTTAATCGGACAAACCCTATTTAACTGGTAGCTCAACTTTCCAGTTTTCACTGACTTTGCAAGATGGTGAGCCGTTCTAAAGTGACTGAAACCCTCTGGCAGATGAAGGGATGACGCTTTCAGCCTTAGCAAGAGAAGTTTGCCAATCCAAATCTGATTTCTAGACTATTGCATCCTTTCCTTCTCTTTTTTTTTTTTTTTTTAACAAAAAGTTTTTTTTTCATGAAAATTCAAGGAGAGCAAAAAGCAGTCACCAGGCTATAAGAAAAACATGAACAGTGATAAGTGTCAATAAGTACAATCAGGTTCAGGCATATAAAACAACAAATAGGTCAACATGCAGAAAGTATATCATACATTAACATGGAGACGAGGAATTTCAAGGTTACAAAGCAAGCAGGTTGCATGACCAGACAGAATCTCAAACCCCCCAAAGACTATTGCATCTTTACAATGTCACAAACTTGTCCCCTAAGAAGGCTTGTTGTCCACGTAGGACCAAATAACGTGGAGCATCTCAACGGGCAAATGTTTCAACTCTGCAGCTGCGATAGAACAGAGTAATGCTGGCCATACACTCCACGGAAAATCGTCCGAACGAACTTTCGAAAAACAAAAGTTCTGTCGTGAGTGCAAACGATAGTGCCATCATATAATGACCAATAAATCGTTCAGTGGACATTAAAAAAAAAAAGTTGTTTTTTTTTTTTGTTTTTTTTTACATATATCTAGTGCAGAAAGTTCGGACGGGAAAAGCATTAACCTTCTGATTTATCATTTGTTCGGCAGAAAATTTCCAAACTTGTCCTTTGTTTTTTCGGCTCAAAAACGTCCAAACGATTTTCGATTTTGTGCCCATTAACTGGCTGAAAAACGAAAGATCTTTCTTTACGTCCGATTTTCGGCCGAATTTTCATATAGTGTATGGCCAGCATTAGTAAGTATGTCTCATTCAGTGTCTCACTGTTTAACCTCTTGCTGACTGCCCACCATTGTTTGCCGAAGGCAGAATGTTTCCTCTGCACGAATCGCCGTAGGTGTATGGCGGCCGCTTTTAAGGTATATGGGGGGGTCACTGTGGAGCCGATGCTCGTGCCCGGCGGCCACAATGTCCCCCAGGACACCCGCGGTCGTTCCTGACAGAGCTAGAATGAGTGTGTAAATGCACAAATCCACATTCTTACAGAGGAGAGGAGACAGAACGTGTTCCAAGTATATAGGTACAACGATCGGTCTCCTCCCCCAGGCAGTCCCCCACAGCTAGAACACTCTAGCATTAACCCCTTCCCTCCCAGTGACATTTATACAGTTATCGGTGGCTATTTTTAGCTTTGATCGCTGTACAAATGTCAATGGTCCCAAAAGTGTCATCTGTCCGCCAGAATGTTGCAGTCCCAATAAAAAAAATCGCAGATTGCAGCCATTACTAGTAAAAAAATATACAAATGCCATAAACTTATCCCCTATTTTGTAGACACTATATAACTTTTGTGCAAACCAAATATATATATATATATATATATATATATATATATATATATATTTTATTATTATTTTTTACCAAAAGTACGTAGAAATATATAATTTGCCTAAACTAAATGGTCTTTTTTTTAAACTGATGGTCTTTTTTTGTTTATAGCAGTGCTGTGGAGTCAGTAGATAAATGTTTCGACTCCTTCGTTTTTTTGTACTTCCGACTCCTCTGTTAATATGCGATAGTATTTTATACATTCCTTGAAGGAAAGAAAGGCAACATACATCTAGCAGAGAGAGGTAGTTGGGCAGAAGCTGCTGCCTTCTCCTTTTTGTGTGCTGATCTGCTGAAGATAGGGCAGTGGGAGGATTTAGGAAGGGGCATTTATTATAAAACATGCTTTCCCTAGTAGAATCATATAGTCATGTTTAAAGTTTAAGCTAAAAATCTGAGTTTACAAGTTTTTATAGCCTTAGTTGAATTACAGCAGTTTTTCCAATGGTTTACAGCTTCAGTCTTGAACTATTGACCTGCCATTCCCTTCACTTATACAAGTGTCTCTAGTCCTGCAAAAAACATATTTACTTAATCCCTTATCAGTGAGAGGCTAGGTTACCCATGGGCGCTGTGTTCCCTGTAACAGCAGAACACGACACTATGGAAAGTATAAGTATTGCTGCTCCTAATTGTGCGTTGCATGCCATATAGTGAAGCACATGAAAAGCATGCTTCTTCACGGTCACTTAACGTGTTCGTTTTGCGGTTACGTGAGGCACTGCATGCATTGGTCTTTATTCTTACAGTAGAGAAGTCATTAATTATAACTTTTTGTGAATTGGGACATTTAAACTTGCTTTTTTTTTTTTGTTCCAATTTAAATTTAGTAGGAGTCGATGCATTGTTTGCTGACTCCAGGTAAGGTACCCAAAATTTACTCCGACTCCACAGCCCTGGTTTATAGCACAAAAAATAAAAACTGCATAGGTGATCAAAGACCACTAAAATATCTCTATTTGTGGGGAGAAAAGGGACATACATTTTGTTTGGGTAAAGCGTCACACGACCGTGCAATTGTCAGTGAGTGCCATATCTCAAAAAAATGGCCCGGTCAGGAAGGGGATCAATTCCTCCGGGGCTGCAGTGGAAAAACCTTTTGTTGAGGAGCATGTTGTGTGGGCCGGTCCAAAGATCACTTTAGTGACGAAAGTACGTTTTTTTTATTATTTGGGTCCGATGGGGAAACATGTTCGTCAAACTGGGGATAGATGTAACTCAACGTGTGTAAAGAAGTAATTGAAAGGTGGCGGAAAAGCACCATGGTAGGGGAGAGGCGGGCCGGGCAGTCACACAAGCGCTGAAAACAAAGGTACCATAGAACGGAGCACTCTTCCGGGAGGGACGGGGGCGGGGCTAGGCATCGATTTTCGCGGTCGCATGCATCGGAATCGCATCGGGTACACCCGAATCGCGATGCAGCGATTATATTTGACACCCCTAATGCACACTAGCTTAAAAAAACAATCTTGGGCCCCCCGCTTCTAGAAGCAAATGGTGTTGGCTTGTGTGTTCATGCTCACTATTTTAGTGTAGATGTGTGGTGTTGGTTTTTCTTCTTTTTTTTTTTGCATAGTGCTCCTTTTAGACTTGGTTCACTCTGATGCTGTGCGAATTGATGAATTTTCAGTGTGATTTGTATTAGACAGATGCGCATTTCATGAAATTTAAGGCTACTGGGCAGAGCTGGAGATTAAATTTGCACCGCAGCTGCACTAAACTCCCACAGGAGCCTTTTACACACACACACAATTTTTTTTACTGGATCACAATCGCACCACATCGATGTGAACAGCCTTCATAGAAATCCTTGTATTTTCAGATGACCTGTGAATCTATGCCTTTTCAGGTTGTATCAGTGTGAATGAGCTTTAGACTGATATGCTTTTATTTTTATATATTTATGGTGGGGTTTTGCTTATTTTTTTATTTTCTTTGCAGGTGCTGCAAAATTATTTCTGCTGATGGCGAAGAAAAAAATTTCAAACCAAGGGATAGGGATGATATGGCTAAAAGAGTGATTGAACCAATGGCATCTGAGGGCCTGAGAACTATATGTTTGGCTTATAGAGAATTTCCTGCTGAGGAACATGAGCCTGACTGGGAAAATGAAAATGATATCCTTGCTGGGCTCACCTGTATTGCTGTTGTAGGCATTGAAGACCCAGTAAGACCAGAGGTTAGTTTAATCAAAAAATTGTGATTTACTGGGTAGCTTCTGATTTAGATGTGATTGACAATGAAATAAAGGTGTTGAAAATAAACAATTCATTTACATTTTAGAATATAGATTTGAGCACAATAACACATTTTCAGGTCTGTAGTCACTGCAGAGTAAAAAAGGCCCTGGGTGTTGCAGCTTAACTCCAGCCAAAGCTAGAGTAAGGATTAGTTTTCATCAGATTTTTATTGCACGGTGTCCCATTTGGGGAGAGTACCCAACACCTCATGTCGGGATATAAATTAATGAAAAATCCCTCCAGCGAGAACATAAACGGCTTTTTAGCAGAAGTGGGAAGGCTTAGAACTGTTGACTTTATTAATAAAATCTACCTTTTTGCACACTAGAGCAGAAATATTTTGGCTGGAGTAAGACTTTGTTTGAAAGTACTCTATTAATATAAATTACCAGTATCTAGTAGTCCAAACTTGATAAAATATTTCATTTTTTATTTTAAATGATGCATTTGTTGCTACAGTATATATATATATATATATATATATATTTAGAGGTCAGCCGATATATTGACCGGCCGATATTTGGTCATTTTGGAGAAATCGGCCGATTATCCAAATGTGGCCGATATTTAGCACATCTGCATCAGCAGAGTGTGGAGAAGGAAAGAGGAACATGGGGTTCCTCCATCCTTCTCTACACTGTCTGCAGAGCAGCGCCGTGTGTGTGAAACACTAAGGAGATAGAGAATGGAGCTGTCACTAGCACAGTCTGATGTCGGGGTGGGCGGGACTCAGCTGTCCAACACCAGCCAATGGGATGAGATCATTGGCTGGATTGCTGCCCACCCCAGGTCCCGCCCCCCTCCAACATCATGATGAATCTGAGCTCCTCTCTCTGCTGTTTCACAGCACATAATGTAGCTGATAATGTGTGAAACTCTCTCTCCATACAGTTTCACATGGTGCTGCAGAGAGAAAGGAGCTCAGATTCATCGTGATGTTGGAGGTGGGCGGGACTCAGCAGCTATCCAGCCAATGATCTCATCCCATTGGCTGGTGTTGGACAGCTCAGTCCCGCCCACCCCGGGTCCCGCCCACCTTCAACATCACGATGAATCTGAGCTCCTCTCTCTGCTCTTGCCATCCAGTAGTGCCTGCCAGTGCCACGTGCCAGTGCCACGTGCCAGTGCCAGCTAGTGCCTGCCAGTGCCACCTGCCAGTGCCAACTATTGCCAATTGGTGCCAACTATTGCCAATTGGTGCCACCTGCCAGTGCCAACTTATTGCCAATTGGTGCCACCTGCCAGTGCCACCTGCCAGTGCCAACTATTGCCAATTGGTGCCACCTGCCAGTGCCAACTATTGCCAATTGGTGCCACCTGCCAGTGCCAACTATTGCCAATTGGTGCCACCTGCCAGTGCCAACTATTGCCAATTGGTGCCACCTGCCAGTGCCAACTATTGCCAATTGGTGCCACCTGCCAGTGCCAACTATTGCCAATTGGTGCCACCTGCCAGTGCCAACTATTGCCAATTGGTGCCACCTGCCAGTGCCAACTATTGCCAATTGGTGCCACCTGCCAGTGCCAACTATTGCCAATTGGTGCCACCTGCCAGTGCCAACTATTGCCAATTGGTGCCACCTGCCAGTGCCAACTATTGCCAATTGGTGCCACCTGCCAGTGCCAACTATTGCCAATTGGTGCCACCTGCCAGTGCCAACTATTGCCAATTGGTGCCACCTGCCAGTGCCAACTATTGCATTGGTGCCACCTGCCATGCCAACCATGCCAATTGTGCCACCTGCCAGTGCCAACCAGTGGCATCTGCCTGCCATTGTTGCCGTCCAGTGCCACCTGACAAAAAATTTAAATCGGCCGCAAAAATCGGCATCGTATATCGGCCAGAGAAAAACCCATATCGGGGGGTGTGTGTGTGTGTGTGTGTGTATGTATATATATATGCATGTATATACCGTGTGTGTGTGTGTGTATATGTATGTATATGTATGTATGTATGTATGTATGTGTGTATATATACTAATATATATATATATATATATATGTGTATATATATTATAGTGTGAGGGTCCCTGTCACCATGGAGACGCAGCAAAAATTGACACAGTCTGCATGTCAGCAGACTGCAGAACTACACAGCATAGTTTTTAAATGGAGAAAACTGCTCTGTCAGTTTTCTCCAGGTTTTGAATGGGGCTGTGTAGTTGGAGATCCTGTGAGGAAAATGTGTATAATTTGCGCCACAGAAAAACAATGTTAATTCTCCCAACTAGTGGGTAGAATTACGTGTAATTAAAACTAAATATATTAAATATACCAGTTTAAGAGCTGCCACCTAAACATTTTTTCAGTGTGTGAAAAATACAAGTAGAATCGGAAGTGAAGGGGCGCTGAAAACACAAAATCAATACAAAATTATGTGTATATATATACATTGAAATGTGCAATCTATTATTACAAAAATCATATATTAGTGGAGTGAACTAGTGTCCATACAATGAAATAAAAGAAAAGTCCCAATAGTGCTAAATAATAAGCACCCAATGGTATATCTCAGCTCAAAAATGACGTAGATATTGCAGTTCTGGAACCACCACCATATATTTGCACCCGATGTGATCGATAGAAATGGCTCCTTACCAATACTAGTAGACTCTTTTAATTAAAAAAGAAGTCATAAACTGCTTATGTCAATGGGATGACTCAGAATGATCCGGATAGGCACGTCAGATGATCCAACATTCCAATACTAGTAGACTCTTAATTAAAAAAGTCGCTTCCTGATGACGTAAACAACGAAACGTACGTCGAAGCGATAACCAGTCACGCTTTTCCCTACCACTTTCCGGTCCGTTGGTTTCCGACGGTGGAACGCACGCCGACTAGTGGAACTAGCAGTGCGACGGACTTTCGATCCTTCTCCGAATCCACGTTGCTTCGACGGTAGAACGTACGCCGGCCAGTGAGACTACCAGCGCGACGGATCACCGTCCTACATCCGAATCCGCGGGTTCGATTGGATATCGAATATACGCTTTAAAGCCTCGGTGCCGGGATCAGGGCACAATCTGAGTAAGCAGCCATTTGGCATGTTACTTTTTATTATATTTTAATAAACAATACTTCACTATGATTGCCTTTCTGTTCCTATCTATATGAATGTTGGATCATCTGACGTGCCTATCCGGATCATTCTGAGTCATCCCATTGACATAAGCAGTTTATGACTTCTTTTTTAATTAAAAGAGTCTACTAGTATTGGTAAGGAGCCATTTCTATCGATCACATCGGGTGCAAATATATGGTGGTGGTTCCAGAACTGCAATATCTACGTCAGTTGGAGATCCTGCAGAGTTGGGCGGGATGGGATCTCCAATTCTGTGTCCGGGTCTTGGTAATAACCAGCAGGTTGGATTCCCAGCTGAAGGCTGCCATTATAATCAGGGACTGGTCAGAACAGAGGGAGGTGGAAGGTGTGCAGCTGGCTATTGCTGCAAGACAGACCTGTATGTGGGGATCTGTCTGTCTGCCCTGGAGACTACATCCCTGGTGTGGGGGGACTTCGTGCCTGAGGGACTGGGAGGCTGGTAGACCTGAGGTGGCTAGCGAGTCCAAGAGAAGTCTGGGAGAAGTGGGCTGGAGAACCTGTTGAGGCCAGGAGTGGGCCAGGTTAGCAGGTACAGTAAGCCTAGGAGCCAGGAGGCTTGGTATTTGAGTTCTGTGAAAATTACTGGAGAAGAACCTCTGCGTGGGAAATCCTGTGTGTGAACTGTTTATTTTTCCTTTTTAATAAAAATGGGCTGCCATGCCCTCAACTAAACTGCCTACTGTGGACTCGCTAAAAAAATCGCAATTTGCCACTTGAGTTAAACCCCCAATGTTTAAAGTATATATGTGTATATATATAATTTTTTATAGCAGTGTATTTAGCTTGTTCTAGAATTGTCTAAGTCAGGCAGTATCTGTCATAGACAATGTTTCCAGATGTATTTAAAGTAGTGTGAGCAACGGGATCTTGTCAAAACTAAATCAAAATGGGGGTTGTAAAGGTTCGTGATTTTTCACCTTAATACATTCTATGCATTAAGGTGAAAAAACACCTGGCAATCACCAGCCCCCGTTCTTTACTTACCTGAGCCAGTTCACCTGCTCTGCGTATCCCTGCGTCCTCTTCTCCATGGAGTCCTGGTGTTGATTGGATAGATTGATTTGCTGCCACTGCTGTCAATCAAATCCATTGGCGCCGGGCATACACTCTGCCTCTATGGACCCCTAGTATATGACTCGGGAGCGTGCCCACAAGGTAACCCCCTCGGAAAAGCTCTTCTCCAAGGGGGTTATCTAATGCGTGGAGGAGTCGCCGAGGGACCCCAGAAGAGGATGTTCGGGCCCACTCTGTGCAATATGAGCTGCACAGTGGAGGCAAGCATGACATGTTTAAAAAAAAAAAAAGGAACTTTTTAGTATCCCTTCAATTTAAAATTATGCTGTTGAATGTTGCTTGTAAATTTGCCTCTTGTCCAATTTGAAGTTTGCAGTTAATTGATGAATTCAGGTGCTTGACTAGAATTTACAGAACCATTTTAATGGTATGCCACCCAAAGCTACCAAGAGCTATGCTTGGGCTTATGTGATGATACTTTAGTTGCTTGACGGTTTATGCTT
Organism: Rana kukunoris; assembly: GCA_029574335.1. Classification (NCBI taxonomy): domain Eukaryota; kingdom Metazoa; phylum Chordata; class Amphibia; order Anura; family Ranidae; genus Rana; species Rana kukunoris. The sequence continues at coordinate 224,679,288 of CM056051.1, forward strand.
GTTTATATCATGTACTTGAGTATAGTTTTATCTTCTGTATCCAAGGTGCCAGATGCAATACGAAAATGTCAACGAGCTGGTATTACAGTCCGAATGGTAACAGGGGACAACATTAACACCGCTCGTGCTATTGCCACAAAATGTGGAATTCTTCACCCTGGGGAGGACTTCCTTTGTATAGAAGGCAAAGAATTCAATAGACGAATACGAAATGAAAAAGGAGAAGTAAATGGCCTTTCTTTCCTCATTTTCTTTCTGTTGTTTTGTACAAATCTCTTAATACTGTTTTTCATCTGGCAGATTGAACAAGAACGAATAGATAAACTTTGGCCTAAGCTTCGTGTTCTTGCTAGATCATCTCCAACTGATAAGCATACATTAGTAAAAGGTAAGAATGTATTTGTGCTGCTTGTTCTCATGCAGAATTATAAAATGTATTCCTAGGACTGGTGATTGAATTGACATTTCATAGATCACGTGAGAAAGTTGCAAGGTATCCTGTTATCTGATCTTTTATTTGGCTTTTCCAAAAACTTTGTTTATTTTTAAGTGCAACTACTGAAGTTTATCCCACCTTCAGATCGCTGCTCTTTACAGTAAAAATCCTACTTGTGTTCATGCATGATGTTTTAGCTTTCACTGTCCTTACTCAAGAACAAAAAAAAAGAAAAAATGAGGTAGAGCTATGGCTCAATGTTACTCATGTATATGCAACATATCCTTCTCACCTTGTCAATTCCTTCTTATCTAAAGCCCCATACACACTATCAGTTTTCCTCTCCAGGTTCACCAAAACCCTCTAATATGAGGTCAAACTCATGTAAACCCACTACCATCATTTACAAGATATTAACATATTTAATATCTATGATATACATGCCTCCCGCATGTATTGCTGTGCGTTTTTTTTTCTTTTATTACTCACCCCCTCAGCTTTAAGGAGCCCCACAATATCGCCAAATTGGTGGGTGTTTCTGATTCCCGATACTCCTCCGCCCACCGCTACATTCCCCTGGCCAGCTCTGCGGGCACGAGCCTTGTGCCACTGAAGTGCATGTGCAGGAGTGACAGAGCGCGCTCTGCTTCTTCACAGAGCGCGCTCTGTCACTCCTGCACATGCACTTCAGTGGCACAAGGCTCGTCCTTGCAGCGCCGACCAAGGGAGTGTAGTGGTGGGCGTGCACAAGAAACATGAGAGAGGCAGAGCTTACTCCCTGTCTTTCACATCCCCCACCGTCTTCCCCCCCCCCCCCTCGTTCCCCGCAGCTGCCGGTGTTACAAATGTCTTTATCCTCTGCCGCGGGCTGCGAGGAGGGGGGGTCTCTGTCAGGATGGAGAGCGGAGACAGGGGCCGTTTTGTCAATTAACGGCCCCTGTCTTTTCTGACTGGGACACAGAGCGTTCGTTACCGATCACTGTGTGTCCTGTGATAACTGAGCAGAGTATTATTGGAAAAAAATTAGTCCAAAAATTGTAATAAAAATGTCAGGTGACATTTGTAGGGGCTTGGGCCCGGCTCACAGTGGTGCGATGCTAGACATCGCATGTTATTCACACCGCACTGCAGCGCAAATCATATGTGATGTCTGTGCAGTGCAATTTCAGAAATACAGATAGTATGGCTGATTTTGCACTGCATTTGCACCAAACACGCACAAGATCCTTTTTTTGGTCCGCACTAGAATCACATGGGTGTTTACACTTATGCAATCCAATTTGTGTCCTAACTGTCAGTTCGCAGTGCAATATGCGGGCTGCATTGGGGGTTTCGTTAACATTGTATGACACTCCCCAGCAGTTCGCATATGGCAGTGTGAACTGCTGTGCGAGTCGGGTGCGATGTAGGAACCCACACTGATTTGCAGGGTTCCCGAATCGCACCAGTGTGAACCAAGCCTCAAAGCATACAGCCTACAAATGTCGCCTGACTGCTCCCACCAAGGCTTGGTTCACACTGGTGCAATTCGGGAATTCTGCAAATCCACTGTGGGTTCCCACATCGCACCCGACTTGCACGGCAGTTCACACTGCCATATGCGAACTGCTGGGGAGTGTCATACAATGGTAATGACACCACCATTTCAGCTCGTATATCGCACTGCGAACTGACAGGACATCAATCGGATCACATGGGTGTGAACACCTATGCGATTCTGGTGTGGCCCAAAAAAGGGTCCTGTGCGTGTTTGGTCCAAATGAGATGCGATTTCAGCTATACAGTTTGTATGGCTGAAATCGCATCGCATGTGATCTGAAAAGCAGTGCGGTGCAAATCACTTGTAATCTCGCACAGCGCACTAATGTGAACCAGCCCTAAGTTAATTCAGCCTTACTGGGTGTAAGTATGAAAAGTGAGAAATCCATCCCTCCCCCACATAACACATTCTGGTAATATAGGAATGTTGCATATGTGATCAGGTGACCTCAGACACGTTCTGCAATATAACAATAATAAGATCACTCAAGCTCTGACTAAATACATCTCCCCTAATCTCTTGTCTATGTGGCTGTTCACTGCAGTATACATTTCCTCATTACACTAAACTGTGGATCACACCCCATATAATGATAAACATGCAGGCAAAACACAGGAAAGGCAGCCAATCCTGGGAGAGCTGGAGGGTGGGGGAGGGGGTTGTGAATTGTGAACTTTTTACACAGGCTGTGCCTTTGTCTCCAAGCTAGTGCATGAGATATGTAAATAACCTGTCGCTCGAAGCAAAGGGGGCGGAAAGGACTTCGGCTTTTCTCCAAGTCTTTTTATTTTCACTGAACAATAAAAAGATTGCTCAGAGGACTAGGCACAGATGATAGGAAATCGTATTCTCTACATTGTGACATCATTGGGTTTACATCCACTTTAAGAGTTTCAATTTGTATGCAGGCCCTTGCACTACATGGTTTTGGTAAACCTGAAGAGAAAAACCTGCAGGAAAACGGATAATGTGTATGGGGCTTAAAGGGGAGGTTCACCTAAAAAATAAACTTTTAACATTGCATTTATGATATTAATGACAATTAGAATCGGCTGTTTTTTTTTTTTTTAAATACGTCCGTACATACCGTTTCCTATATGTATTCTCATCGCGGCTTCCGGGTATGATGGTCGGGGATGGGCGTTCCTTATTAATTGACAGGCATCCGAACACGAGATGCCGAAAGAAGCCGAACGTCGTGCGCAGGCGCCGTATAGAGCCGCACCGGCGTTCGGTTTCTTTTCGGCATCTTGTGGCGCACTGTATGCGTCAGTCGGATGCCTGTTAATCAATAAGGAACGCCCAGCCTCGACTATCATACCCGGAAGCGGCGATGAGAATATATATAGGAAACGGATGTATTTTTTTTTTTTTTAAAAACAGCCGATTCTAATTGTCATTAATATAAATGCAATGTTAAAAGTTTATTTTTAGGTGAACCTCCCCTTTAAGAGATTGAACAGATGGGCAACACTGGCTTGGAAGTACAGGGAAAACTGTTCTATATATTGTGAACAAAAGAGCAGCAATCCAGAGGTGGGATAAACTTCAGAAAAAGTGTTTAAAAAAAAAAGTAAACTTCGAAAATTATTGAAGGCTCTCTGCCTAGGGTTTTGTTTTAAACAACTTAAGCACTGGACCATTTGGCTGGCCAAAGACCAGGCCACTTTTTGTGATTCGGCACTGCGTTGCTTTAACTGACAATTGCTCGGTCATGCAACGTCACGTGGCTCCCAAACAAATGGAGCTTTCTTTTTGTGGTATTTGATCACCTCCTGCTTTTTATTTTTTGTGCTATAAACGAATAGAACGACACATTTTTAAACTTTGCTATAATATCCCCCCCAAAAAATGTATAATTTTATTAAATGTTAAAAAAAAATCGCTGACAAACACATTTAACCCCTTGATCGCCCCCTAGTGTTAACCCATTCCCTGACTGTGACATTTTATACAGTAATCGGTGGCTATTTAGAGCACTGATCGCTGTATCAATGTCGATGGTCCCAAAAAAGTGTTAAGTGTCCAATTTGGCCGCCGCAATGTCCTGATAAAAATTCCAAATCGCCGCCATTACTATTAAAAGGGAAAAATTTAAATGCCTTAAATCAATCACCCTATTTTGTAGACGCTATAACTTTTGCGCAAACCAATCAATATACACTTATTGTGTGGGTTTTTTTTTTGTGTTTTTTTGCCAAAAATATGTAGAATACAGATCGGCCTAAACTGATGAAGAAACGTGTTTATTTAGTGGTTAATTTAACAAATTGCAAAATATTGTGTTTTTTTTTTTTCCGCGAAAAAATAAAAACCAGAGGTGCTCAAATCCACCAAAAGCCTGTGTACATCGTGGTAGCCAGCTTGGCTGGGTCGCGGGAATTGCGGAGCACCTGCTACAATCTAATTTTGTGTGGAATGGTTCGATCGTTACATGTATGGCCCCCGTTATATATTCTAGCTCAGGGGTGTCAAACTGGCGGCCCTCCAGCTGTTCCGAAACTACAAGTCCCATCATGCCTCTACCTGCGGGAGTCATGCTTGTAACTGTTAGCCTTGCAATGCCTCATGGGACTTGTAGTTTTGCAACAGCTGGAGGGCCACCAGTTTGACACCCCTGTTCTAGCTCTTCATATGGTGTCTGCCTGCTCACCAAACCGCAAACCTGATAGTTTTTGGGATGTTTTGGCCACTTTGTTAAATGGTTTCCACTAGGGCTGCGCATCTTCACCGGTCTCACGATTCGATGCGATTACGATTATCAAGGCCACGATTCGATTCGATGCGATTCCGCGATGCATCACGATGCATCACGATTGAAGCGCAAGTGCGCATGGCATTCATTAAAAAAAATTTATGTACTCCATTTTTTTTTCTATCTGTTCTTAAAAAATAAAAAAACACACAACACTTTCTGCATGTAGCAAAGTCTAAACACAGCAGACATGCTACAGGAGATGGTCAGAGACTGCAGAACTACTACAGGAGATGGTCAGGGACTGCAGAACTACTACAGGAGATGGTCAGAGACTGCAGAACTACTACAGGAGATGGTCAGGGACTGCAGAACTACTACAGGAGATGGTCAGGGACTGCAGAACTACTACAGGAGATGGTCAGGGACTGCAGAACTACTACAGGAGATGGTCAGGGACTGCAGAACTACTACAGGAGATGGTCAGGGACTGCAGAACTACTACAGGAGATGGTCAGGGACTGCAGAACTACTACAGGAGATGGTCAGGGACTGCAGAACTACTACAGGAGATGGTCAGGGACTGCAGAACTACTACAGGAGATGGTCAGGGACTGCAGAACTACTACAGGAGATGGTCAGGGACTGCAGAACTACTACAGGAGATGGTCAGGGACTGCAGAACTACTACAGGAGATGGTCAGGGACTGCAGAACTACTACAGGAGATGGTCAGGGACTGCAGAACTACTACAGGAGATGGTCAGGGACTGCAGAACTACTACAGGAGATGGTCAGGGACTGCAGAACTACTACAGGAGATGGTGTGTCAGGGACTGCAGAACTACTACAGGAGATGGTCAGGGACTGCAGAACTACTACAGGAGATGGTCAGGGACTGCAGAACTACTACAGGAGATGGTCAGGGACTGCAGAACTACTACAGGAGATGGTCAGGGACTGCAGAACTACTACAGGAGATGGTCAGGGACTGCAGAACTACTACAGGAGATGGTCAGGGACTGCAGAACTACTACAGGAGATGGTCAGGGACTGCAGAACTACTACAGGAGATGGTCAGGGACTGCAGAACTACTACAGGAGATGGTCAGGGACTGCAGAACTACTACAGGAGATGGTCTGGGAGGAACTACTACAGAGATGGTCTGGGACTGCAGAACTACTACAGGAGATGGTCTGGGAGGAACTACTACAGAGATGGTCAGGGACTGCAGAACTACTACAGGAGATGGTCAGGGACTGCAGAACTACTACAGGAGGTCAGGGACTGGAACTCTACAGGGATGGTCAGGGACTGCAGAACTACTACAGGAGATGGTCTGGGACTGCAGAACTACTACAGGAGATGGTCTGGGACTGCAGAACTACTACAGGAGATGGTCTGGGACTGCAGAACTACTACAGGAGATGGTCAGGGACTGCAGAACTACTACAGGAGATGGTCAGGGACTGCAGAACTACTACAGGAGATGGTCAGGGACTGCAGAACTACTACAGGAGATGGTCAGGGACTGCAGAACTACTACAGGAGATGGTCAGGGACTGCAGAACTACTACAGGAGATGGTCAGGGACTGCAGAACTACTACAGGAGATGGTCAGGGACTGCAGAACTACTACAGGAGATGGTCAGAGACTGCAGATATGATATAGGAGACGGTCAGAGACTGCAGATATGATATAGGAGACGGTCAGAGACTGCAGACATAGTACAGGAGACGGTCAGACTGCAGACATAGTACAGGAGACGGTCAGAGACTGCAGACATAGTACAGGAGACGGTCAGAGACTGCAGACATAGTACAGGAGACGGTCAGAGACTGCAGACATAGTACAGGAGACGGTCAGAGACTGCAGACATAGTACAGGAGACGGTCAGAGACTGCAGACATAGTACAGGAGACGGTCAGAGACTGCAGACATAGTACAGGAGACGGTCAGAGACTGCAGACATAGTACAGGAGACGGTCAGAGACTGCAGACATAGTACAGGAGACGGTCAGAGACTGCAGACATAGTACAGGAGACGGTCAGAGACTGCAGACATAGTACAGGAGACGGTCAGAGACTGCAGACATAGTACAGGAGACGGTCAGAGACTGCAGACATAGTACAGGAGACGGTCAGAGACTGCAGACATAGTACAGGAGACGGTCAGAGACTGCAGACATAGTACAGGAGACGGTCAGAGACTGCAGACATAGTACAGGAGACGGTCAGAGACTGCAGACATAGTACAGGAGACGGTCAGAGACTGCAGACATAGTACAGGAGACGGTCAGAGACTGCAGACATAGTACAGGAGACGGTCAGAGACTGCAGACATAGTACAGGAGACGGTCAGAGACTGCAGGCATAGTACAGGAGACGGTCAGAGACTGCAGACATGGTACAGGAGACGGTCAGAGACTGCAGACATGGTACAGGAGACGGTCAGAGACTGCAGACATGGTACAGGAGACGGTCAGAGACTGCAGACATGGTACAGGAGACGGTCAGAGACTGCAGACATGGTACAGGAGACGGTCAGAGACTGCAGACATGGTACAGGAGACGGTCAGAGACTGCAGACATGGTACAGGAGACGGTCAGAGACTGCAGACATGGTACAGGAGACGGTCAGAGACTGCAGACATGGTACAGGAGACGGTCAGAGACTGCAGACATGGTACAGGAGACGGTCAGAGACTGCAGACATGGTACAGGAGACGGTCAGAGACTGCAGACATAGTACAGGAGACGGTCAGAGACTGCAGACATAGTACAGGAGACGGTCAGAGACTGCAGACATAGTACAGGAGACGGTCAGAGACTGCAGACATAGTACAGGAGACGGTCAGAGACTGCAGACATAGTACAGGAGACGGTCAGAGACTGCAGACATAGTACACTGTTCTGAGGAGGATGGATAATCAGGGATATAATGAGGCGAGTGCAGACGGAGGGGCCCTGCAGACATAGTACAGGAGAGTGTCGGAGACTCAGACATAGACAGGAGACGGTGAGACTGCAGACATAGTACACTGTTCTGAGGAGGATGGATAATCAGGGATATAATGAGGCGAGTGTCGGAGGGGCCCCTGCAGACATAGTACAGGAGACGGTCAGAGACTGCAGACATAGTACACTGTTCTGAGGAGGATGGATAATCAGGGATATAATGAGGCGAGTGTCGGAGGGGCTGTAACCCTTTCCTGCACCCAGAGGAGAGGTGACCCCAATACACAGGACGGGGGAGGGGGTGTCACCCTCGGCATAGAAGGATATGGAGAGGTCTGGGGGGGTCACCCCTGAACTATGACCCTAATTTCTCAGATTCTGCTGAGAACAACCCCCCCCCCCCCTCTGTCACATTATCACAGACCCAGGATGGAGTGCACACTGACCTGGGGGGGGGGGTTGTGTCCTCACTCCACTTCCCCCACATTCCTATCAATAACAGGCAGTCTGAATAGATTGTGAGCTCCTCTGCAAAATCTGAACAGAGACGTATCCCCTCACCCCACCATCTTCACTGCTATGCAATCTTCTATGAGATTTCTGCTGGAATCAGCGCCCGGGACCCAGCATGCGTCATCGACCCCCCTGAAAATATTTGCACCCTTTCCAGTTTTTTAGACCTAAATGTGATGCATTAGAGGTAAAAAAAAAATGCATGTCTGTTTGCATCCGCCTACCTTTAGACCTATCATGGGTCTATTTCAATATGAAAGAAAAACCTTAAGATACGCATGTCACAAAAGTCTATCCAAGATCTCCTGCTAATTGGAATGTAAGCTGCCTGCATGACACTTCTTTAGCTGCTTTGTTATATCCCTAAGGTACAGAGTGTGATTCACGTACCTCTAGAGTAGATTGTAAGCTCCTAGGGACAGTGCGTGACTCTGCTGCTCTTACGTCCTCTCCTGGCGTCAGCCCCTCCCGCCTTTTTACTGATCTGATAGTTAGACAGTGGGCGGGGCTGACGCCAGGAGAGGACGTAAGAGCAGCACGTCCTGGCGTCAGCCCCTCCCGCCTTTTTACTGATCTAATAGTTAGACAGTGGGCGGGGCTGACGCCAGGACGTAAGAGCAGAGTGGACATAGGAGACATAGGAGAGAGGCGGGCCGTGCACTACCCGCCTCTACTAACTTCTACTGAAGTTCTAGTCAGTGGGCGGAGCTGACGCCAGGAGACACGGAAGAGCATGCAGACTGGACATAGGAGAGAGGCGGGCCGGACAGTCACACGAGCTGTGTAAAAAAAAAAGTACCATAACGGAGCGCTCTCCCGGGAGGGGCGGGAACGGGGCGGGGCTAGGCATTGATTATCAGGGTCGCATGCATCGGTATAGCATCGGGAACACCCGAATCGCGATGCACCGATGCAGCGATTATATTTGACACCCCTAGTTTCCACTGTTGGAGTTCTTATGTAAAATAGTTTTTAGTTGGTCAGTGGTAATGTCCAATTAGGCACCTTAAACTTGCTGTACAGGTGAGCAATATTTTTCTGTTTTTATTTTTTGCCACTAATTTTTTACTTTTTCACTTCAGGTATTATTGACAGTACAATCTGTGAACAGAGACAAGTGGTAGCAGTAACTGGTGATGGGACCAATGATGGACCTGCCTTGAAGAAAGCAGATGTTGGGTTTGCTATGGTAAGACCAGTTTGTCCATAAAGGGGTAGCATGCTGTGTATATGAGTGAAGTTTTTAAGCAGTTGAGTTGATAGCTGTTCATTCTGAGATTACAAAACCCAAGCTCTCTAGATTTTAGAAGCACTAGGTAATGTTTACGCTCTTGATCATACAGTATGACTCAGACTTAGCATTCATAGGCCCTGGGTTACAGATTGGTACCTTCAGGTGTTAAGATGCTAGCAAGCTTTAGAGGACATGTCTTCCGAAGTACAACAGCCCCTATAACCCGGGGGTCAGTTTTTTGCAATTGCCCTAAGGTGATAGTTTTAAGGGTTTAAAGAGTTTGTAAAGGAATTTTTTTTTATCTTGGCTTCCTTTACCTTAATGCAGTGCTGTTTTCATGTCCTCATTGTTCGTTTTTGCTCTCAAGTTGCTGTAATCCTTCTCTAATCTCCACACTTCCTGGTTGTCTAAAACCCCTCGGCACTAACCAGTTTCCTTTTACAAACCATCACTGCCCTGTATTGGCTCTGTGGCTCTGTACCTCACAAAAGCAGGAAACGGCATGCAAAAATGAAACTAGAACTGTAGGTACATTATACGATTGCTTTTATCTATTTTTATTCATTTTTTAAAGGAATCTGTTAACTATTATGTCTCTATACCCTGTAAACAGTCATTTCAGCAAAAAACGTTTTACTATTCTGTATGGCTCCAGAATTGATGCGCTTACTCAGATGTTTATGACAATACCTTGCATATATGGCACAAGTGATGCTTAAATACACATTTCTGCCCCACGCTGCACATTTTCTGTGGGGGTTGTGTACAGGGATGATGGTGTGCTTTTAAAAATATATATACAGTGTGTATATGAAAGATTCCTCGATTTAATCGTAAAAAAAATTTGATCGAACGGTACTAGTGGTGCAACGGATCGTAAATGATCTGTGATCCGAACAGGTCACCATATGCAAAAGGCCACAGCTTCGGCCTCGCTCCCGGAGCTGTGGCCATCTTGGTCCACCCGGCGGCGGCCTAGGCGAGCCTAGAGCGGTGCGCCGACGACATCACCCGGCCTCAACTGCTCGTGTTCAGCCAGCTTCTCTGGTAAGACTAAGCAAGCACTAATCTTCCTATACAGTGGGTGGAGATGTCTGTGGATACTACAGTGGGTGGAGATGTCTGTGGATACTACTTGGACTATATATAGTGGTGGTCCGAAAAATGTATGTGCGTTAAAATTAATCGAAAATGGTCGATTTAAAAAAAAGTAATCCAACGCGGAAATTGTAATCAGTAACAGTATATATAATATATATTTTATGTGTGTGTGTGATGTTCCGGAAGCCCAATGCTGAAGCTTCTGGTCTTGGCATCGTCAACAGTAGAGTTGCTGTAGCTGCTTTACCCACCCTCCCCACCTCCTACCCAATCATAGTAGCCTTCGTCATATGCAAAGTCATTCATAAAATACAAAGACTTCTGTGAATGGGCAGCAGAGGGGGGGAGCGGGCATAGCTGTGCCATGTGCGTCTCCTCTTTCACAGCCCCAAGTGTCTGTGTATCCTCCGGCAGAGCCATAAACCTGTTTATAAAATGTAAAGACCCACAATAGTATCTCTATCATTTCTATCAAAGTGTCTGAATTCCTGGAATTCTGCTTTAAGTGTGGTGTTCCTTCTATCTACGTGCATTTTATATTGAGTTTCTTAAACTGTTATCACACAAGTGAGATGTCATTTCAGCCACAGACTTGTGTTGCATGGTATCTCTTTCAAGGTGTATAACCGTGTCTTCTGATCACATGAATCCTGATGCAGATTCACATACTTTTCTCGATTTGCATTACTCAGTTTTGCATTTTGTAGGCCTATTATCTACTAAAGTTGCATTAAGATTTTTATCATATCACAGGAGGGAAGGATATTGTAACTGTTTGCAGAAGCCGCTAGGAATGGTGTATTTTTTAGCCAAGTCAGGAAAATGTTTTAAGGTCTTTCTTAACCTTGTGCTTCAACACTGGGTGCTGTTGTTGCTTCTCGGGGACCACACTGCACCCTAATGTGATTTTGAATCTTCTTTTTTTTTTTTTTTGTCATTCAAGAATCTTTTATTGAAAGTTAAAAGGAAAAGACATATAAAATGCTTGTGGTCCATCGCATATGCAACTGCTTAGGGTCCAAACAAACGTTGCCAACATTAAAATTTCACTGAAATAGAACAGTTCAGTCACAAGTAAACATGAAATGAGGAAAAACAATAAGTTCAACAAGCTGGTATGGAAACGAGGCAGAAAATACAACGGCAAAACATCAACCATGCGTCATTAGAATCTGTCACAACTCTATCATATCAACTTCCACATTTAATCTGGGTAGAGGTAGCCTCCACTAGCGACCATCCTGTTGTCAGCAGAAAAAAGAGGAGGAGGAGGAGAGCAGTTATCAGAAAATACAAGAGAAAAAGGGGGAAAGCGTAGAAGGGGGAAGAAGTCAAGTAAAATGCACTCTCAGTGCATCCTATATCATCTGAACACAATGGTCAAGGGCATGGTAAAAGGGAGTTAAAGTAGTAGGTGGACCCTCCAATAAACTATCGGGAAAGGGCATCCTCATAATCTCGGGAATATCTGAAGGCAAACCACGGCTGCCAGGTCTCATAAAAGCCCTCTACTGTCCCTCTGTCCTGTGCCAGAGTGTCCTCCATCTCGCACACCTCAGCAACTCTATGGAGCCAATCGGAGATGGATGGAACCCTGGAGGAGTTCCAGCACAGGGGGATTAGCGACTTTGCTGCATTTAGTAGGTCCTTAGTAAGAGATTTCTTGTAACGTGCCAGTGAGAAGGACATGTGTAACGGGCAGCAAGCAGCATTCAGGTCCAATTTGGTTTCTGTGATCTGTTTGATTATGCATCCAACTTTCTCCCAGTAGGCAGAGATAATGGGGCAACTCCACCAAATATGGAGCATCATGCCAGTTTTTTTGACACCTCCAGCATACATCTGGCTTCTGGGAGTCCCATTTATGAAGCCTGTCAGGGGTATTGTACCAATGAGTTAGGAGTTTGTAACTTGTTTTTTGCAGTTTAGTACTGATGGAACATTTATGTGCCAAAATGCAAACGTACCTCCATTGTTTTTCTGATATGTCCAAATCCTCCGACCACCTCCTCCTGTGCTCAGCCGACCCCGTGCCCCCAGCATGTTGCAACCAAAAATGTCAGAGGTGGCCCTAGCTAAAGGGGCCTGGGCACTAGACTCCAGGTCAGTTGGTGGTCTTGTGAGATCTTGTGAGTCTTTGAATTTGCCTAAATAGCTGCGTAATTGGAAGCAAGTCCAGAGTCGTAGACTCCGTCATAGCAATCACCCACCAGCAGGGGGCCAGATGAGAGGGGATGTCCTAAGTGATGTGTTTTGCATGCTGGGACGAAGTCGGGGGTTATCTGCCAGAGGCGTAAGAGGGCTGGGGAGAGTAGAGATTCCCCTTTGTCCAGCTAGTGTATGAAATATCTCTAGCGTGGCTCCTGAAATGGGGTGTTTACGCAAGAGCGGGGGATATGTGGGCCTTGGGGTTCATGTAGAATTCCGCCTCCAGAGTCGCCCAGTCCTTCGTGGGACCATGGCAATGCCAATCCACAATTCTGGCCAAGTGAGCTGCAGTAGTGCTTAAAAATCAGGCAAGCCCAGCACCTTAGGTTTCATTAGGCTGGCTAATTTAATTCTAGGCTAACGGTTCCATAGGAATTGTAATAATAGTGAGTTCAGAGACGCAAAGAATCGTCGGGGGATCTTGACCCGTAAAGTACGCATCAGATAAAGAAACTTTGGTAAAATTACTGTCTTGATTATTGATGCTCGCCCAAACCAAGAAAAGTTTCCCATGTCCCATTGTTTGAGGTCCTTCTCGCAGTTTTTAAGGAGAGGCAAAGTTTTTTTCAAAAGTGTCTTGAAGGTGCGGAGTAAGCCAGGTTCCCAGATACTTGAGAGCCCTTGATTCCCAACGGAATTGGCCTTGGTCAACGCCAACAGCCCGTCCGGGAGTGATATGTTGAGCGCCTCCGACTTCGTATAATTGATCTTTAGGTTTGAAATATAGCCATAATGAGAAAATTCCTTTAGCAAGTTGGGGTGGGCGATGTGTGGATTTAAAAAAAAAAAAAAAATAGGTCTGCATAGGCCGCGACTTTGAACTCACGGTCTCCCACCCGAAACCCAACCACTGCAGTGTTTAACTTTACTGTCCTGATAAAAAGGGTTCAAGTGACAGAATGAACAATAGGGGTGACAAGGGACAGCCCTGTCTCATCCTGTTTGCAATTCTAACTTTCTTTGAGAGAGTACCATTATACCTTAGTTGGGCCGATGGGTTTTGATATAGTGCGGCTATCCACGACAGCATATGGTGACCTAGGCCCACACGACCACATACCACCATCATAAAGTCCCACGCCACCCTATCGAAGGCCTTCTCCGCATCAGTGGAAAGCAGAAGACCTTTGATATTCCGTGCCTTCGCCACATGTATCAGTATACCTGTTCCAGCCCAACTAAACTAGGAAGAAGCGGGCCCAGCCTCGTGGCGAGGATTTTTGCGAACAATTTGACATCCAAGTTAAGCACAATCCGTAGGGTCTTTGCCCGACTTCGGTATCGCCGTAATGTGCGCGGGGAGAAAGTCTGGTGTCACCTTTCTGGGAGCAAACAAGTGAGTTCAGGGCGTGTTTGAGTGGCTCAATAAGGTAGCTAGCAAATGTTTTGTATTATATGGCTGAGTATCCATCCGGACCTGGACTCTTCCCTGATTTCAATTGTTTTATGGCCTGACCCACTTCCAAGGCCGTGATCGGTTCCAGTAATTCACACCTCAAAGTCTGTAACACGTAGAGTGTCCTGCCGCACAGATATAGTTCCCAGGAGGGGGCGAGCACGTCACTGACCACCGCAGTAAAGCCTCCCTTCATGGTGGTGAGTAACAATCAGACAAGCAGGAAGTGAACAGAAATAGAGCAACTTCTGAGCAAAAACGAACAATGAGGAAGTGAAAAGAGGAATGTCTGCAGGTAAATGCTTATTATGAAAAAAATAAAAAATAAAATTCCTTTACAACCCCTTTAATGACGAGGTGGACGGCTTCCCAGCCCACTCACTGCTTAGCAACCAGCTATTTGTCAAAGAATAGAAGACCCCCCAGGCTGTTTGATACTGCTAGCAAAATCCTGGTGGTTATCGCATGCTTTTTTACTCTCTGGTCTGTTTGTAAATTGGACTTAAAGTTGATTGGTAACCCACTTTCACACATTTACACTATCCTTTGTCTTTTTATACAGTGCCCCCCTGTCTTGCTAAAAAATAATAATCCTTTACCTCCCGGCGCTCATGTAACCGGCCATGTCTCCCCTCTGCCTGTCTGACAGAAGCAGCGGGTGGGGCCAAGGTTTCCCCACAAATCAGCGGGACGTGAGGCAGAGAGGAGACACGGACGGTCACATGACTGCTGGGAGCTGCTGTGAGTTACGGACGGTAAAGGAGGAATTGTTTTAATAAAACAGACAGCATGCACTGCATTAGGAGACAAAACGGATAGTGTAAAAACAGATAGTATATTCCTGCAGCAGGAGGGTGATTGGCAGGCACTAGGGGAGGCGGGGGAGGAGGACAGACACAGAAGACCAGGCTGTGGATGACTGAGGCACTTCAACAGACCATGATGTCAGGGCTCAGCAGCCGTGATTATCATGGTCTGTTTACATAGGGGTGAAACTTGTAGGATCATGCAGGAAGGGAGGTAAAAGTGGCCAGTAGGCAAGTGGTTAAGACCAGGAGCCAGCATTGATTTCTATAAACTGCAAATTCTGTAAGAATTTAAAAAAAAAGTTTACTGTGGAACGATTTTAATGTGCTCAGCGTTTTGGTGATTTGTGAAGGTTCAATGTTTTTTTTTTTTCCCGCCTGAGCTCGTTTGGCTGGACTTTTCATATGGATCACAGGAGGGCAATTCGTTTTGCACTCCAGTTACCTGTTTTTAGCAGACAGTGGTCTGAAGTCTGCTGATGTCACACAGATCAGTCTAGGCACCGCCAAGTGCCTGGACTGATGGCTGTCTCAGACGCTCTGTGAGTCGCTGAGATGGCTGCGCCCTACCTCTCCGCAGTTCAGCTCTCCAGTGAACATGGAGGAGCAGAGCTTCTGCTTGACAGGCAGCAGCTCTTCGCTTTGTGAGCTGGGAGAACCAAGCCATCAACAGTGTTCGATAGCTCAGTTTTCAGTGAAGAGGCACTGGGGGACAGTCGCAGCATCGGACAGAGGGGGGGTACTGATGCCTGAATGGAATGTATTGAGGTAAAAAAAAAAAATTTGGCTTTAGAACCACTGTAAGCTTTAAAATGCTGAGTGTTTAATACTACTTTAATATTACATCTTTTTAAATATGAAATTAAAGCTTTAAAAAAATAAATTGGAAGCAATTGTATGTAGTAATTAGGTTACAAAATTCATTTCTCTAATCCAGGTTAGAAATTGAAACCTGACACCTCATGTCAATAAACCAGTGTTCTGTTATGGCATTGCCCCCTTGGTTGTTTTTAATTTCTTCGCCATGTACAGAGTATGCTTTGTACTGAACAGTGGCTATCTTTCTAAATAACACATGCTGCCTTCTTTTAGCAGAGTCTGTAGCAAAAGTATGGAAATACTGCCACCTAGTGGTAAAATCTGCATTTATGATTACCAAAAGGAAGTTTTGAGGAAATTTACTTCATATATTAGAACCACATGGGGGGGAAATAGTCATGCACTGTTGCTATCATGACACACCATGCTCCAAATAAAGTACATAGCATTCACATAATTCTCTGCTCTAGAACAGCATAGTCTGATGCCCCTACTGTAATCTTGCATGAAAACGTGCAAACTCTGACCAACTTGGTTAGAAAAAAGTAATCCACTGAGTATTTTAATGCTGCAGGAGAGAGGGGCCAGGAGCACTGAAGAGGGACACAAGAAGAGGATCGGGGCTGCTCTGTGCAAAACCACTGCACTTAAAATTACACCCCAAAATCCATTCTGCTACTTCTCTAGAGTATGGTGACATCTTATGTGAGACTTTTTTACAGCCTTGCCATATAGATGGGCCCCAAATCCAAGGAATTGCCTTTAGGTATCCTAGGGCTGTGAATTGCTTATCTAATTTTTTGGCAACCTATTGCATTTTTGGAGGTCCTGAAACACCAGGGTAGTAAAAACATCCTTAAAAATGCCATCCGCTGGTGTTGCTCCTCTAGCAGAATATTTTAGAGCACTTTATGCTTCCCTCTGCTGAACAGCTTTATGGAGTTGCTGAGTTCGTTTTCCAGCAGGACTTGGCACCTACCCACACTGCCAAAAGTACCAATACCTGGTTTAATGATCATGGTATCATTGTGCTTGATTGGCCAGAAAACTTGCCTAATGGAGCATCTGTTTGGTATTGCCAGTGGCAGGATAAGGCACCAGACACAACAATGCAGACAAGCTGAAGGCCATTATCAAAGCTTCCATAACACCTCAGAAGTGCCACAGGCTGATCGCCTCCATGTCACGCCGCATTGATGCAGTAATTCATGCAAAAAGCTCCATGGTCAAGTATTGAGTGCATACTATACATTTCAGTAAGCCAACATTTCTGTATTCATTTTTTTTTTTTTGGTCTTTAGTACTCTAATTTTGAGATACTGTTTTTTGGCTTTTCACTAGCTATAAGCCATAATCAAAATTAAAAAGGCTAACAAGAAAGGGTCTTATTGCGCTCATCCAACCTTGAATCCGGGAATGAGGATCCACGGTCAGAAGGGAACTTTAGGGTGGGGCTCCAAGTCCAGTACTCCTAATAGAGTCTTGGTTACATGTGGGATGGATCAGGGTGCAATTCATCAATCTGGCAGCCTTCGTGAAAGTTTATTTGGGATATATCCCAAGAGAGGCTGTGAGTGGTGATGAATGACTGCTCAGATTTGTGGTGCAGCAGGGCTTATCAGGTCTGTGAATGCTCCAACATGTAGAAAACAAGTGACCACAGCGCAAACATCAATACAAGCATGTATCCTTTATTAAAAGCACACTTGGATTCCAGGGCAGGCAGCGTCTGCAGGCTAACTCGATCAAAGTAGCAACCATTGAGGGTGATAAGAGTGTGTGTACAATGCGTTTCAGAGGACCTGCATCCTTTTTCAAGATGCTGCTTACAGAATCCTGCTACTGTGATCAGTTACCAGCTGTATCTGGTGGACATAGTTGATTACAGATCTTGTTCCTGCGCATACTGTGGGCACGCACAAGGCACATTCCTAGGAAGGGGTACAGGTATGTCATCCTGGAACTAGAGAGCATCCACCCAGACATTTATGTACATCGTCAAGACGGAAACTAAAGGCACCTGTATGTTGGTGGGATGATTTCAGTAAGGCCCCCTTCAGACGTCCGCATACGCCGCTCCGTTTTTACAAGTCCCCTATGGGATCGCGTCCGTTAGCGGATGATGCATTCGATAACGTCCGCAGTGATCCGCGTCCGTAAAGGTCTGGTTTTTCGGACGGAAGAAAACCCTATTTCTCTTCCGTCCATCGGATCAGATGAATACGGACACACGGTCCGTATTCATCCGATTCCCCATAGGGGATAGCGGAGGAGAGACAGGGCGGTCCCTGCACAGTGTGCGGGGACCGCCCTGTCCGCCGACAGCTCAGCGGGGATCTCCGCAGAGCCGACGGACACACACGGAGCGGACACAAAAACGGTCCGCTCCGTGTGAAAGGAGCCTAACGGAAGCAGTGCTTTCCTCAAGCAGTGGGCAGGTGCTGATTGATGAGCTACATTGCAAGTTACAATGCTGATTTCCTCATCCTGTGCAAAGTTTCTCTTCATCCTAAAGTATTGCAGACACTGCCTACCAGAGTGGCAACTCTGCTCTTTATTCAACAGCAGTGCAGCGTCATTGTCCTATAAACACGACCAGCTGCATTATATGGACTTTGATGGCACTTGGCAGATGCATTTAAAATTTAAGTCTTTTAGGACATAGTTTTTGTTAAATGGAGGTCATAGCTCTACTTTAACGTGACCACTAAACAATAACTTTATTCTCTGTAAATAATTAATTTGCTACCTGATTGCCCTAATTTATTTTTCATTAAATTGTTTCTTATGGCATTTGTGAGCTCCAGAACTTCTCCCTCAACGTCAACTGTTTGGAATGAGTAGTGCAATGCTATATGTACACTGCAAATCCCCAGTCCATCTTGGGAGCAAGAATAAAAAGGGTAAAAACATTCTTAAAGTGGGACCATAGAAAGAACATAGCCATCCTCTAAGAGGAAGTCGGATTACATTAACAAAGGATTTTTGAAGAGGCTGATGGCAATAGGCACTTTGGGTTATAAACTCATCCCAGAGTTTTGTTAAACCAGAATTTGGTCTGACAGTTTTGTTAAATTAACAAAACTTTCAGTTTCTTCGAGTAGCAAGGTACCTTCTTATAGCTTTTGCTTTTTCTCTGAGTAGCTATAAATTTACTTTGATGAGACAGATTTATGTGTGCGATTGACTACAATAAACAAAAAATGGACAGCAGTATTTGTTACTGCACCACTGAACATCCAAAAGGTACACGGATTTGCTCTAAAGCAATTTCTTCAGGCGGCATCTTTTTCATGAAGTTCATTAATGCCCAGTTTTCACGCTGAGTTGTACAGGCACATGCTGTGCGCAATTATTGACTGGTGCTCTGTTTTAAAGCAGATCTTTTTCCCACTGACCAGGATAGCATTTATTTATTGAGATAAGATACTGAGAAATTGCATCTACTACCAGAGCCTCAGCCCTGCACAAAGCACTGCAACGTCAAGCTAAATATTGTAGTTACTGGCTTTGCTTGTGTGTGGTGTTTAGTGATTGATGTTTTAACCCTGTAGTAGAACAAACGGTCTGATCATACAATACAGGATATGGTCATCGTGTTAGCTGAATGGGTCATGTGTCACTACCATTAGGTGATTGCACACTGGCAAACAGAACTGTTAGGAGCCCCATATAACCCCTCACAGTGACCGTTTATCCTCCTTTTTTTTTTTTTGCTGTTGTCTTTGTCATGTATGTGTTTGTTTTTCACACTAAGGGGGTTTTGTCTGGATTTTTTTTCTGTGCGCCTGCTATTTAGCTAATAACGGTTTCCAGATGGGTACCCCAGGCATGCAATTGGGACAGTACCTGGATCCCATTGTGTGATAAGATGCAGAGCTCACCTGTAAAGCTACTTTAGGAACTGGATACAGTTCCAAGGCAATGATGATCTGTGCAGGTGTGACCAAGTCCCTGAAGACCACTTAGTTGGTATGTTTGTCCAAAGTGAAACTGGGATGCCCTTTCCCCCGTTATTACTGCAGCTGTTCTCATGAAGATTGTGTGTTTTTTTTTTTTTTATTGGTTCCGTTGGGGTGTTTGAAGAATTTTGGCTCCTCTGCAGCTGGCCTGATTTCCAAGGTCCTCAAGTGGTACTGGTGGCAAACTTGTTGGGAATCCTGCTTTAACCCTTCCACTCTGGTTTATTGTGAGTGCCCACTGGGTTCCCCTCGCATATGACAGATGGCAAGCAGACAGAAGATAGAGTGAAGGGATATTTGGACACTTATTCTGCTAATGGGCCTGGGGCATAATTTTTGCTCCCAATAAGGTACCTATCCCTGATACTAGGACTCCCTGCCCTACTTCTGGTGCTCTGCGTCATTCTGGTTCAAGCTGAGAGGAATAGACTTTTTCCTATGGTGGACTTTTTTTTTGTATATCTTGCCAATATGTGGGAATCATTAGAACATGTAAAACGTAGGCCCCCCACCCAAATGTATCCCTCTTACCCCATCTCGGAGTCTGACATGGCTGCTGAGAATTAAAAAGTAGAATGTCCTCTTGCTTCTGAATCTGAGGAATCATCTAGGGAACAGGCTGCCCCCCCCAAGCTCAAAACTACCACCTCTCCTTACTAAATAGTTGTGCGGTTCCTGTCTTAATTTGAAGATTCCACCCAAAAGTCACCAGTATGGGTCCTTAAAAGGCTGAAAAACTGCCCATAGTTTTTTCTATGCGCTCTGACTGATACTTTTATATTGGGACTTGCCTCACCCCGTGAAAGTTATGTTGCCTCCTAAGCGGTTTTCTCCAGAATACCTATTGAAGTAAGCTTTTGGCAAAAAATGGTCTGTGCCTTTTGGATCCTGTTGCCTGACTTAACATGTCTTTAAAGTGGTTGTAAACCTCAGACATGAAAAGGAACAAAGCATATAGTCTATAATGTGTACTATGAACTACCTAAATCCAAAGCGGAGTATGGCTCCTCTCTGATCATACTCTCTATCTGCACGAGTCACCAATTAAAAATCTAAGCATAAACAGCCTCCTGGGAGACAGGCCACCCCCTCTCCAGCACACAGTAGATGACTCATAGCCTCGGCTATGTATATTTTTCAGTCTGTGTAGGGGGGTTGTGTCTCTAAACTCCCACTGAGTTTTCATGTCTCACTGGAGCAGTTTGTGTGTGTTCGGATCCCCACCCCTTGTCTGATAAAGCTGAGAATTTTTTTTTTTTTTTTGATCTGTGTTTTTGACACCTGCTTCAAGGTCCACCATTGCACAATGCATATGGAATCTGGTTGCAATAACCTACATTCTTTTTTTTTTTTTTTTTTTTTTTTTTTTTAAGGCTTTACAGAAAAAATTGCTGTAGATAAACCTGTACAAGTTATGTAGAAGGATTTGTTTAATCTCGCCAGAAGTTAGTCACTTTATTGATTTATATGTAAATATTTACAACCACTTAAATGGTTTAGGTGGCAAATGTATTATTCGTCTTTGGTCAAAGCTGCACAAACATCCCTTAACTGCATAGACAGGAGAACTACGTTTTTTTAGATTTTATTTGATCTTCATCGCTCATTTGGTCTTGCCCTATGGCCTGTTATTCATATGTTTGTGGTACCCTTGTGGTCTGAAACGGACACACAAATCCTGGGACCTTGGCTCTGTTTTTAGAGCCTTTGGTTCTTGAACATCGGAAACGTATTTGTTTTGTGGTTCTTCCTTTCAGTCTATCCACTAGTCTGAGATCTTCAAAAAATTACTGGCTCCCTGTTCTGGGTCGTCTTCACTCTTGGGGTGTGGACATTGTTGGACTATCGGGATGACCTACTATACTGAAGGATCGCAATTTTCTGCACCATTGAATTTGTCATTTAAAGTCTGAATCTGCAGAAGTTCAGGTTGATCCAAAACCCTCCAGAGGTCGGCACTGAATCGACATACTGCCTGAAATGGCTGTGCTTGTTCTTGGATACAAACCAGGCCCAGTTTTTGTCCCCATTTGGAAAGATCAGGTCTCTATCAAGCATGTATACTCATATCCAGACATCACCCCTCTGTGCTGGGACTTATCATAGCCTCATTCAAGACAGCACCATATGCCCAATTCCACTCCAGACCCATGCAACTTGGCATACTATCTGTGTGGGACAAACACTGTCCCTGGACCATCCCATGTTTTGTTCCAATCAGCCTGCTTTTCCCTGGCCTTGAAAAAAGCTTGTAGTTTAAGCAAAACTGGTCTGCAGAGTAATCCAAATTTCCCACAATCTGGAGCTTCGAGCCATGTGACTATCCTTTAGCATTGGACATCTCAACTTTGGGGCCTTATGGTGTGGATTTAGCTAGACAAATGCACATCCATGGCCTATGTGAATAATCAAGGAGGAACAAAATGTCAGGCAGCTAAGAAGAATGCGGAATTGATTCCAACAGCACATTCTTGGTGTAGGAAATGGTCTGTCTTTTTCAGGCATCAGGACCTAGATCGGGGAGAGTGGTCCCTTCACACCGAGGCTCTTCAGGACCTTTGCTGCAGGTGGGGGACACCGGTTGTGGACCTATTTGGTTTTTCAGTTAAACGACCTTGACAGGTTTGTCGCTATATCCAGAGATCCTCTAGGTTTTGCAATGAACACTTTTTGTACAGTGTCGCACACTCTCTGGTGACACTGTTGGATCTGTCTGGTGCTGATAACTCTTCAGAAGCCTCCCTTCAAAACAATTTGGGACATTCCCTTGGCTGAAATTCCTTGCAAGTTTTTTTATTTTATTTTTTCTCCAGCACTTCCACTATGCGAGAATTGGAGCTGGCAATAAAAAGATGGTCTTGCGACCCAAGGCTTCTTTTGTGCCTAGTGTGGTCTCCTCTTTTCACCTTAAACTTTTAACACCTCTTGGCCCTGTAAGAGGTTTGACGCTGGAAGGCGAGGCAGTGCTTAAGCATTGGCTGTCACAGCGGTCATTTGATCCAAAAACTCCCGATCGCTGCTTATAGCATAGCTGTATGGACAGCAATTCATGCAAATATGCGGCCCCTCAGCTCCAAGGACCACGCACTGAGGCCACATTTTGTGTGCGGTTGGTACCAAGGGGTTGAAGTAGAAGTCCAGACAGACTTTACTATACCTAAAATGTCTCCCATCCACTCCTATATAACTCCTAATTCCCATGTAAAAGAATTTACTTATACCTAGCCTCCTCCTTGGCTGATTTGTTGGGGTGCCATCTGGCCTTCTCTTAACGCATTTTCTAATTGTCACCAGGTTGATGTTCAAGCTTCAACTATAAGCTTCTGCCATAAGGTTTTACAGACGGAAGCCTAGTCAGTCTTATACCCTCGTTTTTTTTGGTGGGCCTGTTGGTTTGCGTTGCCCAGTCCACTTATGTATTTGATTTGTAAAATCTGTTTCTCAACTGAACTCATAAATATACTCTCCTCAATCTTCCAGTGGTGCAGCAGTTACTTTCTTTCACAGCTGCTGTCATCCTCCTGTGTTTTTGGCGGCTTGATTGACCAATGAAGGATGACATCATTCCACTTTTGCACACAGAAGTCCAGTCTTTCTGGCACAGCCTGAATGTGCTGGGAACGCACACTGAGCTGTGGATGCTTGAATGATTTCGCCTCATGGAGTAAGGATCATTGAGAAAAGTGAGGGATCAGCCCAGAAATACACAGGAGTAGCTTGTGAAATGATCTCAAGGCAGTTGGTACCACAGTCGCCAAACGAGCCATTGGTAATACAATGCGCCACCATGGATTAAAATCCTGCAGTGTCCGCAAGGTCCCCCTCCTCAAGAAGGCGCATTTACAGGACCGTCTGAAGTTTGTCAATGAGCATCTAAATGATCCTGAGAAGGATTGGGAGAAAGTGCCGTGCTCAGATGAGACTAAAATTGAGCTCTTTGGCATTAACTTGACTTGCCGTGTTTTAAGAAAGAAAAATGCTGATTTATGATTCTAAGAACACCATTCCTACAGTCGAGCATGGAGGTGGAAACCATATGCTTTGGGGCTGTTTCTCTGCAAAAGGTACCGGCCTACTTTGCCACATTAAGAGGCCAATGGACAAAGGCCATGTGTTTTAAAATCTTGGAAAATAACCACCTTCCCTCAGCCAGAACGCTGAAGATGGGTCTTCCAGCATGACAACGACCCAAAAAATACCACATTCGGGCAACAGGAGTATTTCATGAAGAAGCATTTTAAGGTCATGGAGTGACCGACCTAGCAAGTCTCCAGACCTTCATCCTATAGAACATTTATGGAGGGAGCTGAAACTGAGTTGTCAAGCGACAGCCAAGAAATTTTAAAAGTGTAACGCCACATTCATGGGGAAAAAATGGCAAAGAAAAAATGTGACACGAGTCACATTGTATATGAATGTTATTAAAAATTACCTGTCCTTTTTTTTTAATTTTCAGTGCTGTAATTTTCTGAAAATGCAATATGGCTACCTGGAGTTGTTCTATACCGTGTGGTACTGATCCCCCCAGAAACATACTTTCTTGCTTGTTTAATTGGGCTCACCAATTTCCCTGGAAGTCTGTCTAGGCTACAAGTCAAATTTCAGGCATACATCGTCTGCCACTGATGGTTTTTCGCCTATGGTACTGCTTCCATCCATCCATCCATCCATCCCTCCACAGAAATACCAAAGCATGCCTTCTCTCTGTATGCGACCTACACCAAAAAACAAAACATTGTACGCCATCGTATGAATGACTATGGGTTGTTGTAAAAAAAGCAAATGTTAAGTATCAAAAGATCAGTCTTACAGTATTTTATAAAATTATACTTTTACTATGGTACAATAAACCATGAGAGGTTTAACTCTTCAATGACGGCTCTCTGGACTAGTAACTGCTCCATCTAACAGCACTGTCTCTTAAAAAAAAAAAAAAAAAAAAACCTGCAAGGCAAATGGCATATT